>JAMJFZ010000199.1:33147500-34622500 GCA_026225945.1 Cricetomys ansorgei
GGTAAGGGTGGACAGTTGCAAAGCACTGTGGGAAGTAAGTGGCAAGTAAGACCAAAAACCATTTTGGTGGAACAGGTCGTTTCCCCTGGTGTTGATAGTTCCTATTTAATCCATCTCATGCCTCACCCCAAAGAAGTCAAGGGGGCTACATCTCCTTTTTGCATAAGCTGGTTAACTTTGGGGTTAAACCTAGTGTCACATCCTTGTTCTTGAGTTCTGGGGGCATATTTATTGAGAACTGTGACGGACTGATGCTATGTGCTCATGTGGGATAGGACATAAGACTTAGACCACACCCTGAAGACAACGTGTGGTCCATCAGGCAGAACAGTGAAAAGGGTTGAAAGTGTCCCAATATGTGCCAGACATGGTGGTGTATGCTTTTAATCCCAGTCCTCAGGAGGTGGAAGCAGGCAGATCTCCTTGGATGCAAGGCTAGCCTGCTCTACACAGTGAGTTCGGAGCCATCTAGAGTTACAAGGCGAGACCCTGTCTCAAACAACAACGAAGTGTCCCAGGAGCCTAAGGTGTTTCTCCCTGGAGACAAAGAGGGTGAGGAGCTCTGCTAAAGGAATCAAGAACCAGATCTGCAGGTATTGACAAGGGCCCAGTAAGCCACGAAACTAATTTATAATAAGCTTATGAAGTCGAAGCCTAAAGGATTCATTAACGCCTTGCTTTCTGAGGCTTGGGAAAGGCCCGGAGCACCTGTTCACAAGCTTATATGGTTCTGAAAAAATGTTATCCGTTAGATGTTCTAGCCATAGTTCATTAAGATCATAAGCTAGAGGCTCGAGCTTTGACTTCCTCTCTTTCCCACACCTGGTGTCTGTGGATGTAGACTGACTAAATGATCGAAAGGCCAGTGAATGAGGAGAGGAGAATGTCACTGCACTTCCTGTGTGCTTGTAGCAATTTCTCTATCTTCAAGTTTCTGCTAGTCATTGAGGTACACAAACAGTTTGCAGGGACACCTGTTGGGAGTCTCAGGCAAGAAGACAGATTGCTGGACTGGAGGGTTTATCCGAGATGGGTAAGGAGTGCAGGAGAAGCAAGGCTTGAAATGTACAAGGCGGGAGAGTCGGACAGTGATGCAGCTAATTAGAAAATGCACACGGATTTCATGTGTGTGTGTGTGTGTGTGTGTGTGTGTGTGTGTGTTGTGGGTCTTTGTGTTGAGGGTGTACACATGTGCATGCATGTCGAGGCTAGAGGTCAACAGCAGGTGTCTTCCTCAACTGCCTTTGTATTCTTTTTTCCAGAAAACATCTCTCACTGAACCTGGAGCTTGCCGGCTCATCTCTGCTGGCTGACCAGTAAACTCCAGGGACTGCCTGTCCCTGCCTCCTCAGGGCTGAAATTACAGACACTCACCGTCACACCCAACTTTTTTTTTTTTATTGAGTCCTGGGTATTTGAACCCGGGATCCCAAGCTTACATGGCAAGCACTTTACCAACTGAGCTATCTCTCTAGCCCCATACATGATATTTCTGAATTATATTTATCCATTTAACCCTTGCTGCTTGTGGTGATTTCTTCTGTCATTTAAAATAAATATTTATATTCACATCTTTTCCCCATTCATTCTCTCACAGTCTTTCACGATCTTCGGACCTGCAGGCATTAGACTTGCTCAGTTTATGGCTAGCTCTTATGCATGCCCAACTGCTTCAGAAGCACGTCATTGGCTGCAGGGAGCCTGGCTCTGGCCTCCTGGCCAGACACATTGCCAGAGCCCCTCTTCTCCAGTGGCAGCAGCTGCCTTATCCTGGGAAGTGTTGGGAGCCAAGAGTACCAGGGGCTACCTGAAGGCAGGGACTTGCCCAGTGGCCTTCCTTCCTGGCCAGACGCTGCCTTTGGCCACCAGCTGCCAGTGTGCAGCCCGACTCTGTAGAATCTGTGTGGCCATTCATCCCAGACCTCCTGGAAAGGCAAAGAGGGTTGTGTTATACTAGGTAAAGCTTATCTCCTGCATCTGCCAAGATCCACGAGTTTCCCTCCCTCCCTGCCTCTCACCAGCCCTCCCCAACTTCCCTCCCCTTTCTTTTACCCCATCTTGTGGGTTTTCAATAGTGTGTGCTTTTTTTTCTCCTTTGCTCTCTTCTTTCTAGTCAAGACAAGGTTGTCTCTCTGGGTGGAAAAAGGCCGTGTGTTCATGGTCCGCAGCTGCATCTCAAAGGTACTTTGTTGGCCAGTTATGAACTTGTCTTTGCTCATGTGGGGAAACAGGGAGATTCTTTGGCTCCCCCACCCAAGCTGAAATTGATGTTATTTCTCTGCCAGTGGCACCCAAGGAACTGGTTTTGTTCCATTTCCTCCCCTTTCAGGCTGAGCCCTATTTATGTTGGGAGCTGGGGCACTGCCACGAAGGACCATTGTCGTTTCTACCAGCATCCAAGGCTGGCCAAATCCAGCAGCTGTGGGTTCATGCCTGCCCTCCCGAAGGCTTATTTCCTTGACAACATGTTCTTGTTTGGAGCAACTTGTCTTAGTTTTTCTCTTGTGAGTCCCTCCTCTAATCTCCCTCTCTTCCCAAAGTCACTCTTCCAGTTTTGTGGGGCTTAAAATTAGATAGAAGTGTAAACTAACACTGTGTGTGTGTGTGGTGTGTGTGTGTGCATGCTCGGGTGTGTGTTGGAGGCCACAGGCAGGAGATTGGATCTGGGCGGGGGGATAAAGATCCTGGGAGGTGGAGAGAGGGTAGAGAGGCCCGGTGCATGGGGTGAAGGGCGGGAAGTTTCACCATAAATAATAGGATCAAATTCGTTATTATTTAGATGATCACCAATTGCCTCCAACCCACTTTGTAAGCCTCGCCCTCATCCTTACCCCACCCCCAGCGTGTCAGATGGAACACCTAGGTGGCCCACTGGGACCCCTGACCTCTATATCCTGTTCCTTTCTCCCTCCTTTGCTACTTTTCTACTCGATAAAAGGAGAGAGTGAGAGATAATTAACAAAAAACATGGCCCCGGGACAATGAAGCAACTGGCCTTGGCCGGCAAGCGACGGATCCTGGTTTTCTAGGTAGAGTTTCTCCCATCAATCTTTCCTTTAACCTCCCTGTTCGTGGAAGCAATAGGAACACCGCCCCCCTCCCCTGAGCAAATGCTTTCTTTTGACTGGAAACAAAAAAAGGGGGCCCTGCAAAGACGGAGGTGAAATCTGGGTGGTATGGGCATCGCACAATGGAGCCGCTGTTCCTGGCCAGGCTTGTGTTTTACAACAGGGGAGGGGCCAGCGTGAATGGTCTGATGGTGGAGACAACCCCCTGATTCAGGCTACAAACGCATCTTCTATTCCACATGGAGCCGGCAGAAAGGACGAAAGTGACAAAGAGCATGGGGCGGGGACAAGGAAAACAAAATGTTTTCAGTTAGAAAAAAAAAAAATCTCTCATATCCTACACATCCTCAGAAGAGGTTCTATGGAGAAGGCTTTGGAGAGTCCCGGCCCACAACTCAAGGGCTTTGTCTGGACTCTGATTTATTGACGAAGCTTAAGCAACTCACTAAGAAAGGCAGGAGGGTGTCTTTGTCTTGGAGATAAAGTACAATAGGCCACAAGGGCCAAGATCTCTTGGGATGCTCTCGGGGTCCTGCCTCTCTCTTGCCCTCTCCTCCTTGCAAGTGCAAGCAGCCGCTGAAAAACCATCAGTGGTATGGCTGGGGGGTGCTGGGGACGAGGCCGGGCCACTTGAGGTCTCCTGAAGAGGGTATTATGGTCAGGGAAAATATTTGTGCTCTGAAGATGGTACACTCCATTTGTTAATGGCTCTCATCTGCCCCAGATAATCACCTTCCTCCCTGCTGTCAGGGGTGCAGCTACTGCCAATTCACAGCGGCCTCAGAGAAAGTACCCTTGTCTGTGGTGACCAAGATGGGGACATTGTGTTTACCTACTTGAGCAGAGGAGAAGGTGACCGTGAGGGCAGCCTGCATTGTAAATTACAATTAAAACAGAAACAGACAGTTCCTGCTCTGCACTGGGACCCCCACCAATAAATTATGGGTGAACATTGGAGAAGAGCCCAGGAGAGATGGGGTACTAGGGAGAATTCCCCCAAACTCACAGTCTACCCAAGAGGCCTTGGGATCTGGGATAGACTAGATGGCTAGCTACACAGACAGCCTGGGATCACTGGGAAGTTCTCTACTTGTCTTTGGAGAGGTGAGGAGCTATCTGGATGTCACCCAGTTGCTAAGGGGTGACTTACCCAGAGTTCTTTGCTACTGTTTGTTCCTACCTCATTTTGCTCTTCGCCAGCCTTAAAGCACTCCAGAAACAGAGAAGAAAGCAAGTGAAGAATAAAGGGAAGGAGAGGTGCAGAAAGGAGAGGGAGAAAAAGAAGACAGGGAAGGAAAAAGGAAGTCTCTGTCATCCATGGCGAAGAACGAGGAAGAGTGGCAGTTATTTTAACAGAACCGTTTCTCATTTTTATTCAAAGTCTACATAAGTGAACTACACAGGAAGCTGAGGCAGGAGGATTGAGTTGGAGGCTAATCTACATAGCAAGATCCTGCCTTAACGGAACAAGAAAAGAAAGGAAAAGAGAGAGAGAGAGAGATTAGAAAAAGGAGGAGAGAGAGAGCAGATGTCAGCTTTTCAGATAACAGACTGGATACTGAGTACTAACCAGGAGCCAGGGGTGATATTTATGCTGCTGCAACTGAGAACATCCAACTGTTTACCTAAGGTAGATTCCAGTAGTAGTTGTTTTTGAAGTTTTGTTTTATTATTATCTTAAAAAAAAAAATTCTCTGAAAGCAACAGGCATTCCAAAATGTGTATCAGCTACATGCTGCAGTCTACCGCACACACCTGTTGTCCATCCAGGCTCCCAGATCGAACTGAGCACTCGTCATTGACTCGGGGTGAAGCGAACTCGAATGTATGAAAGTGCTCTGCAAACCCTGAGCACACTGCAGCCGCCGGCTAGCCTGCCCCACCCTGATGGTGGTGGGGCAGCTTCGGGAGCCAGCCATGCTGCATGCAGGGAGGTCTGCTGCTGCTTCCAGAGCTCAACTGTACTCTTGCCATCGTCCTTCCCTTGCTCCATTCTGCCTGTGAAAGCAGGTAGCCAAGCCTATCAACAAGGTCAAACAAGGAAGATGTGTCAACACTCTCTGGTTTGATGATCCGGAGTCAATAACTTCCTTCTTGGTTTCCTTACATCAGAACATCATCAAGAAGATTAAATGGGACCATGAATAGCAAATGCTCAGGCAAGGACTGCAGTATGGTAATACAATAAATATTAGTCATTATTAAATGGCAGTTTATCAGGCTGGAGGGTTGGCTCAGCAGTTAAGAGCACTTGTCACTCTTGAAGAGAATCCAGGTTCAGTACCCAGCACCCACATGACAGCTCACAACCATCTGTAAGTTTCAAGGATCATTACCCTCTTCTGACTCCCTGGCAGCAGGCATATATAGGATGCACAGCTATGTGCAGGTAAAATAGCCACACGTGTAAAATAAAATAAATTCCGTTGTTAGGAATGGAAGGTGTTTCCTATGAGTGGCAGGTGTGCATGCCAGCCTGGATCTCGGGTGTTAAGAAGATTATTACTTTCTGCGGCTTCTACTCATTCCTTGCTTTGATTCTGTGTCATGGTGAGCTGCACAGAGCAGAGTGTTCCCTTTATCAGGAAGCCAGCTCAGGAAGATCTGAGATTTGACCCCAAAACAAATAATCCCAGTCCTGAGTCTCAGCCTTTGGGGGCTTTTGCTAACCTGGGCAGGTGTGTGTGTGTGAGTGTGTGTGTGTGTGTGTGTGTGTGTTGTGTGTGTGTTGTATTAACCAGTATGGGTGTGGGGGTGTCCAGCGGGTGTGTGATGTGTATTAACCAGTGTGTGTGTGTGTGTGTGTGTGTGTGTGTGTGTGATGTGGTTTGTGTGCGTTTGTTGTATTAACTAGTGTAGTAGTAGTGGTGTATGGTGTGTGTGTGTGTTGTATTAACCTCTGTGTGTGAGTCATGTGGTTTGTGTGTGTTTGTTGTATTAGCCAGTGTGATGGTGTTGGTGATGGTGGTTTGTGTGTGAGTGTGTTGCATTAACTTGTGTGTGTGTGTCATGTAGTTTATGTGTTTTTTTACTAACCAGTGAGAATGTGGGTGTGTGAGTGTGTTGTATTAACTTGTGTGTGTGTGTCATGTGGTTTGTGTGTGTTTGATGTATTAATCAGTGTGGTGGTGGTGGTGGGTGTGTGTTGTATTAACCAGTGTGTGTGAGGTGTGTGAGTGTGTTGTATTAACTTGTGTGTGTGTCATGTGGTTTGTGCGTGTTTGATGTATTAATCAGTGTGGTGTGTGTGTGTGTGTGTGTGTGCGTGCGTGTGTAGTGGCTGGAGGTTGGTGTCAGATGTCTTCGTCTATTTTTCTCCATTATTCTCCGCCTTTTTTCTAAAGACATGGTCTCTTATCAAACCTAGAATACACTCACTGGCTAGACGGCCTGGCCAGTGAACCCACAGGGTTCTCCTGTCTCCTTCCCAGCCTCGGAATTACAGACACATCCCACCCTGTGCAATTTTTGCAGCTTTATCCCTGGCTGTTGGGTACCATGTCCTCATGGTAGCCCAGCAGGTGCTCAGTGGCTGAGAATGTCTGGGTGCACAAGTTGCACATCTCCATCCTCCCAGACCACGTCCTCTCTGGCTCATGTGAATTGCACCAAGAAACAAAAATGACAGTGACAACAGCTGTCACTTCCTGGGCATCTGCCCTGCTATGACACAGCTCTCCATGCTCTCAATGCGTCCTCCTGCCAATTGAGGGGTCAGAGGATGCTGTGGGTCCGTCTACCCTCCTGTAAGCAGCTGCACCCCCCTCACCCTACCCCTCCTCCCTGGAAAGCAAAGGGCTGTGTTGGAAGTCACCAACCAGCTAAAAGTGCCCTTGCTCCTCACTTCCAGTTTGGTATTTAGGCCACCACGCCATGTCCAATTCTTTAATCTCACCCAAGGCCTGTGCTCTCTGTGTGTTGACAAAGCCAAGCCAAGTGCACACGGAAGAACACAGAATACGGATGCACTGGTAGGAGGGTGGCAGGCACTGAGAACTGGAAGGAAAATTTTGAACCCAGGAGAGGAGAGAGTGCGGAGCTGAGCATTGCTCTTTCCTGGTTTACATTTTCCTTTGCCCCATTTCCTAGCTGGACTTTGCTTATGGGAAATGAATCTGTGTTTTCTTTAATTGTTTTATAACAAAACGAAAGACCTTCTTTTATAAAAAGGAGACGAGATTGAGCCAAGAGACCACACAGGAGCAAGGACAGGGTTGTGGGCTAAGACATGCATTTGAACTCCAGATCCCCCACTTCGGACCATCTGGTCTAAGCCTCGGTCTCTTTCTTCTGTAAACTTGGGTGACATTGTGCACCTCTCAGAGTTACTATGGGGTGGGGGGGTCACACAGGCCTGCCGTGCACTGTGAGCTGAGGCATGCTGGGTGATTTGCAGGTCTGAGCTGGTAAGAGACTGTCCCTCGAGGCTGGCATTATCATGTTTTCTTGTCACAGCTGCCCGTCTCCCTCTTGTGCTTCTGAAGGAGAAAGACCATAAATGGCAGGCTACTGGAAGGTGACTCCTCCAGGAAGTCCTGTCGCATCCTTCGATGTGGCAAAATACTTCTCTGACTGCCGCAATCACCGTATTGATTAGGAACAACGTAGGAAACAGCTTAACCTACATATAATGTACGGCAGTTACAGAGTCAGATAAAGTATTTCTCAAAGAAGAGGAAAACACTAAATTAAGATACATTCAGCATTGTTAAGAATATTGAATATATATGTGCCAAGCAACATAACAAGACCATGAAAATGTGGAGAGTATAGGTCTATAATTGGGTGAAACGTTGTAAGGAGATGGTAAAACAGGATGGCTCAGCTGCCAAAGAGCTTGGTGTGCAAGCATGAGAACCAGAGTTTAGATCCCCAGAAGCCACAAAAACAAAAAACATAAAAACAAATAAGAGGCGGGGAACCCAGCATGGGGGGCAGGAAAGGGGCAGAGATGTGAGGACCCCTGGGGCTCACTGCCCCAGCTGAATCAGTGAGAGACAAGGTAGAGAGCAACTGAGGGAGACAAGAAGGTGAGCCCTGACTTCCATGTGTGCTCACACTCACACAGACACACTTGCATACATGTATGCACATACATATGGACATATACACACCAATACAACCACCCCCAAGTAACTAATCTTAGCAATTATAAAGAATGAGACAACCCCCACCATTCATATGTAGAAAGAAAAATATGACAGGGCAGGACAACACCTGCAGGGCAACTGGTTCCCTAAGTCCTGTTAATTATAAAATTTCAAAAAGATGACAAAGTTCTGCAGCCTAAGAAGTAGTAGTTGTACGCCAGGAGGCAGACGTTCTAAATGCCTCGCTATTTTGGCCTCAAAGCAATTAAGGTACACATTTTAGGAGTAGATCAGAAGTTAGATGATCTAAACATAGTCTCGAGTAGAAAAGAAACTTCTGGACAAATAAGAGGATAAACATTTTGAGTCAAGAAAGACTAGATGGACCCGATTCACAAACGGCTTAGAATCGATGAGCAGATGGGATGAAGGCCCACGTTTGGGAAGCCTGGGTGAAGAATTCATACTGCTATTTTGGCAAACTTTATGAAAATCTAAGGGCTTAGGGTTCTTTTTTCGTAAAAATCTTCTAATAGAAAATAGGTAACTAAAAATAATAAAACTAAGTGAATCAATAAAGGCAATAAAACAATTTAAAATAAAATGGATGATTTAAGAAGGATTAGTTAAATTGAAACTCACTTAAGTTAGGTCAGCCAATGATTTAATCCACAAAAACAGACTGCAAACAAGAGAGCACACATTGCAGGTGAGTGAGCACCATACTCAAGGCTGTCTGCCTTGACTTCCCCTACAGTCCTTTTGACACCTCAAATGCTTCCAGGGATGGGATGTCTCCACTTTAGCCTCCAGATCTTTACCTAGGAATACATAAGGAACATGCCATGAGGAATGGGGTTTAATGTCTTAGTAAAAAATAAGGCAGGTGTGTCTGTACCTCCCTGTGCAAGGGGCCATGCTAAAATTGCTCTCAGACTTTATGTATGTGTTTGTGTGTGTGTGTGTGTGTGTGTGTGTGTGTGTGTGTGTGTTAGATTTAGTCTAAAAGAAAATGAATATCTTGAATATTTGTCATAAATCTGATATAAAAATCACTCACATCACAAATACTTCAGCGTTTGCCCGAGGATGTCAGGATTCAGAACGTTACCCTCCCTTGGAAACTGATAAAACCGTAGACCAGATGGACACTCTCTGACCCTCTCTCACTTCTTTCCTTTCTTTTTCTAATCTTATTTTCTCTTTCCCTTCCTTCCTTTCCTTTTCTCTTTTATGAGATATGGTCTCTAAGGTTTGTCTAGAAGCCCAGGCTGGCTTTGAACTTACGAGCCTCCTGCCTCAGCCTCAGGAGTACCAGGATTGCAGGCATGCACCACCACACCTGGCTCCTCCCCAACTTTTATGCAGGAATTGACTATAAAAGATTGTTCTGGCCTACCCCCCCAAAAAAATATAGATTGTGAGACCTTCCCATGGCAGTTGTCCTGCCCTGTACCTGGAAGAGAGCAACACTACACTGAGAGCCAAGAAGACATTGAGGAGACCTCCTTCCCCATCAGTTCATCCCCAGCAGGTTCTACTCCATTTTTCCAATTATGTTTCTACGCTGCTGCCCATTCATCACTACACCTGAGCACAGGAATGTACAGTTCTCCCTAGTGTTTGGAGCTGAAGTCTCCCACGTCTTACGTTAGTAAAATAAATTTATTATACTTTTCTCTTACTAACTTGTCTTTTGTCATGGGGTGTTAGTTATGATCCTTACCATAGATGAGGAAAAGGTTCCCCAACCTAAGGTCAGTAAGCAAAGGCTCACCCCAGCTTTCACTAATCAGTTATCCACCTAATAGCTAACTTGAGTATTTTTATGTGGCATTAATTAAATGTCATTCTCCACTTGAAACTCTTTTATGATGTCTTATTATCTCTAGGATAATACAAACACCCTGACTTGGTTGTCAGGCAACAAAGTACTACATACTTGATGACTTTAGAAGACTTACATTTATTTTCTGATAGTCCTGGACACCACAAGTCCAAAATCAAGGTGTCAGTGGGCTTGATTCCTTCTGAGAAAGATGGACCTATTCCAGGTGTCTGTCCTTGGCTTGCTAATGGATCTTGCCTCGTTCGACATTCTCTCTACGACAACTCTCGGCCCAAATCCTGCTTTTCTATAGGGATCTGAGTTAGATCCCACTTTAATGACCACGTAACTCTTCCTTACGTATGTGAAGGCTCCACTTTCAAATGAAGCCACATTCTAAGATACTGGTGTTTGGATTCCAACAGCTCTTCTTAGAGGGGCGCAATTCAGGTCGTACAAAGGCCCACAAATCTAGCACCATGATCCCTCCTCACAAACATAGGCTCCAGTCAATCACCATTGAGCTCCATTCTCACAGTGCATTTGCTCTTGTTTCCAGCGTGTCATCCATGCGACTGACATCAGCTCACCCTTCAGGGCTGCATGAGTGCTCTTTCTGGGATGTCTCTTCCTTGACCAGCACTTCAGCCGGGCTGGGTTTCCCTGGCTTACAGCATCAGTATCCCCAGCACTTCAGCCGGGCTGGGTTTCCCTGGCTTACAGCATCAGTATCCCCAGCACTTCAGCCGGGCTGGGTTTCCCTGGCTTACAGCATCAGTATCCCCAGCACTTCAGCCGGGCTGGGTTCCCCTGGCTTACAGCATCAGTATCCCCAGGAATAGTCTATTGTTTTCTTCCATAGCTGTATGAGTGACTGATGCCTTTTTTTTCTTCACTCGAATGCTGTTTGGTTGACTATAGTGATCTAAGTGCTTCGCCCATAGGTCAACAAATTTATTGGAATGAATAATTTGAATGAATGAACACATTGGCTGCATTCACCTAAATAGTATTATTTTCCCTGGAGCCATAGTTTCCCACTTTTATTTCTATCTCATTCATGCTACGTGTGCATTTTGATTATAAACCTCTCCAATTCCTTTATACTGGAAGAAGGCATAAAATGAAATGTTTTGTGGTACTAGGACTTGAGCCCAGGGCCTCGCACATGCTAGGCAGGCAGTGTACCACTAAGCTACAGCCACGACCCAAAATTTTAATCAAATGTTATAAAAGGTTCTTTTATTTATTTATCCTTCTCTCATACAATACATCCTGGCCACAGTTTCCCCTCCCTCTACTCTCCTAGTTTCCCCCTAAACCTCTTCTTTCCTCCAGATCTACTCTTCTTCTGTTTCCTTACAGAGAAGAGCAGCCCTGCCATAACTGGCAAAACAAGATACAATAAGACAAGGTATAAGCCTTCATATCGAGGCTGGACAGAGGAAAGGGATCCAAGACCAGGCAAAAGAGTCAGAGAAATCCCCATTCACACAGTTACGAGCCCACAAAAACACCAAGCTAACCCTAGCATATATGCAGAGGACCTGGAGCAGACCCATGAAGGCTCCGTGATTGCCACTTCAGTCTCTGTGAGCCTTTATGAGCCCTCCGTTAGTTGATTCTGTTGGCCGTGTTCTCCTGGTGTCCTGGACCCCTCTGGCTCCTACAATCCTTCCTCCCTTTCTTCCACAGGGTTCCCCAATCTCCGAGGGTAAAGACCCAATGGAGATCTATAAGGAGTTTCTTAGTAAAAAATTTAGAAAGCCGAGTATGATGGTGCATGCCTTAATCCCAGCACTCAGGATGCAGAGGCAGGTGTATCTCTGAGTTTGAGGCCAGCCTGGTCTATAGAGTGAGTTCCAGGACAGCCAGAGTTACAAAAGAGAAACCCTGTCTCGAAAAACAAAAACAAAAATAAACAACAAAAAAGAAAAGTTTAGGAACGCACACATTGATAAACTTGTTTGCTGGTGTGTGATACTTGAGTACTAAACCAGGACCATTGAGCTACATCTTCAACCACTCCGGAAGATGCTCAAGCTGGGCTTGCAACCCTCCTTCCTCGGCCTTCTGAATAAAAGAGATTACAGGCATAAGCCACTGTGTCTGGATACTTTATATAATTTATTACTGGTCAGCTTTTTGGAGATATGGAAAACAATTCTATGGCTATTTGTACAACTCAAGGTAAGTGAATCTGAAAAAGATAAGTAATGTTTGACAATGCATGTCAATTGATGAAACAAGTTAGGAATTTGCAATGACATTGTTTACTACAGTGTTCACTGAGATCTTTTAAAGAATTTTTTAAATTCATTAAAAACAAAGATCTGTTTATTTGAATCCTAGAAAGACTGCACATTGCTATAAGGAGAAGAGACAGGGGGGAGGGGGGAGGGGGACAGAGAGAGAATTCTAAGCAGAAGCAGAAATAAAGTCTCTCTTCTGGAAAAATGTGAGCCAATGAGCCTTGATGGAAATGCAAGAATCCTGATCCACCAGCAAGGCCTGTCAGTCTGTAACTTTCAGGTGGATGGATGGGTTAACTATCTCTAATTTTCAGCAGAGGAAATAGAGCTCCCCAGAGGTGTGATCTTTCTGGGGCTCAAGGGGACATCATTTGCCTAAACAATAAACAGGGAGCTCTAGTAATTTTACAATATGTTAAGTCAATTAAGGCTAAATACACTGTGACTGTATATGTATAAACTATACTTCTCTCTCCATGGGTCTACTGCCTATATTTGTACTTCTCTAGAGAGTGTGACAAGGGTAACCACGGACACTGATCTACAGAGCCGAGGCTGAATCTAGAGCTATGCAGAACTGCACCTTGTTTGTGATACAGGAGAACCAGAACAACTGACCAGGCATCGTTACCGTGTGCACTTACCTGTCTGTCTTCTCTAGCAAGGGTGCACAGCTAGTGCACCCTTCACCATCCAGAACTGGACCCCGTGCTCTTCACCTATCACCTGGTAGAACTTGAGATGGCTCTTATAAAAGGTGGGCATAATAGCTTTGAGTACCCTGACCTGAAGTCCTTGGAAGGGAAAGATGCTCTCTCTAGGCCAGTGGTTCTCAACCACCCTAATGCTGTGATCCTTTAATACAGTTCCTTGTGCTGTGGTGACCCCAACCATAAAATTATTTTTGTTGCTACCTCATAACTGTCATTTTGCTACTGTTATTAACCGTAATGTAAATATCTCATATGCAGATGGTCTTAGGCAACCCTTTCGAAAGGGTCATTCAACCCCCAAATAGGTCAAGACCCACATGTTGAGAACTGCTGCCCTAGAGAATGCAGCAACAGCCACATCTTTGCCTCGTGGGGCTCCCTTCACTCAGGATGTAGAGCCCGAAGGAAAAGAGGCTCTACCTCAAGTCTGCCACCTAAAACTTGCACTCGTCCTTGGATAGCTGCCTCTGCGCAAGGTTGAGTTCTATGAACATGTGTCTTTGGATATGATTTTGATTTTCAATTCTAGAGCCATGAGGGAAGAGTCGCCTTCAATGGCCCACAGATCTCCACCACCAGCAACTCTTGGTGAGTCTGGACTATTCGAAACCACTAATGGAATCTGCAAACTCATCTAACTTTAGTTCTGCAAATGCCAAAGACTACTACGAGGATCTGAGTTTGATTCCCTGGGCCCATATAATAAGGAGGTAGAGAGATGGCTCAGTGCTGAAGATCACTTGTTGCTCTTACAGAAGACCTGGGTTCAGTCTTTAGCACCCACAGGGTGACTTACAACCATCTGTAACTCCAATTCCAGAGGATCCAACGCCCTCTTTCTAACTTTATGTACACCACACACACACAGTGCACATATATACTTGCAGACAAAACACCCATACATACAAAATAAAAAACAAATCTGAACAAATAAAAACTTAAGCTGGATGTGGTGACATGTGCTTGTAATCGCAGCCTTGGTGAGGTAGAGAATTGTGTAGAAGTTTCCCCCACGATAAAAACATTCTACCTTGGAGAGAAGCTCTTTAAGACATGGGATGTTTACAGGGAGGTAAAAGACTCCATCGAAGAAGGAAGCTGTAAAGACAGGAAGTAAACCACTCAAAATAGCTTCAGGAAGTCCCTGAAACAGACCACATTGCTAGGCCCCTCCCTCCAGAGTAAACTATAAAGACTGCTGAGAGTCACTCTAAGAGAAACCAAGATGCAAAGAGATTCTCAGACCAGAAAAACTCCCTGGAGGAAGCAGAAGCCAGCTGAGCTGCCTGAAAGATGTTTAACAGACCAACTGAGTCACTTGGAAAGGACAATGTCCATCCTGTTGAGCTGCCTGCAGGCTGTGCTGTGTGTTCCAGGTTCCCAGCTTTGTGAGCTGTCACCCATGCTGGGGTCGGCTTTTGGTGATGCAGCTGTCTTTGAATCATATCTGTTCTTCTAAGTAACCCCATTAGAGCTCATTCATTCATTAAGTTGGACTTTGGGGGTTCCATACTTTGGTCTGTCATGGGCTCCCTATCAGGGGTCAGTAGGCGTTTGTTCATGTCTACCTAGGAATAGTGTCACACAACATTAGGTGTATTTCCGGGGTAGTGACTGACCGGCCAGGTCCTGAGGAATGATAACTAAGGTTGGTCTTAATCCCTGGCCTGCACATTCATATGTACACATATGCACACGTACAAGAACCAATTGATACCTTATCCTCCTGGAAGAGGCACTGCTCACTGTCAGTGATTGGTTGTGAAGCCCAGCCGTTCACAGCTAAGCCATCTCTCCAGCCCACTGTTCACTGTACAGAGCCACTCACTCTCGGGAGCCATTCACTCTGTCGGGAAAGAGGAGAGAGACACAGAGAGAAGTCTCAACTTACGATCATATCCGAATGGACTTTGCAGATCACCAGTAGCGTCTGCTAAGTCCATTCAGTTTCTCTAATCAGCTTCAAAGGATGTTCGTGGCTCCCACTGCCATTGAGCAGCTGGTAATTCTGTGTCACAACTAATTACCAGCTAATAGCCTCCATGAACACACCGTTTCCAGTTCAGCAGCAGACTGTATTTCTCCATGCATTCAGATCTCATCTGCCCCTGAATGATAGCCATTACAAGGTAACAGGGCAGTTCTTTCTACCTACTGTAGCTCATCAGCTCTATCCCCGGCTGAGGCGGCTGTCCCTTCCCCCTCAGATAGGGATTATTAGTCATTAAAAGGCTGGGGCTGGCTCTGCTCTCTTTCTGTAGTCTGGGTGCTGCCTACACTGGGAGAAAGGTTTTTGAAGAAAGATTAGCAGGATTAAGAAAGGTTCACATATGTTCAGCCTCACTCTTGGTGTTCCGGACATAGCAGCCTCCCACCACCCAGGAAGCATAAGAATATGGGGGCCAGAGGGCTGGAGATGGGAGAAAAGCTGTATGGTTCTCCCTTGACGGTACAAAACTGAAGTCAAGGGCAAATCTAGGGGTGTTTTAAACTGGGGAATTCCCAAACAGCTTGCTAGAATTTTTGCTTTGAGCTCTGTTTTTCCCTTCACTCCTGTTAGTCAGCCTTTACTATAAGGAAATGCTGCAGGCAACTAGTATAAGGGTAAGAAGTCCATAGGGTCTCACAGTTTTGGAGGCTCGTAGTTCAAATGGAGTAACATAGTTTTGGCAAGAACAGGCCCTTGGCTGTATCAACTCACAATCTGGATGGAAAGGATGGGAATGAGAGATCATAACCTAGAGTCAGGGCAAGGTTGGGTGTGGTTGCCCGAGTCCTCTTCAGGAGTAAGCTCCCTGTGACCAATCAATGAAGAGCCACCCATTCCAAGCTCCCTCTCCTCCCATTTCACCCTGTAGACCAAGTCTTCCATTTTATTGCATTACTTTGGGGTGATGCTCAAACTAAATAACAAAATGATGCCCCACTGAGATCACTGCCCACATGATTGCTTTCCCTCGCTGAGTATGGGAAGGGGATATCATAGACAGAACTCAACAGTTTGCCCTGGAGGTAGTTCTAAGAACTGGCTACTGGCTTGCAGCTTTCTACATTTGCTTGCCCTAGTTGCTTTGTCAAAATCATAAAATAGACAAAGGGTCATGACTCCAAGGAAGAGTGGGAAAACCTCACTCCAAGTTAAGATATTTCATTGAGTTAGCCTTCTAGCCAATCCAGATGACGCTGCTATTCCCCTGGTCTACCAGGAGACACTGCCACGTGACAAGCATAGTCAGTGGGTGGGTCACACCCAGAAACTCATGCCATCCTCAGGTCTCTAGAAAGCTGGCTTGGCTTTCTGGTTTTACAATTACTAATGGTGAAAACCAGGCACAGCCAGGAACAGCCATAGTCTAGGAGAGTCCAGGTAATTGTGCTCAGCCATGCTATATAGCTCCTAAGCCTGCCCAGTTAAATGACAGACCCTGAGTCCATGGTTTGGGGTGGGGAGCAGACCACTGGGGTCCCAGCTGTCCCCAAAAGAGCAGCCTCTCCTCAACACAGAGAGGTAACCTGGAACTCAGGCCTCCATTTGACACAGTCCCACCAGAAACTATGAGGGTAGGGACAGGAAAGGAGAGAAGAGGGAAGAGTCTCCCCACTCTCACATCTACGCACACCCCCTTAAGGCTGAAGTACCATCGTTACGGAATGTGAAGGAGTTGCTAATGTGTACTTGCTGTGAATTGCACCCCTGGCGTTTTGGCGCAGCTCTGATCCAGCACGGCATACCGCCTGTGCATCCCTGGACAGAGAAAGATGCATCTGCTTCCTGGAGTAGTTCCTGTAATAGCCTGCCTTTGAGTAACAATAACACCTGACACCCTCTTCTCCTCACCTTGGTACTAGCTCCTCACAGAAGGGGAGAGATGCAGGTGAACGTCCCTCCCCAGCCTCAGTCTGTTTGGGTTTGGTGGGTAAGACGAGACCCATGATGCTTGTTAGTTTTCTGTCAACTTGACACAAGGTAGGGTCACCTGGGAAGAGAGAACCTCAACTAAGAAAATGCCTGTGGGCAAGTCTGTGGGGTTCGTTTTCTTGGTTAGGCATTGATGTGGGAGGGCCCAGCCCACTGTGGGTGGTGCCACTTCTGGGCTGGTGGGCCTGGGCTGTATAAAAAAGCAGGCTGAGCAAGCCATGGGGAACAAGCCAGTAGGCAGTGATTCTCCACACCTCTGTTTCAGTTTCTGTCTCCAGGTTCCTGCTTCTGCTCCTGCCCTGACTTCCCTCAATAACAAACTGTGACCAGGGTATAAACCCTCTTCTTTCCAAGTTGCTTTTGGTCGTGGTGTTTCTCACAGCCGTAGAAAACAAACCAGGTCGCCCACCCAGGGTTGATGTACAGTCCAGGCCTGGCCACACAGGTGCCTGACTGGTCTGGAACCAGTACTTATTTCGAGGAGTCAGTTGTTTGGAGGTGAAACTTTCTCGTTGTGAGTGGCTGGGTCACTAGAGCAGAAGACTGGCACTACTGTTAGAAAAGCAGAGGTGAGAGGTCACAGTGAAACTCCAGCAGACAGTGCACATTAGTCTAGCCGCATCAGAAGGGAAAGCTTGATATCCATTGCATTTCCTACCAAAATGTTTGTGCTTAAGCGGTTTCCAGAGAGCCGAGCATGACAGGGAATTCTCAACAATCTAGGGTTTTTTACGTGCCGAGGTTGAGCTTTGACTGCAGCATCTTTTGTATTCTTTGAAGTCTTTTGGCTTCATGATGATAGGGACCATGGTGCCTCCTTCACAACAGGGTGCTCCCAGCAACCTGATCAGTACAGGACACTACAGATCGTTCTGCGGTGGTTAAGCTGCCACATGGTAGTTCTCCTTTGCATGAGGACACCATGTACATTTGAGCACCAGACTTTGGAACTCCAGGGCCTTACCCCAGATTCTCAAGTGATGATGCCTCCTGGACTCAAGTGCCACAGAGCTGAGGTACAGTGTGAGCCACTGCCCTGAGCCTAGGGAGGAAGTTTTAAAGGAGTTATCACAAATGGGCCAAAGTGAGCAATGATGACAGCCCAGCCCTGGGTAGGTAGGATAAGGCACGGACTTGAATGGAGCTGGGGACCTCCGTCTTTTAATCCTCTGTGCTCATTTTGATCTATGAAGCTGAGTCAGAAAGGGCTGTGGGTGAATCCTGGACCCACCGAACACTGCCTCTATCCTTTTAGGAAGGTTTCATTGTTGTGGAACTGTCTCTGCCCTGTACCTGAGCTGTACCTGCCCCCAGCCACCTGTCTTACGTCATCAGTAGGGGACCCGCCAGCCCCCATATAATCCCTCTCTGCCATGGCTCTCTCTCTTCTCTTCTTGGTCTCTCACCCCACTGTCCTGTCCCCCACCCCTTTCTCTTGTCCACAGGGTCCTGTTCTACCCCAGATTCAGCATACTCCACTCAGCATCCACGCATCTAAACTCTGTCCATCACCTCCATGCATATAAAGAATTATTACATTTATTATAATTCTGCTATGACATCCTTGGATATGGATTTCTCCCCAGAATCAACAGAAATAACAGATTTGGGATGGTTTGTCACACAGGTGGATGCCTCTCCACCACTTATGAGTAATACTTAAGTTTTAATATTTAATAAATGTAATTCTCACATACCTGTGATGCTGTTCACTAGAATACATACATATATATATACATACATATGCATTTTATTTTATAGGAAAAATGTGTATTTTTGGTAAGTTCCCCAGCAACTTACCAAACAATCTTGTAAAATGTAACACTAAGGAGAATTAAGATCTGTGGATATATGCTCATATTCACATATTTACATGCTTACCAGGAAGCATGAAGTAAATGAAATGATATAATGAACTTTTTTGGTTGAGTTCCCATTAAATTAGGAACTCCACAATGGGCTAATCTAGTGATTAGGTCATAGCCATCACGATCCACTCCCTTTCCCCCAGCCCCACCTCTGAACATCACCACCTTAGGGGTCAAGCCTGCAAGGCTTGAGCCAGGACTGCACATTGGACCATCCGGGACTTTCAGAAGAATTGCCTGGTATGTATGGAAGGCATATGCTTGCAGTGCTCTGTAGAAAGACATCATTACTGTGCTCAGGTTGCGTGCGTCCCTCTCTGGATAATGAGTAAGCTATTTAGAATCTCGAACTGTTTATGTGACATTTCAATAAGTAATGCAGAGATTCGGCAACATTTCCATATTCCCCTTTAAAGCCCGAAGGCCCCTGCCTTAATCCAAGCTCTTTGGCATTTATTACTGTTTGTTACACTAACAAGTAAGATTATGAGAATTCTAATGAAGGCTTCCAGTGAAAAAGTCCGTGATTAAAATGCCATAATAACAGTTGCATGCATTTATGTGCCTGATTACCATAATCTATTTAGCACAAGTAAACACACAAACAGAAGGAGAAAGCCCACTGATACTTCGGCTAAGGGAGAATTTGAAATGCGAGGGAGACAATGTAAATATGTAGAAGTCTTTGTGTATTCTTTTCATCTCCTTTCGCATCCTTGCCTTCTATTTTTTTCCTTCTTTTTCTGTTTGCTAATGAGAAGACATGCCATCCCATGTGGTCCCGGCTCTATCAGGCCGAGGTACGTTTTGGGGCCATCTGCTGGGACCAGCATCCTGAACAATGCCACCCAGAAAGTGCTGGGTATATTTGCTGCCACCTTTGACACCGTGGAATAGAAGAAATGAGATCTCAGATGCCGGTCTTTGATGTGTTCCCTCTGAACATTTAGTTCAGCTGCTACTCCATCAATACAGGGCCCAGACAAGCATGGCCATCCTGTGCCCCCCCCCTACCTCCTACAAACAATGCATTGTCAACAAATTAAAAGCGATCATTCCAGGTTTCCAAATTAGTCTCCCTCAGCATCTCTGCTGGCTTCGTTATCTTTAATTCTTCATAGAATGTCAGGCAGGAGGCGGAATGCCTTCCCCACGGGGTGGGGGATTGTGAAGAACTTTCCTGAAAAGTGAAGTCGAATGCTTTGGTTTAAAATCAGGATAATGATGGCAGCCCTGATGAGCAATAACTTGAAGAAATTTGCTAGAAATAAACACATTGCAATAAGGAGTCACCAAAGGCGCATTTGTGTTTTAAAGAAGGAAATAATTTGCCAAAACATAAATAGGCAGGTATCTGGCTTCACCTGAATGAAGACAGAGGGCCTGAAAAAATGGTTTAAAAAAAAGAAACAGAATTAATTGGATTAATGTCTGAAGAATATTAGAGAAAAGCCAAGCTTTTGAGATCAATACAGCCGAAGCCCGAAGAGAATTATATTGACACTTGTTTATGAATATTTATTTGCTTTTATTTCCCAACAACTATCTTAACTTGATTTTATATTGTGTGTATGTACAAGTTTACGTGTGTATACAGATGGGCATGCGTGTGTATTTGCGTGTGCATATGCTTATCTGCGCATGTGTGTGTGTGTACGCACACGTGTGTTTACGTGGAAGCCAGAGGTAACCGTGGAGTCACTCCTCAGTTGCCATTCACCTTGCTTCTTGTGACAGGGTCTTTTCCTAGGGCCTGGGACTCACGGATTGGTCCAAGTTGTCTAGCTGGTGAGCCTACTGTCTTCTCCTCTCTGAAACTGGGGTCATGAGTGTTTGTTACCACCCCTAGATCTCTTACAGGGTTCTGGGAACCTAACTTAGGCCCGTTTCCTTGCACAGTAAGCACTTTGCTGACTGAGCTATCTCTCAAGCCTGCTCAACAATAATTTTGAGGCTCATAAAAATCTCCTGGAAGACTAGTTTGTAGGGAACATGTGTAACCTCACATTTTTTTTCCCTGTGTTCCCAATGCATATGTGATTGTACCTGATCTTCACAATAAATCTATGCGGAAGATACTGTGAAACAAGGAAACCAGGAAACAGAGACCAAATAACATGCACAATAACTAAAGTTTAAAGAGAGGAGAATCAGAGTTTCAGTCAAGACAATCTGCATAGCCTGCATGTGGAAACAAAATGGTCAAATTGTATTCTCCAGAGTTTTTGGATTTTTTTGTTGTTGTTTTGTTTTTTGAGACAGGGATTCTCTGTTGTAACTCTGGCTGTCCTGGGACTCTCTGGAGATCAGGCTGGCCTTGAACTCACAGAGATCCACCTACCTCTACCTCTTGACTGCTGGACTAAAGGTGTGCGCCACTACTGCCCCGCCTTTTTTTTTTTTTTTTAATTTTATGTACATCAGATCCCCCGGAACAGGAGTTACAGACAGTTGTGGGCTGCCATGTGGGTTCTGAGGATTGAACCGGGGTCCTCTGGAAGAGCAGCCAGTGCTCTTACCCACTGAGCCATCTCTCTCTAGCCCCTCTCCAGAGGATAAGAATCATGAATCTTAGTGGGAAACTATTTTCCAAGAGAAACCACATAGCCTGGTGTCTGACCCATAGCAATCTTACAATGTAAGATAGCTTACATTGTAAAAGAATATGATAATAATAATCATATCACTATTCTTAGAAGAGATAATCATTTCCATTCCTGTACATTTTAGTATGGCTTATCATGAACTTTTAAAAATAACAGTCTTTAAAGGAAGAAGCCACAGGATACAAAGAATGATGACCATTTCTCACTCAAAGCAAAGCAGCCTGCTGTCTAGCCACCTGCTTCACACTCACCTAGATATATGGGGGAGCATGGAAGCCACCATGCCCACTACCATATGCACCAAATAATCACAGGGGTAGGTTAAAGAGATAGCCACCCCCCTAACTTGACCAATTTGGCATTTGGGGAGTTGTCTGTTGGCTCCTGTCTTGGGAATTTTTAAACAATGGGTTGAGGGTGAAACAAAGGGAGGCAGACAATACTTCGTAATCAAGCTAATAAATGAGAACAGCTGTGAGGCAGATCATCAGCACAGTAACGATGGACCCTTTCTCAGTGATGAGCAGAAACATCCACCTCCCTGGGAGCTAGACAGCCAGCTAGACAACCTCTTCTCCTCACACAGCACTTTCCACTCACACTGGTGTGCTGTTGTATACCTCCAGCGCTCTGGCTTGAAACCCTGGACTGTGATAACGGACACTGGGCTTTCCTCTACAGGCCCCTCCTCCATCTCCAACTCAGCACACCCAGTGCTCCTCCGCCCAAGTTTTTCATCTCAGGAAGATGGCCATCAAGCTGAGACAGCAAACAGAACTATGCTGCTCTACACCTGCACTTGCCCTAGTGAAGTCAGTCACCAAGGCTTGTTGACTGGACGTCCTGGTGAGGTCTTCTTCCCTAAACCTTCATCTCTATGCGCCTGCTTCTGCCCAAGGCTAAGGTCTGTGTCCGTTTAGGAGGGATCGGTAAGCAAGCACCACAGACTGAGTACTTTAAATGACAGATGTTTGTTTCACAACCACACAGGATCAAGGTGTTAGAGGTGAGGAATGATTTTCCCTGCACTTTCTCATTGGTTTGTAAATGGCTGCCTTCTTCACGATGTGCTTCACGGTCAGCCATCTGTAGTACACGTGTCCTAATCTTTTGAGCATTTATTTCTAGAGAATTTAATACATGAGTAAGGTATTTACGTCATTTCCACCTGACTTTCTTCTCTCCCACCCTTCCCATGCCCCTCTACTCCCTTTCAAATTATGACCTCTTATTTTCAATTGTTATTCTTACGTGTGTGTGTGTGTGTGTGTGTGTGTAAAACCTACTGAGTCCAGTTAGTGCTGTTTTTATGTATGTGCATTTACTGCTGACCTCGGATGTCTTTCACGACAGCGAGTCCCTATTGCTGAGGACACCATATCCTCGGGGATTGGATAATCTACCATCGGGCTTATCCCTGGAGAAGACTGATTCTCCCTCTCTCAGTAGCCATTAATTGCCTATAGCTCTTCATCTAGGGGTGGGGACTTGTGAGATTTCCCCTTCCACTGGGATGTCAACTGATGTGGTCCCCACCATGCAGGTTTGTTAGGCAACCATACTATTACTATTTCACGGGGGCAGCTTCCTTGTCATGTATAGAAGACACACTCTTGCAACAGAAGCCCTGTTACAACCTTTCTTCCCCCATTTCTGTGATGTTCCCTGGGCCTGAGGTGAGCGGTAGAATAATGGATGTATCCGTCGGGATCAGGCACCCCCTGGTGAGTTGTTCTCAGCATTTCAACCAGTTGTGGTTTCTGTAATGGTCTCTGTCTGCTACAAAAAGAAGCTTCTTTGACAAGGGGTGAGAGCTGCGCTTATCTGTGGGTGTAAGCACAGGTATTCAGAATGCAGTTGGGAATTATACTGGTTTAGAAAAGCAGCAGTAGTCATTTCTGCTTTAGGGTACATGACCTCTCCACCCATAGGTAGTGAGCTAGGTTCACAGTACCAGGCATAAATTATCTCCTATCGGGCGAGCCTTAAGTCTAATTAGGCAGCTGGTGGTTATCCCCAAATATAAGAGCTCTATTGCAACTTAGTACATCTTTCAGGCCGGTCACTGCTGGGGTCTGTAGGCCCTACCTTGGGTAGGACTATGAGTGCTTTTCTCCCCTGCAGCTGCTTGCATGGCACCTTCAGACACTTGCCCAGTTAGTGCTCAGGCAGGAGGTGCACAGGTCAGCTCCCCCTCCATTCCCCCAGTCCTGTGTCCAGAGTGTGTGGTGTGCTCAGGATTAGAGTTCCACCTTCAAGAGCTGGGAGGTAACCCAGGGCAACAGAGCAGCCTGCATTGTTTGGGGAGACTCTTGGACGCCCCTGACTAACAACTCGGAGGAAGGTCTCCTCAGCCTGGCACTGGGGATTCTGTTAGTCTGTGGCTCTTGGGGGAAACATTATCCCCCCTAAGTGGTGTGACCCATTTAAACTATTTATATTTGTCTACATGTATACGTATATATTATACGTGTATCTTAAGTACAAATAAAATTTCCTCATGGCTTTTCCAATCATCCCTCCATCTCCCTTTATATTGGCCTCTTCCTCCACTCCCAGTTAAAGGGCCCCCCTTTTACCCATTGCCCGCTTCGTAGAACCCATGTCCTTCTATCTCCCTTCCAGAGAAGCCTGTGGACATCAATGTGGAGGGTTCTCAAAAAGCTGAAGGTAGGTCTGCCATGTGAGCCAGCTACCCCACTCCTTGGCACATGCCCAAACGACTCCCCACCTACTCCACATTACTTGCTCAGCCATGCTCATTGCTGTTCTTGTCACAACGGAGAGGAAGTGGAAACAACCTTCAGCGGATGAATGGATAATGAAAAATGTGACATATATGCAAGGGGGTTTTACTCCGCTGTAAAGAAAAATGAAAGCATGACATTTGCAGGTACTGGAGAGCATTACATACCACTGCATGAGGAAACCCACACCCCAAAAGACAAACCCTGTGTGTTCTCTCTTACCTGTGGATTCTAGCTCTGAGTTTTTAGATGTGAATATATCACTTGAAGTAATTGCAGATGCCAAGAAAGTAAAAAGGGACAGTAGGGAGTGGAGGAGGGGGGCAAAACATTAACGTCCTTTTATAACGGCAATGGTCATGCTGTATTAAGAGTCCATCCTCATTTTAATTGAATTAAGCATTTTGTCCACCTGTGATTATAGGGTCGGGGGCCGATGAGGATTTCAGCATATAAATGACAGCGGGCACAAATTAGCCCTGTCACCCCTCACACCACCACCACCAACGAAGCCCTGAATTTCACATGACTTCTGTAAGATCTTGTATTTTCCCAACTATCTAGTAACCATATATTGCTCCTTTTATTAGAAAAAAGCATAATAAACGACTCATTTTGAAGAAAATGGTCATGACCTTCTTTCAACTCAGGGCGGTCTCCTTGGACACTGCTGTGCTGCCGGCCTCTTTTCTGCTGTTATATGTTACCGCAATGGAATACTTAAGGCAGCCAACTTGGTAAAGATCTATTTAACTCATAGTTTGGAAGGCTCAGGCCTTCCAAGTCCAAAATTAGGCAGCTTCATCACTCTGGGTCCCAGAGAGGATGGTGGGTAGCAGTGTTGGGAACATTTGTCAGAGGAGAGAGATGTAGTCATTGCCTTTCCCCTGAAGTGTGATGGACTCAGCTACCACCCATCCACCCATAAGTTGGAACTAAAGAGAACCACCCATGTCTTTTCCAGAAGTTTCTTCTTAGGGTTTCAGGACAATGACAGCTACCCTGTAGTTCAGGGGCTCTCAATCGTGGGTCTCAATCCCTTTGGGGGTAGAACGACCTTCTCACGGGGGTTGCCTAAGACCATCTGCATATCAGATATTTACATTATGATTCATAACAGTAGTGAAATTACAGTTATGAAGTAGCAATGAAAATAATTTTATGGTTGGAGTCACCACAACATTAGGAACTGTATTACAGGGTCACAGCGTTAGGAAGGTTGGGAACCACTGCTGTGGATGGTCATAGCAACTAACAGCATCATGACTTAAGTAAGTCAAGCATCAGTGGTAGTCGAGAAACTTTAATTCTTATTATCGAAGGTAATTCCAGGATGTGGCAGACACTGCTGGTTCTCCCAATATCCATCTTTTTTATTTCCTTTAGTGTAAGTCCCCAGAGCTTTGAGGCTAGGCATGACTGTGCCCTGGGTAGTAGGTAGGATTTGGGTTATATTTATGTAATGGTGATGCTTGCAGGAAAGGGATGTCCTAAAGAGCTCTCCTCAGCACTCAGAACCCTCACTTTGAGTTTGAGTTTCCATCAAGTTCCATCATAATATCCAATAAACAACGCAGAAGGGTAATAATCTCCCTCTTGTGTTGAGAACAGGGGATCCATCAAGTCCTTCGTGCCAGTGCCAGGGATCCAGCTCCCCTTTCCTCTTTATGCTCTTTTACATGTGGTTCCTGACCTTAGAATCCATGATGGGTCTTCTAGCCTTGACTACCATGTCAGCATTCCAGCCAGCAGAGGTGAGGATGGAATCAAGGCACGTTCCTCTGCTGTTCGCCTGCCCAAATTCCTGGCCAGCAGGAGGCTGGGAGATGCAGTTCCTAACCTGAGTGTTCATGTGCACCATTGAAAGCCCTGGTCTGTGCAGGATGAGTCACAGACATGGAGGCACTATCAGCAGTATTTCCCCACGGCATGTGACTTAGGAGCAGTGACTTAGTGACACTCCCTGTCTGCCATGCTTTGTTGGCCTCCTTCAAACAAATTAGTCTGTTCTCGTTAAACTGAATGAGAAATTCAGGACACAGGAATAATGGAGCCAGATTCGTGGCCAAAATATCACAGAAATGGCTCCTAGCCTTGTTCCCAATAGAGTTCTATTTTCCCCTGAGAGATCATGGATCCAGACCTTCACACTCTTCCGTTTTTCTCTACATTCTGATCTTCTAAGCTCCAACCAGAATGCCCCATTAATCTCTCTTTACAGAGTCCTAAGGCTTCTCTAGCCCAGAGTTCAAAACTCTCCCATAATCCCTCTCATAATCCCAGTTCCAAAAGGCTAAAGACCACATGGTCCGTTTATTACAGCAATGACCCTACCTCTGGTACCAATTTTTCTTAGCTTCTTTTCCTGTTACTGTGATCAAATATTCTGACAAGAGCAACTTGAGAAGAAAGGTCTCATTCTGGCTACCATTCAAAGGTGTAGTCCACCCATGGAGAAGTCAAGGAGCTTGAAGCAGATGGGCACATCCCACTCCCAATCAGGAAGCAAAGAAGGATGCATGCATGCTGGAGCTCTGCTCTCTTCCTCCACTTTCCCAGGAAACGGTGCCCCTCCAGTTGGCAGACTTCCCACCTCAATCAAGACAATCCCCTGCAGACCTTCCAGAGGCCCGTGTCTCAAGTGATTCTAGGTCTTGTCAGGTTGGTAATTAACACTAACCATAACAGCACCTTGATTATCTTAAATGGATAGTGAAGGAGCAAAAATCATGATGACTTTAAGTTTTTTGCTGGTTTGTACAGTGGGGAGGGTGCGGGCACATGCCCACCACAGAACTCATGTGTGGGTCAGAGGACAGCTCTTGGGAGCTGGTTCTCTTCTGCCATCTTGTGGTGTTGAGGGATGGGACTCAGGTCATCCATTTGGGCCTGCACACGTGTCTCTGCCCAGTGAGCTGTCTCACTGGCCTTATACTGGGAATTATGATAATAGCATTTTTAATGGAATGTTTGAGAGTCGAGATGCCGTCTGTTTTGCTTCCTGTGGGAGCTATGGAAGGAGGGCTCATGACTCGAAAGTTTAATAAATATCTGCTGAATTGTTTGCCTAAGACAAATATTCCTTAGCTAGTAAAATGCTGTGACATACCTGTGCTGCTCTATCCAGCTACTTGGGAAAGTCATTAGCAAATCTTTGAAAGGATTGGAAATTGTACCAGATGTTGAATTCTATTGTGCCAGATGTGGAAGCCTATTATGATTTGGAACTCAGTGCTTTGAAGGAGTAAATGAACATTTTATTCTTCTACTCTGTGAAGCCACGACAATCACCATTCAAATGGGAGACCATGTTTTTTCCCTAGACTCAAAAAAATAAAACTTGAGCATCGAAATTAGCTATCATCCAGGCAGTCTGCCTCATACATTGCAACATAAGTGGGAACCACAATAGTTAAGTGACAATGTGTCAACATCTATCAAAGTTACAAATGCACAGACTATGATCCAATAATCTTAACCCTGGGACGTTACCATCGTGATCGACAACACCCGCACACACAGCAGTTTACAAGGTAATTCGTTACCATACTGTATCAGTAAAACCTCGAAAACAATCTAAATATGTATGTCTTTTGATACAGGTAGATAAACAATAGTATAGCCATATGAAAGAAAGAATTTTCTTTTTAAGGAGGAGGCTTTTAACACAGTGCTAAGAAGAAATCTCCAATTTACTAACTGGAAAAAGTATGTATGTGTACCACATTCATGCAATGCCCACAGAACCTAGAAGAGGGCACCAGATCCCCTGGACTGGAGCTAAAGGCTGGGTGGGTGCTGAGATTCAAACCCTGTCTTCTGTAAGAACAGCCAATACTTTAAACCACTAAATCACCTCTCCAGCCCCTGCATACACTTTTTTTTAATTAAAATAAAAAATTTGTATAGAAATCTGTTGTACTAAATCATAGCATTGGCATAAAGAGAAATGGGGTGTGTCTACTCATTTGTGCATAGGTTACACTGCAAAGAGAGACAAGAGATGATATCTGGTGAAGGAACTGTCCAACACCAACCTTTAACTGTAACACTCAGGAGGCAAAAGCAGGCAGAGCTCTGTTAGTTCAAGGTCAGCCTTGTCTACATAGTTAAGTTCCAGGCCAGCCAGGGATACATGGAGACAGACAGATTCACCCCCCCCACACACACACACACTTATTTATTATTTATTCATTTATATTTTGTTTATATTTTGTGAATTTACATTGATGTACTTGTGACAGTTGCTTCTTATCTAGAATCCAGTCTGGGCTAGCTAAATCTGCCTTACAACTAAACTGACAAATCAACCTCAGGTCAGGACTTGTCACAGGACCAAGGATGCCTGCCTGCCTGAAGTCTCTTGGGGAACCTGGACTCTCTCACCTATACTCCATACCCTCTGGATTAATTCTGATGAGGCAGGGGATTGGCTCCAGAGAACAGTGGACCATTCCTGACCGCCTGGTATGCAGTGCTCATGGAGGCCAGAAGAAGGCACTGGGATGGACAATTGAGAGCATCTACAGGGCTGCTGGGAACCAAATCCCTGGTCCTCTGGAAGAGCATTCAGTGAGTGATCTAAATCACTGAGCATCTCTCTAGCTCCAAAAAGCAAAATTTTCATTGTTATATTTATCATCATCATCGTCATTGATTTTTTTGTGACAGGTCTCTATTATGCAGCTCTGGTTCTGTTTTTGAATTTCAATAAACTTGTGTGTAGGGGGCTCGCAAGATGGCTTAGTGGTAAAGAGCACTGGCTGCTTTTCCAGAAGGCCTGGATTTGATTCCTAGCACTCACCTTTTGACTCACAACCATCTGCAACTACAGTCCCAGGGAACCGATGTCCTCTTCTGTTTCCTTAGGCACTGCATGTACATGGTGCACATGACATTGCAGGCAAGACACCCAGAAAAATAAAAATAAATAAATCTTTTAAAAATGTGTATAAATGGTGTGTGTGTGTGTGTGTGTGTGTGTGTGTGTGTGACCCCAGTTTTGAGGTTACAGATGTGCACTGCCACATCTGGCTTTATTATTTATATGAGTGCTGGGGTTTTGAACTCTGGTCCTCATGCTTGTGTAGCAAGCATTTCACTGAATGAACCATCTCCCCAGAGCCAATGCTTTTGAATTTTGAACTATGTGAATACATCACTTATTCAAAAGCAAGCAAATCTAAAAGATCAATAACTGGTTAACTTCATCTGGTAATCTAATCTATATATTACACACAGGAGATAAGTGTAATATACAAGTGTAAGATAGGACTTGGGTTTGCGTGTTACAGTAGGAGAGATGGATACAGCTGTAAACTCAAGCAACAGCTTGGAAAAGTTTAACAGTGCTCATGTTGTCTGGGGTTTGTGTTCTCACTGATGAAACATCATCATAGCTTTTGTGGAGTACCTACCTGCCCTCATTTTGATGGAGTGAATTTCCACAGCCCTGTGATCACCTAGTGAGAATATTTGAAGAGCAGATATAATATTTCTGAATGTGCTGGTCTGTGGGTGTGTGTGTGCATGCATGTGCACCATGTACAGAACTGCGTGCAGTAAAAAGAGCAAGCTACAGGACATGGCATAGTGGATGCTACTTCATACTTGAAAAACAAGAGGAAGATTTATTTCTTTATTGGTTTTCTGAGACAGGGTTTCTCTGTTGTAACTCTGTCCTGGAACTCACTCTGTAGACCAGGTGGCCTAGAACCACAGAGATCCAACTGCTTCTGCCTCCTTAGTGCTGGGATTAAAGGTGTGCATCACCACCACCCGACAAGAGAAAGATTTAAACATGTTTTAAATACACAAGGAGCATTTCTGGGACTCTCAGGAAACTGAAATTTTAGGTGTCTGTGGAAGCCTGAGGGAAAGGGTCAGTTGTACCAAGGAAACTTCCTTTTAATCAAACATTCTTTACCCCGAGTTCCATTTTCAGCACGTGTGACATGGTGCCCATTCACACCATGTAAAGAGAGAATCCTGGTTGGTGCGATGCCTTCCTCCCACCACACCCCCAGTAGTGCAACCCGTAATGCTGCCTACAAAGCTTCAACCCGGAAGGAGTGATCGTTTTTTTTGTTGTTGGAAGTGGGGTAAGAGCTTAAAACTCCCATAGTCTTCCAAAAACCAAAATCACAGAGCTCGACAAGATCTGCCTTGGTCTGTACTTGAGCAAAGAATGTTCTGGACCTGAACATCCAGTTCTCCTACTAGCCAACCCAAGTCATTTAAGGCTCCTGGGATCCGCTTCTCCGTCACACCCAATGTCACCTTAACAGGCCTTCAAGGGGTGGGACTCTTCAGGTGGCCGAGGATCCTGTGAGAATGGCCTATGCCTAGAACTGGAAGGCTCAGGGACCTTAGGAAGAAAAGAACCAAGGATGGACCATGAAAAAACCAGAACGAGTCTTCTCAGGCTCCACTGTTCCCGAGCACTACCCACGAAGCCTCGTCAATGCACTCTTTCCTCGGTTCTCAGTGGGCCCCTGACTTCCGTTTACAAGCAGCCATGTCCGTGGGTCTGATGCATCTGGAGAGGTGTGGGCCGCCGAGGAGAGTCTTCCTTCTCAGCTTCCCTGAAGGGTCACGTTGCTAAAATGAGGTAAAGTCAAAACTAATTAGTCCTTACTTGTGTTGGAGAACAAGGACCGACAGAATGGCGAGGAAGACAGCAGGAGGGAGAAGGCCATTGAAGGAAAGAAGGACACAAGCCCAGCCTCGGCTCTCTCCCGGCAGGCACCCTTCTCCTATCCCGAAGCGCAGCGCTGGGTGCCGGGCTTCTCTCTGCTCCGCCGCTGCGCCGCCGCCACCCCTCCGAAGAAGCTGCTGCTGGCAGCCGACCCGGAGCCGCCACGTTTGCGTAGGGATCCGGCAGCCCGGTTCCTGCGCAAGTGGCCCGGACGCCTAGAATTCCACGTGGCTGCGGATTCGCTCGGGCCTAAGGGTTCCCACGGAGTTCAAGAACTTTACCTCAGTCACTCACTAATCCTGCACCTCATCTCATCCCAGCCACCTGTCCCCTCCCGAAGCCACTGGACTGCAGCTTGAACCTGTCTCTAGTTCAGGGACCAGGGCTCTGGGGAGACAGCAGGTGGCTCCCTCCGCCTCGGAAGAGCCCGGTAGCTGCGCTCAGGTGTCTGTTCTGGAGTAACAGGACTTGTTTGACTGGGCTTGAGGAAAGGTGCTGTGACCTTGCCCTCACCACCCCTCCCCATGGTCTGAGGTGCAACCTCGGTCCTCATTAGAGCTCATGTAAACTAGGTCAACTAGAGAGGGTAATCATACCAGTCTATTGTCTCGGTGGCATGTGGATAAAATTCACTGTGACCACCTCACCACTAATCCTCACTTGGAGTTACTGATTCTGTCTGGAGAATCCCTAAGGATTCATCTCCTGTCTGAGAAAGGAGCCAGACCTGACCACAGAAAACAGAGAACAGCAAGGGTGAGGGAGCTCTAGGTGACCCGAAGCTCAAAGGAGCTCAGGGTGGGGGAGACCCTGAAGGAGGAGGGGAGGGGACACAAAGGGATAGGAGGAGAAGGAGCCCGTGCACAAAGGTGGGGAAAGAGCGTCCCCACCTACTCCCAGACATCTCCAGAGTAAAGCGGCAGGCAGTGGTGATGGGTTCCAACCCCTCAGCACACCTGTTTCTTCTGGATCTACCCTGCCTGGAGGCAGAGGCATTGAAAACTATACAGGTGCCTTCTATTCCTAAAACCCACCACCAGGAATTATCACCTGCTAGTAGCCTGGATGAGTCTTTCCTGCCCTGAGACCAGTTGCTTCTTATCTAGAATCCATTCTGGGCTAGCTAAATCTATGCTACAGCCAAACTGACACATTAACCTCAGGTTAGGACTTGAGGTCACAGGACAAACGATGCCTGCCTGCCTGTAGGCGCTTAGGGACCTAGACTCTTCAACCTATACTCCACACCCTCAGGATTAATTCCGATGAGGCAGGGGATTCGCTCTGGAGCAGTGAGCCATCCACTCTGCCTGGTAAACCCAGTATTGGTTAAGGAAACAGTGAAGGCACAGTGACTCCTGGACACCCATGGGGACAGGAGAAAGAATGGATGTGTAGAACAAAGCTGTGGAAGACTTGGGATCCAGCCTCTCTGCCTTGACCTTTAATCATTGGTATCTGTAAAATGGGAGCATGGATACTTCCATACCAACACGAACACCGAAGAGGCTATTGGGGAAATCGGGCAATATAATGGTATGTATGCTGAGCCAGATAGAAGTTCATTTCTACCTTTGTTCAGTCCTAGCCAAATGTCATTCCACCAGGGTCTTGGGCCAGGACAGAGATTCATTTTAGTGGCATGTATCATTAAGGGCAGTTGGCTGGGACAAATGCTCAGACCTCTCCAAGACTCAGTTGCCTCCTTTGTAAAATGGAAACGATACTTCCCTTTAGGGCCAGTGAGAGAGTAATTGAAAAGAAAGCTGGCAAAGCCAGCTAAGTGCTCAGCCACAGCTCAGGTAACCTTGCAATAGTCAGCAGCCCGACCATCCTAAGGTCGTTCACACTCCCCACCATCCAGAGTATTGACCTTACAATTCATTGACTACACCTATTAAATATACAACATATCTTCGCCTATAGATACACTATTTTACGGTTACTTTTCACATGCACAATCACGTGAGCCTGCCTTCAGGAATATTCACCAAGCACATGCCACCTGCCTGATGGGCTACAGTACCAGACACTGGTAAGGCCCTGCTGGATCTCCAACTGAATTTTGCAAAGACAAAATGCCTATTTTTGTTCTTACTCCTGAGGTGTCTTACCCCACTCGTTTGGGGCACACGTTTGAGCCCCAAAGCTGCCACTCTGCATTCCATCTGGCTTCCGGACCTGCACGCCTCACCCCACTCTCCACTGCCAGGAGTCTTGCCTGCCACCGCCATCCGGGGAAGGTTCTGCGCAAGGACACCGCTCTCCTTGGCGGCCAGGCAGAATCGCAGCCTGAATGCTAGTAGGAATCAAGGAAGGGAAGAGGGAGAGCCAGAACCAAACAGGGAACCCGGGAAGCCGTGGGAGGTCTGCGCCCTGGAGCCCCGCGAGAGTCCGCCCCAGCCGGTTTGGCACCAGCTCCTCCTGGGCCGCCGGGCTGCGGAGCAAAGGCCGGCCCTGACACGCACCCGGCCTTTTGTGGGAAGGAAACACAAAGGAGAGGGAAAAACTCGTCTTCCGTTTTGAAGGAGAAGGCCAACAGCTCCAGGACGTCTAGGCCAGCCAGGAACTCCGGAGCCGGCCCGCAATCAGGCTAGGCAAGCGAGCTCTCAATTCCCGGGGAAGGCACTTTGGTCCAACTGTGTGGGCTAGTGGGACACGCGGCTCCGGGACCACCCAGGACACACACTCGGGGGCTGGATCCAGCCTAGGACGAAAGGTGTCTCTCAGACCAAGATGGACAAGCGAGAACCCAACCTCGTCTAGTTTCTGATGGTGGGGAGAGTGTGGAGACACAAGGACATGCGCACCAGTAGTCTCTGAGCCAAAGAAGCCCAGGGGACACAGACGGCCCCCAGGCTGCAAGCAGCTCTCAGAGGGAAGGAAGGCGGCGGTGGTGGAGGGGGCGGAGGGGGGGGGGTTGGAGGGGGTAGTAGAAGCTGCCTGCCAGAGCTTCCGACTTAGGGAGTGAGGACCACAGGATGCCGCTGCACATCCTGGAACTGCCGGGACAACCCAGTTACTGAACAAGGCTGTGACACTGGTCACAAGGACTAGGGGATGTGGGGTGGTCAGGATGAAACAGGCACAGCAAGCAAGCCCTGCGCTCCTGCCTTGGGGCTCTGCTTTTCCAGGCTCCAAATCCTCGCGCGGTTCCCCCAACCTTCAAGCCGGCCTCTAACTCCAGCTACTAGACCAAGTGTGTAAATAATGTCAGATAGCTCACTCTCACAGACTTCCGGACTCAGGACAGATAAACAGGAGACCGCAACAAAAGAAGGAACCCAGGCTCCCTGATGCTTCTGGCGGCCACACTAACTCGGGCGGCTGCAAACCTAATCGCCCGCTTCTTGTGCCGCCCGAGGTTTGTTAGATGCTTTGGCAGGCACAGAGCTCCACACCCCAGCTGGTGGCCCGGCAGGGCGCACCCCCACGCACACACCCTCACTGCGGTCGCCTCAAAGGCCCAAGAGTGGTCCTCACATGCCCAAGCTCCTAATCCCCACCCAAACCCCGTGTGGCAGATTCTGCTAATTGAACGGTTATGGGTCATCCTCGTAACCGTTGGGTGACATTATCACCACGCTTCAGTTCTTCGTGTTTTAAATACATATTTAACGGATGGCTGCAGAGCCAGCTGGGAAACACATGGGTTGGAAAACAATGCCCCATAAGGCAGGAGACTAGGGCAAACGCGACAGTCCCCTCCGCTCTCTAGGGTAGACCCCAGAGAGAGATTTAGCTCGGAGTGAGGGCAATGGCTTGAGTTTTCATGTCATTTCTCAGTTTGCTAAGAGAAGACCAATTACTGTTTGTCCGGCTTGCTTGTTAAAACTGTGTATGCGAATTAAAGTACCAAGCAATGGAAGTAACCAGAGAAAAGACTGCTAAAACTCCCTGAGAAAGAATTGGGTTCTTGTCTGTGTGTGTGTGTGTGTGTGTGTGTGTGTGTGTGTGTGTGGTGCAGCTGAGATCTTTAAAAATAAATACCCAAACAAACAAACAATTCCAGTTCTGGAAAGTCTGGATGTGAGAACCAGTTGGGGTTCTTTGGGGTTCCGGGAGACAATCTGCTGTCTCTGTGCTTATGGACTGTCAACTGCTTGCATCTGTGGCAGGCAAGGACCACCTGTGCAGGCCTGGTGACGGTTATTTTTTTGTTTTGTTTTGTTTTTTGTTTGTTTTTCCCGTAGGCTTGCTGAATCAGTTCCTAGATTTTCACTTCTGTAAAATGGGTGGATGTGTAGTGACTGCTATACATGTCTAGACATGTGTACATATGCTACACACGTCTAGTGATTGCTAGACTACCACGGGCAGGTCTGTTTGTTTGAAATGCAGGCTGCTGCCGGATGTTTCAAGTATCAACTCCCGCCCACGGTTTAGGGCCGCAGATGGTTCTTTGCAAATAATGTTGCCCCTACCCCAATATGGACACCAAAATGGTGTTGGAACTCCTGTGGCTCCCCTGCTAATAAATGGAAGTGAGAGTCTTTAATAGTCTACGCTGGCGATGGCGTGATGACTGTACGAAAATAGCTCACCGTGAGTGCTCCTACACAACCCTCAACATTATGATGAATTTCGACTCCTTTCCTAAGTGCTAAGTGTCTTTCTCCTGCTTCCTTGCCCGCCCTCTGTTCTCCGAGGCCATGCTCCCACCTGGGGGCGCTACCGCCCGTCCACGGAGCAGCAGCAACAACCACCCAGTGGAGAACAGCTAAGAGAGCGGGGGTGCTTTGTGCACGGTTATCCTTTACTTACTCAACCCCAAACGTTCGCAGGTTGATGAAAACCACCAGATGGAGACCCGCGGCGGGAAAGCGGGCGGGGACCCGGGTTGGGGAGCTAGCAAAGGCTCCAGGTGTGGCACGCAGGCTCCGTGTGCACCCTAGGGCATCGAACTGGTTGGATGTCTGACGGGTTTGCGGAGTCCCCATCCCACTCCTTCCCCAGCCTGCCGCTCCGGTGACCATATTTTTGTAGAAAGTTGCCGACTCTCTCCCAGGGTCACCAGCCCTCTCTACCACCCCCGCGAGCCAGTCCCCCTCCTCACGCACGCCTTTTCCTTTCCCTGCCCAGGTCCCTCCTCCCGTCCCTCCTCACGAATCTCTCGACTGCGGGCGCCCATTGGCTGTGCGCTGAGAGGAGGCGTGTGCCGGGCCGGGAGGGTTTCATTGAGCGGAATTAGCCGGATGACATCAGCTTCGCAGCCCCTCGGGCCGGCCCAGCTCATTGGAGCCACTGCCCCTCCAGGAAAAGCACATTGTTCCCGCCCCCGCCCGGACCACCGCCGCTGCCTCCACCCGGCTATAAAAACCAGCGGAAGCCCTAAAGGTGTGGATGCTGGTTACCGACAGAGCCGACGCCAGCGCCCAGAGCCAGGTTCTCCCCCGCAGCTCGCACCTCGAATCGAATCCACAGTAAGTGTCCCCGCCCCTCGGCTGCCCAAGCCTAGGTCCTGAGGGCCGGGCACCCCAACTCGGCTAGGACCTAGGATACACCCTTAGGTGCTAGCCTGCTGGCTGGCCGGGAACCCTCCCCGAGGGTTAGCCAGACCCAGAGGCTGCCTTGGTGCCGACACTCACCACAGCATCCCGGGCGCCAATGACTCCTGTTGCGGGAGCCCGGGTACGCTGGCCAGCCTCCTCGGCGGCAGAAGCAGCGCTTGGAATGTGGTCCCAGTGCGGACCCTAGGTGCGTGTGTGCTCGCGTGCCCGTGTTTGCTGTGTCCTATCGATGGAGATAAGGCTGACGCGTTTGAGCACGAGCTAGAAATACTTCTCTATTTAGTTCTCTGGCCCAAAGAAAAGTCTCATTTACTCCAAGCCGAATTGAAGGAACAAAACCTCTAGAATGTCCCTCACTGGGGCCACCCAGGGCTCTCTGAAATAAAGTAACTCGTGGACGAGAGTGGGAAGGGGATGGTGGGGGAGGAGAGGAATTTGTTAGGAGAGCTTGCACGTCCTGGGTTGCTAGAAGTCAGAAACAGCAGCGTGGTGGACACCAGCCACCTTGGTGGGTGTCGCTCTTCTGAGCCCCCCCCCCGCCGTGTGTGTATGTGTGTGTGTGTGTGTGTGTGTGTTTGTCTGTCTGTCTGATTGTCTGTCTGATTTCCCTCCTCTCCTGAAGCTCCGAAGATTGAAAAGGGAAGGACCCTTCGAAAGCTGAAATTATCCCTGGGGCCATGGACTCAGACGCCAGCCTGGTATCTAGTCGCCCGTCGTCACCAGAACCCGATGATCTTTTTCTGCCGGCCCGGAGCAAGAGCAGCAGCAGCAGCAGCGGCTTCACAGGGGGGACCGTGTCCTCGTCCACTCCGAGCGACTGCCCGCCGGAGCTGAGCGCAGAGCTGCGAGGAGCCATGGGCTCGGCGGGCGCGCATCCCGGGGACAAACTGGGCGGCGGCGGCTTCAAGTCATCTTCCTCCAGCACCTCTTCGTCCACGTCGTCGGCGGCCACGTCGTCCACCAAGAAAGACAAGAAGCAGATGACTGAGCCCGAGCTGCAGCAGCTGCGCCTGAAGATCAACAGCCGCGAACGCAAGCGCATGCACGACCTCAACATCGCCATGGACGGCCTGCGGGAGGTCATGCCGTACGCGCACGGCCCGTCGGTGCGCAAGCTCTCCAAGATCGCCACGCTGCTGCTGGCGCGAAACTACATCCTGATGCTCACCAACTCGCTGGAGGAGATGAAGCGGCTGGTGAGCGAGATCTACGGCGGTCACCACGCCGGCTTCCACCCGTCGGCCTGCGGCGGCCTGGCCCACTCGGCGCCCCTACCCGCCGCCACGGCGCACCCCGCAGCCGCCGCGCACGCCGCGCACCACCCGGCGGTGCACCACCCCATCCTTCCTCCCGCCGCCGCGGCCGCAGCCGCCGCAGCCGCTGCCGCAGCGGTGTCCAGCGCCTCCCTGCCGGGCTCCGGGCTGTCCTCCGTGGGATCCATCCGGCCTCCGCACGGGCTGCTCAAGTCTCCGTCGGCGGCCGCGGCTGCCCCTCTCGGAGGCGGGGGCGGCGGCAGCGGTGGCAGCGGCGGCTTCCAGCACTGGGGTGGCATGCCGTGCCCCTGCAGCATGTGCCAGGTGCCACCGCCGCACCACCACGTGTCGGCCATGGGCGCCGGCAGCCTGCCGCGCCTCACCTCCGACGCCAAGTGAGCGGGCCGGTGGGGTGCGTTCTGGAGAGCCAGGGCTGCGGGGCAGCTAGGACTGGCCAGCCCTGGGGCTCGGGAGCTCTGTTGCAAGACGGGGAGCTGGACCATGGGCTGGGCCTAGGGGGTTACAGGGAGACCAATATCTGGGAACCGAAGTAGTGGGAGCATTTGGAGCAGTAGGGAGTGAGGGGCGCGTTCGCTCCAGAACCTGGTTTTAACTCTGGCTTGAACACTCGGTGGGTCTGCGAGAAGCCGCTGTACAAAACGGCCACAATGCGGGTACATCCGTCCCTGGAACGCCCTCCCTGCAGCCCCAGGAAGAGTCTAAAAACTGGCTTTCCCGTATGCACAGATTGACCCTCTGGCTCCGTTTAGGCAGCTCTTTGCCAAGAGGCATAGGACTGGGGACTTGACTCCCTTTCCCCATTTAGGGCCGGGTAGGAGACTCCCAGGAGCCACACCGCAGAAGTGACCGCTGGGCCTCACGCCCCAGATTCATCGCTGGCCCAGAGCAAGGGTCAGTAAATTAGTTGGCGCTGGTGTGGCTGCCAGAGCAGTTAGGGTCGTTCCATAACTGGGAAACCCCGGTGGGGGTCTCAGAAGTGTGGCCTTCCCGCCTGACTTTCCTGTTGCTTTGTGGTTTCCTAACAAACCCGTGAATGTTCCTTTTTCGACCGACTGCGTGAGCAGCTTTACAGACGTCTGCTCAGAATAGAAGTACTTGTGGAATGGGATAATCCCAAACGACGGATATGGGGAGGGTATGCTTTTTAGAACTTATTTTTAAATAGAGACTACCCCCCATTCCTTCCGCCTCTAAGCACAAGGTAATTTGGTTTTTACCCCGATTTGGGGACAGCTGTTCTTGGTACCGAGGGCTTGACAGAACGACAACATAAAAAAAGTTGCTGTGAATATAGTTTGAGTTATTTGGGAGGGGGGGTTCTGTTGGGTTTTAAATAATTTCTTCCGTGTGTAAATATTTCAGTGAAGTGCGTGAGGCTAAGCTCTTTGTTCACGTGACTGCCACCCCTCCCGAGTCTAAGCCGGCTGTTTTCTTTCTGTGTCAGTGCCCCCTCTCTCGCCACGGGTAACACTAGTGGCAAACCCCTTTACGTTCCTGGCGCGACCTGCGTTACAACACGGGCTTCACAGCGCCGGCCTCTTAACAACCCACCTCTCCCGCGCAGCCCCTGCAGAGTGTATCTATCGCCTGTTTTATTTTTGTAAAGAAAAAAAAAAGTGCTAAATAATATTTATTACTTGTTTGGTTGCATAAAACGAAACAAATGATGGAGTGTTGAGATTTTAAATAAAATTTAAAGTAAGTCAGGTGTTTTTGGTCCGTGTAAGGGAGTGGGGGGGAGGCAGGAAGACGCTGGGGACCCGGATTCCTCTGGGGACGGATTTGTAGCTCGTTTTGCTGGCTTAGCCCTGGAGAAAGATGAGGGGTTTTCCACTACCCCCTTCCTCCCCCAACACATGTTTTCTTTAAAAGGCCACACTCTTCTGACGTGTGTCACAGCTTTCTTGCACTTTTTAATTTCTCACGCTTAATCAGAAAATCCTTTTCCCTTCGATTGAAAATTGCCGGTAGATGGAGAACGAATTTTCCTTCCAGGAGTGCAGAACTTTGGGCCTTCAGGTCCAAGGACAGAGCCTTTGCAGAGGTTCTGGCAGCTCTGACACCTCCTCTTCAGCCCTTCTCTTGATTCTCTTTTCTCTCTGCTCAAGGGCATTCGATGGCCCCCACTGAGCCTTGGCTTATGCTGAGGACTCTTGGTCCACAAAGCCTGGGCATTTTGTGCAAAGCTCTGCAGGGGTGTTTGACAAGAGCCCACTAACCCTTCCATCCCTTCTCCATACTGGCTACCCTCCTGCCTGCAAAGTGTGGGCACTGGGAACCTTACTGGCCTTAGGGTGGCTCTCTCAGGCAGACACCAGCCCTGTGGACTTTTTAGGGGCAACTTCTGTCTCCTCACAGCAACCGGGTTTCTTAGAACCCTAAACTGCAGTGGAAATGTGGGATTTTTACTCTCAAGAGAGATTCTTTTCAGAAATGTCTAAAGCTTCAGCTTGCCTGACAAAACTTGAGGCAGACAAAACTATCAGGCGGGCTCCAGTCATCCCTCGGAGCGCTGGCCCAGGATCTGGATCTCTGAAATGTCAGCCTGGTGCTGGCTAACAGACCCTTCATCGGATGACATCTTTGATGACCACTGGCAGAAGGTATCTAGACTTGAAAATAAGATTTCCCTGTTTTTGTTTGATTGTTTGTCTGGTTTTTTGTTTGTTTTGTTTTTGTTTTAGTTTGATTCCTCAGAGCCCAGCCCATTCAGGAGTTATCACTCAAGTCTGAGTGGAGGTGGACCCTTCTGTAGACCATCTGCTAACTCTGGGACAGGTACTTTTCCTTCTTCCAGTAGGGCAGTGGCTGTTTGCTATCCAGAACTGCAGGCCCTCAGAGATGGGATATAGACACCCCCTCTCCCACCAGCTTATCACAGAAGGCCTTCATTTTTTTTTTCTCAAAGGCTAGGGGGCATTAGGACTAACAGAGGGCATGGAAAGAAAGAGGATAAGTGGGAACCCAAGAAAGGGAAGAACTCAGTGGAGTCTAAGCCTGTTTGCTCTGAAATGAAACTTGTCAGGTGTCTGAAACTGAGTCTAGCCACAGATGCAGACTCACACCTAGGGATGCCAGGAGGTGGCAAATTCCCAGGCACCTAGCTAAGAACCTGAAGGGACAGAGATGGAAACTTTGTGATGTCTGAAGCTTGTTCACGCAGCAAGGCTCTGCAAGTCCCTGCCCAGCCTTATACATAGAAGGACAATTGTTGCAAAATAAGGAAAGAAATCAGATCTTCTTTGCCCTCTCAGTCCCCAAGTATCCTGGAGGGATCCAAGCTTAAAAAAAAAAAAAACCCTCACCCCACCAAAGAGGGAGGTGTTGTGTCCTCAGCTGTACCAACCCTGGACTCCCAGCTTCCCTGACCTTGATGGAAACGCTCACCAGGAGGCATAAATGGACCTCCAACCACAGCAGGTAGCTCCTCTCCCACCGTGGCCTTAGACCACTGAGGGTCAGGATAGTCTAAGGTCAATGATCTACCCTGAGTGGTACCAGAAGACTGTGGCTAACCACTTTGCCTTAGGTGGGTTCTTAACTAAGGTCTGGACGTCCTCAAGGTTCAGTCAGCAAGAGTTGGTCACATGAAGTTTGTCACAAGATTTTATTTTTCCTCCAGTTCTAATGGCTCCCCAGCCTCTAACAGGCCATGCCCCTCTTCTTGTCCTTTGTGACTCCCCAGCTTTCAGTCCAGGGCCCAAGGACTCATCAGACACATGATCTGAGAGACTTTGGCTAAGACTTAAGAAGTCCAGAACTCCATTGGAGATGGAGTGAACAGAGCCCAGTGAGCACCAGGAGAGGAGCAGAACCACCCCCACTCACCTCTGCCCTCCCCACCTCCCTGACAACAGTCTATCCCCGTGTTCTCCACTCTCCCCATAGGGCACAAGTCATAGAAAAGGGACTGACTCCCCAGATTCAGTGTTGGGGGACTCAAGATCCACCTGAGCTACAAGGTGCCCCTGATCCCCCAGAGGAAATCCACATCCAAGTGACAGTGAGCAAATGGAAAGATCAGATATGTTGGTGGAGACACATACTGCCCAGAATTTGCCACCAGGCCCAGAGGTGTCACTCTCAGTGAGGCGCAGGATTTAGTGTGGCTGTAGAAAGATGTAGCAACTGGGGACACCCTTGATGATCTGGCGCTCCTCCAGCCACCCTGGCAAGTCCTGTGCTTCTTTTCCTTCATGGGGTAAAATGCTGAAGTTCCATTTGTTTGGTGTTGGCACTTGGGATGGAAGCCCGTGAATAATAGGCACCATGCTCCACACTGGCCTATTACTTACTTATTATTTTGAGACAGGTTCTTACTAAGTTGCTCAAGATCAGCTTTGAACTCATCTTAACCCAGGCGGGCCTTGGACATTCAATCTTCCTTCTTTAACTTCACAAGTAGCTAGGATTACAGGCCTGTACCACTAGGCCCAGATAAGGTGCTATGTTTGAACATCTTTACCCCACCATAGAGAAATACCTTTTCCTATCAGTGCAGAATCAGCTTAGAAGTTTGTCTGAACTTTCCTAAATAAGCACCTTGATGCTGCTTTGAGCAAATCTTAGGCAAAGCCCCACATCCTCCATCTCTTACATTAAACTCCTTTTATCACTATAGACTTTATGCCAAGTTCCCCCCACTCCCTGTACCAGAATGAATCAGATGAGGTCTTTACCAACAGCCCCACATCGAAGGTCACAAGAATTTTGTGGGTGAGCAACTGTTACTCAGTATCTCTGCAGACCTATGATGAGGACTAGAATCAGACCTGGCTATTCACACAATAATTAATTAATAATACAAATAAAAAATAAAAATAATAATTGCTGCTTCTAAACTGAGTGAGGCTCGGTGACTCCACCACCAGGTCAAAAGCCTAGCTATCCAAACAGGGTAGTTACTTAATTCCCTGCCAGAGTGTAGGGGCACCCTAATCAGAGATGAGGGAGGAGGCGGGTCTGGTGGTGGTCAGTAGATGGGGATCACCACCCCAACACACACACACACACACACACACACAGCTCTCTCCCAGGAGCTGAGTTGTTGCCATATGGCTGCATTGTCTGGCTGCAGGTTAATGAGGGAGGATGTAGTCAGGACCCTGAGCCGAGCTGGCGGTTCAGGCTATGAATAAAAAGACTGGGCGAGGAGGTGGACACATTTATTGAAGGCTAGTAGGTCCAGCTCCGAGGGCTTTGTATGTCCAAACACGGGTTTTTCACAGTAACTCTGAGGGGGTGCTATTATCCCATTATCCCATTACAGGCCAAGGAACCTGTGTGAGGGCAAGTGACTGACACAGGAAAGCAGTCCACAAACCCAGGCAGCAGGATTGTCCTACAAGAGTCAGATCGAACTCACCAGCCCCCACCCCCAACTCCAGCAGTCCCTCGGCTGGCTTAGCTCCAACTGGGGAATTCTTGAACCTGATGCGCGTGTACACACACACACACACACACACACACACACACCCTAACCAGCTTTAGGGAAGCTCCTGGGTGCTCCCCCTAGATGCTTGGACCCCATCTGTCCCTGACGCCTCCATCTGGGTTACAGGCTGTGTCGACAGACTTTAGCAATTAGCGGGCTCCGGTGGGCGCGCTGCGAGGGTGGAGGAAGGGCCGGAGCAGGTGAGCCTCGGAGGCCGCTCATTAGGGACTGTCGTTACTGCCAGGACAGCTGCGGGTCCGGTGTCAGCCGGAATCCCAAGCCTCGGCCCCTGTAGGGTTGCGCATTCCGCGCCAGGGGAGCAATTCAGAAAGGTTCGCAAGTTTGCAAAGACCAGGCAGACACCAACACCAGGCGCTGGAGGCCGAGGGACCCAAGGCTGCTTGATGAGAGCGAACCTTCACCTCTTCAGGAACTTCGGACACAGCTTCACCTGGGCCCCTATCCCCAAACGAACCAGTGGGTCGAACTGAGCCTTGAAATTTCAGTTTGTGAGTCCGGGCAGACAGTCTGGCGGAACACTACCTTGTAGGCTGCGTTTTGATCCCTGTTCCTCCAGCCACCGAGGTGTAGCATGGCAGCTTACGGAAAGGATTTCTTGGAAAACTCGCTGTGAAGGGTGCACAAGGGTCCTCTCCTCCCTGCTGCTTCCTAGATCTCACAGGTGGGTGCAGGGGGCGCTGCTCATCCAACAGGATTGCCCGGGCTTGTGGGAGCTCCGCCCAAGTCCCCAAGGCAGCTGCTGGCTTGTGCCACGCAGAAAGAACCTTCCTCTAAAGAGGGTGGCTGCATAGTCTCTGGGTGCATCGGTTGAAGAAAAGGCTGAAGGTCCTCCTCAGGGAAGCGGGAACACAGAACCTATCAAAAGCTCCTATTTTTGTGTGGGCACCAAACCCACTGCCTGAGGGTGGGCGCACACCTGAGTCCATGTACCTGAAAGGGAATGGCTTATACACTTAGGTTCCCCCTCACAGGTCCATCAACAGTAGCATTTTCAGGGACACCAGCTAAAGTGCACTGAGCACTAGAAGCTGTTAGCTGGAAGTTCTCAGGCTGTTCAGCTAGACTCCCCGACTGACTTGAGAGCTAGCGATCTCTACAGTGCTGTGAGCTGAGCTTTCTTCTCTGAGTTCCTCCCAAACCATTAACGGTCCCTGAATTCTCTTCCTGGTGGCCTAGACCACAGAGAAATTCCACCCTCGGCCAAAATCAGGCCACCACAATTTCCTCCTCTTTCATCTGGGAGTTAAAGCCTGCCTTGGAGATTTTAGGGGCCTCTCAGAAGCTGCAAGATGTCGGCTCAGAGTCTGTTTCCTCCACTGTAGAATGGAGACAAGATGGGTATTCTCTAATGTGCCCTTGGCAGATCAGACTCTGCCCAGACTATCAGAACCCCCTGTGTCCCCTAATCAGAAGCCTTGGGAACTCTCAGTTGGCAGGAGGACAATTAAGCCCTCTGTCTATGTCCCTCAAATGACTAGTACAGCGTCGTTCTGAAGTGCAGCCAGGAGCCTCAGAGATGAGGCACCTGGGAACTGGAGGGGGGCAGCTCCATCACCCCCAGCTCTTGCCTCTGCAAACTATTCAGGCCAAGTCAATGCTAAGGAAGAAGCTGGAGTCCAGTATGGCTTAACCAACATAGGAAGGGAATTACTTCAGCCAGCCCAGAGGGGCACTGGCAGGTGGCTTCCAAGGTAGGGATGGGGAGCCCACTGCATCCAGAAGGCTGTCCATCTTTTCCAGCCCAATTCCAGCATCTGTGGATCAGGGCTCCAGATACATCCATCACCAAAGGTCTGCTTCTTGTCATCACCCACTGCTTTGTCTGTTTTAATTAAAAATTTTGCTATCAGCCCCTCCTGTGTTCTTACCCTTTTCCTATTTTAACTAAAGTAAAAATTAAATATTGTAAGATACGGGGAGATAGATCAGTCAGTGAAGTGCTTACCTCACAAACACAAGCAGATGAATTTGATCCCCAGAACCATGCAGGACAGGGCTGGGTGTCCAGACAAGACTTATAGTCCACCACAAGGGATCCCCAGGGCTCGCCGGAAAGATTTAGCCTACTTGGTGAGTGCCAAGCCAGGGAAAGACTGTCTCAAAAACCAAAAGCAAACCAGCTCACCAAACAACCCCCCACCACCACCCAAAAGTGGCAAGCATCTGAAGAATGAACGATACCTGAAGCCATTTCCAAACATCCTTTGCAACCTAGACATACATTGAACACATCATGACTCCAGGATGACGAATCCTAGGTCTGTTCTCAGCTCACCAGCCACCATGTGGCCCCAACTTCTACTCTGGGCTACTAGGAACCCACAGAGAAACTGACTTGCTTTCTAAAACAAGAGCTTTGAGACAGAGAGCCCTGACTGGAAGAGGGAAATGAAATCATTTTCCACAATTGCAAATCAAGGGATTAGGTTTCATTGCAGGGACCCAGAAGCTCTGTGCATTAAGATCACAGTTTTTCCTCCCTTTTATTGAGAATAGATTCGTTCCCCACACAGTCTGTCGTGGTTACAGTTTCTCCTCCCTCTGTGGGGGCCCCGCTTTATACCCCTTTTCAGCCCTCCACACTCACTCTGGCATCTCCATCCCCTTTACCCTGCTCTGCTCTTCTGCTCTTTTCTTCCTCTAGTATTAAACTCGATCTTATTATCTGACCTCCGATCATGGACAGAGGAAGTGGTCAGTGAACATTCACTGAATGGGATCAGCATATACAGGTGACTTGTGGCCCCAAGCCAGTTTTCATTGAGAACAGAAGAGGTACACAGCTTCCCTGGATGCCACATGTAAGAGAACACAAGCAACAATCTGGCCCTACAAAGAGCACATCGTCAGATTGTGTTCTCCCCTCCTCCCCCCAAACGCTTTGGATAAAAATCTGGTGTCTTGGAGGTCTGTTTTACACTGGTTCTGAAGCAAATACAAGATCTTCTGAGATGATCAGTTAGGATCAAAGAATTTCCTAAAGCTAAAAGTGGAACGTTCTCCATCGTAAACAAAGCAGGCTGCAGACCCTGAGATATAAGACCAGCCTTTGTGTGGAATGGAGTAGACAATTTGTCCTAATTCTTTGGAAGGCAAACTCTTTGGTTTTTTAAAATAAAAAAAGACAAATGTTTAGTTGGATAAGCTTAATTTTTTAAAAAGACTTTTTTATTTTATGTGTGTGAGTGTTTTGTCTGCATGTGTACCATGTGCATGCCTGGTGCATACTGAGGTCAGAAGAGGGTGTCAGGACCTCTGGGGCAGGGATTACAGATGGCTGTGAACCACTGTGTGGGTGCTTAGAACTGAACCCTGGACCTGAGGGTCCTCCACAAAAGCAAAAAATACTCTTAACCACTGAGCCACCTCTCCACTCCCTCTTGATTAGTCTTTCTGGTGTGTGTGTGTCTGTGTGTGTGTCTGTGTGTGTGTGTGTGTGTGTGTCTGTGTGTGTGTTGTGTGTGTGTGTGTGTGTGTGTCTGTGTGTGTGTCTGTGTGTGTGTGTGTGTGTGTGTGTGTCTGTGTGTGTCTGTGTGTCTGTGTGTGTGTGTGTCTGTGTGTGTGTGTGTCTGTGTGTCTGTGTGTGTGTGTGTGTCTGTGTGTGTGTGTGTCTGTGTGTGTGTGTGTGTGTGTGTGTGTCTGTGTGTGTGTGTGTGTGTCTGTGTGTGTGTGTGTGTGTCTGTGTGTGTGTGTGTCTGTGTGTGTGTCTGTGTGTGTGTGTGTGTCTGTGTGTGTCTGTGTGTGTGTTGTGTGTGTGTGTGTGTGTGTCTGTGTGTGTGTGTGTGTCTGTGTGTGTGTGTGTGTGTCTGTGTGTGTGTGTGTCTGTGTGTGTGTGTGTGTGTGTGTCTGTGTGTGTGTGTGTGTGTGTGTGTGTGTGTGTGTGTGTGTGAGATGGGGCCTGGGAGATGACTCAGTGGTGATAAGTATGCAAACCTGGTGAACTGAATCTGATCTTCAAGAACCTGTATAAAAAGCCTGCTGTAGTGGCAGGCATTTATAATCCCAGTACTCTTCCCCAGGGTGGGAGGTGGAGATAGGAGACTTGGCTGGAAGCTCTGGAGCCAGTTAGTCTGGAATACATCACACAGCAGCTGAAACAAGAGAGAGCTTCTGCCTCAACAAGGTGAGAAAAATGACTCCTGAAAACTGTCCCCTGACTTCCATATGTGCCCTCACTCAACCTTCCCCTACACACACACACACACACACACACACACACACACAGACAGTAAAGAAATATTAATTTTAAAATATCTTCTGGTAGATTAGAGGCTCCTACCAACCATCTATGTCAATGTCACAAACTGAATGAAAGCAATATTGTAAGGGGGGAAGTAGTCACTGTCTAATTCAGACAGTAAGGGCAAACATTTATATAAAGTATTTCTAAAAAGAAGAAAGAATACACACACACACACACACACACAGAGGGGAAGCTCACTGGTTATATTTATCCTAAATGCAAGCCTCTCCCTTTGTTGAGTCTCCTGAGCTGCCGCACACAGGACAGACACACTAGGAGAACAATGTTGAGGCTGAGGGCTGGCCCCGTGCTAATGTGCTCATGCATTACAGGCCCCAACAGATGGCTATGACAACAGTCAGCCTGCCCCGCCTGGGTCAGAACTCAAGGAGCCTGAAGCCTGCTTCCAACTCTGCCCCGTTCTAAACACCCTGCCTGTCTTTGGAGAGGTGATGGCTGTCCTTGGAGGAAGGGACATGTCCATTCTATCCAATTCAAAGGCAAATGTGCCTGGGAATAATGACCAGAGGTTTCCTTCAATTAGACTGAATCATGATGCTGAATTGAAAAACATTTACATACAGTAGAGAGTCAGAAAAGGGGAGACTGGGATGGGTGCAGTGTGTTATTGCGTGAGTGCTATTCATATATTTAACACCCTCCTATGACTTAGCGTGGTGATTGTAGCGTTGTGAATGTGGCCCTGCTTTCTCTTCCTTTCACTCTGAAAACTCTCTTCTATCTACACACTGAAGTGAATCAGTGAGGAAGAAAATTGACCCAAATCAATACCAAAACTACACGTGAGAACACTAGGCCTTGGGGCATGGGGTGGGGGTGGGGTGGGATACCAGGCCATGGGCCTGGGGGATAGAAAACTAAGACATGGGGCTGGGAAGGGTAGCACACCAGGCCATGGGACTAGGAGATAAATAGTTCAGTCAATAATGTGTTTGCCCTACATGAGTTCAATCCCCAGGACGCACATGAAAAAAGCTAAGTGTGGTCCTCGGAACGAAGAAATCCAGATACGGTGTCATGAACTTGAATCTCACTGCTGATCCTGGTAGCTCAGTGGCTAACAGCTTAGCCTATTTGCTGAGTTCCGGGCCAGTGAGAGACCTAGTCTCAAAACAGCAAACAAAAAAGTGGCTAGTACCTGAAGAATGATATCTTCTGTACACTCTAGTCTCCATACCCTTATGCACATACGTGCAAACACCCACACATGTGTGTATGCACCTGAACATATGCATAGACACAACACACACTTGCATACACATGCACACATATACACATACACAAACACTTGCACACATATGCACACACAGATATACACACATACACAAACAATTGCACACACATGCACATGCAAACACCAGACCTTCTGGCAGCTACAGAAGAAGCTGTAAAGACATGCTTCGAAAGAATTGTTCATCCCTGTTTCCCTACATTGGAAAAGGAAGTCATCAAGAGCTGTTGTCTTGCCCCTCCTATCCACTTGGAAGCAAAGGCTACTTCAATTTGACTGGGCTAACAGTGGGTTCCTTGTCCTTGACGATCTGGGGTTCAGTGCCCATCTTCAGTAATGAGCCACCCACAGAGCCATGCTGAGCTGTCCAAGAAGCCAGGTTCTCTACTCTAGCTCGCACTCCCAGGACTGGGCACCGGGTTGCACTTGGGCAGTGGGGATGAGGGTGGCACCACAGAGATGTCACTTCACATCTGTGCCAAGGCAGAGAAGCAGCAGAGGCAAACAGAGACCAGAGGAATCCTCTGCTTTACAGTAGACACGTCTGTTACTGGTCTAAGTCTCATTGTGTTCATGGGAAGCTGGAATGAACCCCAACATCTCCATCCTATCTGGGATGCTCGGCATCTTTCCTGTTAATGCAGTGTGACTAAGTATCTCCAGAGAGACCTCAGAACACCTATTGCTGGGGAGAGGGTTGCAAGACATTATCACAGCACAATCAGTACAGTATGATTGGTAACATGAAGCAGAGTGCCAAGAGCCTCAAACAGGTGAGTTTTACCTGGAAGGGAAACAAATTAAAAAAGAGAACTTGAGACCATCAGGGCTAGTGCCATGTGCAGCAGAAGTAGGCTTGGCCGAGAGCCATTTTCAGATAGACAGGGCACAGAAAGACAGCTAGCTCCAAGACAGTGGCTCAAAGTATGACAGAGTCTTGGGAAGGCTTAGGACTGAACTCAAGCTTGGTATGGATGGCCAGAATACTCTCTCTTCTGTCATTTTGCCATCCTCAATGTAAAGTTCCCATTCTGTGGCTGAGGTGACTACTCCAAACCTTCCACCATGCCCAAGTTCCTGGAAGCAAAACCAAAGAAGGCTAGGCTCTTTCCCCCTTTGGAATACAAACCCAAAGCAATGTCACTTCTGCCCAGATTCCAGAATAGCACTTAGTCACGTGGTCACATGCAACTGCAAAGGACTTTAGAAAATGTGGGTTTTCTCTCATCTCAATCAATTTCAGCTTTGCAAAGCCACGTGCGACTAGTGGCTACTGAACGGATGGGTGCGTCTCTGCAATATCAGACAACAGGCTGCTTGGTAGCCAGACCACACTAACTAAATCATCAGTCATTCGGGAAGGGCGTCAACCAAGGAAACGGTATATTCTTCCTGAGTGTTCATAGAAAGTTAGTGCTTTGGGCTCAGCTGGAAAGCTATGGAAGAGGGAAGTGAACCATACGAAGAAGATTGCAAGAGATTTAGTGGTATAGGTGGGCCGGGCTGTGATGCAAGACTATTATTATCTTAGATGTCCACATCGATTTGGCCAACAATCCTGGTCTTGATTATCCTGGAGTTGGATGAACTGGACTGGCACTCAGGAATGATTATTCTTGTCAACAGAATCAGTGCCCTTATGATTTTATGATACATGGCAGACATTGGCCTTGAGGAAGTCCTCTGCATTCTGTGCCTGGCCTGGTAGCATCGGTTCCAGCAGAGGAAACTGAATGATTGGTGACGTACTTCTCTGCTTCCGTACAGCACTCACAGTATGGCAGGACAGAAGATGACAACAACACAAGAAGACCATATATGTGACTTGAATCTTGACCAACCATACATTTCCTTCTTATTTAAGGTCCCTGTTAGTAAGAGACTTTTGTCCCAGAACTCTGAGATCTGAGAGGATGGAGGAAGACATAGGCTGTGTCAGACTTCTGTTGCTGTAACAAAATATTTGACACCAACAACTTAAAAGGAGCAGTTATTTATTATTTATTTTTAATAATCTATTTTTATTTCATGCGCATTGGTGTTTTATCTCATGCATGTCTATGTGAGGGTGCTGGATCTCCTGAAACTGGAGTTACAGATGGTTGTGAGCTACCACATGGGAGCTGGGAATTGAACCCAGGTCTTCTGGAAGAGCATCCAGTGGTCCTAACCACAAAGCCATTTCTACAGCCCTGAAAAATTCTTTATTTTGTCTCATGGTTCCAAGGGCTTCAATCCATTGTCCTTAGCTCCTTAGCTTCTGGTTCTATGGAGGGTCAGGACATAGTGGCAATAGGATTGTACAACAGAGGCTATTCAAATCATTGTGAAGAGGAAGTAGAGGCAGAGATACAGGAGGGTAGAGGGCAAGATTATGCCCCAAAGGACATGCTTTTTCCAGCCTTGCCCTGCCTTCCAAGGTTTCCAGCACCTACCACAACAGCACCACCAGCTGAACACCTAGACTTCAACACATGGACCCGGGGAAACATTTCAAATTTAAATCACAACATGGTGATTTTGATCAGACAGCTCTGGAACATGTTGTATTGCTTTTGTTGTTTTACACTGAGGGGGGGAGAGAGACAGAGATAGAGATAGAGAGAGAGATAGAGATAGAGATAGAGAGAGAGAGAGAGAGAGAGAGAGAGAGAGAGAGGACACAACTATAGGTGATATGGTGCAGTGGTCAGAGGTTGTCTTATAGGAGTTGGTCCTCTGCTTCCATTGTGTAGATCCTAGGAATCAAACTCAGATCACCAGGCTGGAGCAGATGTCATTTCCCCACTGACCCATCTTGCTGGCTTTTGGGATATATTTTGGAACAAAGAAATAAGATCTAAAAATGCAAGAAGCTTGATTAATTCATTTTCCTACATGGGAAGTATTTAAAATAAAGAGATAATCTGTGTCTATTTGCTTCATCACCTATAGACTGAACTCGGTGAAACTTTAGTATGAAAAATTCACATTAAATAGGCTGTTAGCTCATGGTAGGCATTGTTCCAGTTGTATTGATTCAAGATCTTCTTTACTCCTATTTACCTGGGAGAGAATAAAAACACAGTGACCATCAGGGCAGCAAGTGGCAGAGAGGGATTCACAAGCCCAAGCTTATAAAGCTGACACCATGCTGAGATATCTGAAAAGTACACATGTTCCCTTTAACATTTCTCTCATTTAAAAATATTGCCAAGTGTAGTGGCATGTGTCTTTAAATCCCAGCACTTGGGCAGAGGCAGGTGGATCTCTCTAAGTTTGAGGTTGGCCTGGTCTATGTTGTGAGTTCCAAGCTACCTAATATTGATTTTAATGTATCTTCTCATTTGGAAATATGTATAGATTCACAGAAATGTTGCAATGTTAGTAGAGACAGATGTGTATAAGCTCCCTTAAGACATTAACATGGTTATTATGATTTTTTTGAAACAAGGTCTCAGGTATCCCAGACTGATCCTAAACTTTCTACGTAGCCAAGGATGACCTTGAACTCTGATCCTCCTGCCACTACCTTCCAAGTAGGGAAGTAAGCCACCAAGTGTAGTTTATGTGGGGAAGATCAAATCCAGGGCTTCCTGTGTTCTAGTCAAGCACTCTATCAAATGAGCTACAACCTTAACTCCAGTTACCACTATTTAACTAAACCACAGGGACCCATTTCCCCATTTCCTTTATCTGTTCCTGAGAGCAGCGGTGTGCTTAACCCAGGATGTCACATCATGTTTAGCTCATGTCTGTCTTTCACGGTCTCCACTGAAGATTTGTTCCTAACAAATCTTTCTAGCTCACAGCAGTTAGCAACAGGGTCCACCATCAGGGAAAGTGGATTCAGAGAAAGCTTTGCATCCAGGTTAGGTAGAGGGATTTTGTCGGATTAGAAAGAGATCAAGTAAGCATGGCGCACTCAAGAAAGTATTAAAACTGCAGAGAATGAAAAGGAGCTCTAGCACCCTAAGGGACACTGTAAGTACAGCACGGCAGATGACAATTCCCCCAGAAAAGGATGGAACAGAGAAGAGAAGCTGCACAAGGCACAACTAAGAGGTGGAAGGATCTACCCTGTGAGGTGGCCAGAGAAAAAGTAATCCCTATCCTCAGAGAGCTGCTGAGCAAGAGTCAAACCATCCCTGTGGCTTGTGCTGCTGAGAAATTAGGCGTTAGAAGGGGAGAGGACAGGAGTCTCAGCAGCGCTGTCTCTGCACTTGAGGAAGAGACCACAATCCATTGCAGACCTGGATCCAGTTACAATGAGCCTGTTGCTCCCAAACCAGCATTGTACATATCCTCCATCTACCTGATCAGCTCCAGGGGACAAGGATTCTTCACCCACTACCTTGCTGACTCACTTCAAAACCCAAATTCTTTTGGAAAGCAATGGTCAGGTACCACATTTGAACCCATGGATTAGCAATCTCTCCAGAATATTGTTTGCACTGACATTCTCTCTCTCCTTCACCCCATCAACATAACCAGCTTTTTCTATGAGGGGGGTGTAGGGGGGGTGTCTGTGTGTGTCTGTGAGTGTGGATGTGTGTGTGCATGCACTATCTTTACATCAGTGGGATGAGATCAGGAGTGTGGAAAACAAGGAAACCTGATACAGAGGAACCAGGCTTTCTCCACCTGGCATATGGCATTGCTCCCCAACAACCCCATCTTTCTCCGCCTTTCTCCATATGTGCTAATTCAACCTTCCTCATTTTGTTTTCTGGGACAGGATCACCTAATAAACAGTGAGGAAAGAAAGCATGGTTGACCAAAACAGTGGCTGTCATACAGTTTTCCTCAAACCAAAACAGAAAGTCGCCAAAAACACTTGAAATTCGAGTCATTTAATAGCGTGTAATGGAACAATACAACCCTAACCTCCAGGCTAATGAAATCACAAGAACTACATGCCCAGGAGATTTGCATGAAGGTGACCGCAACGAATAAACTAGGTCCTGCCCCACCGGAAAGAGAGCACGGATGCTTACTGGGCTGAGGTGACAGTGAGCAGAGCAGTGATTATCATGCTGAGATGACTAGGTGACCCGATGGAACCCCAGCTCAGAGAAGTCCAGAGGAAGTCAGTACCCACGGTGTCCAGGCAGGACGATACAAGGTTCTCCCAATGAGGTTCATGCCCTTCTCTCTGGGAAGACCAGCTAAAGAGATGACAGGGCAGATGATTACACTGAATAATGCTGTTATACATAAAGAGACCCCGCCCCGTGTCCTGGATGATTCCGGAGTAGAGAAGAGACTGGTCCGACATGGCGCCTGAAAGTGGGGGAAGGCTAGGGGAAGGTTGAGTTTTTAAACTGGCCCTGAAAGATGTATCAGGTGGGAACAGGGAATTGAGAAAAGCTAAATATCAGGCGGCCCTTGGGTTTATTCTGCTTAGAGAGCCTTCTGACTAAGAGCAAAGTCTCAATCCCTGGCTCTGTGAATCAAGGCTACCTGGGAGGACTACGGATTTGTTCTTTAACATCCGTGCAAAGACCAGGCTCTGACTCCGTGATGGAGAGTCTCCTGGCCTCGTGCTGTTTCCACGTCTTAGCTGCTGTGAACGGCACTGCAAACATAGGAGCTGCAAATGTTTTCCCCCTATCTTTGAAGGAAGATGTATGAAGATTCACCAAAGTATGTGTATGATCAACCAACATAGACAGACAGGATCATATTCCTCTTCCTGCTGCTTTCGAAATTTATTAATAGTTAGTCTTCTGTCTCCTTACCCTCATAGTTCAAAGATTTTGTTAACTTCTGATTTAAAAAAATATTTTCGGGAGAGAATGGAGAATAGCTCATTGAGTAGAACACTTGCCTCCCACAAAAGACGCCCTGGGTCCCATCCTCATTACCACATAAACCAAGCAAGGTAGCATAGGCATGCAATTCCAACACTCATGCAGAAGCAGGAGAATCAGAATTCCAAGGTCATCCTTGGCTGTGTAACAAGTTCAAGGCCAGCATGGGCTACATGAGATTCTGTTTCATGAGAAAATGAAGGACAGAATATTTGAGAGAAAATTCACTGTACTAAACACAGATTTTGCTGGTCATTCTTCCTTAAACAGTACAATATGACAACTATGAACAATATGATTAACATGGTATTATATATTGTAAGCAATCTAGAGATGTCGTAGAGGACATGAGAGCATATAAGTAGGTTATATACACAGCCCATGATATTTGATAAAGTACCCTTGATCTCTCACCCAAGGGAGTCCTGGATCCAGTCATCAAAAGTCACCAATCCCTAAGAAAAGCTACACCCTCCCATTCCATTCCAGGTTTGTTTCTGGATGCCTTGGGATGAGGAAGTAGGTCACTGTCCATTTCAATTCTCCCTGTAGCTTTCCTCCCATGAGTCTTTGCAGTTCTTACAAGCCCTGCACAAGCTGGTATTCCTTCCGTATTTAGCACCAAGGCAGGCATTGACCTCTAACCTACCCCCCCCACACACAATACACATACTTTCATACACTACACACAAATAAATAAATAAATATCTGGTGCAAATGAACAAATTAAATTCAGAGTCCTCCCTTTTAACTCATTTCACCTCAACTGGATACCTATTCAAGACCCTAGTCCAAAAACTAGGTAGGATTTAAAACTGTCCTGTGAATCCTTTTCCTCTGTGTCCTCATTGAGAGTAAAGGATGTGACAAGTATGTGACTTGCTGTCAGGGGCAATGAGGCCCCTGCTGTCACGATCCCATATTTGCATAAGGTCTCAGCAGCACAGCTAGCTTCAAGATCTTTTCCTTGATAAGAAGTATAAGGCAGTAGATAAGAGAATAAGCTAGGAAAAAAAATCACCTCATATTATTTCCTGGGGAGAACGATCCCAGTCCAGCATATAAACATTGCATTTCTGCCAGAGACAGATAACTAATAACAACTAATACAACTCATTACTAATAAGATAATAACTCTTCAGGCCAGCCTTCTCCAAGTTCTCTTCTGTATTGGCTCGTTCCCACGAGTGTGCTGTTGGTTCTCGCCCTATGACAACTGGGAAAGCTGGGAACGTCCAGGAAAACTTACGCCATAGGTAGTGAGTGCCTGGTTGAGAGCTGGTAAGATGGGGTGCCAGTACCCAAGTTCAGATTTGCCTGATCTCAACGTGTTAAAATGATCCCATGATTTAATTTTTTTAATTAAAATTTTCTTTGTGCATCCACTGACATTAAGGAATTCAACTTAGCTTAGCACAAGAAAAACATTCCCTTCTTAAAACTCTAAAGCACTTTGCCCCAATTATGCTGGAAACCGCTACAGGCTGTGCCATCATTTCTGCTAATGCTGCACAAAATACAGCATCTGCTGTAAAGATTATAATCTATTCATTAAAATTAGAGGGGAAAAAAGTTATAAGGAACACTACAATCAATCATCCGATTTTTACTGACAGCTGACTCTCATCCGTAGCTCACCACAGTGGGATTCAAATGGACAAAGTCCTTTTGGAAGATAGTTTTAGAAGAAAAAAAAATTTAAGTTGAGTGCATAAGCTAAATCAATTCTAATATATTTCAAATATATTCATTATTGCCCATTAAAAGCACACTACCATTTCGTGTATCTGTGGGAGAGTGACGGAGCCTTGTTTGTAACAGCCTAGGGCATAAGCAGTCATTGTGCTGCTTCATTAGCTATTCCCTGTGCTAGCGTGAGGGACATATGTCTATTCTCTGTAACAAACGCCAACAGCGGCAGGCGCCTCCGCTCTATGCAGATAACGCAACACAAGTGTGAGCGCTCCCAAGGACCTGCGTCCCCAGCCGCTAGGCACAATCAGCCCATGGTCACTGATTGGTTCCAGTTTATTAACAGCCAATGAACCTCTCATCTGTTCTGGGACTGGTTAGGACTGTCACCTGCAACTGCCAGCCCCCCAGTCGGCTCCTCAAGTCCTCGGAATCAGGATGGATCTGGCTTTGCTGGGTTGGACATACCGTATTCTCTAACACAAAGAGCCATGTATTTCGAGAGCTATAAGTGGCAGGAATTGTAAAACAGAGCCGTGTGTACTTAGTTCTAGATCAGTTGAGACGGCAATAATGAACCAGACTTGGCTAAGTTTATTTAGTCGAGAAGAGAGAGAGAGGAACCCAGGGCCTCACGTATGCTAAACATATAATTTAACTAGTGAACTATACACTAACCCCCTACATTTAAGGTCTTTGTCTTGGTTTTCTGGAGCTGAGGACAGAGCACACTAAGCAACAGGGTGCATCACAGCTGTACCCCCAGCCTCCAAGATTTGGCTAATTTTAGAAGCTACTTATATCTGTAATTTTGAGTTTTAGATATAACTCCTGATTAATGGCAATGGGTAGGCACTGTGGACTGGAGACAATTTTTGACCTATATGTCACCTTCTCTTTGGGAAAGACAGAATATAGTAGTGGGGGGAACATCAGATGTCCCGCTCTCTGATGCTGTTGTTTCCTGGGCCAGCGTCAGAGTGTGGGTCTCATTCCCCTCTCGGGGCCAGGAATAAGTTCTGTCAGCTGTGAAGCACTTGGACCAGGGGCTCTTCCCAGGTTTCTCCTCTAGAAGCATGTGCATGCATTGTGAGCTAAGGCTGCCACAACAGGCTGCCACCAGCCGAGGGGCCTGGACAGCAGATAGGAATTGTCTCACAGTTTGGAGGCCAGAAGTAAACTTGAGGTTGAGGCAAAGTCTGCTCCTTCTGAGGGCTGTGAGGCAGAATCTGACCCAAGCCTCTTCCCTAGTGTATATGGCTCGACCTCTCTCCACATGCTCTGTGTATCCAGAGTCCCAGGTCAGGTTAGGACCAACCGTAATGACCTCATTGTAACTTCATCACCACTCCAAACGCCCCAGCTCCACAAAAGGTCTCACTGGAGGCACTCCAACATATCTTTTGGAGGTGACAGAATTCAAATGTAACACTACTTAAGGGACTAAATGAGAGCACAATTTACTCTCATTCCCCCTGCAAGCTGGTGCACTATTAGAGTTCAGGGCCACTGTCCTTGCACTATGAAAAACCGGTTTTATAGGGACCTTGGTCAAATATAAATTCTGCCCTTTAAGGTAATTTAGAATAAACCAGTTTCAAGCAAGAGGGCATCACCTGCTTTCACCTCCTGCTGTGACTTATGGGCTACTCCGGTGGAACTTGAAACTCTAAGAACACATTGATTCTGTTTCAAAAAGAACCACAATTTAAAAGGTCCTAAGGAGAAGAGTTGAAGCAATTTGTGCTTTGGACCTGGGGGTGAGCTAGCCTGAGGTCGCCCAGCCAGCTAGGATCCACATGGCATTCAACACTTCCTACGGTCACAGGAAGCAGCTAGAAGTTATGGTGCCAGCTTGTGGGCAAACCCTCAGCATAATGACACAGAAACTAGGGCACTCTCCATCATCCTGACAGGAACACAGGATTCTCCAGCCTGGGTCTCTAGAGAATAGCTTTGATTGTCAGTCCATATCAACACGGTGCACCAGAGGGACAACACTGGGATAAAGATGTCAAAGAAAGAGGTCAATCTGAGCTCTGGTGTTGTAACTCCAAGTTCATGTTTCAGAGTAACAAATGAATCCTTGGGGACTTAGGCAGAGCTGAATTTGAATGCCAGCATTTCCACCTACTTTCAACCCGGGCACCCATTATTTAATCTGGGAATTCCCACCTGTGGAAGTGGTCACGCATATGAACAACAAAGCCACATTTGTTGGGGACAAACCAATACAGAGGAGACCTTGGAGAATGTCCTTTAGTAGTTCTTATTTTGCTAGTTGGTAGTTTTATTAGCTACTACTGGTTATCCTTACATAGAAACACATTGGTTAAATGGTAGACCCAGGATGAATTGTTTTTACACGTATTAAATAAAACGAAACAAGCCCAGCCTGGTGACACACTGCTGTAATCCTAGCACTCAGGAGGAGGTCCAGGAACAACTTCAAGGTCAGCTCTGGCTACAGAGTAAGACCCTGTCTCAAGACAGTGAGAAAGAGAAAAGGAAACAAAGTTTCACCACCCTGGCTTTCTCTCCGACAGGATCTCATGTCTCCCAGGCTAGCCTCAGCTCCCACCTACAAGCTACATCTTTAGCCTACTGCTTTGCTTTCCTCTTATCCAAAATGATGTCAGAGGATAAATAGGAACTGGGAAGCATCTGTCAAAAGATGCTTCTCCTCTCCCGGCCGTCACTTCCTTTTAGTGCTTTAGGGCCTTAGGCTGTACTCTGTCGGCACTGATGGATGGGAACGATTTAAAAATGCTGCCCTCAGGGACTCCAGTGGTTTCTTGTCCCAGTCGGGTCTTGGACAGCTGCTTTCCTAGGGCGCTAGAACATGAATGCCGTGCTAATGTAAGTACCTATCTCCCCAAATCAAACGATTAGCCTAGTTGGCACGGTGGCACAGAGCTGTGATCGCAGCACTTGGGAGGCTGAAGCAGAGGGAATTCTGAGAATGGAGACTAGCTCAGGCTACACAGTGAGTTCAGGGCCAGCCCAGGATACCACTGAAACACTATCATTAAAAAGTCTGATGCCATTTGTGACACAAGGAGCCAGTCAGTTTCTTGCTTCTTTTGAAGTTTCCTATAATCCACTGACGCTATGATATCAGGGTGTCGCGTCAGGGTGTCAGGTCTCCTACAGCAAGTGAGGAAACTCCAAGGCTCACAGAATCAAAGATTCCCAGGTCAAAGGGCAGAGTTAAGATCAGGGCAGTGCTTCCCTTCCGGAAGTTCCCACAAGGCTTGATCTGTATCCTGAGGGCCACAGCAGAGGAGCTGTAAACAATAGCAGTTTGCTGCTCCCAGGCGCACGTGAATGTTAACAGATCCAAGAAGCTGTTTTCCCTGGAGAATGATGGAGGGCTCTTGCTAGCCATTTTCAACCTCTTCAATATAAAATCGGAACAACTCTTCAAATCTCCGATATACAAGAAAAGAAAGTGGGTGGGTTCCGAGATGAGGTTATATTGGGGTTACCTGGAGATCTGCCCTGTCTCCCCGTTCCCAAATAATTTTCCAAACACTTTTTTTTTTTGAAGTCTCAAGTAGCCAGAGTTTAAATGCAAGTGTTGGCAGGAACAAGTCAAGAACTCTTCTTAGCTGTTTAGCACCAAGTGAAAGAGTAGACTGAAGAATTTATATGTTAGAAATAGCCTAAAGAGACCCCGGTGCAAACCCCATTTATACCTGGAGAAACTGAGGCCTAGAGAAGTTACAGGGCAGGAAACAGAGACCATGTCTTTACTTTCTGTTTGGCTCAGTTTCTAGAAAACCCGTCCATTTTTCTCGTGCTTTCTCTAGAGGCAGATGCAGATCCCAGGTTAGCATCCCATCAGGGTTCAGGAGCTTTACCTGTGTCCTCAAGATTAGCAGAATTGGTTGACTCATGGGTAAGACTGGCTGAGGGCAAACCACTTCTCTGAGCCTCAACTTTCTCACTTGAGAAAGGGGTCTCAGGACAGTAGCAACACCAGCCTCACAAGGCCGTGAACAAAAGGCCTCGCTGGTCAAGTCAGAGCATTGTGGCTTCCCCCCTGCTTTGTTTTCTGGGTTCAAGTGGTTCCCACAAGTTCTGCACATGGAGGCAGCAGGCCCTGGAACTGTCTTTGGAGACCAGCGACTTAGTAGCTTGTTCCTCTCCCTCCCTCTCCAAGCCTCCATTTCTGAGTGGCACTGCCTCACGGCAGTGGATCTTCCATACCTTGGGACATTTCTTCTCAGCCAAGGGGGAAGCATGGGCATTGGGCTGGCAGCCTCCAACCAAGGAGGAAAAGGTGTCCTCGATGCAGAAGTACAGGAAAGCAGTTTGTAGTATGCAGGCAATTGCTCAGGGCTAACAGCAGCGTTGGGAGGAAGTACGAGATGAGAAACAGAAACTCTAAGAGGAGACTTGGACTCATCCAGAGGTGTAGAATGGAGGCTCTGGCCACCTGTGTGCCGCAGGCTAGAGTCAGCCTCTCCTGGGATTTGTAGCTCAGTGATAAATAGAGATGGCTGTGCATATCTCTGGCTGTGCACTAATCCAGGAAAGAAAGGCAGCCATCATTAGGAACCTCCTTCACAGAAAATGGGTCAGTTCCTGCAGGTTCTGGGGACATACTGTCCCCCAATAGCCACAGGTGCATTTATGAAAAGATGAATGCCAAAGCTCTCTCCTCATGCAGGTAGTGTGGATGCAACCAAGGAACACAATGGCTAAGACACGCTGGTTATGCAGGACTGCAGGAGTCCCAGAAAGAGTTCTTGGCCCTAGGGACAAACACATTTATGATATAATTGTAGGGAGGAAGGGAAGGGAAGCTCCTGAGAAAAGAGCGTGTGATGATGATTTATGGACTTGGGGTCAGAGGAGGCAGCCAGGATAAGATCACTCGAACAAGAACCTACAACACTGGAAGCATGTGAGGCCCCACCAGTAGGGTTTCAGGAGTGACAGGAGCACATGTGAGCCAGGATGAGGCTGTGTGCTGCAGAAAGACCCACACAGGCTTGAGAGGATGACCTCGGGGCTGGAGTGGAGGTGTGGTACGCTAAGAGGTCTAAGAGATAGGTAGACACCTCCCCCCATTGGTCTCAAGGTCACTCTTTCTCCATTTGTTCCCTTAAGCAATGTCCCTAAACTTCCAAAAAGGCACCCGCCTTTCAAAAATCCCGAAATCTGTAGAGCCCCATTGTACAGAGACTTTGGGGTCTTTGAATCAATTATAAATGTTTTAGGGTGCCACCAAAGCTTTTAGTATGGAGGACCACATGTTTGAATTATGACTTATTAAGAATGGTGACTGGCGTGGTCTCCTGTGTCTATTGGAGGAAGCTTGGATATTGGTCATCTGTCCAGGAGAAAGTAAAACGTAAGAAGCCCAGCTGCATCATCAAGGGACTTGGAAAGAAGAGTTGAAACATATCCTGTATCTGTCCTGAACTCTTCCCTCCCTGACCCAGCTCTGTCCTGAGTGGCACACATACTAGAGAGAGGCAAGATCTCAGTAGACACACTCTTTACTCCTGGAGATAGACAAACGATGACTAACACTCAGGTGGGATCTCTACAGGGTCAGAGCAGGGCAACAACCAGAGGACTGGTACCATCAAGATTTGATTATTGGACCGTCATCAGAATGATCAATTCACTTCCTAACACACAGCCTCTCCCATTTAGCACAGACTATCTCTTAGATGTGCAGCCATGGGGTGGCCTGAGTCTGGGATGATAACTGAACCATCTACAGCATCCTGATACATGGACAGAAAGAGCAAAACAAAGAGCAGTATGTGCGATGGTTGTGCTCAGAAGTCCACCCAGGAGCATCTCACTCAACCCTTCCACACTCACATCACAGTCTTCAACCTTGTAGTGTTTTTAAGAAGGGGCCCCCAGCCTGAGATTAACTGGAGACACATGTGGCTCCTTCCACATCTCCCAGGCCATGCTGCCTACCAACAGGTAAAAGGAGGTGAGGAGAGCATGCTACCTGACAAGGGCTGGGTAGATGGGTGTGAGGGGTAGAAGAATGACTACCCTAGGATGCTGGCACGGACACAAGGCAAGCCCACACAGTGAACCCATTTAGGGTGCTGTCTAGCCCAGGATGTCTCCCTTTTTCTGGAGTGGCTGGCATCCATTATTAGCATAATAAGACAAAGAATGGTCCATTCACCTGAAGGGCTCTTGTGGGGAAGTGCTGAACTGGACTAGAAGGTAGATCACAAGTATCCCAAGCATGCTCAATGAACAGATATGTGTTACTTGGTGGGTGAGTTCTGGTAACTGGAGGGCATCTTGCCATTTTCTCTGTATCAGAATTCCCAAGAGCAGGACACTCAGGTGTAGAAGCTGTAGAAGAGTAGAAGCTCAGAGGCTTATGGAGACTAAGTCCAAGAGCACATGATGCCGACATCTGGCAGGAGCCCTCTTGGTGCATCTAAAATGGAAAAAGGCATCGCACCACCACCAAACAGAGCAGGAATAGTAGCTCTGGTCTCTCTTCCTCTTCTTACTGAGCCATAAATCCCATCATGGCCAACCACCTCCAGGATCTCATGTAATTCCAGTTGCTTTTTAAGGTTTTTCCTCCAAATACTATCCTTGTAGGCTCTTGGGGACTGTTTCTAATGCATGAACTTTTAAGGGCCTGTCAAGTAGATGAGTTTTGGGTCTGCCTGGGTTATGCTAAGTGACTTATAACACTGGAGAGTGCAGTCGGATACTGGAGAGTACCTGACATAGCCTGGAGGCCCAGTGCAGACCTTCAGGTGCCCAGGAACAAAACCTGAGGTCACATGACTCCAGGAGCCTTCTGAGCAGCCAGAAGAAGGGTAACAAGGACAAGCTATACCCCAAAGGTCTCCTAGGTGCCTCCCCAGGAATAGCCACCTCCTACCATATTGGGGTACCCCAGCTCAGAACTGTCAGGCCTGGAACAGAAGAGTTCAAAGAGATACTGGTGATAATGGTCCAGCTAGCTGGAAGCAGCCCAGGATGAGGGGGTTGGGGGGTGTTCTATCCTCACCAGAGGTGAGGTATTCATCCAGGCTGATCCAAATGTCCAATACTCTCAGCACACCAGAACAACAGACCTACAGGGTGATAGCCACTGCAGTTCTTCCCTTCTGTTGAGGGACATGAGCTCTGCTCTGCTTTCTCGGCAAGGGCCTCATAATGCAAGCAAGTCTTGATAGAAGCAAAAAAAAAAAAAAAAGACATGCCCTTAACACTGAGTATAATTCTAATGGCTCCACCGTTGAAATCAGGAAGAACAGATTGGGTTAATCATGGAGTTATTCCCTTCTTGAGTGTTACTAACAACAATATAATACTTCCTGTCTCCATCTCCGGAGTCCAGCAGCTGCCATACGCCCGGAGGTCATAATAGGGGACGAAAGAGCGTGAAATTGGCCCGACCTTAGTCTCTGAGCGATGTGGGAAGCAGTGCCAGTGGCTACAGCTGCCCTCTTTCCTCCTCCATGACCAGGGGGAACTGATGGGAAGTCATGCTCACCCTTGAGGAATTCTAGAATATTCTGGCAATCCAGTGCCATTAGGCTAGTCCAGGTTCTAGCCTAGCAGGGAAGCGCTGACACTGGAGCTTATGAATCCACAAAAGCTGAAGGAACGAGGGATTTTTCAGATAAAAGAACTGAAGCTTCCAGTTCTGACCACATATGCACACTTGTGGCATTAGGAAGGCAAAGTATGAAAGACATAAAGAACAACCCTTCTCTGTCTTACCCTAGGCTCTGCACCAGGGAGATGCTGGGCTGGCCTCCTAAGGCTCCCTGGGCCTTGGCTTCCCAACCATATAGGGGTTATGGAAGGTTCCAGTGAGATAAAAGACAACAATATGGGCCATTCATCCGCAGGGACAGCCCATCCCCACCACAGCTGGGTGGTTGTGAGCACAGCCCAGGCTGAGCAGCTGAGCATCCTAGTCTACTGCAAACTGGAAGCCTTGTAGCCACATCTTGCAAGGAGCTTGACCTGCATCTGCAAGGCACTGTTGGGCAACCTCCGCTTACAACATTTCTGAAAACATGTTTTGCCTGGCTGACAGACCAGAGGAAGGCTATGTCCTGTGTCTCAATCTTTCTACGAACTGCTGTTGAGAAAAAAAGATTGCAGAAATAATCTAAGTCCTGCTTGCTATAGTAGGGGAATTACTTCTGTGTAACCCATCTCTTCTGGCAACCCCCTTGCTTGTCCTTCTAACCTGTTTCCAATCACAGGGGCCTATTTCCTCCACTCTTGAACCCTAACCTCATCACAGACAAAGAGATTCCATCTGTTTTAAACCTCATTGTCCTCAAAAATGGTCCTCAGATCATCATCATCATCACCATCATCACCATTATCACCATCATCACCATCATCATCATCATCATCATCCATGATTATCATCACCAGGCAGCTGCAGCAGCAGCAGCAGCAGAATACAGCACTGATGTCGGCCTCTACCCAGCAACCCTTACTCTCAAAGGCACTTCAGAAGTAGATTTAAGTATAGTTATGAGCTTCAACGTAGACATGGATTAACTTGGGCACAGAGAGGCTAAGCACCCTGTTCAAGTTAATAAACCTTTAAATGGCAGAGCTGCATACACTAGGTAGGGATGAGTTTTGAGCACTGATACTCTGACCACAGAGTCTAACCAACCAGTCACTCCCGGATGCAGGAGCCAGCTCAAGCTTGTATGAGTCATCTATGGCTAGTAAAACAATGAGCCACTGGGTGCCTTCCAGAAGTGTCCAACCTTTGGACACTGTGATATGATTCCATGTACAAAGTTTGCACTCAAGAACTGCACAATTGAGTCCAAAAATATCAGGAAAATATCTCAATGTTTTAAGTAAGTTTATGGTTTTGGGGTGGGCTGCGTTCACACTTATTCTGGGGCACATGAAGCCAAGGGGCAGCAGGCTGAGCATGCCTAGTAGAAATCTATCATCTCTATTCGGGGAGGGGAGCAGAAGTCCAAGATTAAGTGGCAGGATTGGCTTCTTCTGAGGGCTGTGTTTTGCTGGTGAGCTTCACTGTCTCTTGGCTTCTAAAGGAATCACCTGAATCTTTGTTTTCATCTTCACATGTACAAGGCATTCTAAGAAGATATGTGTGTGTGCGTGTCCAGATTTTCCTTTTCAAAATGTTTTCAGTCACATAGACTGGGGACTTGCTCCAGTGAACTCATCCAGCAAATCACAGGGCCACTTTCCGATACATTCTGAGCTCATACCTACATACAATCTGGGGCAGGATTTCAACATACATTTCAGGGGCACAGTCAGTGCATCACAGAGGTTCAGAAAACTATGGCAACAGGTTAATGCTACCCATGCTCTGTTCTTTACACCTTGAGGACATCAACTCTCTATCTCCACCAAGCTCCTCTAGACAAATTCATGTTGATCCTTCTACATGACACTGCCATGTTAGGTCTCTTATCCCACACTGCATAGCTGGTGAGTGGGGGAGCCAGGAGTCAAAGCCAGGTGACTGCCTCGGATTTCTCATGCCAGCTCTGTCTGTCTGTGGTTAGGCTCAAATTGCACTGACATCTACACACCTTCCTTTGCACGCTGTGGATGATTTGGTTGAGACCAGGAGAACATTCCTGAAACACATCCTCGTGGATGGAACATCCGGGTATGAAGCCAGCATCAAGGACACAGAGAATCCCAAATGCTTGGCTCAGAGCAAGCATGTTCTTAAAGCAAATGAATCTTGGACACTACAGTTGTCTGAAGAAAAATAATAAACGAAATGTCTTTCCGTGGTTTCTGTCTGGTACTTAAGTGTCATTTTTGCTGAACAGCTGCTGTGTGCCAGGCTCTCTAGGCATTACATGCTATTTACGTTTTTGTATTTTTTTTTTTTACAGTCCCTATCATAGCCTTATTGCAGAGAGAAGAATTAACATATAGCCAGCTTTTATCTCCTGCTCAGGGCTGAGGACTCCCCTCTATAAGACACAAATAGACTGAGCCTTTGAGCAGAAAGTTCTGACTATTACAGTTCATCAGGTCCGCATATCTCTGGGATGTCTCCGCCCCCTGAGTTAATATTTCCAGGTCAAGAGTGCCTTTTGGAGAGGCAGGCGGAGTTCTGTCACCTCAGCTGCACTCTGGGAAGCCTTCCTTCTTCCGCTGGTGGTCTAATCTGGAGTCAGATCCAGCCTCTGGCTCTGACAGGCGGGGAAGAACCAGGAGCCAACAGAAAACAACAGGTGAGCATGCGAACAGTCCCCTTCTGTGCCTCAGACCGGGTGTCTTGCCCAAACAACGGTGGGGGCCCACACTGACTTCCAGAACCTTCTGCCTCTGCAGGTGTTTTAGCAACTTGGCCTCAGCGCTTCAGTGACCCATATTTGATTACCTTTCAGGTTTCTATAATTCATCATTCACTCCTGTCTGAAAACCTAGAATGAAAGTTTAGCAGCCCAGTGCCCAGGCCTCTCTCCATTCTCTCCCCACACACATCGGCCGGTTTGTTCTCTTTCATCCACAACTCTTCCTGTTGCATTCTGCCCGTTCAATGGGGAAAGAGTGGAACCGGATGGCTGGACCCAGTGCAGGGAAATGACTTCACAGCCACCTTTGTTTCCCCTCATTCCTTTGAGCACACTTGGCCCCGCGTCTCTATGAAAGAGCTTGTTTGAACCATTTGGAACATCCAGCAAGTAAGAGATGCTGCAGCCAGAATCGCTCTCGCATCTTTTCAGGCTGCCTGAGACTCCGGGTTAAACTGCCAAATTTTTGCAACAAAACTAACCATGACATTGGACATTGTGTTATAAATTAGCCACAGCCTTCCAAGCAAATTGTCTCTTTTCATTGTCTTGGTGGAAGCCTTTGGAACATTTGGCTTCAGTTTCTAGTTTTCAGAGAAGCTCAGAAAATATTTTTGCTCTGCCCTAAACCGATGCTTCAGACACTAAACTGCATGTGCTAGCATATATGTCTTCACTCACTGTGATTCTTACTACATTTACTCAGAGGGTGTCCCTTAGTTACACCCCCACTTCTCTATCCAACAACATCCAACGACACCCACTGATCTGCTTTTGGAGTGGCAGAAACCATCTCCCATCATCACTAAAACAAAAACAATGTTTCACTTCTCAGGAATCATTCCAATAGTTCTTCTCAGATGTACAGTGAGATAAACAGTAGCATTTTTGTACAGCCCCTTAACATGGAGACTTTGAGTGTTTGGTGTTCACAGGAGCAAAGAAATTCTCTACTTCTGGTAGGTCATTCTGAATTTGAAAAAAAAAAATGGGGGAGGGCATTTGCCCATCTGCTTGAATTATGTCACCAATAGCTGAATCAAGCTTTTGTTAGTCTAAGGAACGTCCCAAACACACAGATGCCCCTTAATTTATTTTTCTAGTTTCCCCAAATATGTCATATGATATTTTTGGACTCAGAAATCATCTGAAATAGCAAATGTTATTAAAATTAGATACAAATGGCTTTATGCAAAATAAATAAGGGCTGGGGAGATGCCTCTTATGCTGGGCAGCATGAGGACCCGAGCCTGGGTCCAGCACCCAGGTAAAACCCAGGCATAGCAGGTAACCCCAGTTCTGGGACAGGGGAACACAAATGGGGGGGGGACAATAAGCAGGTCCCTAGAGCTTACTAGCCAGTCAATTCAGCCAACCAGTGAGAACCAGCTTCAGTGAGAGACTCTGTCTCAAAAACTAGACTGTAACAGAGGCAGATGCCTGACATTAATCTCTAGCCTCTGCTTGTGCACATACAGGCATGCACATGCATATAACACACACACACACTCAAAAATAAAAGGAACTCTACAATAGTCGCAAAATATACTTACTACATTTGATAATCTTCAGTATTATTGGCACAAAAGAGAGTGCCACATTTCTGCCTATGTCCTCCCATGTTAGAAAGACATGGAGGTTACCAGACATTGAACCATTCATAACAACTTTACTAATTATACTGACTTTTGAAAATGTCACAACTCATGGTCTTTGACATTGTCTCAGCTTTATTTAAACAGAGGTGATTCTAAGAGTGATTTAAATTCTGGTAAGGTGGTCTGCAGAGAGTTTCTCTCCATCTAAGTAGAAATAGCAAAGACTTTTTTTTTCTTCATTATTACTCTTCTCTCACCAAAGGAGAAATCCACCATGAAGCTGTTCTCCGTGGCTCTGTCCTCCCTCTTGTATTCCAGGCAGGTTATATCTGGAGGCAACAGTGGATCCTGATATTGGACTTGGTTGCCATTTCCCATACTGATTCTTAATGCTTTAGAAAGCAAACTCCATAATCATTCCATCACAGGTCTGCTCCAGCCAGTTTAAACTGCACATTTTAGCACAGACAACCTCTGCTCAGTTAGCTGGCTGCTTGTGAAAGGAAAATGTCTGCAGGGAAAGCAGGAGGCTAAAGCCATAGTTAGCCTTGAGGTGCATCTTGTCCTCCTGCTCAGAACTCCAGCACCAAATCACTCATCACCTGCCATTTCACAGGTTCCAGCCTCTTAGCCCAAAGCCAGGTTGGGCAGGACAGCACAGGTTTCTATGTAAGGAAAAGGAAGCCTGAGATGCACACCTCTATGTCTGAATCTATCACCAATGTACACACCGTACACACACACACACACACACACACACACACACACACACACAGAGCCCCTTTTGGCAAAGACAAGAGCGTTGTTAGGGCTAGTGCAACTTGTTCCCCAAGCATGTCCTGAATGTGGGAGGCCACAGCAGCTGCCTCCCCTTGAGACAGACTGCATGGGTCCCTGCCAGTGGCTACAATGCCTCACTGGCCTTTGCCAGCTGTCACGCTTTGCATGCTGTTAGAGCTCTGGGCTCGGCACAAGGGACCATCCAAGTCACCAGCTCCAAAGAGTGCCAAATCCTGTGCCCATGTTGGGACCATACGGCCACCCGGAACTCTCTTCTGGGGCCTTCCACTGGAACATTTAAATGCATGCTGACTATCATGTATCCTGGGGGTGGGGGGGGCTTGCTTCTCCTCCAAGAGGGGGCTTATGAAGTGAGACCAAGGGTAAAACCATCCCTCAGGGATACCCACAATGAAAGGGTCTCTTGGAGGAAAACTTCCTGGTACTCCTGTCTATGGATGGGAAACATAGAAGGGGTACTCCAGGCCATTGTGACTCAAGACTGGGTTCTGCCACTCTGTTTCATTGTCTAGGGGCCCCTCCCTAGGAATGGGCAGAAAAGGAAGCAAGGGGTAGAGGTCACCAAACTCACCAAGGCTTGCCCCAATAGAGTACTTTGGACAAAGGAGCCCAGAGAGAAAAGCCAGGGCAGGGTCTGCCATGTTGGTGCAGGGTCTGTAGAGGTAGCCTCCTAAGTGCCCTCTCTTCAGAAGCATGGCTTGAATCTATAACCTTGTACTGGCTAGACTTTGGCTGAGCCCTCCTTCCTTCCACACAGTATGCAACCCTTTCCCTTATATCTCTCCTGGGCCTCCAGGAAGCTTGGGCCAGGAGGACGGGTTTTAAGAAACCATTGGCTGATAGGGCAGCTTTGCTTCTGTCTGAAGGCATTCCCTGAGGGCCTCAGTTTTACCATGGTCAACGGGGATCAAAAATGCTCAGCTACCAAAAATACTAGCAAAAAATCCAAGTATCCATGAAAACATTTCAAACAGACTATTCTGCCTAAGGGTGACATGATTAGAGAGGTGTTGTGGTCTCTTGCTATTTCTTTGGTGTCTCTTTGCTTCCTGTCTGGTCTGATTTTGCTCTTGAACTTGGAATCATCTCCTCTCTCCCCAGGTGGGCGCCTATGATCTTGTCAGGCAAGGCTCTTCTGGACTGAGGGGACCCTACCAGGTTCCTTCTCTGTGTAAACCTGCACATACTCTTTGGGCATTGGCACATTTCAAGGTTTGGAGCTTATTAGTGTGAGCTAGTGGTGATTCCACCCCCTCTCCCTTCACATCTCTTGGACACACAGGAGACGCAAAGCACAGTGCTGGGCAATGTGTAGAAACAAACAGGTGACACCCAGCCCCACTCCCTCCCGCCCTGAAAACCATCCTGGCTAAACAAAATGATACCCACGCAAGACAATCCAGACTGGAGAGACGCTGTCCATGGTCTTGAAGGAAGATGGGAAATACCTTGGGCAAAGAGGAAAGCCATGTTGAGGCTGCTCCTACATAGGATGTTATAGGTTCACTTGGAGGTTGGAAGCAGAGACTCAAGTGGGCCTATAGAATAACATGACACAAAATGGTCCTGAAACCAGCAAGCAGAGTCAATGAGCACCCAGAGCAAATATTATTCTCTTGGAAGACTGGACCTTTCCACAGTAGCTCTTGTCTTACACCAACAGCACCAAGGGAGAGGAAGCTCTTTTTTTTTGTTACTCTCTAAAGCTGCACTTTTAGCCATGGGAGGAGTGTGCCATATCTCTGTCCAGCAGGTAGGCACTAGCTACCTATCACTATTGTGCACTTGGAGCAACAAGCATACAACTGGAGAGCTTTGTTTTATTAATTTACACTTAGACAACCACCTGTGGCTACCATATTGGACAGTAGAAGTTCAGATACCAAATGGCTCTTGCCTGGGACATTCCTTGACTCTCTGACAAGCTACAGATGTATGCTCTGCTTGTGTTCAGAGATGAAAATTTTTCCTAAGAAATCCTATTTTACTTGGGGAAGAGAAAGATTTAGTCCCACCCTCAACAGATAGAAATGTAAAGGTGTTGTTTTGTTTCTGGTAAGAGGCCAAAATGAGTTTTACGTAAGCAAGAGTCAGGTCACTGATAAAATGAGCACACATTTCTTGGGGAGGGAGAGAAAAATCTAACCCCAAAGATTGTTTTATCCATAGAAACTTTTGAAACAGAGAGATGGGTGTGACAGGAATGGAGAATAACCAACCTGTGCTAGACATTTCATTCCCTGAATCTGACAGGAGATTTTGTACTTAAGACAAAACACACACACACACACACACACACACACACACACACACACACACACACCAAACAAACAAAACCCAGCATATACCTGTATTCATGGGGCATTGTCCTAATAGCCAAGAGGTTGCTGAAGCCACCCTCTGTGGAGTGGCTGCAAGAAATGTAATACATTACAGGGAAGTGTAGCATACCTTTCTGCTTTCACACAGAAGAGAATTCAGGTTGGGGCTACAGCTCTGTAGTATACCCAAAATCCTGGTTTCAGATCCCCACCAGTGCACAAACTGGGTATGAAAGTGAATGTTTGTAATCCCAGCACCTGGGGCTGGGGTGGAGACAGGAGGATCATCAGTTTAAGGTTATGTTTTCATAAATACTGAGTTGGGGGCCAACCTGGGATACAAGAGACTCTATCTCAAAAAAAAAATAAGAGAGAAACATTTAGATTCATGCTATATCCAATAAGGATGAAGCTTGACCACCTTGTGCTAAGTCACAAAAACAACGAGCCAGCCACTAAAAGACAAGTACTATAGGATACTGCATACATGGAACTCTGAGCAAAACAGTCACACCAACACAACCTGGGTGGTGATTGCCAAGGTGAAGAAGTGGGGGCTAAACTTGGTTGTCAACTTGACATCCTGGGGAAGAGGGAACCTCAAATGAGGAAATCGCCTCCATCAGCTGGCCTGGCGGGCACCTCTTGAGGCGTTTTATTTATTACTAATAGATGTGGGAGGGCCCAGCCCACTGTGAGCAGCACCATCCCTAGGCAACTGGGCCTGGGCTATATAAGAAAGACTACAGAGAGAGCCCAGGAAAGCAAGACACTAAAGCAGCTTCCCTTCCTAAGCTCTTCCTGGTTCTCACCTCTATGCCTGCTTCCTGCACTGACTTCCTTCCTTCCGTGAGGAGCTGCAATTGGGAAGTAAGTTACTAAATTCCTTCCCCCCCCCCAAGTTGCTTTTGGTTACAACAGAAAGCAAATTAATACAGGCAGAGAGATTTTTCTTTTTAATGGTTACCAAGAATTATATAGAATTGTCCCTTTCCTTCCCTCCCTTCCCCTCCCCTCCCCTTCCCTTTCCTATGGTTTAAGTTTTACAGAAGCAAATAGGTCCTGGAGAACGGTTGCGAAACCCTGTGAATGAACAGGCCTTAACACGATTGAACTGTGCACTTAGGGGTGGTATAGTTTACCTTAGGAATATTTGACGTTTTGTTTTTTTTTTTCAAAGACAAGCTCTCACTTTATAGACCAGACTGGCTTGTATCTTGCTACCTAACCCCACACTGGTCTCCTTCCTACTGTAGCAGTCCCAAGTGCTGGGGTTACTGGTCGACCACATTTTATAAGGATAGATGAAAGTATAAAAAGCGGTCGCGGTGCGGGGCAAGGTAGAGAGAGGCAAAAGCCATTTTAGCGGACCAGGGGAACTAGAACTAAAGAACAGTGTCTGGCCCTAAAACACCCTCCCTTCAGTCCCGGGGCGGGTGCTGTGACACGCGCAGGCGCTCATGACAGCCAAAGCGAGCATCTCTGTCAGCACCTCTGCGCAGGCGGCCAATGAACGCTTGCCTGAGGCCAGCCTCGCGTCTCCATTGGCTGCACCCCACCAACCGCGGTCCTCGCAGGTTCCCAAGCCGGGTTTAAAGGTGTCAGGCGCGGACTGCGCCTCTCCATCGTCCGCCCGCGCGTAGGTCCGCGGGGAGGACGAGCTGCCGAGCCACCCAACCCCCGGGCGTTAGTGAAGGGCGCCCTTGGTCGCCCCCAGCGCCCCCCACCCCAGATGTACTATGCGGTTTCCCAGGCGCGTGTGAACGCGGCTCCCGCGACCATGCTGCGTCCACAGCGGCCTGGAGACGTGCAGCTCGGGGCCTCGCTGTACGAGCTGGTGGGTTACAGGCAGCCACCCATCTCGTCCTCCTCCTCCACGCCCTCCTCCTCTTCCACCGCGTCCCTCCTCTCCAAGGCAGCGCGCGAGAAGCCGGAAGCGCAGCTCACCGAGCCGCTGGGAACCGCGCCGGAGTCCGGGGGCGCCCGGGCCGACGCCAAAGAGGAGCAGCAGCAGCAGCAGCTGCGGCGCAAGATCAACAGCCGCGAGCGGAAGCGCATGCAGGACCTGAACCTGGCCATGGACGCCCTGCGCGAAGTCATCCTGCCCTACTCGGCGGCGCACTGCCAGGGCGCGCCGGGCCGCAAGCTCTCCAAGATCGCCACGCTGCTGCTCGCCCGCAACTACATCCTGCTGCTGGGCAGTTCTCTGCAGGAGCTGCGCCGTGCTCTCGGCGAGGGTGTGGGGCCCGCAGCCCCGCGCCTGCTCCTGGCCGGCCTTCCCCTGCTGGCCGCCGCGCCCGGCTCTGTGCTGCTGGCCCCCGGCGCCGTGGGACCCCCCGAGACGCTGCGCCCCACCAAGTACCTGTCGCTAGCGCTCGACGACCCACCGTGCGGCCAGTTCGCTCTCCCCGCCGGTGGCGCGGGTGGCCCCGGCCTCTGCTCCTGTGCGGTGTGCAAGTTCCCGCATCTGGTCCCCGCCGGCCTGGGCCTGGCAGCGGTGCAGGCTCAGTTCTCCAAGTGAGGGCCGGCTGGGCCCGGGGCGGGGCGCGACCTCAGCCAATCTGCCCGCGCCCTGTCGTCCCGGATCTAGGGAGAGCTGGCACCCCGTAAGGAGGACTTTCCAGACTTCTCGCCCAGACGACAGACTGCAGGGCGCCTTCTTCCCCGCCCCCACTCCCTGGCAATTAGAGTTACTCAAGAGGGTGTTCCAAGGAGCAACGGAGTCGCTTGGGGTTCTGGATGGATCCCACCTGTTTAGAAGTCGTCGCACCTTAAGTTCACCCAGTGGCGCGGGGGGTGGGGGGGTGGGGGCGGGCTGCGTGCCCCTCCTCGTCTCTCCCTGTATTTGTGCGCACCGCGCGGCAGAGGAGGGTGGTTGCCGGCGGTGCGGTACAGTCGGGTTGTCCTGGGTGCGGCGAACGGCTGTCAGCGAGCTCGGTGCCATGGGATCCGCCCGCTCCCGGGCTTAGGGGCTGCTCCCCACGGCGTCGACCCAGAGAGGGGCTTCATTCCTAGTTCCCGGCCTGAGCATACAGGCTCCCTGGCTCCCACCAGCCAAGCCCAGGCCATGGGTACAAACATCAAGGGTTGTGCCCATCTACCTCCCTGGAAAGCCCAGTGTGAGGTGTTTAGCCGGTGCGGGGTGCGGGCGGCGATAACGCCCTGAGTGTGCGGGGTGGAGAAGTTAGTTCGTCTGATCTGACTGTTCAGTTTTTCGGACTCGCACTCCCAGGTGTTTTGTTGCAGAGTATCTGCTCCTTGCATCCGGAAAAATCTACCTTTCTTTTGTCTTTTTTTGTCCACCCCCCGCCCCCTCCCAAAGGCAGTTTAACCAACATTTGAGCTTGCTCGAAAACAAAACACCAATCACCTTTCGCGCCACCGGTGATCTGGACTTACTAAAACAGGTAACCAGGCATTTCGTAGCGCAGGCTTGTGCACCTCGGTAATTAACGTGCTCATTAACGTGTTCAGAGATGGGCGAGAATCCTAACCGGCTCAGAGAGCAGGAAGGCGCTGGCCGGTCGGGTGTGAGTCTTTAACCACTGCTTTGCAGAGGAAGAACTCCGTGGGCGCGTGCACGGGTGGGCGCCGCGTCTTGGTTTATAATTAGTGTTAGGAAATTACCCAAGATTATTTCATAATCTTCACCAGCTTGCTTTGATTTTTATGTTGGAAGTTCTGGGTTGTTGACAGTAGCCGAATTTAACTGGAATTTTATTTGAACTCTAACTTTGTCCCTCATGAACTGTACAGAAATCACAAAATAAAACGTCAACGGTCGAATTTTTATGTTTATCCGTCTGTTTGTTAAATAAAAATGCTCTTGTATCCTGGGAAAGTCACAACGTAGGGGTGAAGGTTATTAGTTAAATGACTGGGTCTCCACGTTTTAAATTTTGAGTTTCTGAATTGTAAAATTGTAAAATGACCCAATGAGTTACGACTGTAACTCAAGTTCAGGAATTAGCTGGAAATGGAAGGGCTGTGGGTGGGTGTTTAGAAGAGAGGGGAAATTACAGAGATTAGCTATTGGTCAAACTGTGGGGATAGGTCTTCTATAAATATAGCTTCCTCCCGGTATGTGGGGTGAATTAAGCAACATATTATTATATTTTTTATTTCAACATCTTTCTCTGAAATCTATTTTTTCTGCCTAACAGAATCATAAACAGATGTATGGGTGCCCCCACCTGTGAGGGTGTTTGAAAAGTAGAATTTGTCTTCATGAACAATAAGACATTGGACATAATTTGATTACAAGTGAGAAAAGCTTTGGGGTCCATTGAACTGAGTTTTGAGAATTTGGGGTGCTGTAAATCAAGATTGGTGGTGCACACCTGTAAGCCCAGCACTCAGGAGACAGAGGCAAGAGGTTATCTTGAGATCAAGGCTAGCCTGGGTTACATGGGACCCTGCCTCAAGAGAAGAAAGAAAACTAAAAATTTGGAATGCTGACTTGTTCACATGCAAGCTCTGTTTAAATGTGTGCCAGTGCCCTGTTCCCCCTTTAGCTCAGGGGACTTCAAGGAAACCCAGATGACAGATGAGGTGACTTACCTTCATGCACATGGGCTTGCCTGGGACACACAGAGAAGAGGAACATTTGCTTTGGGAACACAGAGAGAAGGGCTGGAGACATGAAACCTTCTATGCCGGCTATTTCTGTCCTGAGGGAACCCATACTCACATCAGCCTGTGTAAGGAGCCCTGAGGCTCATCCCTCCCAGAAGCTGCCCCTGGCAATTTGTTTATTTACATTTTAGTCCCTCTTCCCCGCCCCATCCTTGCTTACCTCACATCCTGATAAAGGACAGAAGAGAAAAAAAAAATCAGCTGCTAAATCTGAGCTAAATCAGGCTCTCCATGATAAAAGCACAGAACCACAATGCTAGGCTAGACACAGTTCCTTCCAGTCCCACTCCCAGCACCTAGATGTGACTGCCACCCCAAAGGCTGTCTGAAGAAGCAGAAAGCTTACAGAGTGGAAGCAGTCAGTGGCTACGAGAACGGCCTCACTCCTTTCCCTGGCTGTAAATGGAGCAAGCACCATTATTGGAAAACTAATAGCGTGTGTGATTTCCAAACTGAGAAAAATCATACCCTCTGCCAACGATCACGAATAAATCCAACAAGGATATACAGGGTTGGTTTGGGGTTGTGTCTTAGTTAGGGTTTCTATTTCTGTGATAAAACACCACAACCAAATGCGACTTGGAGAGGACAGGGTCTATTTCATCTTTAAAACCCTCGTGTCACATTCCATCACTGAGGGATCTCAGAGCAGGAACTCTAGACAGGAACCAAATCAGAGGCCATGGAGGAACACTGCTTACTAGCTTGCTCCAAGGATTTGCTCAGCCTGCTTTCTTATACTATCCAAGACCACCTGCTCAGGGGTGGCCCCACTCACAGTGCGCTGGGCCCTCCCACATCAACCTTCAATCAAGAAAATGTATATGCATTTGCTCCCAGGCCAGTCTTGTGGGGTTTTTACTCAATTGAGGTTCCCCCTTTCCCAAATGATGCCAACTTGTATCAAATTGACAAAATAACAATAACAACAACCAGGACAGGGGTGAGGGTGTTATATTATCTGCCTTTATGTAACATCTTATCAGCCACATGCTGAGTGAGATTAGCAGGATTGTTCCTTGAAAATTATGTTCTAGGTAAATTGCCACAGCAAGCATTCCAAAGCCCTGTTGGATGAATCAGAGGTCACCACTACAGTGTCAAGAATGCAAAGTGTCAAAGAACGCATCCCTGTGGCTGTGTGTCCTTCAGGCACAAGGTTTAAGCTTAGGTGGATACATTGTAGAGCAGAGTGGCTTCTGAACTCTGTAGTGCTCCGTCATGTTACCCAGGGAACCTGCTGAATTTCCACCTCCCTTGATTTCAGATGGAGTGGGCTAACACAACAGTTCAAACTCATCTTTGAAGTCGGTAAGAAAGCAGGGAGGGTTTAGACGGAGTCTTTGAGACAGGTTCACTGGGAATCGAGACAAAAAGGAACATGTGGCTTGGTGTCTAGAAAAAGGCCTCTGTGTCCAGTAACCCATCAGTGTGTAATCCAAGAAGTCCCAGAGGACAGAGTGGGAGGGGGAATACATGGTCTAGTAAGGTGGCTTATACATCGAAGGTCAGTGACCAGTAACAGAGCAGATGAAAAGCAGAAAACATCACGGTATTTCACTAGCATGGTGATGTCTACTGACAGGTGATTTCTCCCAAGGAAAAGCAATTGCACCAGGTATGGAAATATTGCTTTATGAAATATTTAATTTGGTAGTTCCACCAACAAAGAGTTCTCACCTCAAACATGGAAAATAAACACTGCACTTCCATCAAGTTCAGAATATCAGCAACAGGTCTTCCATGTTGCCCACATCATTTAGGGTTTTATTTGTGTGTCGGGGTGGGGGGCTCTGTGAAGGCCAGAGCTCACATCAGGGGCCTTCCTCAGTTACTATCCATCTTACATATTGAAGTAGAGTCTCTCCCATGAACCCAGAGCTCACCAATCCAGTTAGTCTATAGCTAGCCCTCCCTGGGGGTCCTCTGTCTCCGCCTTCTGAGTGAGTGCTGGGATTACAGGTGGGTCCACCCACCTGCCTTTGATGTGGGTGCTGGACCTACAAACTAGGGTTCTTACACCTGCACAGCAACTACTTCATTCACTGAGTTATTTCCCCAGCCCCAAGTTTAATGGGAGTATTTTTTTGTCTTAGATTTTTTAAAAGTAGTTTAACCTTTATTTTTATTTTATGTGTATGAGTGTTTGCCTACATGTATGTCTGTATATCACACACACACAATGCACTTGATAACCAGAAAAGGGTATCAGATCCCCTACAACTGGGGTTAACAAATAGTTGTGAGCCACCGTGTGGATTCTGGGAATGGAACCTGGGTCCTTTGGAAGAGTAATCAGTGCTCCTAACCTCTAAGCCATCTCTCCAGCTCTAGATCTTTTAAAAAATTGTGTGTATGTGTGTGTGTGTGTGTGTGTGTGTGTGTGTGTGCATGCACATGTGTGCACCTGCATTCAGATGCCTATGAAGGCCAGAGGTGATGGATTTCCCTGAAGCTGGGGTGGCAGGTGGGTGTCAGCTAACCAGAGTGGTCACTAGGAATTGAGCTTGGGTCCTCTGCCAGAGCGGTCCACATTCTTAAGCCATCTGTCTGGCCCTGGAGGGTTGGCTCTTTTTTCCCTTTCAGTCTTTGCTGACTGCCCGTGTGTGCAAGTGAGGCTGCAAACAAGTTGATACCCAGGGCTTAGAGAACTGCAGCTGGCTAGCTAAGTATCCTAGAACATCCTGTGGTTGATAATGGAAGCCAGCTGGACAAAGAGCTTTCCCTGCAGCCACACTAGGTTATTTTATGAACAGAACAAGGTGATAGTTGTAAAGAGTCATTCAGTGGATGCTCTGACCTGTCGTGGCATCCAGGGCACTGACTGGAATAGTGAATATCAAAAAGCATTTTCTTGCTGGTTCACTGACTTTCTTCTACACAATCAGTAGTCACTAAATGTACTCACATTCATTGAGGTAGCTCATGAAGCAACAGCCTGAAAAATGTGATTTTCCTTAAACAGGGATTGGTTTTCAATAAGCAGAATTTAGTAGTAGGGGACCTGTAGTAGCATGCTGTTATTGGAGTGGCTCAGCAAGGAGACATATTCATATCTGCAAACTCTGTCAGACCTCAGCAGAGGGAAACACCATCCTAGCCACCTCCAGACTCAATTACAGTGTTTGTTTGTTTTTTCCTTCCCTCTGTCACAGAGATGCTAACTAGGACAGACATCAAGGTAGTTTTTAAGCAATCCCTGTCCATCTTCCTAACCAAACCTGATGTGAAAACCAAAATGCCTGGGCAGAAATCAAACCGTTCTTTCTGCTCCATGAGGTTAACCACTCTGTCTAGAAATGTCCCCTTTACCTTCCACTGCTGGGTCAGGCCAGACAGCTCAGGATAACCAGTTCAAATATTCCAAATCCTTCAACACAACAGGCCCAATATATGGGAAGCTTTTGGGGGTTGGTGCTTACGTTAAAAGTAGAAGGGGTACTCTTCTCCTTCATGCTGGCATTCCACAGTGACCACAGAGGCTGGAGCAGGAAGACGAGCCACAGCCCAGGTCAAAGGACACAAGCACCAATCTTTTCTCTGAATCCTATAGAATGCCTCAAGGTCTGAGAGCCCACAGCCATTCTCTTGTTCCTGAATGACTGACAGAGAGGCAGTCAAGGACCAGTGCCTGTGCTGGGGAGACAAAAGTTATTCCTTTGGTTTGTCCCATTTAGAGAGGAAATGGAGATCCAGGTGAGAGGCTCCCACCCTAGGCTGAGCATATTGTTCTTGATTCCTTGGAATATCTCTGACCTCTGACCTTTTCCAGTCCCTCTGTGCAGCCCTCAGTCTGACCTTGTGAGCAGTATCCATGAAACAGACTTGGGGCCAATCCCTTGCCAGCCAACCCGGCTTCAATTGAGTCACCCGAACTTTCTCTGGCAGCCTCGCTCCTGGTCCCTAGGGAGGCCCAGATTAGTGACAGGGTGTGGCAGAGGCAAGCCCTGGGAGAGATGCTCTGATGGTGACATGTTTGTCATCCAGGTTTCAGAGAGCAACTCTAGGAAGCAAAGAGGCTGATTGTCACAGCAGCAAGGAGGAGAGGAGAGGCTTGGGGCACAGCACAAGGAACTTCTCTTTAGTGGCTTCCTCTCTGTGTTTTCATTGTGGTGATCCTGATTTGTCTGTGTTCTCAACACAGTGGGCACCTCTTCCCATGGGTCTCTCACAGACAAGAGGAAATCTCTAAAAGTCTCCTCCATTGCAGGAAGTCCTGGCTGCAGCCAACCCTCCAGGAACAGAGGCCAGATATTCTTGATGCTACACTTGGGCCCTGGACCTGGCACACATGTCACAGGTAAGAAATAGGGTCCAGGAAGAATCTTAACTCTAGGTCCCAAGAAAGGCTAGTGTGTTCCCAAAGCTGCTAGGCAATGTGGGTAACTTTAAATTCTATAACCAAGAGACTTCAAAATGACAAGATTGAAAAGACTCATCTGTGAGTTCAGAAAGAAAGAAATGGAGTAAATGAGGAAAGAAAGAAAGAAGGAAGGAAGGAAGCTGACCTGGAGATGGGCAGACAGGGAAGAAGAGAATGAACTTAGAGTAAGAATGGCTGATTGGCACCTGCTACTAACAAAAATAACAGAGCCCATATGAGCCAACACTGTGTTTATTGGGTGCCATGAACTTTCTAAACGTTTACGTGCTTAGCCTCACTCTGTGGGTTCTAGTGAAATCCTCATCTTACAGGAAAGAGATGAAAGAGAGAAAGAGGGAAAGTCCTCCCTTCCCCCGCAACTCTCCCAGACTCATCAAAGGATTTCTAGAAGCCTGGGCTGTTGCAGTAATTTGGAGAGATTTCCTTTTCCTTCCTTTTCCTCAGCTTTTGGAACACGGTGGTAGCATCCCCCATATGTGCCCCAGGCCTGGCTGTGACTGATCCCACTGCTCCAGGTTCGACCAGTGTGACCGTAAGACTCCCATGTGGCCCAGCAGCACCCACCGTGGGCTGCGCTCATTCTCCTCAGTCCAGAGGCCACGTGGTGATGATTTCAAGCCATTTCATTTTCAGCATTTTAGCTTTCTTGATGGATAGAAAGTCGCTTCACTTTTTAAGTTTTAGTATCCTGGTCTGGCAGGAGAAGGATGGTTGACATCAGGTTGTGATGTTCTGAGATATTAGAGATGCAAATGGAACAGGAGAAAGGCATACATTCCCCTGGCTCCTTTCAAGTCATGCACAGTCCTGACCCTCTGAAGACCTCTATGGCAAAGAGCCAAACACAAAACCAAAGATTTCTCAGGAAGGGATCATTAGATGCATCCAACTCAAGTCCTTAAAAATCACACCAAGCAGAGAAAGTATGGGCAAAGAAACTGATTGGGTGATATTTCCTCTGCCCTGATTACCGAAGGGATTTTGTGTTGTTTTGTCTGCTGGCATCTGGTGGTGGTAGCTGCATGGTCCCTCTGCAGCACGGCGGGGGCAGACAGTGAGCAACACTCTGGCTGCATGCACCATCAGGGGAAGGAACGTAAAAGCAGGCATCCCAGCATCCTGTTCATAGATAACATGAATTTGCCAGTGATGGCGACAGTATTTAGCCAGAGGGTCTGTGAGGGAGTGGGAAGATGCTTTGTATTTTATCTTCATGATGACATACAGTGAAGCATATGGAGTCAAGTCAGTGGTTAATCACAAACTAAGCCCTCGGAGGGTTTGAGGAAAGTTGTGCTCAATGGGAGGGACAGATGGTGCTCAAGAAAGAGAGGTAGGAGACCCTCAGGGGTTTCCACATCTCCTCACATTCTCTGTCCTGAGAACCTGCTGTTGTTTCCAAGTGCCACTGGATGCCATACCTATCTCCCAGGCTCCCTCTGGCCTTCTCTCTACTCTTCTCCCTCTGCCACCTTGCTGTGCATTCCTCTTTGATGGCTCAGGTGAGAAGCATAACAGGACCCAGCTCAGAGCTTGTTGCACCTGTAGATGTCTGACTTGTCGCTATACACAGAATTTTTTCCCATTAGACAGAACTGGATTAACTTCACGGCTGTGTGTGCTATGATGGTTACTAGGAAAGGGACATTGTGTATTCAACATTCGTATCTTTTCTTTCACATAAGTAGAGTCCGTGGCAGCACCCAAGGGTGCCAGGAAAAAATCCATTCAGAACAAGCAAATAAGCATGTGGAGTCCAGCTGAGTTGCTCGAGGGTTCTCTTAGGAAGGCCCATGTGAGGTTCTGCCCTTGTTCTCCTGGATTCCTGCTATGGTGCTAACCCTATCTGAAGCCAAATGTTGCTCTGAGGTAGCTGGAGAAAGGCTGTAGGATCCCCCTCTCCCCTCGGCTGCTCTCCGTCCTCCCACTTCTCCTCCTCCTCTTGGTGAACCCACAAACAATAGGTTCTTCAGAAGCCACAGCATGTCTTCTGTTGGCTACAAGATGACTCGATGTCATTCTCCGCCAGCAGAGCGTCAGCTCAGGACAGCACCGAACAGTCTCAGCCGGTTTGTGGCAAACGGCATAAACACCAGGCGGGTGGCTGAAATCATTGGCTGAGTCATCTGCACATGGAGGATGAATGGGATTCAGTCAGCCCAGGAGAGCGCTGGCCAGGGGAGCCGGGCCATCCCTGAGTGAGTCCGGTCAACCCCACTTGCCATCATGCCCTTGGCCAGGGAGGGTCCCACACACGGCGTCAGCACAGTGATATCTCAAAAAACAGTGTCGGGTCACCAAAGTTCAACTGGTAGAACTCAGCCTGAACTTCAGCCAGAGTTGCCTCCACAGAACAGAAGAAGGAGGGAATGTGGGGTGGAGAGAGAGATGGGAAGAGGAAGAGAGAGAGAGAAGGAAGAAATTCAACATAGACATATTAACTGGGGGTTGGGAAGACGGCTCAGTAAGAGTGCTTGCTATGCAAACACAAGGATCAGAAAGCGACATGCGGCCTGTGTTCTTGTGACCCGCACTAGTAGGCAGGACAGGCAGATGCTGAGATTTACTGCCTACCAAACTCAGCAAAACGGCAAGCTTCGGGTTAAGTGAGACTCCATCCCAAGGAAACACAATGCGAAGCACTAGAGGAAAGCACTCAGCCTCTGGCTTTTGGATATGCGCCCATGTATCCTGCACACACACATACCACATGCACACACACACACCATGTACATACCACAGCTTAGGATTTTATTATGTATTGTATTTTATTATTTACTTAAAACACCCAATCTAGTAGAAGGGAAAGAAGAGGTAGAAATAAGGGAAGCAAAGAAATATGTCACAAAATTATTGGAAGGACAAAGGTAGACAGTCTCTGTTTTGCTCGCTCCCACCCCCCATCCTTTGCAGCTGAGGACCCAACACACGGCCTTGTGCTTGCTAGAAGCACACTCCCATGAGCTAAATCCTCAACCTTTGTTTTGCTTGAGTTTTAAATAGTTGTTATGTTTTGGTCCAAACTCATGCATTAAGTGGCTGTCTCACCCTGGCTCACCCTGGCAAACAGAATAGAGTCAGAAGAACACTGTGTCCCCAGAGTCACAGTTAGACAAGTCCTGCTTCTGTGACTCAGGTCTTAGCCAGAAACCAGGACATGGGTGAGGCAAGAACAGCATTTCTTTGAGTAAAAGAGTGAAGAGACCTCCCTCAAAGTCATCTGTCATAATAAATAATGTTCTAAGGCATTTTAAAATAAAAATTGATACAAAATACATAATGAGCAAAATATCAGAAGTTTACACAGGCAGGACCGTTGCTGATTTCCCCAGACTCCTCCATGGACTGAACTGAAGGCGAGCCTCAGCTAGCTTCCCAGTTTACCTGGGCCATCGCCAAGTTACCCGTGCGGCCACAGCCTTCCTACTGGCCCTCCCCAACTTTGGCCATGTGGGGCTGGATTTCTAGAGGCCAAAAGTAGCTCAAAGATATGAAAATGAGGCACTGGTCAAGTTCAGATACAGCCGATGTAGCCCTTGCAGTCTGATGGCCAAACAGTGTGGCATTTGGAAGCCTGATTTCAAACGCCTACCCCACCCTTGCCAGTGATGCAGAACTCCTTACTTAAGCCTTAACATTCTCATCTGTACAGAGGGGCAACACGGGCATTTAACCAGCAGGATTAGAGCTTCCACTGTTACTGCGGATGTTCTGTGAGCAAATCCTTCCCTTTATCCACACAGCACAGGCTGCAGAGTAGCAGCTCTCCTTCCAGGCAGCTGTTCTCCTTACATCCACCTGGATGGCCCTCCTGAGGAATGTGCGGCCCATTGTTTTCACCTAACTCTCTAAAAAACGTGTACGCTGACAACAGAGGCTCCACTGCCATTAAGCATTTCTTCGGAGCCGCTGTTTATGGCGCCAGGTATCTGTTATTTGAAGGCTGGTGGGTCAAGGCTGTGGTGAGCTGCTACCCTGTGGCAGTCCAATGGAGCGGACATGGGAAGCACCTGTGGTGGCCAGAGGCACACCTCCTTCTACCACACCCGGGTTGTCAATTGAAACTCATCCCCTCTCCTCCATTCCTACACCTGTGCCTGAATAATAAGAATAAATTTAAAGATAAAGAGGGCATGAGAGTCTAGCAACACCAGAAGCTGAGACTCCTGGGAACGTTTTGTGCCCTTACCAAGGAAGATGTTTACGCTCATCAAAAAGTTTTATTTTGTTTTGTTTTTTTACGCTTACTTATTTGTGTGTGTGGACTAGGATGTGTGGGTTACAGCACGCATGCGGAGGTCAGAGGACAGATGTGTGCAAGACAGTTCTCTCCTTGAGAACCCACTCAGGTGGTCAGGCTACACAGCAAGCGCCTTTACCCGCTTTACCCAAGGTGAGCCACTTTGCTGGCTTCGCCTCAGTTTTAAACTCATTATAAACTTACACATATATGGTCTTCAAAGAACCCCTTCTAAGAATATATAAATTGTACCTGGACAATATAGGTCAAGCACTTCAGAGGATTCTCAGCACTTGGGAAGTGTCACTCACAAGCCGGTTCCACCCTCATCAGCTTCACCAGAAGTTTCTCTACAGTTGGGCTGCTGTTCCTAATATGGATCTGTCGCCCCGGACACAGAGACAAGTTCTGAAGATGCCAATTTTCTTTGAGATGGGGGAGATGGGGTCTCATGTAGCCCAGGCGGGTCTTTAACTCTCTAGGTAGCAGAAGATGATTTTGAACCGTTCCTCCTGTCTCCTCTACTTTCTAGCATGCACTACCATGCCTGGTTTATGCAGAGCTGCAGGTTGAACCCAGGTTAAGCAAGCATTGTACCAACTGAGCTACAGCCCCGGTCACTAATAGTGGCTAGGTTTTTGGGTTTTTTTTGTTTGTTTGTTTGTTTGTTTTAAAGAAATGTCTTCATTATTTTTGAGACATTAAAAGGACTATTTTTCACTCATTGTAAATAAATTAGACCATTTCAAAACAAATGCAGGAAAAAAAAAAACAGAAATGGTCTATAGTTTTAGTATTTTGAGAAGGCCACTACTGACACTCTCCTGACAGACATTATTGTTCAGCCTCTTCTTTGTCTTTGTATATATGTAGTTAAGTACAATCAGCCCTCATAGGTTCCACACCCATGGATTCAGCCAAAACTAGACAGAAAATATCTTGGAGTGCATCTGTGTTAATCATACACACTTAAACAGCATGGCACCACAACTAGACCCGTAGCTCTTGCTGTGTTTAGCCTTCGAATCACCTAGAGATGACTCATATGGTATGGAGAATGTTCCTAGCTAGGTTACTGCAAACACTGAGCATCAAGTACAAGGGATTAGAGCATCCAAGGATCTGGGTATCAGTAAGGTCCTAGAACAAAAGCCCAGGATACTCAGTGACAGCTGATAATCACTGACTGGTCAAATTAAACTATGAAGGCTGTCATAACCTGTCTCATTTGTTTACCCATATATTATGGACAGCTTCCTATGCCAACAATAATGCCCCGGCATTACCATTTTAACCCAGAATGCCACTGTTGCTACCCTGTGATTCATTCATTCCATTTACATGAACATTTTGTTCATTCTTAATATTTTTAATACAAATTACACATTTAAGAACATCCTTGTACATGCATCTACATGCCCCCCCCCCAACATCCACTTATGCTCAGGTAAATCCCTAAGGGTAGAATCACTATCTTGAAGACTATCAGTTGATAAGGCTTTGATTCTGTCACACCAGTAAGGGCCTGAGGACATGTCTCCATGTAGCCTCAAGAATACAAGAGATGTTTTAAAACATGTTGGTGTGCACTTGGTAGTTGATCTTTTTATCATCACATGAACTCCCCAAGATCATTTGTAAAAGCTTTATCAACATTTTAAACAAATCAAAACTCCCTCACTAAAGAACCCCTTTCCATTCTCACACGTACACATAACCTGAGTGTGTATATTTTAGACTTGATGTGCATGTGAGTAGGGTATGGTTGTGTGTGTGTGTGTGTGTGTGTGTGTGTGTGTGTGTGTGTGTGTGTGTGTCAGTCCTTGATATCCACCTTGTTTGAGATGGGATCTTTGATATTGTTCACTGATGCATACGCCAGGGTAGCTGGCCTGAGAGCTTTTGGGAATTCCTTAGTCTCTGTCTCCCATCTGGCCTTGGAAGCACTGGCCTTGCAGATGCGCAGTATGGTGTCCAGCCTTGTGTAGCTTCTGGGGATGCAAACTCAGGTCTTCATAGTCATGTGGCAAATGCTTTATCCACTAAACCATCTCTCCAGTCCTCAATCATATTTTCTTAAATGTTCTTTTAATGTTTATACAAAAGCTTTTTGGAGGGCGGGGGTGTTGAAGTTTATTTGTAGTTGTGTTTAAAATAATTGTTTTTGTGCACTGTTGGAAAAAGGCCCTGGGATTTTGTATTGTCTGTAGGTGTTGGATTTCTGTGGGGGATGTTTAATTGCTTATGCTCTGTACCTGAGGAGTTCAGAATCAATAAAAACACCTGAGCTCAGATGCTCGGGGTTCCACTGTCGATGGAGTATGGCACTACAGAATACTGGCCAGGACAGTGGTTCTCTCTGGTCTGGCAGGATGTGAACATCCTTATTCATATACTGTATCTTTACAACTGTATAGGACTGTCCTGTGATTGCATCTAGCAAAACACTCACGCCAAAGTCTGTCTGTCGTAGAAGTCAACAGCAATAGTCAAATTGTCCTTCAAAGTGAACACTCCTTGTGATGATGCACTCTGCCCCTTCAAGTTCTGACCAACTAGAGCAGAAAATACTTAGAGGGAAAAAACTGTATCTATAGTGAACATTTGAAGGAAATTTTCTTCTTGTCATTGCTCCCTAAAAATATGGGATAACAAAAATCACATAGCTTTGCGTGTGCGTATTGGATGTTGTAAGTAGTCTAGAGATGATTTAAAGTGTATGGGAGATTGTGTAGGATTGTGTGAAGACTGTACACTTTTATATAGGGTCTCGAGCATCTTCAATCCCTGGTGTCCACTAGGGGTGCGGTACGGATGCCCCATGAATATCAGCTACAAATGTAATTTTAAAAATGTTCCTTCTCTGTAAACTGTGAGCAATAAGACACCGACCCCTCCCCCAGATTCACCAGAGGTTAGAATTTGTATAAGGTTGAATGAAACTAGTGGCTGGTTGCCAAAGGTCTTGTGCAGGGTGGTTGCAGGGCTGGTTCCAAACAGTCCTCTGTGGGAGGTTAGATTTCCTTCTTTCCTTTAGTTCTTATCACAAGATAGACACTGTACTTCCTACTCAGCTAAGACTTAAGGAAAGGGTTAAGGCAAATGAAAAGCCACTTTTGAATTAACAGTCACATTAATTTTGGTCCTTCCAAACATCAACCCCCAGATTGAAAATCCCAGCTAACTCCAGCAAGACCAATATCAATACACTTCCATGAACGTGCACATAGACATAGGTTCTCATGTTTACTAAGTACTTGAGGATGACCTTGAATTTCTGATGCTGCCTCCATGCCCCAAGTTCTGGGGTCGTAGATACGTTCCATGGCACCAGGTTTATGCTAACCTGAAAATCAAACCTAGGATTATGTACATGCTAGACAAACACTCTACCAGCTGCATGCCATGCCTCACATTTCTGTAAGGTACTTAGCAGGATTGTGGTGTTCACTTGGTAGCTGTAAGTTGCAAGAACATTTTCTATATAGACAGGTAGCCAGTCTGGCAGTCTGGCAGATTCAGCAGAATCTGAGTATCTATTCTTTTAGATTTATTCATTTTTATTTTACGTGACAGTGGTTTTGTCTTAACACACCGGTGTGTGCTTGGTGCCCACCGAGGTCAGAAGAGGGTATCAAGAGGGTCTCCCCTGGAGCTGGAATTGCAGTTATGAGCCACCATATGGGTCCTAGGAAGGGAACCCAGACGCTCTATAAGAACAGCCACTGCTCGTACCTGCCAACCACCTCTCCATTTCAACCCCCCTTTCCCTGGAAATCCCCATCCACATTCTCAGGGTCATAGTTGACGTCTTCAGCAATATTTATACCCATGAGATAGGATCTTCATGGACTTGGTCCAATTTTATTTAAAGTTTGGACTTCTGATTTTCCATACTAATAGGAGAGGGAAACAATCCGCTCTTCACAATCCACAACGGGGAGATGGTCTGAAGGTCACCCCAAGCCATTCTTCAGATATAATCCATCATCCAGTGTGGTGCTGCTAACCCTCGGAGTCCCCAACACTGAGAATACAGCCCATCGATCCTGGCCTATGCTGTAGATGTGAAACGGACACTGGATTTTGAAGACATCGTGCAAAGAAAAAATACAAGCGGTCCATTAATAATTTTACATTAAACAATAATGCCTGAGATGCAGTGGCCAGATACAATGTATTACTAAAATTAATTTTACCCATTCCGTTTAACTTTTAGTATGTCCATGATTAGAATTTAGAATTACACACATAGCTTGAAGAGAATCTCCACTGGCCAGCTCCTCTCAAGCTGTCTCTGCCTGTGTAGAAATGCACTTTCTTTGTGTGTGTGTGTGTTCTCCCTCTCTCTCTCTCTCTCTCTCTCTCTCTCTCTCTCTCCTCCCTTCAACTCCATTCAGTACAATAACGTATTAGATGTACAATAGAGAAGCGCCTTCAGGACCTCGAGGGAAACTCGGAGAGACGCTAACCGACAACCACTGTGTTTTTCTTTCTGTATGAGAGAGGCAGAGTAGACGGAGCTGGAGACAGCGAAGAGAACGGTGCTCGCTCACAGCCAGGGTGAGCAGTAAGGAGCTGTTCCCTGACCGGAGCTCCAGTGTTGCAAGATGAGAAGAGTTTTAAGGTGGACAGGTGACAGGTACTCACAGTGCGCATCTTCTCAACGCCGTCAAACTGTCCATGAACGGACAATGGTGAAATGGTAAGTTTTGCCACAATTTATAATAAACCAATCTGAAGACAAATTGAAGTAACGAGAGTCTTTTCTGCGTTCCAAATGAACCCCAAATGTTATTTCTTTGAGGCAGTGAAAGTCGGGATTCCTTTTAAATTCCATTGACCATTAGTGCAACAGGAGTCAGCCATGACCAGTCTCACTGAACACATTTGTAACAGTGACCCATTTTTAAAAGGGAATTTTGGAAAGAATTTATTCTGGGGAGGGATTTTATAACCTTAAAATTCCCCCCCCCTTTTTTTTTCTACATGCATTCTACATTCTACAGTGTTATTTTGTATGCAAACTGTGTACATACAAAGTATGTTTTTTAACTATGACTATAAAAATAATTAAATTTAAAGACTAATCACTGCGCAAGGATTATTAAAATATCTTTTAGCACACAGGAAAAAGGACATCAAGAAATTTCCCCCATTTGACAGCTCTACAAATATATGTAGCATTACTAACAGTTTGGAAGGTGAATTTCTCTAAATTAATAATAATACTAATCAACCACACTAAAGAAAAGATTTAAAAGAAAAAATATTTCTTTCAGTTCTCTACACAAGATCTCATTTTGCAAACTCTTCAACATCTTATAGTTAACAAATAGCAACCAAAATCTCAGCAATACACAGGATTAATAAAGCAAAGCAATTTTTTAAAAGATGGTAAGTTTTACATTATAAATATTTTATTAAAATAAAAATAGTTTAAGCAAACCAGACACATGTCTAGTTTCTACTCCCAGAGAAGTTCTATTTGGAGTAGAGTCTGGGCTTAAATACATTTTTTAAACCCCACAACAGATGATACGTCACTGAGCACGACTGTGAAGGTGTAAAATGACTTGAATTCATGAACATTCAATTTCAAAGACATATATCTAAGATGCTCTACTGATTTCCAGGGCAGAAGTAGCCTGCAGGGTGAAGGCAGCTGCAAGTGATCACTGCTGCTTTTAAATAAATTCACTGGCTATGTGTGATCATTGAGAAACCACCTGAAAGTTCAGGTATCAAGTTTCTCTGGCAAAATCAGAAGATACTCCATCGTAATGTTTCTGCATGACAGGGCAAAGCACTGCTGAGTGGAGACATCCCCTTAGGCCCCACAGTCTCCGCTCCTCCTGGCTCTGCTCTCCCCTACCCCTTGCCCATTCCAATGGTAGTTGAGGTCTTTGGGTCCCGAATTCGTACTCCACATGAGCAAGCAGGCCTGGGCTGAGAACACCAGGCCTCACAAATCATGCCTGTCTCATGTTTATAGAAGCATGTCCGAACAGATAGCCAAATAGAAAGATGGGAAGAGGTATGTGAGCCACAGTCATAAAGACAAACTCTAAAAGCCCAGTCATCATTCTCATCTTCTCATTCACCTTCTGGGGCAAATATTCTATAGTTTGTATAGAATATATAGTTTAGCAACACTCTTGTTGCTAAACTACAAATTCAGGATATGTCTTCAATAGATGTATTTACAGTCAATAAACTTTGCTTTTATTTCTAGCTCTCAAGACTGAAACGAATTCACCAAGTCAGTCTTGGATCTGAATTTGCAGAAATCTAGAAGTCACAGGCTTCCCACATCCCAAACAAGAAGCTGCCCTAGAAGGTTGCGTTGGAGATCAGATATAAAAGTTAGGAGACTTGTTGGGCTGTTTGTTTGTTCGTTTTACAAAGCAGACCTAGAAGGACTTCAACACCATCAATATGGGTGAGAGTCAAAACTCCTGTCTCTTTTCGGAGCATATCAGGGGACTGTGCTGGAGTACCTGGCCTGGAGTCCTGGGTGGAGCAGGGAGCCTCCGTGCCCCGGCTCAAGAGCTGTTTGATGGCACCATTCTCTCTCACATTAAAGCATTTCTAGTTATTTTAGCTGTAGGTGAAAGGAAGAGGAAAAAAATGGGGACAGGGAGGGGGCAGCAAGGATATTAGTCCCGATTCTAATTTCTCAGTTGCCTCTCTCTTAGCAGGAGTCCTGCCCTGCCTGCCTGTCTCACCCAGAGGGTTATGGGACTGTTTAAGAGACAAAGCCACAGCTTGAGCTTGTGGATTTTAGACCACTGTAGCGATGCTTCATTTCAGTGGCTCTCACTCTTCTCTCTGGGCTCCTAAGATCAGCACCACTCACAGTTAGCCTATGGAATATTCTGGAAACACCCACTCGTGTTTGCTCTAAAGTCAATCACCTCTCTCTTGTCAGGTATGGGAGTCTGTAAAGCCTCTGAATCCTGTCCCATCTCCTATCGCTTAGGCTTCCTGATGGCTAAGTCCCAGGGGACCACCCCAGGCTCCCAGTGGGCCCAGGGAGAACAGCTTCTTTAGGCAAGTAGGTGTATTTATATCACAGAAGCAGCCTGGATTATGCAATGTCATCTCAACAACATAAACAGGCTTAGGATAGCACAAGGTTATCTTTTCAAAATAAACCTGTGGCCCAGGAGTCTCATCCCTGTGGGGATTTTTTTTTTTTTTTTCAGATGGGCAGGACTAGAAGGCTAACACTTCTAGAAGGTAGGGTCTGCTGTTCTCTCCACTTCCCCCAGAAGTTTGAGTCGCTTCAAAAGCAAGCATATCACCCAGTGTGAGGCTGGCCTCTGGTGGGAGTTCTTGAACACTTACCCATTTGATAAGCCAAACCTTTGAGGACAGCGTGCCCAAACAGTCCCACTTGCTCCCTTGGCCGCCACTCAGCGCTTCCCTATTCTGCTCTGCTCTTCAGGCACCTGCCTACCTGCAGTCCCACCTTCATGGCGTTTCCATTCCCTCCCATCGCCAGTCAGCCTAACCCACCCCTCACCACAAATCTGCTGCCGTGTAACACACCCCTCAGGACTGGATGCAGACACCAATTCCCGACTCAGAGCTCTCTGGGCCGAGGAGATAGAAGACCTCTCTTTTCATTTCTCTAGAATGTGGGTCACTTCCAACTCTGACCTCTCTAGTGGATGAGGGAAAGAAAGGAAGGCATGAGGTAGACAGAGGAGGGGGGAGGCTGCAAGAGCTAGCTAGTAAAATGGGTCTTCATCTAACACCTTCTACACATTCCTGTTTTCTTTCCTTCCTTCCTTTCTCTCTCTTTCTCTCTCTCCCTTCCTTCCTTCCTTCCTTCCTTTCTTCCTTTCTTTCTCTCTTCCTTTCTTTCTTTCCTTCCTTCTTTCCTTTCTTTCTGTTTCTTTTTTCTTTCTTTCTTTCTTTCTTTCTTTCTTTCTTTCTTTCTTTCTTTCTTTCTTTCTTTCTTCCTTCCTTCCTTCCTTCCTTCCTTCCTTCCTTCCTTCCTTCCTTGCTGTTTAAGACAGAGTCTCTTGTACTCAGGCCGGCCTGGAATTCTCTAAATAGAGAAGGATGAGCCTTTAGCTGATGATACTTCTTGCCATCAATTCCCAAGAGCAGCGATGACAGACAAGTGTGTGCCACCACATCCAGTTCATTGGATGCTGGGAATCACACCCTGCACCTCAGACATGCTAGACAGACATTGACAACCAAGCCACACCCACAGTCTCTCTGTTGCATTTTCAGATAGAAGAGATCACTACAGAAAACGTCTGTAATGGAATTTAAAAAGTTGGGAAGATAACGCCAGTATCTTCTCTGGCTACTGATTCAAAGCTGCAGAGTGGAAAAATGATGTTAGGGTGTTTCTTAGGAATACCCAGGGATACAAAATGTGAGGGCCTCATGCTCTGTATTTCCACTTGAGAAGGACAGCTTCCCAGGCCCACGTGGATACCCAGGGACGTTACAGGCTCTGAGCTTTGAGAGCTTATTGTTCACCCGTCTGTTTCCTGGTATCTGATTTCACCTATTCCTGGTAAAACATTCCAAGTCAGGCTTCTTTCCCCCATGAATTAGAGGTGATGAATCACTCTGAGCTTAACTTAGAAAAACCACCAGGTAAGGTTCACAATACTCAACCTGACTCTATCAGTCACTTTCCTGCGGGTTGTGTTGCATAGATCTGGCAGCTTTGATTTTTTAACTGACACGGGGTTAGAATATATCTGAGGCGGGGCGCATGTATCTTCCTTCTACTGTAATCACTCAGAACCCATGGGAATCAGCCTCGAGGCCCCAGACACCAACACCTGAGGGGTTCACATCCACCCTACACACAGCCCCTTGTGTTCTCTTAGTCATCTCTCAGTCCCTGTGAGGTCAAACATAGATGCTGTGCAGATATCAGACTGTCCTGCAGATAACGATAAGAAAAGTCTCCAAGATTCTGATAGACATAATTTTTCCCAACTATTTGTTTTAATCCAGAGTTGATTGAATCCCTGAGTATAAGCTCACAGCCATAGAAACTTCAGAGCCTGGAGGTTGGCTATATTTTCCAGCACACATTTTTTAAAATTCTTTTTTTAACCTCATGAAATTCCTGAGAATAATTAAAAATAGCATATGTTATCCCGTATCTTGCTTGGTATAATCTCAAACTAAAATCACCAGCTCCCGTTTAGTAAAAGAGCAGCACCATGCTGTGTAGAGGTGATTAAGGAAACCCAACTATCTGACAGATCCACCCAGGCTTGGTAAGCTCAGAATTCCCCTTGAGCTCAAGACTCAGCAACACAGCAGTAATATCTGCTGTGGAAAATTCTGGCTCTCCAGGAGAAAGTGAGCGGTTTGAGGTTACCGATGACGACATTGTCTTGTGTCTGGATGCCAACAAATTGAATCCAGAAACACCCATAGCAGCTTCTTTTTGTAATAATCTTGGAAAACAAACTTCAGGAATGGTACAAACTGGGCGTCCTCAGTCAAACCCATGAGTCTCTCAGACAATAATAAATCATATTACTTATATTACTTAGTTATTCTCTTTATAATAGTAATATTACATATTACTTAGTTATTCTCTTTATAATAGGAAAATGAGTATAAAATAGGAAAAATGAAAAAAAGGTAAAAACTTACGTTGTAATGAGAAAAGGCTTGAAACATCTTAACATATGTATTTGTTGTCATGCATACGCCTGTGTGCTTGAGTGCGCATGTCAGAGCCGCTGTCACACAGCCTCAGTGTGAAGGGCAGAGGACAACTTTCAAGAGTTGATTCTTGACTCCCCCAATACAGTCAGGCTTCCTCTTGTTTCTGCCTCCCTTGAAATACCATAAATACTCCAAACATGAGATTGGGCCCAACAGTTATGGTAATGTGACAGGGTAGGCCTGTGTAGTTCTCAGGGAAATTTTATAAGAGTATCAAGTGCTCCAGGAAAGTGAGCAGGGTACAGGCGAAATAGCCAGTTACAAAGCAGTGTGGTCCCAGCCACGCCTGAAAGTCCCTAGGGTCACATCTGCGTGGCTGTCTTAACAGTTCTGATTTTTTCCACAAATATACCTTCTAAATTTTCCACAGTGAGAATGTATTCATATACTTTTTAAAAAGAAAGCTAGAAACGCAGGTGCCTGGATTCATTTTGCCCTCAGAATCTTCCTTGCAAAGGCTGGACATGGGTCTCCATATGATGCTCCCAGAATGCAGGTAGTGAGTCCTGTAGGGAGCTCTAGAGCTGAGTGGGTGGAGTGATCCTAGGTACACAGCCTCTCTCTGGCGAGTGACTTCTAGGACGATGGAGCACCTGGCAACAGCTTTCTGATAAGACACTATCAGCATCTTGCCTAGAATTTAACTTATATGACAGCCATACTCACCTTCATTGTCTCTTTGAAAAAAAAATTTAATGACATAAAGATATGTATTTCTACGATGAAAGAACACGATTAAATGACTATATGTACCCATGTGTACTTTTTAATCCTGCATTTCTTAGATGTGACAAATATCGTGTATTCATGTAAGATGCTAAAAAATGGGAGGCATGCCGGCTGGCAAGACGTCTCATCAGGGAACGCACTTGTCAGGAAGCCTGATGATCTGAACTTCAGCCCTGTATCCACAGAGTGGGAAGAGGACTCTCCCAAGTGGCCCCCTGACCCCCCACTCCCACACACTGTGGCACGCACTCCCCGCTGCCAAAAAGAAGACAGCAATATCGGGCGAAAGGCATATGCAAGCTTTCTGTACTGCCTTTGCAGCTTTCTGTAAACCTGAAATTACTCCAGAGAGGAAAAAATAACATACTTTAAATATTTCTTTTAAACAAGACTAATACTATTCTCTTAAGTCACATTTCTGAACACCTCAGTTATCTGAGACTAATGTAATAAAATGCTTTGGAAATGCTAAAAATCGTATGCATGTTTTTATATGAAACATGACTCTGTGTGTTGGCTAGACAGGAAAACTGTATCTAGAAAATATTTCAAAATGATAGTAGCTATGTCAGAGAGTCAAGATGCTTTACTTTTGGTTTTGGTTTCTTTTTTTTTTTTTTTTTTTGAGCTTTTAATTTTTTTCTATAGTAATTGTAAGACAGTGTTCATGTAATTAGCACCTTAGCATATACTGTGTAAAAAATAAGGTTAAATAAAATTGCTTCTAAAATCCTATAAGGAAATTGAAACTCGCCACATGAATTTCCCTGGAGCCGGATAACAGGCAGGAAGCTGTGACTGCACAAAGCGGGCTCAGCTGAGTGAGACAGCTATGAATGTGCTCGGCTACTGTTGAAATTCTAGGTTCTATATGTGGTTAATGTGAATTAGATAGAACCAGCTAATTATGCTCCAGGAACCAAGAGTCAAATTGATAATGATAGTATTCTTAATTTAGCATGATGGAAAGCTTGGTGAGTGTGGCCCGTCTAATGAGGGGGTAACTGAAAGGAAAGCTTGTGTCTTTGTAAAGCCAAACATTAAAATTAGCCGTATCTGTTACCATAGGCGCAAAGCGCTGAGCCGGAGGCGTTCACTCTCTGCTATTTCCCTTGGAGTCTTGGGAGGCCTGAGCAGCCCAAGGCAGAGAACAGGTGGAGGAGGCCGAAGAGCCACTGTCACATTTTTAGAGATGAAATCAAAAAGGAGAGAATAATTTCAAATCTTAAAACAGTAACCAAAAGTCTCTGAGAGTTAGCCATCCCCCCCCCCCCCCCGCCTCCCCACCTCCCCGCCCCCTCTCCCCCCTTGCAAGAGAAATGACAACACAGACAAACACAAGATGAGAACAACTCCTTGGCAAGAACACAGTTGGCCCCGCTTCCATAGTGACCGTGGAACAGGCAGGACAGCATTCCTAAGACCCCAGACTTTGCCTAGAAACAAAATATTTAGTCTGTTGTTGTTTGTATGGAAGGGTTTTCAGTGAAAAAGTAGTCCCGCTTGTCAATCAGCTAAGTTCCAGGGGCTAATAGATTCCGGTGTTGGGGGCGGGGCGGGGGTGTCAGCACAGAATTTAATTTAACATCTCACAATACATCCACATGCCCAGAAAATGTGGACAGCTTGGTAGGGCGCAGTGAGGCAAAGAAGCAGGACCCAAACAGAGCATTAATGTATAGGAAAGAATAGTTGCAATCAGCCCTTGTGAATTGGACAGAGGGCTTGGAGATGAAGCAATTATCAGCCATCGGGGATTAATAGTAAAGTGTGAATGCCAAGCTGTATATGTTAGGGGCAGAATATGTTGCCTATAGAAAACAACAAAGGATGTTTCTTACTATTAAGTGAGATTAAACGTAATGGCCTGATTTAATCACAAAGGCAGAATTAAATTCAGATGGCAACTTCAAAGTGGACACATGAGCACAGGCCAGCGCTTGCATTTACATATAGCTGGCATAGCTCAGCCCGCAGCACAATGGGATAAAGTTTCTTTGGCCACTTAAACAATTTTCTATTCTTCACTTTTTTTCCCCCTTGAACACTCACTGTATTTATCCCCCCCGTTTGCATTCAGCTAATAACAAGGAGCTGGGAGTTATTTTTATTCACGGATGCTATAATTTTTAATTCTTTCAAAGTATGAAAAAAGAAGCCTGAAAAGGTCAGTAAGAACAGGGAAGTTTATAATCAGATTGGTACCCAAAGAATCAAAGAGTGAAGAGAGAGAGAGATGGAGGGGGAGAAGAGAAAGAAAGGAAAAGAGAGAGATAGTGGGAGGGAGGGAAAGAGAGGAGGGACAGGGAGGGAAGGAAGGGAGAGGGAGGGAGGGAGAGAGGCTGATGAGTTGGCTCAGTGGCTAAAGTGTATTCCACTCGAGCTTGAGGATCTGAGTTCAGATCCCCAGCCCTCATGGAAAAGCCAAGTGTGTGGGAGCACACTCCTGTAACCCCAGCACTGGGGCCCGTGGTGGTGGAGATGGGCCGATGGGGGAGGGTGGCTGGCCAGCCAGTCTGGCTGAACTGAGGAGCTCCAGGTTCAGAGAGAGACCAGGTGTCAAAAACTAGGGTGGAGAGTTCCTGCTGTCAACCTCAGACCTCCACGCTTGTACACACAGGTGAGCCCATGCACCGACACAGGAACACTCATGTACACACACACACACACACACACACACACACACACACACAATTTTTTTTTTAAAAAAAAAAAGGAAGGAAGGTCCTTCTTAGAGTGATCCACTGTCTTTAATAAAGTCTGATTTCAAGTAAAGAACTGAGCTCAGAGGTCCATGTTGGCTTATGTGGATGGTGGCTCCTCTCTCTTGGAGTCCAGATGCATGTCACCTGAGTGGAGCTGGAGCCCCTGGGCTCGATTCCAGAGCACACCAACTCTTTCCAGTTCCTTTGTTACCAGAGCCTTGCTTCCTTCTTGAAGGAAGTTTGGATGATAGAGCCTGCTGTGGGGAATAGGTGAGTCAGGGACCTTCCTGAGCCTTGAGAATGGCGAGCATCCTTGACTTGAGTGAGAAGATGATCATGTGTATCAGGCATGGCTGCCCCTGCTAATATGGAGAGCTGAATGCATGGAGCCTCTTAGGTTCATTATAGTCCCTAGCCAAAACTATGCATTTTTATTATATAAATGTGATTTTATGATAACATATTACATATACATTGTAACATTTATTTATTATTGTATTCACTATGCATCATATAAATAGTAAGCCAACTCAAGCCGACTATCCTTCAAGGAATCATTCTGTATGAGGACAGGTTTAATGATTCGTCTATCAGGACATTAAAAGTAAAGTTGTTTTCAACTTTAAAGTCAAATGGAAATTAACTAGCTTGCTCGTCTTTGCCAAGTTTTCCTAAGAATGCATGGTGAAATATTATGCAGCCAGGAATAAGGAAATTAATCTGAACTAATCTGAAGCAATTGCAAATAATGTTCTAGAGCTTCAGGTAGTTAGACAGAGAGAGATCTTGGGAGAAAGGTACTCAGCGTTTTTATTGAATTCATGTAAAACAGCATCTTAAGCAGAGAATTCTGTGAGTATATGTGTATATGGAGTCTGGAAGGAGGGAGGGAGGGAGGGAGATGGAGGGAGAAAGGTGAGAATGCTTTAAAAAGTACTGTTTATCTCTGGATAGTGATGGATAGTGTGGATTTGTTAGTTTTATTCTGTCTGTCTGTGTGTGCACATGGGTGTGAATGTGTGTGTGCGCTGGTGCACACATGGAAGAGTGCACCAGAGTCAACCTCGGGTGTCATTCCTTAGGAACCCTCCACCTTGCTTCTTTGAGACAAGGTCTCTCTCTGGGACCTGGCATTGCCAATTAGGCCAGGCTGCCTAGTCAACCAGCCCCAGGGCTGCGCCTGCCTCCTCTCCCAGTGCTGGGACCCAAGCGCACGTTACTACACTGAGCTGTGCACACGGATGCTGAAGATCCGAGGCAGGCCCCACTCTTGCCGGACAAGCTCCGTGTTTACACCCCTACCCTAGTCCCCGCCGCCGTACCTTAACTGATTTCTTATAACCAAGAAGACTCTATTTTACAATCAGAAAATGAAATCTAGGGATTTGTTTTTCCTTTGCTTGTTTGTTTAGCAAGAGTCATACTTTTGAGGTTTGGTAAGCATTAGGGAAGCCATTTAAGGACAGACGATGAGTTCTTCTGAGGCCAGGATGAGCCCATACCCAGCCCGGATCTTTTTATTTGTGGACACTGTAATGTGTAATCTTCGGAGTAAGGGGGGGCCTGAAAAAGCTAACAAGAACAGGATCTAGTCAGAATGGTACCTAAAGAACAGAGAGGGGAGAGGGGGTGGAGGGGGGTGAGACAGAGGAAAGGAGGAAAAAAGAGAGGAAAGAGATGGGGGGAAGAAGAAGACAAGGGGAGAAAGGAGAGAGGGAGAGAGAGAGAAAGAGGGAGAGGTATCAATAGATTGGGGCTGGGGTGGGGTAGGACAAGAACAAACATCTATACCAGAGAAAAGAGAAAAGGCAAGATCTCAGGGCTGGAAGATGGCTCAACGGGCAAAGTGCTCGCCTTGCAAGCAAGGTGTTCACTCTGGGGAACACACAGAGACAATCTGAGTATGGTAGGGCCTGCTTGTAAGGCCTGCCCTGAGGGGAGGTGAGTGGATCTCTGGACCTCAGTGACTGCCCAACCTAACGGTGAGCTCCTGACAAATGAGCAACCCCGTCTTAAAGGAAGTGGGTGACTTATCGGAAGGTGGCGCCCAAGCTTCTCCTCTGGCCTCCACACACACACACACACACACACACACACACACACACACACACACACACATATTCAAGACCAGTTGTATATAGATGTAAACTAACACTCGTGTTAGCTTAATTCTGTATGGAATTGCAGTCTCCACACCTAGCTGTGTCTTTTGTGTCACCTGCGGTAAGTATGTTAGCCAGCTTCCTCTGGATCTCACCCGTGGTCCTGCTCTGTGGACCTTACAGGCCTATGGAACTGCAGGACTACCGGCCAGAAGACTGATCCCTGCAATGGAAAGCCAGACCGTCTGTCCTCCTGGACTGACGTCCAGTGTCACTTCAGTGTCTTCAGTCTATTGATCACTGGGTGACGAGGAAGTCAGATGTGGATGTTTATTTCAGTTTCCTACAAGCATTAGGACCTTCTCCCGAACTGTTCGTTCGGTATTGTTTTATCTGTATGGAATAGAGAGTGCTGAAATGAAGTCTGGGTCTCCAAATGAAAAGCAGTCTAGAAGTCAATCACCCCAAGATTTCTTTCTGAAGCAGAGGCCATAGAGCAACACTGATTAACGGCTTGCTCTCCATCACGGCTTCAGGCCACTCTGAAGGAGGCAATATCTCAGAGGACCTTCCCTCTCCCTGGAGTGCTGCTGTGGAGAAATGATCTGTCACATGAAAGCTGGAGAATGACAAATGGTCAGGGGTCAACCAAATGAAGCACCTGTTAGTGCCCTGTGGTGTGGAGGAATCCATGTCTGGCCTAAGATGGTGCCAGCAAGGGAGCTGGGGCCACACACTGCAAGACCAGCAGAGGACATGCCTCTCTGAGCCTAGGACTCTGGGGCCACGGTGATGAAGCCAGACTCCATCTGGTACTCTGAGACACCTGCTCCTGGAATCTGTGGTTTTTCCGCCATAAAGGGTGTGTCCTTTAGCTCAATGTCACTTTAGTATGGAGTGCACATGCTCATAAGAAGCCATTTCAACATCATCCCAGGGATCTGGAGCTTTAAAGCAGAGGTTGGAACTCACTCTCCTGATGTCCAGAGCCGAGGATGGCAGCTAACAGTAAGTGGGGCTCCCCAGCTTTGCTTCACTGAACACGGGAAATCTGAAATCCTTGCACCCTAGACTAACCAAGTCACCCTGCAGGGGTGGGGCCCGTGAATCCATACTTTAAAACTCTCTTCTAAGAACTCTAATGTGCAGCCAAGCTCAAGCAGGGGTGTGAGCGAGCTCTCTGCTCCCTCAAACTAGATGGGCAAGTAGCAATGAGAACCCCACCTAGGGCTTTCCCGTAGCCAGAGAAGGGGGGAGAAGGCAGAGAGGACAATATCCAAAAATAGTGTCCAGAGGAAGGACTGGCTACAAACCCTAAAGAGGCTTAACTCTCTCAGGCCAGCAGTGTTTAGGTTCTCTCAGGTTTAGCTTTTTTTTTTTTTCCTTTCCAGAGAGTGTTTGAGGCAAACCCAGCCCTAGAGAAGATTTCTTCTCCCATGCTTCCTTCCATGCTCTGGATCAGTACCTATGTGGTACAGGGGAAGGAGACGGACAGACAGACAGGCAGACACACACACACACACACATACACACACACACACACACACACACACACACACACACACACACACACACACACACACACACGTCTGGTCCCCGGCTGGTCCCTGCACCAGAAGGCGGCCTTGCTGCATCTGCAGATCCCTCTTCCTGACATCTGACCAGGCAGTGGCCCCTCTCCGTGCCTCCTCTGCCCTCTGTCCCTCCCTTCCCCACCCCTCTCTTGTTCTGGGCGGTAGGGTCAGAAGTGCCCCACAATTCAACGTGGGAAGTCTCCTCAGGAAGTGCAGGCTCATAAATCTCATCCAACAAGAGGCCCTTCAACCTCCGGCTTGTTAGGAAAACTCCCAGCTGCTAATCACTGGTGGGGCAGTGGTGGAGAGGCCGGGGTGCAGGTGGGCAAGAGCTGGGATGGGAGCAGAGAGTTCTGGAGTCCCTCCTCGTGTCTCAACTGCATGCTTGGGTGACTCGGTCTCTTTGAATTGTTCAGCTACATGGCAACCTTCAGATGCTAACACTGTCCTTGTGAGCAAAATCCATACCCAAGAACACATTTGAGAGGGGACAGTAGTGACTCTCTTTGCCTCGGTACCATGTGCAAAGCCCCATCTGAATGGACTTACTCTGGAGTTCAGGCCAGATGTTCATGAGAGGAAACATCTGGTTAAATATTAGGATGTGCACAGGAGACTAAGGACCTTGCTGTCTGAGTGTGAGGCTGGCATACAGAAGAATCAGACAGTCAACAGCCTGTGAACAAGGATTCTTATCCCAGATCTTACTGTGTGACCCTGGGCCAGTCACTCGACATCTCTGACCTTCACTCCCCGCTGTGGAGTGGGGTTTTTGAACAAACTGAGTAGGCGTATCTCTGAGTCTTTACGTGCTTGTAGCATGCTCTTCTCATGGTAACCATGTCCCACTTCATACAACAGCAATGAGGAAGGATTCCACAGGTCTTTGTACAACCAGATTTGCCCAAGAAACCAAATGATACTAAGGCTTGGTTGGAAAACCGAAGGAATTCAGCCCACATAAAAAGAAGCTTTATAGCCAGTACTGCCATGCCTGCCCTCTGCGATAAGTAAAGCAGCACTCCAGACATGCAGGGGTTGGAAGACTAGTGGCAGCGGAGTTGTAACCATGCCGCACATGGGGTTCCTTTACGTTAATTAACTCGAGCCCACGGCCTTATGCCTCCAGCCCTCTGCGGAGGATCCTATAAGGCTGCTTTCACAGATGGGTAAACTGACGTGCTGGGAGAAGGGCTAGAGGTGTAGCTCACTGGTAGAGAGCTTACTGAGCATGTATGAAGCCCAGGCTTCCATGCCCAACACTGCCAAAAATACAGGGTGCCATCTGAGTCGATAAAGTATTCCCCTTCAAACAATTGGACCTGAGTTCAAATCCAAGAGCCCAGGTAAAAGTGGAAGGGGAGAACTGACTCTACAGAGTTATCCGCTGACCTCCATGAGTGTCATGGCACATACATGTGCCTACACACACGTGCACACACGATAGATAGATAGATAGATGATTGATAGATAGATAGATAGATTGATAGATAGATAGATGATAGATAGATAGATAGGTGATAGATAGATAGATAGATAGATAGATAGATAGATAGATAGATAGATAGATGATAGATGATAGATAGATAGGTGATAGATAGGTGATAGATTTTTTTTTAAAGCTGAACATAGCAGTAAGGACATGTAATTTCAGAGTCCTGGAGGTAGCAACAGGCAAATCTCTGGGGTTCACTGGACATCCTGACCTTATCCGTGGGACTCCTGGCTAATGAGATACCCCATCTCAAAAATCAACATGAGTAGCACCTGAGGAATTAAATTGGGATTGTTCTATGGCCTCTATACGTGCCACATACACTCTCACACATATTCATACACATAGATACAAACACACTACACCCACACACACACACACCCAAATGACCACAAGAGATTTGAAACCCTATGTGTGTGCTCCAAGAGATGCTCAGAAAGGCAACGTGGTCTTCAGCGTGCAGTGGAGACTGGGGACAATCAAGGTGCCAGCAAGCCCAGAGCAAAGGGCGGGGAGAGGGCAGGAGGCAGGAAAAGGGGCCCAGGTATGGTAGCCCTGAAAGGGAGGATGTGTCTCTAGGGCATTTTGCCTCCTTCCCACTTGACTCAGATTTTCCACCAGGTCCCAGAAGAACCATTTTTGAAAGCATAGGAACCTCTCAGGGGCTGTGCTTTGCTGAGCGATTCTGTAGTTGCACAGAGTGCCAACCAGACAGACCTCACCCTTCAGAACACAAGGAAAGTCCTCCTGGGGGCCTAAATCATTTGCAACAAGCTAGACCCAGATCTTAGTGTCCCCACTTCAACTCCTGCCAGGTGCATGGAAGGTTTTCAGTCAATAAAAAAGAGCTCTTCAAAAGAAGTCTTGAGTTTTGACGCCCTTTGCCTGCACTATCTGCACGCTGAGGAGGAACTGATTCTTTGAGATGCCTGTGGGGAAATTGTTCCAGAAGCTTCAGGGCACATTTTGTCACTGACGGTTTCTGCTTCGAGCATGTTCTGTGTTTGTTTCAAGCACTTCAAGGGAAACGGTTTTCTGTGGGATCACATGCTTAAAATGGTTCCTTGCCCAGTGTGCCTGCAAGGAACAGTGTGCCTGCCATGGTAGCCACTGCATTCCAAATGGGCCTCTACCCACCTTCCGCCAATCTTCTACCATCCCGTTTGTCTATTTATCCTCTGGCTAGATTATATCCCTTATCTGATCAAAGGTATCTGGCTATTCCTACCCCTGAAGCGCATGTACTTGAGGAAGCCAACAAACCCTGCTCGTATGGCCTGATAATTGAGATGTACTTGAGTTGTTGATTGGAAATATGTCCATGCTGAAGAAACCCTGTGATAGACATCAAACATTAATGCCTCCAAATCCAGTGTGGCCTTGTGTTGCCAAGGACTCAGAAGGGACTGGACCCTCAGCTGTCCCCTTAGAGGAACTTCCTGCTTCTGCTCCTGTGGGACTGGAGAGCTCCTGGTGTGTAGCTAAGAATCCTCCAATCCACAAACATTGGGGGAAGTTTCTTGCCCATAATGAGGCAGTGGAGGGCTGGCGTGAGTCCTTGTCTCCTGGCTGGAATGTGGGTCCATGTAATTCTAACTGTAGGATACTTTTCTCATAGAGTAATGACACACTTACACACACACACACACACACACACACACACACACACACAGAGGCTTGGGGATTGCTCACTGGGAGTAAAGACATCAGAATTGCATGGCCTCAATACCAAACTGGTACAGATCCAATTTTTCCTCAACGAACAGGCAAAGTTCTGAATTCCCCTTGGCTACTACTGAAAGCCTCTGCTCTTCCTGGGGACCGCGGGAGGCTTAGATGGCATGGGGTTGGGGCAGAGCCCTGGGCACTAAGCTCCATCCTGGCTTCACATAAAGGAAGAAAAACCAAAATGCAGTGGGGGGGGGGGAACTAAATTTAATTGGCTAGGAAGCAGGATTCCTGGGGGCTCTGCTTTCCCAGAGTCCAGAGAAGGATTTAAGAAGGGATTCTTCCCCGCCCCCAGGACCAAAAAAAAAAAAAAAGAAAGGAGTGGGGGTAATCCAGGTTTAGTCTGGCCAAGACAAATGGCATGCAGAACATACAGTCGCTGTGCACAGGGCATGTGCTTTCATGGAAGCAGAAGCAAGGAGGATGGGTAAGGGGGTGTAGAAAATGGAGGCACTAAAAACAGCTTGCTGTTTTCATATGGTGGGGGGGGGCTGTTTAGTCCTCATCACTGTGCAGAATCAGTGGTGGGCACCGTGTCGTGACAAGTGTTTTTTTTAAGTTAAGCTAAGCTCACCCCGAGCCTCGGCCCCCCGAGGTCCCCAGCTTTAATTGTGTTCAGTATGATCTGGCGAACAATATGTCTTGATAAATGTGAATGGCGATCCCGCGCGCGGCTCCCCTTGGCATTGCCGCAAAGCCAGGCCTCGCTTTAGTGAACCCGTTCAGGAATGTGGGTTAATTCGGCCGACCCTTTTTACCCCCACAGCTCTGTTTTTGTGAGGTTGGCAGAAACTGACACGTTTTCTTTTGCTTAATTAAGTTGTTCAGTAGAAGGCTGGTCAAACAGTTGCAGCTACGTGGGGAGTCTGGGGATGCGCAGAAAGCCGTGGGCGTTTCCAACATAAAAAGGGGGATTCTGTTATTGTTTGGGTGTAGACGGGTCATTTTTTCAAAGTTACTGCTGCCTGAGTGACCACAACCTTGCGCACAGCCCTGAAAGGACATTAAAGCTGCTTAAACACAACTACCTTGGATTCCAAAGTGTATTTTTAAAGAGAAGAGAGAGAGAGAGAGAGAGAGACCCTAAGGACACAAGGAGGGAGACCTACAGAAGCAGCATTATGTGGGATTTATTCCATCCTCGACTTTGTTTTGTTTTTTGTTTTTTTCCCTTTAAGGCAAAGCGCGGGTTCATTTAAATAAGAGATCCTAGGAGCTGGATCTCTGGTAAGTTGCTGGTAAGAAGCAACTCCCGCTTTTCAGTCAATCAAACAGACTGGTGACCAAGGGGCTAGCCTTGTCACCCAGCGGAGAAGTAGGTCTAGTTATCTTACACCAGGCACTAGGGCTGGTGAAATTCATCCCCAAACCCAGCCAGTGACATTCCCGCTTTCGTTCCTTGCTGACATTTCGCCAGCCACAAGACAATGTGAGTCCTGTGGGTGTTCGGAAGAAGTAAGGGTCTGACCCCAGCCACACCCCCATCTAGTCCCCATACCATTTGGAAGCCCCGGAGAAATCTAGTTCAGGTCACCTTTATCCTGCGTATGCAGACCTTACCCCCATGGCCTGGGGGTATTTATTTGTTCGCCAGTGTTTTCCTTATTGATCATGCTGTGTGAGAGCATTAAGGAAAGGCATGTGCTCAGGACAGGAGTTCTACTGCAAACAGTGGCCAAGAGCTACTGTATGACCCTAGGTGAACTCTTATCCATGCCTCTGGGCCTCAGTTTACCCGTAGCAGCAGGTGCCCAGTGCTGTTTGCAGAGCCAGCTCTTCATGTACATTTCTCAATGCATTTGAAGATCCCACAGAATCCACGGGCATTTGGCACCGTTAACATGTTGATCAGCAATGCAGCTTTCAGGTTCTGGACCCCTGTTCTCACAGACCGCACATCTGAGTTCTGAGTTGTGGTGCTTGCATACTTTGGGGCTCACATTAGGACCATTCTGCCTGTTGTGGAGCAACACACTCAACTTGCCCATAAGCTTTGTCCTTCGGGAGAGGGAGAAGACCACATAGTGTTTCCAGGGGCTTCTCCCATGATGTCATCACTTCTATTTAACACATAAGAAGGACTGAACTGATAACTTGATTGATTTAAACTGTATGAATAGCAAAATGAATTTTAGGCCAAAAATCGTCTATTCTGAGGACATAAGTTACTGCAATCCCAGTCCACACTGATGACAGTTAAACTGAGTTTTCTTTCTTTGGGATGGAAGGTGGTTCCTTTTGAGGGGAAGGTAGTCCTGGGTCTCTTGAATGCTAGGCACATGCTCTAACAACTGAGCTGTACCCCAGCCCCTCTAGCTCTATAAGCAATACCTGCTTTTTTCCAGATACTTCCAGAGCTCTTTGCATAACCAGGATGTTTAGGTTGTATATATTCAGCTACCCACCCTCCAACACACACACACACACACACACACACACACACACACACCACACAAACACACACACACACACATATGCTCTCTCTAGATCTGGTGGCTAACATTTAAAGAGCATATAGGGTGGTAATCTCTGGTGTTCTTGACTTATTCTTCCCTCAGCCATGACTGAAGGTAGGCACTGGATTCCAGATCTTGTTCTGGTCTATTGCTGTGGGACCACGATGATGATGTCTGACTTATATTCAAAAAGATTGAACCTACAACCCTCACATACAGCTCAGAAGGAACAGCTGTCCGGCCAGTGCTAGCGTCTCTTAGAGAGAGGAGCTGAGAGAGGCCAGCGGAGGCCTGAGCAGATGGGAGCCGAGATGGCCGACCGGCAAGTGGCTGCGAGAGTCCCGCCACCTGGCTCTCTTCCCACAGTCTGGAGGTGGTGTGTGTGGCTGGCGATCCGATTCCCACTCGAGGCAGCCGGCCTTCTACCCATCTCTGATTCTCTGACAGGCCGGGCAGGTCTCTTGCTTTGGTTTTGTTAAAACCCAGGACACATTTTCCCTCAAAGTCACCAAGTTCCAGCTGCCAGGGAGCGAGCCTTTCACTCTGCTGCCCCACCACCAACGTAATGTCTTCACATCCAGAGAAACAGAAGGCCTTCCTCCGTGTGGGCAAGCCCACAAGAGTTCGGAGTCTGCATTCGGGTCTTGGGGACAGAGGGGAGGATTCACAAGAGCTGGCCGGGCGCCATCCCACTATCCCTGGCGCTTGCGGCACCACACGGAGCTGCGCGGCTCCTCGGGACAAAGAGGAGTGTTTTCACCAGTCTAATGTTCTGCTGACAAATGCATAATAAACTGACAGAAAGCAACCAAGCAGCATTTCAAACCCCCAGTTGCAGGGGAGGCCAAGCCAGAGTGGGGATGGTCACTTTCTGCAGGTGTCAGGCCAGTGTCCCTGCATTTGCATGCATTTGCATAGACTGTCAAACAGTTGGCTGACGGAGAGTCTGAGGAGGTCTGGACACAGCCCAAACCTGTCAGTGCCTTTCTCCTTGCCAGTCAAGGTTGGCTTTGGCTGCAATTAAAACAGGAAACGAATACTTCTGACATTGCAATAGACCCAGCCACAGCTGGGCCAAGTTAAATGGAAAAGTGTGCTCTGTTTAGAAAGAGAAGGTGTGTGCTCAAACAAAAGGAGAAGATAAAGAAGTGATACATAGCGAATGCTGAGAAGCACGTCAAACATTCTTCCAAGAAGAACTAAAATTTCACGATTCTTCCAGGCCTCTGTTATAGTTTAGGGTTTTTGGGCATCCTCCCACCCCCACTTCCCATGGATACATGGATGCAAGAGGATCTCTCCAGACACTACACCTTCTATACCCAAAGCATCAGGAGGAAGCAACGAAGCAGCTCCTGCAAGTGAATTTCCACACCACTCACACTGTCCTAGAAAGCCCCACTGTGCTGCTTGGGGGTGACAGATAGGTGACCCGGTTCAGAGGGGGCTGAGAAAATTGAGGAGGCCCTTGTTCCCCCACTGCATGGGCGCGAGGATTACAGATCATATTAGCATATGGATTGTGGTGGGAAAGAAAAAAAATCAAGACTTCCACTACTGTAAGGGTGAATGGCCTCTCGGGATGGAGGGGGCAGGGAGAAAAGAAAGCCGGATGGGAGGCAGCAGTTGCTTTTAAGAATATGTGAGATTTGTAGTTTCTGAGGTGCTGTGTTATATAGCAGCTTTAAGCAAGACCTAACAATTTGTTAAATACTTCATCTCCAAACAGTGGTGGGCACTACAGTTTCATGAGCAGCAGATAATAGATTCTGTTTATTCACCAACAATACAGACACTGTTTAGCCCCGGACTGCAAGTGGCTGAGCCATCTGGCTCATATCTCCACAGTAAAACATTGTCCGTGACACAAAAAATGACTACATCCCCAGGACAAACTAGTGTGACCTCTAAATAAAGCCTTCCTCTGAAGCTATGATATCACACTGCACAGGGGACACCAGCACAATTGAATCTGGTCACCAAAAGCCCAAGTGAGATAGGACTATGTAAATGGGATTTTATAGGAGACGTTTTGTCCTCCATGGCAAACCATCTAGATCCGTCCACAGCACTGAAACATCTTTTTCATTCACCCTGAGGACAACAGTGTGGTTCTTTTGGGGGGTTGGCAGTCCTCTTTCTCCGGCCCCGGGCCCAGGAAGCACACATCCGTGTCCCAGAGGCAGCACCTGCAGTCAGTCTCTGCTTCCAACAGCATGTCACTGATGGCCCCACCTGCACCAGCCTTTTGCTGATATTTCTCAAACAAATAGCCCTTTCTCTTCCCTGCCAGGGAGAAAGCCCAAGTTTGCCAGTTTCTTCACAAATAGCCGAACAAGTCACCCTCAGCCTTGTGCCACCTGAATGCCCTCTTCATGAGGCAAACAAGTACACACACACACACACACACACACACACACACACACATCCACCAAGAAAAGGAGCTGTTTCAATGGAAGAAGTGTCATTCTCCGGAAAAGACCCAAATCCAGTCGCTACTACCAACCACCCGTGCTGCTGTGGTGGGAAGTTTCCATTACAGAAATGGAAGGTGACAAGCGTCGGAGGACTGCTCAGCTCATGTGCTTAGCTCCAGCTCCTGTTGATATGCCTAGCTCCAGCTCCTGTTGATATAGCTGTGTGTTTAGAGGAAAACACTCATGCCTAAAACAGTTTGTACATGGGTTGTCTCATCAAATAACATCTCTAAATCCTTTCTCCATGCAAAATGCAAAATCCTTTCTCCTGAAGTGACAAGAGAGACAAAAACAACGTATTTGGAGAAAGACAGAGGAGGGTGGGATGACTCTTCTTCTTTCTCCTACTCCTCTTCCTCCTCGCTTATTATTGTGTATATGTGTATGCGAGTGCTTGTGCGCATGTGAACATGCTCATGTGTGCCACACCATACAGGTGACCACATGGAGTCAGAGGACAACTTGCAAGACTCAAACTCAGGTCACCAGGCTCCGTGGCAGGTGCTCTTACCGGCCGAGCTGTCTTGCTGATCCCAGGGTTGAATGCTTATGTGAGAATTTGCTAGCTCCATCATTTTGTGAAAATCACTGAATAGCTATTCTCAGCTGTAAGAAGGGATAGCATTTATTTATCTCATATACTTAGAAAATGGGAAGAGGAATTCTTTACAAATGTCTGGCCATGTAGAATGATTTTTATAAATGATAACTAATGATAACTGTGACTTTCAGAATCTTAGTAGAAAAATAACCTACAGGGCCCTACTCATGCACTTAAAAGCACACTGACCCTTCAGAATAGTAGGCATATTTACCCTGCTAAAATTTAGTATAAAGCCAATTGTTTGGCAGTTCAATTAGAAACTTGTTTTGTGCCCTGCTTTGTTTCTGTCGCAGGACTTTCTTTATGCAGCGTGAAGCTGGCCAAAATTTTCTGTCCACTTATTCTTAACTGCCAGGTTTTTAAAAATAAGATGCCAAGCCCACAGTCGTCACCTTAAGTATAAAGGCATCTGCTCAGCTTGAACTCTTAAAAGGCTGTGTTGATTTCAGGGTTTTAATTACTTGCAAGTTTTTAAAAAGTAAATTCTGTGCTTGTGACAGATGTTCTCTAGAAATAATGCTTTGGGTTTGGGGGTTCTATTGTTTCTGTTTCTGTTTTTGAGGGATAAAATTTGAAAATGGATCTTCCCCCTAACCTGTCAGTTGTGAGGTCACGGTCTGATTACAATGTGAGAAATGATTCTTTGTGGAGAAAAAAATGGACACAAATGCCACATTTGGTCAACTAGAAGCTGACTTTTAGCCCTCTCCTGCCTAAGCTTTCTAACAGGTGCATACATTAATTTGTCACAGCCTGGTGGCCGTGGCTCCTACCAAAAGACTCCTGTTGACATTTTCGGTAGAAATTCACAGTGTACCTAGGATATTAATGGTAATAGAAATTTCCATGTGGGACTGTGGGAAAGCTTCTAGATTTTCTTTGTGTATGAAAGTGCTCACCATATATGTACAAATCCTACCTCATATTGTTAAGTAGGTTCTGGTGATGTTTTTGTAACTGTTTTTAATACTTAAATTGGGAACAGTCTCACACGTCACAGCATTTCTATGAATTCTGATCGATATCAATGGAAAACTGTTCCCCAGTGTAACTTCTATCAGGCAAAACACCCCTGACCTTAGGAGCCTCATGGAGTGTGGCTAAGGATAGACACGAATGGAACTACACTTAGAAATACATCTTGGGATAAGAAGGCATAGTTGACTCTTCTTCTACTTTGCTTGTGGCAATGTGAATTGTAACAGTTTGTCTAGACAGTAATTTGATAGTTTCTAGCAACGTGTAAAATATTTACACTCGGTGACCCAGAAACTCCCCTCCTGGGAATGTCTCCTAAGGAGCTCATCCTTCGAGTATGCAAGGAACCGAGGCACATGGGAATTTATTACAGCACTATTTACAGGAGAGAAATCAGGGATAACCTAAATGCCAATTGGTAATAGATGTTTACAGCCTAGGACCCTGAAGTCATCTTTCTGGGACTGTATCCTACTGAGCCAGTCCTTCAAGAATGCAAGTACAGGGGCTGGAGAGATGGCTCAGCAGTTAAAAGCATGGGTGGCTCTTCAGAAGACCTGAGTTCAATTCCCAGCATCCACATGCTGACTCGTAATCATCTAGTTCTGGGGAATCTGAAATCCTCTTTTGGCTTTCAGTGAACAAAGGAAGAGTACTAGGAATGCACGTGGTACCCAGACATACACCCAGGTAAAACATGCACACACATAAAATTAAATTTGTACATATATATATATATTATATATATACACACACATAGCAAATATATATATGCACATATATATATGCATAGCACCTGAATTCACAAGCAGACATACATAACTATATACAATTTAAAAATAAAAAAGATTTATTTTTCTAAGTGTGTTTTCCATGTATATATATGTATATATATATATACACACACACACATATGTGTGTGTGTGTGTATATATATATATACATATATGTATGTATGTATGTATATGTGTATTTGTGCATATATATATATACATATATATGAATGTGTATATATATACATATATATGAATGTGTATATATATATACATATATATGAATGTGTATATATATATATATGTGTGTGTGTGTGTGTGTGTGTGTGTGTGTGTATAAAATGCATGCCTGGTGTCCTTGGAAATCAGACATGGTTGTGAGCCACCATGTGGGTGCTGGGAACCAAATCAGTTTCTTTGCAAGAACAAATGTTCTTAACTACTGAGCCATCTCTCCAGACCCTAAAAAAAATACTTTAAAAAAATAGAAAATAATGCAAGTTCATTCATAAAAGGTCTTGATTAGATTGTTTGCAAAAATGAAAAACCGATGATTACCTAAACATCCAGCAAAAGGGAATTAAATAACTTGTATTCCATGAAAAGAGAGTTGGGGAGTCATTTGTATAGCGTCTGTCTATACATAAAATGATCTAGTCTGGACATGGTGGCACACACCTTTAATTCCACCGTTTGAGAGGCAGAGGCAGGAGGAGCTCTGTGAGTCCAAGGCTAGCCTGGCTTACACAGTGAGCTCCAGGCTAGCCACAACTACATAGTGAGACTCTTTTTTTTAAAGGAGAAGGGGGAAACAATCTGGAAGAACACACCCCAAGTTACCCAGAAGGTGTAAAGAAGACTCCATTTTTACAGCTTGTATTTTGTTGGTATTATTATTATTTTTTAAACCAAACCACACAATCTTTTTTTTCCATACTTGAAAAAGAAATACAAATTCAAATAATGTGTTTCCCATTTCTGTCCATTGCCGGGCTGCAGATATTCCTTAGCATAGGGCACACGAACTTTATAAGGGAGAGGAGAGGGAGAGCTGTCCAGCCAACTTCCTGGATGCCCACTGTGAGAAAGGTCAATGCCAAAGGCTCAGTGAATTACAGCCAAAAAAAAAGCCCTTTCCCTAAGGAACTTACTGTAACATAATAAATCTGTGGCTTAAACTATAGCATAAAGGAACTAAATGGCTTGACTTTGCCATCCATAGCGTTTTAATGATTTGTGATTAGTTTTGCAAAAATAACATAGGTCATTTAACGCTATGTTCAATGCCTGGGCCTAGGGGCAGGGTATGGCTACCTTAACCATTAGTGTGACTTCGCTGCTGTCTCTGGGTCTCAGTTTCCTGGGAAAATTGTATCATTTGCTTCACGGATTTGATGTCATGCATCTGTTGCAAAGCCTAGTACGAACCATGTCCTCGGTGCACCATGAGTTCAAGCACTGCGAATCTAGCCATTGTTATTTCTGTTGCTATAGTAATCATTATTGCAGCTAATCTGTTTAGCCACTCACTTCCCTTCACCCAGAGTGGAGAGCTTGATATATCTGTATATCTGAGGGCACACGAACTCGCTACTAGGTAAGACTGGGTTGTGGGTGACAGAGAGATTTAAATTGGCCATATCTGTGTGTACAACTCACTCAGAACAAAGACCCTCACTGGAACAGGGACAAGAACATATTGTTTTTCCAAGATGCCATTAAATCTGAAGAATAAAAGCGCTCACCTTGCAGGCCTGTGGTTTGCACATGCCTTTAATCGCAGCACAGAGGCAGGCAGATCTTGGATCTCTGTAAGTTCGAGGCCAGCATGATCTACAGAGTGAGTTCCAGGGCAAGCCAGAGATAAGAGATACAACAGGGAAACCCTATCTTGAAAGAAAAGAAAAAGAAAGCACTCCCCATACGTCAAGCCAGCTCCTGGCGACCCTGCACATAGGAAGGTGTTTTGTGACAAGGGCACAGGGATCTCCTGTCTGTGGTGAAACGGGATCAGAAACTCTGACTCCTCCCTTCTTCCACATCCATCTTCTTCACTTGGGCCTGACGGTGCCTGTCTGGGATGTCCTGTGTATGCTCTTTGCACAAGGGTAGCATCGGAAACGAAAGCACCCGAAGTAGAACTTCACTACATCACAGGGCCTGAGGGGCTCGGTGTCTATGTGCACAAGTACCCACACTGTCTCCTCCTGCATTCATCTTTCCCTCTGGGTCTTCACTCTATCCTCCTGCCTTCTTTCCTGAAACTCATACTTGGCCCTTACCGGCCACCATACCCTGAAAGTCACATGCCCTTTTTTCTGCTTCACCTGATGCCTTCACTTGAGGCTTCCCATTCCAGTCCCTACCAGAAGAATGAGAGACAAGAAATTATGAGCAGATAATGCCAGTGGCTCTTTCAGCCTGTTATGGGACTCTGGGTAGCAGGTCATGACTAACACTTCTAATCAACAGTAAGACCGAGAAAAGAGGCTTTTCCTACTTTCGGTTGGTCAGCAGTGCTTCTTGAGGCCCTGAGTTAGCTAAAGGCTTTTCCATCACTTCGCAGGAGCAGAGAACCCGGGGGCCAGGGAATCTCTGGCGGGAGCTTTTGGTAATCAAACTATAATGATGCCTGTGGCCAGACCAGGTGGTGCATGCCTGCAGTCACACTTGAGAAGCAGAGGATCCAGAGTTCGAGACCAACCTGGGCTTCATAGCAAAATCATCTATTATATAATTAATTGATCGAGTATTTATGAACCAGAAATCACCTTTTAATAGTCATTTTAATTTGTGTATGAGTTTTGCCTGTATATATGTATGTATACCACATGCATACCTCAGAGGTCAGAGGAGGGCCACAAAGATTCTGTTTTTTAAGAAGACATGGATAGAAATCCCCACATGGAGGGGCTGCTCTGTGAACCCCCAGTGATGGCAGTTTCCAGTGCCCTCACCAAAATTAACTTAAGCTGATTACCATCACCTCAAACCACCTCACTGAGCTCTGGATATATCCATTTAATATGGCCCAGACAAGCAGCCAACTGCTGTTTTCAAAAGACAATCTGACAGATTCTATTCACTTTCAAAGCAGCTCTCCACGACTGGAATAATTATCTTTCATTTCCCTACTCTGACACCTTTCAATGATCTGTTGACATCTGAAGAGTTATGGGAATCTCAGACAGGCCAGCTGGACTTTCTACCCCCAAAGATACACACAGGAAAGATTCCCATACAGCATCAGAAACAACTCTTACTTTTTGCAAAGGGGCAGCTTGATCTACATATTAATAGGGCTCTCTCATCTTTACTAAAAGCTCAAAGAAAAGAGTGGCAGCTCTGAAAAGTTCACTTCTCCCTCCAAACCAGGGTTCCCTCACTGGACAAACACACACACGCGCGCGCGCACACACACACACACACACACACACACACACTGCAAATACCCCGTATTTTCAAACATCTCGTGTTTGATGCAGTCTTCTACTGAGGGAGAGAAAGAAATCCAAGCAAACAGCAGGAGGTCCCGCTGTTTCATCTATTACTAGTGGAGTTTGGGGTGAGCATTGCTACAATGCTGTCTATTCTTCATTTGCACGTGTGCACTAAGTAGCTCGATGGCTGAGTGCTTGCCTAGAATGCATAAGGTCCTGGGTTCGAGGCCAAGCACTGCATAAATGGGGTGTGGTAGAGCACTCTTGTAATCCCAACACTTGGGAAGCGGAGGCAGGAGGATCAGAGAGTCCAAAGTCATTCTTAGCTATGTAGTGAGTTGGAAGCTAACTTGAGCTGCATGAGACCTTTCCTCAATAATGATAATAGTTATTTACATTATTAGTTAATAAATGATTATTTGTACCTGTGCAGCCCTTTGCTGCAGGCAGCTTTGAGGACTTTCTTTTATGAGCATAGACCATGGGTGCAGCACCCTTCACAGGCTTCTTTTAAAACCAGGCTAAACAGATGGTGAGATCTTAGGATGTGTGTAACCAAGAATACTCAATTCTGACTATAGAGCCCATCACAAATAAAACGTCCAGTTCAGTATTTTTAAATTCTGGTTCTTTTTTTTGTTCTTTTTCCTTTCTCTACACCCCTCCCCCACACACAATCAGGGGATTTCAGTCAACAACTTAGTCATCTATCAACCGAAGTGCTCAGGCGATTTCAATATAGGTAGAGGAATATGACAGCGCAAAGGTGGTGGATTCAGCTCAGTCGTCCTCAGAGATCAGGAAACATAAAGACATCATTAAAAAAAACAAAGACTCAGATATTAACCAGACTTCAGGCCCCATGCCCAGGAGGAGGAGTATACCAACACAAAACAAACAATAATATTATATAGAAATTTTTTTTTGTCTCATTTTGCTTTCTTTGGATTTGGGGGTTTCGTGTGTGTGTGTGTGTGTGTGTGTGTGTGTGTGTGTGTGTGTGTGTTTCTTGGCTGTTGTTTTTTTTTTTTTCTTTTGTTTTAAAGAGAGAGAGAAAAGGAACATAAAGTTGGGTGGGTAGGGAGATGGGAAGGATCTGGGAGGAGTTGGGGGAACACATAAAATATATTGTATGAAAATGTTTTCCAATAAAAAAGAAAAAGCTTAAAACAAAACAAAATGAAGAGCCAAGCTGCAGTAGGCAAGCCATACCCTTCACAGGGATTCCTCTGTGGGGCTTGGAGCCCTCTGCAGAGAGGGGGCAAGAGGAGCTGGCTGCATGGGGAAGAGGGAACAGGGAGCCCTGGCGGGTGGAAAGCCCGGCCCAGGGATGCACAGGCAGAGTGAGGCTCTGAGGCTGAAGCCACCTGTGCCAGTTTTCCGGTTCTCACCAGCCCATCCCCAGCAATGAGCCTAGCACTGTCAACAACCGCTGGTCCCTTCCAGGCTCCAGTCTTTCGATCAACAGCGCCCCTTACTGGCCAGTGCGTTGCAAACTTACGGGGTTATTAGCCTCCATCACAACCTTACCCTGAAAACTAGCAATCTTTGTTAGAACTTCAAGCATTCGGAAAGGCAGACCTTGCAGTCCCTGCTCAAGGGTCCTAGCCGCCTCTCTGCAATAACGGTCTCAGTAAAGTCAGGTTTCTCTTTAGGAGACTGGTTCTCAGAGGAGTTAGGTCTCCTGGGAGACCAATAACCACAGATACATGGTGATCACAGCAGAACCAGAGTCACAGAGATCCAGTGTCCCAGGAGGAAAATCTGCTCCTCTGTGAGCCAGATGGACTTGAATTCTAAGTGGTGGATGTCATGAGGTAATTAAAAAAAATAGAGGCATTAGCCTTTTTTCAAATACTTTTCTAGCATTTTCCAAAGAAACCTCTTTGTGTGCGCAGGGCTCCCCAAGTTAACTGATCCCTGCAGCTTAGACCCGGCTGGCTGCAGGTCAACCCTGAGTTATTTTAGGTAAGGAGGATGTCTCAGAGGGAGACAGACAGGGAGGTGGTGGGAGTTTATTTTGGTTGAGGCGCTTTATTTTGCTTTCTTGCTTGTGGGGAAGTGTGTCCCTTGGGTAATTTAAAGTTTGTTAAGAACCTTGGAATTCCTTAGAGGGAGAAGTGCCGTTGCAAATAAAATAAAGCGGTCACAACACTAAAGATGGGAGAGAAAGGTGACCCCACGCAGCACCTTAGGGTTCTGGGGGTTTGACGATGGGGCTGGCTAAGACAGTTTAGGGAAGCTGTCCTCCTAAACCTCCAACATTTGTTACGTGCCTGGGTGTCTCATATTTCTTGTCCACAGCGCGATATTACAGTTTTTCCGTGTGTTGATTTACTTTCACGCAGCCACCAGCAGACTAATTTTGAATCCAACCCACATGTGTCTAATTAAAGGAATTGAACTGTATCTCACGCACCTCGGGCCTCCCCCTCCCACTTGGAAAATGAGGTAGATGAGTTGATTGCTCTTAGTCAAGGTTCTTAGACCCTCCCAGTGCTGTGGCCAATACATCCACCCCTGGTCTCAAGTCAGCAGCGCCTGCTCCCTTGCGCCAGCCTTCCTTTGCCTCGTCAGGAAACCTCTGTGACACTCTGCACCTCTTCTTCCAGCCACACTCTGGTTTCTCAAACACATGGATAGACCAGACTGTCACCTTGGTATCCTGGACAGGAAGAAATCCACACTCCGTATTCAAAGGCGCCTGTGAAATTGTCTAGCAAAACACCCAGAACACCGTAGACTGTTCATACCACCTTCCCTTTCAGCCATGGCACCTGCCAGCACCTTCATAGCCCACAAGAGGGCAGAGACGTAGGACTGGCGCCTCCAGACCCTCAGGCTTGCTCCCCTCAAAGCTGTGGACCATAACATCAGCTCTAGATTCTCAGGGAGCCTTTCTGTTTGTCTACTTTGGAGACAGAAGAGAAACTGGCGTCTCTGTTACTACAAAGCCCCTCTAACCCTTGGGACAAGGGCAAAGCAAGACTTCTTTCTAATGCCATGGGGCATACCCTGGATCCTTGCATTCTCTGAGTGGGGGAGGGGGTAGTTTTATTTAATCCATTATCTACTATGAGCACGGGACACAGATTCTGAAGTGGCACGTCCATGGGACTATTTTTACAAGATGTTATCTGCCAGGCATTTTCAGGAACAGAAAAGTTGCAAAGCTAACACAAAGAACTTTAAAAAAATAAATTCGTTTGTGTGGTAGGTAGACCATGTGGTACCCCATCTGTGCTGGCAGCTTTTTGTCAACTTGACACAAGATAAAATCATCAAGGAAGAGGGAACCTTAATTGAGAAAATGTGTCCATCGGATTGGCCTAGAAGCCAGTCTGTGGACCATTTTCTTGTTAACGATTGGCGTGGGAGGGCCCAGGCCATCTTGGGTGATCCCACCCCTGGACAGGTGGCTCTGAACTGTAGAAAAAAGGCAGCTGAGCAAGCCATAGGTCAAGTGAGTAAGCAGCATTCCTCCATGTCCATTGCCTCAGTGCCTTCGTGAAAGATGAAATGAACCCTTTCTTCTTCAAGTTGCTGTTGGTCGTGGTGTTCATCACCGCGGCGGAATGCAAACTACAACACTGCTGCTTTCCCACGCTCGAGTGCGCAGCTCCTCTGGAGCCCTCCATCACAATCAAGACACATGTGTCAAAAATGAAGAAACCAGCTTTGACGCCTCTAACCATCTAACCTTCACCCAGCTGCTTAGCTGAAGAAGCCCTTCCCAGCAAAGTCACCAATCCAGAGTGGCTCCGCCCACCTGTTGCCACAGACCCTCAGACTGCTTCAGTCCGTAATGGTGTGGGTTTTCACAGTCTTGACACTTGATAGTCAAGGGCAATTATTTTGTAGGCCTTTCTATAGGGTGGGCTTCCCATGTGAGTCTTTGTCATTAGATTCAGGCTGTGAGTCTTTGGCAAGAGCATCATCACAGAAGTGATTCTTGTTTAGGGTCAAGGGGAACACGGTTTCAATATTCCCCAGTGATGACTGGCATAACTCAAATGAAGACAGTGATGTTTTCGTATGTTTCCACTTCTTTGTCATTTACCAGGAGCTCAGATCCCCAATACTCATGTAAAATCCAAGCAGGTAGGGTGATCACTTGTAATCCCAGCACTCAGGAGGCAAAGACAGGTAGTCTTCTGGGCAAACTGGTCACCTAAACCAGTCAGAATTGTCAAGCTCCAGATTCAGCCAGAGGCATTGCCTCAATAGATAAAATGCAGAAAAATTGAGGAAGACACACAACATTAACTTCAGATAACCATATGCAAGTTCACACGCATACACATATGCACAGACACATAGGCTCACACATATGCAAACACATCCATACCATACATGTATACACTTGCAGAAATAAGAAAAGAAAAAAGACCAAGATGGACAGTGCCTGAGGAATGACACCTGAGTTTGACGTCTGGCCTCCACATACGCACACATGCATAAACACACATACACACATGTGCCTACATACACAAAGACGCCATGCGTGTACATACACATAAAGACACATATACGAAAATACAATTGCCACATAATCTAGCAAATTTACTTCTGAGTATGTGCCCCAAAGAAGTTAAAGCATGAATTTAGGGCTGAGGAGATTATTCAGTGGTTAAAGGACCAGAGTTCAGATCCCCAGAACCCATGTAAATGTCAGACGGGTGTAGTAATGCACCTGTGGTTTCAGCCTTCTGGGGTGAAGACAGATGCCCAGAGCAAGCCAGCTAGCAAGACTAGCCATACACTGATACATTGAATTTTATACTGATATACTGACTAGCCATATACTGATATACTGAGCTTTGGGTTTGACTGACAAACCCTGCCTCAATGAATAAAATGTCAAAGTCACCAAGGATGATTCCTAATACCAGCTTTGAACCTCTACATGCACCCGGGTACATATCCACCCCGACACAAGCAAAAACACATGCATACGTACACACATGAAAGGGAAAAATGAGAGAATGTAAAGGGGCATTTGCACATCTGGGGTTCATAACGGATAAAAATATCCATAAAAGATAGAAGCAATCTGAGTGTCCATCAACAGATGAGTCAACACAGTGTGGCACATACATGTGATGGGATATTATCCAGCCTAGGAAAAAAGGAAATCTACCTCATTCCACGATGTGGGTGAAGTCTTAAAGACACGACGCTAAGCGAATTAAGGCAGACACAAAAAGACAAGTGTTTTACAATTCTGTTTACAGGAATATCTAAAGTAGTTAGTCACAGAGACTAGAGGGAGAAGGTACACTGGCAGTTGCCAGAGCAGGAGGAAGGGCAGAATTACTGTTCTGTAAGTACTGAGTTTCAATTTCCCAAAATGGCAAGCATTCTGCAGATGGATGGAGGTGCCAGTCACGTGACAGTGTGACTGCACTTAATACTATGCACTTAAATGTGATTAATATGGTAAAGTTCACATTATGCCATTTTATCATAATTTTTTAAAAACCACAAAGCTTATCTTTTTATGTGAAAATCAAATGAATTAGTATGTGCAAAGCTTCCATACATGGTAGATGGTTCATAAATAACAATATTGTTATGGCTTTACAAAGTACTCAGTAAGTGATGGATTCAGTAAGCTATTCCTTGTTCCTCCTCTAAGAAAGGCTTCCAGGGGACAGGATGAGGGGTGCAATTCAGGAGAGTTTATGTGGAGGTAACTAAGGGATGGCTGAGCTCATGACTGATGTGTTGCAAGGGCTGTTCCCACAACTCCAAATTCAGTGTCCATTTGAGTTATATTTCTTTCTTTTTGTTTTTTGTTTTGTTTTGTTTAGTTTTGTTTGAGACAGGGTATCTCTGTTGTTAGCTCTGGCTGTCCTAGAACTCACTTTGTAGACCAGGCTGGCTTCAAACTCTCAGAGACTTGTCTGCCTCTGCTTTCCCAGCGCTGGGATTAGAGGAGTGCATCATCACCGCCCAACTTGAGTTATATTTTTAACAAAGGGCCCATGTCCAGAAAGCCTGCCATAACAGACTCATGTCAACTATTGACTCCCTCATCTGAGTTAGCATGGAGTGTGGCTGGATTATCACGTTATCATCTGGCAGAAAGCAGGAATACTGACACTGGGCATGGAGAGTGGAGAAAGGGGTAGCATGTGCTTAGTGGCTGTGCTCAGGGGACAGCTGCAGTCAGCTGTCAATCAAAAGGAAGATCCTAAGTCAGAAACTTTACCTCTCACATAGTACCTGCTTTGAGGACATTCACAGAGCATGCCCCTGCTGAGACATACCCTGTCTAGTCGGTTCTTACAGCAGCTTTGCAAGGTGGTGGATATCAACAGCAGTGTTTTACAGACAGAAGGAAACTCGAGGCAGGTTAAGTGGCCTTTACAGAATGTGAAGCAAAGTCAACACCAGAATGGAGTCCCTGAAGGCTACTGTTCACACAGCTGGTCTCTGCTTGTCTCTTAATGAAAAGCTAACATTTCAACTGTAAGGACTTATCCAGGTCTGGCAAGATGGCTCAGCATGTAGAAGTGCTTGCTGCTCAAGCCTGGCAACCTGAGTTGGATCCCAGGAACCCATGTAAAAAGCCAGATGTGGTAGCATGCTTCCGGAACCACTGCAGCACTCCTACTGCGGAGATGGGAGGTGGAGACGGGGAGTCACTTCTGTTGTGGAAGTTTGTTTTTAATTGTGTTTAAAATAATTGTTTTTGTGCTCTGTAGGAAAAAGGGATGCACAGACCTTGGCATTTTGTATTGATTGCAGGTGTTGGATTTACGTGGGGAAAGCTGATTACTTATGATCTGCACCCGAGGAATCATTAAAAACACCTGAGCTCAGACGCTCAGGCTTCCACTGTCAAGTACGGCATTGGCTCTGACCGTGGCTCCCTCTGCTGAGGTATGGCAGGGTTTTCACCTCTGAATGCACCCCCATGTCTTCCTTGGTGAGCTGCCCCAACAGCAGCTTACGACTACAATTTTGAAGCTATTTAATCAGCTATCTTGGAGTACACAGCTTGGCACAGGACAAAACAAACAAAACAAAATCTTTCTCACCAGGGTTGAAATTAAGGATCAATTCCCATGTCCTCTGACCACTATACCTTCGCCACGGAACACAAATGCTCTCCCGCATCACACAATGATAATGAAGATGATGAGAATGATGATGATTCTCGTTCCTATTATCATAACTGCTATTACTATGAGAAGCTAGACACGGTTTTTGTTGTTTAGTATTTCCGTTTAATAATTTTTTTTTGTTTTCATTTGTTTTTAGATAGGGTCTTCTATAGCCCAGGCTAGATACAAACTTACTTTATAAACAAGGACGACCTCGAAGTCTAGATTTTTCTACCTCTACCTCTCAAACACTGGAATGATAGACATTTGCCATTGCACCCAGTTTGGGTGATCAGGCCTGTGGTTTGCACATACAACACAAGCACTCTACACCAAGTGAGCTGTGTCTGGAGCTCAGACCCCTCTGCAAGCGGTTTGCCTGGGTAAGCTCATTTAAGCTAACAATACATCTGTTCATCAACCTCCAAAGGGCCTGTGTCCTAGTGGGCTCATCGTAAATTAAAAATATCAAGCCAGGTTTAGTGATGCAAGCCTTTAATCACTCAGGAAGCAGAGGTAGGTAGGCCTCTGTTAATTTGAGGCCAGCTTGCTCTACATAGCAAGTTCCAGGCCAGTCTGAGCTACCTTATCTCAGCAAGATATCAAAAATATCACTCATTAAAAATACCTTAAATGCAACTAATCTGCTGACCACCATAGCTTAGCCTCAACACCCTAGGGCCCCAGCTGCCCACCCCACCCTGTCTTGACCATATGGCTGACTGGGAGCTTCAGTTCCTGCAACCACCCACCACTGAGAGTATTGTTCTTACATTGTTGGCTTTGGAAAGGGTCAGAGTTAAAACCTTGAGGTATGGTTTCTATTAGGTGGGGATTGATTTCACATATCAAAGGGGGAAAAAAAGGACTAAATGTCAGGAGGGATCTAGTCTGCTGCACCTTGGGCTGGAGATCTGGATAACAATAAGATGTCCTGCTTCGTAACTTTAGCTTGCTGTATTGCTTTGGAATTGCTGAGCAAGGCCATTCTATGCCAGTTTTAATCCTTTATGCCCATTGGTGGTAGTGACATAAGAGAAAGACTCAGCATTAATTAGCTTCATGTCTGTGCACATGGGCATACACACAAACACCATTCTCTGTTCCCATGGGGGTGGGAAACAAACGAGAAATTTCTCATGAGTTTGGTTTACACAGTCCCAGAGAGGATACAGAAGCAAAGAGTCAAGGATTGCTTTGCAGAAATGGATGCTGGGTAAGACAGGAGAGGTGGGCGGGATGCTGTCTGAGCTGCTGAGTGGAGACTGAAGCACAGGAGATGCCCAGGCCTCTCCTTCTCAGCTGGCCTCAGACTGAACTGCCGTGTGCTGAGTACATAAGAGGAGGTATCGGCCCATCATGACCAAAGGACACACTGAGAAATTTCCCTGGCCTATAGAAAGCTCCTAGGAGCAAGAGTATACACTTTTGAAGTGAGGAATACTGCCTGTTAGACCTTTAGCTGTGTTTTACATGGGTTGACACTGAAGAAAGAACCCATTTCTAACCACGGGCTACAAATGTCTGGGCACATTGATCCATGATGTGATTCAGTAGCCGTGCATGCAACTTGGGAGTTCTTACCCAGTGTCATCAGCTACGGAACACAGAAACCTCCACCAAATGTAATTTTACCCCCATCTGCACCTCATTACTGTGTAGGAAGCTCCTTCAGTGCAAACAACTGCTGGTTTCTAGCATAACAAGGAGACCCGTGGTGTCTGTATCGAACCTATTCCTCAGAGAACGAGAAAGCTCCAGCCAGGGAAGTGGAGACCCTTGTTAAGCGCTGGAAAGAGGCTGAAACGTGCGTGCGTGTCGCCTTCCAGAACTGCCTAATTGCCCATAAATGTCATTACGTTGAGAAATGTTTTCCACCAAATTAGCTTCAACTCATGATGTCTAATTAGCTGGAGAAGCTGGAAGATAACTTATCAGCCAGTTGTTTGAGAAAACATGTTTAACGGGTGACTTTGGGCCAGTGACGATGTGGAGACAGGTGAGTCGCAATCGAAGCCAAGCCTGAGCCTGCCAATTAAGCACAGCATCTCTTTTTTTCGGTGCCAAGAATTGTACAGTTTTTTGTTGTTTTTTTTTTAAGTAAGGGAGAGCGAGGGCTTCCCTGGAATTCACTGAATACCTACCACATAGGCTTAGAGTGTTGGGGTGGAGGGACCAGTAGGTAACTCAAAGGTTTCTGTAGAAAGTTGGTACATAATGGATTTGAAAGGGTCATTCCATTTTTTAGTCTTTCTCAACACTCATAGAGTAAGGTCTCCCTCTCAGGAGTAAAGATGCTCACACATGCAGCAGCTTTCCCTGCAACCCATTAAGTCACTGCCATGGCAGGATTCTTTGACTAATAGGTGAAGAGACCAGAGTGTCAGACACATTCCTACACATGTGTAACCAGCCCACGCTAAGGTGAAATTTGGACCCAGCTCTGAGCTCCTGCCTAGAACCTTGGCTCTCTGTGGGTCTGTGCCTTGCTTGAGGTGAGCATGCTGAACCCAGGCTCCTCAGATGAAGAAATCTCATCCTTACCTTCATCTCTAACTAAAATTTTGAATTTAGATGCAAATGAGTCCTTTCTATCCATGTGCCTTTCTCGCTATTCAGAACCATGGATATTTTCACACCATGACCATTGTCAATACTGTTCACAGTCATCACCATTTCAAAATCACACACATCACACTTGACATCAGATCTTGCAGTTCATCCTTCTTTGAAGAAATGTATAACTATTAAGACAGACATTTTTTTAAAGATATGTTCATTGCTGTATTTTAACATAACTGGTTTCTTCTGACTTTTTGTATTTAAAAGCGTGGTTCTGTGGATAAAGAAAATGTTGTACATATCTGTAGTGGAAGTCTACTCAGTCATGAAAAGTAAAATCATGACTTTTTTGGGTGGAGCTAGAGATCACTATGTTAAGCAAAATAAGTCAGACTCAGGAAGGTAAATATTACATTTTCCCTCATATGCAATTGGGCGGGGGAAGAGGGAGAGGCAGAGAGAGAGATGAAAGTCAGCAGGGGACTACGAGAGGGAAAGAGTAGGGGAGTGACAGAAGACATGAAAGCAGAAGAGGAGGAAGGGGGTCAGAAAGAGACAAGGTGACGGGAGGGCCGTAGGAAGGGAGAGAAATAATAGTGAAGTATAATGACATATTCATACAAAGATGTAATAATGGAGCCCATTACTTTGTGTGGTAACTTTTAAACTTAATTTAAGGGTTGGTGAAATGGCCCAGTGAGTAAAACTACATACGCTTGGTGATCTGAGTTCAGTTTCCCAAAACCCATGTCAAGGGAAAGAAACAACTCCACAAGTTGTCCTCCAACCTCACACACACACACACACACACACACACACACACATACACACACACTGGGGGGGGCCTCAGTCTTGTTCTAGTCATTGCTCCCTACACAGTGTGGCATCAAATGATTTAAATGCCATTCCTAGTAGGTGTATTGAGAAATCTAGGAATGATTTGAAGTAGATAAAAGGATGTGAGCAAGTTCTACATAAATACTCTGCCATTGTACATGAGGTCTGAGTAGCTGTTCCGTGCCTTATCCTCATAGGTCCACAAGCTGCTCAGACATGCCTTTCACTCAGCACTGGCAGAGGCATACTCGATCAAGCCCAGCTTGGCAAGTCCTGCTAGGGTCGTGGGTCACTTCAGGTCATCTCAGATCCCATTGACTCAAGTCACAAGGCCACCCCAGGCTCCATAGCCACAACCTAAAGTCAAATGGGTGGGGTGATCAAAAACCACGGGAGGCTCTCATGGGGCCCTTGAGGGTGAGGCCCCTGGGAAGTACACTAGTGTTACAAAATACTCAACCAGGAACAACTTACAGAAGGGGGGGTTTCTTTGGTCCACAGTTTGAGAGTACAGTCCATCATGGTGGGAAGCCATGGCAACAGGAGCTTGAAGCAGCTGGTCACTTTGCATCCACGGTCAGGAAGCAAAAAGGGATGAAGCTCAACTCTTTCTTCTTTTTAATCGGTCCAGGACCACAGTCCATGGAATGGTGCCACCTACATTGAGGGTGACCTTTCCACCTGTTAACCTCAACTAATCTAGTCTAGAAAATCCCTCACAGACACAGCCAGAGATTCATCTCTAAGACGATTCTAGATTCAACCTGATCATAGTAAACATCACAAGAGACAGAGATGACATCGTGGGCACAGAATCTTCACAGTGGCACTGGTGGCAACATAAGAAGATGAGATGTTCAGGCCAGAAAGCTTGCTCTCTCTCACCATGTAGAGCTCGGTTCTACCTTGGGACTCCGCAGACAGTTCAGCTGAAACATTCTTTCCGCGAGCCAGGCACTGTGCTAGGTCCTGGTGACATCACAGCAAGCTCACATGGACCCGTTCTCTCACAGAGCCCAGTGAGATGCAGTCAGTTAAGTCACATGGGACAATGAGGCCAGGACTCTGACAGAAAGGACCACAGGTCTGTGGCAAAAACTGGTGTTGGAGGCCAATGCCACAGGAGGCTTCTCCGGGGAGGCTTCCTAGGTATGGTCTTGGCTGGGAAGACGAGCCACTAGAGTCAGGAATATTATTACCGCCTCTGCATCTCAGCCCCTTCCCAGTGGGATCCAGAGAACAGAGGCATGCCTTATAGAAGAATCTAGAGGGAGTTCTCGGAGCCTCCAAAGACTCCAAGCAGGCTGAAAGAGATGGAGCTGGGAGCTGCCGTGTCATGACACTCATTGGTGATCACATATAGAGAAAGGTGGTGGTCTCATCACTTTGTTCTTCCTCCTGTGGGGACTGCTGTCTTCAGCAGACATTTACGAAAGGCTCGAGCTTCCCTATGGGAGTACCAAATGGCGTGAAGAACTGAGATGGAGGCTGCTACCAGAGGGACTGCAGGGGTTTGGGGCTGGGAGACATGTCAGCTTGCAAGCTCCATGAGCCTTGGAGCTCGGAAAGTTCTGAAGGTAGGAAGTAGTGGCATGGCGAAGTCAGCTTGCCGAGGTGACGGCTGTACAATCTCTGCTCAGCTGCTTAGTGACATCCAATTGGAGACTCAAAATCAGCTACAGTGTGAATATTTGCACCATGGAAATTAGCAGATTCTGGACATCAGCCTGGACACCGGTCGGCTTCATCGTTGTATTAACCCAGGTTCTCTAAAGGAACAGAACTGACAGGATGGATGTTTGTTAAAGAGGAACTTACTAAATTGCCTTACAAGATATGGCCCTGGTAGCCCAAATGGCTGTCTCACACTGGACAGGATGAAAATCCAGTTTAGCCCATGAGGCTGAATGTCTCAGTGGTTCCAATCTGGAATTTGAAGGCCTGGAAAATTCCTGGTGAGCTGTTGACCTCTATGCTGGAATCCCAAAGAAATTGGTTCTAACATTGGTACCATATAATAAAAAAAAAAAATAATAATAATAATAATAATAATAATAAAAATAATAATAATAATAAAAATAATAATAATAATATGCTGTAGGAACAGGATAGATGAATTTGCCAACAGGAATGAGGGCAAGCAGGCAAAAAGCAAAGTTTCTTTCTTCCTTGTCCTTTCTTCTGGGATGCCACCAGAAGGGTGGGTCTCCTTGTTTCAAATAATCTGATCGAGAAAATCCTTCACAGCAGAGATGGTGGGGGTGGTACATGCCTTTATTTAATCCCAGCATTTAGAAAGCAGAGGCAGGCAAATCTCTGAGTTCAAGACCAGCCTGGTCTGCAGAGTAAGTTTCAGGACAGCCAGGGCTACACAGAGAAACCCTGTCTCAGGAAAAAGAAAAGAAAGGAAAGGAACAGAGAACAAAAGAAAAGAAAAGGAAGAAAAACGAAGATCCTTCACATGAGTGCTCAGAGAGTTGTGTTTTAGTTGGTTCCAAATTCAGTCAGCAGACAACCAAGGTTAGCCATCACGGTCCCCACCCTGGGAAAGGCAGTTGCTTAACCTTGACCTCACACCATTGCCTGGAAGGAACCTTTAGGTTGCAAATCCTTGATTGTTGAACTTCAGACCAGTCAAGTTAAGGCTCAGAGGGCAGTAGGAGAAAGTTACCATCGACCTTAAGATACAGAGAAGGCAGCAAAATAAGGCTCAACTGGATAGCTGTCTGGGAACATCCTTTAGCTCTGCCTGTGACATGGGCTGGAAGTAGCTGAGTTCACCCTGTGTACCATATGCATTGGGACCTCGAGCAGAATGACTTCTCAGAGTATCATCTGCAAAACAAGGGAAATTCTAAGTACATGACCAGGAAGGTTTTGGAATTCTTTCCCAAATAGCTAACACTACTTAACTATGCACATTTGTTCATGAAAAGTTAGCTAGCCGTGAAAGGAAACCCTTAGACCACAGGACTGGTCCCATCCCACAAGCATTAGCAAGGAGAAACCATATGGAATCATTCACTGGTTCATTTTTAATTGTTGTAGAGAGGTGCTATGATTTCATCTGTCTTCCTAAGCCCGTGTATCCTACTCAGAAAAATTGTCGGCTCTTACCCCTTCCCTGTCTATCTGCCTCTCTACTCCCCTCCTTATGCCTCCCATATTTGCATTGCTTGAGCACTGAAAGGTATGAAAGAGCGAAACAAGGCCAGGTGAGAAACCTGGAAGCCAGGAGCAGCAGCTGCTGCCAATGTCTCAGTGACATCCCCTGTGCCGTAGGGTGCTCTGAAGATGCCTGTTCCACTGAAAGCGTTCTCTGATCCATTTTGTCTTACTATGATGATACAGCTGCCTTTATCCAGAAGAGGGATTTATTTAGCAGATCCGGGGGGCAAGGGCATGGTACAGCGTCAGTTCTGTTCTGGCGGGAGCCTCGCGTCAGATGGCAGGAGTGCTTTCAAGAGAGGGCGAGACTGCAGCATGACACAGGGAGACACAGAGGCTGAGGCCCCACAACAAGGCAACACCTACAGTGACCTCCCACTGGGCTGCACCTTTTAAAAAAGGTACCACCCCACTTACCAACGTAGCACCATCCCCTGTGTCCTTGGGGACAAACCACATCAAACCACAGCAGGCCTTAAGGCCACACTTGATCTGAGAATACAACAGAGACAGAAGTGTTAGAGTGTTCATGTTCTCAGAAGAACGGCGGGTATGAGCCCACTTCCTTGCCCCTGGCTGCTCTGTCCCTGTCCCTCACAGGACACACCCTGCCTCGTGCATGCCAGGGCATAATTCTTATGATTGTGACTAGCTTCATAGCCCACTTTTGTTTCTCTTGCACGGCTTACTTCTCTACAGTGACCCCAGAATTGCCTCCCTAATACAGTCTTTGCTTGAAATCTTTGCTTCAACATCACTTCTAGATGACACCACCAGGATTCTTCAAGTGTGTGGTGTCTCATTAGACCTGTCTGGGTCCTGCTCTTCTGCTCCATAAGATGTGTTCTTATAAGTCCACCTTCACCCCTTTCACAGGGAAGACACAAGGTGATACGAGACACTAGATGCCACCAGCCCTGAGGTAAAGGCATTCAGCTCTCAGTTGGTTTGGGAGACATCAGCTGCCTCTGTGAAAGGCAAGATGGATTTCCACAGAGCTTCCAGAAGGGTGAAGCCAAACTGACCTATTGTAGAACAGCATCTTGTCCAAATGAGGAAAAGAGAGAAGAGCAGTCAGGCAGGAAGGAGAGAAGATGAGGAAGGAGAAAAAAATCTGTACCCTTGTGATACCAGGGCTCAACAATAGTGGGCATAGCTGGACTGTCCCTGCAGGACGTGGAAGAGGCCTGAGGACACGCCTCTCAAGAAAGGACATGGTACAGCTTCTGCAGGGTTTAAAGAGATTTCTCTTTTCCAGACCACAGGGCTACAACATAACGATGAAGCTGATGGGATGTATAAAGTTCACAAACTTCCCCCTTTACCAGGGAGACTCCCTTTATGCAACATTTGTTATAAAACAAAGTTGGGGAAAGGACAAAACATTCAGCTCCACGTTCCTTGGGCGAGACAGAGATGAGGAAAGCTGTGTGGTGTTCCCTGGTGGCTTCTTGGTTTACCCCATTGTTCCCGAGCTCGGTAGCCTGCCACATACCGTGTGTAATATTATCCAAACACCATCACAGGTGGACAAAGGGACAGCACATCCCAATCTGGGTTCTATGGCTCATTTTAAAACACTGGACCTTTTTCTATGTTATTTTTGTGCCTCAAGAGAAGGGTGAAGGGAAGAGGGAGATTGCAAAGAACCAGCTCCAAGTATACCTCTGATGCACATATTAATCATAATACGGCTTCATAATTAGGGGCTGTGCACAGCACAGAGCTGCGTCCCGGAGAGTGCATATGTTACCCATACCGTTCACACAGTAATAAGCAGGAGAGTAGAGCAGTGTTCTGATCTGTCTCAACTTCTAGAAAAACTTATGTGGTGTATCTTCTACCTGTAAATGTCAAACTTTTCTGCCAAGCTATTTAGAAGAGAGGAATAAAAAAACATGAAAGGTTTCTGTATATGCTTTCCATTCTGCCAACACTTCACTTCTCTCTCTCTCTCTCTCTCTCTCTCTCTCTCTCTATCTCTCTCTCTCTTTTTAAGCACAGACAAAGGTAGACAAGTTTCCTTCCCATATAAATTCAGATGATGAATTTACACAAAGCCCCCCAAGAGATTTGCAATGGAAATGGCCACTGGCTCTCAACTACAGAGCCCAACGTGCCACGTTATTACAGTGTCTGATTTGGAATTCAAATTCTTCCCAAGACAACAGCCCTGCATTACATTTCTGACACTCGTTACCTTGCCTTCTGTCTGGCCACATCCTGTGGACCACCTATCCTTGGAGCAATTCTAACTGCTCACCAAAAGACGTTAAGGTGACTGTCCAAAGAGAGCCACCCAAAGGCACGGAATTGACACCCACACCTCCCTCCCCAGGCTCCTGCTCTCCGCCATCTGCTGACTTCTGTGGCTACTACACCAGTTTACTTCTGAACTGAAGGGGCCAGATCTGTGGCTGCACCAGGTACCTGTTGACCAGCCTCACTCCCCCGCCCCCTCCAGTGCAAATCCTCTCTGCTGTCAGTGACACATGCTTCCTGGTTCATCTGGGTGGCCCAGCCTCATTAGGGAGGGATTTGGTGCCTGTTAGTTAATTGAGGCTGTTCCTGCCACCTGCCACTCGTGGGCCTCATCTGCACACTAACCGCTCCTAATTGTCATCATACGGTAGATCCCCGAAACAACTTGAGAACAGGTCCTCAGAAGTTTGTGCAGGCCCCCATGATGATGTGGGGATCAGGGGTTCTGGAAGCATCGGGTGTGGTGACAGTTTATCATAGGCCAGAGGTTTGGAGAAGAAAGGCACCTTGGGCAAACTTCAGTGTTGCTTCTTGACGCAAGCCAATAAGCCTTCCTTGGATTCAGCTAAACTGAGCCCAGGCTGCACAGAGCGTAGATACGGTTTGAATATTCATGGAAGGTTTCAGCCAATGCCTGTGTTTAACCAAGAAAGGCCTGGATGCCAAGGCCATGTCCCTCACCTTGTTGAAGTAGAAAAGGGCTAGAGAGGGAAGCAGAGGAGAAAACACAGACAACTCCCCAAGAAGAAATTCAGAAAACAGTAAATCAAAAGAGATGGGGAGCAGGGAACCATTGCATTGGAGAATTAGGAAGAATTTTGATGTAGATACTGCCTATCTGGTAAGAAACAGATGTCAGCTCTGAGACACAGAGTGCCAGGACTCTACACCTGGGGGGGGGGGGGGCGGGGAGAATGGAGCCATGGGAAAAGGAGATTTTATGATATAGGAAACTAAAGGATTTAGAGGAGGAACACCATGTCTGTTCAGAACCCATCTGGGCCTCCCAGAAACCCAGCTATGGCAAGAACTGTGAGGTGTTTTTATTTTTTTTGGGGGGGAAGGAGTTATTTTTTCCACCATAAGCACATTTCCCTGGGAACTGTGTGGTCTCTCCACCCAGAATTGGAAAGTGGGGTTTGCTTAGAGATTTCTGATTTACTATTCCCTCCATACTGGATAAGGGAGAGAAAATTAAACAGGAAAAACTGAAGTGATTCAGGAAGAGGGAAGAGAAATGGGAAAGGAGAAAGAGAAAGAATGCCAAAAGGAGGGGGAAGAAAGGAAAGGAGGGAAGGAGAAAAGGAGGGAAAGGGAGAGGGGGGGCATGGACAGAGCCATGGAGGAAGCCCCCACATGGGAAAAGGCATGTGTTTTCAGTTTCTGCTTTCATCAACAAGACCCATGTCACCAGCTTCAGAAAGGAGCCTGTCCCACTAACTCCCCACAAACAGACCAGGGCTGAGGGCTTTGTACGAGGGAAAACAAAGACCCTCCAGGCCAGGCCTCCCCGCCTGATACAGCTATTCTTAGGGTTTCTTCCACAGTGCAACAGAAATTTTAGAAAACTTGCTTTGAAGTCTCTTTGAGGACGTCTCCCCATCTTGCGAGAGCTCCTGTGTACACTCACTGCCCACGCAGCCCAGCAATGCTAACGTGGCATAAGCACCATCCGCACATGTTGCGCCTGTGTCTCACGAAGCCCACTTCTGCCCATGAAGCAAACCCCAAAAGCCCTTCTTCTCACATCATGCCCAGAGGCTCCCAGCTCTCTAAATCCCCCTCCTCCACGTCTGTCCTTTCCTGGATGTCACTCACTACCTTCCCTGCTTGCTTCCTCCAGCCTGGGAACCCGAGGGGCCTAGTCTAGGCTGATTCCAAGAGCTGGCAGATTTCAGAGGAAAAAAAAAAAAAAACAGGAAAGAAAGAATGGCAGTTTGACACTGCACTGTCACAGTTAAAGCGGGCCCGGCGCATGACCCGGGCTTGGACACTGATGCCTCGTGCCCAATCACAGCTGAGGTTGCATCTGCCACGGTTCACGGCCGCAGCTCCATGCTGGGGGACCAGATGCCTCTGTTGACGCTGCTCTCCTCCCGGCCTTCTGCCGGACGCGCGGCCACAAGACACAGCCGGGCCGCCCGTCACTGGACATCATCTGCCTCCACAGCCTGCCCTTTCTACACATTCCTCCCTCCATTGCTCTCTGTCCTCCCACCTCCTCACAATCAGAGGAGATAGTTCTTTTCTTAAAGTTTGACCCAAAGGAGCCAAGTAGAATAAAAGGCTAACCAGGGGGATTTTGATTCCTGCCACACGCAAGACAACACTGAGTGTTCAAAAGACGGGGCCAAGAGGCCACCAGCACCCTGCTCTGTGTCCCCACCAACTCCTGCTTAAATGTCACTGTGGTCATTAAGAATATTGACATTATAAAACCAAGTTTAAATACTCTGCACTTAACCTCCTTAGAGCAGTTGGCCTGTTTTTTTGGAAGTTTGGAGGCTGGGAGGAAGTGTGACAGACTGGAAGCCAGCAGCTCACTGTCATCAATGTGTCCTCAAAATGGATTTGGCTTTTGTATTTTAAGTAAATCTTCCCGGAACCAGCATCTTTTCTCTCACTAGAAACTAGACACCTGCCGTACAGTGACATCTGAACTTCCCTGCAAGAGCAGCAAGTGAAGCTCAGAAAGGTAAGTCATTTGTGCTTCTTGTTGTTTGTCCAGGGCCCACAGAAGACCACGTGCCAGAGGTGCCGTGTGTGCTGCCAGGAGCCCTGGAACACCATGGGAGATCTCACTAGGAGCTGGCACTGCCCACTGTAATGTGACCCCATCCACCGATCCTATGACTTCGCCTGCCACTCTTTGACTCCGCCCACTGTTCTGTGACTCCGCCCACTGTTCTGTGACTCTGCCCACTGTTCTGTGATTGCTCACCATTTTGGGACTCCCAGGCACTACACATTTGGCCAGAGAGGTGATGAGACGGTTTCCACAGAGATGATCTCTCTGGGTACCCAGTGACGGCAGTCCTCACAAGCCACAAGTTCTCTCCTCACTTCCCCATCCCTCTCCTCACCCACACCCTGCTACTGAACACACCTCTGTCTAAACTGGATGAGGCTTATGCCTGGATGTTATATCTCAACACCCCTCTTATTCAAGAAGAGCATATTCTACCAGTGGAGCCTGAAACTGCAGACAGAACCAAATCCTTTAAATGCTTTTTTTTTTTCCTGTGCATGAGATATGTGATAAAATTCAATCGATATTCAAACCATGAAAGTTTAACAATAACTAATAGCAAACTATAACAATTATGATACAAGTTATTTCAAACTTAGAAATTGCTTATTACTAGAATTTTCCATTTTATGTTCTTTGGCCACAGTTGGCCATGTCACTGAGACTGCAGAGGCTAAAGCCACGGCTCAGAGGGCTTCTGTGTCCACAGCAGTGGGTTCTCCAAGCTCTGGAAATCACCACAGGTGATGCTCACATCTACACTGGCCCAAAGCTGTACCCAGCGTGCTGGGAGGGATGTTAGGACACACACAGCTTAGAGGTCTTCATCGGTCATCACGACACACTGTGCAAAGTGGCACAGGGTGAAGCCAATTCCGTATTAACATACTAACAATAAACTTTTTAGGATGGGGTTGCTGAGGAGAGAGTGAGCGATTGAGACTGGTGTCAAGGCAGAAGAGTCACTAAAGGTGTTCTGTGTGAGACAGAGGAACTTCAGAGAAGCACCAGGGGTAAAGGGGAGGGACATTTGTAAAGAGGAAAGTTCTCATTTTCTCTACCACACTGCAAGCCACACATTGCATTAAGTAACAGACACAAAAAAATGAAGACGACTCCCTCCCTGCCCCGGGTGTGATGACATTTTCATTGAGAAATTCGCAATAGAAGCCTCATGGTGATTTAACAAACGAGGTTTCAAAACACAATGAATTTATAATCTGGCAGTTACCTAAATATAAATGTCAAGTACAGACATACACTTGGTTATATTTAGTCCTTCACGGTTCCCTGGGACCAGCAAGCGTGCAGCAGCAAGACTCAAGGAGACCACTGCACTAGTACTCTGAATCTAGGAATAATATTTCAGGTACATGAAAAGCACCCACTAAGTGCTCTAACTGAACTTATAAGAAGCATTTGGGCTAGGATATTTGAGTTTATACAAACCAATATAACATGTATGATCCATATAATGGTGCATATAATACAGTATAATGGATGATACTCTGCTGTATATACTTTATATGTTGTTTTCTGAACAAGCTCGGGTTAATACTAATAATTTCAGGTATTCGTCACTCAGAAGTCCTATCGTGTGCTGTCTCTTTTGAAAACATCTTAACATCTGAGTCATAGCTCCTTGTACACATTAACACAGAGTGACTCTAAAATAGGGACACACATGGACTCATTAACCCATGTCACACCAGGAAGCCTTGGAATTTTCCAGACACTAACTTCTTGGCTGCACTGCAGTTTTGTCATTGTTATTGTTTCAATAATCTTGCCTTTCTGGTCTGTCTCTGCTCAGGGCATCCCCCATGTACTTCTCCAAAGACAAGGCAAACAACCCAAGGATTCCAGTCATCCTTCTGCTCCTGATTCTCTCCTTCAGCACCAAGGACACCTCCAAGGCTTTTAGACCCTGCTACCCTCACTCTGCTCCCTTAGAAGAAGTTGCTTTAGCAAGTAAAGATGCTTGCTACCTAACCTAACAGTCTGAGTTCAATCCAGGCACCCATACGGTGGAAGAAGAGAACTGACTCCTGCAGTTGTCCTCCGGCCTCACATACACGTGCACACATAAATAAAATATGAAACTTTAAAGACCACCAAGAAACTATACTCTCATCTAGGAAAATATCTCCCCAAGCATAATTTAAATGATAAAATTTTCAAGCAATAAAAAGTTTATTGTTATTATGTTAATTAATGTTTAATAGTTTTAAGCTAACATGTATCTCAAAGACAAGCCGTAAGAGACTGTGGGGCTCCCAGGAACAGTGAAAGTCAGACATGCCTCCTTCTACAGATGACCAGGCCGAGCTCTGTCAGGGCAGGGGACCTGCCTGAAAGTGACTGCTCCCTCTTCTAAGTTGTGCTCAATCACTATGAAGCCAGATGTATACCTAGAGATGTTCCATCTCTCCGCTAAGACATTTTCCCCAGTTTGATAAATGTCTTAATGGTGTTCGAAAGACCATCTCTTTGGGGATGTATTATAAATTAACGACTTCCAGAACATTCTCCCCTTTTCCCTCCTACCATATCTTCCGTACTTTTCTGGTCTCTGGTGCTAGTGGCTCCTCATGCGTATCATGTCCATTTACACGTGAGTGAGCAATAGCAGGTGATAGTAACCTTGTTTCTCATAGGTGAAGTAAAGACATGAGCAGCCACACGTTACAGATACATAACGGAGATACATAGCTAATAGACAGCAGGCAGAAAGACTTTCACCTGTCCTGATTCCTAAACCCCTTGTACACATCCACCAACTCCCGCAGACCTTGGCTCTGTGGAGATCAGCCCTAAAAGGGCAAGCTCTGCATTTGAAAAATATGCAAAAACATTAATTTTCTAACATGCACTGTTTATTCATGTTATAGTTTGAGTATTAAATGTTCCCCCACTTGGTTCCCAACTGATGATGCTGCTTTGGAAGGTTCTGGGACTTTTAGAAAGTAGCATGTAGCTGGGGAGAAGGGGCCAACAGGTTGTAACCTGGTACCAGTCCTGGTCCGGTTCTCTGCTTCCTGCATGCCAATGTTATGTAACCAGCTGCCTTCCACCATGGCTGCCACAGCGGGAACACCCCACCACCATTCCTTCCTTACCATATAGGCTGTATCCCCTCAGAGTATGATGCTCTGTAAAATATCTGGTGATGGTGATGAGAGAAATAACTATAACTGATTTTATTTTCAAAGATAATTAGTCTTTGGGCTTTTGAAAATGATGTGGCTGGAGAGATGGATCATCAGTTAAGAGCACATACTGCTCTTTCAGAGTACCTGAAGACCAGAATAGGGTTCCCAGCACCAATGTTGAATGATATGCAACCTGCCTATATGTCCACCTCCAGGGAATCCCACACCTTCTTCCTAGCACCTGTGTGCAGCTGAATTTATGTGCACATTCCCACACATAGGTGCACATCCATACATATAATTAAAAATAAAATAAATCTTGAAAAATATTCAACAAGTCTATTGTTACAGAGGTGCTTAAGCTGTGAGGGGTTAGATCAAGGGCAGAGTTACACCCGAGAAAGGCAAGGCAAGGAGGGCTAAATTGTTCTGAGTTTTGAAAAATGTGAGTGATTTCAGATTCAACTGGGTTGGCACGAAAGATGAGAGTTTTGTTAGGAGGAATAACCTGAGACCAGCAGAGATGGACCGTATTCCCCACAAGAAGAAAGTAATTCCAGGAATCAGGAGCAGGTCGGAGCTGAGGAATGATGGCCTGCAGAGGCTGCCCAGTGTGGTCTTTCCCAAAGTGGACACACTAATATTTCCATGCCCGCGAACTCTTCCAGAAATATCATCATTCATCATCAAGAGGTAGGAAGTAGACACAGATATCTTGAATTCAGGCAGGATTCTGACTCCCTCAGTGAGCAACTGGCAGAATGTGCAGGGGAAGCTATGCCCATAATCTCTGAAGCCAAACAGTAAGTTGTTAATAACACAGCCATTGCTTAGCTCACTCTCAGGCCCTTACTTTCAATACTCCGGCACTGTTTTGTGAGAAGCAGCCCAGGCCACAGCCCAGCTAAGATCTCAACTTACAACAGGCACCAACTGCAAACCTGTGAGTGAGGGCCTTTTTAGGTGATGACAGCATAAACCGTTCAGTCTTCTGTAGCCAACACTGAGTGTGTATAAATGAGAACTTTAGTGGCAATGACACTGGAAGCCTACTTACATTTTTAATTTATCTGGCATTCTCAATCTTTCAATTGGGAAAACAAAAACAAAAACACCTCTACATAGTAAAAATTCATTAGCAACGTTTTGATGGCTAATACTATCAACTTGACAGGGTCTAAAATTATCCATGAGATGTGAGCCTATGGGCATGTCTTTGAAGGTTCATCACTGTTGAGTTCATTGAGGTAGGAAGCCTGCCCACCGTGGGCGGCACCATTCCCTGGTTGGGAATGTATAAGTGAAGAGAGGGAGCTGAGTGGTGGCATGCACTAGTATCACTCGCTGCTACCCGACAGTATGATGTAACCGGCTGCTTCAACCTCCTGGTGCCTTAATGAATCCTCCATGATGGACTTTCTTCCTTAAGAAATCCTTTCTTCCTTAAGTTTCTTTTGTCAGGTCATTTTATCACAGAAATGGAAAAATAAACTAAGACAAATATCTTAACATTGTCTGAGAAATGGAAGTGGCGCCTCTGACCATGGGATGGGGGAGGGGTAGGAAGAGGGGGGCAGGTAACTCACAAGGAAATATACAGATGTGATGGGCCAAATAAGGTTCCTTGGGAACATCACTCATTTGGCTCAACCCTGGGATCTGCTGACCTTGCATCTGAGGGTCCGGTCTCACCAACAGCCTGCTGCTGTTTAGTTCACGCTGGAGTTCACGGTTCTTTTTTTTTTTTTTTTTTTTTTTATATCTTCTCTGTCTTTGTTTGAGACAGGTTGGTCATGGGCAAGGGTGTCATGAAAGGTGTCAAAATCAAAACAGAGTCACTTTAATAAACCCTAAATAAAAAATGACATGGGAGTGGGGGCTGGGGAAGTGTGATGGTGAAAGATCCTAGTGGACATGTTCGTGCTGCTGACGGTAAAGCAACAAGAAGCGCTGCTGCAGCCTCAGATGGTCCTACACAAAAAGTCCTTCAGCCGCATCTGCCTGGCAGCTGCCTATCCAGCCTAGGGCAGAGACCATCACTGTTGCTGATCCTTACTGACCCCTGGGCTCCGACTGAGGACTTTGAAGAAATAGGCAAAGGTTCATGTAAGCATGAACTTTTCAGGTATGGTGGCACACACTTGTAATTCCAGCATTCCAGAGGTTGAAGCAGGAGGATTGCCACAAGTTTCAGACCAATGTGGGCTACAAAGAGTGTTCCTGGCCAACCTTGGCTAGAGATGGACCAACCTGTCTCAAACAAGGCAGAGAAGAAAAAAGGACCACCAACTCCAGCATTAACTAAACAGCAGCGGGCTGTTGGTGAGACCAGACCCTCAGGCGCAATGTCAGTGGCATCCCAGGGTTGGGTCAAATGAGCAATAGTCCCAAGGAACCTGCGGACACTCTCTGGTGCTCCGTGGATCAGCGCTTCTGGAGAGTGACCCAGAGTTAAGCACCACCGTAGGAACTAGGTCTTTTGCCTGGACCCTGTTCCCTGGGGGCATCCGAACCAAACAAGGGAAATCAACAATCCAGAAGCACATTCCCGGATAAAGCCTGGAAAAGCCAGGGCTGCTGTGGCCTGGACGGGGCTTGTCCCTGTCTGAGCCTATTCTGAGCGTTAATTCCTCGGTGTAGCGTGTTGGGAAGTGAGGTCTGGTAGGAGGTGTTTGGGTCACACAGGTGGAGTGTTCTGAGTGCATTCATGACTTTCTACAGTTATGAATGAATCAGAATAAGAGTCGGCCCCTTCTCCTCCGTTTTGTATGTAGCCGTTTGCCTTTCCACTTCACACCATGTATAAAGCAGCATTGAGCCCCCATGAGAGGTGACCAACCGATCTTGAACTTCTCAGCCTCTAGAACTGTAAGCTAAAAGCAACCTTTCTTCTTTATCGGTTATCCAGCCTCAGAAAACTCTGATATAGCAACAAAAACAAAAATAGTTTTAATTTTTTTTCATTTATTTTCACTTATTTTTCTGAGTTATTCAATCAAAATAACAGTAAAATATTCTCAAACAACTACAGCAATCCATGGGCAAGCTACCCCATTTGAGTTTAAGACTGAAATAAGACGCCATTCCCATCATTCCTTGCAGCCGCTAGACATTTGTAGTCCCTCCTGCTGGTCCAGAAAGAGTTGGAAGGAACTGCTGCGGATTTTAGAGAAGTCAACAGCGCTATGACAAAGTTCATGGCTCCCCGCACCACCTGCCTCTGATTCCCACCAGAAGCCATCATTCCTGATTAAAGCAAACACCGTCAATTCGGCCACGGCCCGGGGGCCATTTGCGTCCCCTCTGAAAACACTGCCAAACAGCTCTCTGATTGGGTCACGTTAGGTCACAGCATCCACGGGTGGACAGAATGTAGTGAAAATTTTATGGGCCACTTGAGACCTATTGGATCGGCAAAGAACAAGCCAGGTCCAAAAGAGGGCGGTTGGATCCAAGTCTTTTCAGAGACTACTCACACATGGAAACTTCCCCGAATCCCCCACCCTCCCCGCTCTCCAGCAGCCTGTGTCTCCACCCCCATCACTCTTCCTGTCAGCCCAGCCAGGGCTGCCATTCGTGCAGCTTCCCATGAACAAAGACAATTTCAGAGCCTCTCTCTCCTTTGTTATAACTCCAGAGAGCTCTTCAGGGAACAGGGTGGAGTTGGGGGTGGGGCCTGGGGCCTGTCCAGAAGGCATTATCTTTGCCAAATGCCTATGGGCCTCTAGCAGAGCTGGCTTAACTTGGAGGAGTGGTATGCACACTTGTATGTCTGTACGTTTCATGTGTGCATGTATGTATGTATTGTGGAGGGCCCTGAGCATCCTGCACATTTAGACCTCTTCTTGCTGGTGCTAGGGAGCCCTCAAAGGTCTCTGAGCGAGACAGTAAACTGTCCTCAGCTTTGTAGGACCTTTGGATCATCACCAACATCCAAGCCTTACAAGAGAGTCTGGAGGATCCATCAGATTCCCTGAGGGTCCCACACAGGGATCCCTGGGGAGATTTCAGTACAGAAACCACATACAGGCTCTCGGTTAGTTTTGTTATATTCGGGGCCCTGGAACTCTTTTTAGAACCTCAGTTGCCCATAAATAAAATGGGAAGCAAGGTTTACTATGTATGCACCCACACATCAGCCAATATTGTTAAGCAATAGCAAAAGGAGAATTACTCTATGGCTTATCCTTCACAATCACTCAATGGGTTTCCGAGGACAGACTGCCCAGCTCTGGGGTCACAGAAGAAAATATTCAGCCTCTTAGGGGTCGTCAGAAGAAAAGCTGCTCCCTCACCACTGACACACTGACCAGCGAAGGAACTTCCCCGGCTTTCTTTTTTCCAAGCAGGTTCTCATGTAGCCCAGGCTATACTTAAACTCACTACATAACTAAGAATGACTTAGAACTTCCGAACCTCCTGCCTCCACTTCCTGAGCACTGGGGTTTGTAGGGCCTGCACCACCAGATTCTTTCTGTTTCTAAAGTAATGTTTTGATTTAGGATGTGATATATACTATCTACCTATATAATCATGCATACGTTAAGTAAGATATAAGTATGCACGTGTATGAATGTTATGTTACTGTATGTGCATATGTAATTGCCAAAGATGGTGGCAGGCATGTCTTCCATCACACCTGATCTTCTATAATGGACTCATACATCTCCTGTTGAGATAGATATCTGTGCACATCCACCTTGAACTTGGACTGACCTATAGCTCACCAGCAACGAATTCTGAGATGAGAATGAGGTGCATGACTCTGGAGCCGAGTCTTAAAGAGTGCCACAGCTTCCACACTGACCCTGGGACATTTGTGCAGGCCCAGAGACCCCATTCCCTGAGAGGGCTGAGAGGCAGCCATGCTGTAAGGAAGCTTTAATGCTTAGTTTTATGTCGACTTGACACATGCTACAGTCATTTTGAAAGAGGGAACCTCAACTAAGGAAATGTTCCCATCGGATTGGCCTATGACAGGTCTGGGGGCGTTTCCTTGACTGATGATTGACATGGGAAGACTAAGCTCACTGTGGACGGTGCCCCCCTAGGCTGAGTGAGAAAGCAGTCTGGGAAAGCCATGGGGAACAAGCCAGTAAGTAGCGCTCCTTGCCTCTGCCTCAGTTCCTGCCTCCAGGTCCCAGCCCTTAGTCCCGGCCCTGACTGCCCTCAGTGATGAACGTATAAGCTGTAAGGTGAAATAAACCCTTTCCTCCCCATGTTGTTTATGGTCATGGTGTTTTATTACATCAGTAAAAACTCTAACAAAGACGGATGTCCAAACAGTCCCTCGCAGAAAGGCCTCCTGGAAAGTCATATGAGCACACATGCAAGAAAAGAACAAACAGTCAGCTTCAAAAGTTCTGGGTCTCTGGTTCCTAGTCCTGGCCACCTGACTGCAGCTACTCAAGAGACCCCCAGATATAACTTGCAGCTCAGTGTTTCCTGAATTACAGCATCACAGGTTGCTCCTGCTTGGGCCACCCATTTTGCAGTGATGTGTGGTGGATGGGTAAGGAGATAACCGAATGACAAGGACCAGACATCTTCAGTAGCTAAAGCTCCAGGCATGGTGCTGGGCTGGCCTGTTCTTCTCCAAACAGCCAGCAGCAGCTTAGTGGGTGACACTTGCACCCACAAAGGCTTTACACATTCTGACTCATCTCCATTTATTCCCCTAAGGACAGTCTCTCCTATCAGTCCCCCATTGCCTCTAGTAGCAGTCTCAGTAGAGTACTGTGCCTCTTTTTCTCTTTTCTAGTCAGACTCTGCAGTCAAGAGAACCCAACTAAGATACCAAAATCTCTGGGGTCAGGGAGCCCTGGACCAAGGAGGGAAGCAGCTCCAGGCTCTGTGGCCGGTGAGGGGAGAGTCCAGCAGTAGCCAGCAGGGTCTGTCCTGCCATCTGTCCCTCTCTGTCTGTCAAGCAGGACTAGAGAGCAGGATTTACCTAGACCTGTGACAACTGGCTTGTGAGTCCATGACAAGGCTCTCTGCAGGGCCATCTCCAGGGATGGCAGGGAGGAGGAGAGACTTGCCCAGTCTGGAAGGTAGGGAGGCTGGAGCAGCACAGAGCGTGAGAGCAGATGGGGCTTCTTGGGCACCAGGGCTAATTAAGAAGCTCAACAGCTCAGGGCCTGGGCCCCAGATAGTGCCCACGGCCTCCGGGGACTGAGCACACATGGCTGCACACTGACTCCCCAGGCTGCCAGTGTAAGCTGAAAAACTCAGCCCTGATAGAAGGATGGAGGGAACAAGCTATCCCAGGACCACTATCTCTCCATCCTAGGCACTGAACAGCAGCTTCTAATCCCATCTGAGCTGTCATGATGCAGGGTCCAGGGCCCTAAGGAGGACCCGAGGGAAAGGAGGGCAGGGAATGAATGAAGGATTCCACATCAGGAGACTGCTGCCAACTCCCTTAACCTCAAGGTCAATGGGAGTGACTGACCCTAGATTATATGAATGACACTCTCAGATTGAGTGTGTATTAGTTTGTGTGTGTATATGCAGGTGAATGGGTTATGAATGTTTGTATGTGCATATGTGTATGGTTGTGTGTGTGTGTGTGTGTGCTTGTGTGTGTGTGTGTGCTTGTGTGTGTGTGTGTGTGTGTATGTGTGTTGTGAGGGATGGAATCCAGGACCTTTCACACAACAGACAAGCACTCTGCCACTGAGATACACTACCAGTTCAGGGTGTATTTTTTAAATCATAAGCAAGAAAGAAATAGTTTCCTGACACAAACTAGCTGACCACACCTCTGCCACAGAGGACTCAAGTAGCATCCGTATCTGAGTGTGTGTGTTTGTTTTGCGGTGCTCACAATTGTACCCGGGGCCTTGAACATGCTGGCAAGGACTATCCTTGAGCTACAACTGAGCTACAACTCTAGTCCCTGCATTTGCGTTTGATCAAGGTTAACATTCCTGGGTCTCTCCCAGTTTGGAGTGTTTCATCTCTCAATACCTCAGGCATATCACATTCCTGGCTTGAGATGTTAGCAAATATTTGCTGAATAAATCAGTTTTCCTTTTAAATACAACCCAAGACCATAGAAACAGAATGGCTAATGTAAGTATTTTATTTTGTATATATATGTATGTGTATGTATTCATGTGTGTGCACGTGAGTGTGTGGGTACACATACATGTATATACGATATGTGTGGAAGCCAGAGGCCAATATCAGGTGTCTTCTGCAATGTCGTGCTACTTTAGTTTTGGAAACCAGGCCTCTTGTTGAACCTGGAGCTCACCATGCCAGCTGGCCAGGAAGATGCAGGGATCCTGTGTCCACTTTCCCAGCACTAGGATTACAGGACACATGCCCAGCCTTTACATAGGTCCTGAGGGTTGAACTCAGGTTCTCATGTTCTGTTGGATAGAGCCAGAGCTCCCGAGTAGCAGCAAGCCATAGTGACAAAATAATTCTGGAATTAGGTCCTTTCCACAAGCCATTTATTCTATTGTGCCTTTATTCGTGTGTGTGTGTGTGTGTGTGTGTGTGTGTGTGTGTGTGTGTGTGTGTGTGTCTTTAAGGCACAATGATGATTTAGTGAAGTTATTTTAAGTTTTTTTTAATGTGCCTGTGTGAGTCTGTGTGTACCACATGTGTGCAGGTGTCCTTGCTGGCCAGAAGCAGGCATCTAGATGGCCTGGAACTTGAATTACCAGCAGTTGTGAGCTGCCTGATATGAGTTCTGGAAACAGAGCCCTCAATAAACCAGTACATGCTCTTAACCATTGAGCCATCTTTCCAGACCCTATTGCTATGTTTTTATTCCCCTTTCTCTCACTTTCTAAGGTGTATGGATGAAACAATACAAAGTAAGTATTTGCTTGGAAATACTCTTCAGATCCTCCTGCCCCCCTCACACGAACACATCCATTGGCACTTTGCCACACACATGCAAACGCACATACACACATGCACAGTGCACACACATGCACATATTGAGAGAAAGAACATCTCTCATGTTTGGGTTTGTAGGACTCTCGGTTTTGGCCAGTTCTAAAGCTCTTTGTTTTGCATCTTCCACAGGCACTTTGGAAATCCAGTTGTAAAAATGATCTATAGTCCTTAGGTTTTGACCCTCGGTTCCAAATTCAAAGACATCCAAGCACTAAAGTATTTACTGTCTAAACAACATTCCAGAAAATGCTATTTTTCTGAAAGTAAAACAAGTCAGTGTATTTGGACACCTTAATGGGCTCCCTGGTGCCAACCAGAAGACCAGATTGTCCCATCTGTAGGTGGCCAAAAGGGAGCATTACTGCAATGTGGTAACTGTCCCCAGCCTGGGATTTGAGCAAGCATAACCATAAATGCTGAGGCTGTATTTCCAAGAGACTCCCAAACAACCTTGGAAACTCAGTGCAATGGAGTTTTGAAGAGGAATAGCTGGACTCAAGAGAAAATATCACATCTGTGTGTTTTATCACTGAGACAGAGGTGATAGGGAAGAGAAGGCTCAACTCCAAAAGATGGGCCTAAGATCTAACACATTTCCATTACTGCTTTAATTGTGATATGCATTTTTATATACGTTATATATAACACACCATCATCCCACTTTTAAAATATTACATGTTGGCTGGGAAGGGTGGCATACGCTTCTAAGGCCAGCACTCAGGAGTCAGAGGCAGGTGATGTCTATACATTTGAAGCCACTTTGATCTACATAGAGTTCTAGGCCAGCCAGGGCCACACAGTGAAACCCTGTCTCAAAAACCAGAAAGGATATCTTGCCATTTGCAAAAAATTGTGAATTTTTGGGCTACCTGGAACAATTCAGATGTTCCTAGAAAAATACCATGTGATGCCACTTCTGTATCAAAGCACTCAAGTACATAGAAACAGAAGCGGGGGATAGAGCAGTGGTTTTACAGGGTTGGAAGGGAAGGAAATGAAACATATTAGCCAAAGAGTGAAAACTTGTGGTTACAAGATGAACCCCTTCCGGAGTCCTAATATACAACATTGTAACAACAGTCAAGAATAATGAGATATATACTTAAATTTGCTCAGGACACACCTTGAGCGTTTTCTCTCTCTCTCTCTCTCTCTCTCTCTCTCTCTCTCTCTCACACACACACACACACACACACACAAGTGCAAAGTAACTATGTGACATGATGTGGTGATAGATTGACTACAGAAATCATTTCATAAAGCACGTGCATGTGTCAGCATGAGGTCCACCATGAGTGTGCAGTCAGCTGTTGTCTGTGGGGACTGGTTACAGGACCCTCCACAGACAGCTCATTCCCTTGTAAGATTGAAGCCAGCCCTTTGGGGCTAAAGAGATGGCTCAGAGGTTAAGGGTATTTGCTGCTTTTCCATACGACATGATCAGATTCCCAGCACCCACATGGTGGTCCACACTCTTGTAGTAGAATGGGCTGTTTTAGTAGAAATGAAAAGCAATAAGCCTGTTTGAATGGACAGACAGGTTAAGGCATTGTGGGAGCAGCAGGTGATGTCTAAACAGTAGCTGAAATCTTCCCCAGCTCTGCTGTGGTCAGCCAGCACTGTGGAGGCGTCTTTAGCTCCACCCTCTCTCACCACAGATCTGATCTCTTAGAAAATCCTAACACATGGAGACTATGACCACTTCTCACGCTCCACCGCCACCTCCACGGAGGCCACGGCTACGGTCCTCACGGTGACCTTGCTGGGTCTCAAGCCTCCCTGGGAAGTTCTTTTAGCCCAGCATCAAACCAGTCCTTTCAAAACCTAAGTGAGATCACATGGCTATCTGTTCCCAACTCTCCCGAACTCCTCCACTACAAAGTCAAAGCCCAAGTCTTCGCTGCACTCCACAGCCCACCGTACACTACATCACACATTCTCTCTTGGATTGTCTCAGACCTATTATTTTTCCCTTTGACTGATTCTACTTAATATAAATAAATTCCTCATGCTCTCAAAATATTAAACCCTTCTTCCTCCTTCTCCTCCTCCCTCCTCCTCCTCCTCTTCTTCCTCATCCTCCCCCTCCTCCTCCTCCTCCTCCTCCTCCTTTCCCTCTTCTCATGACACAGGCTTTGTGCATGCCAGGCAAGTGCTCTACAACTAAGCTACATCCTCTACCCTCCCCCTCTTTTTTATTTTGGAAGAGGCTCTTACAAAGTTGTCTGGACTGGTCCTAAACTTACACTGTAACACAAGGCCTCTTGAGCAGCTGGATGACTGGCCTCTAGACCTGGCTGTGTGCTCACTGTTTCTCATGACTCTCCTCACCTCCCCAGGAAGTCTTTGCTCAGATGCTACCTTCTCAATGAGCTGAGCCTCTACGTCCCTGCTTAAAATTGTAACCCCCTCCACGGGTGCTCCCGTAACCCTGTACCATTCTACCCCATAATACTTCTCAGTCTCCTACCTATAATATCAGCAACTTATTTTTTTGCTTTTTTAAATATAGAAGTTTTCATGCATATTATTTTCAATCAATCTCTCCACCCCACCTCCAATACAGAGTGGGTACGGACCAGTGAGGCAGGAACATTAACATCCCCAGGGTGCTTAGCATCAGGCCAAACAGCCAAGTGTGAATAAATTAGTAAGTAGATGAATGAAGGAAAAATCAGAGAAGGCACGAGATAAATATCAGCCTTTCAAGAATCTCTCTCATCTCCGTTATGAAAAAGAATAAAATTGTTTTCGTTGGTACTTCACAACTATAATTTTACTACTGTTATGAATCTTAAATGTAAATGTCTGGTGCAGATAGTCTTAGGTGATCCCTATGAAAGGGTCATTCTGCCCCCAAAGGGGTTGTGACCTACAGGTTGAGAACCACTGCTCTAGACTTATAAGTCAACAATGAAAGCAGACTTTTGTAAAAGATGTTCCCTGCCCTCAGTGCAGGGAGAAAGGTTTTTTCCCTGCCTCTGTTTCCCAAAGTTCTCCGTTCCTAGGAATTTGGTGCTTCTTCTGTAACTGTCCTACCACTAGCTGGTGTCCTGCAGCACTTGCTGCCAGAGTGAGCCCAGCCCACGTGAAAGGCTCAGTCATCCGCAAGACTGCTCTAACTGCAGACACCAGCTACCTGCCCCTCTGACGGACTGACTGAACATTCAAGGTTTCTATGATCAGTAGCAAGTCTCAGAAGTCAGGATGTCACCATGTGTACACAGAAGGCTCCAGTTTTATCACCTGCAGGTACATCAACATGGCCACCAGTCCAGAAACTCCATCATCCCCAGAGTCCAGAGTTTTTCTTGGGGTTTCCTTGTAGTGGTATGATGACTGAATCATTGGACATGTGACTGATCTCAGACTCAGGTGGCCTCAGCCCTTCCTACAGTCCAGGCTACCACAAAGCCCTAATCCTTTGATCCCAAAGCTGATCTATTTGGGGGAAACTCCCATCCTGGGTCACTTCATCCCTTAAAATACAACCTGGGGCATCTAAGCAGGTGAGGAATAACAAAGATGGATGGTAGGGAACCCAAGTCTCCCAGCAAGAAGCAATAAAGACCATTAATTTATTCTCTGTGACATGGTAGTATCAACTAAACTCTTCCAAGCCCCCTCCCCAAATGGTAAGAGGTTCCTCGGTCCATCCGATGAAGAAGCTGATCATACTCTCAGAGGTGGGCAGTAAGGCTTGCAGAGCCCCTTGGACCACAGGCTGCCCTGCCAGGAGAGGTTTTCAGTGAAAGGGCTAAAGGGACAGAGAATGAAGACGCAGTGAGGATGCGCCTGAAGGGAGAGTGAGTGCAAACCAAGGCTGGAGTTGGCTTAGGAAATGGCCAGGCGTGTCTGGGGTGGTCTCCAGAGACTGGATGAGGCTGAGAGGACACTGCCTGGCTGAGACACTGATATCATCCTCCAGCATGTGCTTAGTCCCCAAGCCCTGGCAGAGTCTGATTCACTACAGGTACCTCGTGGGACACCAGCAATGACTAGCCATGTGCTTCCCTACGAGCTGGGCAGATCCGTGGTATCACTCATGTGGCTAAAGAGCCCCAGTGGCTTTGGTTATTCTCCTTTCCTTTCAAAAATGGAAAGTATAGAGGTTGGGTTTGCAATTCTGGATTGTAGAGAAGATGCGCCCTACTCCCAGAGCCCTGAAGACCCCGCCCTAGCTCCATTGTCTGTGGGAAGCAGGACGAACAGCAGGTCTCCAAGGATGCTCCAGAAGACCATTCAGCCAGACAGCATTGAGTTCTTCCGGCCTCTGAGAGCAAGACTGGGAGAGACAGCAGGACCAACCGACCTGTGTGTTTTCTCTTCTCTCCGGAGGGAAGGAAAGACGCACATTACCTTCTGCACATATCGACATGTGGAAAGGTCTGGACGATCCAAAAGGCACCAGCTTCCTCACCCGGAGCCTGAACCACTGACCAGAGCGCCTACCCTTTCTCGAGTGCTTCACCAGAGGCAAGCAGCGAAAGTTAAAATAATTACCTGTGAATGACTGTGTATATTTCTTTCGTCTAATTAGGTAATCTGCCCAGGTGTTTAGCACCAAGGACTCGGTGCTTTAATTGGAAAAAGTTAAGAACAGAAACTAATTAGCAGCCATAATCCAAACCAGAAGTCTAATGACATTAACCACAAGTCACCATGGCTAACAGGAACCTTTTCTTCACTCGCTTTCAAAAGAGACAAGGGCAAGGCAGTTTTAAACCTTCAATGCCAACGTTCAATCACCAATTCCAGGCAACTGTGACCCACAGTGTCAAAGAAACGGAAAGAGTTGTGAAAACATGGTAGTGCAGAGCTAGAATTGAGTGGACACTTCATCCATATCTCCCCCCCACCTTTTTTGTTTATTTATGTCTATACGGGGGTTTGCATGAACATGCCCACACGCATGCATGTAGAGGCTAGAGGGTGACCCTGAGTGTCCTTCCTCAGAAGCCTACCACCTTGCTTTTTAAAAGAGGTCTCTCACTGGCCTTGACATCACCAAGTAAGCTAGCCTCGGTGGGCAGAGAGCCCCACGAGGCCTCCCGTCTCTGCCTTCCCAGCAATAGGTTTGCAAACATGTCCCGGTTTCTGTTTCTGTTTTTTAATGAAGGTTCTAGGAACCAAACTCTTTGGGCTTGAAAGGCAAACACTTTACCAACTAAGCCATCTCCCCACTCCATTTATCTATTTATCTATCTATCTATTTACTTACTTACTTACTTATTATCTATTTATTGTGAGTGCATGTATGTGTAAATCACACGCCACGGCTCCAACGTGGAAGTCAGGGAACAGTTTTCAGGAGTCAGTTCTCACTGTCTCAGCCTCTGGGCTCTAGACTCCGGGATAGCTGGCCCTCGAGCTTCTGTCCAGTTGTCCTGTGTCTGCCTTGTGTCTCAGGGCAGGAGACCTGGAATTACAGATGTCCCACTGCTTCTGGCTTTCTGTTTTTCTCAAATTCAGGGTGTGAGGCTGTACAGCTGCCACTTTTACCTGGACGGTCAACTCCCCTACCAGGTCCCCCATTAGGGAGACCAGAGAGAGGACGCTGCTGTGTAGCTCAGTCAGTCTGGTCTTGGACTCACTGTGTATCCCAGGCTGACTTCAAACTCTTGAACCTCCTGCCTCAGCCTCCCAAGAGTTGGGGCTAAAGGAATATGCCACCATGCCAGGCTCCAGGCTGGGTACCAATCGAGGCATCATTAAATACCATCCTAAGGTAAGTTCTGTCCACTCTTTTCTTACTGGGGAAGATCCAAAGGAACCTGTAACTCTCAGAGAACCAAACTGATTTTTACAACCTGAAATCTTTTAATATTTCCCCTCAGTTCACTGCAGTTTTCCTTTCAAAAAACAGAGCCCACTAGAAAAATCTCTAACCCCAATAGGGCTGCTGAATTGTTGGGTAACAAATCCAAGGGGCTACTGCTTTTATCGGGGGACTTTCCTGCTTGTACCTTTGGTTCTATTCTAGAATCTTCCATTTCTATGGCATCTATCTCAGAAAACTGCCAGCGTGAGAACACAGGTGGAAACCGAGCGCTCAGTATTGACCTGCTTTATTTTGTTATTCATCACTATAAAACGGCATTAGACAGTTTCAGCTCGCTGGCAATCTGACATTCTAAGTGACTAATTAGCTGGACGTGAATCTGGATGGGAAGACGGAATTAGGTTCCAGAGAAAAACAAAAAGAGACTCTTCATGGAGGACCAGGAAACTCAAACACATATCTTCTCTAATTTGTTGTAGCAGAGAGTAGTCTGGTCTGTTTAACCCTTCTCTCCCTGGCTAACTGGGGCTTTGTTAGTGTGGCTAGCCAAACCCCTCAAGGTTAGGGCTGAGTCACTTAAGCCTGGGCCCCGCCAAGTAAAGGAACTTGGCCTGTTATTTTGAACTCCCATTTATCTATAATTTTTTTTATTTCTTATTCCCCAATTACACTATTTCTCATCAATCCTCCCCCAAAAAAATTATTACCAGAGGAGTTAATGCAAAACTCCTCCAAGGCGGGGAGGATGATCTGTTAGTATAAAACATTATCTTGTGTAATTTCAGAAATATAACTGAAGGAAAAAAAACTGAATGTATTTTTATTCCCTCTCCTTCTAGAATGTAAAGGGACTCTGCCTCGTGAGGACATACCTGTGTCCCCAGCACTGCCCCTGAGAGGCTGTGGCTTGGAAACCAGAGCATGTAAATAAACCCTGTGTATGTGCAAAGCTCCCCGCTGCTGCTCAGAGAGGTTCTGGTTTGTTTACATATTTTCCCCTATACTCTCTTTGTTTGACACTGCTAGCCTTTTCCTAGCTAGCTATCAAACATTGCTCATGTTCAAGGGTTAAAATAATGGGGTCATTATGGGCCTATTCCAGAGACACGGGCCAAAGAGACCCACAGCGGACTCGACGCAGCTGTCGGGAGCCACTGCGGGCCACTGGGGAGTTTGCTTATTTCTCTATCACAGTCTCCCACCTTGATACCCAGGACAAAAACACACCCACTGCATTTGGGCCCTGTGCTAAGAATAATTGTCACCAATATTGATTGGCCCTTGGGGACTCCGCTGAATTTAAAAATTGCAGACTGTGAAGTCCCAGCTGGGGTAGCCTCCCTGAGATTGGGGCTTATTTGTGACATGTTCCTATGTTTAAACTTATCTGTGAAAACTGTGAAATTAATAACCTCACGTTGGATACAATATGGTAACAGCTCTGCTGCAGCACGCAGCTATTTTTGTTCTTATTGTTTTCAGGCTGACTCCAGTCTCCACCCCTGGAAACCTCTCTGAAAACGAAGCCTGAGTGTATTTGTTACCTGGCACCTCAGGTCCCACGGTTTTTAAGATTGTGCAAATGCAGGGGTCTCTCGCCTCCTTTCGCTGGACATTGACTGTGAGCTGGTTTGGGACCTAAGCCGGCTCCCGCGTGGCCGCAGGCTCTGATGTGGATGATTTCAGCTGTCAGCTCCATTCTGCCTTCAAAGGAGGTTTCAAGCTTCACAGTTTTCATTTGGGCTCAAACCAGAGCGGAAAGTGTGGGCTGCAAAGTTCACACATGTTGGAGATAAAAATTCCAAACGTGTGCCGAGATCAATCTCAGCTGAAAGAGAGAAGCTAATCCCACACAGGCTCAAGTCACTCAGAAGGGTGTTTTTAAGACACACACACGCACACACACACAAACAAATGTGCACTCGGAAGGGTGTTTTTAAGACACACACACATACACACACAAATGCGCACCTCTGCTAGGAAGCTTCCTGTGAATGCCAGGCTCTCTTCCTGGCATGTCTAAAAGCCACTGAAGTCAATTTCAATTCTGTTTCCTGTATGCCCTGAAGTTCTTTGTGTGGGGTGTTGGTTTCATAGTCCTTGCAAAAGTTCTCCTTCCTTCCTTTCCATTCTGGTTCCCCCCTCATTAGAGATAATTAAAAAGAAGGAAGGAAGGAGGGAGGGGAGGGGGGAGGGAGGGAGAGAGAGAGAGAGAGAGAGGAAGGAGGGAGGGAGGGAAGGAAGGAAGGAAGGAAGGAAGGAAGGAAGGAAGGAAGGAAGGAAGGAAGGAAGGAAGGAAGGGGAGAGGAGAGGAGGGGACAAGGGAGGGAAGAAAGGAAGGAAAGAAGGGAAGGGAAGGGGAGGGGAAAAGGGAAGGGAAGGGGAAGAACCTAATGATATATTTTTAAAGATACATAAGAAGAAAAAGCAATCAAGGTAGACACTAAACAGCCCTCTGTTTTTGCAGCTTGTGATTTTTTTTAAAATTTTCTTCTGGTTTATCTCCATGCCCTAAAACTCCAGTGGAGTACACAGTTAAGCTTGGTAACAAGAATGCAATCACGTTTTATGTTTTTAAATACAGCTGCTAAAAATAAATGGAATGACTCCTACCACTCACGTGTATTCGTAATCCCCCTGTATCTTAATGTGGAAACTAAATAAACAATAAAAATCGAGGTTACCATTAATACTGACTTTTACATTTTATATTTAAAGAATTTACTGTACTGTCCCGTGTTTTTTTAAGTTCATCTTAAAGCCTCCCAGGGAGATATTCAAATACAGCTGCTTTGCGTTCTTGCTAGTTTGGAATTTTAAAGTAGGAATAATTATCATCATCATCATCATCATCATCATCATCATCATCATTGAGCATTTTACTTTATAATCTTCTAAGGTTTCTAAGACAAAGCATCAATAATAAAAATATAAATCCTAACTAATGAACCAGAGCATATATAGGACATAAAATGTAAATGCAACACACACTGAAATTTGTTTCATTATTCAAATTTTCAAAATAGTTTTTAAAATTGAGAGCCAACCAGGTGGGCAAATATGCTTCTATTGGACCAGAACAGAACAGAAAGGCAGTCCAAAGTCTCTGTATTGAGTCACAGTGAAGACTCTGTTTGAGCCATGATTTAATTTACATAGCAATTTAATGTTTTCAAATAGGCTTTCCTGCTTTTTACTGAAAACAAAGCTTAAGAAACAATGCCTGAGAATGGAATTGCCAATGGCAGGGATATTTCACAATGAATGTATTTGGAACTCTTCTGTCTCAAGATTTGGTGAGCAGCACAGTGACTCTGGTTTACTAACAGTGTGCTGTATCTTGAAGTTCCTCAAGAAAGAACATCCAAAGCTATCTCTCCACACATACAAAAAAAGTGGTAACATATGAAATGATGCGTTTGATAACTGGATTGATAATGCGTCGTTTCAATGTGTCTGTGTATCAATAGACTTTCTATACTCGAAGGATATGTAATTTTTGTCAATTATCATTTGATAAAGAGGGAAAGTCTTTGTTTTGGGGGGGGGTTGGTTCCCCCCACCCCGAGATGGGGTTTCTCTGTGGTAACTCTGGCTGTCCTGAAACTCAATCTGCAGACCAGGCTGGCTTCGAACTCACAGAGATCCTCCTGCCGCTGCCTCCTGAGTGCTGGGATTAAAGGTGTGTGCCACCACCACCTGGCAAATTTTTTAAAATAATGAAAAATAAAGTGTTTCAAAAATAAAATGTGATGTGGTTTTTTATTGGGTTGTTGCTTGTTTAGTTTGTTTTGTGTTTTAGACAAGACCTTACACTGTAGATCAGGTTAGCCCGGAGCTCACTACATAGCCTAGACTAGCAAGGCAGTCAAGCCAATCTATTTAGCCTCTCCAGTGCTGGAGTGACAGGCGTAAACCACCACCCTAGGCATAGGTAAAGCAATCTGAAGCTGTGGTCACACGGCTGACTACGATTGTGCTGTTCTTTTGCTGCAGAAGCTATTTTCTTACTTGATCCACTACAGCTCTACCGTAAAAAGGGGCCATACTTCACTGCACAACCAGTCATTACAACAGCCCCCCTCTCTGCTGCCACCAAGGTCACATAGACCTGTAAAGAACACTGGATCCCTAAAGCCAGCCATAACCTCCCGCTGGGCTATCTTGTTGTTGAGAATGCAGCCTCTGCTTGCTCTGGGCAGCACTGACATTGTTAACAGGTCATTGCGGGTGTTTGAGAGCAGAAGGGAAGATGGCAGACTTACTCGCAAGGCAAGCTTGGCAAAGCCCAGTACTTTAAAGCCATCATTTCTTGAATCAGAAAACGCAAAGAGTTCATGTTCTAGAACATTCTGTGGCACCTGGGAGTTACAAGAGGCAATTCTCGAAAAGGGGCATGACACTTGTTACTTCTGTCCTCATAACCTTGCCATTAGGTGTGGCTTAAAGGAGAAAGAAGGACAGGAGGGCCGAGGAGCCTAGCAGTGTGAGGCCCTGGATTAAATCCTCACTATCACAAAAGAACGCTAAATAATAAAATTAGTAATATAGAAAAGGAGAAGAGTTTTCCTTCATTTGCATTTGGAATGTGAATGACTTGACTCTAAGCACAACATGCTGGCATTGCCTTAGGTCCCAACGGGAAGAGGTGGAGAGGCCACACATCCCACAGCAAAACTGGGCTTGGAAAACAGTGCACGTGGCCTACAAAATCACGCTCAAGTTTCTCCTACGCTGTAAAGGTCATTCAGTGTGGTTTTCCCAGTCTTCTCGGCTGTGTTTTATTCACTATAAAAGACGTTCTACGGTTATTTGGCTCAGGAGATGCTTGTCAAGTATAGAGGTGGGCGGGCCCACAGGAGCAAAATCCAGGCAGCAAGGCCACAGGTGGACACTGGCTCTGAGCCATACCTTTTGTGGCTACCAAGAAGGGAAAGAAATGGTTTTCCCTCTGAGGCCATTTTCATTGCAGTGGCCTAGTCCAGGAGTCCTGGTCACACAAGAGTTCACCAGATAGAATACAGGACACCTACCTAAGTTTTAGTCCAGATAAACAGTATAAATATGCCCCATATGCATGGGACATACTGAAAAACAGACCTCAGAAGCCATCCATTCTCACAAATATCCCTGAGCTCTGAAGTAAAAAAAAAAATACAAGAACGATGAAGACCACTTCTGTGGGATGACAGGAGGGAAGGAATGATACTTGCTGTCTGGCCTGTGCCTCCAGAAAGGCGTTCAGTACAGTGCAGGCACAAGCACTGTCCTTTTGGGGACCTGGAATTCTCTAAGACAGCCTCTGAGCCCCACTGCCTGCATTTCAACCTCCTCCACCCAGTGGAGCCATCCCTAATTCCCTAGCCCTCACCATCTCCTGAAATGAATGACAATCACTTGTTCCAGAAGTCCTAGTTTTCTTTCTATAGATATGACCAAACACTGTGGCAAAAGTGGCTCAGAGAGGAAAGAATATGCTCAGCTTACAGACCCCCATCACAGTCTGTCACTGCGGGGAGCCAGGGCAGGAACTCAAGGCAGGAACCTGAAGGCAGGCTCTGATGCAGAGGCCGTGGATGGGGTGCTGCTTACTGGCTCGTTCCCCATAGCTTGTTCAGCCTGCTTTCTTTTAGAACCCAGGACGACCAGCCAGGGGTGGGACCACCCACAGTGGGGTGGGCCCTCTCCCATCAGTCACTAATCAAGAATATGGCCCTCAGACTTCCCCAGAGGCCAACGTGATGGGGGGAATTTTCTCAACAGAGGTTTCTTTTTCCCGGATGACTCTAGCTATGTCAAGCTGACAAGAAATGAGTCATCAGAGTAGAAATCTCCTAGAAGATGAATTCAGATTCTGCTCATGTCTGTGCAGCTGTACTGGCTCCGCCCATTCCTAGTTGGCTTTGCTCCTTGAAGAGTAGAGATCTAAGATGGCTGCCCTGGGGCTGTTTCTGTTACTCGGCTGCTACCAGTGAACCCCTTCTAAAGCCCATATGCCACCTCAGGTGTAAGTATTTTCACAGAATTTTTAACCATTTTAACTTAACTTGCATTTCAAGTAAGACAATACAGTGTTATATTCCATTCAAAACAGTTATTTTTCTTCATTTAAATGCGTGAAAGTATGAAATAGATTACCAATTAAATTATAAAAATATTAAAATTCTACTTATAATAATTGCATCTTGAAACTGAGTTGTAATTGAGAACAATAGAAATTTGAATAAGCAAGGAATTCAACAACTGAATTCTTTGGAAATATCAGTTTAGGTATCAAATGAGTCACTCTGTTTTCAAGTTGCTGGGGTGTGTGTGTGTATCTTGTCTGTTGGGGGCTGTGTGTGTATGTTTCTTTCTGTTAATCAGTCAGTCAGTCTGTCTGTCTGTCTGTGATGTGTGTGTGTGATGTGTGTGTGTGTGTGTGTCTGTATACTTTATGCGTGTGTGACCCTTTAGGATCAGGAAATCCCTTACTGTGGGGAAAATCGCAGAAATTTGTGAACCAGGACTTCTCTGTCTGGCCTTGCCTCTGTTGGGACTCTGTGGTGGGACTTCACGCAGGAGTGCTTTGTGTTTTGCTTTTTAACCTCTGAGTGTCCATGTGTTGCCAGGAAAATGAAAGAACTGATTCTGGCCAATCACCTGCTACACTCACGTCACAGCTGAAATGTCCTCACAGCACCTTTTCTGGCTTCCACCTTTTTCCTTAAGAAGCAGCGCCACCTTCCGGTTACAGTGGGCATAACATGTCAGTGGAACGTTTGACTAATGTGGTTAGTTTTTTTTTGTCAACTTGACACAAAATAGAGTCACTGGGAAGAGGGAACCTCAACTGAGGAATTGCTTGTATCAGATTGGCCTGTGGGCAAGTCTATGGGGACATTTTCTTAACCAATGATTGATACGGAGTCTCTCTGCAAGTGAAACCACACCTGACTGGTGGTCCTGGGTTGAATAAGACAGCAAACTGAACAAGCCTTGGGGAGCAAGCCAGTAAGCAGCACCCCTCACGGCTTGCATCAGTTCCTGCCTCTAGGTTCCTGTCTTGAGTTGCTGCCTTTGGTATCTCTGATGATGGATGTAACCTATAAGTAAAGGGGGGGGGAGGAGCGTTTTCTTCACCACATTACTTTTGGTGGTGGCGTTTACCACAGTAACAGAAAGCCAACTAGACCAAGACAGGACTGATTTGCTCTAGAGCAGCTATCTTTCCCAAGGTGTCCTTCGGTATGTGCTCACACAGTTGTGAGTACCTGCCTGCTGGTTAAAGACCAGTGGTCACAGACATGGAGCCAGGCTGTCAATGCTCGGCAGCTGCGCCCTGAGTCACTGGCCAAAGCTGTGTGATGTATGAGCTTGTTATGAGATACCACTGTTTCTGAAGGATGTCTCCTCCTATACAGTGGATGGAAAAAACTTAAGACTTCCCCTTCAATGGTTCCCCAAATCCATAGGTTTAGTTAGGAAAGGGAGCTCGTAGAGCCCACAGAGGTACATCAGGTCTGAAAATGACATATTTTCCTACTCATCCAAGAAGAAAGGGTGACATTACTTGTCCATGCTGGAGGGGCTCACGATTATGACCATGTACACTTAGATAATCTGGGAAAGGAATGGGGCTTCTATTCTTTGTTTCCTCTATTCCATTTTACAGAATTCTGTCACAGAAATGTGAAGTAACTAAATACCTCAAAAAATACTAGAGAAAAAATATGGTGCTGGACCCTGCATGCTGCAATAGCAACCTGCCAAGCAAGAAGGGCCCGCCAATGCAATCATGGCATGACAGCTATGGGGTAACCAAGGGCAGCTGAGTGGATTTGATGCCTATCCACAGAAGGAAATTTCATGTCTAGTGCTGTAATCCTGGTCAAAGGCCCATGGCTGTAAAGGTCATATTCCCAAGGGAATAACCTATTATTGTTATTTCAATAAACTTTAATAATTTAATAAATATATAAAATAATAAATATATGTAAATATAATAAAATCATAATTTTAATAATATTTTGTCAAATTTGCCTTCTAAATATTTATGTTTCTGTCCATAGACCTGAGCTGCTCTCAACGTTGGACAGAGACGCTGCTTTTTGCAGCAGTCAATGGAGAGATGCATAAGTGTTCAAAGTGCTGAAAAAACTAGACTGGGTGTTCAGCCCTAAACAAGACACCTACATCCATCACTCTGCACACGCACCAAGGTTCAGGGAACATCTCAAAAGAGAATGTGGAAAGAGTTGAGAGCGGGAGGACGGAGACGCGGTTGTCAAGACGTAACATGGCTATCCAACCGTGAACTCTCGGCAGCTGTAGCTACTTGGACTTGACCCACATAAGGTCAGGGCAGCACAAACTGCACATAGGTGGATGTCTCTGTTACAGTTTTATTGCGGAGATGAAACACTGTGTTCAAAAGCAACTGGGAAGGAAAGGGTTTGCGTGGCTCACGTATCACAAGCTGCAGTTTATCGAGAGCAGCCAAGGCAAGAACTCAATCAGGGCAGAAATTTGGAGAGGCGGAAGTGAATGCAGAGGCCGTGGAGGTACGGTGCTTACAGGCTTGCTCCTCATAGCTTGCTCAGCCTGATTTCTTATAGAACCCAGGACTACCATCCAAAATGGGCTGGCTCTCTCCTATCAATCACGGGCCACAAGTCCAATCTTATGGGAGCATTGTTTTCAATTGAGGTTCCCTCCTCTCCTAGGGCGTTAGCTTGTGTCATAAAACTTGCCAGGACAGTGGGGTGAACAATCTCCAGGTCCTACCACTGACTGAGGAGCTACCGACAGTGGATAGCTGCTGCGGAAGAGAGAGCCGTTCTCTTTTGAGGATATGGCTGCTGATAGATTTCCCGTGCTCTAGGGTGTCACCTCTACCTGTACAGCACTAACTGGACTTGATGGGTTATTTTAAAAAAGACATGAAATTGGGAGTAGAAATGTATTGGGGGAATATGAAAGAGCCCAAGAAAACGGGAGTAAATATGACCATATTTCATTATATACCTGTATGAAATTCTCAAGAACAAAAACTTAAATACATAAATACAAGTATGTATATGTTTATACATATTCCTCATATACAAAAACACTTACATATACATAAACCTCAACTGAGAAAATGTTCCCACCAGACTGACCTGTAGGCAAGACTGTGGTGCATCTTCTTGATTAATGATTAATGTTAGAGGGCCCCCAACTTATTGTAGGTGTTGCCAGCCCTGGACCTTAGGGTGTATAAGAAGCAGGCTGAGCAACAAGCTATGAGGGGCAAGCCAGTAAGCAGCACCCCTCCATGGTCTCTGTACCAGCTCCTGCCTCCAGGTGCCAGCCCTGTTTGTGTTCCTGCCCTGACTTCCCTCAGTGACAGACTGTGATGTAGAAGCTCCCTCCCGTGTCATTTTTCTTCATGGTTTTATTACAAATAAAGCCCTAAGAAATGTATGTGTATGTACATGTGTGTGTTATATATAATCTACATACATAACCCAGAACCTCATAAATCGGAGTGCAGATACATGAGAGCCGATAGCTAAGTTACTCTGGGACAAAGCCCTCCCAAGGAGACTGGTCGTGAGGGGGAAGTGCTGGGGACCTTTTGTGGAGACAGGAAAGACCAGATTCAACAAGACACCAGAATGACTTGACCTTTTGGCGAAGGAGAAGTTAAGATGTTACATGTGACCCACAAGGCAGACGCCAAAGCATAAGAATACTAACACGTTGCATAGGGCTGGAGACGTGGTTCCAGGGGTAGTGTGCTGGCCTGACATGCCTGAGGCCTTGTGTCAATCCCAGCACGTGATCAAGAGAGATGGCACACCTCTCTAATCCCAACACTCAATAGGTGGAGGCAGAAGAACCCAACCTTCAGGGCCATCTTTGGCAACACAGACTTCCAGGCCATCCCAGGCTACTTGGGACCCTGTCTCTAGATGATGATGATGATGGTGATGACGACGACGGTGATGATATGTCATATAAAGCAGTAAGTGTCTTGACTGAAAGCATTTTTATACTCAAAGGAAACTGTTACTCGAGGCTGAATTGCTGAATCGCAGCTATTCTAGATCTCAGGAAGAAATTCTTGGCCACCCTTAGCCGGTCTTACACATAACCAGAACTGATGTGTCAGCGCTGTGGTAACTCAGAAGCTGAGATGGGAATGAGAAGGAGGAAGGAAAGGGAGACACCCTGGTCACACCATGGAGCTAGTGGTCAGGGGGAAGCAGAGCCAAAAAGTGGAACCACCTACAGGGTGCCCCAAGAGCTTTCCGCAGTAAGCACTTCGAGGCTGAACTTCGAGGTCTTGGCAGTAATCCTGTAAGACCTTTCTCAAGCCCAATAATGATGATATTCGGCTGGCATTGACAGTTGCCAAAGTCACCCGTGTCTCTACCCCACTGGTCATTCCTTTTGCTTCTTCATTCCACACCTTCACCTAGCCATGCCTCCTTTTGCAGGACAGCAGAGCACCAAATATAGTTATTATTGTACATAAGGTAAGAGTTGATAAGCCGGGGATGCATACTAAGGGTGGTTCTGTGGTGTCAAGAGCAAAGTCTGCTCTCCAAAACTGCTTGTCCTTATTCTTGGTGGGGTCTAGTACGCTGATGCTGCTCCAGGGAAATGGTATGTTAAAGACTGTCTTTAAATGCACAGGTCCCAAAGAGTGGTTTGCAGATGTGACCCAGAGAGGGAGTGGCAAAGGCTGTTACAGTGGGAACAGGATCCAAGCAGAGTAAAAGGTGTTCTCAGAAGGGATCCCCACAATCTAGAGCACAGGTTCGCTCAGCTACACGTGTGCTTGCACACATGGATAGAGTGGTGATCCTGGCTAAGCAGTGTCTTAGGTGATCCTATTGGGCCGAAGCAGATGGAATATTTAATTGGATCCAGAGGATTTAAAAGCTCACGCAGAGGGGTGTGTGCTGTCTTCTTGAGGGGCAGTGTCAGTCAAACCCTCTGCCAGGGAAGGATGGAGAGAGTGAAGAAGCCAGTAAAGGAGAGAGAGCAGGGGAAGGTGAGAGGTCATTACCTGTGAGGAGCAAGACACTGAGTAGTTGTTTCTCATGACCGACACACTTCCCACTTCTCCAGTGAGCCAAAATCAAAACCCACCCACCCCATCTAACACACACACACACACACACACACACAGTGAAACTCTAGGAAAAGTAATTCCCCCAACCTGCAGCGGTGCAGATCAGGGTGGGCATGCCAAGCAGGGATCACCTTTGCGCATCTTCGGAAGATTCCACGGCTGATGTCAGTCCTTGCTAGCCACCCTCCAGCCCCGTGTGGATGGTGCTTGCTGCCTGTGGCATTGATAGGGAATGTTCTGCCTTCCTGAAACGCCTACCCACATCACCAGCCATCTTGTTCTTCCTTCAGATCTCACCTCAGAGGTAACTGTCTCCAGCAAGACATCTAGGCCACTCCTCTAGAACTTGCTCACGTCACCCCATCACTCCATACACCCGTCACAGGTAAATGCGCCTGTGAGGTTGTCTTTATCTCCCATGAGAAAGCCACAAGACGGCGGGGACTGTGACTTCCAGTTCAGTGTCATGTCCCTGCGTGGCGTATGACAGAGATGCCCTCAAATTGGTCTTCAGTGTGACAGTGGTGCAGTTAACGAGAAGTGCGAGTCAGCAGCTGCTGAGAGCTGCCTTCTCCTCCTGCAGGGAACAGTGGCCACATGGCCTCCCCTCTGAGCAGCCTGTGTGGGCCCAGGCGCTCCCTGTACAAAGGTTGTCCCTGCTCAACAGACTCCTGGAGGCCCGGGCTGGATAGACTAACCTCCTCACTGCTTTTGTGCATCCAGACAACCTCTCTTTACAAAAATGTGCCACACCTAACCCAGACTGAGAGACAGAAACAGGCGTTTTGTAAAGGTTGTTGGGACAGTTGAATGGCATCCACATCTGGAAGCCAGCTGTGAGTGTTTCCCTTTCATTGTTTCATCGCTATTTATTAAAAAATAAAGCAAACAAATGTAGGGCAGGTCTAGCACTAGCCAAAGGATTACGTTTTCCTTTTTCACTATAAGGCTTTGGAAAATAAATTGTTTTGGTTGCTTACTGCTCACACCAACAGCTGAGGCTGAAGTCAGAGGAAAGTTTAACATTCTTACTGAAGTGCACTAGAGTTTGACCTTGATCTCTGAATGTGTCTATGGCCTTGACAATAGGCCCTAAACCTCAGGGGCACAGGGAGGAATACCTGTTGGGTGATGACAGCACTTACAGACTATTCCTTGGAGCAATAGACAAGGTTAAATCTGTTAGTTTTACAAGAAGGCATTAGGAAAGTATTTTTGTGTGTTCTAAAGTGAGAGGCTGTGTGTGTACACATGTGGAGATCAGAGGTCAATGTCAGGTGTATTCCCTCAATCACTCTTCATCATATTTTTTGAGGCAGGGTCCTTCAGTGAACCTAGAACTTACTGATTTGGTTAGACAGCCCAGCACCAGGGTTACAGGCATGGGCTCCCAGCACTGGGGTCACAGGCATGGGCTCCCAGCCAGACTCTCACAGACCTGAGCTCCAGCCAGGCTCTCACAGATTTGCTGCAGCTCTGAGCTTGGGTCCTCACACTTATACAGCAAGAGCTCTACATTGCACCATCTCCCAGCCCCCGATGCAACCTCTTTTCAAAAATATTTTTATCTGTGATTTGTTAAATTTCTTAATGCAGAACCTGGGGGCAGGGAGGTGAGCAAGTGTATCTTAACACCTGATTGAAGATGAATATACAGCCGGGCCAGGTGTTGCTAACCTTCAGGCAGATCTCTGAGTTTGAGGCCAGTCTGGTCTACAAAACAAGTTCCAGGCCAGCCAGAGCTACAGGCCAGCCAAAAAATGAAGATAAAATAATTCTATGGAAAAGTATATTGATTATATATGTCCCATAAAGAATTCCAAAAAGAACATCTAAATACCCTGTTCTCAACTCTAAGGCTCAAACATGAAATGTATTGGTTTTGCGTCAATAACATAAAGAGCCAGCAGAGTGCACTGTTCCCTAATAGGAAAGGAGCTATGGGACACCCAACCCATCTCTCTCACCCCTGCAAAGATGGAAACCAGAGGACATTTCTAGGGCTGCCTTAACAATGAACCACAGGCTGAATGGCTCCCACAACAAAAATACTTTTGCTCATAGTCCTGGGGTCTGAAAGTCTAGATTTAATGTGTGCACAGGGTTGGTTTATAACCTTGGGCCTCTCGTCGGCTAGTGGATAGAATCGTCCCATGTCTTCATGTGGACATTCTGTCATATGTCCTGATCAGGAGAGATGGCTCGAAAGACTCTGGTCCAATTCCCAGCACACACATGGGGTAAAACATTCTGTGACTCTGGTTCTAGGAGACCCAGTGCCCTCTTCTAGCCTCCTTGGGTACCAGGTGTGATCATGGTACACATACACAGACAAAGCATGCATGCACATATTGATTAGAGCCCAAACTAATGACCTAATTTAATGTCTTTAAAGATTATATACTCAAATACAGTCATATGCTAAGATTACAGCAGGCTGCAGCATCAACATCTGAATGGGGGTGGGGCATGACTCAACACATAGAAGCTTCCCTGTTTTCAGTGTCGCTGTCCTTTTAAAAGACATGGACAGGCATCCCTGAGTTGCAGTGTTTAAGACAGTATGGCTTTGCACAAAAGCGAACCTGAGAGACTTTATTTAGGAACTTGAACTCTTTTCCTAGGCTATCAGTGTGTAGTCTGATTCTCTGTCCATGCTCCTGGACATCATCAGCCGCCACAGGAATGGGAGCAATCTACAGCATGGTGCAAAGCTGGGATGGTCAGTGGTCGGCCACCGTCAACACATTCTTCTGCTTCCTGTATTTTCAACATGCAATGAACCTCAGGGCAAGGTTCATCTGCATGTTAAAGCGGTTTTCATTTTGTTTCCTTCTTGTATGATGTGGATATGTGGTCATGTGTATAGTGGTGTGTGTGTGTGGAAGCCAGAGGTCAGCCTTGCTTGTTGGGTTTTTAAATTTTCTTTTGGTTTTTTAAATAATTGATTTATTGGTTTGTTTTGAAGTAGGACCTCTTATTGGCCTGAGGTTCTCTAATTAGCATAGCCTGATTGGGAACAAGCCCCACAGACTCCACTTGCCTCTGCACAAAACTACACCCCGCTTTTTTTTTTTTAATGTGTGTTCTGAGGTCTGAACTTGGATCCTCATGCTTGCAAAGGAATAATTTCATAGGCTGAGATATCACCCAGCCTCATTTTTCTAGAAATTATATTGCCTACATGGTTTTGAGTCTTGCAATGATTCAGTGATGTAAAGACCTTTTCCTACCGAGGTGCATCAGTGTGTGTTCTGAGGGAAGTGAGATTTGGGAGATCCGTGGGAGGCCTTGTGAGGTGACCTACCTAAAGATACAGAAGGAAGGCTTTTGGGACAGAAAGAGGTGGTTGGCAACCCTCTGCAGAGGCCCAAAGTTTCCTGAGACACCAAATGGGGGTATTGAGTATGTGAAGGCCAAAATAGTAAGAATCATAACGGGCTTCAATAGCAGTCTTGCAGAATCTCTCTTCCCAAGGACTTACACACACACACACAGGCTGGCGCAGGCCCTCAAGTAGGCTGGCCTGCATGTGCGCAGGAGAGGACCACCTGGAGGGACGATCAAGCTGATTCCAGGAGGGAAAGGGAGATCCATAAAGGAGACAGAGAGGCACAGGATTTGTGTGCAGAGCAAACATTCCAGGGCAGAGACCAAGTCACACCCACTGAGTGACTCTAAATAAAGAAGACCAAGACTGGAAGCGTGTGCAAGAGCAGGTAGCCCTGAGAGTCTTCGTGTGGAATCTGCGTGTTATTCTGAGCACCTCGAGGGCCTGGGGAGGTTTGAGCATGAACACTGGCTTCAGGAAGCTAGGCTGCCTGGTATGTGCACACTAGGTAAAAGCATTGGGTTTCAACAGCCCTGCTGGCTTTGCTATGAATAGGAAGCAAAGCACACTCTGGAGCAGATATGGGCTCACAGTCTAAGTGGAATGAAACTTCACCTGTTGCTGTGGCCTGTGTGAGGGTTGCCATGGCCAGTTAGTATGATAAAGGCTTAGTCCTCCAGATAGAGCTGTTGGAGGTGGTAGAAGTTTTAGGGATGGGCCCTATGAGAGGTTCTTTTGTCATTCAGGGCATTCTCTCAAAGGGCATCTTAGAATCCCAATCTCCTCTCCCTCTTGCTTCTGGAGTAAGCACTGTGCTCTGCCACACACATTCGCCATGACATGTTGCCTTCGTCAGAGATCCAAAGCCATCAGACCCCATAGCCCTGAGCCCAGATGAACCCGTTCCCATTATAAGTTGCTTGTCACCAACATTTCATGCTAGTGATGGAAAACTAATTCTATACTTCTTCTTTAAGAAAAAGAATATAATGAAATAATAAATAATATTTCTGCACCCCTAATTTAAGAAAAAGAACCCAACCATGTAACATCAAAAGCCAAATTAGGAGGCTGGAGAGACAGCACAGCGGTAAGAACACTGGCTGCTCTTGAGGGGACCCGGGTTCAGTTCCCAGCACCCGCATGACAGCTCAGAAACACCTACAACTCTAGCTCCAGGAAATCTAACACTCTCTTCTGGCTCCCGAGAGTACCTATACATATGTGTACATACACACAGACAGACACATTAATAATTGTAACATAAATCTTTAAAAAATATACCAAGCTAGGTACAGAGCTTTGCCAAGAACTAGGGTCCTGGAGCTGATGATCCCTAGCCCCAGAGCAGGTGGCTTTTCATTACAGTACTGAGGATGGGAACGACCTCCCTCAACTCACCATATTATACATACACCCGTCACAAACCTCGCCTGCACCACACACATCTGTCAGGGGCCCCAGGAGACAGAGCTGTTGGCTGAAGTCTCAGGTACATCCCACTAAGGGAACTGAGGTATGGCTGGGATCTGACGCCACAGAAAATAATTCCAGCATGCATCAATTGAAACAAAGTCAGGTTTACTAAGTAAAGAAAGGGAAATAGATAGTACACACTGTAAATGTAGATTCACCAGATGTAGCCAGAGATTCAGGTTCAAAGCCTCTTATTCTTTTGTCTAATTAAATCACCGTGTCTTCCCGGAGCCCTGGAGCCGTGGAGCCCTGGAGCGCTTTGTCCTCTTTGCAATCTTGTCTTCATTCTTGAACTGGAAGGTTTCAGCCTTTGTACAGTCTAGAACATTTAAGCTGTTAGCGCAGATCTAGAAGGCTTATTTAGCCTTAGCCTTCTGAAACCTACTGCTGACTGAGCCACTCTGACTAGCTCTTTTGAACTCTGATTCCTCTGGTTCAACTCACTCTCTGTTCTGGGCTTCTGCTGAGCTCTGCTGTGCCTCTGTGTCTCTCCCTGAGCTCTCACTGCTCCATCCTGCCTCTGCAACTGACTGCTCTGTAACTCACTGCAGCCTCAGCTTCTGTAATTCCTCCGTAACTGACTCTTCAACTAACTCTGTAACTGCTCCTCAACTGACTCTTCAGCCTGCTTCTCCACGGACTTCTTCTTACTGACCCTTCAACTGACTCTTCAGCCTGATTCTCAACTAACTCTTCTCTTAACTTACTGACTCTAACTCCCACTAACTCTCTTTGACTGAGAGCCCACCTTTTCTCCTGAGAACTGGACATGTCCTTACTCTGCTAACTCTTCCTCTGATTAGTCGCTTTGTCTGCCATTCCCTCTAACTCATCTCAGAGGTCACCTCCTGTCTGACACTGACTCCTTCTGAGTTCTGCTTCCTGTGTCTGCTTCTACTTTTTTTCCCCTAGGGATTAAAGGCATAGACCACCACTGCCTTCTGAATACTGAGATTAAAGGTATTTGCTACAACCATTTTCTGAATGCTGGGTTAAAGGTGTGCCAACATTTCATCCAGACCACACAGGCCTCTGAATGTAGACCCTGGAATGTAGACCTTAGCTTTCACACAGGGCTATTCCTCTGCATTATGTTTTAGACTTAAGCATGGAGGGATGTATTTAAGTGTCTTAAAAATGTTTTGTAGCTTTTGAAATGACACTGCCCAAAAAGATACCATTGACAAGCAGGTTCAAAAATTAAGCAAAATTTTAAAATTCAATAATAAATGTGAGCTCTCTTACTTATTTCTCTTATCTTAAATAATTTCCTTTTGTAAATGAAACGTCAAGATAATTTACCAAGTCATTGCTCAACTTTAGGCATGAGACAGGAAGACCGGCAATGTTAACATCAAAGGTCACAACCTCCAACCTTTCAGCCTTAGGCTAGCTTGTTTCACTTGCTGTTTTTAAGCTGCCATTTAATGTTTCTTAGAAAAAGTGAGAGCTGTCTTCTGCAGGCGGTCTTCACAGTTTACCAGCTGTTGGTTGGATTGATGCCCTCAAGGCTTACCCAGCAAGAAATGCAAACCAGGCACAGAAGTGAGGGGTTTTCTTTTCCTTTCAGAGTCCCCTCTGTTTCCCCATTCTATCCTGTCTTACACCCACACACTACACCACCAAGACTCCGTACACACATTCCCCATGAGGAAGCGACACACACCACGGATGCCGTTCACACCGCACACATACAAAGCAAGTCTTTATGTGTAGGACACTATTCTGCTCTCCCACCTCCTTGATGTCTGAGGCTTCTAAATTGATTTCATGGTCTTGAGCAGAGGTTTGGATGACACGGACTTCAAGGGAGACAGGGGAAAGCCACAGGCCTCTGCGAAAGGGATCTTTGGTGGTCTGTGGCCTGCCCTTGACTGTTAAGCAGAGTGATTACTCTTGGGCGGAGTCCTGGCCTGAGACACAGCTAAGGGAGAAGGCCTCCTCACACTGGCAGCTGCGGGGGGCAGGGAGACAGAATCAGCCGGGCAGCCTACCAGAGAGCCTGCGGGAGGAGCCCTCAAAAGTACGCACAGCTTCCTATCTGGAAAACCCCTTGTGATTTCTGCTTCACCTCTTTGTTTCACAATGTCCTGTGTCTCCTTATCGCTCTCCGCATCCTTGTTTTCCAAACTGCAGCTGAGTCACGGACCCTATTTAGTCGGCTGTCTTCATCTGCAGGTTCCAGGTCCCCAGACTTATCCAATCTCAGGCAGCAGAGATTCAGGACAACGTACTGGCTTTCATCAGATGTGACCAGATGTTCTCTGCCGTTGTTCCACATGCTACACAGGAGAGTGAGTACAGACATAGCATCTATATGAGACTAGGTATTAGAAGTGCACTACCAGAGGCTCACGTGTCCAGAAGAGGGGTGTGTGTTATGTGTGAATAATTTGTCACTTTGTATGGAGAACTCTGGCATCTATAGGTCTGGGTATGGAGACAAGAGCCCTGGAGTCAATTCTCCACAGATACTGGGAGGTGACTGTAGTGGATTTCAGGCAGCTTTAGAAGAAAAAGAAATGGAACGAAAATGGGTGGATTGGGCAGGGATAGCACCAAACAGAACCGAGCACACAGTAGGCCTAAGTACTAATATGATAGGAGTAAGTATGTATTGGATTTTAACTTTTCTTAGCTGTCAAGTCATCTATTGAATAGATGAAGCTGTAAATACAAAACAGAGAGAATAGGCCATGTTTATGATTCAAATACTGAAGTACAGAATGAAGCAAGCCCAGAAATTGCCAATTGAAAAGGAAGTCTAAAGCCCACAGCCTATGGCTGACCCTACTGTGCTCAGGGAGAGCCAAGGGATTTAATCATTTCAGTTATTGTTTTTCCTGGCTAGTAACCAGCCAGGCAAACACTCTTCCTGTTGCAAGCAGGTATACTTCTTAGTGTAAAGCTGAGGTTGGTCTTGGGTGATTTGTTCTCTTAAGGGCTTTGGTTCATGTCACTGTGAGGATGGGAATTCTGGAGTTTGCAGGCTGGAGAGCCACAGAAGACACTATCTGCAGCTGGAATCTGAAAATAGCTGCAGGAAGAACTCCTTCTTCCAGAGAACTCAATGCCTCCTTTTATGGCTGATTAGAAGTGGGCCACACCTATTACAGAAAGCAACCTGCTTTACTCCAGGATTACTGGCACACATCTTAACCCATTTTAACATTATCTGCACAGAAACATCTAGATTGGTGTTTGTCCAGGCATATCCTGGCCAAACTGACAGGTGACATTGACCATCACATACTACCTTTCTTAGTTTCATTCCTGCAGCTGTGAGAAAATACACTAAGAGCAACATAAGGAAGAAAGGATTTAACTCACAAGTACAGGATACAGTTCTTCAATCTGGGAAAGTCAAGGTAGGAACTCAAGTATCTAGTCACATGATATCCACAGACAGGAGCTGAGAGAAAGAATGAAGAGAAAGAATGAGAGAAAAAACTTTCTGCTTTTTTATTTACTACCTTTTTTCACTCTTACACAGTTCAGGGCCCAGCCTAGGGAATGGTGCTACCCACAGTGGGCTGAATCCTCCTACATCAACAAACAATCTATATAAGTCCCCCTAGACATCCCTACAGGCCAACCTGAACTTTATTATTATCATTTAGATTTATCATTAAGATTCTCTTCCCAGGTGATCCAACAGTTAAAACTGACCAGCACACTACCTTAGGAAATATTACCACTATCTAACAAACACATAACCCAGGATGGTAGGAGTTAAGTTTGCATTCTTACATAAACCTTGCTGAATGGCCAGTTTAGCACCAAGTTCTAGTCATCATCTTCCTATCAATTCTAACTCATCCACACTACTATGGTCCTGGTCCAGGGATGGGCAGAGGGTCTGCCCATGAATGGTCACTCCCAGGAGACATTGTAGAAAGCTGGGAGGGCAACACTGGTTATATGGTGATGGGGTGAATGCTACCAGCATTTGATGGGCAGAGGCTAAGGATGCTGACCACTGAGTAATCTCACAACTGTCTTCTATGATGAATCCATGGCTAGGTCTATGCAGGTGAAATCTCTGTTTGTAATTATCCGACCTTGGAACCTATTTCTATCTTCCATTTAACCATACGTGTTTTGGAAAAAGACTATATTGTCTTGTACCAATGTATACATATATACATTTATCCAAATTCATGTCTCTTTCTCAACACTGAATGTGATTTTCCCTTCAGAACTGTGTTCTGAAGTTTGCACCCCACCACTGCTCTTCCTTCCATCCCTAACTTCAGCACTAACTGATAGCCAACTCCCCCTCTAATCACCTATCTTGCTGCTTTGGCCAAGACTCCCTCCCACGCTGTTGTCGTGTCAGGACCACCCCAGCCATTCATCTTGAAGCCCCCTGCACAAAAGCCAGTGTTCTTACTAACTCCTGTTCCTGTTCTGACTTTATCTCACCTTTCTCCCATCCTAATTCCCATCCCCAGAAGGATGCATTTCTCTCTCCAATCAATCAATTGATCAATCAGGACTTTGAACTCAAAACTTATTGTTTGCAAACAAATGCAATCCTCACTTTTCCTGACCACACTGCTTAAGAGTTAGACAGAAAGGATCTGGACAGCAACAAAATGGTCCTGCAGGTCATCCTGGGCCCTGCCCTCCTACTCAGAGAAATTACTGGGACCCCAAGTCTAGGTTCTGTCTTTGCTACAGCTCCCTTGGGTTACCAAAGCTAGTGCTATAGCCTTGTAATTTTGTTTGGGATTCCCCAAAGCCTTCTGATTCTGAAGGTTCAAAATCCAGACTCAGCCAACTTATATTGAAAATATTCAGGAAGAAGCCTGGGGACATGTACTGTGAATAAAACATTTGCCATGCAACATGAGGACCAGAGTTCAACTTCCCAGAACCTGTGTAAAATCAGGCAGACAATATGGCTCCCTATAATCCCAGCACTCAGTTGACACAGACAGGCGATTCCAGGGCAAGTTGGCTACCTATATACTAGTCAATCGGTGACTTCTGGGTTTAATTGAGAGACATGTCTTAATAAATAGAGTGGAAAGCTATCAAGGAAGATATCTAGCATCAACTTGGGGACTACATTTACATGTATCACACACATACGCATACACACCACATACAAATATAGACCATCTATGTGTGTGAATTACAAAGGTCTGAATATATGTTATATTATGTGCTATAGCCTATAATATATATTATATTATCTTATATTATGTGCTATAAAGTCCAGGACGATCTGCAGGACCATTTTGTTGCTGTCCAGATCCTTTCTGTCTAACTCTTGAGCAGTGTGGTCAGGAAAACTGAGGATTGCATTTGTTTGCAAACAATAATTTTTGAGTTCAAAATCCTGATTGATTGATTGATTGATTGTTCAGACTGAGAAGGACTTCTCTCTCTCTCTCTCTCTCTCTCTCATACACACACACACACACACACATACACACACATTTATAGTCAGTAGAAAAATGTTGGGTCTGTCTGTGATGAAAGTGTACAGGCTTTTTTTCCTTATTATTCCCTAAAGAATATGCCAACTGTTTCCTTAGCACCTTCGTGGCATTGCTCATGAAACTTGAAGCTTGAATATCTGTTATGGTTGAATCTGAGATGCCCCCCACAGACTTATGTTTTGAGTGATTTATCTTATGGTGCTAATTTAAAGGCTGTCCAACCTGTGGCTATGGGCCACATGCGCCCCAGGATAGCTATGAATACATTCTATCACAAAAAAATCACAGACAAAAAATATTGAAGCATTGTTTTTGGGGGGGGGACTTTATCCTGTAATTCAATCAAGCAGTTCTTAATAGACAGTAGTACTAAATGGTTTTGCAATGCCAAAGGGATGGATACAGCTGCTAGACCCTTCAGGAGGTGGGGCCTGACTGGCAGAGGGAGATCATGAGGGATGATGAGTCATAGCTCATCCTTGGCTCTTTGAGGCTCTCTGCTTCTTGGCCTCCTGCCAGGTGAGGGTTCTCCACTGCACACTCCTGCTCCCACTAACACCACCCACTAACACTGCCGTGTTCCCTCCGCTGTGAGAAACCGAAATCACCCTCAGCATCATGATGTCACTCTTTAGAATTTAGAATACTGCTCTGAGGAAATGGCTCCATCAATCAGGTGTCTGCCTTGCAAGCATAAGGAGCTGACTTCAATCCTAGAATCCATGTGAAAATGAAGAGTGTAATCCCAACACTAGGGGAGTAGAGACAGGAGGGTCCCTGGGGCCTGGTTGGTGACTTCCAGGTCAATGGGAGAGACACGGTCTCAATGATGGTGGGTGGTAGAGGATGACACCCAGGGCTGACCCCTGACCTCCCCTCACATATTCATATATATGAATGTGCATGCGTACACACTTTAATACAGACAAGGAAAAAAGCAGATAATTTTAAAAGAATTTAGTGAACTGTGTAGAAATGTGGGGGGTAGCAGATTGGAGGAAAAGAGGAAGGAGAAGCACCTCCCAGGGGAAACTGAGAAATTGTCCTGTAAAGACACTGTTTAGATATAGTCTCCAAACATGAGTTCAACACCATAAGCTCATATGTTGATCTGCTCTGCTGGAGAAGATGGCTGGTAGGTGAGAACACAGACCTCCCAAGCCCCAGAGAAGGGTGTTGGGTTTGGAAAGCAGTGGGAGAAGGAAACGAGTCATTTTAAGACTCTCATATGGGAAAAGGTCATGTGCACTGTAGCCAAGTGCAAGGCTGAGGTTGTGGCGATGGTGGCAGCTGCCTCTTGCTCTGTCAAGCAAGGCTGAGTGCTCTGCTCACCACAACCTCAACACCCCGAGAGCAAAGGTCTGTTGCTTCACTTCCTCCATCGGCTGGTTTGAGGCTGCTCGAAGCTAATTGGGGTTTGGGATTCTTAGCCTAGAGACTGAGGAACTGGCCCTCACCCAGCTCACAGGTGCAAGTTTGAGGGAAGTTCATGGCCTGCCAAGAGCACGACCATCTGGAACTTCAGCCAGGACCCACCAAGAGAATGCTAGAGTCCAGAATTTGGTCTCAAATGTAAATTTGACACAAGGCACATTCACACTAGACTCAGAACTGGATCCAGTTCTCCAGACACATTATTTGGGGCTCTCTCCACTGCCCTGGAAGAACAGGAAGTTGCCAGGTATGAGGTTTTATGAATGGAAAAACCAGACCCACATTGGTGAGGCTCAGAAAATTTCACTGAATTCCCTTCTTTTGTGAAGCCTCTAACACACACATGCATTCCGAATTGAGAATGTTCTTTCTTCACAAATCTCTTTCATAGCTCTTGCCACAGGCCTTCTTCACTGCAAGAAAACACTGCCACACACTTCCTGTAAAAAGCAGAAGTCGTTCCTGGGTACTTCCTCCAAATATACATAGGGTCTACCTCCATTTCTTCCATTACAAAGGGTACCAAGTTCCTACTTCTACAGAGTCAGCCCTGTGCTGCGGTCCTGGACGCCCCTCGCCCTATCTCAACCACTTCAGTCTTATTTTCCTCTCCCTTTATCAATGTAGGTTATTCTCAACAGACCATGATCATGCCCAACAACCTGCCATCATAATCTTAGCATTATGACAGACTTTTCCTTGGAAGACACATCACATATATCCACACAACTCAGATAGGAAATCCCATGAAAAAGCAAAGCAGAAATACCACCGAAGTCCACCTTAGTGAACCAATGAGTTTTATTGGGGTTACTTGGAATATGGGTGAGGGGTTACTTACAGGAGCATAAGTGACTCAAACATATCACCAAAGCCCACTCCAGCATGAGTGACATAGCTCACAAAGCTGGGAACCTGGAGCATACTGCACAGCCTGCAGGCAGCTCAACAGGTGGGAGAGGATCCTTTCTAGGTGGCTCAGTTGATCAGAGTCTCTTCCAGGCTACTTGGCTGGTCTTGGAATTTCTTTGCTGCTTAGCTCCTCTGAAAGCAATTCTTAGCAGCCTTTGCTGTTTACTCTTGGAGAAGGAGGAGACTAATGATTCTTGTCAGCTTCAGGGACTTCCTTAAGCTACTTGGAATTGTTTGTTTTCTGTTTTAAGGAGCTTTGCTGCAGAACGCAATGTTCAGTCTAGGACAAAAATGCAACACAACAATGGCTAAAATCCAAAACTGATAACAAGAGCTGACAAGAACGTGGGACAATGAAACTTTTATCGCTTGCTGGTGGGAATATAAAACATCTGATTATATCATACCATGTGATCTGCTGAGTATGCTCCAGAGTACTTACTTCAGTGAATTAAAACTCCTATCTAGGTGCTGGAAGGATGCCTCAGTGGTTAAGAGAACCTGCTGCTCTTGCAGAAGACCTGGCTGGGGACCTCACATGGTAGCTCACAACCCTCCCTAACTCCAGTTCCAGGGAATTTAATGCCCTCTTCTGATTTCTGTTGGCATTGCACGCAGGTGGTGCGAGTACATGCATGCATGCAAAATACTCAAACTTTTAACATAAAGTAAATAAATCCCAAGACAATTTCAGCAGATGTTTTCAACTTAAAAGCCCCCCCTTTTTTTTTCTTTAAAGGATCGTAGTTTGGGTGTATCTAAGTCTTCACCAAACCCAAGGTCATCTAGGTTTTTTTTTTTACATTATCTAGTAGAATTCTTCAAGGTTTACATTTTACATGGAAGTCTACTTTCGAGTTTTGTGAAAAGTGTAAAATCTTTGTCTAGCTTCACCTTTTTTGCTTTTGTGTCAGACAGCTTTCTGCTACTGTAACAAATACCTCAGACAATCCACTTAGCAAGAGAAAAAAGTTTATTTTGGCTTATATTTTTAGAGTTTGGTCCATGATTGAGTATATCCATTGCTCTTGAGTCTATGATGAAGCCAAAAAGACAAGGCGCATGAGGAAGTGAATGAAGAAAATGAAGAGATCAGACTCCCACAACCCCCTTCAAGAACACACATCGATGACAGAGGTCTCCCAAGGCTTTGCTTCTTAAAGGTTCCATGACTCTTCAGCAGAGCCACGATGAGAGCCAAAGCTTTAACATATGCACCCTGGGTTAGATCATACACCATACACGTGCACCATGACTCCACCCTGTAGGTTGGAAAGACTCATCCTGGGAACTGTCTGCCACTGCATCACAGGTCGTGTGACTATGTTTATGTGGTTTCCTTTTACTAGGCTTCCCATTAATTGATCTGTTTGACCTGAAAGTGAGGTTGAAAGCTCAAATGCCATCAGTCATAGTTAACATTTTGATGATATTTCTGTTTTTCTTTTTGATGACTAGAACAATCATTCTTTCCCCTAAGGGCATAAATAGAAATTTCAACAATTCCATATATATATTATATATATATATATATATATATATATATATATATATATATATATATAAATATTATATAACTTCCATACATTACATATAATGATATATACATATAATGATATATACATCATTATGCTTTATTCCTGTGCCCTCATTGCCCTTCCGGGTCATGCCCTCCCCCTCTTGCTGTCTCCTTCTTCCTCCCCAATAGTCCCCCCATTCTGCCTTCGCAACATGAATATTCATTACCCTCTCTGGCTCTCCACCCCCTCTCTTTAGACTTTTCTCCGTTTTACTTTCATCTCCCATATAAAAATTTACATATCTATTCATATTTAAATCTACATCCCACTCATGAGAGAGACGTTATTGGTCTGAGTTGGGTTTATGTTGCTGAACATAATGATCTCCAGTCCCACTCATTCTCTGTAACAGTTCTATTTTTAAGACACATGTTTTTATAAATGGGGCACACAGCACACAGTTTTGTATGGTTTTCACCTTTCCCCCTCTTGCTAGGGCTATTTCTGCAACTTCTTTGAAACTGTGGCTGAAAATACCTTCAATGCCGAATGTCTTTTGTAAAGAACCAGGACCCCAGATGAGACTTCAAATTTCAAATTCAAGGGACTGGTAGGAATTCTGCCCAGGGTAACATAAGAGGCAGGGCTGTGACACCTCCTCTTCGAGATCAGCCCAGGAAGAGGGGCTCAACAAACGTCAGATCATATTGACAAAATGTTCCTTTCAGCTGAGTGTGGCAGCTCTGCACTGCCACCCAGCACTTGGTGGATGGGGGCAGGTAGATCTCCAGTTTCAAGCCAGTTGGACTACTTAAGGAGATCTTGTCCAAAAAAAAAAAGTTAACAGAAAAATATCCTGCTATAAAAACTGTGAACTACCCTCCCCCCTTTTTTTCCTCAGAGACCTGAAACTGAGATTCAGTGCTCAAAATAGGCTGAAAGCAAAGTTTGTTTTCCCCTCCTCTGTCTTATAAAGATGTCCATTAACATCTCCATCTTGGTAGCATTCATGTTTAGACTATGTACACACTACTGCTAGCTGCCTCTTTTTTATTTCAGAAGGCAAGGGATGTAAGGATCTACCTAAGTAGGTAAGAAAGGATTCTTTCTCCTTACTCTGAAATCTCTTGATCTTGGGGAGCTGGGGAATATTAAGCAAAGACCCAGTGAGAAGCAAGGGGAGAGTTATGGTATTTATAATTTTTGCTTATATGCTGAATGGAAAATTATAATCAGAGGAAAATTCAAATAGATTAGACCTAGGGCCTCACCCATGCTTGGCAAGCTCTGTGACATTCAGTTACACCTCCAGCCTCCTTTTTATCTTTGCATTTTGAGACAGGAGCTCCCTATATTGCCCAGGCAATAAAAATTTTGATTTTGCTCTGAATCTCATGTAGGCTTTGAATTCGAGATCCTTCTGCCTCGGCCTTCCTAGAAGCTGGGAGTACACATCCGCACCACCAGGCCTGGCATCCAACACAACTGTACGGCCTTAGCTCTAGGTACCAGGCACTAACCCTGCCTCCTGAGGAGACTGTGATAAACTGCAGCGCCAAATCCCTGATCTCTGGCCCCCTAGACTGTATTTGAAGTAGGTGGGGCTGCCACATTGTAATGAACGGAAAGTGACCAATAAGATCGCCTTGTCCAAGCCCCGCCCTGGCCCGGGCCCCGACTCCTGCCTGGTTCCCAGTTAGCCGCTGGCCATTCGGCTTGGGCTGTCCGGGAGCCAGCGCGAGACCAGTTCCAGACCGCAGGAAATCCTGCTGCTAGCTGGGACTCTCCCAGCCACAGAGCACAGCCCCGGCCCCCGCCGTCCTTCCGGCTTTCGGCCCAGAGCGGCTCCCGCCTGCAGCCACAGCTCGGCGGCCATGCGCTTCAGCGCCCGGTGTCCAGAACAGCGCCGAGGTGGCCCCAGGGGCAGCTCCGAGGAAATCTGCGAGGCGCTGCTGCCCAGGTACTGCGGGGACCGCGGGCATCGTGGGCGGTAGGCGATGGCCTCCCCGCTGCCGGTTCCCGGAATCCCCCTTTGCTTCTCCTCCTCCGGACTCCGCCTCTTCCTGCCTTTTCCCCTAGGAGGTTCTGCGGATCCTGGCATCTGTGCCCAGGGATCCCGCGGCCCGGCGTCGTCTCTGGGCGGTCCCCACGCAGCGGCTCACCCCGCGCTGGCGCATTCCTCTCGTAGCTCCTGCGGTGAACCCTGGGTTTTTGTGGGCTCCCCATCTGCCTTCTCCCCACCCGCGTCTCCTCACTGAGAGTGCATTCGCCACTACCAGATCCTAGAGGACGTTCCCAAGCTGGGTTACCCTCTCAGGCCTGTGGATCCAGGTCTGCGGCCTGATCCCCCAACCCGCCCAGCCCCACAGCTGAAGCCTCACGAGGCCAACGGGGTCGCTGAAGGACAGCAGGCGCTGGTGTGTTCTGCATCCTGACTGATGCCCGCCTCGAAAGTGGGAGGTCGGGGATGAAGGTCTTGGCCAAGAGACAGAGGGAGATGGGAGATTGGAAATACTGGGACTATTGGTGGCTTCCATTTCTATTCCAAGCAAGCCAATAGTTGCATGCGGTAAACAGTTCGCTCTCCTACCCATTTATTTGGTTAACGATGATTTTATTGGAAAACTTTTGATAACCCACGAACTCTGGCGTTTTAATGTTTGTTTGATGTCCTTGTTTTGTTTGACAAGAGGTCTTGGGAAATAGCTCGAGTGTCATCTGAGAAAGGTGCTGGGATTGGTACCAAAGGCTGAGTCTGCCCCTGACCCAGTCCCCTGCCTATCAGTCTATCGTTGCAGCCTTGGTAGACTGACACCGGTGTTGTAGAGATGTTGCGGGAACGGGTCACACCAAAATGTGTTCATGGAATTAACAGACACACGAGCGATCTGGGCACATCTTATAAGGTTTCATTAGCTTATCTCAGGAAGTGCCTGCTGTTCACAAGTGGTTTTTCGATTTTAAGTCTTAAAAAGAAAACCCGGATGCGACTCTGTTTTAAAGGTTTTTTTCCTTCTTCTTCCTGTATTTATTTAAACATTAAAAAGAAGCTAAAGATGTAAGGTAGTGATCGAGTCCCTTTCTGTGTTCTTGAGAGCCCGGGTTGGATTCTCCAGGGCTGCAGAATTTAATTAATTAATGTAAAGTTAAAGATGAGCTCTCTTGAGTTTTGGTTTGAGTCACTTAACAATGTGTGATGACCTGTCTAAATGAAAACTAGAAAGACCATGCATAGCCCAAGAGGTACTGTTTTAGAAGTGAAACTATTTTTAAATTTTTTTCCTTTTATTTATTTTTATTTATTGTCATTGGGGTGGGAGGGTGAAACCACTTTAGATAAAAGTTAAGCACTCTATTGCTGAGCTACATCCCCAGCCCAGAAGTAAAACACACACACACACACACGCATGTGCATTTTTTTTTCAGTAGCCTGGGATGAAGATCCCCATCTGTAATCTCATTCAAAACTCAAGAGGTTAAGGCAAACGGATCTTGTGTTAGATGCCAGCACCAGCATAGGCTTCATAGTGAGATCTTAAATCCAAACCAAAAAAAAAGGAAAGAAAAGAAAAAGAGAGAGAGAGAGAAATCTAACAAAAAATAGGCACCTTTCAGATCCCCAAATGTATGTCCTCTGGCTCACACCTGCCCACACAAAGCCTCGTTGGACTCATCTTCCTGTTACTAGACCTTCAAACTGTTGAAGAGTCAGTATACAAACATAGTCTTTGATTGTGGGTCTTCATATTTATCTAACCTAGCACCCAAATTAAAACGCCATGGATTATAAGATGCGCCTTGAAAGTTTGTAACCAAGTCCAAGGAGTCACTCATGCTGTCATGCTTGGTTGCAGAAATGTCGAGCTGTAGTCTGTGGTTCCTGGAATCATCAGTGTGCAGCTGCAGAGCCTGTGTGTCGTTACCCCTTCTTATCTGCAGCCGTCGTGACTAGCCAGGGTCCATACTGATCACCTGTGACCCGTTTTCACGTCACCTACACAGAATGGTGTGCGGTGGTTTAAATGAGGACCCCCTCCCCAGCCCCACGCACACGCCTCGGGCTCAAATATTTGTGTGCTTGGTCCCCAGTTGATGAGCTGTAAGGGAAGGTTTAAGAGGTGTAGTATTGTTGGAGGTAGTGTGTCACTATGGGTGGGCTTTAAGGTTTCAAAAGCCCATTCCAGGCCCAGAGTCTGTCTGTCTGTTCGTCCTCCTATCTATCTATCTGTCTATCTATCTCTCTATCTCTGCCTCTATCTCTAGTTCTCTCCTCTCTGCTGTGGATCAGGATGCAGCTCTCAGCTACTGCTCCAGCACCATGTCTGCCTGCCTGCCACCATGCTCCCCTGCCATGATGACAGTGGACTAACCCTCTACAATTGTAAACAAGAGCCCCACTTGATGCTTTTCTTTAGGAGTTGCCGTGCTCTTAGTGTCTCTTCACAGCAATAGAACACGAAGACACAGTGTAACAGCTAGCTGCACTGTATGAGGTATTCTGAGTAATATAGTGGTGGTTTATATGGGAAGATCATTCTGTGCAAATGCTGTGACATTTATATAAAGAACTTGAGGACCCTTTAATACTGGTGGGGGGGGGTTCTCCTGGTACCAACCCCAAAGGGATATCCAGTGACCACTGTCCATTTTCCTGAGGTATCCTTCCTTCCTGTCCTAAACAGGAAACTAGAGGGCCTGGAGGGAGTGCTTAGTGAGTAAGAGCTTTCGTTGTGAAAACAAGAGGGCCTGCATTTGAATCACCAGCACCCCACCACACACACACACACACACAAACCATAGTTAGGCATGCCTGCAATCATTCCCAGCACTGGAGGGTGAAATTGGGGGGAATCCCAGGAACTCCTAGGCTAGCTAGCATAATTTCAACAATGAGCTCTGGGTTCAGTTAGAGACCCCCATCTCCAAAAGAAGATGGAGAGTGATAATTGAAAGTCTCTGTCTTCCTCTGGCCTCAACTTACGTGTGTGTGTGTGTGTGTGTGTGTGTGTGTGTGTGTGTGTGTGTAGGGACAAGGAAACTAGAAAAAACAAAAACAAACAAACATCGTTGCTGTAATTCTCAAAGAATTAGACTTTTAATCCCTGTATTCAGGAACCTGAGAAAAGGGGATTTATGTGAGTTCAAGGCTACCCTAGGCTATCTAGTGATTCCCATGCCAGGCCAGGGCTGCAAAGTAAGAGGCTATCTCAAAAGAAACAATCAACAACAACAAAAAGAATTAAACTAATGGTGTGCAGACTGGGGAAGAGCAAATGAAAAGCACTTACTTATGAGAGGAAGCTGGCTGACACGAGAGCGGTGGGAGGCTGAGCAAAGAGGCAAATAGACAAGGAGTAAGGATTTGGGGTGGGGATGAGGGTGCAGGTGGGGGCTAAGATGGAGGTCTCTGGAAAAATTTTTTTCTGGCACCAGCAGGAAGATGCCTAGAAGCCAGAATTTTATAAAATGGATATCCTTACACTTTATCTTAGTTTTTGATCGTTTGTTTTTAATTCTGAGGTTGTTTTTTTTAAATGCCTTTAATATTTAATCATGTTCCAAGCATTAGAAACTGTTCTACAAGCCAACAAAAAACCTTGAACATTTTTCTTAATCATCAAGAAAGAAGCAGCTAGCCAAGTTTGGCTTTTTCTTTTTCTCACAGAGGAGCAGTGGGCCCTTTGAGTGCAAAGAGGCCAGTGAAAGGGGAAGGTGCTCCAAGTATCTGTCCCAGTTGGAAAACAACCCAAGAAGCACGGTTGACTCCACATGCCACTCCCCTGCTGGCAGTGAGCAGTGCACCAGACACAAAAGTCTCCATGGAGGAAGCAAGCCCAGAGTTCTGACACAGACTGCTGACACAGTCTCTGTGTGCCTTCTCTGGGAACCCAGTACGATCCTCCTGCAGGGACAAGAAGCTGCCCTCATTGTTCTGACAAGGCAGTCAGATGGAGTTAAGATTCAATACACTGTGCCACAGTAGCAGTGATTACTGACATCAGAGTGCAGCAGAGAAGGGGGCGGGGGACAGCATGGCTTGGAAGGAGTCTTACTTTAAAATCTGTATATGGGACTGGGATGTAGCACCCTTGATAGAGTGTTTGCCTAGCATGTATGAGCCCTACCTGGTTTGATCTCATATCCTTATCCCCTGGTGACATGCCTGTCACCTGAACATTCTGGGAGGTGGAGGCAAGAAGGATCAGAAACTCAAGGTCATCCTCATCCATATAGTTCTATATGAGACCTTATCTCAAATATATATGCATAGCCCTCTCTCTCTCTCTCCCTCTTTCTCTCTCTCTCTCTCTCTCTCTCGCTCTCTCTATATATATATATACACACACACACACACACACACACATATATATTTGTTAGCTTGTGGCTGACTAAATACACACACACACACACACACACACACACACACACACACACACACACATGTATCTTGGAGCAGAAAATTTCCTTACACCATGCAACTTGATTAAAAAATTGGAATTCATGCTGATCTTGTGCACACAACTACAGTGAATTCACGAGTGCAGCAACCCTTCCATGTGCAGAAGACATCATTCTGCCCTGGTCCTCCTACCCTCTGGCTCTTTCAGTTTGTGCCCTCCCTTCCCTGAGCCTTGGGAGGAGGAAGCATGATCTAGATGTCTTATTTATGATGAACACCCCACAGATACTCATCCTGTGTCCCTTTATGTCCAGCACTCCACAGATACTCATCCTGTGTCCCTTTATGTCCAGCACTCCACAGATACTCATCCTGTGTCCCTTTATGCTGAGCATTCCACAGATACTCATCCTGTGTCCCTTTATGCTGAGCATTCCACAGATACTCATCCTGTGTCCCTTTATGCTGAGTGTTCCACAGATACTCATCCTGTGTCCCTTTATGCTGAGCATTCCACAGATACTCACCCTCTGCACTTGACCAGTTGTGAGTTTGTTTCCTGGCACCCACTCCAGGCTACTGAACAAAGATGTTTCTCTGATGGGCACTGAGGCTGTACTCATCTATGGGTATACAGAAGGGCTAGTTTTAACACTGTGTTTGTTTTGCCTTGGTGCAGAATAGTTTCATACGCTCAGGAACATGCAGGCTTAAAGCCAGGTGAGCACTCCACATGGCCAAGGGTCACTAAAGCAGGGGAACATGGGAGGGGGATGATAAGCAGGATCAAATCTGGCAGCTGGAGACTGTCACAAACCAAGATGGTCCTCAGTCAGAATGCTCAGGTCAGAAAGCAGAAGCTCGGGCTGGGGAGGCAGCTTTGTGGGTAAAGAGCTTGCTATGCTAGCAAGTGGTCCTGTGTTGAATCCCTAGAAGTGAGTTGGAAGGAAGGAAGGAAGGAAGGAAGGAAGGAAGGAAGGGAGGGAGGGAGGGAGGGAGGGAGGGAGGGAGGGAGGGAGATGGGCAGAGATGGCAAGTAGCAGTAGTCCCAGCTCTCAGATGGATGATACAGAGATTCCCTGGGACCCTCTGGGAAGCCAGTGCAGTCGAGTCTGTGGGTTCTATGTTCAGTAAGAGACCCTGCCTCAATAGACAAGGTGAGGTCACCCTTGGACATTCTAACTCAAGAGCTCACTGCCCCAGTGAGGTGCATCTGTCTCTCTAAATAAAGCTTCTTGTTGCTTTGGTAAAAAATAAATAAATTAGGTGAAAGAGTGATGGAAAAAAATTTGACACTCAACATCGACCTCTGGCATTCTCTCTCTCCCTCTCTCTCTCTCTCTCTCTCTCTCTCTCTCTCTCTCTCTCTCTCACACACACACACACACACACACACACACACACACACACACGGTGAAAACCAGTCATTCCAAACCTTAAAAGGTATTGTTAGACTCCTGAAGATGGTTTGTTCCAGAAGAGTTAAGTTACTGACATAATAGTATCTGGATCTGGATAGCAGCTTAACCTCTGATGGGAAATCTCCAAGCTTCAGGGAAAGATGCTTGGTCTCTTTGTAACCATTTTTGTAGCCATCTTGATATTTCCACATCAAAGGATGCAAAGAGAATCCTGGGAGGATGGGCAGTGCAGACCCACAGGTGTGAAGTGTGGGGGTGGAGCAGGCTCACAGGCGTGAAGTGTAGGGGCCCGAGGCAGACCCTCCATGGGTGTGAAGTGTGGGGATAAAGCAGACACCACAGGTGTGAAGTGGGTGGGTAGAGCAGACCCACAGATGTGAAGTGTGGGGGTGGAGCAGAACCCCCCCACAGGTGTGAAGTGTGGGGGCAGAGCAGACTCCCCGCAGGTGTGAAGTGGGGGGGGTAGAGCAGGTACCAGAGATGTGAAGTGGGGGGTTAGCAGATATCACAGGTGTGAAATGTGAAGGTGGAGCAGATCCTCCCACAGGTGTGAAGTGTGGGGCTCTACCTTTGGAGGACTCGGACTCTTGACTTCAGGAATGTAGGCTGCCACGTCAGCGCCCACTCTGGGCCTGCCCCTCCTTCTGGTTTCTGAGGACCATCCTCTAGCGTACTGTCCTTGTCTAAGTGTCTGTAGACCTCCAGATCCGCCGGTGTCTGGGGGACTTAGACTTGTTCTCACCAGACCCAAATCCCAACCAGCTTCCCATTAGTGAAAAAACCAAAGGCCCCAGTCCCTTGCTGGTCTGAAGCACCCAATCCTGACCTCCTGGCACCTGCACCCAGAGGGTTCAGGGGAACAATGGGATTTTGCTGTCGTTACCTAGTTGGTATTTAACATGGAGCAACAGCATTCGTGAGGCGCAGGTAGCCAGCTTGCTGGGGAAGAGAAAGTAGCTCTGCCGTGAGCTGGGACTTTGAGCCAGAATGTACCACCTTCCTGATAGAAGGCGCTAACAAACCCAAAGTCAAGGATAACTTGGCAGTTTTAAGACAGGAGAACATGAGGTCAAATGTGGAGTCCTTCACGCAAGGTGCTGAGACTGAAAGGGGCTGACTCCAGAGATGGGACAGAAAGAGCTCTGTTGTAGGAAGACTGAGCTGTGTGGAGTCAGGGAGACTTTTAAGGGACTCAGTTACGAATTCAGGCAGGAGTCCAAGACTGGAAACTAAATTCAATAAACAAGAATTTAGTTAGAAGACATCTGGTATGAAATTGAGCCTGCTTTGCCTGGAACAAAGCAAGGAGAGAGATATTTCTTGGCCCAGAGGGAGAAGGGTGTGTCTGTGCCTGTGTGTGTACAGTATTATGTGTGTCTATGCTCCCAGCACTAAGGCCACTTGCTGCAAATACATCATGAAAACAAAGATCTATCACTATCAAAAAAAAAAAAAAAAAAAAGAAAGATAAAGCAGAGGGCCAAGGTCATGTGTTTGGATCTAAGTAAGTCATCTCAGCTATGACCGTGCAGTGTGCCCTGTACCCGGGAATGTTCCTAGACATGCAGCCTCTCTTCCATGGAGTTATGGAGGGAGGTGGCGCCACACTTCACAAGGCTATCCCAGAAGATGCCTCCACAGGAAAGCAGGCTTATGAGATAAGTTGTGGGGAACATGTTTAGACATCTCTGCAGAATGAATGTGAATTTTAACCTGGAATCTCCTAAATTGCTCTAGAAGATGCCATGGGTGGGACTTGCCTTTGACAGACAACAGGACTTTTTAAGGTTAAGTGTTTCTAGCTTAAGCTCAGTTCAGCCATTTGGTGGTCCTTTTTCCTTTTGATTTTGGTCTCAAAAGTTTTTATTTGGGGATGGGAGGGACTAAAGGATCTCCCTGTGACCTCTAAGGCCTCAGCGAGAAAAAAGGAATGAGATCAACTGGGGCTCCTTTAAACGCTTAAGAATCTGTGTCTCCCCTCCGAGTGGGGATCTTGCTAAGACTCAAACCCCAGCAGCTGAGAAGATAAATATAGTCAGGTCCAGAGTCCTTGGAATACCAAACTCCAAGGATGCCCAAACCCCCTGTATAAGAAGCTGTCATGTCTGCACATGATGTAACACATGATGTAACACCCATCCTCACTGGGCGCAGTGGTGTACAGCTGTGATTCCAGCATTCACGCAAGAGGATCACTCCAAATTAAAAGCCAGCCTGATTTACATGGTGAGATCTTGTCTCAGAAAACCAAAAGTTAAAAACTTAAAAGACAGGACTGGTGGTGTTCCTGTGTCTGTAGAATGCCTGTGTAGCACACTTGAGAGTGGGTTGGATCCCGTGGCCATATAACACTAAATGAGACGGCACACTCCTTGTAATCCAACACCTACGAAGTGGAGGGAAGAGGGTCAAAAATCCAAGGTCGTTCTCTGTTATAAAGCAAGTTCAAGAACAGGAGATCCTGTTTCAAAAAAAAAAAAATTATTGCCCAATTTGCATATGGTTGGTTGCATACTTAAATTATGTCTAAATTGCATGTAATACCTAGTGCAAGTCAAATGATATGTAAACACTTACATTGTATTGTGTAGGGAATAATGAAAAGAAAACAATTATCCAGACCAATTCAATGCAGATGCAATTCTTTTCCTAGTACTTTTGAATTATAGCTGGTCAAATCCAGACACGGAAGAGCGTTATACCTTCTCATCTGAAAACATAAAACTCAGAGACTTCCAAATGGTTTACACAGAGAGGGGTGGGGGAGAGAGGGAAAGAGAGGGGGAGAGAGAAAGAGAGAGAGAGACAAAGAGAGAGAGGGAGCAATCAAAAGGCAGGCAGAGAATGGGCACACAACATAATGTGATTCATATCATGAAGGGCCAAGTTGCCTCTTAAAGAGTCCCTGCCAAAACAAAGGGAGAAAGAACAGTAGAGATGTTAAATAGTTAACAGAAAAAGAATTATAAATAGTCTTGGAATGCATGGAGAGCTACTCAACCCTCACCTGGAATAAGAGACAGAAATTAATGTTAGAAAGGAATTTTTTTATTTATAAGTTTGATAAAAGCCCAAGAGTTAGGAAATGCAGTGTGGAGAGGCAAACGCGTCCTCTGGAAACAGGGCAGAGTGAAGGCTGGCAGCGAGGCTGTTCCTGTCCAAGTTAGAATGCTTAGCCCCAGGCTCTACTGTTGTCCCTCCAGACTCAACTTTTCAGCTTCTTCCCCCAGGCCCCTGTCTTCCCCTCAGCACCACCACCCTAGTTGAGGTTAGCTAATAGGACATAATGAAAGATTCCTCAGGTCCCACCCTGACTCTGCTGTGGCCTGGAGGTATCATTTAGTTTCCTGTCCTAACTCTTCACACAGGTCTTCTCCTTACAAATCTGTGTTGGCTTTTATTTTTTCCCTTCAAGGCCAGAGTAGCAATGCTCCCCTCCCCATTGTTAGCAGGAGGTACTGAATGTTCCCTGCAGTAGGCATACATCTTATTCACTTGTTTATAACTAGGCCTTAGTAAAGTCTTCCTCAAAGTATGCCAGCTGGTCTATGTTCACTGTAATGACCAAGTAGACATCTATGAACAGTCTTCACTCATATTGGGCTGATGGAAGAGAACAGCACAGATTGGGGAATTTTTAATAGAGATTTGTTTGGCTTAAAATTCCAGACACTGGGAGATCCAAGATCACAGCCTCAGCAAGAAATGACTGCACCAAAACAAGACTGAATCCCAGCGCCAAACCTACAGTTCAGTATCTGGCCCCTAGGGCCCTTGGTGACATCATCTGGGCTCCAACAGCCTTGGAGCTGCAATTCCCCTGCCTGTGGTGCCTATGGCTCCCCCTTGGATCAGCCCCAACTTGCTACCTACAGCTTTCCTCAGTAACACCCCACATTTTTTGACATTTCTGATAATCCAGGGTCCATTGCAACGTGATCCTTACCTGCATAGCTTCGCAAGCAGCCTGTTCAGGAGCTGCATGCAAGAATACCTGTTAACCCCTCCCACCAGGGGTGGGGGGCACTTTCTGTAACATTGGTGTATGACTCCATTAATCCAGTCACTCTTGTGCCTTGCATCCCAGAAAAAACAGCACCATACAGACAAGGCCTAGATTTGCTGCCAACTAGAGGAGCTAGCTTGACCTCCCTGGACTACAGCCGCTGTCCTAGGCAGCAGTTTTCCAGTGTGTGTGTGTGAGAAGGAGGGGGACTTCCACCTCTTCTGTTGTTTTATTTTCAGATGAAATGCATTGTTACATCCGGAAGCTCTCAATGGGTGGCATCTTGCCTGCAGGATAAACTTTCACAGGCTCCTAGAACAAAGTCCCTGGTTTCTCTTTAGTGGCACTGACATCTTTGATAGTTACCAATGCTTCCTCCACACCCACTTTGCCTGCAAGCAACTTTTTATTTCATTTCTTTTTATTTTACTTTGTAGCAAAGCAAGCAACTTTAAATTCACTCCCTTCCTTGCCAGAATGCCTGTTTTTCCTGTGTTTCTGCCTCAATTGTTATAAACCTGGGTAAGAGGTGAACAGTAACCATGACAGCCTGCATGCACATCCTGTCTTTAAATTTACTCCTCCAAACAAATTAGTCCATTACTTTCCAACTCAGCCGACTCAAGTTCTCAGGACACAGGTAGAGACCTGGCCAGACTATAGCACAGATGACATTAGCCAACTTCCCAATAGAGTCCCTACTTCTCTCGGAAACCATGACGTGTACAGTCTTTACCGCTTGTAAATTGGAGAGTATTTTGATCTTCCAAATTCCTACTTAAAGGATTAGGAACCTTATAGGCACTTGAAAGCTCCTGTAACCATCGGCTCCAAACTCTTCCATATTCCTCCTGCAAGCCATTTCAAAGACTAACCAACCACGTGGTCAAGTTCATCACACAGCGCTGGCTGCACTTCTTGCTTCCAGCATTCTGGATTAGTTACTTTTCTCATGTTGTAACCAGATACCTGACCAGAAGCAACTCAAAGGACAGGAATTACTTTTGCTCACCGTTTGAGAGGGTCTAACCCATCATGACAGGGACGACATGGCAGAGTCAGTGGTGGCTAGAGTACTTCCATTAAGTGATAGTATTCCATAGTGGCATACTGTGCAACTATATTAAAAAACAAGAAAGCGTTCTTTGAAGAGAAGACCTCTCAATTTTATTTTTAAGTAGGAAGAAAATTAAGTAGAATGGAGCTGTGTGTTCTACCTCTCGTCTGAAAGAAAAGGGAAATGTGTTTGGCCAGAATGGTGGTGTCTGTCTGTAATCCTAGCCCTTGGGAGGCTGAGGCAGGAGGCTTGCTTCAGTTCAAGCCAGCTAGGCTATATAGCCTGTGTCACATAGTGGTAATATAGGGGCTGGAGAGATGGCTCAGGGTGAGGGGCTGTGCTGTGCTCCTACAGAGGATTCAAGGCCAATTCGCAGCACCTGTACCCGGTGACTCAGAACTGCCTGAAACTCCTCCAACCCCTTGGGTCTCCACAGGCAGCAGCACTCACGTGCCCCTGTCCACACAGACACAAAGATTTAATTGAATTTTTAATAATTAAAAATAAATTAACCAAATGTTTAGTACCTGTTAAACATTTAGGCTTACAAAAAAAAGGTCTCCTTAAGTAATGACTGGTACCAGGAGCTGAGGAGCGATGAACGGAACAAACCAAGGGTCTCATGCCAGGGGTGTCAAATATACGATATAGGCATTACAACGCAATTGGGTACTTCTGAGTTTTGATCACCTCAATGTTGATTTCTTTCAGATGTGAGAGCAAAGAAAGGACTCAAAAACTAAGCAGGATGCCTTCAAACCGCAGGGTCTCCGCCATCGGTTTACTTAACTTGTGTCTTGTGGGTAAGTACTGCTTTTCAGCATAGCTGTCCGAGGAGCAAGCTTGCGTTCATGTCATCACGCGGAGCTCTGATGTGGAGCGGCAGACGGATGTCCCACGCTGAGGACCCGGACCAGCGTGCCCAGCATCGGACACCCTGTGGGCTTCTGCCGGTTAATTTCAGTTACGCCAGAATAACATAAGGCATGATCATATTAGGAAAGCATCGTTCTTTATAATCCACAGGGTGGTTGCTGTCCACGCACTCGGGTCTAATCTGCAGTGGAGTTTAGAAGAGAACAAACACTTTGTCTCTTTCCACGTATGCCAGAAAATCCATCCCTGAACTTGGTTAATGGGTTTCATTTGTTTCTACAATTCCAGTTTTTCAAGCCCTTCTCTTTCTTCCTCTTGACTGTTTGAATACCACAGTGTCACCGGTCCCATAATTTGTCCTTAGGGAATCCATGAGTGTGACAATTGTCTCAGTGTAGGTATCCATGGATAATGTGTACCACCCATGGCCTCCACCTTCTATAAAATGCCAGGATCCCCACTTCCCTTAAGCCATTACATCAGGAAACACATGCTCCCTCTTACCTGTACCCACACCGAGGATACACACAAATATCTTCTCTGCCACCCTTGGTAAATATCTTCACCTTTCAAGTATATTAATTAGCAGCATGCTTATTTATATTCTGAGAAATGTTTCATATAGACAGCCGGTTCTCAGACACTCTCTCAACCCACCCAACGCTTGACATTCGTGTCGGGTCCCAGAGATCTCACTTTGCATCTGCTCTGAATGCCACCCTCAGACCACACCTGTATTTGGTAGTGCAACATCAGCTGGGAGCATTTCTGTTCTCCACAGTATTTGTGTTAGCGCAAGAGAATCTCCGTGTTAATTAGCTCTCATATGTCAAAGACTCTTAAATGTAGAGTGGATGTTGATAATCTGAGCCCAGAACAAACCTTGCTTTAACGTGCTTTTCTTCCTCCTAGTGTGCATGAGCCTACAGTTTGGTGCGTCATCTGCTTTTGATGGTAAGAGTTTTTCAGAACTTGACTGAATTCAATGTAAGGGTCAAAGTTTTGGGCTAACCCGTTCAGACCGGGATAGGAGTATGTTTGCTCTCTGATCCCAGGTATGCTGACCAGTTTATTGGAATCTTTTGTTTGTAAACGGCACTAAGATTGTTTAGTTGTAATTTTCATTATTTGTCTCCTAAACCATCATAAGGAAAAACACTAGAGATCTATTAAAAAAACAAACAAACTCTTAAAGGAACACCAAAGCTTTTAATGTTCTCCAACTAATAAAAGATTGAAGAAACAAACATGATCCAGATATAATTTCTTTTTAACTTGTAATCTTCTATATATTGGTTTCAAGTAAAGGAAAGTATTTTTTTTTAAACTAACATTCTTCCTACTCTGTATGACCAGGGGAATAAAAGTGCAGTGGCGAACTGAGACGGGGAGAGGGGGGAAGAAGGAGAGAGGAGAAGAGGAGGCAGGGAGAGAGGGAAAGAAAGAGACAGGGAGGGAGGGAGGGAGAGGAGCGGGGAGAGGGAGGCTGTCTAAAGTGTGTGGAGCAATGTGCAGACCAGTTGAGAGAACAGGATGGAGAGGGTGTGGAAGTAAACCCCATGGTCCAGAATGCACTTGATTATTTTGGTTCCATGAACTACATGCTTGATGATAAACTGAAGAAGCCCTTTGTCCAAGTCAGTTTACAGAGCGCTGAGTTTCTGTGTGTTGAGTTTCCTGGCCTGACAATATGTTGTCACTAGTTAACTGCATTACCTCACTTCCCGCGTCCAGGAGACTTCCGGACTTCTCTAGGTGCTGGGTTTCCACCAGGGCTTCTCTGAGGGATGTATGGGGCTGAGCTCCTAAGGGCAAGAACAGTCCTGAGTTCCAGATTTCATTGTATTTTTTTCTTTTTACCTCCTGTTCTCTCTAGCTTATCCAGATGAGCCTTGCACTTTAAACCTGACATTACGAAATTTCCGGCTAATTTTATCGTGGGAATTAGAAAACAAATCCATCCCACCAACTCGCTCTACAGTCTGGCACACAATCATGAGGTTGGTTGACATTTCGCTTTCCTTACTAAACACATTATCTTCCTATTATGTGATTTCCCCCCTCGATATACATACTTCCCATTCCAGAATTTATTAAGTTAATTTATATGCGGTGGGGGATGCATATATGTTGGGGAGGGGTGCATGTGCATGGGTGTGCAGAGGCCAGAGGTCAAATTAGGTGTCTTCCTCAGTCACTCCCCACTTTATTTTTTGAAGCAGCCTCTCTCACTGATCCTAGAGCTTGAGGGTTTTATTAGCTGACCCCAGGGATCCTATGGCCTCTGCCTCCCCAGGGCTAGAATTATGGGTACATGCCTCCATGCCCTTCTGTCCATGTGGGTGCTGGGGTCAATTCGGGCCCTCGTGCTTGCTAGACAAACACTTTACTGACTGAGCCATCTTCCCTGCTCCCTGGCTGGGATTTTTTTTTTTTTTAATTCAGAACCTTAAAAGACCAAAAGTCAAAACGCTTACCATTTCTTAAATAAATGGATTCTTTAATAACCCAAAGCTGTTTGGGAACAAAGTGTATTTATAACCAAAGCTAAATTCTTCCAGTTTACAGTTTTCAGTCACTCTGACACTTAAAAGTCCTACTCTCCATGGGGCTCAAAGGTCTGTTGACCATATTGGTGGTTTACATCCGTGTTCCTTTACTCGCAGAGACGTTAGCCTCCAGAAAGCCCGGATGGACAAGCCTGAGTCCAAAGTCATTTGCTCAGTCATCAGCTTAATACTCTGCTCAGAGCTTTTGTCTCTGCTTAAGGATCGCTACAAAAGTAAAGATGGAGTTGATGGGGAGTGCTTTGACCCTCTCCTTCCCACACTCGACAGTCACTTTCCTAAGTCCTTGCTTTGATCAAGTAGCTCCTTGGAGAGAGAATGCATGTATAAGTAAGCACTGTACCCCTGGCCCCTGAATGTCCCTTTCCTGATTATATATCTGTCTGCCAACTGTTATGCTGGCCAGGAGAGGCCAAGGGTCTCTTGTGAATTTCCCTTTCTCCTGCCAAGTCTTGGTTTTTCTCTGCCTGGTGATCACAGTTACCATTAACCTACCCGTTCTAATCTCCTTTCTGTCACTATGATAAAAATACTCTGGCCGCAAGGAACTTAGGGGTTGATTTGGGTTACAGTTCCAGGTTACAGCCCAGGGTCTGAGGGAGTCGGGGCAGGAACTTCAAGTATTGCAACATGGTACCAACCAGAGAGAGAATTAATGAGTGGACCCTTGCCTGCTTGCTGTAATCTGATTACCCACCTAGCTTTCTCTTCTCATACAGATCAGCACCCAGCCCAGGAATAGTGACACCACCTTCAGGGTGGATCTTCCAACCAACAATCACGACAGTCACCTACAGACATGGCCACAGGCAAACTCAATCTAGATAATTCTTCAGCCCTCGATTCTCTTCCCACCTCTTGTTAAGTTGACAGTTAAAACTAACCAGCACACTCCTTTCTTCTCCAAGCTCGGTGGATCAGACATCCACGGTGTCCCGAAACTAACACAGTTCTGACTTAAGATTGAACTGTGTGCTCTTCACCCAGAGAGAGCGGTCACAGGAAAAGCAGCCGTAAATATCCTGGAGTGAGAGGGAGGTCTAAGGTCTAGGCCAAGGAAGCCCGAGCCCAAGGCTTGCTCATTCAGTCATTCAGTCAGCCACTCATGCATGCTTGCAATAGATTTCATCCATGAAACAAAGGCCTTTCCCTCTAGGCACAGATGCTCAGAAAGAAGCTGGAGACATCCTCAAACAAATAAAGGTACAAAGTAGCAGTTGGAGGTGAACCTTGAGGGAAAAAATCCAGATGAGGTTAAAAGTGTGGGGGTAGGGAGAGATTCTCGTAACACACATGCTCAGTTTTTTCTTTTTCCTATCTTTCCCCCTCCAAAGCAAACCAGAAGAGCCGAAGGTTGTTGAGAACTGTACAAATATCACGACGTCATCGTGTGACGTGACGGATGAGTGGTATGACGTCAGTGAGAGCTACATCTCCATCATCAGAGTATACAGAGGGAACTCAGCGGTGAGCCAGTGTTGGAAAACCTTCACAGCCAGAGAGAGTGAGTGGGTCTCTGTGTCTCTCAGCTTCCTCATTGTTTTGCCATGAAAGAGGAAAGTCTGCAAAGCCAGCTTGAGCACCAGGCTGACTCCTGGCCCTACCCTATGTGGTCGCTTAGCTGCTCAGAGCCTCGGCTTTCTGATCTGAGAAGTGGGTGTATAATCTAGACTCTTCAGATTATTGTTCAGAACCTGCATAAGGCAGGCCTTCACCAGTAATTGTCACTGGTTTTCTGTGCCCTTTATATCCTGACAGGAAGTGGGATGAAGGGTTTATAATGGTTCTCCCTAAGCTGCCAAATCTCTTTAGGCCAGGGTCATCCTGACTACCACATCTCATCTGAGACTGTAACCCAATAAAAGCCTATGTGAACACCTAGGGCCCTCAGCTCACAGAACAGGCATGGGGTGCAGGAATGGAATGACCCCTTTCTTTCTTGCCCTATGTTTGAAGGCCACGCCCTGAGCACTTTGATTAGCATCTCCGAATCCATTACTTTTTCAACTTCTAAATTTATAACTAATTTCAAGGTAATGCTTTGGTTTCATCATGCTGTTACAGACCAAGTAAGTGTGTGCACGCGTGCGTAGTTGGCGAAGTGGTGATAGTGGTGAAACTCCACCGTGACCCGCGATTCAGGTCTTAGGAGACCGCTGCCATGGTGTGCAGGCTTTGGATCAACATTAACGTCTGTGTGTACACTCACAGGAAAGAAATCGAAGCACAATTCATAGATCATGCTAGAGGATATATATTAAAGTAATAAGTATTTCTCATGGTCCAAATGATAAATATGAGAAATATACTAAAACTTAAGATTCCCCAGGTGTAGTGGTGCACCCATAATCCCAGCCCCGTGAACCTGAGACAGGAGGATTACTGCAGGTTGGGGTCAGCCTAGGCTACATAGAGAGTAGGAAGGCAGCCAAGACTACATAGCAAGACCCTGTGTCAAATAAAAGCAAGCAAGACAAAAACCCCAGGATTAAAAAACAAAAATACAGATGTCATACTTTGATATAGTTCTTCTGAACAGATCCAACATGTATTAAAAATAATAATAATAACATAACATAAACCAGCACGATGGCTCAGTGGGTAAAGGCACTTCCCACCAAATCTGATTACCTGAGTTCAGTCCCTGCAACCCACATGGTAGAGAGAGAGCAGATTCCCAAAAGCCGTCCCCTGACCTTCACACATGTATGTGATATATGTGCGTCTCACACACACACACACTCAAATAAATTAATTAATTAACAGTGTAAAAGAGGCAAAACACCTTAAAATAACAGATGTGTTTTCTTCAACTCTGGAGACAATGAATAAAATAACAGCACCTTAACACGCGACCACGCTCAGCCGTAACTCCTTCCTAGTAACGTGATATAAAGAAATGATTAAGAAGACTGAAGAGACAGTGCACAATCAAGATTACACAGTGTTCTTGCAGAGGGTCTGAGTTTGGTTCCAGCACCCACATGGGACAGCTCCCAACTGCCTCCAACTCCAGCTTCAGGAATCTGCTGCCCTCTTTTGGCCTCTGCATGCAAAGCTGCACATGTGTGCACATATCCCTACAAACATGCACACATACACATCATTTAAAATTAAAAAAAAAAAAAAAAACTTTTTAAAAGGAGAAAGGATTGGCTGAGGCCGGACGCAGAGACTAAGCGCCAAGATCACTGAGTGACACACGGGTTCTCTTCAGGGATAGAAGGCAATCTATTGTTCAAAATGGTGAGTCGGTTGGATTCAGTTGTGAGTGAGTTTCCATAAAGGCCAGAGAAGAGGCACGCTAGACTTTGTGGGACACATACAATCTCTGTCCCATGATGTTCTTTATTGTTTTCCTTTGGGATCCCTAAAAAACAACAAAATCCTCCAAAAAAAATCTGAAGCTGTGGGATGTGCCAGAGTCTAACCCATGAGGCTTGGTTTCCTAACCCTTGGGGTTAATATGTATTAATATGTTTATGAAATATAGTTAAGTGAGCCAGGCATGGTGGCACATGCCTATCATCTCAGTACCGAAGAACCAAGGTAGGGGATTGTGAGTTCAAGGCCAGCCTGGACTGTGTAGGGAAAAATCTGTTTTGTTAAAAAAAAAAAAAAAAAAAAAAAAAAGTAGTTAAGTGAAATTATAAAAAGCAGTGTGTGTTATAAGGACTTAATTTCAGTGTGTGTGTGTTTATGGACATGCATATGCATGTGTGACTATTTATATACTCTAGTCAATACTTGTGAATATATATACACATATATATGTACGTAATACATATATATAGTCACACAGCATGGAAAAGTTGATTGTACTCAAAGAAAATTTCCTGCCTGTATTTTCTACAGTTTTGTATTATTATTATGTATTCATGTTGAATTATGAAAATAAGTCGCTTTAAATTTTGTATCTGGAATATAGCTTGAGAATTGAGAATGCTGTTGACTTCCAGCTCAAAAATCTGCCTTCAGTGTGCTATAGGAATGCTAATAAATCATTCACTTTTTTATTCTCCGTTTTTCACCAGTAAATCCAAACAATGCTATACAGCTCAAATTATAAGCCTATTCAGACAGAATTGGCCTTTCTTTAAAAGAAATGACATTGTATCTGGTACCAAGAGGCATTACTGTTACGTATCTAAGGACTGACTGCTAATCGATTCTCTTTCTGTTTTCCACACAGTCACTGTTGAGCCTCCAGAATTCGAGATCGTCGGCTTTATGGACCACATAAACGTGACAGTGAGATTTCCACCTGTCACTCCCAAGATAAAAGGGGAAAACATGTGGGATGTGCTAGGTTACATACGGCTTGTCATCAAAGAGCAGATGGGGGAAAGCATTAAGCTGGTAAGTGGTTCCCAGTGTTCCTATCGAAACCACGCTGAGCTGGCAGTGAATATAGACCATTATCTTTTCAAGAACTGTATACAGCCAGGGAAGGGCTGTATTAGAGGACAACTCGGCCATAGAGTGCTTTCTGTCATGCTCAGCACTCAACACTGCAGAGAGAAACAGGGGGTTGGGGAAGGAGGGGTTGGACCATCTACCCTCATAGTTCAGCCATGTTTCTTCTTGTGCAAACCACGAATTGCAGCCTGTTGGACTATTTCTAAAGTGATGTGTATTTAGTAAGATGATAGCAACTGTGGGATGAAAGCTACAGACAGAAGGCATCATCTTTATTAAAGAAAATCAGTTTTAAATTAAATCATGAAATAAAAAAAAAAAGCCATTGATGTAACCCAGGCAACAGGTGGGAGTGGCCTGGACCAGTTGGTGGTGGTGACGGGATCTTCCAGTGCTGCGTGTGTTTTATAAATGACCCTACAGTGTGGTAGAGGAGAGAGAGCAGTTAGGGGTACAGCATGTTGCAGTTGCCATTAACAGAAATAATGAGAACTCTGGGTGAAGCTCAGTTAGGATACGTTAACTGTGGGCTGTCAGTCTGCCAGGAGACCTTGGCATGCATTGCAAGTCCCGTGTCTGGAGTTTAAAAAAAAAAAAAAAAGAGAGAGACCTTTGATAAGAATACATTTGGTGAGTCATGGGTGAGAGCCTGGTTGGAATGGACTCAAGGAAAGCGTTTCAGGGCTCATTCTCCTTAAGAGCATTGTTTACAACAGCAAGGAGAGATCTGCTGTAGCAGCCATAGAAGGTGGGCCTGAAGGAGGGGGTTTTCAAGTTGGGGGAAATGACAGCATGTCGCCATGCAAGTGGAATGTCCTAGAGAGTTAGGGGAAATGATGCCACTGGCTGAGAACAGGGACAGGGAGTGGGGTCAGCACAGTGCATCAGCACAGATGCAGAAAGAAGTGTCTCGGTCTGTTTTCTGTTGCTGTAAGGAAATGCCTGTGTCTACATACTTTATAAAGAAGGAGGCTTATTTTGACTCTTGCTTATGGAGTCAAGGCTGAGGGATCACATTTGATGATGACCCTCCTGCTGTCTGAGTCCTGAGGCGGCACAGGGTACCACATGAAGAGAGCAGGAAGTGTGTGTGTCTCTGTGTCTCTGTGTCTCTGTGTCTTCAGGTGTAGTTTTCTTTTTGAGCCACCAGGTTTTAGCCATGGGGCTCCACTCCAGTGTCCCACCTAATCTCCTGAAGGCCTCACATTTGCTGCTGGACTCTGTCCATCCCTGTCGCCCTCTCCTTCTTCATTATGTCTCTCCATGCACAAGGGACTTTTTAGTTTGTTAAGCTCTCTGCCTGTTTAGTCACTCCTCCTTCTCAGAGACACTGGTAGAGACACAGTCTTCCAAAGGCTGTATCTGTACGGCCAGAAGCCCCAACCTATGAAGTTGCTGCTCAGACTGTGCTTGAGAAATTATAAAATAAGACTTTTTACAAGTTATTATTTGGGATGGGGTGGGACTATGGAAAGATGATAATATTGTAGAGATGATGTCATGGAAACCTTCATTTCCACTTTGGGACTTCTCATCTAGAAAATGGAACTGACAGGCCATATGTCACGGTTTTAAAATGTGTGCATTTTAATGTGTGTGGTTTCATGATAAATTGCTCGCTTCCAGTGACTTATAAGCCATTTTACTGGCTAACCCTATAACATTTTTAAACCTGTTTAAGATTTCAAAATGGAACCTTTAGGACTCTCACCAAACTCTTCACTGATTTGTCTCTGTGTGTTTCTTTTTGCAGCACAAATCCAAACTAAATAACACCACTGGGAACTTCACCTATGTCCTTAAAGACTTACTTCCAAAAGCAAACTACTGTGTATCTGTTTATTTTGACACTGAAAACCTGGGAGCTGTAATAAAGTCTCCCTTAAAATGCACTCTCCTTCAGCCTGTCCGGGAATCAGGTATGGTTAGGTTTTTAAAATTTGCACTTTTATTTTGATGGGAAACCTGTTGAGAGAAAATTATAATAATCTCAAGTTCTAGTGCGCTAAATGTACTTCTTCCAATAAATGCACGTCATGTGGCTGTTCCCACTGGTCCGTCTCTAATGTCTTGATCTGTTGTAAAGCTAATCAGATATCTGCCTGAGAAGGTCAGACCCCAGTAGCATTCCCATTTAAGGGAAGCTGGGTTAAATTCAGCACTGTGTGCCCTTTGGCCGTTGTTTATACTTAGTGCTGGAAGACTGGATGTTGTTTGAAGTCCTGGTATTAGAAGGTTGGGAGGGAGCAGGATGGCTTCCATGGCCTTGGATGTGAGTCCTGAGAGCAGAGGGAAGGGGCTTTGTCGGCAGAGGAGACAGCCACTGGTGAACAGAAACTCTTTCTGTTACAAAGATACTGGAATACAGTCTTGTGACCCCACCCTTTCTTTATCTGACAAACCATGTGGCCAGAATGGGGGAGCACCAGCTGGGAGCACAGATAGGGAGCACGGGGTGTGGTGGTACATACCTGTACCCTAGCCCTCGGGAGGAGAGGCAAGATGATTGTAAGTTTGAGGCCATCCTATGCTGCATAGTGAGTTTCAAGCTAGCCTGGGTTACATCGTAAGACCCTGCCTCAAAAAAGGCAAGAAGTGGAAAGGAGAGGAGAGTTGAGGGGCTCTCCCCATCTTCTCAGACAGTGTCTAGCTCTCCAGATATCTTACTACAAGAGAAATGCTTTGAGAATCCCCCTCCAAGATGACTGTCTAAATTTCCCAGCCCCAAAGGCAGGCTCCTAAACATTGTCTTAGTAAAACTAAGATTGGATTTGCAAGGAAATGAAGGGATGGTTCGAATCATAAATGTCCTCCGCAGGCAGGCTCTTGACCTCCAGCTGATGGCACCATTTTGGGTGTTTCTGAAAACTTTGGGAGGTGGGACCTAGCTGACCAAAGTAGGTCACTAGGGACAAGGCTAGCCTTTGAAGGTCATTACCCAGCCCTTGGTCCCTGCTGTGCTTCACGGTCTCTGCTTCCTCATCCACCTCGGTGAGCAGCTTCCTGGACACACTCCTGCCATCAAGCTGAGCTCCTCTGCTCCTTCTTCCCTGCCAGGCTGGACAAACCCTCTAAAACTGTGAGCCAACATAAATCCTATCCTCTTAAATTTCTTCTATCAGTCAGTCTGCACAATGTTGTCATGGTAACCATTACAAACGACTTCGCTGTCGGAGGATTCAGCAAGCTATACGACATAGGGCCTGGCACTAAGAGTGCTCTGATAGCGGTGTCATTTCATGGTCTAGTGCTTCTCAAAGCCAAAAGATACACAGACTGATATTAAAGGCAGAAGGCCAAGCCTTACCTTAAGTTGTGTTTCAGTCTCTGTAGCGTATAACTCTTACAAAACTGTTAACATAAGCCCCAGATGAATCAGCATACTCATGTCTGAAACCAGACCTCTTAACTCCAAGAAGATGGCCAATACTTCAGTTCATTTCTGACCCGTTACCAAAAGCCAGAGCTGGCCGGGCAGGATAAGGGCTTCTTTCCACAAGATGTTCCCCACTTCAGATGCTAGCCACAAGTCTGAGGTCTTTGGGTCACATGGACTTATGTCCAACATGGTTACAAAATCAAGAACTCCAAAAGATTCCTCTCGAGTCCAATAATCTCACAGACCTCAGGGGAGTACCAGACTCACATGACTATTCGGGATAAGGGTTCTGCATGAGCCTGGTGAAGAGATGCACAGGACGAGGGATGGACACGGCGCATCTCCTTCAGCGGAGTCAGCCTACATTGCCCTGCCAGGAGAATGCCAAGTCCCCATGTTCAGGTTGGAGCTGGAACTGACCAAGTTCTTGGCTGCAGAATTAGACTTAATTTCCTAAAGTCGGAAGGGCCGGACTAGAAGGGATTGTACCTCCCTTGTCATACTGGTTATTTTCTGTACAGATCAGCCCTCACGCTCTCCAGGGGCCACATCATTAGATGGACTCAGGTATAGCTGCTACCTTAGTCCTTTTTCTGCTGCTGTAAGGGAATACACAAAGTGGATGACTTATAAAGAAGAAATGTTTATTTCTCTAGTTTTAGAGGCTGAAAATCCAAAATGGGAAGGCTTCTTTCCCCGCTCCTCCTTGCAGGAGACAGCATGTGTCATGGAGGGGAGGTGGCAAGCTGTTTATGGCAAAGTCACATCCATGGTATCTCACCCATTCCCATAATGACAGCATTACTCCATGCATGAGGGCAGAGCCTGGTGACTCAAGCACCTCTGACACCTCCCAGTCCCTTCTCAGTGGATACCAACTGTGCAGGAGACACTCCAGCCATAGAAGACCCCAAACTGCTCTCACTCAGGAAATTCATGAGGTTTGAAGCCCTGTGCCTAGAACCATGAATAGGAAGGTGTGTGTATGTGTGGGGTGTGTGTGTGTGTGTGGTATATGAATATATGAATATGTGTATATACATTTGCATAAAGCATCCTCTTATAAAGAGATAAAACTCTCACAATAGTAATAGTCCAAGTGAGGGTCGATGAGGTTGTTCAGTGGGTAAAGGTGCTAGCTGCCAAGCCTGATGACCTGAGTTTGACCCCTGGAACCCATATAATGGGAGAAGAAACACTTCCAGAAGGTTCTCTTGCTACCTCCATATGCGCATTGTGGCATTTGCATGTGCACGCACACACACAAACACACGCCAAATGTAATTTAAAAATAAATTTAAGTTGGTGAAACAACAGAGGAAGTTGTACTAAGACCCAGAGTTGATGACCAAGCAGTTGTCCATTTTCCTGATGTTGGCCAACTGGCTATCAGCACACACGCACACACACACACACATACACACACACACGCTCATGGTTTTGCAATAGCATGCTGTGAGTTTATTCCACCATTTCTGGTATTAAAGCATCATTTGCGTAGACAGTTAAAAGGTAGATAGCTACAAGTATTCAAATGGTTGTGTTTTTCTCGTGAGGGACTCAGCAATTGAACAGGTTCAGATAATATGACCCCTTCTGACTGTCCAGCTGCCATCTGAACTATTTTCATCAGTAAAACCAAAGGTCCAGCAGATGCTGTTGATGGACAGCTGAGACCAGTGCTGACTCTTAGGACAACATCGAGATGAGGATTTAGCCCAGAGGTAATGGCGAGACATCTGCCCCTTGTCGATTCCTAGATTCCTCGACTGGCTCTTAGTAAACCCAGAGGGAATCTATTCATTTGACAAATAGAGCAGCGCTGAGGATGGAAATTCCTGACTTTGTGGGACTCCCACTGCAGTAGAAGGCAAACCAAAACTAAAAGCTAACAAAGTAAGTAGGTGAGGACGTGTCCCGGGGCAGGGATGGGCCGGTCACTACTTTAAATATGGCCGACTTGGTGCACACTCCCTGCACTTCCTGTTCAGCTGTGATTTGTGTAGAGGTGAGCGAACCTCTGGAGAGGGGATTGGGGGAGCAGTGTGTGCAAAAAAAGAAAAGGCTAGTGGGTACCCTCAGCTAAGCAGCCCAATCCCAGGGGCTTCTCTGGAACTTGTCCCACCCTCAGTCACTGGGGACGTTCGTAGACCTGGGTTGTGTAATCTCCAGAAGGAATCGGCTTTGCCTTGGCCAAGGTCAAGTCCTTAGAGAAGGAGCAACTCACACATATGCATTAATATATACTAAAGCACCCATGGTGCACACTGATGGGTACGGGGATGTGGGTGCGATACCCAAAGCATCCACCGCAGATGGCCAAGGGGAGTACTTCCTGATCGAGGGCCCAAGGGAGGTGGGAGGACAGAATAGCAGCCACATAAAGATATCTGTACCCTGATCTTACATAGGTCAACATGCCATCATCTGTGGCCAGAGAGGCTTGGTGGTTGCTAATCAATTCAGAATGGAGTTAAAGAGAGTATTCAGAGTCACCCATATGTGGGCCTCCTGGGGGCACAGAGGACCTTACAAGAAAAGGAGACATTGGCAATGGAAGCAGAAGTCAGATCCTGAGAGACTGGGAGTCGCTAGGCAGCTGGCTCTGAGGATGAAGGAGGGGGTTCTCTGGAAGCAGAGAAAGGCATGGAAATGGATCTAACATCGGAATTGTAAGCCAACCTGAGTTGAGCTGGGGCTTGCCACCTTGCATAGGTGCAAAGCAAATGAGTCATATCAGGGAAGGAGTGCCATACTATGGGTCCAGCCAGGGCTAACCAGAGGCCTGGGGCAGGCTTGGCATGGAGGAATTTGCAGGCATGAAGTGAGCAAAGGAAGAACTGTACTGCTTTAGGTCAAAGAGGGTAGGAGACTCTAGCTGGTGTAGGTGTTTAAAAGCCATTAGGAGGGATGAGGACCCCAGTGGGACTTGAGCAGATCTGACTTAGGGTGTCAGAGAAACATGGATGCACCACAAAGTGAGGGGTCCAGGTGACTCCCTGTTTGGTGCTGCAGTAATCCAGGTGGTTCTCATCTGGGGAGACTGGCCTGGAAGAACTCCAAGAAGCATTAACTGTCCTCAGGTTTCCATGAGAGTCTTTGTCCACTGCAGAGAACAGCAATAAGAAACTACTGTCCTCGCTGTCAGGGGTGGGGGGTGGGGTGGGGGTGGGGTGGGGGGAGTGTCTCTTAGGTTCAAAAGAAACACAAGGCACATCCGAAGGCCAAGATTTGAAGATACAAATCTGGTCTCCCTTTCCCAAAATGAGCTGATCTAGCCTCTCTTTTAGATCAGCAATGATAACACACTCATAATCGGCTACAACCCAAGAGAGACTGTATTTTAAATTGCCACTAAGCCAAAATGACCTCTGAGACTGGTGGCATCATCCCCATTAGAGAAGCCTTGTTCTAGCTTGATGTCTGCAGTTTGCATCGTGTGCTCTGAAGCATGGCCTTGAGTTTACTGCACTGCTCTAGTGTGGACTCTGCAGAAGGTTGGGCAGGCCTGTGAGTCATCCTGAGTCACAATCCTCCTGTCGAGTTAGTGCTTCACCCGTGGGGTTATTTGGGTTCACCTCTCCCTTTTTAGGAACTGTGTAAAGATTTAGTGTGTCCAAAAGGTGTGCCCCTGAGCCTAGGCCTCTCACAGATGGGAGGATCTGCAGTTAACTCTTTATGGGCCCGAGACTGCGATCAGGAATCAGCGCTACCGACCAACGCTGGGGTCTTCACTGAGCTGTTCGTTCATTCCTCACCTTAAAAGACTTAAGTATGTGATCCCTTTTCAGTCCCTTTTGCCCTCCTGTCTGTTCCCCTCTGAAGCTCTGGATACGGGGTTCATACCAAGATAGATCCTTTTTGGAAATTTAAGAGAGGTTTGCATGCGGAGACTCACTGCCTCTCAGCCCAGTTGTACTTAGAGGAAAGAGCTACTTTCACCGTGGAGGAAGAAATTTCCCCAGAGGAAACTTGACAAGAGGCTAAAGGAAGCTCTTCACAGGCAAAGTGCGCCATGAGTGCTGAGTGACCCGGTTGGGTTCCCGCTGTGGCCAAGGCCAAGAGCTTGGCCCAGTTGGATTTCCAGGCCGGTTGTCTGTCCTCCAGCTCTTCCACCTGCGTCTGACAGCAGACCGATGTGAGTGTACCCCACCTGTGACCATGTATTGAATTTCTTTTGAGTAAAGCCATTTCTCTTTTCATCAACAGGCCCGTCAGAATCTGCCAAAGTAGGATTAATTACTGGCGGTTTGATACTGGCGGTCATCATGAGCGCCATCATAATGATGAAACGGATTGGTTATATATGCTTAAAAAATAATTTCCCCAATGTCCTGGTATGTAGTGTTCCTATCTTTATTTCTTATTTTAACTTAATAATTTTTATTATAGACTTAATGTGTTGGCAGGAGGGAATCTCATTTTCTAAAACCATCAGTGATCTTGGTCATTCTAGAGTCTTTATTGTCCTTGCAAGTCTCAACTGTATTTGGGAAGTTTATATTTCCTGTTTATCCACCTATTCTCTCTCTTCTCTCTCTCTCTCTCTCTCTTTTTCTATCTCTCCCCTATTTCTTTCTTTCTCTTTCCTGTCTCTCCTCTCTCTTTCTTTCCTCTCTCTATTTTCATCTACCTATTCTCTCCTCTCTCTCTTTTCTCTCTCCTCTCATCTTTCTCTCCTCATCTTTTCCTCTCTCCTCTTCCTCTCTGTCTGTCTGACTCTCTGACTGTCTCTGTCTGCCTGTCTCTCTCTCCCTCTCTCTCCTCTCTCTCCTCTCTCCTTTCTGTCTCAGTTTCTGTTTGTCTTTCTCACCTCCTCCCCTCTCTTTCCTCTCTCCTTTCTCTCCACCTCTTCCCTCTCTGCTCTCTCTCTCACCCTCTGTCTCTATCTCCTCTCTCCCCTCTCTCCTCTCTCTCCTCTCAGTCTCTCCCTCCTCTCTCTTTTCTCTCCTGTCTCTTCCTCTCTCTGCCTTTCTCTTCTCTTTCTTCTCTGTCTCTCTGATCTCATCTCTCTCTCCCCCTCTCTCCTCTCCCCCTCTCCCTCCCTCCAGTCTCTCCCCCTCTCTGCGGTAGGTATTTGTTCACTGTCTGTGACATGGAGGTCATGTGTTGACTTTGGGTGTCTTTCTCTGTGGTTCCCCAGCTTATATTTATTTTACAAATTTTTAATCCAGTCTTAGAGTATGTCATACAGTGTCTTTCATCATGTTCTTTCCGGGATCCCAACTCCTCCCAGGTCCTCCCCCTCCCTACCACCCAAACTCATGTTCTCTCCCTCTCTTAAAATGTTTTTCACTACATTTCTAACTTATTTGCGAGTGGGATGTGGGACTTCCCATTGCATTCCTATGGAAGTTAGAAGACAACTCTAGGGGTGAGTCAGCTCTCCGCGCTGTGGTCCAGGACCCAGCTCAGGGGTCAGTCTCGACTTCAGATGCTTTGTACCTGCTAAGCCAGCTTCCAGCGCTTTCCACTTTGTTTTTTTGTTTTTCATGCATGAAATATGTTTGCTTTTTATGAACTTAATTGATTCCTTTTCTCTTCAACTGTATATACATTTTCAAAAACAAGCTAATTGCTCTTTTAAAACTTTAAAAATTTTATCTTTTCATTTTTGAGATTGTAATTACATCATTTACAGTTACATCATTTCCCCCTTTCCCTTCCTCCCTCCAAACTCTCCCATACACTCCCCTTGCTCCCTTTCATATTCGTGCCTCTTCTTCATTAATTATTACCTACAAATACATTGTTACTGCATATATATATGTATAGTATACACGTATATATATATATATATATAGTATATATATAGTATACTATACATATATGTGTGTATGTATGTGTGTGTGTGTATATATATCTATATATCTATATCTATGTGTATATATATATATATATATATATATATATATGTATATGTATTCCTAAACACATAAGCACAATCTGTTCAGTCTTTACAGTGTTACTTGTATGTATGTTTTCAGGGCTGACTCTTAGGTGTTGGATAACCAATTGGTATGTTCTTCCATGGGAAGACTTATTTCTCCCAACCCCACTCTCAGAATTCCTTAGTTGCCCGCAGTTCTTTGTGTAGGGTTGAAGCCTCCTGGGCTTTCACAGACGCCAACCCACATTAGCAGGCCTATCGTTGCTGTCCTTGTTCAGCTCACGTTTGGGCAGTCATGTTGGTGGGACTTCATGGGTGTAGCTTCTGACAGTTCCAGGAGACACAATCTCAGAGCAAACTCCCTGACCCTCTGGCTCTTACAATCTGTCTGCCCCCTCTTCTGCGACGATCCCTGAGCCTTTGGGGTGGGTATTCTCTTCATCTTTTTAAACCAGGTCTCTCATGGCACCTGGAGGTCATCTCTTCTACTAGGCTGGCTGACCAAGGAATTTCAGGGCCCCACCTGTCTCTATCCTGCACCCTACTATACTGGGTTTACAGATTTTGGCTGCTGAACCCAGCATCCCCCCACAAGTACCGGGGATCAGAACCCGGGTCCTTATCCTTGTGCAGCAAACACTCTACCGGCTCAGCCTTCTCAGCCCTCCTATTATTTTTAGTGACCATAAAACCACATTGTTATCACAGCACTAATTTTTCTCCATCTGTAGGGCATTTGGATTAATTTTCTTTTCTCCTCTCGTTCTCTTTTTCCAATTAGAAATAGGACACTAGGAGTTTTTATGCAGTTTTGTTTTGGAGTCTTCCGTGGACCACATGCATGCAGATCCGTCTTTAGAATGTTACAGCGAGCTCATTTGTCAGGCTTTGTTCGCCGTCCTTCACATGATGTTGCTCACAGTTCTCTGTTACTGTCATTAGTCATGAGGACGACTGTGTGCTTATTCCTCCCGGGCTTCTGCTCGGAGCTCCGAGCCCTTACAGAGTCTCAGGATTGTGCCTACATCTTTCTACACTGCATGTGTTTCAGCTCAGCTGCGTTTGCCCACCATTTGTTGTTTTCCCCATCCCATTGCCCCCTTCTGTATTCCAATATTTCAACAGAAAGACCTTGTTTTTTCATGTTGTAGCTCATCTGCTTTATTCTGTTCTCTCAGCAGCCATGTAATTAACTGTCCCTCTGCAGCTGATAGAGATTTAGTCTGTTTGTCAGAGTGTCACCTTGGGTCTGTCTACTATTTCTCTGTTAAAAATTGGTGCTCCCGCTAGGCAGCAGTGGCGTACGCCTTTAATCCCAGCATTCCGGAGGCAGAGGCAGGAGGATCTCTGTGAGTTCAGGCCAGCCTGGTCTACAGAGTGAGTTCCAGGACAGGGTTTCTCTGTTGTGACTCTGGCTGTCTCAAAAAACAAAAAAAATTGGTGCTCTCCAGTTAAGTAAATCCTCCAGAGACAGGAAAATATGACACTCTGGACCTAGTGTGTTTGTAGAAGGATTTTACCAGGAAGTTCAATTCTGGGGAATCAATCTCAGGGTCTTGAACATGCTAGTAAAATTTTTAATGGTTACTATTTTGGAATTGAGAAATACTGACTCTCTGCTGCATGATGATGTATTCCAAGTGTTGGTATGTGGAACAAGGCAAACAAAAAACCTGCGTGTGGGACTTAGTTTTTAAGAGTAGGGCAGAGACAGTAATAACTTATAAATGAGATGTTACGATCAAACACACATGGCAGGGACGGGGGTGCGCAGGGGGCAGGTAATCCTGCTTCATAGAGCATTTGGGAGAGCAAAGGGACTTAGAAATGGCTTGCATCCACAGACTTCATCCAACCATAGATGGAGTCTCTAAACAGACCTTTTCTTGGCCGTGTCCCCTAAGCAATACAGTGTTGTGTTGAGAGTATAAGCAATCTGGAGTATTGTATACTGAATGTATACAGGAGGATGTGCCAAAGTGACATTTTATATCGAGGGCCATGTTGTGAAATTCAGGAGCAGTGCCCAGCAACTAGCAAGTGGCATTAACTGTCAGCCTTTGTTATTAATGTCCCCACAGCACCTCACAGTGAATACTAAGTTTCATGTTAAAGAGCTCACACAGGTGAAAGACTTTCTCCCTCTCTCCCTCCTTCTCTCTCTAGAATTTCCATAACTTTTTATCCTGGATATTCCCTGAACTGCCACCATCAGAAGCAGTCAGCAAATTAGAGATCATCCCTACGAACAAAAAGAAGAAACTGTGGAATTACGATTACGGAGACGAAAGTGACAGCGATGACGAAGAGGTCCCCAAAGCCAGTGCCACTGGTTACACCAGGCATGGCCTGATGGAAAAGCTTCTGAACAAGGCCTCTGACTCTTCGGCCAACGCCCAGGCGCCCCAGCCTGAAGAAGACTCTGCTGCTGAGGAATCTGATGAAGCTGGAGTTGGGGCTGAGCCAGAACTCCCCACGGACGTGGAGGCAGGACTCGGCCTTGGGCCTTCAGAACAGTCAACTGGCCCCTATGAGAAGAGAGAAAATGTGAGCAAGGACTCCTTCCCTGGGGGCGACAGCAGCTCCGTGGATGGGCCTGGGGGCAATGTTATCTTCAATGTGAACTTAAACACTGTGTTTTTGAGAGTTCTCCATGATGGCGCTGACGAAGCTTCAGAGGTATTATCTCTTGCAGAGGATACGGTCGACCTGGATGAGGGTCCCCACAGGACAGAGTCCTGCTTTCCCGTGGCTCCAGGGGAAAGGACACAGTGGCCCCATTCCGGCCTCTCTTCCCAGAGTCTATGGACTGAAGAGGGATCATCTGAAAAAACTGATACCTCAGACTCTGATGCTGACATTGGCGATGGTTATATTATTAGATAACCCCAAAGCAGTTCACTGGCCTGCTCTGAGCACCTACAGGGCTCTCTTCATAGGCTGTCTTGCTGCCTTGTGGTCTGCAGGTGTCTGTGAGGGATGGACTAGGGAACTGTAGAGCCTGCCCAGTTCTCGCTGGTGGCCTTCTCTGTGCAGATCCCAGTTTGGGGATCAGTACTGTTTACAAGTTCAAAGTGACACACTCTGAAGGGAGCATGCCATGCCCACCCCCTTTCCACATGTGCACTAAGGTGGGTCTGTGTTATGCTCCCTAGGGAACAGTATTCAGTGTGGCTTTCAGAGGCCTCCTTCCCTGTGTTATTTCTAGGAAATGAGATCAAGTCAGGTGCATTGGCAGAAGGAAAAGGACAGAAAATCTGGCCTGGTGGTATTCAGCAGAGCTCTAGGAACGAGCTCTTGCAGGCAGGAGGAAGAAGGGCTGCCTTCCAGGCAGGAGAAGGAAGGTTTATGCACTGGAGCAGGCCAGCTGTGGTCTGGGCCCGTCTCAGAAGCCGTGCTGTCTACTTCCTCTGCTCTGATTCACTCACCCATCCCACCCTCCACAGTTGAAGTGGGAGTGGGGAGAAGCCATACAAATAATTCTAGGATCCAACAGGCTACTCGGAGAGAAAGGACACACCGTGCTGTGGAGTGTAGGAAGTAAAATCTCAGTGCTGTATTTTAAGGTTAAAAAAAAAAAAAGAGCAAAAGCAAGTATTTCAAGGTCTTCTGAGAAATGGAGAATATAAAAGTCCCATTTCACAATTTTTAAAAGTGTTCTGTGTACAGAGTGTATATTCTCCATGGCATTATGGTTGCTGTGAGTCTGGGAGAGGAGAAAAGGAAAAAGATAAGCTCTCAAATGTCACGTAGCAAGTGGGAGTGAGAGCCAGACATCTGATTGCTCACGGCGATATTTGTGCACTTTGATTTTATCTTTTTAGTCAAGGTCTCATATAGGATGATCTTTTGATCCTCCTGTCTCTACCTCTGTAGCACTGAGATTCCAGGGGTGCCAGGGTATTGTCAGAATTGAACTCAGGACTTCATGCCTGCTAGGTGAGCATTCTGGGCATTTAAAAAATAATAATATATTAATTTTATTTTATGTGCATTGGTGTGAGGGTGTCAGATCCCCTGGAACTGGAGTTACAGACAGTTGTAAGCTGCCTTGTGGGTGCTGGGCAATGAACCAAGGACCTCTAGAAAAGCAGTCCGTGCTCTTAACTTCCATGCCATCTCTCTAGCCTCAGCCCCTAGGCATTTTTGCTGCACCTCTTTGAGTTTCAGTTTCTTCATTTTTGAAATAAAGGGACTCTCTGGACCAGGTAAGCCCCATCATCCTATAGACCTGGACCATTGCTAGGAGGAAAGAATAAAGACTCAAGTCGAGGTGCTGAGCCCAGGGGAGTTGTCCAGGACAGACGAAGGCATAGGACCCTCCCATCTTCCTCCTCTCACACCCAAATCCAGTTTCTCATGTCTTTCTTCTATTCAAAGGGAAAACTGCATGCGTGCTAGCTCAAAGGCTTCCATTACTCTTCTAACGCTTCTAAAACAATCCAAAAGAAACCCTTGTCTAACAGACTTACTAAAATCCACAAGAGACCCTAAACACATAAGCCATGTATCTGCCCTCAAAATACATCTGTCATCCACCCGGATTCATTTGTTGGTATTCACACTGTCTTTTAAGTTTTGTATAATGGCTGGAATTTGGCTTTTTAATACTTGTATTTTTTTTAAATTTTATACAGTGTTTGAAGATTGTCAGAGGGTAATACAAAAATACTTTTTCATGAAAGCCTCTGGTCTTTGGAGTCATTTCTCGCTAGAATGTATTTCTGCAGCATATTTGTAGTTCTTCTGGCATTTCAGGATTGTACCAGCTCTCTCAAACCTGCGGTGGCCTGTCAGGGTAGCCCCTGACTCACGTGGCTTGTTCTAATTTAGACATTTCTCAACACGTAGTCACCCAGCCTACTGTGGGATTTTCCTTTCTTACCACCTGGTCGGTTTAACAAGAGGAAATTAAGCTTTCTCAGCCGTCTTGTGCAAGAAACAAATCACTAAGAAATGGACAAAATGGCTTGGTACCATCATCTCCGCGGGTCAGGAAGGGGCACTAAATCATCCCCAAGTCGGGCTTGCTAAGGGTGTGCTTTGACTCACCTTTTATCTGGGAGAGAGGACTTTAGAGAAGTGACGTTTCAGCGGGGGGGGGGGGGAGGAGGGGGGAGGAGCAGAGAACACTGATACAAAGAAAAGTTAACTACCCAGCACTAGGAAGTCTGAGTCATAAGGATCACTCCAAATTCCAGGCCAGTCTAGGCTGTGTCTCAATACTCACCCCCCAAGAAAGAGAACCAGAAAGAAAATAGGAAAGAGAAACCAATGTGTGTGTGTGTGTGTGTGTGTGTGTGTGTGTGTGTGTGTGCGCGCGTGTGAGCGCGCGCGCAGAGGAAGGAAAGTTAGGGTGAGAGAGACGACACTGTAGCCCGGGACTGGCTTTTTAGTGGATTTAGCTTGAGGCCACCTTAGCAGACAGGTCCCCAGCCGGCCGCCCGCGGAGGCCGCCCGCGGAGGGGCGTGGCCTGACCGCCCAGCCGAGGTACCCGGAAGGGCGCCGGTGGCTACCGGGCCGCAGCGCGCGGCCATGGCCTGGGCTCTGAGCGCGGCGGGCTGGCTAGGCGGCTTCCTGCTGGTGCCAGGTGAGGTCGGCGGGCAGGGGGCCCCGGGCGGGCAGGCTCCAGGGCTTGGGAACCCGGAGGCGGAGCGTCCCCAGGTCTCGATCCCATGGGCTCCCCGAAAGGGACCCTGTGCGGCCCCGAGCACCGGGCAGGGATCCCTTCACCACCCCACGGTGGGCCGCGCACACGAGAGGTCCTGCTGCCTCTACCTTGACCCTGGGCGGACCCCCTCTCCTCCCCCCCCACCCCGCACAGCCCGCAGTGGAGTTACAGGTTGTCTAGATGGTGAACTAAAGCGGCGTTCAGGAACAGCTGCTGACAGCTCCCCCCTCCCTCCCCGGGAGTTCTAACAGATTTTTCCGAAAGTCCCACAACCGCGGTGCCTGTCCCCATCTTCAGGGACACATCCGGGTCTTCTGGAGCTGCAGCTCCCTTTCTCTGCAGGGCCAGCTCCCCTTCTCCAGGCCTTTCTCCTCACACCCTGAAATCTGAGTTCTGACCCTTGGGGTCCTAAACTTGTGCTCATACAAGCTTTGCCCTGGTCTGGGGTGCTCTGCATTTGGGATTCCCCATCTCTGAGGCTAGTTCTGCTTGGGATCTTCTCCCTGAGCCCGTCTTCTCTAGGTCCCTATCCTGGCTGCTTTAAGACAATCCATGAGTTGAATAGAGAATCCGCCAGTTGAATAAAAACAGTTGAGTGATAAGTAGTTCAGAATTTTCGACTTAAAAATTTATGAAATACTCAGCTGGTGTTGGCACAAACGTTTAGTTTCGGCACTCAGGAGGCGGAGGCAGTCGGATCTCTGTGAGTTCGAGACCAGCCTGGTCTACAGAATTCCAGGACAGTCAGAGTTACAACAGAGAAACCCTGTCTTGAAAAAACAATAAACAAAAAACTTATAATTTCTGCCCTTAGTCCAAGCCTGCCCTCTCTGTGACCTCAGAGTCACTCATCAGAAGGTCCTCCTGAGAGCCCCCCTCCTCTCTGTGGAGGAGCTCCAGTCTGCTGCAGCTGGCCCAAGACTCCTGGGTTCCCTGACCTGGCTCCAACCAGGGCTCACAGGACCTCAGCTAGAAGGCTTTTAGCCTCAACTGGTCCGATCAGGTCTATTATGAAGTGTAGAGTTTATAAAAATGTGTCTGAATCCCACCTGGCCCCCTTATCGACTCCTACCGGTCAAATTCAGGTCGCCATCAGCTGTCCCCAACAACTGTCCACCCCAAAATTTCTCCTCATTGCGGCTTCAAATAAAACCTATGCTCCTTGACATAGCTAGTACCCTCACAGACACAACATTTGAAGACGCGGATCCTGGAGACTCAATATTGGATGTGGGTGATTTTGTTGTTGTTGTTTGTCTTTTTGGAGGAAAAACATTGCAGTCTCTCCCTTTCTATCACTTCAGCTCTAGGAATGATTCTACCTCCTGAGAACGTCAGGATGAATTCCATCAATTTCAAGAACATTCTACAGTGGGAGCCGCCTGTTTTCCCCAAAGAGAATCTGACTTTCACAGCTCAGTACCAAGGGTAGGTCTGGTGGCTGTTGGCAGGAAGGTACCTGAGAATGGGGACCCCCGGCTGGACCTCAGGAGGGAAGGAGTTATTGTGACAGCCTGGGGGAGCCATCCTGTTAGCCTTTTCTTTCTCTGAAGGAAATGATTGTAGTCAGGACTCCACACCTCCCTTCAGGTTCCTCCCTCTGATTCAGGGTCATGCTCTGCTTGCTGTGTAACCCAGGGTAAAAGTCACTATGTAGCCCAGGCTGGCCTCCACCTGATGCCTTTGAAGAGGAAAACAAACGCTGCCGGTTACAAGCTGGTATTGTAGAAAGCCGACAGTATCCAGTGGTGGCTGCCTCAGAATCTCAAGTGTGCAGGACAATCAGAAAGACACCTGCTTTGGACCACCTGCCCTCTACTGCAGGCCTCCTAGAACATTCTAGCTCTGCCTCCACCACTGCAGGGCCCTCTATTTGCCCTGCCTCTCTGTAATTCCCTGTATCTGGTCAAGGCAGTACAGGTCAGCCCTCCCTTGACAGCCTGTCTTCATTGGCCATTGGCTGGATGACAGGTGACACACCAATAGCATCAGGAGGCCTAAGGCCCATCAGCCAGCACACCTGACCCCCCCCTTGACTCAGAAATATGGCAAGACAGATAGGCCCTTCAGCGAGGCAGAACATTACCTTCCAGGTCTGGTAGCCCCGCCTCTTTGCCATGCAGCTGTCATTTTACACACATGATTCAGGGCTACAAAGTTCAAGGAGTAGAAAGAAGGAAAAATAACCCTTACCTGCATGTTGAGTTTCTATTTTTTTTTTTTGTAGTTTGCAATAACGGCATACAAACTGAACATTCCAAGATTTTAAGGATAGTAATAAAAACTAGAGCACCAACATCGATATTTACCAACTTCTAGTATTTACTGGGCTGTCTTAGTTGCCATGTTCATTGCTTTCCTCATTTCTATGACGAAAGCAATGTGAGGAAGGATGGGTTCTTTGGGCTTAGCATGAGGGTACGGGAAGGGAGAGCAGGAAGCGGAGAGAAAGCCGGTACTCGGTTCACACCCTCCTTTTCAGTCAGTCTGAGACCCCAGGCTGCAGGACAGTGCTGCCCACATCCAGACTGGGTCTTCCTCCCTCTATTAAACCTTCCTGGAAACGCTCTCATGGACTTATTCGGAGGTGCGTCTCTATGCTGATTTTAAGTTCCATTGGACTGACAATGAAGATTCACCATCACACAAGCATACATTTCAGTGTGTGTTTCATAAAAACAGCATGTCCTTTTATACCTCAGCATTCTTACCTGAAGTCCAGAGTCCAGTGATTGACAGAAGGTCATCTGTATCTCCTCCAGTGCTGCTAGGTTTTGTCATTTCGTCTCCATGGTTTCTCCACTCGGTTTGAAAAGACATAACAATTTCACTGTGGAAAATTAACTTCCTTCTTACATCAGTTGGAGTTGTTGTTGCTGCTGATTACCTGAGGCTGGGTCCTAGGTATCTAATTATTGATGGCCTTGCTTGGCAGAGTCACAAAACAGCACAGGGAGTGTCACAGGTGAATGACAGAAGGCATGCATGCATATGCCAGTACTGCTTTTTTTTTTTTTTTTTTAAAGCCACTGGTATTTAATCCCAGGGTCTCTATCCTGATGACTCATATAAACCTAGTCATCTTTAGAATGCCCCTACTCTAAATGCAGGAGTCAACTAAGTTCCCACACTCTTACCCCTTACAATGATATTAAACTCCAACAGTTTAGGAGAGATGAAACACATCAACTTTCTTTGCACTGTGGCTTGCTCTCCTGCCATCATGGTAGGGGTGGTTGATCACAGGTGTTTGTCCTTGACCAGGTGGCTTCGTGAAGGCATGGGATTGAAGGTGGTTATTAACTAACGATTAGTGCCTTGCCTCTGGGGTTCTTCTTCATGAGACTACAGATGGGCACCCAGCACATAAAGGATATACAGACATGTCCTTGGGAAAGACTTTGGGCCTAAAAGATCTGGTTGTACTTATGGCTCATAAAAAGGCTGTTTTGTATTCAACCAGGGCGGGTGATTATGTAATACAATAAGCTCTCTGTTACATGGGAAGTTTATCTTCCTCCCCTGTTGCCTGGTCAACAGAGGAGACTGTCTGTCTCATCCAGGGATCAGGTTGTCTAGAGTAAGACACTTCAGAGGATGTGTTGGTGATTTTAATATAGAAACATCCAAAATGTGATTTAAGTATGAGCACTATTCATATTACACACATTTAACAGTAAAATACTCATCAATGAAAGGAAGGAAAGAGAAGTTACTATAAAATGACTTTTGAAATACAGTATGTGTTGGCCACATGACGTATTAAGTGAAGGAAATGTCTGCATAAGAGAAAAAGCTCCTTAATGAAATGACCCCTGGACTTTCTAAACAGTAGAATGTAAGGCACCCAGCCACAAAGAGCTGATTGTTTGGCAAAATGCTTGTGTATATTAAGCAGAAAGAGCAGGTTGTAGAATACAGAGATCTCAGTAGTCCCTGCCTACTTTTTGCAAAGCTCTGGGCATCAGTATAAACGCAGTGAGCCATGATCTGGTCCTTAAAACCCCGAAGTCCACAAAACTGGGTGTATTAAGGGCTCTTGCTGTTTTTACATTGGACTGGAGCTTGTTTCCCAGCATCTGTGTGGAGTAGCTCACAGGTACTTGGAACTCCAGTGCCAGGGGATTCAAAGCCTTTTCTCACCTCCAGGGGCACATGCATGCACACATTCGCATACACAAAAATAACAATAAAGTGAACTTTTTTAGAAAGAGTGAAAGCAAGCTGAACGCTCGCACGCAGGCATTCACTGCACTCTTCCCGTAACTTCAGACAGACATAGCGTATGCTTCAGACTCCTGATGCCTTGACTTGCCTGCCATGATGGACTGCAATCTGTACCTGTGGGCTACATTAAACTTTCTGTCTCAAGATGGTTTTGTCAGGATATTTTATCATAGCAACAGGAAAAAGAACCAAGACAATGAGGGCAACCCAATTAGTTCTCACACCTAGACAGGAAGGTGTGGCGGAACCAGTCCGTCAGCTCCTTACTTACAGGAAGGGAGCACATGCTTTCTCAGTTGGGAGCAGCTAATTACACCTCCTCAGGCTGCTGTGGGCAAGTTAATGATTCCACTTGCCACCCTCTGCCACCCTCCCGCCTTGGTTGGTGTTGCTGCTATCATTCTGAGGACGGATGAATTCTTTTATAATATTTCCAGAATCATCGCGATATGAATCATTCTTGGGACATTATTCGAAATCATCTTATTATTTTCTAGTTAATCTGTGTATGTCAGCCTCTCGCAAATCATAGCCCAGTGTTTTCAGAAATACACAGTCCAGGAAGGAAGCTTTCTCAATCATGCGTGTTGAATACTCAGCCCGGGTTTTGGAGCCATGAATGCTTATTGGGATATTAAAATCTCTGTTGCTAAGATATCGACTTTCGCTTAACTCAATTTCTCCACAAATTACTTGGCTATAGGATGGACTGTTTTTGAAATGCCTTGTGGTTCCCTAGGGATCATTAAGATCTCAGGAAACACACAGTTTGAAAAATATTTATTTCTTTGTACATACTGTTTATCAAAATTAGTGATTAAGAATTTGCCAGGTGCCCGGCAGCAGTAGTGGCACCTGCCTTTAACCCCAGCACTCAGGAGGCAGAGGCAGGCAGATCTCTGTGAGTTCGGGGCCAGCCTGATCTATGGTGTGAGTTCCAGGACAGCCAGAGTTACAACAGAGAAACCCAGTCTCAAAAAACACAAAAAAAGAAGATGATGAAGAAGAATTTGCCAGGCATAGTGGTGCACACCTGAGACCCCAGTATTTGAGATATTGAGGTAGGAGGGTCTTAAATTAGAGGGAAACTCTTAAAAACATGAAATAAAAACAAGGAAAGAAAGAAAGAAGATATCTTTCTTTGCCTTCACTATCCTCCATTCGTCTTGGGGTAAAGACGAGGGATAAAGCAACTATCCGCCCAGAGACAGAACTCTCCTGCTTTTGTCTTTCCGGCTGTACAGTTACTCATATTTCCAAGATCGCTGCAAGAACATTGCCTCTACCCAGTGTGACTTCTCGTTTCTTTCTAAGTATGGCGACCACACAGTGAGAGTCAGAGCTGAGTTTGCAGATGAATATTCGGACTGGGTAAATGTCACCTTCTGCCCTGTGGATGACAGTAAGCCATTCATTTTCCATTTTCTTATATGTAGTCATTTTACCTTGCTTTTGTCTACAATGGTGATCCATCAATAAGAATTCTTAGCATGCCTGAAGATAGATGAATGGCCTATCCCCACAAAGCTTAGGAAATAGTAAAGAAGCTGTGAACTTAAAGAAATTCATGGATGAGGCAGGAAAAATATGAGTCTTCAATAAAATAAATTAATATAAATTTGATGACTTCACTGGCTCACACATATGAAGAAGTTAGGGCCAGTGCTGTAAATGAGAGGAACTAGTTGTGACCGTTTTCTGGAAGGAAGTCAATGTGAAATTATGAGTTAAGCCAAGAGATATGAGGCTGGAGAGTTGGCTCTGTGGTTGAAAGCACTGGCTACTCGTCCAGAGAACTTGGGTTCAATTCCTGGCAGCCATATGTCAGCTCACAACAGTGTGTAATTCCAGTCCCCTGGGATCCAACACCAATTCTGGCCTCTTTGGAAATGGCATGCACATGGTATACAGAGCATACATACAGGCAAAACACCAATACGCATAAAAAATAATTTAAAAATAACTGTGACAGGAGATAAGAGCATAAGGTAGATATGGAGACAGAAAGGTTGGTGTGGAGAGACCACTTGCCTGGAGAAGGATAGGAGGGAAGACTTGGCCAGTGATGGACGGAGGGGCCGAGGCTGGCTGGTAAGCTTTGGAAAGAATACACCCAGGGTAGGAGTGGGGGGTAGTGGGGACCCAGAGATCCTGAGATAAACATCTTTAGAGTATCAGGAATTGAAAACTAATCAAGCCACCTTACAGCAACAGGGAGAATAGAGATTAGAGGCTACAAGAACATCAGGAATAAAGCTCACATAAGACCCTCTGAGGGAAATGCTGGAGGAAGTGTGTGTGTGTGTGTGTGTGTGTGTGTGTGTGTGTGGTCTATATATGGGTCCTTACATGTGAGCCCTGTAGCTCCCACAGTTAGATCCTCCGTTAGGCAGGACAAGGCTGAAGTCCCTTCATTCTTCCCAGTTCTGTCCCAGGACAAGCACAAAACAATTTCTGCAGCCAGAAATGGGCAGAGTTAATTGTCTTTTCTAAGCCTGCCTTTCTAAAAACAAAGAAAGGAAATGAGTGTAGAACATTACAGCTCACAGGTAGTCAAGCCCTAAAACTAAAATGCTCTTCTGTGATGTCATGTCCCTGTAAACCCATCATAAACAGAAGATGCCGTAAACCAAGCATGTATTTGACACTCCTAGCCTGCCGTGCCTTAGCTCAGCAACGCAGCATGTGGTGGAGGACTGCTTTCTCTCCCTTCTGATTCCATGAATGACAGGGAGGTGCTGGCTCACTGCCGTCTCCCTGCATTGAAAAGAGACCAAGCCACATGTCCTTAGCTTGAGGGAATGCCACAATTCAAAGGTCGAAAGTATGGTCTCTGTTTAACGTCAGTCTCTCACACAGTTGTAAGTCAAGCCTATGTAAGTTGGGGACCATCTGATATGTCGGCTCCTGCCCCAATAATTTCTAGCTGGGCCTGGCTAAATCCTAAATCCTAAATCCCACATTTTGTCCCATCAAGGGCAGTTCCCTGTCCACACAGATCAAGCAGCATGACCCCAAGGTGACACAGGTAAAAGGGAGAGAACAAAGTGCAGGCACAGGCCCCCCAAAAGTAGCAGTGACCAGAGAGGAGACCGCAGGATGTAAATCAGTGTGCCTTCCCAGGTTGTTCCTTCTGTGGTTATTTTTGAGCACCTACTGTATGCGCAGCATGTTCTTAGCACTGAAGTTACAACAGCAAACAAGAACAGAGCCTTACCCTCATGGAGTATAATAGACTTATGGGAAGACTGAGAGTAAACCAGTAGATATTTTGTGATGAGGAGTGACTACGGCTTTCAAGGAAGTGGAAAGGAAGAGGGGGATGCCAGCCTTGTCCATAAAGCCACAATATGCAGGCTCCCTGAGGAGTGACGCTTGAATGGAGAAATAGGTGGGGTAAAGGGCTTAGCTACATGAATATCTAAGAAAAGAAAAGTTGTAAAATACACGTAGTTATAGATGATAAATATTTATGAGTAATCTCCACAGATAATAGAAATATCACCTGTAGCTTTAAGGCAAGAAAAATTGAAGCTAGCAGAAGTCAGAAAACAAAGGGCAAGAGAAGCTAATAAAATGAAAAGTTTAAAAACAGACTTTGTGTCAAGCATGCTTGTATATCCCTGTAACAACAGTACTGTCTAGGCTTAGGCGGGAAGATCACAAGTTTGAGGCTAACCTGGGCTATGGACCAAGGCAGCCTCACCCCCCCGCCAAGCCATTTTTACAAACAATACAAAGCAATATAGTTGAAATAATTCTAAATATATTAGATGTCACTGCAAACATAAGCGTTACATTTGATTAATAAAGGTAAAAATTATTGGCTCTTTTAAAATAGGCACAATCCATCCGTCTTCCTTAACTGCATCATTCAGTGTTGTAACGGTGGTCTGTCAAGGGTCAGTGGTTAAGTTAACTGTCCTGCATATATATGAACATTTAGTGTTCAAGGGAAGTGTTTAAAACGTGATTTCTGACTGTCGTTTTGTTGTGTTCTTATACTTAGCCATTATTGGACCCCCTGAGATGCAGATAGAGTCTCTTGCTGATTCTTTACATATGCATTTCTCAGCCCCACAAATTGAGAATGAGCCTGAGACATGGTCCATGAAGAACATTTATGACTCATGGGCTTACAGAGTGCAATACTGGAAAGACGGAACTAATGAGAAGGTAAGCTGGGCTGTGGTGCACCTTTCAGATGCAGGTGTCACGTTCTTTGCTCAACTTGGTAGGCCATAATAATAGAGGGGAAAGGTCACCCCGGGGGGCTGGAGATGGCTCAGTGCCTGCTGCACAAACATGAGGACCAGAATTTTGACTTCTCGACACCCCACTTAAAAGCCAGGCATGACGGTGCACAACGGTAGTCACAGCGCTGAGAGGTGGGTGTGGGAGGGACCTGGGAACTCACTGCCCTGCTAGTTTAGTCCGCTGGTGAGCTCCATGTTCAGGGAGAGCCCCTGCCTCAAAAATAAGGTGGGCAGTGATAGACGAATGTTGAAAAGAAAACACCCACGCACCCCACCCGCGGCTTCCCTGTCCTGAGAAGCAGCTACAGCAGGCCCACAGCTGCAGCAGCTCCTGGCAGGAAGCCATGAGGCGGGAGTGTGGCATGGCATGGTTCTTACTGCCTAACCATCTGCCTTTGTTCAGCCCAGAACCCATGAGAGTGAGACCAGAGACTCTAGGGAGAGGTCGTCAGAGGAGCATATCTCTCTAGTGTTTAATGCAAGGATCATTACATTTATGGGGTACAGACAGGGAAGGGTCTTTGGTACCCAGGGATAGAGACCATTGGTTAAGACAAGGATACTGGAATAGGCATATACTGGGGAACAGGGACTTAGGTAAGCAATTCTGCCAGTCCTGTCTGCCTTTGGGAAGGGGCGGAGTTTTGCTGTGGCTTGTGGTCTCTTAGCACGGAGGCTGCAAAGGGGAGGGGCCAGGGATCCTGCCAGCTCCTCATGCCAGTACTGGGGGGTCTAAGCACCCTCGACCCACAGCTACTGTGTGACCAGTTCCAGGAGGGCACCACAGAGGAAGACATCTGATGCCAACTTTTGGCTTCCACACCTACATATTGGTATGTGCACACATTTGTTCCTGCCCACAGACACGTGACCAAGCAGTCTTGCAAAGTGGCAGTACCTGATGTCTAGAGAGTCTAAAGCCAAAAGCTTCTGGACTTCCCTTTTTCAAGGAAAAGACATAGACTCTCAGGATGGAGTCCATACAACAGACCTCCCTCTCCTTGAAAGGAAGTTGCAGGAGAGACAGGGCATCGTCAGCATTTGACCAGGGGAAGTTATAGTCAGCTGCCATGTGATCAACTGAATGACCGTTTATAGCTCCCCACATACGCAAGCCAGTCACAGTACGGTTAGGACACCTTCCAACCCCCAAATGTTTATTAACTGTTGTTTTTTACCCTATCCAATTTTTCCCTGTTCTCTTCTTTAGGGAGTAATTCTTTTTAAAACACTTTACTACATCTATTTCCTTACACTGAGGGGCACACTGCAATCCCAGAAATTAAGCCATTAGGTCTTTACTGGATGAGTCATTTTGCCAACTCCGGGCACAGTTCTTTTCAAATCAAGGCTTGAAGCCAGAGCATCTGGTTGAAACATTGCTTTTGTCACTATGTTGCTCTGATCACATCCATGACCTCAGCTACCTCAGATCTACAGAATGCCTACAATAACCTACTTCACGCAGAAAACAGGAAGAATAGCCCAGTTCATAGAACTGTTTGTGGGATTTGCTGACAAACAAAAGACATTTTTTTCCCATTGTCTGGAATAGTATGAGGCTCTCTTCTCTTTATTCATTTTTGGTCAGACTTAGTGCTTCTGAGCCGAATGACATTTGTGATCCTAAACTGACATATATGCTGTAAAAAATAATTACGTTAAGTGTTCATCAGTTTCTTCCAGAGTCTGAGAGGAAGAGCTCACTCGTGTTTATTGTCTTAGGATGATATAATTAAACACACACACACACACGAGCCAAACACAAATCTTAAGTTAATTTTTCACCCCCAAAATCTTCCACAGAATGGAGCTGTGTTGTAGTCTATTTCTGCTACTATAATAAAATGAGTAGTTTATGAATGATAGTTTTAGAGGCCGAGAAGTCCAAGGTCTGGGCACAGTAGCAGCTCCCTGGCACCTCTTTTATAAGATCATTAATGGCATTCATGAGTTTTCTTGCCAATCACCTCCTGAAGACCCCACCTTAAAATTTTTTTTCTTTAAGGATTTAAAATATTTTTTTTTCGTGTGTGTGTGTGTGTGTGTGTGTGTGTTTGTACACGAAAAGGTCAAAGGACAGTTTGTAGTTGGTTCTCTCCTTACCCCACGTAGGTCCCAAGTGGAACTCAGGCTATCAGGTAGCATCAAGTAGCGGAGGGCTTTACCCACTAAGCCATCTCAACAGCCTGGCCTTCCCTTTTAATATTACCACATTGGTGCCTAAGTTTTTCATCAGAAGACATTTAAACTACAGTATGTGGGACATTTGCCTTTGCAAGAGATGGTTTTGCTTATAGACAAGACTCCAGGAAGTGCATGCCTGAAAAGCAATGCAAAGTATCTAGTTTCATAATCGTTCATCAATGCAGTATCTCTGCTAAGTCCTTGAACCCAAGGATAATACCCATTCACTACACCCCAGGGATCCTCAACATCTTCCAATTAAGGATCTAGTTCCGTAGCCACCATGGCTGAGCGCGTCCCTCACCAAGCATGACATGCAAAACCCCTCTTATACTTAGCTTCTTATCTAGAATACGCCCACAGCACTGGCATCTGGTTATGCATCAGTTCTCCAACTTCTCTTGGCTGTGCGAGTGCTAGAAAGGTGCCTGCTCCCTGCACCCTGCCTCATACCATTGAATAGCCCCGTTCTAAAGCGTCCCCTTCTAAAGTGCAAACATCCTTAGATGCTGACAGATCAGTTCCCAGAACTAATAGCATGAAGTGCTTTTGGAAATTCTATTGTCTGAATGGAAGAAAGAGAATGAGAACACAGTAACCCAGAAATGAAAGGACAAGAGAAAGCCCCCAAGGAGATCGGAGAAGGACCCTTCACACCCGTGCCGTAGCCTCACCCCTGCTCCAGAGTCACATTACAGTGTTTAGAGGCATTGAGTTAATAGAAGTAAAGTCTAGCATTTGTTTTCTTTTGGGTCTTTCATTGTTGTTGCTGGGGGTGCTTTCTTTATTTGGGGGGAGTTGCGTCAATCTATTCTTGGATTCAATAGATACAATCCAGTTCCTGCCATCAATATTGACAAGCTGTCAACAACCCCGCCCCCAAAGGAAAGCCATCAAATATGAAGAAGAAAGAATCTATGCTTCCTTAGTATGCTCTTTCAGTTCCCCTTTATTTTGCTGAAGAACAATTTGGTTTCTCAAACTCAGAAGCATATTATTAACTGTGATGTCCTTGCATTTGGATTCAAATGGTGTTAGTCAAGGACTCCAGCTGCCAGTGCAGACTGCAGGAGTACCCCCAAAGAGAGCAAGAGCTTGGGGGTTGGAACCCACCCAGTCACATATGTAGGGAGTCCAAAACCACAAGGATCACAAACATGCTGTGAAGTTGAGGGGCAGGATGGAAGGCACGTTGAGCCTCACCATACGTGACCCCTGTTAGTCAGCTAAGAAGACCCCTAGAACAAGAATCTCTAGTTAGGTGGCTTCAGCCACGGAAATTTGTTGTCTAACAGTTCCAGAGCCCGAGAGTTCAAGATCAACACGTCTTCAGGGCTGCTCTCCTGAGGTGTAGGGTTTAGTCCACAACTCTCCCCCAGCTCCTGCAAGCTTGCCAGCAATCCTTTGACTTAAGAGTGTCTTCAGCTCTTTGTCATTTTCTGTACATGGCTTTCTCCCTAGATGCCTATCTATATGTCCAAATTTCTATACTTAAAAAAAATTTTTTTTGGATTTTTGTAGACAGAGTTTCTCTGTCGTAACTCTGACTGTTTTGGAACGCTGTAGACCAGGCTGACTTCAAACTCACAGAGATCTGCCTGCCTCTGCCTCCCAAGTGCTGGGATTAAAGGTGTGTTACCACCACTTAAAATATATTTAAAGGTTTATTTTAAGTGTGTGTGTGTGTGTGTGTGTGTGTGTGTTGTGATTAAAGGCATGCACCACCATGTCCAACAATAAATGTATTAGTGAACAGCACCGTGGAAACTCTAATGAGAGCATGGCCCACTACTTATCCAGGGGACCACAACTGGGGACATATTTAACCCACAGCCATCAGGGTGAGCCGCTTCTCTGCTGTCATGTCTTCAAGTTTATCATCATTAAACTTGGCAAAGCCCACTTCTTGAGACATGGTACTTGAACTTGGTTCTACAGAGAGTCTCAGACACATATGCCTTCTTCAGCTTACATGATGACCTGACCAGTGATGAATCCTGGCCAGTGTGCCCTGGGGTGTCGTGAGGGCACCTCACATACCTGTGTAGAGCCTAGAGTAGGGACAACATGATCACAAGGCTATGAACAACCACCAGAAAATTCTGTTTCCAGGGTCCCTTAGAGCAATCTGTACAGGCAGCAGGTTTCACACACTCCCAGCGAGACTGCTGTTTGCAGGCATTGCACACTGGACTGGGCCCCATGAGGAAAGGAGCCTGTTTGCATTAATTAGCTACTGTATTTTTTAAAGGGAAATGTGATGGTTTAGATGCCACATATGCTACAGAATTGAAGCAGCGAGATGGTTTGCTGGCCTCACGGTTGGTCCTGTCACATTTCTTAGGATGGTGTCAGGAGCCGGACAGAGTTCCAGCCAGACTTTATGAGAAGTCTGAAGCACAGTTTACAGTGGCTGGGAAAGGGAAATAGGAGAGAGATGGTGTCCCTTCACCGCTCTGTGTATCTTCTAGTTTCAAGTCACTTCTCAGTATGACTTCGAGATCCTCAGAGACCTGGAGCCATGGACAACCTACTGCATTAAAGCTCAAGCGTTTCTTATTGATCAGAACAGAACTGGAGAATGGAGCAAACCCATCTGTGAGCAGACAACCCAGGACGGTGAGTAGGGACAACCTGTAACTACCTTCTCTGAGCTACACAGACCCCACCCATGGGTCCTAGACACCATGGCAGTCCACTCAAACTCTACCACAGGTCAGAGATTAGCCTCCCACTCATCTCCATGGTTCCCAGACCTTGATTGGTCTGCTTCTGCTACAAACGAGATGCCCCATTCTGAAGAAACTGGTTCTTGCTTGCCAGTCTGGTGGGCTGAGGTCTGCCTCCATGAATCCACCTTTGCTTTCAACTCTCTTAAATAGGTTCATTGGTCCTCATAGGACCACGTGACAGAGACTGAGCTCTGCCATACCTTGTCTTCTGGTTTGGGGGACATATAGTGACTGGGAAGCAGAACTTGGAAAACATCAATGACCTCAGCTAGTGCTCTTGTGTATTGAGGCCCCTTGTAAAATATGGACCCGGGGGCACAGGGATATCTCAGGGTGCTCACCACACTGTTTATTAACAGAGCAGAAGTTCAGGGTGTGGTTCAATGATAAAGCTCTTACCTAGCATGTGTGGCCCTGGATTCTATCCCATCACGTGCACACACTCACACATACACACACACATACTCACGTACACAAGGAGGGAGAGGAGAGCAGGGGAGGGGAAGGGAGAAGGAGGGGAGAGGACTAAAACAAAACAGACAGAGGGAGGAAAAGGGAGGAGGAAAAATGATGTGCTGCTTAGCCTGGGCATTGCCTGTGCAGATACACTGTGAGAACACGTGGCCCAACATCTGTAGCACCCTTGGTATTGTCAAGAATCCCAGCCATCTGAGAGCACGGGACGTAGGACACCTGCAGAGCCACTGGTGTCTGAAAGCTGATGTAAGGGACACAATTTTATCTAAAAGAAAACTACTTCAAGCCTGATGTGGTAGCTCAAGCCTGTAATTCCAATACTTAATGAGGCTGAGCAGGAGAATGACCATGATGGCCTGTGTAGTGACTTGCAGGCCAACCTAGGCCACAGAATGAGACTCTGTCTCCTGACAAGATCCAAACATTTTTATGGGAGAGAGGGGAGGAGGGAGAATGAGCAAATGAATCTGCTTTGGCAAACACCCATTTTACAGTTTTTTTTAAAATCTCATTTAAATCCTGTACAAGATTTTCAGTGTGAGCACCCTAAGGATCTAGAAAAGGAAGGCTCCAGGGTCCCTGCTGTTGCCCGGAATCACTCTGCTAGCGAAGGACAAAGACAGAGCTGAGCACCGGCCTGTGTTAGCCCAGGTTGGGTTCCCTTTCACTCAGTGCCTACAGATTGATTCCAAAGGTAAACTGAGGCACTTAAAGTAAGGGCAAGAAACATGTGTGCCGATAGTACAGTCAAACAGATCTGCAGCCGGGGAAGAGTTCAGACCCAGAGTGCTGTGGTAAGTTGCCCTGCAATTCACTCCCTTTAGAAAGTGGTCTTCCACCCTGACCTCTGCACTCTTCCTGAGGAATAACAAAAATGTCACCATCAGCCAGGAATGTCCTTATCTAAAATTCCAAGAAAGCAGCTGTTACCCTCCACCACCCGCACCCAAGAGATCCTGCCGCGCTAGAGTAGAAGCTTGCGTGGATGGATGAGTAAGAGTCTGGAGCTTTGTCAGGAGCTGGGATGTCCCCATATTGTCAGATTCTTCCTAGGGGTCACTCCAGCTAGTTCTCTGGATCCTCTCTATTCATCAGGAAAAATTACAAGCAGCCCCTGTGAAGACATGTAAGGGGCAAAGGGCTTGTGCAACTCCTGGGGAGCTGGGATCTAGTTCTTCCAATCTGGCAAGGTGAAAGGTGGGACAGTCAGGAGGTTGGTGCATGTGGAGATGCTAACACAAGGGGCAAGAGAGGGAGGGAGGCAGAAAATGCAGCAGGTTCTTCCCAGCATCTCCCCCATACAAATACTCCATCCATCCATCCATTCAAGCAGCCAGCCAGCCAGACATCTGTACAACCATCCATTTATCCATGGACATTTAAAGAACCAGGCACCACGACAAGTTTGCTCAAATACTAGCAGATGCCTATTGTCAATGGAGTGCCGGGAGCAGCATGCTGCTCAGGGTTCTCTAGTCTGCTGGCTCTAAGTGACAGTTGGTGTTTTCCCCACTAACAGTCCCTTTCAGATGACTTGCTCTTACCAGGCAGGGTTTGTTCTCCCAATCCCACTACGTACCAGATACACACATACTTCTTCATGAAGGTGGTGCTGGTTGGTGAGGGTTAGGTAGGGGGAAGCCAGATGGCCAGCTCAGCTGGAGAGGGGATTGGTGTGAGTGATGGAAGCTAGGACCATAGTTGACCGGTGATCTCCTGGAAACTGCCAGATACACCAAGCAGGATGGTTAAGTCAGGAACACTAGATTTTATTCAGTAACTACTGAGCACAGTAGGGGAAGGAGCTGAGTGGCACTTGTGCAGAGGAGTATCTGACAGGGAGAGAGTGAGGAGGAGGGAGCCAGAACTGTTGAAAAGAAACACCACCCACACACCCTGCGCCTGGACAGCTTCCCTCCTTGTCCCCTGAAGTAGCCATAGCCGACTTGTAGCTGCAGCAGCTCCCAGGTGGGAAGCCGCAGGGGTTTCGAGGGGTGGTGTCCAGGTTCTTGCCATATAACCATGCCTGTCCTAGATCAGAGCCCGGAGCCGGCGAGAGTGAGACTAGAGACTCTCAGCAGATATCGTCAGAGGAGCATTCGCTCTCGTTTAACGCAAGGGCCGTACATTTTTCGGGCTGGGGGTGAGGGAGGGTCTTTTGGTACACGATGGTAAAGGCAGGGATGCTGAGATAGGGACTTAGGTAAGCAATTTTACCAATCGTAGCCCGTCTTTTTACGTGAGTGGAATTTTGCTGTGCGTGTAGTCTGTCAGCACAGAGGGGAGGGGTCACACTTCAGCCAGCCTTTTGGGACGAGCTAGGTAGCAAGGACCCTCATAACTGTGCCAGCTTTCCACAAGGTACCATACAGAACAGAGGCAGGGGAGTACAAAATGACTAAACTGAGTTAAACGCCATGACCAGTAGCCATCTGGGTCTGGCAACTGACATTTATGAAAGCCTGCTGGTCTCCTATAGAGACAGTCTTCCTGTTGGCTTTCACAGACATTGTTATCAGTCTTTAAGGAAGATGCTGCTGGGTCGTAGTACCATGAATGTGCCCCAGGTGGGCAGAGAGGGACTCCTGTGGGAAGGCCTGCTTAGAAACACTCACTCAAGTACCAGAGGCACGTCATCAAGTGTTGACAGCACACATGCACTCTGTAGGCTGCAGTCAGGAACTCCAGGAAGAATGGATGGCCCCAGAGGCAAGACATCAATGATGGTCACTTGGGACACTAAGCCCAAGGATTTGTGTGTGCTCCTTGGTATAAAGCTGTTTTCCTTCTCAATACCAAACACTGGCACGTCTGTCTCCCTTGGGCCCTATTTTCAGCATCAAAGCAGAACACCCAGAGCAGGCAGGCTCCTAGCCACTCTACAAGCAGGTAAAGTAGACCAGGATCTTTGTTTATTGTCCTATGTGCCATCAATCATAGCAGAAACCACACTGTAAAGAGAGTTCAGGAAAGAGGTGAAACTCATTGAAAATACCAAGAACCTCCATCCAACTGCCATGCTTCTGGGCCAGTGTGACCAGACAGGCCTGTTTTGAGGGATTGCTTTGGATCACAACACTTAGATCCTTGTGTGATCCCTGTGACCCAACCTGTGTGTGTGCCAAGAGTCTAACCTGCCCCATTGTCCCCAGCAGAAACGACCCCTTCCTGGATAGTGGCTCTTGTCCTCATTAGCTCCGTCTTTGTGGTCTTCCTCTTCCTCCTCGGCTGCTTTGCTCTGCTGTGGTTCATTTATAAGAAGACCAAGTACACTTTCCATTCTGGGACCTCTCTTCCACAGCACCTGAAGGAGGTAGGTGGGATGGAATGGGGAGAGACTTCTTCTCCTCTAAGTTTGGGCCGTCCAACGCTGGGCAACATGTTCTCCAAGAGCGTGACACATGTCCGTGTGCTGGACCATTACATGTGCCAAGGAAACAAAGCTTTTGTTTGGAATCACACCTGGGTAGCACCTTCTTCACTGCCCAGGGCGTCTAGTCCTTGGGTTCAAAGGCTATGACTCTGGCAGGAAGAGAATGAGAATTTAGTATGGAAATGAAACAGAACACTCCACGCTGAGCACTGGTGAGGGGAGAGTTGGGGGAGGGAGAGGTGTGGTGTGTTTGAGTTTGAGGATATTACGGTGATTGACATTCCTGGGTGTGTATCATGGATTCAGGGAGTGCTGAAGGATTAAAGAGAAGAGGGAATGCATCTGCTAACAACTTTGTAAGACTGACAAGTCCTTAAGAAATGAAGCTCTGTGTTGCAGTCAGCCTTCCGTGTGCACGGGTTTGTCTGTTGATTCAAACAGATGCAGTCCACATACATATTTTTCAGTTGTGTCTGTGACTGCCAGGATGCGTAGCTCAACAGCAGAGTGCTTGACCAGTGTCCCAGTTAGCCTTTCTGTGGCTGGGATAAACACCATGTCCAGCATCCACCTGGAGAGGGAAAGGCTTATTTGGCTTACAGTTACAGTCCACCATCGAGGGAAGCCAGAAGCTGAGCAGAGAGTACGGAGGTTGCTTACCAGCTTCCTTCCTCTGACTGCCTCAGCTCAGCACCCTTTCTGTGTAGCTCAGTCCCACTTGATCAGGATTGGCACCGCCCACAATGGGCTGGGCTTTTGTATACCAATCAGCAATCAAGAAAATGCCCCACAGACATGCCCAAAGACCAATCCCATGGAGGCAGCTCCTCAACTGGGATTCTCTCCAGGTCTGTCTATGTGTCTGTCAAGTCGACAAAATCTAACCAGCACAACCAGCAAGGGTGAGGTCCCGAGTTCATTCCCTAATAGTGGACAAAACGCAACTGTGCTGAGCGTATACAGACCTTGTTCTTTGTTATTCCCTAGGTAAACAGCATAACATGTGTTCACATAACATAGCATGTGTTCATATGTATTATTTGTATGGCATTTGCAATATACTGGGTGGTATAAATGATCTGAAGGGGATGGCAAAGGCCCTGACCTCCAAGCCCCCTTTTTCTGCTAGCCTCCTGACCAGCAGCCTAGCCAGTAAGGTCCTCCAGTGATTCTATGGCAACCCTAGTTTTGGGCTTCTCATTTATACGCTAAGAGGCTGACCACATGCCCAAGCCGACATCCAGCCCGTGGAGTTGCTCCCACAATTGGATCCCCACATACCATGCCCTCCTCCTTGTAAAGCAATGTTGGCCTTTCCCTCCTACAGCTTGTCGTGAGGATGTGCCTCCTGATGTGGTCACAGTATGAACAGAGGCAGAACAGGTACATCGGGGAGCGGAAAGTGTACCACCCATGTGTGTGGCTGACCCGCACCCTCTGACTATCTGTAAGAACAGGACGGGCCTGGCAGCTCCACAGTAATGTCACTCTGTGTAGTAACAGAAACTCTCTAGAGAAAAAAAAAAAACTATTTTATTCAATAATGGGCAGAAAAATTTGCAATTCCAGGGTATATGTCATGGTGAATGGTGAACGGGAATGGTAATCTTGAGTATTCCCTGGAAAGTAAGGGAAAACAGATATTTAAGGGTAAACTGAGGGAAAGTGCACTAGTTGTTTTGAAACAGTAATCCTTGGCTGAAAGATCAGTAGTCCCAACCCTTGGGTTGTGGCCTTGCAGGGTGGCCTTTGTTCAAGGCTGCGGTTCAGTGGAGTGTCTTGTCACAGCTCCTGTCCTAGGGCAGACTGTGACGGTAGTTTGGTTTTGACTTAAGTAACTCAGTTTGGTACTGTTGTTTCACACCGTGGCCACTTTAGGGCTTTATGTCCACCTGGTCACTCTCAGTCAGACTCAGTCTTTGCCAGGTTTACACAGGGCTACGTTGAGCTACTGTGGATGGCCCAGCCTGAGCTCAGAGCTCTGCTATCTGCTATGATTCTCCTCATGTGATGGGCTGTAGAGGCCACACAGCTGTTTCCATTACACACTTGACAGATCTACAGGGTTTCATACGCATCAGGCTCAGTTAGCAAGCAGTCACTGAGCTAATACGCCAGCCTGAGAGTCTGGGTAAGGAGGCCTCTCCCAGCTCACACATGCTACAGGCCCATTTTCTGCTCTGCATTCCTCCCAGTGCCAGCAGCCTTTGCCTCTTGATAAATACGGTGTACCAGATTCCCACAAGTGAAATCTGCTGTCCAAATGCCCTTGAAGGCCTGCCAAACAGAGAACTTCCTTCTCAGTGTGGGATAGACAATCCATCCTTTGGTCTACCTTCTCCTTGAGACTCCTCAAACTTGTCTGATGTGCCAGGCGTCCGGTTCTCGCTAGAGAAGATCCCCCACATGGTGAAGCTTTAATGATACCATGTGCACGTGGTCCCTTAACATACTGTGATAGCCTTTGTTCACATGCCAACAACTGATGTGAATGGCTACAGAGGAGAACACAGGTCTTATGCTATGAGTGTTGCTCCCAGAGAGGGACCCAGCTATGAGCAATCTAAGCTGCTGGAATTCCTAGAATCTGGAACACTGTGAAGGGGCAGTGGGTAGCACAGGACAGTACCCACCACGGCTAGGAAGCTGTGAAGGGGCAGTGGGTAGCACAGGACAGTACCCACCACGGCTAGGAAGCAGGATGTGGGACCGTAGCATTTCAGAGCAGAGAGATCTTTCTGTCCACAGTTCCAGCAAGCCCTGCAGCACAAGAGACTCCCTGGGGATGAGCCGGTATGAAGCTCCTGGGAGCAGGAAGAACACAGAGGGGAAGGCCCTCGGCTGTGGGTGGAAGATGTTTTGTTACCTGTGAACCAGGAAGAAGCTAAATTCTCTCTCTGTTAATTTTGCTGCTTGGTTTCATCATCAAAGAAACTGGTCAGACAGGAAAGAAGGGGTGGCAGATCAAAGCCCAGGCTCAGGGTCAAGGGGCCTGCCAAACTGAGCCCCCACCTCCGAGGCTGGCAGGCCTCACGGTAGCTATGAGAATGGTGGGGACACAGAGAAGGGCCAGTGAGTGAGGGCAAAGGAAACTGCCGAGCAAGTTGACATTCCCGACAACACCACTCTCCGGTTCTGCTGTTAATTTGGCACATTCAAGTTCAGGGAGAATGAATTGCAGAAGCTGGATGGAGTTTTCCAAGGCCCTCCTGACCTGGCACCTGTTTCAGTGTTGCCATAGTTTATGAAACACAGTGAATCTAAAATAACATCACTTCGTTTCAATATTCAACCAATATGCTTTTAAGATATTAAGATATTTGACATTTTTTTTTCATACAAAATCTTCAACATCTCATGGCTATTCTACACTCACAACACACCTCGATTCACACCAGGCACATGTCAAGTGGCTAGTAGCCACATTTGGTTTGTAGCTACTATACTGGATAGTACCACGTTAAAGGTCAAAACGGAGTGGTACAGAGGATGCTGGTGAACTTGGCCCGAGATACATGGGAGACACCATGTATCCATCCATGACACATTTATCCACAGCCTGTGTACCCTCCCCCCACCTCACCCCCTTTACCCCCCCCCTTTACCCCACTTCCTAGAGGAAATGGCAGCCAGGCATGCGCATCACAGTCTCAGAGTCTTGAGATCAGGCTAAGAGGCTGGCTTGTTTTTCAGGAAGAGCTGCTAGAGTGACAGCTGAGCATTCTGCAGATAAGCTTTTAGTTCTTGTCCTGCCTCCTTTAGTTGTGGTAAAATACAGGTAGCATTGCATCCCCACCTAAATCACGTTGAAGAGTGTAGCTCAGTGGCACTAAGCAGCCACCAAGCTGAGCCCTTTCCACTGGCATAGCAGAAGCTCATCCTGCTAAACATCCCCCGGTGTTCCTTCCTTGTCCCTGGAAGCCACCATTCCAGTGTCTATCGCTATAAATTTGATAATTCTACATCCCTCATACAAGTACAGTCACACACGTTAGTTATATATCTGTCTTCGTGTTTTTGAGGCGGGGTCTCATATAACCCAGGCTGACCTTGAAACTCACTGTACAGCCAGGAGTGATTTTGAACTTCTAATCTTCCTGCTTCCACCTCTCAAGTGCTGGGATTATGGATATGTTCATTCATCCCTGGGTGACACTTGCTGTTGTTCTGCTGTTTGGGTCACTATTAGCAATGCTTCTGTGGACATGATACGTGAGTCTCTTCGGCAACCTGCTTTCATTTCCCTTGAGAATATACCTGTGAGGAGAATTGCTAGGTCATGTGGTAATTTTTTTTTTTCAAGGAGCCACCATAATATGTTACATTATGTTTAAAATGTTAAAATTGTTAAATTATGTATCCAGGCAGTAGTGGTGCACACCTTTAGTCTCAGCACTCAGGAGGCAGAGGCAGGAGGATCACTGAGTTCGAGACCAGCCTGGTCTACAGAGTGAGTTTCAGGACTGTCTCAAAAAAAAAATATATATATATATATATGTGTATATATATATATATATATATATATATACACATATATATATATATAATTTATAAATTTTTTTCTTGCAGTTTCTGGGCCACCCTCATCACAGCACTCTTCTGTTATTCTCCTTCCCTCTCTCGGATGAGACGGAAGTGTACGACAAACTAAGTGTCATCACTGAAAAGCCTGGGGACAGGAAGCAGAATCCTGGAGACAGCTGCACTCTGGGAACCTCGTGCGAGCCAGGACTCCGAGAGCTGGAGACCAGAGATGAGAGCCTCGCACCTGCACACTACTCACAGCTACCTCAGAAGTGTGATTAGAAGAGCCAAAACCTGGAACTTTCCAGTGCTAGACTTGTATAGACAAACCAAAGAGCCAGGTTTTAAGGGCTCGGATGACAAAATACTCTGTTTGGGAGTCCATGGCTTTAGAAAGCTCAGTTGAAGGCGTGCTTAGCTAACATATATAAGGCCCTAGCTTTGATCCCTAACACCATATAAGCCAGGTGTGGCGGTACATGCCTATAACCCTAACACCTGGGAGGTAGAGGCAGGGGGATCAGAAGTTCAAGGTCATCCTCAGCTATACAGGAAGGTCAAAGCCAAGCTAGACCAGAGACCCTGTCTAAAGAAAGAAAAGAAGGAAGGGAGGGAGGGAGGGAGGGAGGGAAAGAAAAGAAATGAAAAGAAAGAGACATTAATAATTATTTTTTTAAATGACCACTGAATGTATTTTGAGCCTTTGTGCTCACTAAAATAAGGACTACATATAAATTGTGACAAAAAATATTCTAATTAAGGGACAAAAGTGGAAACACTATAAAATTGTAAGAATGCCTATAGACCACCCTCATCTCAAAAGTGGTCAGCCCCAATGGACAGACATGGACATTTTGGATTCTGAAGGATCAAAGAGATTTCCTTTCCTACCTGTGTGTTTTGTATATTCCCGACGTTCTGTAAATACTCTTTATTTGTACAGTGTCATAGCTAGCTTTCGCTGTGGGACAAAATACCCCACATAAACTATTTAAAAGGAAGAAAGGTGTTTTCTTTTGTTTGCTTGTCTGTTTATGTAGTGGCATGGCTCTATTCATGGTCTCTTTACCTTTTTGTTTTTGGCCTGTGCTGGCATATTACATCACGGTAGAGTATGTGCTTAACGCTGTCCACCTCATGGTAGCCAGGAAAAGAGACGGTATGGAGGGTAAGGGTCCCAGGGTCCCTCTCTAAGGGCACTCTCCCAATGACCTAACTTGCTCTGGTTCTACTTCTTACAGGTTACATTACCTCCCAACAGCACCACAAAATGGCCAACAAGCCTTTAGCATACAGGACTTAGGGGCACTGAAGATCTGAGCCGTACAAGAATTGATGACACCTTAGTGTTATTGTTAAAAACATGCATGAATGAGGCTCCGCTTTGTCCCTGTCTGGACAGCAAGCACGTGTTGAGGCCGGGCTCTATCTGGGCAGCCTCCAAGAACAGAAAAGCCCTGGGCTTTGTCTAGCTCAGACATTTACTAGCCTTTGACCTCTCAGTTTGAAAAGTCTGCAGGGTTGAAAAGACATAAAGATTAAAGTTACAGTTGTGAAGAGTGACTGCCTCGGGCCCAGCACATAATAGTCACTTGATAGATGGCAGCCGCTTGTCACCAGCATTCAGTAGGTGTGACAACCTCCATAGATATAGACCAACAGCAACTTCCTCCACCCGGTACCAGGTGGACCAATAAAGCAGATCCACCAAAGGCCCCCAGACAAGAAAAATACTTTTAATTTGTTTGAGACTGGGATGGGGGTGTAGATTAATGATGGGGTACTCACCCGGCATGAGCAAAGCCCTGACCACCACTACCACCCCCATATAAGTTAGGTTTCTATTGCTGTGCCATGACCAGAAGCAACCTGGGAAGGAAAAAGTTTATTAGGTTTACAGCTTAACAGACCATCATTAGGGGAAGCCAGGCCAGGAACGCAGGGCAGAAACCTGAAAGCAGGAACTGAAGCAGAGGCCATGGAAGAATGCTCCTTGCTAGCTTGCTCCTCCTGGCTTGCTCAGTTTGCTTTTTCATAGACAGCAGCAGCACCATGCCCAGTGAGCTGGGCCCTCCCACATCAATCATCAATCCAGAAAATGCTCCACAGGCCGGTGGGATGGAGGCGTTTCTCAAATGAGGTTCTCTCATCTCAGATGACTCTCACTTGGTCATGGTGCCTCCTCACAGCTACAGAACACTAAGTAAGAAAGACAGCAAGTGTGATTTCTTAATGATTCTCTCACCATGCACGTGTCCCCAGCTGTAGGTCCTCTACCTGGAGTATGGCGGCCTGCCACAGAGCTGGCTCCAGGCTGGGGGACGCGGGGACACTGTGTGGTAGAGCCGGTCTACAGCATCCTGGCCCTGTCGTTGGTGGACCTCTGTGAGCCGGACGAGTACACAGGAACATGGGAAACACATGTCAGAGGACGTTCTCAACTTTACTGCAGGGTAAGGGTACAATGATAGGGATACAGACAGGGGAGGAGCCAGTGACCCTGAGAATGCCCATTGGTTAGGACATCCTATGCTGGGAGTGGTCTTGTCTGCGTGTGGAGTTCAAGCCTGTGTTTCCAGCCTGCTAGGCAGACAAAGCACCTGTGCTTCAGTGAAGCAGGCAATATTTAATGTCTAATAATTTAACTGGGTTCTGGCCAGGACTAAAGGGTGGAGCAGCGAACACCTGCTATATTCAAACCCTAGGGCGATGCGGGGTTCAAAAGCCAGCTTTGACATATTCTTAGCCCTTGGACAGCCCCTCAAGGAAGTCATAGTGGCAAGTAGCAGACATGGCAACAGCAACAGGAAGCTGAGAGCTCGCATCTCAACCACGAGCATAAAGCAAAGAAGTTGAACTGGAAGTGGTCCAGGGGTTTAATCTCAAAACCTGCTCCTAGTGACGTGCTTCTTCCAGCAAGATTGTACCACCTAAACTCCCCAAACAGCGCCACCAACTGGGGACCAAGTGTTCAAATGCCCAAGACCATGAGGGACATTTCTCATTCAAAGCACCTCAGTAGGTTACAGTATGGTTACCAAAAGGTTAAAACGGTGGCAGAGCTCAAAGAGGCCTTGCTGAAGGCAGGGGTGGAGAGCTAATACAGATGTAATAGGAGAAGAACCACTGCAGGTGCATAGATAGGATATGAAGAGACCCAGCTGGAGGGTCAGGAGATGATAAAGATACTTGCCACCAAGCCTGATTTGATCCCCAAGCACCCATATGATGGAAGGAGAGAATGGTCCCCTGAAAGCTGTCCTTTGACCTCCACACATGCACCCACCTACACACAAATAAATAAATAAATATAATTTAAAAAGTAATCTAGCTAGAGAACCGCTAGAGGAGAGAAGAGCCACAAAGCTAAGCTGCAGAGGCCTAGGACCATCTAGACCAGACAAGGAACTGTGGTCTGATGGACGGACTGTAACTCAAGTGGTCTGTGACAAGTAGTGGAGACCCCACTGAGCATAAGCTGCGAAAGTAGACCATCCCTTTAGTCCAATGATCCATAACGACAGGTCTGTGAAACTGTTACTATCGCACTGTTAGATGGCCTTGCTCTCACAGGGTCCAGGTGAAGGGACTGTGCCCTTCATTGATGGTGTGTTCACTGTTCTCTGGCCTGGATTTCCTGATGTGGTTTAATATGCAATGCGCCGGTATGCTCCCGAGTGACTAATGAGCTAGCAGTTTTCCTTTTAGGAATATTTGCCAGACTGAGCCTTACAGAAGAGACATGTACAGATGAAAAAGACACGGAGCACCCTGCCCCATGCGTCTGCACTTATAGTGGAGTCTCCTCGGAAGAACCCAGGGTGAAGCCAGGCAGAAAGCCGATGTTTTTTGAAAAGTTATTTTACATATTCAAATTTACACTTAAACAAATGAAAGATTGTTTGATTGTCAGTGACCCGTGGTAGGAAATCCCCTTGGGCATACCACTATATGTGACATGGGAATCTATACTAGAATCTATATATGAGACCAGAATTGATAGATAGATTTATTTAGTTTCAGTCAGGATTTAGAACAGAAGAAAATTCAGTTTCTTGCCCTTTGCCCATAACATTGTCACAATGCATAGAAATCCTGAAATAGAATAAGGAGTGTGCACATGTAGATTTGCTATGTGCTCAAGCTCTCAGAGCTAGGAGGTGGGTCTTAGCTACTGAGGGTGGGGCCCTCCTCTGAGTCAGGACCCCTCACACCGAGCATGGGACTTTCTACGGAAATTCTAGCCCTTAGAACCTGTCGACACAAAAACAGCTCTCACCCCCTAAAGAAAGAGCTAAGTATGCGTGACCATGGCCGGGGAACAGAGTCTCAGGTGAGTTCTATGGTCATAGCCAAATCACATTTCTCATTCTCAGTCAGAAAGTGAAATGGGACTCTGTTAGGAGTTATTTTGTAATATGACCCATAGTTATTTTATAATATACCCATCAGCAGAATACAAACATCAGTCAGTCATTTTCCAATCCCAGCTAACTGCACTATGGAACGCCTTGAAAATGCACTAAGCGGGAAACGTAGGTTCTTAAAACATTGGAACTTAAGTTACAAATCCCACCTATTCTTTTCCATAATTGAGCTTTTCTATGCAATTTCCAGAGCTCATTAGCCCTAGCCTCTGCAGGAAGAAGCGCTGGCTGTTGCCCCATGGCAACCTCAGATTCTGTCAGTGTTGACATTACCAACAGTGCTTGTTGCGTTGAATTACGGCTCTTCCCCACTTCCGAGATGGGGAATAGTCCAGCATGGTTTGCCTCGTGGTTTTAATCCATTCCTGTAACACATCATTTTTTAAAAAAGTGTTTCCCATCCCTTTCCCTCTTCTTAAAATAACAATTCTTTTATATGTCCTGGTTTTGAAAGTGGATCTTTCCCTAATAAACATCTTTCTTCATTTGCAGGGAATTCTTCCCATCCTTAAAATTCCCAATACAGCAGCCATACCTCAATAAGGTCTCTTTTCGGTTTGGCTAATTTTGGAATCCACCATAAATACTATTACCATTAGAGACTGATAGCTTTTATACAATTTGCATAAAAGGGTCAACCCAAAACCTTTGAAGATCCCGTACAAAAATCAATGAAGTAGAAGATACTCCAAGGTAGACATAAGTCTGACTATATAAGAAGCCATCGGGCTTCTCAGAGCTTTGCAGGATTGACAGCAGATTTTAGTTAATTTGCAGTTTGAGCCCACCAAGTTACTCCTATGAACGGGAGTTTGCGTGGTTTGTTGTTACGATGAGGTCCTTTACTGTAAGGTCTCCAGCCACATCTACAGGGCAAATGGCTGTCAGGGCAACTGGTACTGTCACAAGAGACACAAGCAGCTGCAATAGACTGGCCATTATATCCAGGAATCTGCACAAGCTGGCCATTATATCCAGGAATCTGCACAAGCTTATCATTTTCAATGTCAATGGCAACACAATAATCTAATTGCTTGGACCCAGTTAGAATTCTCCCCTTTTCTCTAGCAGGAAGAATTTCTATTGCTTTGCCTATAGGAGTTTTGGCTCTAAAATAAAGATATCCCACAAAGGGAACTCCCTTAGGTATGTTTAAATTAGAACGCTGCCAGTCTAAAACCTGGACTTTTTCTTCATCCAAATCATACTGAATAATAATAGAATCCTTTTCTGGGGGTAGTGAAAAATTTGAATTCTTCCAAGCATAAAGACTTGGTTCAAATAAGGTTGGAGTTCTGGGTAAAGAAGCAGGCATAACATGGTTAACAAGAGGGCTTAGTATCATTAAAGTCTGCAAGAGTGACGTTACTGTTATCATCTTGGTAAATATACTAAAGTAAAAAATTTTAAAAGATATGTCTATATGAATTGAGGTTTTATGTTTGTTTGCTTATGGCTCGTAAAGGTGCAGAAAAAGGCAGATAACATCCAGTCTTTCTGAAGTCCACGAGATGTGTCATCAGGAGGAGTTGGTGCACTTTTGAGGTGACAAATAGGAATGCAAGAGCTTACTTCCCGGTGTTTGCAGCACAGAAGGTGGTTAAGGTACCCAAAGGTCCTTTATGATGAGGAAGAAGGGAGTCTTGATGGGATGACTTTTCTGGTAAACGAAATCGCCTGGTTTCAGTGTATTTAGCTTTTCATCTTCCAGGAGGTCACCATGGAAAGATTCTGTAAGCAATTTTGAATTTTTAGTTTTATTTCCTTAACTTCCCATAATATTACACAATGTCTTATGTTAGCAGAAATGGCTCACCCAATACTTTCTCCATTGTCACAGGAGTCTCAGTGGTTATTTCAGAAAGAAGTAATGGATGGTTTTCAAAAGTGCTAACTCTGGGATTTAGGAGAATAGCGAGAGTGCTTTTGGCCATGGGAAGCCAAACACTTCAGTTAACTTTGTCAGTTTATTTTATTTTATTTTACTTTATTTTATATGTATTAATACTACATGCTTGCCTGACACCCTCGGGGGCCATAAGCCACCAGATCCCTGGAACTATAATCACAGATGGTGATTATAGACGTGTGGGTGCAGGAAACTCAACCTGTGTTCTCTTCGAGAGCCACAAGTGCTCTCAGCCACTGAGCCATCTCTCCAGCCCCTGACAATTGGTTTTTGATAGTGCCATTTGTTCACTCAGTCAACCTAGAGGATTGATGATAAGCACAGTGAAAACGTTCAAAACAATAGGCCAACTTTACAGACACATCAAAACATTTGCCCAATAAAATGGGTTCCACAATCACTATGAAAAGACACAAAAGCCTTAACCAGAACTAATACTAACAGAATTTATCCTACCACTCAGGTAGTGAGCGGCTCTCCAGCAAGGGAAAACTTCAACTCAATGGGACATATTTAAGATATCCTTGAGTCAGAAGCACTTGGATAAAGTTTGCAGGTTTCAAATAGTATTTGTTTATTTATTTGTTTGTTTGTTTGTTTGTTTATTCTTCAAGACAGGGTTTCTCTGTGTAGCCCTGGCTGTCCTGGAACTCACTCTGCAGACCAGGCTGGCCTCAACTCAGAGATCTGCCTGCCTCTGCCTCCTATGTGCTGGGATTAAAGGCGTGTGCCACCACCGCACTGCTCAAATGGTATTTTAAATAAAGGGAAATGTCCTTGTGCCCCATGGTGTGGCTTACAAAGGTTGTGTTCAGGGCAAATAAGATGTCTTGAGTGTACCTTGTGACATATTGTTTGGGAAAGCTTCCAAAAATATTTTTTACCTCAAGAAATATTTCCCCAATGGGTTAAATAATGGATGTATTCCAGAAGAAGCAATTGGGCAGTTAGAAGTATTGTGGATTTCCCATTAGAACCCAATTAAAAATGACTCTGGGAGTTGAAAGTACAACCCTGCTGCCAGGTGTCCTTTGCTCGTGGTACCATCTGCTGAGCCCGAAGAGGGAGGTCAGTTAGAGTGGACAGAACAAGCAGATCAGACTCTCTGAGAATATGCACTTCTGTTGAGCGCTTCTTTTTTCCACTGTTTTATCAGCAAAATTATCACCCTTTGCTTCTTCAGTGTGTGTTTTGGTTGTCTTGGCATTTTAATGGTGGCGAATTGTTTGGGCTAATGGATAGAGAGCATCCAGTAATCTTGAGACCCGTTGACTTTAAATCCTATTTCTACAACATCCCATAGTTATACAGCACTCCAGATGTGTCACCACTGTCTGTTCAAACATCATCTGTTTAATTCTCTGCTAAATGGCATACTCTGGTTAAGGCTATATGGGTCCATCTGAGCTGATTTATCCCAAGCAAATGAACCCCCTCGATTTTTATCAAGAATGAAGTAACTACATATCCTATCTGAAAATGTCCTCGTTTGTCTTGTAAATAAGAACCATCAGTAAATGTGATCAAGTCTTCCTTTTCAATACGCGTTTCCAATATCTCTCCCCCAGGGAAAAGAAGTGTCAGTTGTTTGAGTAGAAGTCACGCGTTCATCCTCTTCTAAGTCACAGGGTACAGGAAGAAAGGCAGCAGGGTTAAGAGAGTGGCTGAGCACCACGGAAATAGTGGGGTATGAAAGCAGAAGTGTCTCAGAAGGCAGGTGACTCACTGAGTAACGCTGGGTGTGATGGAAATGTGGCAGAGGCTCTGCGGAAGGAGGCACATGAATAGTGCGAGGAGAGCCCAGAGTGCCTTCCTCGGCTGCTCCCCGCAGACCAGCAGTGTCACAGACAGTCACAGACACGGAGGGAGTCCTCTAGCTACTGGGTCTAATTGCTGACTGAAGGGGGCCAGGGGCCTGTGGCTCTCCCCACGTTTCTGATTCAGCTCCCAAAGCATTTTCATGAGCAAAGACAAAAGGAAATATCGTACTGTGAATAGCCTGGAAGGGGTGGGGGTGGGGGTGGGGTGAGGGCTTGGTCTAAAGCTGTCCCTGGGGCTTTAATTTACCTGGTTAGTCCTGCTTAAGTTTCTTCTATAGTGGTTGGGTAGTTAATGAATACCTTGGGGTCTAATTTCAACAATAATCAATTAGTCCTAGAAATCTATTTAAGTAGGGGCTTTCTTGTGTTTTGTTTGTTTGGGGGATAGGTAGGAAAATTCCTAACAAAGAATGATCAAGATTCATGAGCAGGGCTGGAGAGATGGCTCAGCCGTTAAGAACACTGGCTGCTCTTCCAGAGGACTCCGGTTCAATTCTCAACACCCACATGGCAGCTCACAACTCTCTGTAACTCCAGTCCCAGGGGCTCTAACACCCTCTCACAAACATATATACAGGCAAACACCAATGTACATAAAATAAAATACCAAAAAAAGAGTCATAAGCAGTCCTGAGGGAGTAACCATACAACCTAGGTATTTAACTTTCTTTTGGTGAAGTCACATTTTATCTTTTGATACTTTGTTGCCCTTTTTAGCAGGTTTCTATAAGAAGACTGTATGCTTGAGACAGGCATCTTATGAGAGAGAACACAAGAGCAAGCCATCCACATGTTGGATTAAAGTGAGCTCAAGAAAAATAAAAAATGCACACCTTGCAAATCAGAGTTAAGAACTTGAGAAAGCTGTATTGGGACTTCCAGTGTGTCCCTGCAATAGCACAGTCAGGCACAATGCGTCCCTCCCATGTGAAGGCAAGCGGAACTTGGGTATTCGATGCAACAGGGATGCTAAGAAAGCCTCTGCAAAGATCTATTACTGAAGAAGAGGCTGTATTGGTGGGATGTTAGATAGGGAAGTGAGGATTAGGCAAAGGACAACCACTTTATGGCTCTGAGGTCCTGCACAAATCTCCATCCTCCTCCATTTGGCTTCTCTGTAGGTAACCTCGGGATGTTACCAGGGCCGTGAGAGTTGTGAGCCCTTCTTCTTGTCATCTTTATGATGGATTTGATTCCCATGGGGGCTCCTTGCAAAGGTTTGCTTTTATCTATTGCTGTCTCCATCAGGACAGCTGATCTTATTGGCTGTATGTCTAATGAGGATTTTTCCCATAATTCCCCTAGGACTTGCACTAATTGTGCTTCCACAAGTGGCATGGAAAAAATGGGAACTGGAGGTTCCTGGTGTCCCTGATTTTATGGTCATCTCTCCTTTTTGAGAGGAGGAGATGTGAGCATTTTGTGTTTCTCAAGGGTTACAGCCTCACAAATGGACAAGGGCACAACTTACCAACAGAAAGATGTGACACCCTACAGTTTCTCCCAGCTGTGATGTGATAGCGTTTGTCTTAAGTGTCTACCAAGGCCTTTGCGTCCTCTTGATTAATAACCATCTTTATTTCCCCTGAGGGAACAGCAGCTCTGTTCTTTTTTTTTTTTTCAAGGTCTCTCACTGCCTGTGCTGGGACAGCAACCATTTTGTTTTCCCACAATTCCTTTGAATGAGCCAAGCCTTTTATAGTAGTTAAAAACAATTTTGTCTCTCTCAAGAGGGAGGAGATAGTAGGACTCTGCATGGGAGCCTAACTGTTTACGTGTAATCTCACAATTTGAGCATCGGTGTCTTCCTTTTTGGTAATCAGTCTTGGAGTTTGGCCTGTAAGGTCACAGGGGCATCATGAGAACTGAGGCCCACACTATCATTTCTAAGCAACATGGCCAAATCTTCTTCCAGCCCTTACCAAAATGCATAATTTAAAAAGACATCACTTCTGTGAGCCCCAAAACTCTTGGAGGCAGAGTTCCTAAGTAATGCTTCAGTGTTTTTGCAAATCTGACATAGAGGTCAGGTACAGTTTCTGCAGGCCTTAGCTTGCCTGGCTGTATTCTGGCCCGGTTAATAGTTAATAGTGGGGATACTTTTCATATCACAGCACAAAGACAGTTTCCTAACTCATGACAGACGTTTCTTAGCATCAGTATATGCTTTATCAACACCTTCTAGGATTACAATAAGCAAGAGAAGTGGTAGACAAATATAGAATTAGACACTTCAGGATTTGTCAAGAGATAAAAGCTGAATAGTAGCAAATTAATAAGCCAAATATTGTGAAAGCCATCAAACTCAAAGCCCAACTGAACAGCCAGAAGCAAACAAACTTGATCCTTTACACTAAGCACTTCAAAATCAAACAATAAATAAGCAAAATAAGTCAAATGAATAACATTTTTTTAAAAACTCTGAATAAAGCAGTGTAGCACGAACCAGATCTGGGGGATGGGGAGCAGTAAGGACTCACCAGCATCCAGGAGGCAGTAGGAGACGATGCAGGAAGATGTGGTACCTGGTCCTGATCCAGTGGATTCTGCCAGTGAAAAGTTGATTGCCTTTTAGGGGCCCCACACTGGTGAACAAGAACTTTTGATACAAAAACACAGCTCTTACATCAAAGGAGGAAAGAGATGATTTATTCTGGAGCCAAATATGACCTGACCAACCGATTCAGGTGGCCCCCAAACTGAGCTTCAGTGTGGCAGCAATTTGATGAAAGTTTTATATTTATATTATAGTTTTATAGTATGAAAAAATTCGAACCAGCAAGAATTCAACCAGGCACTGAAAGCGGCAGGAGAAACTCCTAGTCATGTGTGGGCTGGAAACCGCCTATACTTTGAAAGGATCCAGCAGCCCTGTAATTTCTTACAGTCTTTTCTGGGTCAGGCAGCATTGCATTTCTGTCTATGTGACCACCTGGGAGTGGTCTCTGAGCCCCTTAATCACTCAAGGGAATTTACTTAGGTATATTTATAGGAACAGAAATTGTGGGAACAACAGTTTTGTAGGTAGATATTTTTCAAGTAGCAATTACAACGTGCAAACATTTGGTGGACACTAATAAAAGTATACAGGCATTTGCAAATAACAAGAAACCTTCGGCAGGTACAAGGACTCTTTGTTAGCAAGCAGGAACAGGGTCTGCAGCACAACCTTATCTAGATAGCTATGGCGATCTTCAGTCAGCTTCTAGCAAGTGCTTTCCAGACGTGGGGTGGAGTCTTTAACAAGCAAGCAAAACTCAGCTTACTTAAGCAAAGCTTTGGCTCACTCTGCTCTGGGATAATTGTAGTTTTAGACACAGATTTTTATCAAGCTATCATAACAGACTGTTTCGTGTAGATGTAAGAGCTCAAAATATGCATTCGCATCATCTTCTTATCATAACCTGTTAATTAGGCCTGTGAATTATATCAAAGGCCTCAACTTTTAAAACTCAGCCTCAGCTGGAGCTGAGCACGTGGGATCTTTCTGGCCAACTGTCTGATTTGAGGGTTCAGAAGTCAGGACCATCTGTGGCTTTACAGCCTCTATGCGTGAGCTGATGAGTCAAGCCACACACTTCAAGATACAAGGTCCAAATAACAGACCTAAGAATAATACAGGGAGAGGCTCTGCCAAGGACACAAGCCAAGATGTTCAACTTCAGTAACTGCCGTAGAAAATGCGTGAAGTTCCCCCATTTTTGGCTCACTGGAGAGTCACCTGTGTTTTTTATGGAGCAGGTGTACCTTCCGCAGAGGTCTTCTTGGTAACAAACATGGCAATTAGATTGTGACCCTGTTATATAAAGACTACACATGCCCTGTGGAGTTTGGGACTCTGGCCAACACAAGAGGTTTAGCAGTCTGTTCGTTTGGAGATGTAAGGCTGACAGTTACACAGGGGTGATTGGAAGGCCCTAGATGAATACCTGGATGTATAACAAGGCAAAAGCAACTAGAGGAAGCAGATAACTCACCCAGGCAAACTTGCCAGTCCTGTGCAGAACACAGCCAAGAAAATTTTCTGTGCCAGACTCTATTCTGGGAGAGTGGTAGCCAGTCCTATGGACAAGAACATTACCAATATTAGCATAATTCTCAGTGGAGCATGCTGACCCTCATTTTCAAAAGTTCCCTACTGAGTCCCCCGGGCTAGCTTTCAGGTTTGTAACAGGAGTGGGGCTGGAGAACTCTCAATCTATAGTCTGTGTAGACTAGCAGCTTCTAGGTGTGGCTGAGGCAAAGCCCATGGGCCATTCCTTGTTGTCCATGGAGGATGACCCAGAGAGATTGTTTGGGTGGGCTCTAACAGCCCAAGTCTCTTACTCCTTCTAACTTGTGTGTGGTGGATCCACAGGGAGACAGCTTCAACTTTAAGAGTTGTGGGGGCAACCAAAATCATCATGAGCGCCTGACTTTCTTGGCTACAGGTAAGCACTTGCCGTGTTGAACTGATCCAAGGTTATGATGTCCTATATCTGGGAAGCATTTTCCTACTCAGGAAGAAAATTATTAGTGAAAAATAGTTGCTTAAATAACATATTATATGGTTAAGTATATCGTCTCAGGACCAAAGTCCCTAGAACTGTTCAAGAATCATACCATAGAAAACAAAAACTTGGCACAGTACAGAGATCCATGGATCACGGGGATCCCAGACCCAGTGGATATATCACAGATGCTGCATCTGTGGCTCAGGGAACACAGAGGAAGAGTGGGTGGAAAGATTGTAAGAGCCAAGATACCAGGAAGTCTGCAGTGAAGCGTCCTCTCCTAGAAACAGTTGCATGAACAAGACTGGAATGAAGGAAATATCCATGGACACGTTGACATGGTAGGGGAAAGTTCATGGGGTCCCTCCCCTAGACAGAGAGCTGCAGGCAACTAATGACTGCAGGGAGAAGGGGAGTTAGGCTATCCCATGGAGGAGCCCTCTTTTTGGATGTAAAATGAAGGGTGGTCAGCCCTGAAACCATATGATTTCATACATACAAACAACAAAAATGCACTCAGTAGGTTGTATTTATGTATGTGGACATACAAATACACACAGAGAGAACAATAGCATAATAATAAAAGAGACTATCAGCGTGAGAGTTGGTGTGAAAGGGCAGAAAGGAAGTGGTAAAAGTGATGTAATTCTATTTCAATTTTTAAATGTATTTTAAAGTACTGGAGAGGTAGCTCAGTGATTAAGAGCGCTTGTTACTCTTACAAAGGACCTGGGTTCAGTTCCCAGCTCCCAAATGGTAAATCACAACCATTTGTAACTCCAATTCCAGGGGATCTAATACCCTCTTCTGACCTCAGAGGGCACTAAGCACTCACATGGTATACAGACATACATGCAGGCCAAACATTCATATGCATAAAATAAAATAAGATGTTAAAAGAGAAAGAATGAGCCGGCAGCTCAGCCCTGGTGGCTCAGAGATGACAGAGGGCCTACAGTGCCATCCTGAAAGTCTGACGGGACAGGGAGATAACCTTCTCAGGGAACATGTTCCCTAAATGCCACAAGCAGAGACATCTCTGCAACATTCAGATTCTACCTCAAGAGTGCCCCAGTGTTCCTACCCACCTCTCTGGGTTGTTGAGAAAAAACAAAGAAGGAAGAGGTGTTTCCTCTAAGAAACAATTCAGACACTCTTCTGCCGTGTCCCATGCAGGAGCTGTGGTAATGCTTACACAGGACTTGGAACCAGATTCTCATCTGGTCCTGCCCTAAAATCATATGTGTTCACCATGGGATTTCAGACAAGCCCCAGAGAACTCTGTAGCTGCACAAGGTCCCAAGGGCACCACAGCCATGGAGCTACAGATTTGAACCATATTCCAGCAGGAATCACATTTACTACACACTCATTCAGAGGCTACCACATTTCCCTCCCATCCTTACCCCCTTTCAGAGGTACCTGACTGGTAGTCTTCCAGAAAAGCCCCCGCGCGGCCCTATAGCCCCTGATGGCTCTCCTAAGAAAGTCTCTGACGAGCTCCTGGAGAAGGCCACTTTTAGGACGTCTTCTAAAAGCCCTGTGGCCCAGATTTAGGATGTCCCCCTTCCTCAAATGATCCCGATTCAGGGTGGATAATCACACCTCAACCATTCTAATCAAGAAAGTCCCTCACGGGTGTGCCCAGATACTTGGGTTCTAGTAGATTCCAGGTGTGGTCAAGCCTATAACCAAGATTAGCCATCATACCTTCTTATTGACAGGACAGAGAGAATGATAACATACTTTTCAATACTTGTGGGAAACACCAGGTAGACAGGTGACAGAAAAGAGAATCTCTGTCCCAGTCCTCAGATGCTATCTGATAGCATTAACTTTAGGATTCATGGAAGCCAGGGGTCTATTCATACTCTCCAAAGGATTTACTTATTATTCAGAAGGATGTTAGGTCATAAATAGGTAAGTAATAAATGGCTACAGGGGACCTGTAACATCTCCACATCATTGAAATTATAACTAGCCAATCAGCCTTTTGGGTCACAGTTTGTTTCCTCAAACCTTTTTCCATAAGCCCCATCACAGTTGGAGAAGAGGGTGGTCCTGGGTATGGGTCCAGCTGGCAGCTGCCCTTCCTTCCTCCCTCTTGCCCCACCTCCCATTGACAGCAGATTCTTGGGATGGATAGAAAGATGTACATGTTTCAGGAGTACAGCGGGACAAGGCACCCATTTGGATCACGACATCTTTAAGATCTGAGATGCTGATGGCAGGGGCTCCAATGGGGTTCCTAAAGCCTGAATCCCATGAGGAGTGCCCAGTTCTCAATGATAGAATTGCATCTTGTCCAGACCTAGTGCAGCTCCTGGATGCTAGCTCTTGGTGGCTCTGGGTGACAAAGAAGCTGTATTGGTCAGAGCTCTCTAGAGGAACAGAACTTATGGAATAGATGGGTAGATAGATAGATAGATAGACAGACAGACAGACAGATAGACAGACAGGAAAATTATTAAAATGGCTTACAGGCCTGCTCCAGACAGTACGACAATGGCTGTCTACCAATGGAAGGTTCAAGAATCCAGTAGTTGTTCAGTCCACGAGGCTGGATGTCTCAGCTGCTCTTCAGGTACACCGGAATCCCAAAGTAGGCTCTTATGCCAGCAAAGGGATGGTCTTGCCAGTGAGAGCAAGCAGAAAAGCTTCCTCCTTCTATGGCCTTTAAATTGGCTGTCTGCAGAAGGTGTGGCCCAGATTCAAGGTGGCCCTTCCCACCTCAAAAAATCTGGATGAAAAGTGGGCCTTCCCTCTTCAGATGATTTAATGGAGAAAAAATCTCACAAGTGTTCTCAGCTGCTTGGGTTTTAGTTATCCAGATGTAGTCAAGCTGACAACTGAGAATGGTCATCAGAGAAACCATAAAGATTTCCACACAGCCTCCCGTTCACTCCCTCATCCACGTCTCAGCAGAGAGGTGCTTTCCCAACCTGCTGATGGTTAGCGACTGTAAAGAATGCCTCCTGGGAGAGGAGATCAGGGAGTCGGGATCTACTGGACTTTTTACCTTTGACAGTTTGGTAGATTTAAAAAATTTTTAACAAAAAAAAAAGATGATTTTTGTGAGTGAATGCTTGCGTGTGTGTAAATGGGGGAGCAGCACACTCTGTGAGCACACGGGGAGGCCAGAGGAATCAGCACCGCAGCCCCATCACTCTTTGCCTAATTCCCTGGAGACAGGATCTCTGGCTGAACCTGGAGCTAGGCTGGACGTCAGCAATGACCCGAGCTCTTCCATCTCCTCGGGGTTGAGGTTACGGGCCTGTCTAGCCATACACGGGTTTCTTTCTGTGGGTTCTGGGAATCTGGATTCTCATGCTTGCGAGCACTCTTGCCCTCCAAGCCCGCTCCCCAGCCCTTATTTTCAACCAAATTGAGAAGGATCAACCACTAGTTTTAGTTTTTAGTGGTTGGTATGTTTTGAGTGTGAAATGTCCTCCAAGGCTCACGTGTTTCCGCACTTGGGTCTCCAGAGGCTGTTTCAGTCTGAGAGGCTGGAGAACTTTTAAGACTTCATCCTAGCTGTCAGAGGTAGGTCATCTGGGGTGAGCCCTAAGTGATTTTTGTCTGAAGTTTCTGCCTCCTCCATTTGAGGACCTGCTGTGGATAAAGACACTCTTGCTGCCATGGCATCTCTCCCATGGTAGACTGAAACTCCCTTGAAATCGTGAGCCAAAATAAACTTTTATTCTCATAAGTTGTTTCTCTCCGGTATCTGGTCACAGCGATGGAAAAGTATTATATCACCCTCAGGAGCTCACTGCAGCTGGGGCCGGTCTAAGAGCAGAAGAAATTCATTTCTTTCCAGTCAGACTCCTTCTGCCTGTGTGTGGAATTGCCCAGATCTTTCTTAAGTTCTACCCACTGAGGAGACAGGCAGATGGTCCAGAGAGGAGAGAGAAGGCTTTGTACCTTGTCCCACATGCTCACTTCCCAGCCCTTTGGCTGCTAGGCTGGAGGCCCATGCCCAGACCCCATTCCAACTTTGAGGTGGAAGAGGAAATGGCAGGGAACCAGCAACTGCATCAAAACAGACTGTCTGGAAATGCTCTTGACCCCCAAGATTTCTCTAACCCATTTAGAGCCTTGGGGAGCACCCCACCATCAAATTAATGATCTGCTTTTGGGGCCTGGAGAGAGAGTTCACTTGTTCTTGTAGAGAATCCAGGTTTAGTTCCCAGCACCCATAGGACAGCTCACAGCCAAAACTCAGTTCCAATGAAATCTGACTCCCTCTTCTGGGACCATGGGTAAAATGTTCATGTTGTGTGCAGGCAAAAACACCCATACACCTAAAATGAAAATAAATACATTTTAAAGTAAGAATTTGCTTATCTGCTTTCTATGTTTGCAACTAAATCCTTGAAAAGGTCTTAGAGGGGGTATGGAGGGAATATAGAGGGGGTATGGAGGGGGTATGGGGGGTATGGAAGGGGTATAGAGGTAGTGGGGAGGGGGTATGGAGGGAATATGGAGGAGGTATTGAGGGAATATAGGGAGTATGGAGGGGGTATGGAAGGGGTATAGAGGGAGTATGGAAGGAGTGTAGACGGGGTATGAAGGGGGTGTGGGGGAGGTATGGAGGGGTTAGAAGGGGTATGGAGGGGATGCGGAGGGAGTATAGAGGGGGTATGGAGTGGGTATAGAGGGGATATGGAGGAGGTATGGAGGGGGTATAGAGGGGGCATAGAGGGGGTGTAGCGGGGGTATGGAGGAGGTATAGAGGGGGTGTGGAGGAGGTATAGAGGGGGTGCGGAGGAAGTGTGGAGGAGGTATGGAGGAGGTGTGGAGAAAGTGTGGAGGAGGTATGGAGGGGGTATATAGGGAGTATGTTTTTCCTATTCATAAAACTCCATCCAGCCTACTGTGGGAATTTCCTCAAGCATGAGCATCTTCCTTCCAGAGGGGAAAGTCTGGAAAGGCCCAAGAGATGGGCCAGCTTGGGCTAGAAACAAATCCCCCCCCATCAAGAATAGGAGACACACTGGTGGGGAGGAGGAAGAGGATAAAGTGCTGCTCACATGCAGAGGCAGCTGGTTCTTGTCAGCTTACCTCCATGCTTCACGAACACCCATCACAGATAGACAGGCATGTGCATAGTGCTGAAGAACATACATTCACCCTCTGTCTTAATATAGCTCTATCTGTAGTTTTATCTGTAGATAGCTATACAATACCCACAGTTGAGTACTTCACAAGTGAGAGAAATAAGCAGCTATAACAATACCCACAGTTGGGTACTTCACAAGGGAAAGTTTATTTATCTTGCCATTCTGGTAGTTCAAAGTCATGGTTCCTTCATCTTCTTGGCTCTGGTGAGGATGGCAGGTGGGATCAGAACGTCCGGGGAACAGGCAAAAGAGAGATGCGGGGAAGGTACCAACTGATCTAAAACAACCAACCCTGATATAATCTAGTCCCACAAAGCTTGACCCATTTCCACAAAAACTTTTATCTATTTGCAAGGACAGTAGAGCCCCCAATGACCTACTTAGCTTCTGCTAGACTCCCACTTCTTAAAAGTCCCCACTTCAATGCCACACTGGAGACCAGGATTCCAGAGCACCAAGCAGTAGCATCCTCCTAAGAATTCAGCTTCTCTACTAACGCTTCAGTGAGGAATCTGCGCATTCCTCCAGTGTGATAAGGGGAGAGGATGCTGTGATCAGTTGGCTTGCAGGATCCCAGTCGTGTAAACAACAGACATACACACACTTCCATTTCCTACAATATGACTGACCAGGCAACTCCCTGACCAACACGCGAAAGCCACTAAAATGCTGACATACTATTTTAAAAACAGTCATGTGTCTATTTTTCTGTATACAGGTGTACTAGTGTGGGTATCGAGGGATGCGTGTGCAGGTGTGTGTACATGCATGTGAAAGCCAAATGGCAACCTAGGGTGGTATTAGTTAGGCTCCGTTCACTACGTGTGTGGTGAGAGGGGGTGAGGAGAGAGACAGAGAGAGTCTCTCAGTGGCCTGGAGCTGACCAAGTAAGCTAGACTAGCTATCCAGTGAGCCCCAAGCATCCTCCTGTCTCTACCTCCTCAGTTATGGAGATGCAAGCATGAGTACCACACCCAGCATTTTAATGCGGGTCTTGTGCTATCAAGGCAAACACTTAACCAACTGAGCTACCACCCCAGTCTAAAAAAACATGTTAAATTTTAAAAATCTTAAATGTTTCCTAGCAAGGATAGAAAGAAAACTCAAAAGCAAACAAAACCTAAAGAGGTTATCAAATGCCACCGTCTACTGCCAAGTTATTTCTGATTTTAGCCTCTCATAAAAACCCACAGGATAGAAGATAAGCCCCCGAATCACCCAGGTGAAGCCTAAAGGAGACTCCAAAAATTGAGGCCCTCTGTAAAGGGTGAACTGGGAATAAATGAGTCTCTTGCCAATGCCAGTTTCCTATGACAAGTAGAATCCCACACTCTGAGCACTTTAAAACGGCAGGATTAACTTTCAGAGTTTGAGACTCAATGGGATGAAATCAAAGAGTCCAAGGGGCCTTTGGTGGCTCTGAGGAGGATCTATTCCTTGCCTCTTCCAAACCTCATTATTCCTTGACTTGTGGCCACGCCAGTCCTCCCTCTGCCTCCACATCTACCTCCCTCTGCCTTCCCTCTGTATTATCCCAGTGCTTATCTCCTCTAAGGGCTTTGCGATTGCTGAAGGCTGGCAATCCAAGACAATCCCCCTTGCTCAATATTCTTAACCACATTTGCAAAGAGCCCCCCAACAGTCACAAGTACAATGATCTGATGACCTTTGGGATCATTGCTCAGGGTCATTACATATCTGGCTTAACTACAAGGAAACCACTTTGGTTTGCTTTGGGGTTTGGCTTGGTTTCTGAGTGATGAAGCCAAACTCTATGTTTCCTGAGGCATTCTACTCTTTGTAGAAGTTTATTTTTAGTTATATATAAAATAACTGCTTTATGCACTGTTGGGTAAGGGACTCTCAAGGTCTTGGTGTTTTGTATTGTTTGCAGGTGTTAGATTTGTGTTGTGGGAGGTTTGATTGCTAATGATCTGCATGTGCTATCAGTAGAACTCCTGAGGAGATCTGTATCAATAAAAACACCTGGGCTGGGACACTCAGAATTCCACTGTCCAGGATGGTGCTGGCCAGGATAGAGGTTCCCTCTGCTGAGGTCTGGAAAGGTTTGCATATGCTTCCTTGTCATCCTTTATGAGCTGACACAGAATGTGTACAACTATAAATGGCGTACCAGCGTGGGAACACTGACATCAGGTCAGCCACATCCAACGTGGAGATAAGGAAGAACAAGGAAGAAACAGACTTTACAAAATCCGTTTTGTTTGGTTTTGTTTGGTTTGGTTTGGTTTTCTGCAAACTTGTTCAGATACTAGTGAGGTGAGGTGGTCCTGATAAGACACATCAGCTGTGGTGATGAGAACTTCCTCTCATGAGGGAACCCTTCCTGCAGGCTAGGTGACCTGTTATTTTTTTCCTGAAAACCAAACTGTATCTTAAAATCCAGAAAGTATTTCCTCAGGGTCAGCACACAGAAGCTGTCTCCCAGAACTGGCTAACGTTGTATCTTGTGCTAGTAGCCAAACTTGGTACTGTAAGAGTCACCCAAGTGGTTTTGAAGTCATGAAAGAGTCATGGAGAAAAACTGAGGCTTGGCACTATGAGAGGCCAAGAAAGGCCATTTGTAAAAGCAAAGCCTCAGTAGCAGTTGAAGGTCCAGAATGAAGGGGTCATATAAAGAAGCTGAGGCTTGGCACTATGAGGAAAGTCCAGGAGAAGCTATTGGTAAAGATGAAGCCTCAGCATCAGTTGAAGGCCCAGATTGAAGAGGTCATGCAGAAAGGTTGAGGTTTGGCACCATGAAGAGAGCCAAGGAGAGGCTATTGGTGAAAGTGCAGCCCAGTAGCATCAAGGGACCCCAGCAGTTCTGAAGATGCCAGTATCATGGGATGACCACCAAGAACAGCAGCAGCAGTGGAATGGGGCCAGCCAGAGCCTAGAGGACAAACTGTGTGTGTGCTGCAAAGGTCAGATCCAGAGAAGTGACCCAAGCCCATTGGAGGAGCCCAGAAGATCATGAGTGAATTCCAGATAATTAAAATTGATAATGTTTTTCTGTTGGCCAAAGACATTGTGAAAATCTTGATAGATGTTTGGTTTCATTTGGTCCTGTCTTTGTGATTGTTCCTCTTGTAAATACTTTTGCTTGTGCAGTGTTAAATTGTGTTGTAGAGATAAAGCAATTTTTTTGGGATTGGCTTATAACAGAAAAGGGGAATTGTAGAAGTCAATCTTTGTTATGGATAAAATAATTATTTTATGCACTGTTGGGTAAGAGACTCTCTAGGTCTTGGCATTTTGCATTGTCTGCAGGTATTAGATTTATGTGGGGGAGGTTTGATTGCTAAGGATCCGCATGTGCTATCAGTAGACCACCTGAGGAGTTCTGAATCAGTAAAAACACCTGGGCTGGGACACTCAGGGTCCCACTGTCCAGTGTGGCACTGGCCGTGATGGTGGTTCCCTCTGCTGAGGTCTGGCAGAGTTTGCACCTATGAGAATGCCTCCTTGTCTTCCTTGACGAGTCACCACAGCAGCAAACTACTACAACCCTCTCAATGGTCCCCGTGGTGGGTCAAAGTCCCAAATCACCCTACCTGGGTATTCAAACAAATCTTCAGGGTCAACCCTTAGAGATCACAAAACCCCAAAGGGACCTGTCACTAACAAGAGCCAGCAGGAGCAGCGGCCAGCTACTCGACCAGACCCAGCAAGTGCTAAAGGTGGACACAAATTCTCTAAGAAGAGGCGGTGCAGGTGTTTTGTTCCTTCCTATAGAAGAAGGTACTGGCGATGTGAGGGGAGCCCAGGAGACAAAGTCACTCATGGACCTCAAGTTTCCACAGAGTTTTACAGCAAAAGGTTCTGGAATCCAGCTCCAACGGGTTCAGGAACCTGAAGAAGGATGCACAGAGTCGACGAAGAAATGAGGCTCACATGGGTTAACGGGATTAGTTCTGTAGCTGCTGTTTCTTTTTCTTTCTCTTGTGTTCTCTCGCTGTTTTTTCTCTCTATCTTCTACTCTCAAAACAGTCAGCCATTTATTTATATGAAAAAAAAATATACCCCAGTGCCCGGGTGCTTAGGACATTATTACCCCAAGTATATCTTTTTAAGAAAATCATTACAGCAACATCATGTTCTTTTCAGTCCTATTTTTCCTAGTTAGTCCCAGAAAGTTCAGAAAGTTTCTATTACACATACAGCAGGAAGTCACGTACAACAAGAGAGTGTTCAAGCCACTAGTATTTGGCTAGCAGCAATTGTGGTTACAAAGTAAAGTAATCAAATCTATTTACAATGGGGTAAGCTTTCCTATTGTAATCATATGATCGTTAAGTCGTATGATTATTAAAGGAAAAATATTAGGCCGTGTGGTGGTGGTGCACGCCTTTAATCCCAGCACTTGGGAGACAGAGGCAGGAAGATTTCTGGGAGATGGAGGCCAGCCTGGTCTACAGAGTGAGTTCCAGGATAGCCAGAGTTATAACAGAGAAACCTTGTCTCAAAACAAAACAAACAAAAAGGACAAATTTTAATACCTAACTCTTTTGCATCACGTTGCATTTTCTTGTTTTTGTCTGTTTCTTTCTAACTCCTATTAGGGCCTCCTGTGACTGCTTTATTAAAGTTTTATCAACCATGGAAGAAGCTGGAGTCTGAGAGGTCTGAGAATGATTAACTTTTACACAAGAAATCTGAGTTAGATTCTCTCTCTTATATGACCTTATTTCCCCAGAATATTTAAAATTTGTACTATTTGTGCACACACAAGAGAAGGCAAAAAAAGTGCCACAGAAAAAGAGAGAGGGAGTGGCAGTCACACATCCTTCTAGGAATTTGAGAGGAGCTCCATGGCAATTTTCCAGTTGGGGACTTGCCACAGCTGGAGACTCAGTGCAAAGAGTTGTCAAACCCCCACACCATTTCCTGAAACTGCATGGCCACCGACATAAAGTCATGCTCCAAGTCGCTGGGGGATAATTGTCGGTCTCTGCAGACTCATTCCAAGATCTAAGCTGAAGGACACGCCTAAAGGCAAGATGAGTCAGTTCCCACCGCGGTTGGTTCCTTCTGCTCACAGAACACATCTAATGTGAAGGGATGAGGGAGAGCATCCCCCCGCCCCCCCAAGCAAGAGTCATCTGGCAACAGGTGGGAATGGGTGATTTTTTTTATCAAGTTATCTGCTTGTGTAAATGCGTATGTGCATATGGTGTGTGTGTGTGTGTGTGTGTGTGTGTACAGACGTGGCATGTCACGAGTGTGGAAGTCAGGGAGCAATCCCTCGTGTTTGTCCTTGCCTTCCACTTTGGTTGAGACGGTGGGTTTTTCTTTCCTTTTCTTTCCTTTTTTTTTTTTTCAAGATCTTTTAAAAGACCTTTGTTGCTGTTGTATGTACGTGTGTCATGGCTGCGTGATGTGGTCAACAGCACTTTTGCTGACTGTGCCTGGGCGAGTACCGCAGCACATGTGTGAAGGCCAGATGACAACTTCAAAGTGGGGTGTCTGATTCCAGATCTGGGGGTTGAACTGACGTTGTCCGGCTTGTGAAACAGGCACTTTTACCCACCGAGCCGTCCCCCTGGCCCAGAGTGTCTCTTTTTGTTCAGTGCTGTGCGCTAGCTGATCCATGAGCTTCTGGGATTACACATGCACTCACTCTCCTATAGTAGGAATTGTAGGCGCATTCTACGGTGCCGGGCTTTGCATGAGGTCTGGGGCTTTGAAAGCAGGTCCTCAAACTGGGTATCGAGCACTTTAAACCACCGAGCCACACCCCCTCGCACAGGAATGTACAATTTCTTCATAGAAAAGAGATGAATAGAGCACAATAGCCATCGCCTGCTTCAGACCAAGAAGTGACTGGCTAGATCAGCGAGTGCTGAGAATACATCCGGGAATGGAAAGTCTAAGAACTGAAGTTCTGAGAGTCGGGAGGACTGACTTCACAACAGATTGCCAGAAGCAAAGAGAAATGTGAAGCTAGCAGAGAGAGAAGGACATTAGCCAAAGTTTTCCAAAGAAAAACAGACATTTATTTTAGGGATTGGCTCATGGATTTGTGGAGCCAGAAAGACCCAAACCTCCATCAGGCTGGCGACCACGGGGAAACAACATTTCCACCCAATCCAAAGACAGCCATCAGGCAGGAGGCGCTCACGTTTCTTCTCATAGTACCACCAATGAATCGAATGAGGCTTGCCACATTCTACAGGGCAAATTACTCTAGGTCCCCTGACGTTAGTCTCATCTAAAAAATACTTTCATGGTATCAGAGACTAGCATTTAATAAGCTGTATGTTTATAGAAATACAATTGTCCTAAAATTGTACCTTAAGAGCCTTGTTTGACTAAATAGCTATATTGTAGAATGTTAAAGGCAAAAATTGCCTTGTCTGTACAAAGAGCATCTTACTTTGAAGACAAATGATTTTCCAGAGCACAGTAGAGGAAAACAAAAACATGGGAGCTATAGGCAGTTGCAATACAAGCTATTGAAAGCCAGCGGAGCTCCATTATGTGTCTAACCAGAGACTGAGAAGGGGAGGGGACAAAGAATTCAGCAATGGCAATGTCTGAATATCTAAAAAAGAAAATGGCCAGTAAAATACTCCTGTCTACAAGTTAGAAATCTCAACCCCCAATTTGTCCATGATGTAAAAATGGAGAAATGACATCGGAGTAAACTACAAGACATGGAGACAGAATGTTTCTTTAAAGGAAGCTGAATCTTTGCCAGGAGACGGGATGCCTTCCAAGTGCATCAAAAACCTGGGCTACCTGGGCTTGTTTACACCAGTATATATTTATCTTTCAGGAAAATTACTGTGAAAAATAACAGGAAAAGAGATACAATAAAGACTCAGACAAACAAAAGTGAAAGAACTTGATGTGAAAAGACCTTTATTAAAGTTCTTACGGATTATTTTAGGAAGAAGGAAAATGATTTCAGATGGGCGTGGTACTGTTTTAAAATTCAGGAAAAGCCTGAGAATTGCACTGGTCAATCAAAACAAATACTGATTTACTATATCAAACAGCAATAGTTCAAACAAGCACTCGATTGTACAGCATTCGAACCAACCCTATTGGTTCCAACTTGTGGAAATCTTAGCTCTCTGTATGCTGACTTCTTGCAAACCACTCAAAAAGTAAATTTTAAGTTATTCCAACATTAAAAATAAATCTTGTCTATGGGGTAATATCTATTAACTAGATTAGTCATTTCACAATGCACACATATTTCAAAGTGTCATGTTTTATACAATAAACAGTTACAAGTTTTGCAACTAAAGATAAATAGAAGCAGGCACGGTGGCCCATGCCTAATTAAATCCTAAGATCAACCTGGGCTACATATTGAGCTTGAGGCCAGCCTGGGCTACATAATGAAACCCTCTTTAAATAATTTAAATAAATAATAATAAAAATAATTCTTTTTTTAAAAAAAAGTTTAAACAACTACAATTTTTTAAAGTAACAAAAATGAAAGAATGGAATTTTTTTACATGGATCATTTCCTTTTTTCCTGTTTTCTTTTATTTTGAGATTATAATATAATTAAAACATTTCTCCTTTCCCTTTTCTCTCTTTAAACCCTCCTACATACCTCACCTCTCTCTCTCTCTTTCAAATCCATGGTCTCTTTAAAAAAAAAATTGTTATATATATCCCTGAGTGTAAGCTACCCGTCTGCATGTCGCTTGTATTATGTTTTCAGGGCTGACCATTTGGTATTGGATAACCAATCGGTGTGTTCTTTTCTGGGGAAGACTATTTCTCCCACTCTGAAAATTCCTTAGTTGCCTGTGGTCTTTGGTTTTTCGTATAAAGTTGAGGCTTTCAGAAGGGAAAAATTAGAAATCCAAGTATCTCTGAGTTTTTGTTGTTTGGGAGGAAAAGAGTAACAACAGTGATCTCTTTGAAGCATACATGTTAAATATGCTAAAATTTCTAGAGCAATCTCCTCGCCAGAGACGAGTTTCTCAATAGGAGATGGCTCTGTACCCGGGGGACATCTGGCAAGGCCTAGAAACATTTCATTGTCTCAGCTGAATAGGTTATTACTTGTACCTAGCAAGTAGAGCTGGTGACACTGTTCAGTACCCAGAATTATATGAGCAGCCCACCCACATACAAGTCCCCAGGCCCGAGATGGCCATAGGGTAGAGCAGCAGTTCTCAACCTTCCTGATGCTGTGACCTTTAATGCAGTTCCTCATGTTGCGGTGACCCCAACCATAAAATTATTTTCATTTCTACTCCATAACTTCATAATTTTGCTACTGTTATGAATAATAATGTAAATATCTGATATGCAAATGGTCTCAGGTAACCTCTGTGAAAAGGTTGTTTGACCCCCAAAAGGGTCTCAAACCTCCAGGTTGAGAACTGCTGGTGTAGAGGTTGAAACCTTTCTCAAGGGAAAGTGGACTAAAAAACAATTATTCAGTGAAGAGATCACTCCAACAATGTCCTTTCACTGAATGCTTGTTATTTGCCAGGCCTTGAGGTAAATACGCTCCATATATTATCTCATTTATCTTCTACAAGAATCTCCCACGTTTATAACAATCCATCAAGGGAGCCCTCGGAGCCTCACAATGCGCTTGCGATGGGTGTTTGGTTCAGGCTGTGCTAAGAGGATGTGGGCGACAGGTGTCAAAACTGCTAACTCCATAGTCAGGAAGTGAAGGAAGAAGGAACCCCAACAGCTAAAGAATGTCTGAGCATTTCAGGGCCCAAGGGGCTTCAGCACAATGTCTTCTGGGACACCAGTAAAACATTCTAGCAGAAATCTGACGTCCTGTTTACAGATGCCCTGAGATATCAGTGTGAACTGAACTCGCTCTCCCTGTCGCTACCTCCGTGGCTGGCTCTTCCGAGCACCAGGCTTGTTAACTGATGGGCTCTCCCTATGCTTCCTCACAGGGCTCCCTGCTCCTGTGGCCGGAGAAATTTCAAGGCACCCTGTTCTTCTGCAACCCTGAGTCTCAGCCTTGCAGCCATGGGGTAGGGATTGTGGAAATGCCCTGCCTTACCATGACCAGTTCATTCTGGTCCCTGGGGTGGGATTCAAGCATCATTGTTCTGTCCTGTCCTGTTTTATTCTGTTGTTGTTGTTATTGTTGATGGTGGTAGTGGTGGCGGTGTGGTGTGTGTGTGTGTGTGTGTGTGTGTGTGTGTGTGTGTGTGTATGATGTATGCACCGGGGTGTGTATGTGGAGTTTCTATGCACTGGAGTGTGTGTGGTGTATATGTGTGATGTATGCACTGGAATGTGTATGTCTGTGGCGGTAGTATATGCACTGGAGAATGTGGGTGTATGTACCTGTGCACACCTGTGTGGAGGCCACAGCTGGATGCTGGAGGTCATCTTCTGTCACTCTTTGCCTTCACCTAACCAGAAGTTTGCCCTTTTGGTTAGGCTGGCTGGTCAATGAGCTTTTAAAAGGAAACTGCCCATCTCTGTCTCCCAGTGCTGGAGTCACAGGCCTGCCCAGCCACACCTGGCTTTTTAATGTGAGTCTTGGGGATTCTAACTCAGCTCTCAAGGCTTGCAGAACTCTTAGCCACTGAGCCCTCTCCCCAGGTCGTGTTCTGGTTTTGGTTTTATTACTGTCGTTGGTTTGTTTGTTGCGTCGGGATCTCATGGAGCTGAGGCTGTCCTTCAATTCCTGATTCTCCTGCCTCTGCCTCTCTGGGTCTGGACCACCAAGGCTGACTTCCATCTCAACCCCAGTATTTTTTTTAAGTTCTCTCAGTAACTCCAATAGGCAACAAATGTAAAGAACCACAGCTGTACTGCGCAGATGCGGTAGGTCACAGGAATTTCAGTATGACCTGTGTTCTCTGATCTATAGATCTATATTATCTATAGAAGGATCTATAGACACTTCAAAGGATTTATAGAAGTTCAGCCCAGCTGTCCACAGCCATCTTGAGTCAATAACAGCGTGACTACATCAGAGTAACCCCAGTCAGTTTCCCTGCATAGTTACCCCAAGAAGCCACAAATAAAACCATAGTAGCTTGGTAGAGCTTCACTGCCAGTGCCCCTGGCACTGCCAATCTCAGGAAATGCCTGTCATCTTCGATATTAGCTTAAGATAAACCAGGCACACTGTGGATTGGATGAAGTCAGTTTTATGTGACGTCCCACACACAATCCAAAATTGAGAATCCTTCTGCACTTGCTGTCACGCAGGACCACACTCTGTCAGCAAATCCCCCAGTGAATTGCTGCAACCCTAGCTAGACGCCTCTTTCATTCCATGGCTCCTTGGCTGGTTCCGGGACACATGGGCAGGCACTTTCTGGGAAATGGTTACTTTTGCTTTTAATTCTCAGGTAGCTGGATTCTCTTGATACTCTGTGCTTGGGCAGGAAATCAGAAGTTATCTCTCTTTCCTCTCCCAGTGGCTTATGATCATTTCTAAGCAATGTCTTTCTACCCCATTTTTTTCTTCCTAGAAGCAGTTCTCCATCCCTGGAAGCAAATGTCACTCCTCCCTGTGTGCTGGCTCCCAGCATGCAGTATTGTATGTAGCTATACTCAGAACGACGACTGAATTAATGGATTTTGTTCATTGTAAACTGAAGCCTTCCTGGCAGGAGTAAGCAGAGTACCGTCACTAATACACACAGATTACATAAGAGGTTATAGCTAACCAAAACGCACATCCAGGAGAACAAAAGTAGTGAAAACTATTCCAGACAACAGAAAAGAGCTGTGTCTGCAGGTTGCCTTGATGCAACAGTCTCAGCTGTGTACCTCCCAAGTGCACATGACGAAATCCAGTCCCGGTGTGCAGAGCTGGTTACCTGTGGGCTGTGGCTAAGTCCAGAGGATGGAGTGATTTTGCTCTGGCTATGATCGGTCTCTCTATAACCAAGGGGCTGTTATCCCTTCTAACTATTCAAGGGCAAACAGAAGGCACCATCTATGAGAACAGGTCCCCATTAGACACCTAAGCTTCTTGCACCTTGAGCCTGCAGAACTGAGATCAGTAAACCTCTGTTGTTTAAAAATGACCTAGACTGTGGTATTTCATTATAGTAGCCTGGGCATATGGGCCCCTGACATCTTAAAGCTGAGTTAAAATTTGTTTTCAATTTCAACTGTATGTAGCAAGTCACACAGAATTTTACAGCATCTATGTAAAATATAGCATGTAAATATATTAAATATGTTCTTGATACTTTTCATATTACTAAAATATAGTCCTTGTTTTAGTTAGCAGAAGAATAGTTTAAAAATTACACCCTCACTGCCAAACTTTGCTTTATCTTTAAAAGTCATCTTGGAGCATAACAACCAATGATGAAGTACTTTACGGAGTAAACTTTAATAGTCTAGCTGATTGGATAACTCCAGACTCATTCTAGATTCAGTGTCCGTCAGACGTTTGCAGTCTCTGACCATCCTCAGAGACAGAGGTGGGAATTAAGGGGGAGCAGCTTGCAGAGTGCTCTCCTGGCCTGTTTGAACCCTCGAGACCTGTACACTGGGTCTGGAGGTGCAGGCCTGTCATCCAGCACTTGGAGGAAGAGCAGGAGAATCAGGGTTCAGAGTCATCCTCAGCCACATAGACCTAAGCTTCATGAGACCCTGTCTTCCAAAATTAAGGAATTCCTGTAGACCCAAGCGTGATTTTTGCTCAGATTGTTTTCAGAGTTCTTGCAAAGATGGTGTACTGAGGCTAAGGTCATCACCAGGCCCTAATGTGCTAAATGTTAGAGGCCCCAGTGAAGCCGTTTGTTGCTGCTTCGTTCCCACCAAAGCTAAAGAAGACAAGCTACTATAAGGGTAGAATAAATCCTACAGAATAGTGTGTGTTTTTAAAAAGTCAGTCCATTCCTTTTCTTCTTCTATATCCCTAGAACTAACTCCTGGTGAGAAAACATCATTTAAAAGAATGACAACAAGTTGCCTTTGTTAAACCAAGTGAGGGGACCCTCATCCTTGCATGGTTCCTGCCTTAGACCAGGCACGGCCTTGAAGCCGATCACAGTGTCACCGCCTGCACACCCTTGCACATGACAGATATTACCACCTCCGGGAAGCTGCTCAAAGGCTAACAGCAGCAACAGTGTGAACACAGGAAGCTCCCAGCAAACCCTCAAGTTACAAGTGGTTACTACCTTCCACCTACCTGTGCGTCCTGTGACAAATACGGTTTCCTTGCTTGAGACACAATAATCACTGTTTTACTGCAAAATCATTCAGAAGCTATATGACTCAGCCATGCAAAGTTCTTAATCTAGTTAGTAAGTTTTGGGATCCGCTGCCACTGTCCCATTGCGGAGCTTTCCCAGCCCCCGGCTACGAGAGACCACGCTATACACCCTACCAACCCCTCCTCAACGCCAGCAACCCCAAGGTGCTCTCTACAGCAAAGCTTCTGTCTCTTCCGAAAAGTTCATGTGAGTAGAGCAAAGGTGAACGCACCACTCCGTACACAGCTTACATGACTTTGGACTGTGTAGCAAATGATCCGTTTGTCCTTATCACGGTGTACTAGTCCAGCCTGAAGCTATACCTCATTTTGTTCGTTGATTAACTAATAGTTGCAGTCTTTTCCTTTGTGGGTGTTGATTAGGGTCACGATGAGTAAAGTTACTGTGGACACCCAGTTGCTTATGCTCTGCCAGGGAGGAACCCTGCGGTTTCGGGCCATGCCAGGCAAGTACAGAACCACTGAACTACTTTCCCAGTGTGCCTCATCTAGGTGTGTGTGCAGACACACATTTCTTGAGTGTATGTCCAGGAGTGAGATGTGCAGCTGGGCGATGGTTTTGAGCTTCACTGTTTAAACGCTGTTTGTTCAAAGCGTGTCTTCCCACGGTTGTTTATTACAGCAGTGGGATCACACACCAGCCTTACCCTGGTCCCCTCGGCATTTGAAACAACAAAGTACTAATTTGTTGGCTGAGACTTCCTCCATCTTCCACTTCGTCATTCTTCCTCAGATCACGAGTACCCTTGATGTGCACTGTAAAGTAGAGGGGCATTTCTTGTTAAGGTTTGAGAAACGATGATCTTTCTACCCAACCCAAGCTGGGTTAGCATTTCTTTAGTGAGCCATCTCTGCAGACAGACCTTTGCTGTCAGGAGTCCCCTGCCTGGGGATATATCTCTGCCTGCCCGCTTTACATCAGAGGAGCAGAGTGGAGGGAGATGAGGACTATGTATTAGTCAGCTTCCAGGGACTGTCACAAATGCCTGAGATGAGTAACAGGAAAGACAGAGATGGTTTATTTTGGCTTACAGTTCTGGAGACGTTAGTCCGTGATCAATTGGTCACAACGCTCTGCGGCCATCATAAGCAGCACATCCTGGGGGAAAGGTATGTTGGACGACAGTGCTTTTCTCATGGGGTGTGGAAATGAAAACGAAGAGGCTCGCTGTGACTCAAAGGCCTTCCGTTAAGCCCCACCACTCCCCAAAGCACCACGCTAGAACTAAGCCTTTGACACACGTGTCTTTGAGAAACATACCAAAATCAGCACATCTGTATCCAGACTCCCTTAGGGACAAACAGAGCAGAGAAAGCTAGGAGGGAACTGCCAAGGACTGAACTCAGCGGGTGCAAGGGCTAGGTGCTTCTACAGCTGGATGTGGTGGTACATGCCTGATTGCCCAGCACTTGGGGGTGTATCTGTGCGAGATCTAAGTGAGAGATCTGGGGAGTGGGGGATCTGATTTTCATTAAAAGGACAGAGAAGAAATAACCAAAGAAAAGAAGAGTGGCATGTTAGAAGCCTCAAACAATCAACGTTGGATAAAGTTCTCTGTAGTTTTTTTCAACCCAAATCTCCCTCTCCCACCTGCATCTCTAATTTAAAATTAGCCTCAGTTGTGGTTAACACGGTCTAAACATTAGGGGTCAAACTAGAGAATGTGATAATGAGGGAGGCCCGGCCTGCTCTGTCAGTTTTTGGAGCTCCTTTGCCCTCCTCCCTGGCCCTCTGGGCCCTTCAATGCCATCCCTGTCTCTCAGGCTTTTCCCACTAGCCACCTTCACTCTGTACTTTTTCCTGGGCTTTGATGTCCCAACAATATGATTATTCTACATGTCTGTTTCTGACTCCTGTCTTTGAAGAGGAAACCCAAAGCAAAAACAGCAGCTCAAGAGTTTCCTCTTGGCGCCCAGTTCACAAAATACCTTCTCCTCAAAGCAAAGGGCCCTTTGTTCTGGCTGCAACCCAGGCCTCAGAAAACTTGATCATGCTGTGTACATGTTCAGAGATTTTATGCTGAACCCCATTAACACGGGCAATTAATACCTGTTAACAAAATGATATACACATGATTGTTGGGTCATTCTAGGCTGAAGTGTAACAGGGTCCCAGACCTTAGTAGGCCCCAGACCTTAGCACAAATGATTCCATGATGGAAGTGTCATTCAGGCTAAGACTTGTTATGAAGACAGCACCACCAGCCAAAATGAAAACAAAGACCTAATCCATCAAAGTCCATATAGTTTTGGGAAAGTCTCAAAATGTACTAACCTTGATTTTTATCTTCTGTAGTTCTACTTCTGACTAACTGTTCTTGTTAACTGAAGTATGTCAACTCAAAACAAGGTTTTTGTGCTGAAAAGCTCACCCTGAGAAAGGCTCTGGGCTATACTGAGATCCCGAAAACCCAGTGTAAACACTTTCTATTGGCTTAAACCCATGTCTGAGTAGTCTTCTATGATGAATACTCCACAACAAAAGTCTTTATAGGATATTCTAGACGCTCTGAAACAACCACCATATGTCCACTTTCCGTATTTGGGATGATCTTTTTTGAGTAATGCTTACAAATATTGTTGAGAGAAAATGTTTTAGACTAGATGTGGCGGCACATACCTACAATCTGAGCACTAAGGAGGCTGAGGCAGGGGGTTTGTGGGAGTTCAAGGCCAACCTGGGTTACAGAATGAGACTCTGTCTCCAAAAGAAAGAAAGGGAGGGGGAGGGAGGAAGGAAGGAAGAAAAAAAGAAGGGAGGGGGAAGAACAAGAATGAAACAGAGAAACATGTTTACCCTCTCGCTACCCTCTCTGTTATCTTTAGTTTGGGTCGCCACGGTGGGCTGACCTAACAAGATATTCTTAAATGCTCCTGATGAATTGAAGCCACAATAGGTCAGGTGAGACAAGGTTGCCCAGGAGCCATAGGGAAGTGATGGATGACCAGCCCCACCTAGGAGACACACTGACAGCTCTTCTGGAGCGCTCTGGGACCCAAGCCTGTATTCTCAGACCCGCTGTCTGCAGGATGTGAGGAACAGACACTGTGCCCTCCGAAGGCTCATCAGGGCCCGTGGCCAGTTTCTAAGACACCAACTGCCCTGGGCACATCCCGGTGTGAAAGGTATCAAGAGATTCTCTGCATCAGATTTAAATTATTTCAAAAATGAAAAGGTTGAAAATGGAAATGAAACGGAGCAGAAGCACCAAGACCCTTGCAGGGTCCTAGGGCTACCATGGAATGTGCCACATACCTGGGCGGGGGTTAGTCTGCAGCAAAGAGGCTGGAACTCTCTGGTTCTTTAGGAGATCACTCAAGGAAAAAAAAAAAGATTCTCCTGTTCTGATCAAGAAGAAACCCTTGGGCTGGAGTTGGCTCCGCAGTTAAGAATGCTTCCTGCTCTTCCAGAAGACCTGAGCTCATTTCCCGGCACCCACGTCAGGCAGCTCGCCACCGTCCGTAAGTCCAGCTCCAGGGGATCTGACACCCTTTTCTGGCCTCAGTGGGCACTCACATGCATGTAGCTTACACTCACATACACAGAAATAAAAGCAAATCCTTAAAAAATGATGATTTTAACAAAAAAAAAAGAAGAAACCCTTGGACTTGCACACAGTTGTACACATCTCCAGATCCCTGAGGATCTTAAAGCCGTGCTGGGAATGGCACGGAGCGGTAAGGGAGACACACGTGAGGGCGTCCCGCAACGAGGCGCGCCATCCTTCCTTATTTCCCTTTCGTGTCTACCAGTTACAGCTTATGCTTTGGATTTAAAACAGGGAAAAGTGGGTGGCAAGGTGCTTCTGCTCCCGGCACTATTCTGAGGGATGTGACAAGACCAACTGAGATGCTAACAGACCTTTTTCAAGAAGAAATTATAACGCATGCGTGCCGGTGCTGCCATGTAATCCGAGCACTCGGGAGACTGAGGCGGGAGGATTTTGTATTTGAGTCACCCTGTGCCACTTAGTGAAATCTCCTCGGAATAAGATTAAATTAAATTAAAATTAAAACACATCCTAGAACTGAGTCACAATATGTTCTTTATTGCTCCAGATTCCTCGGGGCTTTAGATGCATCATGATGATTGATAAAAAAAGAACCAGTAAAAATGAAAACAAGAAGATGTTCTGTATTTGTGCTGAAGTGGATAGTATCACCCAAGAGAATCCATGTCCGCTCAGTTCCTCACAATAGAACTTCATGTGAAAATGGGCTGGGGGCAGGTATAGTTACTTAATTCAAGAGGCATCCTGAATTAGGGTTGATCCTAATCCACTGACTGTTTGGTTTTTGTTTTTGTTTTTTTCTGGGACAAATTCTCAAGTGTAGCTGAGGCTAGCCTCAAATTCCCAGTCCTCCGGTATGTGCCACTATATCCATGTAACTGGTGTCTATATCAGCATGGGAGTCAGATGCACACCCAGGTTGAAGTGATGCCTCAAGCCAAGGGATGCCAAGGCTAGCCTGCCAGTGTCGGCAGCAGGAGGAGGAATGGGAGCACCCTCTTTCAGAGCCCCGAGGGCCTGTGGCCCTGCCAAGACGTTGACTTGGGGCTTGGGATCTCAGGAGCTGATAGAACAAATTTCTGTTGCTTTAAACCACTGAGAAACTTAAAATAGCAATGGCACCCACCCACTGTGCTCTCCTGGCCAGTTCTAGCCTCTTCTGAGTGTCTGAAACAGAACGAGCAGGCGACCACTTACTTCAGTTTACTGAACCGGAACCATCCTGTCCTCTGCGTGGGACTCAGTCTCATTTCCTGAACTCCACTTCAGAGACATTCACCCAGGTTTTGAAAAAATACAGGTTCCTCTGCTGTTGTTTTGAATCAGTCATGAAACAGAAATTATATTATTCATGTGGCTGCAGTCAAACTCATGGCTCTGCGTCCCTGCTGCCTTAACACTCTTGGTTTCGCCGAGCAGGTGCTATCCCAAGCCTTTGTCTCCATGCTGCTCAGCCTCAAGTAGTCACCAACTAAAGAGCTGGCCCTTTTTGAGGCCAGGTTTACTGCTCTTTATTTTAAATAAAAACATAGCCAGATGGTTAGACCTATAAGGATACTATCTATAAGCTGGAGAAACAGCAGCAAAGATAGACTTTTTATTACTATCATTTAATTTTTAGACTATAGAATAATCATTATTCCCTCTTCCCTTTCCTTCCACCAGACCTCCCCATTTAACCCACCCACCCCACCCCTTGTTCTCTTTCAAATTCATGGCCTCTTTTTCTTTAATTGTGTTGTGGCTGAGTATATGTATGAGAGACAGAGAGAGAGAGAGAAGGGGCACACTAATAGACATGTTACATGGTAATACAGAAGGACAGACTTTAAATTGAATAAAACCATTCAATAAAAACAAGAATTGATGGGCAGTGGTGGCACATGCCTTTAATCCCAGCACTCGGGAGGCAGAGGCAGGCAGATCTCTGTGAGTTATAGGCCAGCCTGTCTACAGAGTGAGTTCTAGGATAGTCAGAGTTACAACAGAGAAACCCTGTCTCGGAAAAAGAAAAAAACAAAAAATAAACATGATTTACAATGCCATGCTGGGAATGCTGTGCTTGGAACGGGCTTTGCACACCTGTTCCTGTGTAACTGGTGGCACCACACAACAGTTGTCAACCTTTATTATACTAAGCATTTTACGTTTTTTTTCATGTGAACTAAAATGAAGCTGACTCTACTACTTTTGTGATTTTTTTTTAGAGAAGGAAATGAAGTCACAGAAAAGTTAGGTAATTTGTCTATCAAATCACACGGGCAAGAAATGGTGGGGCCAAGATTTGAGACTGGGTGGTTTGGCTCTAGAATATACAAAGAGAAGGCACAAAGACAACCATCCCTGATCGCCACCTCCTGAGAGTCACAACTTTCCAGTAATCCCCTTCCTTATGGATAACTCTCTATTTCCTCCTTGGATAGCACACTGGCAAAACAGGGTACCATGTTGAAGAGGTGAAGATGCCTCCAACCAACAGCCAGTGGAGAACTGAGGAGTCCAACCGCCCTCTAGGAGCTGACTTCTGCCAACAATCATGAGAGCTTAGAAATGGATACTTCCCTAGAGTCACCCTTACCTTGGTCAGTATCTTGATCACAGCTTTGGGTAAGATTCTACACTGAGGAACCAGTCAACTCTCTCTGGATTCCTGCCTCCACCCAAGCTAAGGTAATAAATATATGTTGTTTGAGAGAAGTTTGGGGCTAATCGCTGTACAGCAAAATAAAGCTGGCTTGCTGACCAAGTACCAGCCCTGGACTCCAAGCTCTTCATTAGTGAGGGATGAATTAGTTCATGTAGCCACTCAACACTATTTGCTGAATTGTTACGTACTTCCAGGCAAAGGTCTAGAGAATGTCCTTGTTCTCCTTTTCTTTTTCTCTGTCTTTTTTCTTAGCTACAAAGGAGAATGATGGAGTGCTTGCCCCACAGCTCTTTATTTTAGTGAGGGGAGGAAGCAGGCCAACACGTGAATATGTCGTGTCAGACTTACCACAATAGAAACTTACAAAGTAGCAAGAAGGACGTCAAAGGGAAAGACTGACGGAAAACAGGAAGAATTATGGACAAACAGGACATACAGCCTGTTCTGGACCCTATCTAACCTGGGGATCAAACTGGACTTCGTGTTAGTAGAAACCAGTTTCAGCGACAGATATCCTATCTGCCCTTCTAACCGATATGTGATGAGATGAAGAAATGAACTACTCTTTAGAAAATTGGTCTAATAGAAAATAGTTGACCCCAGGGAGGAAAGATGGCTCAGCACAGGCCACCAACCCCGATGACCTGAGTTCCATCCAGGACCTGCGTGGAAGAAGGAAGAACCTCTTGTGAGGTGCCTTCTGACCCCCACAGGTGTTAACGTGTACACACACAATAAATAAATAGGTAAATAAATAAATAAATATGAGTAGAAAATAAGTAAGGAGAAGATCCCATATAACATTGGGCCACATCCCTCAATTTTAGTAAAAAGCCACCAAAACAGGTCTGTAAAGTGCAAAGCCTGCACTCCCTCTACAGTGTGTGCTTTCCCGCTAATAAAACTTCCTTTCTCACTTTGTCTCATCTCTGAATTCTTTCTTCAGTGGAGACTGTGTTATAGCTGAAATTAAAGTACCTGAAAACACTGGTATCTTAAACACCGATCAAAACCAATGTGGGAAGGAAAAGGTTTGTTTGGCTTAGGAGTCCAGCCACAGTTGGTCATTGAGAGAGGGCAGGGCAGGAGCAAGTGGGAGCAGAGGCAGGAACCATGGAGCAATGCTGCTCACTGGCTTGCTCTCCAGGCGAGGTTCAGTTACCTTTTTTATACCATCCAGGAGCACATCTGTTCCAGGTGTGGCACCGCCCACAGTGGACTGGGTCCTCCCACATCGATCAACAATCAAAAATGTGCCAGAGAGCCATGCCTGTAGGCTAATCTGATGGAGGCCTTTCCTCAATTCCTCAGTTAAGTTCTCTCCTCCCAAATGACTCCAGCTTGTGTCAAGTTGATGAAAACTGACTGGCACAACTGAGTAGCACGTGCATGCATGCATGAATACACACACACACACACACACACACACACACACATGTAAAAACATGCACATCACATACACAAAAGATGGAAAAGAAAAATATTTTTTTAATATTCTGAAGGCAGAAGCATCAGTGACAGGTTTGGTAATATTGACTCAAAAACCACAGCCCTTTCAAAAACCATCTGAAAGGGAATAGAGAGAGTTTATTCTGGAGCCATTTTAGTGACCATGGCCTAGTTTACCTCAAATTCCATGTTCCAACATGGAAGCAGTTTCATGAAGTTTTACAATTTTACAGAACAAAGAAAGTCATAAATCAAGGCAAATTTAAGCTACATTGGTGGAGAAGGGGGAAGCTTTTCTATAGGTCATCAGATGCTATCTAATAGATTCTAAGGTTTTTGTGTATTAGTCACAGGATGTTAGCTCCGACACAGAGGTGGGCAGCTGTTGGGAGGCAGCTGTCTAAAATAAGCCCCAGGTAAACATTCCCATCTCTCATACTGGAGTTGTTATCCGGTCTATCAGTCTTGGTAGACACAGCTTCTTTTCAGGAGCTCTCGTTCATAGTAAACACGACACATTTGAGCAGAAGACCAGCAGAAGGTGAGAGCACAATGTGCAGATATGAAGGACTGCATTCTCAGGTAGAACAGTGAGTTCAAAAGCACGATACGGAAGCATCCTTTGCAATGATCACAGACTGGCAAAGGATCCAGTGTGGCTACTGTAGAGACCTAAGGGGAAGAGAAGACTTCAACGTCTGCAGTCAACAGGAAGTGGACTGAACCCCAGTCAAGTCTGAACCCAGAATCTGACCCTTAACAGTGGCTCTAGGCTCCTGAGGATAGCTCAGGACAGTGCCTTACAAACAGTAGGTTTGCCATGCCAGTCCATGACGGAGGGCTGGGAGAGGGACTCAGTCTTGTACATTGGGCAGCTCTCCTCTCCACCATCGGTTGCAACCTGGTTTAACTGACTTGCCCTGGTGTAACATTACACCGACTGCAGATGGCTGCTGTGAAGCTCAGCACCACTACGGGAAGCCCTATTTACCTCCTTTAATTCGTATGCTAATAAGAGCCAGCTGTTTCACGACAAGACTATCTCTTGTGTATCTTCATGTCAAGCTTCATTAGAAAAAAAAAAAAAAAAAGTTCAGGCCAGGTGGCATATGCCTGCAATCCCCAGCATCTGAGATCCAGAGGCAGAAGGATGAGTTAAAGCTAGCCTCAGCTACCTAACAGGTGTGAGGCCAGCCTGGACTACCTGAGAACCTGTCTCAACAAAATCAGACGTCTCATTTTGAAAATGAGAAGAGACCTGCTGTGTTGTGGTTCGTGCCAGAATGATACAATAAAGCCCCACTAGACAAAAAGGCCTCAGCAGCCATGGCAAACACATCTGTAGCCTTAGGGACCTCCTCTGAAGTATGGCTATCAGCTTGACTTTCACCACAGACGAGAAATTAAGGACAAGTTTGTAGGAAGAAAAGCTGGGAGTTACTAAGAGAGATAGAAGAGACTGTGTATGCATAGGTTTATATGTGTGACTCGGGAGAAAGGGAAGGGGAAAAGAGGGGAAGGGAGAAGGAGTGGCAGAGGGAGAAATCCCTCTAAGTGATTTAACAATAGCGTGTGGCTTTTGAAGTTACGTTGTTCAAGGGGAGAAATTTACAACCTGATTCAAAGATTAAGCAAAATTTAAATTTTTAGTGAAAAAAAAAACTGAACTGGTTTTTCTTATTTCTCTTATCTTAAATAATTTTATTTTTGAAGGAAATATATTTTATTAAGAAATAAATTCTACAAAGGAACAAAAGCACAGTAATGGAACTACAATCGTATCTGAGTATCTAAGAATTACTTGCTTTGCACATCTGTGTGAAAGAGGGAATGAGGTGAGAGACGCTGAGAGATGAAGCCAGGCCTGTGTATCTAGCTGGCACAGCACATGAATACAGCCTACTTGGAAATCATTTCATTTTTAAAAGGAAATTGTGAAGTGTTTGATGGTGTGAGTGTTGTTCAGTTTTAGGGATGAGAGAGAGAGAGACGCCCATTAGGTCAAACTGAAAGGTCACTGGTGTTCTGGTTGTGAGCAGCTCTGAGCTGTTCTGACACTCTAGTTTAACTCCTCTCTCAGTCTCCGTGCAAACCATCTTCCCCACGGTTTTGATCTGGCCAGATGAGCTGAAGTTTCTTGACCCTGCTAGCATCCTGGGCTGAAAAATTCCTTTTCCTGACTGTGTTTTCTTAATTTTCCCTTTATATTTTACTTTGATTGTTTTGGGTTTTTTTCCTCAAATCAAATTCAAGCTGATTCATCTTTGGGTCTGCTGTCTTGAGGAAATGCCGTAACATATCGAGAGACTTTGGGTCCTATTGCAAACACCCAGATCATGTCACAGTGATATTGAAAATGTAAACCATGCACACAGAGGTAATGGGAGAGCAGCAGACAAGAAGATCAACACATATGTGGGTTCTAAAAAGTTAACTTGAAAAGTCAGCACTGGGGGGGGAGGGGGCGCCCACATGCCTTTAATCCCAGCACTCGGGAGCCAGAGGCAGGTGGATCTCTGTGAGTTCAAGGTCAGCCTGGTCTACAGACTGAGTTCCAGGACATCCAGAGTTACAACAGAGAAACCCTTTCGGCAGGCAGGGGGGAGTCAGCCCTGGAGTTGAGAAGCCTGGAAATTGTCTTAAGGAGGGGCCACCTGTGAGAAGTCAGCAAAATAATAACCTGGAACCCCCAGAAAGCCTTGGGGTAAGGATAAACCTCATACCTCAGGCAACGGCTCCAAGGAGCAAAGTTGAGGTTGGGAGAACTGGGTGGCAGTCCATACACAAAGTCATCAACCACACCCCCTCCCCAACTTCTACACACGCTATCCTTCAGAGATAAACTTTGGTTTAAAAAATGGAGAGAGCACAGTCTAGATATACAGTGGTCCATGACGCTATCTTCAGGTTTCCCGACAACATCCCCAAGATGTTGAGTCTTAGCAGTGGGCTCACTAAGGGGCAGGCAGAAGTCAAACTACAGACTGCCCATTGACTGCCGGAGAACAGAGAGCCACTGGATTGTAGCGAGGCCAAACAAGGGCAGGGAGAATGAGTTGCCCCAGTGCCAGCATGCAGGACACAGAAATCTCATTCACTCAGCTGCCATACAGATGCTACCCCAAACTGTACTTCAGAGAAACGGGGTGGTCTTCTACTTGCTTCCTGTGAGATGGTAAGTCAGTGTAATCCATCATCTATGAAACAGAGAGGTTTTTTAACTTTCAGTTATTCAGAACGTGAATGCCACCTCTCTGTTTCTTTTGAAAGTGTGAAAATGTAGAGAAAGTTAACTGAATGGTGTTCACAATGTGAACACTGACTCTGATAAATAAGCGCTTCCCTCTATAAGTTGACTTGGGGATCGATTTCACAAATGGGCCTTTGTTTGCTGCAAGGCATCTTCAAGACAACCTCCTATTTTCAACCTGAAGACAAAACCGGAGCAGCGCTGGGCACTGGGCAGGGATCGTGAGACTCCACTAAGACCTGCTAAATGGACCTGCATCTGTGTGCTCCCTCCTACCAATGTCATTGCAGTGCCCCAGACGGCTTTGAGGTGAAGCTTGCTCTTCTGTGACGTGGTGGGAGAATCCAAGGGAGTGAGGTCAGCAAGAGGCCCGAGTAGAGTCACCCATCTTCTCCAGCAGAAAGGGGAATGCAACATCCCACCGACAGCTGCATCCCAGCTCCGCTGACACAGATCTAAGCTGGAGAGTGACCGGAAGTGACAGGACCCCGGCCAGACACAAAAACCCATGGCAGCACCACAGGAGGGCAGGTCACCTTACCTCACCTGTGTGGTCTCTTGCCAGGCTCACCCAGTACCAAGACAAATTCCTTCCAAGGAAAGGGTAGGCTAAAGACACTCTCAACCCTGAATGCTCTCCTTTACCTCTTGAGACCATTACAAAGGAGGCCCTGTGGTCCTCACAGGCCTCACACTTGGGAAAGCCATCCAGAGTTCACACAGTTGGACTACCAGAGTTGAAGCCCATTTTGTACACTTTATCCACTGGGATCTAAGCCATAGTGGCTTGGTGCCATCTTGAAACCAGACTTATTGCTGGAATTTGTCCTGCTCTGGGGGCTGGTACCCCACAAAGGCTTTCTTTTCCTTGAGACTCCACAGTTATTCCACCATGTTCATATAGATGAACAGAGTGCCACAGTCTCAGCTGCTCAGAGCTCAAGTGTAGCAGGAAGAAGGAAGCCTCAGGCTTGGCCAGTTTGACCTCCCAACCTCCAGAGAACCAGTAGACATGCAGAAGGAAGCTGTGGCTCAGCCAGCAGCTTGACATGCCCATGTGTGCCTGCGGCCAGCCCAACATCTAGCTAGAAGTCACTACCTCCTACCCACTGAAGCCTGAGCAACCTTTCCTCCCCTTTGGAGAGCTTGCTGAATAGCCTACCTTGCTTCGCACCTGTACCAAGTCAAACAGTCAGCCTAGTACCTCAGCACCCCGAGTGAGCCTTCTGCACAGACACGCAGTCCTCAGCACCCAGGCACACCCAAGCCTAGCTCAACAGTAAGTTGGATAATGGCCACACCCACCATTGGGCCTGCTGTACAGCTGATAGTACCCACAGGCACCTGTGCTGGTCCAACTGCCAGACACACAGTGGCCCAACCCTGGGAAAACCATACCACACCACCACAATTACAAATGCCCTCAGCTCAGACCACTGACACAACTGAGTCCACTCAAAACCAAAGCTGAGCCCCACTGTGTTCTGTACAGTACGGAGAATAAACTGATAGTCATGCTTTCAGACTGAACAACTGAGATTATTAAGTACATAGCAAGCCAAAGTGAAAGAATAAATAGCCAGGTCCAGGTGTGCTGGCACATACCCTTAGTCCCAGCATTTGGGAGGCAGAGGCAGGTGGGTCTTTGCGAGTTCAAGGCTAGCCTGGCCTACACAGAGAGTTCCAGGCAAGCCAGGGCTACATAGTGAGACCCTGACTCAAGGGAAAAAAAATAAATTAAATTTTAAAAATAAATAGAGAACAAGAGAAAGAGCAAAGTATCATCAAATCTGGTGCTCAAAACATCCAGCAGAAATCACTGGGAAGCCATTTTAAGACAGCCAGCTGGGGTTCCCAATAGAAAGAGTCATGGACAGGACAGAGTATCCTACCTGATAAGGCTTCCACATAAAAGCACTAATAACAGCTGGAAGATAATGTCATCATATTGGGGGCTAACAAAACATCCATCAGAAAGCACCCAAAGAAGCCCCACTAAAGCAGCCAGCTGGAGTTCTCTTCGCACCGTCAAGGAGGGGTGGAAGGGTAGGGGCAGCTACCCCCAGACAAGGGGTCTTGAAGAACACTTTGAGACAAACACACACACACACACATATGTGTGTGTGTGTGTGTGTGTGTGTGTGTGTGTGTGTGTGTGTGTATAAGTGCTTTGCCTGCATGTATATATGTACCACATGTGTGCTTGGTGCCCATGGAGGTCAGAAGAGGGCACTGGATTCCCTGACACTGGAGTTGCAGATGGTACTGTGAGGTACCATGTGGGTGCTGGAAACTGAGCTCAGTCCCTACTAATGAGAAAGTTTGACAGTCTACAAGATACGCTGTAATGACATGCAAAACCTGTATGTGTCCTACCAGAAGAACATATGAAAGGAACAGGATCTTTTAGAGTTACAATTGTGTGTGCTAGGGAGATAGTTGAGTCATAAAAGGCTTTCTGCACAAGCATGAGGGTCTCAGCCCAATCTCTAGAATTCATGTTAAGAGGGGGGAAAAAAAAAGACCGAGTGATGGTGGCGCTTGCCTTTAATCTCAGCACTCTGGAGGCAGAGGCAGGTAGATCTCTGTGAGTTCCAGGCCATCCTGGTCTACAGAGTGAGTTCCAGGACAGCCAGAGTTACAACAGAGAAGCCCTGTCTTGAAAAACCTAGAGAGAGAGAGAGAGAGAGAGAGAGGGAGAGGGAGAGGGAGAGAGAAAGGTCAAGTGAGGTAGCACACATTTGAAATCTCAGCTCTGGGGAAGTGGAGACAGGTATATTTCTCTGGATGAGAGATCCTGTCTCAAGAAATAAATTAGACAATGCCTCCTGAGGAAGGGCACTTGAGGTTGTCTTCTGACCTCAAACACACATGCATATGTGCAGGTGCATCCGCACACACATACATGTGCACAAATATGAATGTATACACACATGCACACACACACACACACACACACAATAATTGCTTAAGCTAGTGATGAATAGATCAAAATTCTTTAAACTAACGTTTCTCACGGTGTGAATCTTGGACCAGGAAAGTCAGTACCATCAGAAATGAATTAGAAATATTATTGCTGGAGAGATGGCTCAGCAGTTAAGAGCACTGACTGCCATTCCAGAAGAACAGAGTTCAATTCCCAGTACCCATGTGGCAGCTCACAGCTGTCTGTAACTCCATCTCCAGGGGATCCAACACCCTCGCACAGACATACATACATGAAAATACAAATTCACATAAAATGAAAATAAGTAAATCATTTAACTGAGAGAGAGAGAAAGAGAGAAGAAGAGGAAGAAGAGGAAGAGGAGGAGGAGGAGGAAGAGGAGGTTGAGTGTCCAGGACAGACAAACCCTGTCTGAAAAGAAAGAAAGAAAGAAAGAAAGAAAGAAAGAAAGAAAGAAAGAAAGAAAGAAAGAAAGAGAGAGAGAGAAAGAGAGAAAGAGAGAGAGGGGGAAGGAGGAAGGGAGGAAAAGAGAGAGAAAGGGAGGAAGGAAAAAGAAAGGAAAGGAAAGGGAAGGGAAGGAAAGGAAAAAAGAGAACAAAATAAATGCTCTCATTGGCTCCATGTCAGACTTACTGGCTTACATACTCTGGATCTGTGTTTTAGCCTGTGATTTAACAGGTATAGGTGATTCTGGGGCACATTAAATTTGAAGAACCACTGTCTTGATGAATGCAGAAGCCACTGAGCACAATTGTACATTCTGACTCTATTAGATACTGTGGCTCTATTTTTGTAGTACAGAAGTGCCCTGTTGTGGTGGAGCTAAGCAGATGTGAAACCACTGGCAGAAGCAGTCATGACAGCTGGAATGTGTGTGTGTTCCACAGTCTTAGAGACAGACCCGTTGTATCCTAAGTCTCTGGTGCTATCCAAATTCTGAGCAAGATAAAGCACTTTAGAGAAAGGGCAGGAGATAGAAATGTGTGTCTCCTCACCAGATTCTCTTCTTAACCTTTAAAAAGGACAGAGTGGAAGGAGTCGGGACTAAGGGAGTCACTTTCGGTCCGTACTACTGTTTATCTTAATTTGATCCCTTTGCCTTTCAGGAGAGGCCCTGAGATGAGGACTGAAATGCACGGTTTTCACCTCCAGAGTGCTGAGATTAAAGGCATGTACCACCATCACCTGGTCTTCCCCCCCCCACCCCGCCCTTAACATGAATTCTAGAGATTGGGCTGAGACCCTCAGGCTTGTGCAGAAAGCCTTTTATGACTCAACTATCTCCCTAGCACACACACTTGTAACTCTAAAAGATCCTGTTCCTTTCATCTGTTCTTCTGGTGGGATACATACAGGTTTTGCATGTCATTGCAGCGTATCTTGTAATCATACACTGGGAAAAATAGGACCCGTGGCTATGATGTGATTTCTTACGTAGAGGGTATTGTTTAAAAGGTACATAGGTGTATGAAAAAAATAGGAAGGAGGTAGATGTGTGTATGTTGGAGCTTTGTCTCCCTCACAAAAAAAAAAAAGGAAAGGAGGAAGCTTGCAAGATGTATAGGTAAGATCTATGTGTGTTGAGACTTTGTTTCTTCCACAAGATGTATGTAAATGAGTATGTGTGTCTGTGTGTGTGTTGAAGATGTGTGTGAATGTGTATATGTGTGATTTTATGGAGAAGATATAGGGGAAAATCTGGAATGGAGACAGAGTTTAAAGGAGAAAGAAGCTGAAATAAGGAGCATATATGTCCCATCGATGAGACGTCTTGTGTTTTTCCCTATGGCTGACTCCACACCTCCTCTTTGAAACTCTGACCTGCTAGACTTTGTTGATACACAAGACATGTGTGTGTGTGTGTGTATCAATTACGTTAGTGGTCTGACTCCACACTTCTCCTGGTACCCCTGATCTCAAGCCGAAGCTGGACTTCAGCAGAGGCTGAGGCAGGAGGATCACGAGTTCAACCCCTCTGTTCTGGGATTCTTGCTGGATCCAGTGGGTCTGAGTGTTAAAGTACTGTGGCAGCTACAGTGATGACTAAGTTCTCTGCTTACTTCCCTCCAGGAAGTTTGCTATGGAAACGTGAGGACCACAGTTCAGACTCGCAGTACCTTCATCATTGCTGTGCGGGCATGGTGGCCTCCTGGGATCCCAGCCCTGGGGAGGCAGAGACAAGCTCCTTGGGATAGGCTGGCTGGCTAGACTAGCCAGAATTGGCTAATAAGAGACCCGGCCTCAACAAACAGAGGTTGGTAGAAGATGTCACCTGCCATCAACTTTGGACCTACATACACATGCCCTTGAACCATACCACACACTTGTGCTCACACACTGGAACGGGTGTGCGCAGATACAGACATATGGCACACACGGAAATAGAATAGATGTTAGTATATATTTCCTATGCTTGAAGAGACAGGAAAAATATATTAAAATGTTAGGGAGAGACTAAATCAAAATTCTTACCATAGAAATTACTGTATCTACAATATCTAAAATGAAAAAAAGTTGATCGTGTTAGGATAGCTCGCTAGGTGCTGCAGAGGAAAACAGCAGTGCACTCCAAGTCACAGCTATAGAAATTCCCAAGATGGAAAACGGAGAAGGACGGTGAAGGAAGCGGTGAAGAGTAACTGTAACTGTAAGTTTTCCACTTCTGAATGCACGAGGGGATGGAGCACAGACAGGAGGGGGTACCAAAAACCACGCTGAAAGGAACAGCCGGGGACTTTCGAAACTTGTGGAAACTAAGCTCACAGATCTGAGCTCAAGAAGCCCTGGGAACAAAATCCATGCAAGGTAATTTTCTACACCACTTCAAATAGAGAGGGCCGCTGACCGGCCAGCCAGGTATTCACACAGTAATCAGGACAGCCAGCCAAACTCAAGCGCCATGCAAGCCTCCATTCATTTTCTGTGACAATACAGGCAGGAATAAGGGGTTCCCTTCTCCCCCACAGATCAGCTCAGGACCGCTGGAAGGAGAGTGCCAATTGCTAGGAGTTGTCCTCTGCCACGGCACATGCTGTGGGGTCGCACTAGATGTGAAATTTTTTGAAAAAGTTTGAGACAGCATTGTGAAGAAATCTAGTGGGTTTAAACACTAGGAATTGGCTGGTTATGTTGGCCAGAACAAAGCAAGCCATGGGTAGGGAAAGAAAGACAGACTTAAAGGGCTGAGGAATAAACGGAACATCAGAAAATAAGATAGTAAGTCTGGCGAGATGGCTCGGTGGTCGAGAGCAGTTGTTACACCCTCAGAGGATCTGGGTTCCCAGAACCACACAGCAGTGGCAGACATCTGTAATTTCGGTTTCAGGGGCTCTGGCACCATCTTCTGACATCCTTGGGCACCAAGTACTTAGGTGGTACATACACATACAAGCAGACAAAACATTCGCACACATAAAATAAATCTAAAAAAACGAACAAGAAGATAATTTTGAACAGATACAACTGAGCTTATGTATGAATGATAGAAAGGAAGGCTTCTGCAAGGAATGAAGAAGATGCCTTCCTTCAAGTCGAAAGTCTGGAGAATGCTGACCTGTTGGTGGGAAGGAGCCCAATGGAGAGGACACGATGGGAGGAGGGGACACTAAGCTTTGGGAAACGGCCCCTTAAAGGAAGGGGTCTTCCCACCAGAAGATGGAAGGATGGAAACCCATGAGCTCTGGGTTTCAGCGATGGGGAGCTGAGACCTGATCAGTGAATTGCTTATGTTTTTCAAGAAAGTAGAAGTTGGGAGAACATCTGTTGAAAATGAGAGAAGTGGTGGGCAGAAGTTTGACATGAGTACAGGTCATAAATTCCAGCCCATCTGAGGTTGGAGACAAGTTTTTTCTCATGGGGCATTTGATATCCTTCAAGGTTTTCTCTAGCAGAGCCAGGTCTCACCTGGGCCCTTCTAAACAGAAAAACAATAGTCATGGTGGCCAAGGTGGCAATAACCAATGTTTATTGAGGGCCAACATTGCATTAAGCTCTTAGCATGCATCAATTTAAACCTTATAACACCTCTGTGACATAGATACCGTTAGGGTTCTCATAAAGAAATTAAATTAAGCAATCTGTCCACAGGCCTATAGGCAGGAATAGCCTCCAACTCAAGTTGACTTTGGAACACATACTCTTAACCAGTAGTCCTGGTGTCTGTTTTAGAGATCCATGGTTTCATATTGGAAAGGGGTACAACTGTCCAAGCTAGAAAACAACCTCTTCATGAGTTTACAATGACTACTCAGCCAGGTGCAGTCTTTCTTCCCGCTATACTGTAAACAGGCTTTCAGATATGCTGTTCGCAGAGCTCAGAACAGTGACCTTGTCTCTTCCCGTTCTACCTCAGTCTCCACTTTAGTAACACCTCTTGGTCCAAGTTCTCTTCACTCTCCATACCCTCAGCGTCAAAGTAACTGAGTGTTTCTGCTTCCCCATCAGCAGCCTTAGCTGTCACTCACACCTGACTGACTGGGGGGATCCGGAAAGAGCATCATGGGAAAATGGAATTCTGGAGGCTTCCGAGTAGATCTGCTCAGATTATTCTCTTAACAACCTGGATCTAGTGTTCGCCAAGAAAGAAATGAACTTATTTATTTGTTTATTCATTCATTCATTCATTTATTTTGGAAGGTTCTAGAGCAATGGCTTCTAACTGGAGTGCATGCAGGCTGGAATTTCTGTTGAAATAAAGAGTTCACCTCAGTGCAATGAAATTTGACTTGCATCTTTAAGTAATAAATATGTTAAACCTTAGTAATAGTTGACATATGACCTAGCCCCTGCACTTCCACGCAGTCTCAAATGTCAGCAGGTTACAAATCATAACGTACTCAGTGCTGTGTGACACACGTAGGAAGGAAAGCCCTCTGGGTGCAGTCATGCTACAAGCTTTGCATGTATTCCCCTTTAGAATTGTTTACAATGGCTACCCATATATTTGCGCCGATTGCTTTTTGCAAGATCGTTATTTGTAACTAATCTAATGCTCATGCAATAAGCAAGATTTCTGCAAATCAACTGAAAATTGAAGATGATACTGTTGATGGCAGAAACACCCTTCTACTGTTTATATGAACATAGGAAAGGGAAAAATGTGAGAATCTGCTCAGACCTTCAAGTCAGAAAAAAAAAGTCACCACAAAGACCACCTGTGAAATGGATCCACCTTTTTCATTGATTGACCTTCCACTTTCTCCTGGGTTACAATTAACCTAAACATATTAGCCAATCACAGTAGGAAGCCATTATGTTAGGATGACATTGTCCTTAAAAAGAAACTCCTACAATGGTTTCAGAAGTATGCTGAGTCACTAATACTCATTCATTTGGTTTTTTACAAAATTTCACAACTGTTGGCCATATTCAGAAGTTGCTTTGTAAATTCTTTAAAAGATAATTAAAATTAAAAAAAAAACCACACATGACATTTGCTTCGTTTTCTTTGCTGCACTGTGGAGTTAAACGAAAACATATCCCCTAGCCAGCAGTCATTAGAAGGTATTAAGAGACATGGATGAAGACTAAAAAGGGTCACACTTCACCATAACTACCTTCCTAGCCTATGCCAATGTGCTGTGAAGCACAGATGTTTCCAGCGTGTCCTTTGTAAAGTGAAATGCAGAACTCACAAAGATCATATATTCATATACTCAATAATAACCCACTAATGAAATAAAAGGTGCCCATAGCTTGGTTTCCAGCAAAAAGGAAGCAGGTGCCCCTGGAGAAGAGGCTGATTTCCAGCCTGGGCAGAACAATACAGCCACTGAAACCACCTGTGGCAGAGTCAGAAGTGCTCAAGGACTGGGGTGCGCAGTATGAAAGTTCTGCCTGCCCCTAAAGAAAATGTAAACAGTCAGCATGCTCACAGTTAAATGTTGCAGACCTGTGGAGCTCATGTTTCTCAAAATAAAATGCAACCTATTCCACCTGGGTTTTTTTTTTTTTTAATTGAAAAAGATCCCATGCGATGTATTTTGGTTACATTGTCCCCCTCTCCCGGCTCCTCTCAGATCCTCCCCACCTCCCTACCCACCCAAGTCTATATTCTTTTTCTCTCTTTAAAAAATATAGCAGGGCAGTGGTGGTGAATGCCTTTAATCTCAGCACGTGGGAGGCAGAGGCAGGCAGATCTCTGTGAGTTCGAGGCCAGCCTGGTCTACAAACAGAGTTCCAGGACAGCCAGAGTTACAACAGAGAAACCCTGACTTGAAAACAAAACAAAACACAAAAACAGAAGTCAAAACATACAAGCAGAAGATCTGTAAAATTTAAAAAAAAAAATTTCTGAACAAAGCAAGACAAAAAAATTCTACAAAAGTACCACTGAATTTGTTTTATATTGGCCAACTCCTTCAGGGCATGAGGACTTCCCTGAAGTGTGATTGATATGCCCAGGGAGACTCCGTTAGTGAAAACTACTTTTTCCTTTGCCAATAGCTATCAGTTGCTGATAACTTCTTGGTTAGGGCTTATTGTCCACTACCTCCTCTCAGTGCTGGGACCTCATGTGGCTTAAACTGTGCAGGCCTTGCACTTGCTGCCACAGTCTCTGAGTTCCTAAGTGCATCAGTCCTGTTGTGTCAGGAAGACACTTTGCTGTCTTTCTGCCTCCTCTTTGGCATAGATTCTTGAGCCTTGAGGGAAGGGGTTTGGTGAAGACATCCCATTTAGGACTGAGGTCTCTAAAGCATCTTACTTTCCGCACACTCTCCAACTCTCTGTGTCAGTTATTCCAACTAGTTGTAAGAACTCTTGGACAGTGAGAAGTGGAAATTCTAATGACAGTCTTAAGGATGTGTCACTGGGAAGGTTCTCAAATTTCTTCCTTTTGGATTCATAGATCTTAGGATTTTTTGATTGTTTTGCTTTGTTTTTGCTTTGGCAATTGTTAAAACAAGACACTGACACTCAAACCTCAGACTGTTGAATCATGAAAGACTCAAACTCCAAGATTGTTGTCTCGAAATGAAATCTAAAGTGCTTAAGAACAAGCCCTAACAACAAGAGTTACTAAAACTGTTGTTCACTTAAAACGCATGATTTTATGGTAGACAGATTGATAATACCCTAGACCTTAAAAAGGAAATAGGTACAACCACTTGTAGTTGTATGCTGCCGTGGCTCAGCAAGGAAGACAAGGAGGCATATTTCGTAACTACAAAGCCTGCCAGACCTCTACAGGGGGAACCACCGGCGCGGCCAACAGCATACTCCATCGACAATGGAACCCGGAGCACGTCTGCTCAGGTTTTATTCTTTCAGAACTCCTCAGGTATTCTACACATGCAGATCATTAGCAATTGAACAACCCCCCACAGAAATCCAACACCTGCAGACAATACAAAACGTCAAAACCTAGGGTGGCCCCTGACTAAAAGTGAACTTCCGCAACAACCACTTAACAGTGTTTAAGACGTTCTCTGGTAGCCCAGACTGGCTTTCCACTTCCGGTAGATTGAGGGCGTCTGCTAACCAAGAGTTGAGGTTACAAGCACGTATCACCAAGCCCGGTTCCATTACTTTATTTTCATTTTAGGGTTATTGAACCTAGGACCTCATGCATGCTTGTCAAGCACTATACCAACAACCTACATCCCAGCAGTTGACAACTATTCCCTCATCCGTCTTCCTTAAATTTTCTTTTGCTTACTTTCATAGTGTAGTCTTAATGTATGTGGGTACAACACCGTTTGAAGGGCAGGCTCAAACTGCTTACTGTTAGCGTCAGAGATCCATAACCTGAGAGACAGCCGTTCTAGGCTGCACCAGCCCCTAGGAGGCTCCTGGGCTCAGTGGAAGCCTTGCTAGTGCCTTACTGGTCCCAGCAACCGAGGGTCCTCGGCCCCCGGGCGTCCCCACAAAAGGATCCAAGCCCGCGAGTCAGCGTTCCCTGGGTGAACAGCTCGCACCCTCAGTGAGCTAGGGAAAAAAAAACCCACCCCAGGGCAAAAACAATAGTTGAAAGTTGCCCGGGCAAGAGCTCTGCGCAGGTGCGTTGGCAGCACGCCGCGCTCATCTCTCTGGACCGACGGTTAAAGACAAGCTTCCCTTAAGCGGGGGTGGGCCGTGACCTGTTATGGATCGGAAATTGGGAGGGCAAGACAACAACTGCGTCTACATTATTCAACCCCGCCGGCCTACGGTCCCTTAGCAAGCTGAGCGCGGGCGAAGGGGCGGGGCGTTCACGGAGAGGGAGGAACTTCATGGAAGTAGCCTCTCAGGGCAGAGGGGCGGGGCATAGGTGGAGGGGCGGGCATGGGTGGAGGTGCAAGGAGAAGCGGCGCTTTCCTGGAGCGGGCGGAGCTCCCATGGAAGGCGCTGACCTAATGGAGGGGCCGGAGGAGGGGCGGGGCGTGGTGACGGGGCAAAGGGAAGGGGCGGGGCGTTTCGCGGAGGGGCGTGGTGTGTGCTGAGCGAGAGTCGCTGGGCAAAGGGGGCGGTGTTCTCGGCGTTCTCCGATGGCTGCTTTGGGTGAAGGTTTTTATGGCGCGTCATTTAAAGTAACGGAAGATGTGAGAGGTAGGGCTGAGATCTCGCCACGCTGCTCGCTCTCTTGGGCGCTTCAGCTCTGGTGCTGGTGGCCCGGATGCCCTGGGTGCTGTCTGCAGCGTTTAGGCGACGCTCACTTCAGTCCTCCAGGAGGCCGGGACAGACTGCCCTAGCCTGGAGAAGAGTGTTTCAGCGGCTGTCTAGTCTCCCACCCGGGAGTCTCTCCCCCGCTCAACACCCCTCCGGGCTCAGACCCCGGACAGCTTCCCCAGGCTGGAGCAGGGGCGCCCTCGTCGGGATGGCGTCCGGGTCAGCGCCCGGTTAGCGGCCTGGGTCCCAGACGCCCAGAGCTCTGCCTCCCGGCCACCCGGACCTCGCTCAGGCCCCTCTGCTCACCTGGGAGGTATGTGATACCCCAAGTCTCACCCTGGAAATAGCACACTGGAAATTAGTGCTAGTGGCCTGGTAATTGCTTTGAAGCCTTTGTTCGTGGAACAGCACATGTTTAGTTCAGTGTGAAAAGGATTTCATTCCTATTTTCATCAGAAATTGACGTTAGAGCAGGATATACATTAAGAAATTAATCTTCAGGAGCTAGAGAGGGGGCTCACTGGTTAAGAGTGTTATTGCTCTTTGAGAGAATTGGCATCAGAGTTGCAGCTCCCATGTCTGGTAGCTAACTCTAGAGCCTGTTAACTCCAGCTCCAGGGAGATCTCATTCATCTGCCCTCTGCGTACACACACATAATTAAAGATAAAAATGAATCTTATGGTGGCACCCACCTGCAATCCAACACTCTAAGCTGAGGCAAAAGGCTTAAGAACACCAGGCATTCTGGAGGAAATGAGAGCAAAACAAAAACTTTGAACTACATTAAAGTTGCTGAAGTGGATTTATAGATGCACTTGCGAAGCTCTCAAATTATGGGCGTCACTGAGTGTATAAACTAATTTAACCTTCAGCCCGTTAACAATTATGCCAGTCAAGTGTAAACTAACTTAACTTTTAGCACTCTGCACAACTACGATCCGCATGTTCCGTGTGAGGAAGCTGAGGCAGCGAAAGACTGAGTAGCTTACTGACACTATACAGCCAGTTTCTGGCTTAGCAGAGAATCAGACCTTGAGAGTCAATCCTGAGACTCTCTGTCCACTTCTCCTCAGTGCTTGGATTTGGTCTAAAAACAAGTTATTAAAACACAGCTTTTTAAAATTCTAGAAGTAAGACTGGAGCAGGCAGCATCAGCAGTCAGTATCTCCACCCAGACAGCACTGGCGCTGCCATCAGTGAAATGCTTGGAACTCTCTGGAGTCTGCCAGAGGCATGCAGCTTCACGGGAAGACTTGACGAGCAGGATGAGCAGGTGGCTGGATCAGTATCAGACAGGAGGACTTTAAATCACTGACCCCCAAAGAGTGACTCTGCTTTGAAGGGAAATTAATTACTTTATACTGAAACATAACTGACCAAGAATACATGTGATCAAGGGTATGTATTCAGGAGTCACATGAATTTTTGTAGCCACAGAGCAAAGAAGTCCCAGTACATTCTGTAAATCGGAGGGTGGCAGGAGGAGGGGATGCTACACAGACAAGCTGAAGGAGTGAAAGGATCTAGGCGCCAGGCTGAATGATACCTTACTGCAGTCTTAGGTTGTCTGCATCATAGATGACAACTATACCCTAACGTGGAGCAGCAAGGAAGAGTCAACGGGCAATGTGACCTTTTCGGCAGAATACCAAACGTAGGTGACTAATTGGCTTGCTGGAACGATAGGGGTGATCTTTATAACTTCATCATCATCATTTCTTTTTAATGTAGGAAGCATTTGGTTGTTTCCATCATAGGAAATTTTATGTCTACTTCACATGATGTTTGGAACTTGATCTCAGTGGAGACAGAACTGAGACGAAGGGCTGGTAAGATGGCTCAGCGACTAAAGTGCTCACCCCGGAGCCTGACGGCCTGAGCAGATTCCCGGGGCCCACATGGAAAGGCAGAACCAGCTCCTGCAAGTGACCCTCTGCCTTCCACCCATGCACCTAGACATTTTGTGCACAGACACACAATCATAATAATAATTAATAATAATAGTAATAAAAATATTTCAAAGTGTACAGCCATTCTCAAAACTTCTCTGCCTGATGTTCCATGTTCATTAAATGTATAAAACATCTCAAAGCCTTGAATATGTGGAGAGAACCCAGAAAATATGTCCTAGGCCCCTAGGCCCCAAGCCTTCCATAGTAAGTTTGCCTATTATTACCACTATATGTAGAGTTTTCATTTTAGTTAAGGTTCATAAACATCAGTATTTTAGAATCTACATTTCCAAAGACTGAATGTTTTTGGAGTTTCAGTACCTCTTTCTCCAATTCTGACTTTCTACTTCCCATTGCCAAGAGGATAGGCAGAGAACCTCAGAAGGCAGGCTTCTAGAAGGGCCCAGCTCAGAAGGTGCAGCCCTCCATCTCTGCTTGGTGTTGGGCTCATCTGCACCTCTTTGTCCTCTGTCTAGGATGGAGTCAGCAGTGAAAGAAGGAGTTGGGGCTTTGCAAGTCAGGACCCCACCTGTAGGTGTTGATTCTCCAGATGCCAGACGTTGGTTCAGAGCAGAAGACAGTTTATTCTTTTGTCTAATTAAATAACCTGTTCTTGCCTGGAGCCCTTGGAGCCCTGCTGCCCTAGAGCGTTTTTTTGTCTTCTTTACAATCTAGTCTTAATCCTTGAACTGGAAGGCTTCAGCCTTTGTACAATCTAGAACATTTAACTTCTAGCCCAGACCTAGAAGGCTTAGCCTTCTAAGACCTACTGTTGACTGAGCCACTCTGAATAGCTCCTTCTGAATTCTTACTCTTCTGGTTCAATTCACTCTGTGTTCTGGGCTTCTGCTGAGCTCTTCTGTGTCTGAGTTTCTGCCTGAGCTCTCACTGCTCCATCCTGCCTCTGTAACTGACTGCTTTAACTAACTGCTCTGTAACTCACTATAGCCTCAGCTTCTGGAACTCCTTTCTAACTGACTCTTTAACTAACTCTGTAACTGCTCCCCAACTGACTCTTCAGCCTGCTTCTGTTAACTGAACCTAACTCCTATGTAGTAACTCTCTTTTACTGAGCTGAGAGCCTGCCTTTTCTCATGAGAGTTGGGCATGTCCTTACTCTGCTTTTCCTTCCTCTGATTAGTCACTTGTCTGCCATTCACTCTGACTCATCTCAGACATCACTTCCTGTCTGACACTGATTCCTTGGGTTCTGCTTCCACTGTTTTTTCTAGGGATTAAAGGCATGGACCACCACTGCCTTCTGAATACTGGGATTAAAGATGTTTATTATCACTGCTTTCTGAATACTGGATTAAAAGTATGTCTACATTCCATCCAGACCACACAGTTCTCTGAATGTAGCCCCTGGTTTGTAGACGCTAGTTTTCACACTCTAGTTTTCCTCTACAACCACCACTTCATCCACCACTGTAACACTGTTGCTTCCCACTTGTTACTAAAACTGAGATTGTCATCTTTCAGCTTCCTAACTGAGGGACTGTGCCTGTGTACACATAGACACGGCTTCATCTCTAGTGAGTTTTCTGTACACTCAGTTTTGAGTTTTGATACCATTCATGCTATCCCTTAGTTTGGAATTCTGTCATCAAACAGCTGGTTTAGGTATAGTGGGGATATTTCCAGATGCCCTTAAAGTTACCCTTATAACAAAGAGCAGACAGCCAGAGTCTCATGCAAATACTGTACTTACCCAGACTGTCAGTTCATAACCGTCTTGTGCCCTTCCATTCTGGCAGGAGACCATGTGGGCATTGCAGTGTGATCTTACCCTGTTGTTCCGCTAGCTCTGTAAGCAGTCCCCTCGAAGAACTATGTGTGATTAACAGCATCGGTGCAGCGTTGTGTAGATGTGGGCAAGCCTGCTTGCCTTGAATCTGTCCTCCGCTGCTGTCTGTCTCCTTGTTTGTTAATGGAGGTAATAGATGTGATAATATAACTTACCATCCAAATCAAGATAGTTCTGAGAATGAACGGAAACTTAATTTTAAATGAGCCAGACAGCGACAGGCTTCAACTGGGACTTGACCGGGTACGCTGGGCCCCATGATGAGGTGTTTAACTCAGAAGGTTGTTCTGAGTGATTGTTTATGAAGTGCAGGCGAGATGGCTCTGCAGTTAGGAGCACTGACTGTCCAGAGGACCTGAGTTGAGTCCCCAGCTCCCATATTGGATGGCTCACAACCATCTGTAACTCCAGTTTCAGAAGGATCCAACGCCTCTGGCCTCGATTGGCACCCATACTCATATGCACGTACCTACACACAGATAAATAAAAAGAAAATAAATCTTTTAAAAAATAAAAACTAAAGTGCCCGGAAAAGTGACACAGTGACGGGCTGAAGTGTGAATAGTGTTAGAGCATGCAGCTGTACTGCTTATGATGTTTCTTTCATCCAGACAAACAGCACTAGGGATGAGTGAAGTAAATAAGCTATTAAAATCTCAGTGCATCTCAGTGCATACACTGTCTAAAGCATCATTATCACTGGTATCTAAAATGAATTATTTACTGGACAGAGTGGCTCACACCTATAATCCCAGCACTCAGGAGGCTGAAATAGGGGGATAGTAACTTCCAGATCATCCAGGACAGTATAAGCTACTCTGAAATATTGGGAGGGAGGGGAGGTCTAACCTCAAGATAAACCAGAAAAGACTATGATCTACATAATGTGTGATAGTCACTCTTTCATTTAAAAGATACTGAAAGCCTTTTATATCACATACTCTTCTGAGTGCTCAGATGCTTCAGTGGGTAGGAAAGAAAATGGATCATTTATAAATTTGTAAATCATTTATCATTTATAAGATAAGCTACTTAACGAGACTAAGTTTATGAATGAGTCTTGTATCAGTGATATAGCCACATTTCAAATTGTATTCTGATGTAATTATTGTATATATAAAGTATTGTAAAGAAAATATAACACTAGCTGCCACTGTAAGAAGCTCCCTTAAGCCAGGTGGTGATATATGGGCCAGGGACAATTTTTCTTTCAAGTACAGGATAGTAATCTGGCAGAAGTCTTCAGGTCCGAAAGTAAGTTTCTGTTCTTACCTTTGTTTGATGTGAGAGAGAAGGAGGCAAAGGAGTTCTAAAATTTGACTGTATACTTTTTATCTTTTTATAGGAAATTATTGAAACTACTTATTATACAGAAAAGATTATTAAACTCAGAGACTACTTACTGCTTACAAGTGGAAGCAAAACGTTTGTCCCTTGGGAAGCACAGCAACAATAGTGCAGTGCATTGTATAAACACCACAGGTAAGGACGACCTTTGACTTTAGAGTCAAGAACTGAATAGTGACAGCATTTTAACTTGGAAATTTTTTCCTCTAATTGCCGAGCCTTTTTTATGATAAAGTTTTATGATCATTTAATAATTATCAAAACAAAGCATGGGTAGGGGATTTATATCTGTGGTTGAACATTTGTCTAGCACACAAAATCCCTAGGTTCAATCCCCAGGACCACAAGAAGGAAAAAGAAAAACAAGGAAGGAAAGATAACAGTACATACAGAAGCCAAAAATCATTTTCTTTGCAATTTTTGTCTCAACAGTAATGAAAATTCTACGTTAAAGTTTGAAGTATATTGTGGTGTCATAAATGCTTTTTTTTGTCTGTTGTGGGAGATTTTTATAGTTATGGATAATATTCCAGTAAACTGTCCTTGTAGCACTGTAAAGGACTCACATCCTACCAGTAAACAAAGGAGTGGCTATCCAGCTCTCCACATGAATAGGACATTCCTTAGCCTTAAGGCAGATGAAGGTTAAGTTTCATTCATTTGTATATTGAAGGGCTGGGTGAAGAGAAGGCGGATTTGGAATAAAAATGCACCTAGGGCAAGGGCAGAGAGAGCAAGGGGAGAACCAAGAAGAGAGCATGGGGTGAGGAAGCCTTGGAGTGAGCTCTCTGCCTAGCTGCCTGGGTATAGAATTCCCTGAGATTTGACATGGTTTGTGATTAATAAAAGCATTGGAAAATTCAACGATGGACTCATATTAAGTGATCGAAACATACTTTAATTTGTCTGTAATACCTAATGTAGTTGCTAGCAGAATGGCTGTTATCCAAACCATACGTCCACAGAGGAAATGTCAAAAATGAAAACAGCCTCAAATACTTACTCACTGCCGACCTTGCCGGTACTTAGAGCCAGGGGTGAGAGCTGGGCTCGTTTATGATTTTAATTATAAATATAGTGTGTTTTGTCTCATAAAATCAAACAAGACGAGTATGGTTCTGCCGGCTAGTCTAATATGTGCGTTTTAACGGATTTGCAGCTTGCAGAGACGAGTAAAATGCCTGCACCGGAAAACATAGAGGTGGATGCCAACAGTAAGAGCTACGTTCTGAAATGGAACCACACAGCTTCAAACGTGAGCTTCAGAGCGCAGTGGCTCCCATGAGTTCCTTTCCTGAGCGTTCCTTGACCCCGTTTGCCTTGATTTGCTTTCACTCTACTTCTGTGTGCAGCTCCCTGCACCAGTGACCGATTTGAGAGGTGGGTGTGGTGCCGTGGGAAGCAGGGATTTCACTGTAGCCTGAGCTTTGGTAATTACTAGCTGTTTATCCTCAGGCTTCTCAATCTCCGAGGGCCTCTGTTCCTTCTTTTATTGACATCTGTAGTTCTTACCAGATCTTTTAAATGTAAAAAGCTGTTCCTCTGTTTACCTGCATTGTTTCCTCAGTCATACATATAACCCTGACCCACTCTTGAGCATTCCGCACTTTCATAAGACTTCGAAATCATCTGCCCATTCACTCTCTCTTGATCAATTCAGCAAGTCAACTATCTTGTTTTGTTTATTCTAGTGTTTTTGGGCATTTTTTTTAAGAGAGGTGCATACCAATGGTCCAGGGATAGAGGGAATAAAGAGCAAAGGCCACTGATGGGAAAGTAGAAGGGACAGAAGGAAACAGAAAGTGAGAGTGGAGGTGTAAGTCCAGGTGCAAAATTAATTAATGACAGGGGCAAGAGTATATGCTTGCCCCTGATTGGATATGGGCAGGAGATAGTCAGGTAGGAGGCGGGAATACCTAGACAGGAAACAGATAGACAGGAGATGCCCAGGTAGGAAATACATCAAAATGTGTGCTCACCCATGAAAAATACTTAGCTGTTCCAGAAATTTATTTTTAATTATATAAATAATTATTTTATGCACTGTTGGGTAAGGGGCTGTCTAGGGTGTTTTGTATTGTTTGCAGGTGTTGGATTTCTGTGGGGGTTGCTTAGTTGCTAATAACCTGCATGTACTATCAGTAGAATACCTGAGGAGTTCTGAAAGAATAAATATACCTGAGCTCATAACGCTCGGGGTTCCACTGTTGATCGAGTGTGGCACTAGCCAGAGTTTTGCACATATGATAACTCCTCCTTGTCTCCTTGGTCAGCCACAGCAGTGTACAACTACACTTACCCTCATGGGATCTGCCTTTAAAAACCTCTACAAGCTGCAGATCATGGCCATCATGGAAGAATCTTAGAGGAACCTCCATGTGGTCTGGCCATCTTCATGTGGTCCAGGCCATTATGGAGGGATCCCAGGAGGAAATTTCCATGTGGTTCTGGCCAGTTTCCACCAGCACTGGCCAGGATTAAAAGCTTGCTTATAATTTGGTCAGACTTTGTAAAAATGGTTTTTTGTTGTTTCTGCTTTGTTTTGTTTTTTTTTTGTTTATTTGTTTGTTTCTCTTTTTCTTTTTTCCAACTGGATTTAGGATTTACAGAGGAAAGTGGGTATTGCTCTGATCCTTTTCTCTCCATCCTCAACAGGCAGCTCTGACCAAAGGTAGTTAGTAGGATGGAACATGTTCTCATCCTGTGTGTCCTATTTCTGCACTCAAAGTGGCAGAAACCTGTCTAGTAGTGTTTGGCATCTACTTCACTTTCAGAACTTACACCAGAGGGCCACAGGATACAGAAGAATGGGTGTTGTGGACAGCTGGTCTCCAGGTTTCTTTTGAGTGTTCAAAGCACCATACAAGGCACTGAAGAGATGGGAAGATACAGCAGGAAAAAAGCACGTGCTATAGAATTTCAAAGCAGGTACCTGGCATCACTTAATGACCTGTGATCTAGACTGAGACGGAGGAGTGTCTGCAAGTTATGAGTTGTGGAAATTGAGAAAGTAAAAGTGGTAGGATCCAAAGAGACTCCAGAAGCCACTGGCTGCTCAAGCGAGATGAATGAGGCCTCTCTTATTTTGCTTTCCTTCCTCGTATGTGATTCATCACAGTCTGCTAGCATCACTGGCCACAGGTGGATCGTGGCTGTGTAACCATCATTTCAGTTCCTTTTACTGCACCCAGCAGGTGCCTTAAATGCCACCTCTGTGTTACGTTGAAAACCACATTAGACAAGCCGTAGCTTCTGCCTTTAATTTTTAAATGACAAGTTTAGTCGATTTTAAATTTTTTTAAATGTTTCTTAATGGGTTGCAAAATAATGGGTGTTGTTTTCACATTTTCATATATTTCATTTCATTTCGGTTTTTATTCTTATTTGCCTCCCTCTTCCCTTCTTCCTATGGCCACCTTCTGCCTACCGAATAGGTCCTTCTGCTTTGTCATAAACACACACACACTTAAATTTAGATCAACATATGACAAAGGCATGCATATATTGTACTTCTTACCTCTCATATAGTCCTCCTTCTGCTTTCAGGTTATACATATGTAAATATTAAAATCAAGATTCCAAAATGTGGTACTTTGTTTCCAAAATGGCCTGCTCACCTCACAGGACAGTCTCCAGTTCCATCCATTTCCCTGCAAATGACATCATTTTCTTCTTCCTTGCAGATAAATACAACTCTAGTGTACGAGCATGTGTGTGCGCGCGCGCATGCGAGCACGCACTCCACACTTGCTTTATCCATCCCACCCGCTGATGGCCATCTGGGCTGGTTCCCTGGGTCACCTGTTGTGACCAGTGCTGCAGTAAACCTGGACTGCAAACGTGTCTGCTAAGCTGACGCGGATTCCTTCAGGTGTGCCCAGTAGGAGTATAGAAGCGTCATATGGTATTCCGTGTTCAGGTTTTTGAGAAGCCTCCACAGTGATTTCCAGAGTGACTGCACCAGTTTACAGTCCCACCAGCAGTGGGTAAGGAAGAAAACTCAGGGATATGAAGGGCTTAAAAGTGGAGGCATTCCTTTTCTGTTGATATCACAACTTATCACAGACCGAGACGATCAAGAAATCAGGGCTGAGGATACAGCTAAGTCCACAAAGGGGATCCACAGAACCTGTGCGATGAAGGCATGGAGCCCTGGTGTACACTCAGAACCCCAGTGGTCTACAGATGGAAACAGCTGGGTTTCTAGGGCTCAGACCAGGTAGCCTGGACTAATTTCTCTATTTTAGGCCAGTGAGAGACTGTGCATGTGGGGAAGAGCGTTTGAGGTAGACTTCTGGTAGCCACATGCTTACACATGCCTGTCTACCAACACACATGCACATATACACACACACACAACAAAACATTTGACAGAGCTATATTGAGGGACTGGGACTCAGTAGCACCCAAACGAAAATAATGGGCCTGGCCTAGGGCAGCTCCAATCCCAGTGGAAGGGCAGAGACAGGAGGATCCATAGCTAAGCCGCCTGCCAGCTTAGCTCCAGATTCAGTGAGAGACCCTGTCTTAAGAGGGTAAGGTGAGCCGACCAGTGATGCACGCCTTTAATCCCAGCACTCAGGAGGCAGAGGCAGGCAGATCTCTGAGCGTTCGAGGCCAGCCTGGTCTACAGAGTGAGTTCCAGGACAACCAGAGTTACCATAGAGAAACCCAGTTTCAAAAAACAAAAAACAAAAAAAAAGAAAAGAGGGTAAGGTGGAGAGAGACAGAGCAGGACACTACGGCCGCCTCTGGCCTCTGCACACATCCCTGCTCATACGCGGATGCACACACCACAGGCATCCACATGTGTGAGCAGTCATGTACACCTTGCTGACACACACTAAGAAAAGGAAAATAATTGCGTCCCTGAGGAGAGTGGTTTCACCCAAAACCTGCATTTCACCTACATGCTCGTAAGGTTGTGGACAGAAGCCATGTCGTGAAGCTGTAGAACTCACGGCAGCATCTCACAGGTCATCAGGAGGGGACGTGACCTTCCCACCTGTGCCAAGGGTTCATCTCACAGGTCATCAGGAGGGGCTGTGACCTTCCCACCTGTGCCAAGGGTTCATCTCACAGGTCATCAGGAGGGGCTGTGACCTTCCCACCTGTGCTAAGGGTTCATCTCAGACGTCTTGTCCACCACGGAGATGTTTCATTCCACTGACTCAGAATGGCAAATTGGGCCCTGAGCTGCATCTTCAGAATGCCCTCCTCCTTCCCATGTAATGTGACCTGACAGGAAAGTGAAGCAGCTACCATGTCCTCAGGTTTTGCCCACACTCTGTGGAGGGGTTGTAGGAAGCGTGCACCAGAGGGCAGGAGCCTTGGGGTGACCTAGAATATTGCCTGCCATGGTAGGAGAGTGTCCTAGAAGAGCAGGACATTTGGACATGGGGAAGTGAGTTACGGAAACATAACAAAAAGAGTTGCGTGAGATCAGGCTTGGCACTGGCTGCCTGTCTTACAGGTCTGTGGGAAGCACTGGGAATTTTGTACGGGCATGGGAGGTGGCATGGAGTCTGTTTGGGAAAGCTCCACGTGGCCAGATCCTGTGTGGGGCCCTGTGCTCAGGTGACACCAAGCCTGAGGAAGCCAACCAGGAGGTTGTAGCTCTGCCTTAAACTGAGATGCTGTGAGCTGTGCTCTCTCTGGCCAATTGCTTTGCTCTCTAGCGGCGGGGAGGGGCTCAGCCTGGTGGGAGAGGCTCTGTGGTGAATGGCAGGGATCTGTGCTATGGCACTTTTGCAGGGGTGTGTCAGCACAGCAACTGTCTTTCTAGAAGGGAAAAGCTCTGCTTGTAGTGTTGGCCGAATCTGTGACAGAATTGTTCCCATCATGGCCTCTTTGAAGCTACCAGCTTGATGTGTCTAAATGAAGACCTGGGAGGAGATGCGTGCACATTACGCACTGTTCTGTGTTATTTTCACCATTTGATAGTTCAAAGTAGCTTCAAGAACAGGTAAAATATAACTAGGCTGTCTTAGTACTGTTACTGTTGCAATGATGAATCACTGTGACCTAAAGCAACCTGGGGAGGATTTATTTCGCTTAAACTTATACATCACAGTCCACCCGTGAAAGAAGTCAGGATAGGAACTCAAACAGGGCTGGAACCTGGAGGCAGAATCTGATGCGGAGCCCATGGAGGAGTGCTGCTTACTGGCTTGCTCCTCATGGCTTGCTCAGCCTGCTTTCTTATAGACCCCAGGACTACTTGCCCAGGTGTGTCCTCACCTACAGTGGACTGGCCCTCCCCCATTGATCACTAATTAAGGAAATGCCCTACAGGCATGTCTGCTTACAGCCTGGATATTCTGGAAGAATTTTCTCAATTAAGTTTTCCTCCTCTCAGATGACTATAGTTTGTATCAAGTTCACATAAAACTAGCCAGCCTATGGGACAAGGTGAGTTTTGAATATTTTTAGTAAGGTTTTATTTCTGAACTTTTATACCATCTTTTAATAATATTTTGCTTTAAAAACATGTTGTGCTTTGAAGAGAAGACTTAGGGGGAAAGAAAAAAAGCACATCCTACACAAGCATGAACAAGAGTTGAGAGCCCCAGAACCCAGGGGAGATCCTCCAGGTGTGAGATCCTCAGTAAAGTGGAAAGCAGTCAAGAACCAAAATCAGCTTCGTCCCACATAAACGCACATGCATGCGAGGGTGGCGACACACACACACACACACACACACACACACACACACACGGTGGGGAACAGCTTGCCACATTCCTGATTCCTGAGAATTTCACACACTCTGGAACAGCCTCAGCTCTCCTTTGTTGGGGATCAATGTCTCCTCCACTGAACCTCCAGTTTCCTAAGTAGGGAAACTGTCCCTTGACCATAGTGCTCACTACTGTGTCTGACTTATTATAAATCCTCAGTACATACTTACTGAGCTAAGGATTGAATCTAACTTTTTGTTTGTTTGTTTTCAAAGTGGCTATTCAAAAAGTTCTCCTGGGAGCTCTTCAGATGACTGGAGGCCAATACCTGCCTGTGCAAATGTCCAAACTACACACTGTGTCCTTCCTCGAAAGACTTTCCAAAAAGGAACTTTCTTTCTCCACGTACAGGCATCAGATGGAAATCACACTTCTTTCTGGGCTGAAGGGAAATTTATTAATTCTCAAAAATACAGTAAGCCAAGTTTTCTTTGAGACAGAGTCTGACACTGTAGCCCAAGCTGGCCTGGGACTCACTGTATAGCCCAGGCTGCCTTCAAACTCCTGGCAGTCCTCCTGCCTGAGCCTCCTGGGTACTGAGATTATGAGTGTAATTCATGCCTAGCTTACATAAGTTTTTTATCTGAGACTGTAATTCCTCAATTTGGGGTACATTCTTAAAATGTGCATGCACACACACAAATTAATACTAATAAATTCATGTTTTAAAAATGTGTAATGTGTTGTGATAACTATTCTTGGTTGACAACTTGACTACATCTAGAATTAACTTAAACCCATGAGGTTGGGTATACCTGTGAGGAATTTTTCTTGATTGAATTATTCTAAGTGGGAAGACCCGCCTTCAATCTGAGCCACACCTTAGGTGGCAGCCTACATAAAGGACATGGAACAAGGCAGTGTAGATGGATAGAACAGAACAGAGGGCCTGGAAATAAACCGACAGAGCTTCTATGGCCACCCAATTCTTGATAAAAGAGACAAAAACATACAGGGGGAAAAAATTCAACAAATGGTTCTCGCAAAACTGGACATCCACCTACAGAAGAATGAATAGAGTTAGAGCTTTCACTTTATACAAAAGCCAAATCTAAATGGCTCAAAGACCTTAATTTAAAACCTGAAACTTCTAGAAGAAGCATAGAGAATACTCTTCATGGCAATAGGGGAGGCAAGAACTTTTTGAACAGGAACTAAAGCCAAGCACCAACAGATGAGACTAGATGAACTTAAAATGTCTCTGCACAGCAATGGAGACTCAGTGGAGCTCACAGACCACAGGACCAGTTATATACCTCAGGCAGAGCTCTGGTAGCCAGAATTTACAAGTAACTAGAAATTAAATACCAAGGAAATGAAACTCCCAGTCCACTAGTGGACTAATGAATTTAAGTTTTCAAAACTGAAATATTTGGCCAATAACTGTTTTTAAAGTATTTGATGCCCTGAGCCATCAGCAAAATGTACATTAAAACTGCTTTGAGATGCCACCTCACTCTGGTCAGAAGGGCTGTCATCCAGAAATCTGATGAACGTTGGAGAGGACCCAAAGAAAGAGGAACTCATTCACTGCTGATGGGGGTGTAAATTAGTAGTCACTGTGGAAATCATTTTGGAGGTTCCTCAAAAAATAGAACTACCATATGACTGAGCTATTTCACTCATGTGCATTCACCCAGAGACCTCCATGCTGTGCCATAGAGGATCTGCAACCCCAGGATTACTGCTGCTTTATCACTATGGGAAGAAAATGGATCCAACTTAGTTGTCCATCAGCAGATGAATGGATACTGGAAATCTGGTACATATAAAAATGGACTATTATTCAGCTCTAAAGAAAAATCACAAAATTTCCTGGAAAAATGAACGGACTTAGAATGTTTAGTATTAAGCAAGGTCGGGGGACAATATTCTCCTTCATATGTAGATTCTAGCCTATGATGTCTGCATGTATATAATTAAGCATGTATATAAGAGCACAATATAACATGTAGAACAAGAATGGTTTTGTAGCAGTACACCTACTGTGACAGCTCACCCAAGATGACACGGAGGCATATTCATAGGTGCAAATCCTGCCAGACCTCAACAGAGGGAACCACTATCATGGCAAACTCCATACTGGACAATGGAACCCTGAGCATCTCATCTCAGGGGTTTTTATTGATACCTAAGCTCCTCAGGTGTTCTATTGATAGCATGTGCAGATCATGAGGAATCAAACATCTTTGACATAAATCCAACACCTGCAAATACAAAACACTAAGGCCTAGGCAGCTTTTTTCCCCATAGTGCACAAAATAACCATTGTAAACATAACTAAAAATAGACTTTTACAACAGATAAAATACTAAGGAGTTTACACATATAGGATACTTTGTATAAGTCCTATGAATACATGCGTAAAGTATAACACATTTTCAATGTAAAATAAGACCGTAAATGGGCATTGGCTGCATATGAGTCCATGTGAAGCTGTTTATCTTACTGTGAGACATGAGTTTTAAATTATGTTTTCATTGTATTCTTATAGGATATAGCTCTAAATACTACTAAATGTAGTGTACTTTATTCTTTAATAGGAATTTTAGCTATTTGGATTACAGAGGAAGAGATTGTAGGAAGAATGTTTAGAATATCATAGTTTTCCAAGCCCTGAGACTACCTGGGTATAGGGCGCTAACAGGCAGGATCCTGGCAGATATGGCATCTGCCTCCTGAGAACAAAGAGCTCGGAGGGGACCAAACATGGCACCGGAAGGTCCTGCACTGCCTCTTTCCCTCCCTTAGTAAACCATTAGATCATACTCCTAGAGCTAGCCACCAAGGTCAGTTCCTTTATTTGGCCATTAACTCAGTTCTGAGACTGAACACCAAGGCCCCTTTCTCACCCCACCAAAGTTTAGCAATCAGAACCCCACACACACATTGGACACCCTAATTAACACGCCCAATCATGACCCACCACCTTATCCTGACTTGTCCTCCCTTTTCTCCTGGTTAAAAGCATACCTGCAAAGTTTTTTCTTTGCTGTTTCTGTACAACTCAGAAGCAGCCACCTTTGCTTTTCCTGCTTAATAAAAGATCTCTTTGTGCTGGAAATTGGTGTTTGGGTGAGGGTCTTTGCATAATCCGAAGTCCAGGAGGGAGCACCTCAAAGTGTGCAAAATTCCCCTCACTGGGAATACTGATTTATTCCTGAATTTCAAAAAGTACCATGTCAGAAATTAGAAAACACTAAGACAATTTTTTGATATTTAGGGATTTTTTTCTCCGCTATAATAATTCTTTATTGTATCATTGTTGATGGATAAATATGCTTTTTAAAAATGAATTAAACGACAAATAAGTCTCTTTAGGAGGTAGTAATGGAAAGGGTTAAGGGGCTAAAGAGGTGGCTCAGTAGTTAAGAGTACCTGCAGAGGAGTTTGGATACCAGGACTCACATAGTGGTAGATCAGTAACTCCAGTGCCAGGGGATCTGGCACTTTCTTCTGGTCTCCAAGGGAACCAGGCACGCACATATGTATGATGCACATACATACATGCAGGCAAAGCATACACATAAAACCAACCTAAAATATATATTTTTTAGAGAAAGGAGCCAAAGCTGTATAATTCAAAACTCATAGAGAGGGCTAATCTACACCATCACATGAATCCCTGTGGAATTCTATTAATCAAGGAATCAATCATAAAAACCTGTGGAGTCGAGATAATAAATGTGTTGCCAGCGCCTTCCCGGTCCCACGATCCTGGGGGACGCCCACACCAGGAGGCAAGTCCGTGGGTCAGCCACCCAGATAGCAAGGCCTCGCAGCCTCGAGACCAGCCCCACCCCAGCGCAAAAAAACAGGAAGCTAAGGAGCCGAAAGGATGAGAGGGGATTGCGCAGGCGCACTGACTGCACCCCGCGTTTCTCTCAGGACTCTATCGTGGGGGTGGAGCTTGTCCGGGACGTCTAGAGCTCCCCGGTTGTTTCCAAGCTGCTTGCCGGAGGAGGGGACCCGGCCTTCGCGGGGGGCGGAGCGTTCGCGGAAGAGGCGGGGCTTAGGGAGAGGGCCCGCTGCCCTGGGGTCACGGGGACTTGAGCGACCAGCCTGGTCTCCCGAGACGATGCTCGCTCTCCTGGGCGCTTCAGCTCTGGTGCTGGTGGCCGGGGCACCTTGGGTGCCGCCCGCAACCTCAGGTGAGCCGAGGGCCGGGAGGGAGAGCTCTGGGCGCCTGGGCCTGGGCCGCTAGCTGGGCGTGAGGGACCGGAGTCCCGGCGCGCTGACCCGGACGCCCTCCCGACCAGCCTGGGGACGCTGTCCCGGCTCTGAGCTCCGGGGAAGCCGGCGGGTGGGAGACCAGAAGCCCCTGAAACGCGCTTCTCCAGCCTAGGGCGGTCTGTCCCGGCCTCCGGGAGGACTGAAGTTGAGCGTTGCCTAAACGGGCCCCGAGATCCGAGCAGGCTAACAAAGCAGTTAACAAGCAAGCCAGGAAACCACCGGGCTAGTTGCATCTGCAGAATAGCTGCTACTCTAAGGGTGATAGACAAGAGAGACCTTATCATAGTGATGTAAGTAAGGAACTCAAAGAAGACAGCCCAGCATCCCAACCAGGACTCTTGGAGGTTTGTGAGACTGCTAGTAAGTTCTATTCCTCTTAGAAATCCTCACTTCTGGGAGGTATGTGATACCCCAAGTCTCATCCTAGTGCTAGTGTCCTGGTAGTAGCCCATGGTGATTGCTTTGAAGCCTTTGTGATGGAAAGCTTTGCATTCAACATAAAAAAGAATTCCTTCCTGTTTTCTTGTAGAATTGACATTTGAGGGGAACATACATATTTTAGCCAGGTGTGATGACATTCACCTGTAATCCCAGCACTGGAGAGACTGAGGCAGGGGGTTGAGGCAAGAGGATCAGGAGTACCAGACCACCCTGTGCTGAATAGTGAGAATGTGTCTCCAAATGAATTGACCTTAAACTGAACTAGTCACTAAAGCATAATTTAAATAGAAGCATTTGGTGGGCTCTTCACCATGCCAGTCACAAAATGTTTTAAAGGCATAAACTACTTTAAACTTTAAGTGCTGCCATTCTACAGATGAGGAAACTGAGAGTGTCTCACTGAATCAAAAACCTTGAGAGTCTATCCAGAGAGCCTTGTGCTTTGGCTTAACTACACTGGCTGCTGCTGCTGCTGCTGCTGTTGTTGTTGTTGTTGTTGTTTGGGGGGGACATGCACACGCATACATTGTGTGCTGGTTCTGTGCTCGTGATCTGGGAGGTCAGAGATCAATGCCATGTGTCTTGCTCTGTTGCTCTCCACATTACTTGGACAAGGTCTCTGAGCACAGAGTGGACTGGCTGCTGAGCAAGCACCAGGGATCCTCTTGCTTCCATCCGCACAGCATTGGGATGACTGAGTCAGGCCCTTACACTTGTGCAGCCAGCACTTCATCAACTGAATCATTTAACAGGATTTCACTGTGTGGCTCAGGCTGGCTTTGAACTTGAAGCCCCTCGCCTCCGCTGCTTGAGTGCTGGGCTTACTGGCACATGCTATCACACCAAGTAGAGCTGAGTTGTTTGTTTTGTTGTTTTGAGATGGGTGTCGCTATGTGAGACCTGGCTGAACTAGAACTCGGAGACCAACCTGCCTCTGCCTGTAGAGTACTAGGATTAAAACTGTGCACCACCATACCCAGCTAGAGCTGTTTTCTTAAAATAAAACAGTTGACTATCCACTTAAATGGTAAGGGCCTGCTCATCAGTTATCTTTCACTTCTTTTTTCCCTAAAGGGGTAATGATGTTGGAAAATAAATGAGATGTTACTCTCAACTTGAAATGCAATGTTAGTCTATAGTCCGAAACTCAAAAAAGAAAATAAAATCATGCTTTGTATTCTAGTCAGGGCCAGTCCAGGAGTTTAGATCAAGAAAATAGGCCTAAACATAAAACCTTAGTGTATAATGGAGGTTTGCCTTTATATTTACATCAGACTTCAGAAAATAGTACACCCTTCTGGCTAACAAGATGAACATCAAAGGTTGGAAGCAACTGAAAGTATAAACAAATACCCCTTTATAAATTTACATGTTGGGCCAGCAAGATAGATAAGCAGGAAAATGCACCTGCCCCCAAGCCTGAGAACCTGAGATTAATCCCCACCCTACATGGTGGAGAGAATCAACTCTTAACAAGTTGTCTTCTGACGTCCTATGTACACTGTGACATTCATGTGCCTACACACACACACACAAATTAAGAAATGCTGTATTACATGCTAAGGGGGAATAAACTATAGTTACTAACACTGCAAAATCTGTGAAAACAAAATCCAATTAGCTCTCATTCCCAAATTTCCATTCACTTATGAGTTGTTGGTCACCCACACAACAAAATGTCTCTAACATCAGGGTCTCCTTCAGTTAGCAATAGAAAGACTGCATCCCTGAAGATACCCCTAGCTGTACCTCATCAGATTTCCACTTCCTTTCAGGCTCACAATCGCTTGAATCAGAGTATTATCAACAGGGGTCTAGAGAGGTGGTGCAGCAGTTTACAGCACTGGCTGCTCTTTCAGAGGACCCAAGTTCAATTCCTAGCACCCACATGATGGCATACAAACATCTGTAACTCCAGTTCTAAGTGGGCTTACTGCCCTTTTCTGGCCAGACATGCATATGATATGCATGCAGGCAAAGTATTCATGCGTAAATGAAATTTATGAGTGAATGAAATGACTATTGAAATGAAAAAGAATATTATGAAGAGTGTACTGTAACTGCTACTAATGCTGCTGGATCGTTTGTTAATTGCGCAAGTACAATTGCTGCCCTTCCTCACAGAATCTGTAAATTCCCATGAATGGGATGGGAATTGAGTTAAGATAAGGGCGACAGGGTAGATTCAGTTTAGGAATGAGGTTCAAAGACCGTACTAAGGGTACTGGAATGTAGCTCAGTGGTACCTGGCATATATACAAGACCATGGGTTCAAGCACTAAGAAAGTGAAAATTGAGAGTGGGGGCAGTCTTGACAGCTGGAAAGAAAATGTTTTCTCTGAATGTCTTCTCTTAGTATCTGACTGGAAGCAGAGATCTGTCGGGTGATAACACGATGACTTGAACCAGAAGTTTTGTTTCAAAACAAAACAAACAAACAAAAAAAAAAAAAAAAAAAACCACAGTGGAACCAGCTATAAAATTAAAAGCTGCTTTTAAAAAAAATTATAGCCTAGGAACTAGAGAGATGGCTCAGTGGGTAAGAGCACTCGCTGCTCTTGTAGAGGGACCTGGGTTTGGTTCCCAGCACCCACTTGGTGACTCACCCTCACTCTGGTTATCCTTTTCTGACTTCCTTGGCCACAAGGCACACAGAGTACGCATACATGCGTGCAAGGAAAACACTCAGTCATATAAAGTAAATCTTTTTTTTTTTTTTAATTAATGTATCCTGTCTGGGGGTGATGTAGAATGGTAGAGTTCTTGCCTACAACACGCAAAACCCTGGGATCAATCATCAGTACTACAAAAAACGAAACAAGCAAAAACTACAGCCTATCGAGTGAATAACCAGCCACTGATGGTCTTTAAGAAGTTCTCTTGAGCCTACCATTGTGGTGAAAGTATAAGACACAGAAGACTGTGCTCTTAAAGATCTTGCAGTCTGATTTGAGATCTGTGCTTCACGAAGAAGTAAGGTTTATTCCTGTTGGTGTTGTGTTGTATCTTGTGGTTGTTATTTTGAGACGTGATCTTGGTATGTAGTTGACCTCAAACCATATTCCTGTCTCAGTCCAAGTGCTTGGATTACAGGCATGGACCACCGTGCCCAACAAAGAACAGGTTTTAGGGCCGTAGAGATGGCTCAGCAGTTAAGAATGTGCAGTGCTCTTGAAGAGGACCTGAGTTTGATTCTGAGCATCCGTGCTGGGTGGCTCACAACCACCTGTAGCTCCAGCTTCGGGAAATCCCAACATGATCTGGCCTAGAAGGCATCTGCACTCATGTGCACATACCCACTCACAGACACACTAACAACTTCTATTTTAAAAAAAAGTTTTTAAAACCTGTCTTTTTTTGAGTATTCTGGAAGTAAGACTGGAGCAGGCAGCATCAGCAGCATCTGCAGCCAGACAGCACTGACACTGCCATCAGTGAGACATTTGGAACTCTCTGGAGTCGGCCAGACTGAACTGAAACCTTACCGCAGTCTTACATTGTCTAAATCAGGGATCTACCCTTCTACCTACTTGCCCTGAAAGTGTTAGGTCAGATTCAGAAGGTCAGGAGTGATGGCATGTTTCTCAAGGTTCTGGAGCAGCCTTTACCCCAAGCCCTCCAGTGCCCCAGGCAGACAGGCCTGTGCTTTAACTCCTTCTGGAGGAGGAAGCTGTCTAAATTTGGTCCCTTCTTAAAGTGTCCTATTGTAATGTAGTTTCTTTGGAAGTCTCTAATTCACACAATTAAGGCTACACGAGAGAAGGCATTATATATTAATAAAGGTTCGATACAGCTAGATACAACAATAAAGGTCTGCACATCTTATGTTTAAATTGTGTACCATTTGGATTACTGTGATGAAATCTCTTCATCTTTCCTGGGATAAAGATCTTTGCTTTGTCCAGGATATGAAGTGAAGCAGTGAAGAGATTGTGTCCAAGGAGCCCTCTTATTTACTAATAACGACCCCTGTACCCCAACCCCACTGCAATCACTCTGTATCGTTTTTATCTTTATTATCTTATTGTGTTTGTTTTATTAAACTTTATCGTAACTGTGCACTGGGTAGAGCTTGGACTACAACTTGCGCACATCAGGGGGGACTGCCGCGTACTCTGCTGTGTTTGAGTAAATTCTGCCCTGCGTCTGCAGAAATAGCTTGGCGTTTGAGTACTTAACTGCATTTGCAGAGAACCTGGATTAGTTACCAGCACCCACTTTGTGGTTCACAACCCTCTGTAATCCCAGTTCCAGAAGATCTGATGCCCTCTTCTGACCTCCATGGAGTACATATGCACACATGTGGGCAAAACAAATTCACCTAAAACAGAATACATAAATCTTAAATTTTTAATGCATTTCTACTTTCCCTTTCCTCTATCCATACCCTCCCATGGACCACCACTACCACCAACCCACTCTGCATCCAATTCGTGGTCTCTTTTTTTTAAATTTTGTGTGTGTGTGTCTGTGTGTCTGTGTCTGTGTCTGTTCACATGTATTCCTAAATATATAATTAACAACCTTCTCAGTCTGTATAATGTTACTTGTATATATATTTTCAAGGTGACCATTTGCTATTAGATGACCAATTGTTGTTCTCTTCCCTTGTGAATATTATGTCCCCTGCTCTCAGCATTCCTTAGTTGTCTGTTTTTGTTTTGTTTTTTTAAGGACTGAGGCTTCCTTGGGCTTTTCCCCTTCCACATTAACATGTCTGTTGGTGGTGCCCTTGTTTAGGTCATGTTTACGTAGTCATGTTGGTGAGCCTTCATGGGTGTAGCTTCTGACATTTCCAAGGACACAATCCCACAGCCAACTCCCTGATCCTCTGGCTCTTATCTTTCTGTGCCCTCTTTCACAGTGACCCCTGAAACTTAGGTTCAGGAGCTGTAGATATATCACTTGGGACTGGGCTCCACGTTCTGCATTTTGATCTGTCGTATTTTTCTGTAATGGTCTCCATCTGTTACAAAAAGGAGTTTCCTTGATGATTGGTGAGAACTACACTTACCTGTGAGTATAAGGATATTTAGAATATAGTTAGGGTTATTGCTGGTTTAGTCAAGTGGCGGTTATAGGTTCTCTTCCAAGATTCATGACTTCAATAGCCCTGGGCAGTTGGCAAGGTTTCCAGTACCTGGCATGATTTCTGTGTTATTGAGCAGATCATAAATCCAAATGGAGAGATGTTGGTCACCACCAAAGTATGTGTGCCATTATTACACCCTTAAGGTTATTGTGCCATGCTGGTTGTTACTGTGCATCATAGGCATCGTAGCTAAAACAACAATATTTTTTAAATGAATGTATTCAGTCCTGTTATAGAAGTGAAGAATAACAATTTATAAAATATAAGCAGCATACCTTTAAAAAAAAGTTGAGCTTGATGGATAGTGCCTGTGGGATGCCTAGGCGCCTGCGGGATGGCTGGGTGCCTGTGGGATGTTTCAGGTCCCTGAGTGTTTGGGCAGTGAAGCCCAACTTCAGGTTGAACTCTGTCATGCTTAATCTCAGTCTCATATGGGCCAGGTGGATGTCCATGATCCAGACTGCCTACTGCCACTAAAAACCATGGTCATGCCTGAGGTCCATGCAGCTGCCATATAAGTTTGACTTCAAATATTTTTTCTTTTTTTTGTTGTTGTTTTCCTTTTTCTTTTTTTTCGAGGGCACAGAGGTGGGAGGGTAGACCTGGCAGTAATGGGAAGAGGGTGTGGTCGAGGCACATTGTCTGAAACTCAAGGAATTAATAAAAGTATTATTAGAAAAATTTTTAAATGAGTGTATTCAGTCCTGTTACTGATGTGAAGAATAACAATTTATAGAAGATTTTTACAGCATTTAAATAATCATTGTGTTGCTTTTGGTTCTGTAGGTGGAGAAAATGTGAAACCTCCCGAGAATGTCAACGTCTACATCATAGATGACAACTATACCCTAACGTGGAGCAGCAAGGAAGAGTCAACGGGCAATGTGACCTTTTTGGCAGAATACCAAACGTAGGTGACTAATTGGCTTGCTGGAACGATAGGGGTGATCTTTATAACTTCATCATCATCATTTCTTTTTAATGTAGGAAGCATTTGGTTGTTTCCATCATAGGAAATCTTATGTCTACTTCACATGATGTTTGGAACTTGATCTCAGTGGAGACAGAACTGAGACGAAGGGCTGGTAAGATGGCTCAGCGACTAAAAGTGCTCACCCCCGAGCCTGACGGCCTGAGCAGATTCCCGGGGCCCACATGGAAAGGCAGAACCAGCTCCTGCAACTTGTCCTCTGACCTCCACTCATGTGCCTTGGTGTGTTTGCACAAACACACACACGCACACACACACACAATAAATAAAACATTTCTTAAGGATGTTTGAGGATGAGAGTAGTAGACAGCCATTCTGAACCCTTCTCTTTTCATTAAATGTGTAATAGCATCTGAACTGTCTTGACTATGTGAGTGAGAAGCCAGAAGGGCCATGCTGGGTCCGGAACAAGCCCCTAAGCCTTCTACAGTAGTTTTCCCATCATACATGGTATTTTCATTTTTACAAAAATTAGATTTGTTTAATGTGTGTGTGTCGCCTGCATGTATGTATCTGTACCATGTACATACCTGGTGCCTGTGGAGACCAGAAAAGGACATTGGAGTCCCTGGAACTGTATTTAGGGAAGGTTGTAAACCACCATGTAGGTGCTGAGGACCTAATCCAGGTCCCCTGCAAGAGCAGTAAGTGCTGTTAACCACTGAGTCGTCTCTCCAGCTCTAGTATATTCATTTTAGACACAGTTCATAAACATTAGTATTTTAGGCCCTGCATTTCCATAGACTAAATGTTTTTGTCACTGCCTCTTTCTCAGTACTGACTTTTGTTTGTTTGTTTTCTTTTGGTTCTTCAGTTTGTTTTTCGAAACAGGGTTTCTCTGTGTAGCCTTGGCTGACCTGGAATTCACTCTGTGAATATCTGCTTGCCTCTGCCTCCCTAGTGCTGGGATGAAAGGCATCCATCTGCCTAGTAGTACTGACTTTCTACTTCCCATTGCCAAGAGGATAGGCAGAGAACCTCAGAAGGCAGGCTTCTAGAAGGGCCCAGCTCAGAAGGTGCAGCCCTCCATCTCTGTTTGGTGTTGGGCTCATCTGCACCTCTTTGTCCTCTGTCTAGGATGGAGTCAGCAGTGAAGGAAGGTCTTAGGAACTTGAAAGTCAGGACCCCACCACTTCATCCACCACTGTAACACTGTTGCTTCCCACTTGTTACTAAAACTGAGATTGTCATCTTTCAGCTTCCTAACTGAGGGACTGTGCCTGTGTACACATAGACACGGCTTCATCTCTAGTGAGTTTTCTGTACACTCAGTTTTGAGTTTTGATACCATTCATGCTATCCCTTAGTTTGGAATTCTGTCATCAAACAGCTGGTTTAGGTATAGTGGGGATATTTCCAGATGCCCTTAAAGTTACCCTTATAACAAAGAGCAGACAGCCAGAGTCTCATGCAAATACTGTACTTACCCAGACTGTCAGTTCATAACTGTCTTGTGCCCTTCCATTCTGGCAGGAGACCATGTGGGCATTGCAGTGTGATCTTACCCTGTTGTTCCGCTAGCTCTGTAAGCAGTCCCCTCGAAGAACTATGTGTGATTAACAGCATCGGTGCAGCGTTGTGTAGATGTGGGCAAGCCTGCTTGCCTTGAATCTGTCCTCCGCTGCTGTCTGTCTCCTTGTTTGTTAATGGAGGTAATAGATGTGATAATATAACTTACCATCCAAATCAAGATAGTTCTGAGAATGAACGGAAACTTAATTTTAAATGAGCCAGACAGCGACAGGCTTCAACTGGGACTTGACCGGGTACGCTGGGCCCCATGATGAGGTGTTTAACTCAGAAGGTTGTTCTGAGTACTGAGTGAGTGATTTTATATAAGTACTCAGTGGTGCTGGGGAGATGGGGAGTTAAGAGCACTTGCTGCTCTTCCATGGAACCCGAGTTAAGTTCCCATCACCCAGGTCAGACGGCTCACAGCCATCAAGAAATATCTGCGAGTACCTGTACTCACATGAGCGTATGATAAGGCCAGCTTACCAGATCAGACGGTTCTGGATCATGGGTAGTCTGAATAAACAGGAACACGCACACTGTATCTTGAGTTCACAGGGGCCGAACTGGCCAAGTAGTTTTTTGTCCAATTCTTATACCCTCTCCCACCAGAGACATCCATGAGGTTGCCAAGACAACGCTCACAAGGGGCAAAACCAGGTGTGCTTGCAAGCACAGGGTTAAAATCACAAGGTAGAAGACATAGGTTTGATCACAAGGTTACAGATCACAAGGGAAATGGCATATGTGTAATCACTAGGTTACGATCAGCAAGGTAAATCAAAATATATACAAAACATTATTGTTCTTTAGCTAGCCATAAAGCCAGCCTCCTATTTTATGAGATTAAGGTCTTTGACTTCCTCAAAACGAACTGCCTCTGGGCTAGTCTTTTACAACTTAGCCTTGCTTAGCAGCTGTCCCAAATGTGAATTAACTTGAAGACACACAGCTCAAGATCAGGGGGCTCTCCACAATTCCCCCTTCCTTAAAATAAGTAGCATCTGGCTTAGGCTTGGCATAGGCATCATCTGCCCTGACCCGTCATGGGAGATTATGGATGATTTTTCCATAATTCCTTGTCTTAGGTTGGTACAGCGATCCATGCTCAAAAAACCCGTCATTGAAAACTACTTATATATTAATATACTTGATTGAGCTTTAGGCCATGTAATTCAACCTTCATCTTCCAGAAGGTATTTATAAGTAGTCTCAGTAGCATGGGAGCACAGAGCAGGCCAAGAATTATCAATCTGCCAGTTACGCCAACAGTAATAAGCAATTGTTTGAAGGAAGCCAAAGAGGGAACCATATTACTAATAGTCTTTTTGACATTAGATAAAAAATCAGTGGCTGCCTGAGCAGCATCAAAATTGAGAGGTTCCGTATCTTTTAAATATTGAATTTCTTTATGCAATCGTATCAGATCTAATAAATTTTCATGATGCCATATCCCTTGTAAATGAGCTTGAATTTTAGCCCAATATCCTTCAGCGTCATTATAAACCTTAGGAGTGACACAAATCCACTGGTAATTAATATGACATCTAAGCTTGTTCTTTACTCTTAATGCCTCAAGTTCTTCTCCTAAAAACTGGATAGTTTCATAAAGAGCATTAACCTTTTGTTCTAACTTAGTATGTATATCCTCTTGCGTCCCCAGTGCAAGCGTAGTGTTTTTTGCTACAGCATTAACATACTGAGCATTGTGGATGGCTTGTGAGAGAGCAACAGCAGCGGTTGCAGCGGTAGCTATAATCCATATTAGAGCTACAATGCCAGCAACAATTAGTTCAGCCACTCTCTTCTGTCTCATTAAAGCCTTACTAATTCCTCCAGTGCTGCTGATCCCCTACCATCGCACCACGGCTGAGATATGTCAACAGGTAGCACGACAAAGGCAGGTTGGTGTAAACCATAACAGCTGAATGAGGAAGAAACAAGTCAAGTCACACGCTGCAATGCAATTAGAGAGAGTACAGTTAGTGCAGGAGACATCAAACAGTCGTCCCTTAAAATGCATTCGAATATCTCCAATCAATAAAACATAAGGGGCTTGTACACAAGCCATATCAGAGCTCACATTACTGGGGGGACGATTGAGGTTCTTATAGACATATCATAGCTAACTTGTCCCCTGGCAGCCAATTTCCAAATGAAAGTTTGAGGATGTCCATTATCAGACCACCAAAGTCCAGCAGTTAGGCTTGTCGGTGGACCACTAGAGGAGATGTTTGGCGCTCCCCCAGACCAGTTAATCACAGTTCTGTTGGTTCCATGGATTTGCTGCACCCATGGATATTTTGACCTACACTCAGTCCAAAGTAGCTTCGATGTATCCACTCTACGTTCAGCAGGACATTCTGGAATATTATGTGGTGTAGGGGAGTGTATAACTTCCCTTTTTAAAAGAGTCCAGAGAGCTACTCTCTGATGTCCATTATACTGATATTCCCATTTCAGAGTCATGCATCCAGTTCTACGAATGTGTTTGGAAAAGCAGATAGGTAAGCCATGTCCGAGTCCCGTATCTGTTTGTCCATGGTTCGCGTCCTTTTTCTGGTTCTCCAAGAAGGAGGGTGTCTTTCACTCTCATGATGATTTCTGGTCCTTCCCATTTCGTGGGATGCACCAATGGAAGATCAGGCAGGGACGTCCAAAACGTCTCAGCATCACTTGTCAGAGTAGTCATCAGCATCATCATTAGGAGGATGTAGTCTCTCTGGAAGCCACCTGGCATTTTCAGTATTCTGTGAAGAAACACAGACACAGCCTCCCCCCTATATCAATACCGGGTCGGGCCCATTACACTTTCCTGTAAGGGGATCTTTCCACCTTACTTGAGCACAGGTAGTTTCTGTGTTTGGATGCCAAAAAGCGCTCAGCTGTAGATAGTCCTTGCATCCACAGTTAAAAAATTTTCATAATAAAGATATCATAAAAATTTAAAATATTATGTGAAGACAGAGGGTATAACTCCCCCTTTCTATATTAATAAGTAATTAATTTTTCAAAGTCCCATGAACTCTATCCACAATTCCTTGTCCTGAGGATCGCAAGGAATTCCAGTCTTATGCTCAATTGACATTTGTGCATAAAATCATAGAAATGCTTGGCTTGTATAGCCTGAGCTGTTATCAGTCCCAATAATAGTAGATTGTCCCATCATAGTAAAATATTTTAAACAGTGAGTCATAAGATATGTAGTAGCTTCCCCAGTTTGTGCGGAAGCAATAATAAATTCCGAGACATGCACATACTTACCTTCATGATCATCTATGTCTTCTTTACAAAACATAACTTCCTTAGTATTTTTAGCCTTTTTTTTCTGTTGCCACTCTGCAGACTCAACATTGTCTAAGCTTTCCTTAATCAACCTCCATATATAAAAAATATCAACAGGTACATTCTGTCCACCTTTTTCATGGTACTGCTGTAATTCCTCATCTAATTTTAGTCAAGTCTGTAATTTCGTGGTTCCTTCGTTTGTCAGGAAGTCACATGTAGTCCACATCACACATGCAGTAGTCAAGATTATTATCAACCACGTGTAACAAGTTTTAATTCAATGTTCTCTTTTTAGATTTACACCAGAAAAGCGCACCGCCATACACGCACACACACAAACTTTTTTGAGACATAGAAAGTCAAGCTCAGAGAAACCTCAGCACTTCTCTGGGGATAACCTGCTGCTTTTTTACAGCCTGTCTGCTTAAGCAGAAATCTGAAACAGTTCAGCCTGTGCCTTTTAAAGGGTCTATCTCTGTAGCCATGCGCGCAAATGTTTACAGAGACGACAGGAACAGTGCATAAACCATTGTGGAATTTTGGCTAGTAGAAGAAACTGCCACAAATTCCTCCTCTAAATTTGCAGCAAGAAACATTTCCAGGTTAACCTGCCCTAGATCATCTTGGCCACCCAGCATTCAGGACAGTGATATTCAAATGAACACAGAACATACATACATTTTCACACATTTAGACACCATCCATACACAAATAAAGGACAGACAGAACAACAAAATCAAGACATTGATACTGGTGATCACCAAGGAAAAAAATTAATCAGGCCTGAGAAAAAAGAAATGAATTTTAAGTAAGGGTGCACCCAGAGTATAAAAAGTAAAATAAAACAGAGCTCTCCAAACGGTTGTTTCAGAGGATCCATAGCTTCAGTTCCTATGAAAGAAAACATTCTCCCTCCTGGGGGCCAGTGTTAATAGAGTCTTAAAATCTATACTATTAAGTGCATTTCCTGTGAGCAAAGATTTTTTTCTTTTCTTTTTCCTTTTTTTCCCTTTTTTATGTTTATTGTATTTATTTTTATCAACTGCTCGCTAGGCGGAGGCCGCTACCGCCGTGGCCGCGGCCAGCAGAACTTCCCACAGCTCCTGCCGCCGCCGGAATCTATCCGCGGCTGCTGCTATAGCAGCCCTCCACCTTGGCGGAATCTCATGGTTGGAGCAGGCACCCAAACCCATGAGCGGGATGGGGGTTCACTATCTTTCTTGACCATCTGGGTGTCTCCCAGAAAAATGGAGCTCTTACTTTGATACAGCTGCATATAATTGACCTTGACTCCTCAATCCCGAAGTCTGTCCTTTAATAAATGGGCAAATAACATCTTCCCATTTCCGTTCCCCATTGCGTCACAAAATTATTTAATTTTAGCTTCACTTATACCGAAGCTCCTAGGCTTCAGGAGCTTATCGCTCCGAAGCTTCACTTTTACCGAGTCTAACTCTCCAAAGCTATACATAAATAAAATAATTTTTAAATGAAATAAAAAAATTCGTATGTAAATAACTAAAAACTGAAGTGCTCAGGAGAGTGAAAGAATCGAGCTGAAGAGTAGGCAGTCTTGGCACACATGGTGTTGATGTTCCTCCCCGTGTAGACAGACTGCATTGGTAATAACGGAATGAGTAAGCGGTGAGAGTCTCTGCATCTAGACCATGCACGTGGAAGCATCAGTGTCACCTGTGTCTGAAATGAACTATTTGCTGGGCAGAGTGACAAACTTTAACTCAGGAGGCTGGGGTGGAAAGATAGCAATGTATAGGCAATCCTGTGCTATGTAGTATGTTCTAAGCCACTCTGGAATACAGAGACAGAGAATCTCAAGATAAACCAAGCAGAGAAAGTCTATGATCTACAGAGTAGTCACTCCTTCATTTAAAAGATTCTGAAAGCCTTTCTTATCATATACTCTCCTGAGTGCTCAAATGCCTCGGTGGGTAGGAAAGATGAAGGCCATGAAGTTACTTAGCGAAACTTAAGTTGATAAATGAGCCTTGTACTGGTTATATAGCCACATCTCAAATTGTATTTTGCTGTAATTATTATACATATAAAGTATGTTTAAATAAAATATATAAAGAAAATATAAAATATTTTAAAGAAAATATAAAAATAAAAATACTTTATTTTATAAAAATGTATAATTTTTATGCAATTATAAAATATATAGCTCCCACTATAAGGGACACACTTGCGTGCAATAGCTATTTATTGACAGGTGAAGTACATCTCCAGGAACATGAAAGGAGACAGATATAACAAATGACGACAGGTTACAAGGGTAGTAGGGCTTGCTTTATTGTGCATACAGTAAGTCATTTTTTGGTTACTGAACTCAAAATATTGCTCCTGCTAGGCAAGCACTGACCACTGTGCAACACTCCCACCAGATCCCCTTATTGTTTTGATTGTTTGTGATGTCTTACTATATTCCCCAGAATGATTCCAAACTTACTATGTAGTCTAAAATGGCCTCAAAGGTTCATTCCTCCTATCTCAGCCTCCCAGTGCTAGGATTCTACACGTGGACCACCATTCACAGCCACGACGCCATTTTAAAGACCATTAGTACCCATCACCTAAATTTTTCTGATTGGCTGTTTCCACTGGAATTCGTGTGTTTATGTTGACTTTATGAATATTTTATTTCTGGTGGTGGAGAATTAAGGAGACCAGTGGTCTAGAGATTTGGCTCCGTAGTTAAAAGCACATATTGACCTTGCAGAAGACCTAACTTCCATTCCCAGCACACAGGTCCGGCAGCTCACCACCACCTGTAACTCCAGCTCCAGCTGTTTCCCAATCTTCTGACCCCGCAGGTACCCACAACAATGTATGCACGCGCGTGCGCACACACACACACACACACACACATAATTTTAAAAGAAATCTTTGAAGAATTAAAGACCCAGGAAACAAACAGAGTAAGTGGTTTTGGAGAGAGCAGAGAAACACAGACCACACAGTGCTGGGTCTGTCTTAGGACAGGCAGACCTGTCCTGAGGGGAAATCATCAGATCAAGTCCCACTTTCAAGAAGGACGTTAAAGTGCAGAAATACAGGTTCATTTCCCAGAAGTCACACAGCTCTCTTGGACCAAACCAGCCGAATCTGCTTTATGAATCATTTCTGTTTCCTTAAAATTCAAATGTAACCACTCATAAAATTCAAGTGATAACTGTATTAAAAATTAACTAACTCTCTGAATTATTCCAAGTAGTAACTTGGATTGTATGTATTAAGAAAGAAACATAGAGGATACAGGGAAATGTTAACAAGGCATTATCTCAAAGGAAGTAAATTCTTTTTTTTTTTAAGTATAATTTCCATTTTATTTTCCCCAGATGTTTTTCTTCTGTCTTTAGTGGGCTTTGTGGGGTTGCAGGGCAGCACCAGCAGATCTAAATCATGATTGGGGCTCTTGGTTCTTCCAGGCTTCGTAAGGTGTTTCCTGACCACCGTGCTGTGAATGGCATAGCTCACACAGGCACAAGGTGCTGCTACTTGAGCTACTTGGAGAGCACTTAAGCTTTGAACAGTTGCTTTGGAAATGTCCCCGATGGCAGCACTCTACCACATTCCTAACGACAACTTCTTAACGGCCTTGTCCCATATGCTGGGCACATTTTGTACAGCAAATTGGCTGCACATTGCTGCAGCCCTTTTAGGTGCAAACATTGTTAATTTTTTGTTTGTTTATTTGTTTTGGTTTTTGACCCTTCACTTAGGCTTGCATGCTCACCACGCAGTGACACCCACCGTGGGAAATAAATTCTTAAAGCTAACTATGTCGGTGAATAGAAAATGTATCTAAAACTTCTATATGTCCATTAGCTCATTCTGTCATTTGTTTTCTCAAATAGAAGAGAAGATACGGAGAACTGGATAAAATTGCCTGGGTGTCAACATGTTACGGGGACAGAATGCAGATTCTCTTTACTAGACACCAATGTTTATAATGAAACAAAGTTTCGTGTAAGAGCAGAAAAAGGAAACAGCACCTCCTCGTGGAATGAGACCAACTGGTTTATTCCATTTTACAAAGGTAAGAAAACATTGCTAGCTGAATTCTGTTATTTTAGTCAGTCTTATCAGAGCATTCTCTGTCTTTTCCCATCCGTCAGCGTGGTGCAGCTTCCTTCTGCTAAGGCCCCATTTTTCTGTTCTGCATTAGTGGCTCCATAAAGTCAAGGCTCTTCTCCTAGTAATTCAGTAACTTTATCACTTTGACATCTCTTACAAACACAGTGGAATTTTTGAAAGGAGAGTAGACCTGTGGTGTGTAGCGTACTGACTGCAGACATGGGATCTATGTTTATTAGTCTACATGTTAATGAGATTTTTTTTAAATATAGAACAGTACCATACCTTTAATTTTTGCTGTTTTTGAAAATGTTCATTTATAACAATGTGTCTGATAATTTTATCTTTTTATGAATTCACAAACATTTTGTCATTTTCTGTTTTAGTGGTCAATATACATAGTGTCAAAGCACATAGCCAGTGTAAAGAGAAGGTCTTTGACAACTTCCATGATTTCTGTAAAAGTATAAAGAGACCTTGTTGTGGAAGTTTGTTTTTAGTTGTGTTTAAAATAATTGTTTTTGTGCACTGTTGGAAAAAGGAATGCACAGGCCTTGGCACTCTGTCTTGTTTGTAGGTATTGGATTTTTATGAGGGATGTTTAATTGCTTAAGATCTGCATATGGTATCAGTAGAAATCTAAGGAGTTCTGAATCAATTAAACACATGAGCTGAGACACTCAGGGTTCCACTGTCAATTGAGTATGGTGCTGGCCATGACAGTGGTTCCCTCTGCTGACGTCTAGCAGGGCTTCCACCAATGAATATGCCTCCCTGTCTCCTTGCTGAGCTGCCACAGCAACTAACTACTACAAGATCTAGAGACCAAAATTCAAGAAACATGCCCTGTCCCAATCTTTAAAAGGAATGGCCTGTGTGCACTCTTCCCTTCCTCCCATTCCCTTACCATCACTGTCCATTCACTGTCGTCTCTCATCTAACAGGCTCATTCCCAGTCTTCTGGCCTGGAGCCTCTGAGCACGGTGGGGACATTATTCCTTTCCCTCGAAGCTCTTCCTTTCCTGGCTCACTGGAGCACCGCTCGCTCCTGAGTATCCTGATAGCTGCTAGTGTTTCTTCCTTCTTTTCTTTTCTTTTTTTCTCCTTCAGAAGATTTCAAGGTTGGGCTGTAGCAGGGCTAGTCATTAAACCTGCTTTTGACTCCCAAAGTTATGTCTCCCTCCCCGTTGCTCCCTCTGAGCATTGGACTGGCATCATCATCTCCGTTTAGTGGTAACCTAGATGATAAAGGCATCGCACAGTAATGTGGTCAGATAAAGCTCTCAGTATCTCCCTCACAGCCGCTCAGAGCCTGGATTCGCCTTTGACCTTTTTGTACATTTTATACTTCAACACGTTCTGCCTGACCCATCATGTGAGGACGACTGAGACCGTCTCCTTTTACCTTTAACCAAGGCACTCTCCTCTCTACTTGATTCTTCCTGTTTCCTCATCCCTTGGTCAGGCTGATCATTCTAAAACCTGAGTGGGTTCTTGTTTTTTTTTTTTTTTTTTTTTTTTTTTTTTGCCAATCTCAGGCCTCTAGTGTCTTCTTCAATTGCTACCACTTCCTTTTGTACCTGGCCTCCAGCCACGTCTCTGACTATTTCTGAACCCTCTCATAAATCCCGTATCCTTCTCTGTCCCACCTTAGAGACTGCACACATGATTCCAGGGCATGCTTCTCTGCTATGTGTTTGCATGACTCCATACTTTATTCAGGCCTCTGCTAGAATGTTTCAGAACAGCTTGTCTGGATAACTTATCCAGAACAGCATTTGCTGCCATTCCTCACTCTACATGTTTTTATTGCACGTATGCCTGTCTTTGTTTGGGGTTGTTTATGATGTCCTCCCAAAGGGTAAGGCCCTTGAGGGCTTTCCTCTGTTTAACCACACTAGGCAGACATGGTTGATCATGTCTGTACCATTTTGGAATGATACTACTGAAGTTACATAATTGTTCTTTGATGTCAACAGCTCACATTGGGCCCCCAGGAGTACGTTTAGAAGCTGAAGATAAGGCCATACTAATATACATCTCAAGTCCCGGACAAGGTGGTAATATTTGGGCCAGGGACAAGTTTTCTTTCAAGTACAGGATAGTAATCTGGCAGAAGTCTTCAGGTCCGAAAGTAAGTTTCTGTTCTTACCTTTGTTTGATGTGAGCGAGAAGGAGGCAAAGGAGTTCTAAAATTTGACTGTATACTTTTTATCTTTTTATAGGAAATTATTGAAACTAGTCATTACACAGAAAAGATTATTAAACTGTTACCAGAGACTACTTACTGCTTACAAGTGGAAGCAAAACATTTGTCCCTTAGGAAGCACAGCAACAATAGTGCAGTGCATTGTATAAACACCACAGGTAAGGACGACCTTTGACTTTAGAGTCAAGAACTGAATAGTGACAGCATTTTAACTTGGGAAGTGTAGTAGTAAACCACTATGTAGGCTCACAAGGATGACAAGGAGGCACACTCATGCATGCAAACCCTTCCAGACCCTAGCAGAGGGATCTACCACCATGGAAGGTACCATACTGGACAGCGGAACTCCAAGCATCTGAGCTCAGGTGTTTTTGTTGATACAGAACTCAGGTATTCTGCTGTTGGCACGTGCAGATCGTGAGAAATTTACATAAAGCCAACACCTGCACCTGTAGACAATAGAAAACCCCAAGGCCTAGGCAGCCCCTCACCCAACAGTGCACAAAACAATTATTTTAAACATAACTAAATATAAACTTCCACAGCAGGGAAGTGTTTTCCTCTTATTGCTGAACCATTTACTCACTTAATAATTATCAAAACAGAGCATTGGGTACAAAATTCAGATCTGTGGTTGAGCATTTGTCTAGCACACAAATCCCTAGGTTCAATCCCCAGGACCACAAGAAGAAAACAAGGAAGGAAAGATAACAGTACATACAGAAGCCAAAAATCATTTTCTTTGCAATTTTTGTCTCAACAGTAATGAAAATTCTACGTTAAAGTTTGAAGTATTTTGTGGTGTCATAAATGCTTTTTATTTGTCTGTAATACCTAATGTAGTTGCTAGCAGAATGGCTGTTATCCAAACCATACGTCCACAGAGGAAATGTCAAAAATGAAAACAGCCTCAAATACTTACTCACTGCCGACCTTGCCGGTACTTAGAGCCAGGGGTGAGAGCTGGGCTCGTTTATGATTTTAATTATAAATATAGTGTGTTTTGTCTCATAAAATCAAACAAGACGAGTATGGTTCTGCCGGCTAGTCTAATATGTGCGTTTTAACGGATTTGCGGCTTGCAGAGACGAGTAAAATGCCTGCACCGGAAAACATAGAGGTGGATGCCAACAGTAAGAGCTACGTTCTGAAATGGAACCACACAGCTTCAAACGTGAGCTTCAGAGCGCAGTGGCTCCCGTGAGTTCCTTTCCTGAGCGTTCCTTGACCCCGTTTGCCTTGATTTGCTTTCACTCTACTTCTGTGTGCAGCTCCCTGCACCGGTGACCGATTTGAGAGGGTGTGGTGCCGTGGGAAGCAGGGATTTCATTATATGTTCCCTGTCTCAGGAGGGTAAGGTGGAGAGTGACAGAGCAGGACACTACGGCCGCCTCTGGCCTCTGCACACATCCCTGCACATACGCGGATGCACACACCACAGGCATCCACATGTGTGGGCAGTCATGTACACCTCGCTGACACACACTAAGAAAAGAAAAATAATTGCGTCACTGAGGAGAGTGGTTTCACCCAAAACCTGTATTTCACCTACATGCTCGTAAGGTTGTGGACAGAAGCCATGTCGTGAAGCTGTAGAACTCACGGCAGCATCTCACAGGTCATCAGGAGGGGGGCGTGACCTTCCCACCTGTGCCAAGGGTTCATCTCAGAGGTCATCAGGAGGGGCTGTGACCTTCCCACCTGTGCCAAGGGTTCATCTCACAGGTCATCAGGAGGGGGCGTGACCTTCCTACCTGTGCCAAGGGTTCATCTCAGGTCAGGAGGGGCTATGACCTTCCCACCTGTGCCAAGGGTTCATCTCAGAGGTCATCAGGAGGGGCTGTGACCTTCCCACCTGTGCCAAGGGTTCATCTCACAGGTCATCAGGAGGGGGCGTGACCTTCCCACCTGTGCTAAGAGCTCATCTCACAGGTCATCAGGAGAGGACGTGACCTTCCCACCTGTGCCAAGAGTTCATCTCAGAGGTCTTGTCCACCAAGGAGATGTTTCATTCCACTGACTCAGAATGGCAAATTGGGCCCTGAGCTGCATCTTCAGAATGCCCTCCTCCTTCCCAAGTAATGTGACCTGACAGGAAAGACCTGAGGACTTGCCCACACTCTGTGGAGGGGTTGTAGGAAGCGTGCACCAGAGGGCAGGAGCCTTGGGGTGACCTAGAATATTGCCTGCCATGGTAGGAGAGTGTCCTAGAAGAGCAGGACATTTGGACATGGGGAAGTGAGTTACGGAAACATAACAAAAAGAGTTGCGTGAGATCAGGCTTGGCACTGGCTGCCTGTCTTACAGGTCTGTGGGAAGCACTGGGAATTTTGTGCGGGCATGGGAAGTGGCATGGAGTCTGTTTGGGAAAGCTCCACGTGGCCAGATCCTGTGTGGGGCCCTGTGCTCAGGTGACACCAAGCCTGAGGAAGCCAACCAGGAGGTTGTAGCTCTGCCTTAAACTGAGATGCTGTGAGCTGTGCTCTCTCTGGCCAATTGCTTTGCTCTCTAGCGGCGGGGAGGGGCTCAGCCTGGTGGGAGAGGCTCTGTGGTGAATGGCAGGGATCTGTGCTATGGCACTTTTGCAGGGGTGTGTCAGCACAGCAACTGTCTTTCTAGAAGGGAAAAGCTCTGCTTGTAGTGTTGGCCGAATCTGTGACAGAATTGTTCCCATCATGGCCTCTTTGAAGCTACCAGCTTGATGTGTCTAAATGAAGACCTGGGAGGAGATGCGTGCACATTACGCACTGTTCTGTGTTATTTTCACCATTTGATAGTTCAAAGTAGCTTCAAGAACAGGTAAAATATAACTAGGCTGTCTTAGTACTGTTACTGTTGCAATGATGAATCACTGTGACCTAAAGCAACCTGGGGAGGATTTATTTCGCTTAAACTTATACATCACAGTCCACCCGTGAAAGAAGTCAGGATAGGAACTCAAACAGGGCTGGAACCTGGAGGCAGAATCTGATGCGGAGCCCATGGAGGAGTGCTGCTTACTGGCTTGCTCCTCATGGCTTGCTCAGCCTGCTTTCTTATAGACCCCAGGACTACTTGCCCAGGTGTGTCCTCACCTACAGTGGACTGGCCCTCCCCCATTGATCACTAATTAAGGAAATGCCCTACAGGCATGTCTGCTTACAGCCTGGATATTCTGGAAGAATTTTCTCAATTAAGTTTTCCTCCTCTCAGATGACTATAGTTTGTATCAAGTTCACATAAAACTAGCCAGCCTATGGGACAAGGTGAGTTTTGAATATTTTTAGTAAGGTTTTATTTCTGAACTTTTATACCAGTCTTTTAATAATATTTTGCTTTAAAAACATGTTGTGCTTCGAAGAGAAGACTTAGGGGGAAAGAAAAAAAGCACATCCTACACAAGCATGAACAAGAGTTGAGAGCCCCAGAACCCAGGGGAGATCCTCCAGGTGTGAGATCCTCAGTAAAGTGGAAAGCAGTCAAGAACCAAAATCAGCTTCGTCCCACATAAACGCACATGCATGCAAGGGTGGCGACACACACACACACACACACACACACACACACACACACACACACACACGGTGGGGAACAGCTTGCCACATTCCTGATTCCTGAGAATTTCACACACTCTGGAACAGCCTCAGCTCTCCTTTGTTGGGGATCAATGTCTCCTCCACTGAACCTCCAGTTTCCTAAGTAGGGAAACTGTCCCTTGACCATAGTGCTCACTACTGTGTCTGACTTATTATAAATCCTCAGTACATACTTACTGAGCTAAGGATTGAATCTAACTTTTTGTTTGTTTGTTTTCAAAGTGGCTATTCAAAAAGTTCTCCTGGGAGCTCTTCAGATGACTGGAGGCCAATACCTGCCTGTGCAAATGTCCAAACTACACACTGTGTCCTTCCTCGAGAGACTTTCCAAAAAGGAACTTTCTTTCTCCGCGTACAGGCATCAGATGGAAATCACACTTCTTTCTGGGCTGAAGGGAAATTTGTTAATTCTCAAAAACACAGTAAGCCAAGTTTTCTTTGAGACAGAGTCTGACACTGTAGCCCAGGCTGGCCTGGGACTCACTGTATAGCCCAGGCTGCCTTCAAACTCCTGGCAGTCCTCCTGCCTGAGCCTCCTGGGTACTGAGGTCATGGGTGTGTGGTTTATAGCAAGCATTTCCTGAGACCGTAATTCCCTCATTTAGTGCAACTTCCTAAAAACTGTTTTAAGGTGTCTAATTTTACACTTTGTCTCTACGTCTCTTTCTCAGCTTTCACTCCTCCGGCTGTTTCCATCACTCCCAGTAGGGATACATTGCGAGTCTATGTCAGTTGTCAGGACGATTCCATCATCAATTGTCATGGACTACATTATGAAATTATTTTTTGGAAAAACACTTCAGATACTAAGGTAAAAAGCCTGCACAGTAATTTTGTGACCTGGCCTCATAATTGTGATGTGGAGAAGAAAATGAGGAGGGAGGGAGGGAGAGAGAGAGAGAGAAATCATGACCTTAAGGTTTGGGGGAGGTCTTTTAAACATTTACTACTGTGGCTATGTTCAGTAGAGAGAATGTCACTTTATTTCATGTTCTGCATGACAGTTACAGAGCACCTGTATCTAGGCCCTAGTTGGCTCTGTGTCAGTATGAGTACGTGTGTGTACGTGTCAGTGCATGTGCATGTGTGTATTTACAATTAATTATTTGTGTGCATCACAGGGCAGACGTGGAGGCCAGAGACGAGTTTTGGAAGTGAGCTTTCTCCTTCCACCTTATAGCTGCAGGGATTGTTGGGCTTTGCAGCAGGCACCGCTACACCCTGGGCCATCTTGCTGGCCTCCCAGTTTGCTTTTGAAATATATCTTGATTCTATTGCTACTGAATCAGAACCATTTTTATCATGATTCCCAAGTACTCTTGTAAACTGAGTTTCCTGGGTGAGTGACATTGGAGCTAGGTAATCTCTGGTGGCAAAGCTGTCCTTACTTCATAGGATACTTAACATCACTGGACTCTGTCAGGTGTCTGTGCTTCCTAGGCGTGGTGTCAACCAAGTATCTCCAGGTGTTGTCACATGTCCTCAGACAGCAGAATTCTCCATGGAGAACTGATTCTTAAGAGGCAAAGTGCCTTGGATAAGATGGTGACTTTTGTCTACTCCAGAAGGAAAGACAGCCTACAAAGTTCAGCTTAGTCCATGGTGGGAGAGGAACTTGCTAAAAAGTCTCTTTACGGAGTAGTGGTTTGCTTAGACACACACCAACTAGGTGTTCGAAGAGACCAATCGTGAATATAAAAGGGATCCAGAAAGCACATATCCTCATCTGATTTTACGAGGCGACTGAATTTTGTAACTGATTTTATTATTTTTATAGAGAAGAATGGTGAATGAGAGCCCAGAATTTACCATTGTGAACCTGCAGCCGCTGACTGTGTATTGTGTCCAAGCCAGAGTTCTCTTAGTTGCCAAGAGGAACGAGAGCAGCGAATCCAGTGATAAGCTGTGTGTGAGAACAAGGCCAGGTGAGAGTCTTCTAGGTATTCTTAATGGAGCTGGCGCTGATGGAAACGCTGCGCTGGGATTCTGTCTTCTTGGCTTCAGACAGTAGAAAGTGTGCTTCCTGAACTACAGGAATCAGAAGTGAACCCAGCCTGTCCTGCAGGGCCAGGGAACGCTGCTCAACTCAGTTCCTTTCCTGTCACTTTGTCATCCACTGCTCACATCATCTGTTGCCTTCAGTGATCGCCCATGGAGAGCGATCATCTGTAATGCTTCTGTTGTCTGGTCTCCAGTGCACTTGTGGAAGTAGAATAGTTTGGTCGTAAAGGTTTGGATGTGCCCGTGCTTTAGACTTGCTCGTATTTTAGTTCCTGGCGGCAGCTGGAAGGGGCTTTTTGTCTGCTCCGAGCTGCACAGGTGCTGGAACAGCAGCCGCTGGGACCTCTCTGTTCATACTGTTCTCTTGATCTCCAGGGTCAGTTCTCAGGATCGTCTTCCAGTGTGATTGTCACTGCCCACAGCAGTGTGCCAAGCGACACCCAAAAAGGGATTTTGGGAAACTTAGTATTTCCTCACATGTGGCCGTTCTCGTGAAGAGTATGCTAATGCTCATATCACCTTTGTGTTTTAGGAAATTCTTTGACAATGTGGATTATAACTGGATTTGGCACTGTGTTATTTTCTCTCATGTTCATTTATGCTGTGAAGAGTCTCCTGAAATTTCTCAATTCTCTGTTCTTTCCATCACTCAAACCTCCCCCCAGTATTGATGAGGTAGGTGTCTCTTTTGTCTCCAGCTAGGAAATGGGGGGAAATGTTGGGGTTCAACAGATGATTTCTGCTTCCTTGATATCCAGAAAGTGATCTGGATTGATTTGGTTATTTCTTCAGAACTCCCGTGGTGCTAGAAGCCTGGTATGGTAGCGCATGCCTGTAAAACTCAGGAAGCTAAGACAGGAGGATTGCAGTGTGTTTGAAGTCACCTTGAGCTGAGTAATCAGATCCCACTTCCAAAAACAAAGCAAAAGAAGCTTTCAGAAGCTTCAGGCCAGCCAGGACTACAGAGAGAGCCTGTTTTAAACAGACAAAACTTAACCAGGAGTGGTGGCATGCACCTCTAATCTCAGTGCTTAGGGAGCAGAGGTCAGGCAGGGCTACAGGTAGGGGCCAGCCTGCTCCAGGATAGTCAGTCCCAGAGAACTCTTGAGATGACCATGTTTAAGTATGAGACAAGAGGCTATCACATCCCAAGTCTGCTCTCAACACTGCAAACAGCGTGTGGCCGTTTGCTAGTAAAATGTGTATTACAATCAGAATGATGTTTTGTCCCTGCCTGTCACGGCATTTGTCTTACCATTTACATCTGTGTGGTTTTTCACACCGCATCAGAACCACTGGGTCACCATTGTCCCTCTGTTTTCACCCAGTTCCTAGATGAAGTCACAGAGGGTGAAAGGCCAAAGCTGTGAGTTTCTTTTCATGGTGCATGAGTGTTCTGCTCAGGACTCCTGTGAGGTCAGCACCTGAAATAACAGCACCGAGTGAGAAAGGTCTAATCCTAGAACCTGGGAACTGGGGGATGAGCTGTTCTCCCAGGGCAGATGCAGGCTGGCCTTCGGAAGCAGTGGGGTCGAGAGGTCAGGCTCTGGAGTGAGAGCGCTGGGTGAGTGGTTGATGGCCTTGCTACTGTGTGAAACTGAGCAAGTTCTGTAAAGGAAGTAGGGTGGTACCAGTCAGAGTTCAAGCAACAGAGAAACGGAGCCACAAGGGCACGGTGCCCCCAGAGAGCTCGGCACACGCTCACTACGTACCAGAGTTTTAAGTTTCCCTTTGTGCTCTGGTAGTGAGAGCTATGACATAAACAGAACTGGTTCCTCACAGCCTGGGCCAGCAGGAAGACGTTCATCTCTCACTTGTGCTTTTGGGTGCCAGCCAATCGGATGCTGTTCCTTCAGAATGTCCATGATCCCAGTGTCCCCACCCCAGCTGTGACCGCGCACGTCTGTCTTAAGCCTCAAAGGCTCAGCAGGCCCTCAGCCTGCGACCTCACTCTGACTCTGCCTTACCATGCACTGCTGTGTTTAGCTCCTCTGTTGTAATGCACATGCCAAAAGGCAGCTTTGCTAAATGCTGGACATAGAAAGCCAAGAGGTTAACACTAGAAAGTCAATTTCTATTGGAAATAATGTGTGTTCCTTCCCTTTTACCATTAGTTTTTCTCTGAGCCACCTTCAAAGAACCTTCTATTTTTGACTGCTGAAGAGTACACTGAAAGATGCTTCATCATCGAAAACACAGACACGGCTGTGGTGGAAGAAAATTGTGCCCCCGAGGAAGATCACAGGAAGTACAGTACCCAGACCAGCCAGGACTCGGGGAACTATTCTAATGAAGAGGAAAGTTTGGGGAGCGAAAGCAGCCAAGGGCTCGAGCCATAGGGCTGCTCTGTGCTCACAGTGGACTCTTCTACTGCTCCCTGTGGGAGTCTGTAGAGCACAGGCTTACCCTCCTGGACTCTGCAAAGACAGAGCCCATTTCCTGGGAAAGGAGAAGCATCTTCAGACCCCAGTCCTGAGGACGCAGGCCAGCTCCCCGCTGCTGACACGCGATTGCCACAGACTGGAGTACATGTGCGTGCTCCTCATCTGGCCCACTGTGATGAGGCGGGCGTAACTGAAGGCGGCTGCCAGTCTCTGCTGACAGCTTAGATTCCGAGTGCCATTTTGTGGCACAGGTGTGGCTCGTTGCCGCACAAGCCATCTGGTGGTTCTCCATGTCCACATTCTAGGAGACATTTAGAACATTGGGCTTTTTAATACCGCCATAGCCCCTTAGCTGTTTCAAAGGAACTGCTGTCTACACTAGCACTCCCTAACCCGTAACCGCAGCAGTGGCTTCTGGAGGCGACTGAAGCCATTAAGAAAGGGGACTCTGTAATTAGAGGAGCTGATGTTATTTTTTAAGATCTCCGTGGCCCGAGTAAGCACATTGCACTCTGGTACTTGTGGAACCAGAAAGTGCCACAGAAGTGGAATCACTCAGTAGGAAAGAAGCTAGTGAATTTGGTGTAAAACGAAGAGCATGTATACAATCTATCTTTTTGTTAACCCTGTTGGTTTCTATAGTAACCCCAAGCCGACCTCTCTCCTCTCCAGCAGTATTCAGGTACCCCTTCTCAGCATCTACAAACTTTAAAAGACAGTGCCAATATTATGGTGAAGGACCAGAGTTCTAATGCCCAATGCTGTCTGCAGGTGCCGATAACTAATTTTGAATTGATTCTCCATGAATGTCTTTTGTAGGCAGGAAGTCTAGCAATCCTGGTAGCCTCCAGGATGGACTCTCAATTTAGTTGTGACAGGTCCATAGCTTAGCTCTAAAGGGGGGAGAAAGCCAGACATGGTGGCACACGCCTTTCTCCCAGCACTTGGAAGGCAGAGGCAGGTGGATCTCTGCGTTCCCAGCCAAAAAAAAAAAAAGAGAGAGAGAGAATAATGGGTCATGTCCCTGGCATCGCCCTCCATAGTGTGCCACTTTAATGATCCCACCCAGCACTGCCGTCCTGTGTGCACCGCAGGGCAGCCTACGAGGAAGCAAGGCCTTTCAGGATGTGGGGAAGGGAAGGCCCAGACATTAACATCAAAGGACAGCCATGAGGTTGTTACATCCCTAGGAAGCGTGGGCTCAGGTTTTCAGGGTGAGACTAAACCAGCATCTGGACGAGGCAGACCGTTGGAAGGGGGCTTCTTTGTGCCTTGCCTTCTAGACAAGCAAGGGCAGACCCACCGCTTCCCCCATGAGAGTCTGCATGGTGCTTACCACGGTGTGCTGCCTGCCTGTAAGATCACAGGGGTTTTTCTGAACAGTCTCTTGTACTTAAAAATGTCATCCACATGGGGTTGGAGAGACGGCTCAGTGGTTATAAGCACATACTGCTCTTGCATGGGACCTGAGTTCAGTCCCCAGCATCCACGCGAGGCTCACAACTGCCTGTAACTTTAGCCCCGGAGGACACAGCACCGTCTTCTGGTTACCTCTGAGCATGCACAAGGTGCACATACTTAAAACCTTTTTTTAAAAATATTGGAAATAAAAAAAAAAGAAAAAAACAGTTTACACTTGAGGGCACCAACAGACTGCCTGAGGGTTGTTTATTGATAGTTCTTGGAGAAGCTGAGCACCGTCTAAGGCTCATGTGTAACAGGCCTGTAAACACATCTACATGCATACCTACACACAAGTGACCTGCACTGCATTCCATTACTATTGCCATAAGGCACTTATCACAGTCGATCCTAAAATTAAGGATGCTATTCTAGACTAGAATCATTTAAAGCCTAAGCAGAATATGTAACCTATAAAAACGTTCATTCAAAAATAGGTCAGGCCAGTGAGCCTGCTGTGATGTCTTCCCAGCTGCCTGGGAATGTGGGGCCAACCTGAGCAGCATAGCAAGAGCCCCTTATGTCAGTATGTACATGTGTAGATACACGTATATATGTACAGATATGTATATAAAATACAGAGCTCAGCAAGCTATGATACTTCAGACAGCCTAGGTGTTAGAGAAGCCTTCCCCGTCCCCACTCTGTGGCACTGTGGCTACCTGGTGTACGTTGTTTCCTTTGGTGACTCTTTCCCCTTCAGAGCAGGAGCTCCGGAGAACAGGTGCTGCAAGTTCTCCCTGTGTCCCCAGTCCCTGTTACAATGCAGTACCTGGCCAGACGGTGCTCAGAAGCAACCACTGAACAAATGAGATCTGAAACTGAAACCGGTGCTGGTTCTGATGTCCGTAGAAGGAATTAATCGTGTGCTGTGTTTCTATGCACCAAGTTTGTACCTTGATCCTTTTGTATTTTTTGTCTGAAGCTCTGCTTTTGTAAAACGATTTTATATAACAAACTCTAGGCGCAAAACTGGATTTTGGGCGGTGCTATTTGGAACTTGGATTCTGTGCCAGAAGCACTGCAGATGGTGCCTTTCAGGCACCGGTGAGAGTAGGACACTGACCCCCAGGGGCCTCTCCTGCAGATGGCTTCACCAAGTGAGCTGTGCAGGACTGTCGCACTCTAGCTTTCTGGAGCCAAGCCGCTGTCCCTTGCGATGTTCCTGTCATCATTCCTCATCTCACATGTACTGAGATCCCTTCTGACCTAACCCGGGAGCCTCGGCAGGCAACCACAGCTTGTATTTCTCAACCTCTTCCCCACAGTGGAAGGAAATAATAAACTCATCTCTGTTCCCAAGAAGTGCCCTGTTACTCAATGACAAATCCCACTTGTATCCAGGACTTGTTTGTTTTTTTGTTTTTGTTTTTTTTAAAGGTGCTTCTGCCTCAGCTCCCAAGTGCTCAGACCACTGGCTGTGCCTGACTTTTCCTGGGTAGACATGAAGAAACACCCCTGCCCTAGATCAGGCACCAATAACAGACCAGGGAGGGTTCCACCTAAGCCGGGTTTGCTGAGCCAGTGAATTTATTCCAGCTTCTCTCGAGTCAGATGAGGGCTCTCCAAAGCTACGTCTCAGAGTCCCTGTCCAACCTGCAGGCCATTCCGCTGGGGAGTCTCCTCTTCCCATGCAACTGTTCCCTGCTCCTGTGACCTCAGCAAGGGTTCTGGGGAACCTGTAACTGCCTCACCTTGGAAGTTTTCCCATCTCCCTAAATCTTGTGAGTTTCCCTTCTTCCCTTCCCTCTCCAGGAGGGAATGTTTCAATTCACTATATTCAAACACGCACACCAGAGTGAGTATGAGGGTGCACATGCGTGTGCGTGAATGTGAGCATGCAGGTGTCACGGGTGTTCATCCCTGTGCCAGCGTGTGGATGTCTAAGTAGGATGTCAGCACCTTCCTCTACTGCTCCCCACACTATTGTCTTGAGACAGGATCTTTCACTGAACATGAAGCTCATCGTTCTGGCTGGGGTGGTTGACCAGTGAGCTCCCGGGATCTGCCTGCCTGTCCCCAGTGCTAGGACTGGGCATGAACAGCAAGACCTGGCTTTTTTGTTAGATGTTGGGGATTTGCACCCAGATTCTCATGCTTGCAGACCAAGCATTTACGCTATGAGCAGCCTCCCCAGACCACATTCGGCTTTTCTTACAACTTTTCTCAGGCTTAAGGTGATCACAGAATTACCAGTCTCGAGGATGACATAAATACGTGTGGATCTGGGTGATGGAGTGGTTATATTAACGGGATAACAGTATCTTTTTCTCCACCTTAGAGGAACAAAGGCAAGAAGGAATTCTGTCTTTCGTAGTGATCCATCTGTGACCTGCCCCCACTCCCTCAGCTTCTGCCAGAAGAAGATGTTCTGCAAAGTAGCTAGTGATATTCTGTCTTGTTGGTGGGGGAGAGTGCGTTGGGAAGAGGAAGGAAGGAAAGGAAAATCACCACCCTATAGAGTCTCAAAGTTAAACGTTACGATGAACTGACATCCCATACCTAAGTTTTCTTGATCCATCGAGGAGGAAAAGTCCTTTTTTAGAAGATGAGTCCTTAATTGTTTTAGGAGACTTTTGTTATTGCTATAACACCTCCCCGATCTTGTAGCACTTCTTAGTGTTTTGGGATTTGACTTACCCAGAGAGACGGCTGTGGTCTTGCAGTGCACAGGTATGTCATCCACTGTGAAATCTTAAAACAGCACCACGTTCACATAAAGTCAGCTTTGCACCCATCTGACCTGCATGTTTGTGTAGCATGCTTCCTGGGAAGAGCATACATAGTGTCTCACAGAATGTCTCCTTCCAAGGTGGTCCCTAAGAGTAAAGGTCTTTTTCTTTTCCCTTCGTTCATTGCTGTCGTTGGAACTTTGATGCTGACTTTTGGTGAGTGTTGGTTTTTGCGGGGACGTGAAGGTCTGTGCACTGACGGGGATGCGCCACTAGAGGGAAACAGTCACCCTGTTCGGACTCAACAACCGACTGCTGTGTATGAAAAGGTGGTTGTTTTTTCTCATTTGTTTGATGTAGGTTTGTTTCTTTGGTGAGACAAGGTCTCACTGGCTGGCCAGGAACTGACTATGTAGACCAGAGGTTCTCAGTCTGTAGGTCACAACCTCAAACACTCCTTTCACAGGGGTCGCCTAAGGCCATCCCCGCATCAGATATTTACATTACGATTCATAACAGTTGCAAAATTACAGTTAAGAATTAGCAATGAAAATAATATTCTGGTTGGGAGTCACCACAGCACAAGGAACTGTGTCGTGGGAGGGTTGAGTGCTGCTGATGTAGACCATGCTGGCCTTGAGCTCACAGAGATCTGAGTGCTGGCATTAAAAGCCTGTAACACCCCTTGCTTAAGAAAAAGATTCTTGCCGGGTGGTGGTGGCACACATCTTTAAATCCCAGCACTTGGGAGGCAGAGGCAGGCACATCTCTGTGAGTTTGAGGCCAGCCTGGTCTACAGAGTGAGTTCCAGGACAGCCAGAGTTACAGCAGAGAAACCCTGTCTCCAAAAAAAAAAAGAAGAAGGAGGAGAAGGAGGGGGAGGGGGAGGAGAAGGAGAAGAAAGATTCTTAAATGGCTGTCATAACTGAAGGCAGTATGTGCTGTGCAGAGTTGTCAGGGGCAGTAAGTAAAAATAGAAAACACCTGTTTTCTATTTTACAAATTACCTTTGAACTTCATGTAAGTTCAGCCTAGATATTGGTGGGCTATACTTATGCTGAGCTCTGAATACGCCAGCATTTCAGCAGCAGAGACAATTGCGAATTTTTATATAAAAGCACCATGCCCTCTTTGAAATTGGAATTCTGCCACATAAACACAGACATAAATTTCTTGTGTTATAGCTGCAGTTTCAAATAAATAGTCTTTTAATATAAACATGTTCCACATAATATTGGGACGTGCTTACACTAAAACACCGTTTACTTAGGTGGCGCTCAACATTTAACTAGGTATCCTGTGTTTATCCTCTGAGAATAATAGTCATGCTAATCTTCATCCAAACACCAGTATAAACATTACCATTATGGGGCCCAGCTGGACAGCTCATATGTCCTACAGAGAACCTACCACCATCACACTGCTAAATGGGCACAGTGTTAAACCAGCCCCCAAGGACTGTGGTTACCCCCACAGTTCAGAGCATCTCTCAGCCCTCCCAAGAAGCTTCTGTTTTGAGAAGATGGGTGGTTAACAAAGAGACTCGATGCAGAGAATAAAAGACTAGAAGCCTCTGTGCTGAGGGACCATATGTACCTCTGGCGTGTAAGAGCCAGAGGCCGTGGAAGACTACAAGGAGACCTCATCTCTGGACACAGCGGGGCAGCTGTGCATGAACTCACAGCAGTTGGGCAATATGCACAAGACCAAGCTCAAGCCAGACCAAATCCCACCATGGAGAGGGGCGCTGAGCACACAGTCCCGACTGACTGAATTCTTCAGAGAAGACTTCTCTGACTCTTGGCAGCCACTTATATCAGGCCCCACTGTGGTCAGCGCCCACAGGACCCCTCCTCCATGCACACCAGAAGCACTTGCTGGACGTCCTGCCCTCTGGTGGCTCTAAAGGGCAGTCACGAAGACAGTCCTGCTCAGTCCCCTGGTCCCAGTACTGGGCATAGGGCCCAGAGCAGTCGGACAGATGCTCTCAGGAGCTAATATAACTGTGAATTAATTCCATGCCATTATCTGTTCACACATCCGTCACGGCAAATTCCTTAGATCCCAGAGATCCAATGAGACAAACAGGAAATTCAGAAACAAAGAGGTCTGGGGAAGACGTTTGTAGACCTGTGGGCTGGTGCCCAAAGTGTGTGCATCTCCAATCTTCATGTGATGTTTGCCAGAGCAGACACTGGAGCACCAGGTGGACTGGAAACTCATCCATGGGGGGCACTCAGCCCTCTACTTTTGGCCCTCTTGGTGTTTGAACAGTAGGCCCTTGGCCAACACTGCCATGATAGGAATTCTTCATGAGCCCAAAAGGTAGGCTCTCCCTCGCCAGGGCTATCTGCCCAACCCTACACAGCCGTGGCCAGTGCTGAGACCTCCCCCCCCCCCCCCCCCCCCCCCCCCCCCGCCCAGCAGCATTCTACACCCTTCTGTGTTCCAATCAGGATACAACTTCCCGCTTAGACAGTCAAAGTTCATTCTTATTGGGACAGTGCTGTTCTGTCTGCCTGGTGACACATCATTCACCTCTGTCAACATAATAGGTAGAAGTCCCATCTCGCAGGTTTCCTGCCCTGCGTGACTTCAGGTTGATTCACATTCAAAAGCACTTTGCCTTGATGTGGAAGGAGAGGCCAAGCCTGGTCCTGGCATCTGTGCAGCTCATGGCTCGGTTGCTGGCTACTGGCTGGCCTGGTTGATATCATGACAGGTCATTTCCTGATGAATATCCTCCTCCAGCCTCTGCCCTGGGCTGGGCTCATGGTTAGGAGCTGGTGAGGCACACATTCATTGTACGGAATGACAGGATACAGTCCTTGCCTGGCTCTACTTTTGCTTCCTGGCCAGGAAGAACACTTTTAATGCTTTTCTATTTCTCTGTGTGTGTGTGTGTGTGTGTGTGTGTGTGTGTACACTCATGCAGTATGGTGCACATGTGGAATTCAACAACTTTCAGGAGTCAGTTTACTACATTCACCATGTGGATAGATCCAGAGGATTAAACTCAGGTCGTCAAACTTGGCAGTAAGCTTCCTTACCCTCCAAACCATCTCACCAGCCCAAAGTGATCATTTTCTTGTTTTGGAGTTGGGGGGGGGGGGGGGTAACAGTACACTACAATCTTTTACCCTCAATTTAGGGAAGGAGAAAGGAAAGATAGAAATCTTCACTGCTTTTACAAGCGACCTTAATACAGAAAGAGAGAAAGGTAGAAATCTTCACAGCCTCTTCTTAGGCTGTCCTAAGCTCGAATCTGTGCAACCTTTGTTCTCTTAGGAATTATCACTCTAACTAATGACAGCAACCCAACCAACGAATCACCAACCATCACCCACTCCGACTCTTGGGGCTTCAGACCTTTTATGCCTTAAGCCAAAAGTTCCCATAAACCCATGGGGCACACAATCCCCAAGACAAGCTACTGGTGCCAAACTGACTGCACCCAACCAAATTATAGCCACCTGCATCAAGCATTCCAATTCTAATTCGTAAACAACTCTATCACAGCTGGGGTGGGAACACAAACCTCTAATGACTAGTCAGTTAAACCAAAAAGCTTTTCTTAACATAAAAAATACCATGTGTTTCTCTACAGGGGGGAGTTTTTTTATTTTTATTTTCAGGAGGAGTTGAAACAAAATTTTAAGGGTGTTTTTCTGTCCCCCCCCCCCCCCCCCGCCAAACATGAATCATTCAAGGGGTCAGTTTTGATCCACCATGTGCCCATTAGCTCAAGCAATAACACCAAACCAAAGCCAAGCTGTCATGGATTGAGCCCTCTAAATCTATGAGCAAAAAGAAACCTTTCTTCTTTTTAAGTGGACTAACTGAGCTATGTGTTATAGTCATGGAAAGCTGACTAAGACATCATTTGTACTATTTTTTTCTATTGGTTCTCTAGAAAATTAGCTTAAAAAAATGTTTTAGATTTGTAAACTCTGAACTTTAGAAGTCCAAAGTAGGTGTCACTGGACTGAAACTGAAGAGTCAGCAGGGTTATATTCCTGTCTGGAAACTCCATTTTGTCAAACAAAAAAGTGGTACAAATAAAATGTCATTGTTTGTATCCAGACACAATTTTTGTCTGGTATTTGGTTCTGATATTAGCTTGACTACTATATCTGCCTCTAGTTATTGTTTGCATTATACATTCTTCTATCCTCTGAGGCTGGATGTATTTTAGCTTTTATCAATTACATAAAATAATAGGTTTCATTATGATACCTTTTTTCTATTTTGTTGTTATTCTTGTTGTTTGTTTGTTTGTTTAGACAGGTCTCCTGTAGCCCTCCTGTAGCCAAGAATGGCTTTGAACTTCTGGTCCTCCTGCCTGTACCTTCAAGTGTTGGGATTATAAGCACATGCCATCTTGCTCAGTTTAGGTGATGCTGGGTTTCAACCCCAGCACTGGGTACGTGCTAGGTGACTACTGTACTGTCTAAGCTGCATCCCAGCCCCTTGTGATACTCAGGCGTGAATATCACATACCTCGATAACACTCGTGTAGGATGGGTATTTCTTAAATTTACTGTAGAGGAACACCTGGAAGAAGTTTTTGTTATTTTGATTTCTTTAAAAATGCAAAATGACATTTGGATTAGGTTTCCGTGCCCACCCCAGCTGTGGTTTTGAGTAGGATTTGGAATGCTTGATGCAGGTGGCTATAGTTTGGTTACGTGTAGTCGTTCTGGCACTGTAGCTTGTTTTGGGGCTTGTGTGCCGCATGGGTTTATGGGAACTTTTGGCTTAGGTTAAAAAGTCTGAAGTTCCAAGAATCAGAGTGGGCGTTGGTTGGTGGTTTGTTGGTGGGGTTGTTGTCGTTAGTGTGATAATGTTCTTAAAAGAACAAAGGTTAGAGAGATTAACTTTATAGACTGTGAGCTGATACGCTAGTCTGACTCACAGTCAGCTAGTCCTCTTCAAGCTTAGGACAGCCTAAAAGAGGCTGTGGAGATTTCTACCTTTCTCTCATTCTATATCAAGGCCGCTTGCAAAGTGGTGAAGATGTCTTTCTATCCTTCCTTTCTCCTTCCCTGAATTGAGGGTAAAAGTCTGTAGCGCACTGCTACAATTTACTTATTATTTTTATGTGTATCTGAATATGCCTGCGTGAATGTAGGTGCACTGCTGAGGTATAGACACTGAAATCTCCGGACAGGGTAACTTGAGGTGAACTCTGTGTTCTGTAACTCTTGGCATGCCAACACCAGAGGGAGCATACTTCCTCTATCAGTTTGCAGGGTTCTGCCAGAAAGTTAACTCTTGTTTTCAAGGACGTTTATTTCAGTTCTGTACTTAAACAAAGTTGTTTCTATCTTGCAACTGAAAACATAATTCGGTTCTCAAGGAGATTGTTTAACCTGCAGACATTTTCCCAGCTATGTAGTTTCTGTGCTAAGCAAAACATTTTTTCTCTGCTTTAAAGTGTATATGAGTCATGAGTTTCAGCTAATAAAACGTGTAGATGATCACGGTAATCTGCATGCCGTGTCCTGGTTTATGCGCGACCTCCCAGGGCCCCCCGAGCACCCGACACTGACAGTGCACCACATGCAAGCAGGAACCTTTGGAGACACGGTACCCCTTAGAACTTGAATTTCAGATGGTTGTGCACCAGCGTGTGGGTGTTGGGAATCAAACCCCAGGCCTCTGGAAGGGCAGCCAGTACTCTCAACTGCTGAGCTATGGACTCCAGTCCATAATGTGTGTTCTTCCAAAGAAAGAAAATCTTCAGTTCTAAACTCTCACACAACTATAAAACCAAACTTAATCGATAATCAAAGCAAAAACGTTAACTTAATGTTTCTAATAGTGTTGTGTTGTAGAAGTTAAATCGCTACTGACCAAATGAATCTGCATGGAGTGAAAGTTCTTGAACACACCTGCTTCTCACATGTGCCACAGTGAACTGGTTAAGCTGTTTCTCTTTAAGATTTTTTTATGTGTATGAGCAATCACCTGCGTGTATGAAAGTACAGTGTACATGCCTGGTGGCCTTGGGGTCCAAAAAAGGGCATTGGCTCCCCAGGAACAAAGGTTGTGAGATACCATGAACGAGCTAGGAACCAATTCTAGGTCCTCTGTAAGAGCAGACAGTGCTCTTAACTGCTGAGTAATTTCTTTAAAAAAAAAAAAAAAAAGAAAGGAAGGGAGGGAGGGAGGGGGAGAGAGGGGGGAATGAAAGGAAAAATGGCTCAGTTAAGAACACTGGTTACTTTTGCAGAAGACCCAGGTTCAATTTCCTGTGCCCAAAGGTATTTCACAGCTGTCTGTTAATTCCCATTCCAAAGGATCTGGTGCCCTCTCCTGGCCTCTGAAGGCACCCAGTATACGTATGGTATACAGACAGACAGACAGACAAGCAAAACACTCATGCATATAAGATAAAGATTACATACTTACTTACTTACTCAATTACTTATTTATTTTGGATTTTCAAGACAGGGTTTCTCTGTGTAGCCCTGGTTGTCCAAGAACTCCATCTGCAGACCAGGCTGACATCGAGATTCGCCTCAGAGTTCACTCTGCCTCTGCTGGGATTAAAGGCATAGACCACCATACTGTCTTAAAGTTTTAATGATTAAGACATCAAACCATGGCAAATCTCTGACTGTACAGTTGTCAACGTGATAAGGCTTTATATAATCAGACAACTCTATTAACTCTATTAAGTTGCAAAGGAGCAACTTCTGATGTTCTGTCTTGCACAGCAAGGTAGTAACTGCGGTTGGAAGGTGTCAGTTATAATTTCAAAGTAACTCACAGATCGGGGTTAGACTGTCCCCAGGACAAGGCATAAGTGTTTGTAGTCATGGGTGTCCACTCAGCCTCAGTGGCGCCTTACATTTTCTGTACACGTATTGAAATATCACATCATAACATGTAATTGTTTTATTATTGTGATCATGTATCATTTTCTGCATGGTACTAGGGATTGAACCAGGGCCCCAGGCATGCTGCTAGCTCTCTAGCACTGAGCCGCACTCCCAGGAGTGTATGTGTGTGAGAGCTAGGGTCAAACCCCTGCATGCCAGGCTGGCCTTCTGCAGGCAGAGCTTCTTGTAAGGCTGCTCTGACTCTTGGACTCTTCTCCCCAGGTTCTATCACAGATTGTCATTGTTTTTATTATTTTGGTTAAAGTTGAATGTCAGCAAATCGTCTGAGTCATGCACAAAATAAGTAAAAAAAAAAAAAAAAGCAAAGGAAACAAACTTAGATAGGCCAAGATTAAAGGCTAACAAATGAAAGAAAAAATGTTCTGTGTGTGTGTGTACATGTTCCTGTGGGTGTGGGTGCACATGTGTGCATATGGGGTCAGCACTCTCAGGTGTGTCATTCCTCAGGCAAGTCAATCTTCTAATTGGCTTTTTCTTATGTATATGAATATTTTGCCTGCACATATATATGTCTGCCACATGCCTGCCTGGTACCCCATGAGGTCAGAAGAAGGTACCAGATCCCCTGAAACTGGAGTGATGGATGGTTGTAAGCAACCATGTGGGAACTGGGACTCAAACCCAGGTCCTCTGCAGGAGCAACAAGTACTTTTAACTACTGACCCATCTTTCCAGCCCTTCTAATAGTTCTTGAGACAGGGTCACTCGGTGGCCTGAAACTCACCAATAGGCCAGGCTGGTTGACCAGTAAGCCCTGAGACCCACCTGTCTCCACCTCCCTAGCACTGAGATTACAAGCATGCTCCAGCACGCAAGGCTTTTTTATGTGGGTTCAAGGGATTGAACTCAGATCCTTGTGCTTGTATGACAACACTTTATTCACTGAGCCATCTCTAGGTCCTGACATGCTGTGTTTTTAACAAGAATACTTAGGGCAGACCTGCGTTAGTCCCTTCATCTTCAGATCCTCATACATCATTTTCTTGTTGCCTCTGCACAGAGTCTATTTTTTATCTACCCGAAGTACAGACAGGTATGAAAGCTTTTTGTTTTGAGACATGTATACAATAGTTTCTCAGACCTTCATGTTAACATGAAGCAAATATTCCCCTATGGCACACATCCAGGGAAGGAAATGAATGCAATATTTACACTGAGAAGAGGGTGGGGAACTAGATACAAGAGGACTTTAAACATTTTCATGTGGATGGGATGATGCAAATTCTAATCCCAGCATTTGGGAGGCAGACACAGGAGGATCAGGAAGTCAAGGTCAGTGTTGGCTGTATTAATACCCTGTCTCAAAAGCCAAAACAAAATAATAAATAAATCAATTACTTGGCTAATTTAATTTTTAAAAGGAGGCAGGGATATAGCTCAGTTAGTAGAGCGTGCCCGAAGCCCCGAGTCCATTCGCAACACCACATAAACCAGGCATGATGGTATATGCCTGTAATTCCAGGACTCAGGAGGTGGAGGCAGGAGAGTCAGTTCAAAGTCATCCTTGGCTACAAAAGTTTGAGGTTGGCCTAGGCTACACTACACCCTGTCTCAAAAGAGGGGGAGGGCTACATCTTTAAACATTGTGCTTATTGTCCCTATAAAAGAGTTTTGTATTTATATGTTTTACATTTTAATTAATATATAGACTATTTCGTGATATTAACATTTTGAAATAAACTTATTTGGGACATGGGTGAGAAGCAAGGCTACAGAGAGAGTCAACCAAAGTTAGGATGTATGAAAAGCCATAAGGAAACTCGATTCTTGCCAAGCTAATTAAAAAATAAAAATAGCCAGGCAGTGGTGGCACATGCCTCTAATCCCAGCACTCAGAAGGCAGAGGCAGGCTGTGAGTTCTAGGCCAGCCTGGTCTATAGAGTGAGTTCCAGGATAGCTAGAGTTAGAACAGAGAAACCCTGTCTCAAAAAATCACAAGGAAGGAAGGAAGGAAACGGAAGAGAAGAAAAGAAAAGGGAAAGAATAGAAAAGGAAAGGAAAGGAAAGGAAAGGAAAGGAAAGGAAAGGAAAGGAAAGGAAAGGAAAGGAAAGGAAAGGAAAGGAAAGGAAAGGAAAGGAAAGGAAAGGAAAGGAAAGGAAAGAAGAGGAAATCTTAGTGTCAGGAGGCTACCTCCCTATGAGTTGATGGTTGAGGAGGTCCCTGAGACCCTAAAACAATACAGGAAATTGGCCACTGTTGTTGGTTGCCCACCAAAACTAGACGAAACTAGACCACCCAGGCCTGGTCACAGGACACAGAGAAATCAAGCTGAATATAGGCTGTGGGCTAGCAGCTTCCTTCTGGGTGGTTACCCTCTGTGCCATCAGAGGCTATGCAGGCCGCTGTGGAGAGAAAGTCATCAGTGTCCTTTTCAGCTTTGTACTGATGCTGCTCCTCTTTTTCTTTCTTTCTTTCTTTTTGTTTTGTTTTGTTTTGTTTTTTGAGACAGGGTTTCTCTGTGGTAACTCTGGCTATACTGGAACTCACTCTGTAGACCAGACTAGCCTTGAACTCACAGAGATCCACCTTCCTCTGCCTCCTGAGTGCTGAGATTAAAGGTGTGCACCTCCACCACCCAGCTGATGTAACTATCAATGCTCCTCCATCTGCCTCGTACTGCCTCTGCCTTATCCCCTGACTCTCTGAGCTGAGAGACAACTTTTCTATTGTGAGGGTTGGGCATGTCTGACCTCTGACTGACTCACTCTGCTAACTCTTCCTCTGATTTGCCTGTCACTTTGCCTGCCCTTCATTCTGATTCATCTCAGACATCACCTCCTGACTTTCTGAGCTCTGCTTCCTGTCTCCCAAATACTGGGATTAAAGGCATGCACCACCCTTGCCTTCTGAATACTGGCATTAAAAGCGTGTGCTACCACTGCTTCCTGAATACTGGAATTATAGATGTGTACCAACATTCCTCCTACCCTAGAGCAGCCATGCTCCCAGATTAAAAGATTAAACATTCCTTTACATCCTCCCCTCCCTTGCAGTGTTCACCTCAGAGAACACCCTATTACACTTCCTGAACGTTAACCTCAGTACTGAGGTTTTACCTGGCCCACCCTGTGGCCACAGGAGATGTGATTGGCCATGGCTGATCATCCTTCAAGCTGGGTACAAAAGACAATTCTTAGACGGTCCCCAGGATTTCCACACCATCCAGATGGATCCTTAACAATTCCCATGACTGTAAATATGATGGATTTCAGCCCTGTGCTGAGGTTATGCTTTATAACACAGTTGACCTCCAGTCAGGAAGTCCCTGCAGCAGCACTGTCCTTTGTGCCAAGGACCAGAGTCTAGCAAAGCTTGGGAAAGGTCCAGCTGGCATCAAGCAGGTATGTGGGGTGAGGTTCACCCTGAGGAGGAGGAATGACTTCACCTGAAAGGAATAAGAACAACCTTGAGTCCTCCAGAGGAAACAAGAAGGAAGAGTTACAGGAGAGCCAGAGTGTGTATTCTGAAAGGTTCATCTCCTTCCTCCTGATCTCAGGGTATGTGGGCACCTGCCATTAAAGTGAGATTTGCTTAAGACATTTTAATGCCAGGATGCAAGCCTTAGAGATGCCCGGGAGCAAGGAGCAGAAAGAAGTTTGATGTCATGATCTCTGTCTTGTAGGCTCTGAGATTGGTCCCTTAGGCAGTGGTTAAAGAAAAAAAAAAAGAACACATGAACTGAAGTTCCCTTTTACCCAGGAACCTTCAGAGAAGTCGGAACAGCTGTAACTTTGTCTTTAGTGGCTCTTTGGTAAACACTGGGTGGGCTGTAGAACCAGTAGAGGCAGAATAAAGAGCAGGAGATGCCAAGGTGATGAAGGACTCAGCAGGCAGGCAGGAGGATGGCCGCAGGGAGGGGTGCGGGTGCATTCGGTCCAGAAGCAACATCTGGAAATTGGGAGAATGCATCATAATTAATTCGGTATATACTTACCCAGTCAGGAAGCATGCACTTGTTTTTGTTAAAATCACAATGCAATGAGAAATAGTGGGTTTGGATTCCTCACCCCGCCCTCCCCCCCCCAAAAAAAACAGGATAAAACGAAGCCTTTGTCTTGAATTGTTGCTTTTCTCTGATTTTCAACTGGGTTGTACCCCAAATCTTTCTCTGCGTCTGCCCCTGTTACAGGCTTTGGGTGGTGCCTGCTTCCTTTATCCTGTACCCCTTTTTTGTCTGTTTTGTTTGAGGTACAGAGGATCGAACACAGACATCTATGATGCTAGGCAAACTCTCCGCCGCCATCCACATGCTGATAATCATCAGGAATAAATGTGCTAACCGAAGCCATGGTCATCTCAGGGAACGAAAGATGAGTGAAAAGCAAAGCCTCCATGCGTCTCGCAGGCCTATCCATGTCCTCCATACCCTGCACTGCATGCCTGCACACACCCTTTCATTAACCTGTTCAAGGAAGACTGACCCGGACCAATTACAGTATCAGCATACTGCTAGGTTATTCCTTCCATTTTAAATGATTTTGTTATGAATGTATGTATAGCTGTCTGATTCTTTGTTGGTCTGACGGCCTGGGGACACACTTCCTCAAATGTATGTTGTTGTTTTTTTATGTTGAAATTTTCCCTCTTGACTAAGCATGCAGTGTCTAGTTACACTTCCTCATCGATTCAGGGAAGTCTCTTTTTTCCATGTATACAATTTAAAGAGCAAACATTGAATGACCCGAAGGATGCACTGCCTTTCACCACTCTGACGTGTATAAACAGATAGCTCAGAGTTATTGCCAGGCAGATCTTTTGGAGGCAGCAGACAGGATGTACAGTTCTACAAGTAGGCCAGATATCTTAAAGGAATAAAGGCCCGAAGATCCAACCAAGATGAAATTCAAGCCCCGACACCTATTACCTGTGTGAGCTCGGCCAAACAGCATCAGCTCTCCATGCTGAAAACCCAAGAAGTGCTCAGGAGCTATAGTACAATAATGGTAGCGTAACAATAGACACAAAACGGATGTTCTCACATGTCATGCACATTGGTGGTAATAAAATACACTGTTCAAAGTTACAGTACTATCTAGAAGATTCTACAAGCACAGACTTCAGACATATTTTTTTCCTTAAAAAAAAAAATGCTTCCAAAAAAGATGTCTTCTATTACAAAATAAAGAACGCTAGCCAGTCATAATGGTATGTACAGTACTATAACCTGGGTACTCCAGATCTAAGGCAGGATGACCCGGCCATCTAAAGACCTTGTCGCAAACAAGAGGGACGATGGTGCTAATTTGAAGCCAAGTCTAACTGTCTTATTGCTCAATCTTTTCCCATCAGAACAGGTTAATTCCTTTCGTCTACTTAAAAGCTTGTGTGAGCCATGACCTCCCTTTTCTTTGATGCCCTACATTCTGTCAGGAAATCCTGCCAGGGCTATCTCAGAAATGTCTCAAGTCTAACCACCATCACCACATCCACAGCTAGTTTACTAACCCAAGCCGACACCTCGAAAAGGGGTAGTGGTGGATAAGATCAGCGCACATCATGTGGACTTCTTGAAGCACTAACAAGGAAGGAGAAGAGGGCCTGGAGAGATAGCTGTCCTTCCAGGGGACCTGGGTTCAATACCCAGAATCCACTCGGTGGGTTACAACCAGCTGTAACTCCAGCTTATTAACGTCCCATCATGGATGGAGGAGGGGATCGTGAGCTGCACCCCTACTCTCTGAAGAACTAAAGGCATTAATGCTCGCTGGGGTAAGACGAGTCATTCTCTTTAGTGCTGTAGCTGTGTTTCTCCCCACACTCCAGCCGCCCAGGCTCCAGCCGCCCATGTTCCAGGGTCTGCCACCTCTCCTGCACGTGAGCATCCCAAATTAAACTCAACGGTTCACTGAAGCAAAATGAAATAAGATGTGAAAGGAGGGAGAGGCCGTTTAGAAGAGGAAAGGGCGTGGCAGGAGTGGGTGGGGCAGAGAGGGCAAAGGAATGAAAAGGACTGAAACTCAATCCATGAAACTGTCAAAGAATAAAAAAAAATTTTTTTTTCATTTAAAAAATTTCAAAGGAGATAGACGTTGGCAGGGTTCAGTCTCCAGTGCCAAGCAAACAAACAAAACCACAGCATATGCAATGTGAGAGTATATTCTACATCTCTTTAATTTAAAAGAGAAAAAGGAAAGGAAGAGGAAAAAATATACACATGGCTAGAGAGATGATTCAGCAAATCAGAGTGCTTTCTGTGCTTGCAGAGTACCCAGGTTTGGTTCCCAGTACCCACATGGTGGCTCACAACCATTTGTAACTCGAGCTCAGGGGATCCAATGCCCTCTTCTGGCCTGTGTGGGTACAGCATACACATGCTGCATATACACACATGTGTGCAAAATACTCATACACACTTTTAATTTTTAAAAAATACAGCTGGGCAGTGGTGGCACACACTTTTAATCCCAGCACTTGAGAGGCAGAGGCAGAGGCAGAGGCAGATCTATTGAGTTTGAGGCTAGCCTGGTCTACAGAGCGAGTTCCGGGACAGCCAGAGTTACACAAGAGAAACCTTGTCTTGAAAAACCAAAAACACAAAACAAAACATAATTATAATAACATAATTAATAATCACAAGGGTTTTTGTTTGTTTGGTGGTGGCGGCGGTGGTGGTGATGGTGGTGGTGGTGGTTTTTCAAGACAAGGTTTCTCTGTGTAGCCCTTGCTGACCTGGAACTCACTCTGTAGACCAGAATGGCCTCTAACTCAGAGACCTGCCTGCCTCTGCCTCTCTAGTGCTAGGATTAAAGGCACATGCCACCACCGCCCAGCAAGGATTCCAAATTTTAAATCAAAGAAATGAAATATCATGAGCCTCACAGTGTGGGAAAATAAAACCGGACTAACGGCCTGCTACACTCTAATGTGTTCCACTACTGCCTGTCCATTCTTCGATCTGTATGTCATAGTTTCTATGGAAGTGAAATCTCACTCTCTATGTTCAAGATCTGAGACCCTACCATACACCTCAGATGATGCAGAGGCTGCAAAGAATGAGCAGGCCTTGTGGTCTTACTGCTTTTCTAGAAATTTTTAAGGTGCAGTAGGAACTGAGGGTACCGCTGATCTGGCCCCGACGTCTCATGGCCCCTAACCCTGACATGCTGTGACTCACAACAGTGTGTCATACAAATCCTGGCAGGATACAGAGCCAGAGTCCAAGGCAACAGGCAACTCTGGGACCTAAACTCACATTTGATCCCAAGGATGTGCTAGGGGTAGAGGCCGAGAGACTCAGCGGTCTCCCTTCCCTGCTCCCCACTCCTCATAGGCTCGTCCCCTCAGAGCTAGCCTTAAAGTATAAACAAGGCCGTGGAGGGAGGGTTCAGGAGTTAAATACCATGACCTCAGGGCACATCGGTGGTTCCTGTGACCTCCTGAGTGAGAAGGCCTATGAACATTTGGTGCCCATTAACACTCATTCCTTGGCCTCTATGAATGGGTTTTGTCATTTGCAGAAGTGTCTTTTCTATGCATTCCAGATGAAGAGATTCATGCGCTATGTGGCCTTTTGTGCCTGGATCCTTAGCTTAGCAGCCTGATTTCCTGGTCTGTCCACACTGCAGCATCTAATGGTACCCTTGTGGGTTCTGTCTGTTGTCTGGAAGTTTTATTACACACACTGGCTTCAGGAATTCAGTCCTTCTTAGCAACTGCTTTTCTCTTGGTGGTGGGGATATCTCTCATTTCCTTCAATTTCTCTTTCCTTCCTTTTGTCCTTGGAGTCCCCGGGCAGCTGTGGTGTGGCTACTTGCTCATATATTATGACCTGATATGGAATGTCCTCCCATCTGTTGAAGGCTTGGTTCCCAGCCTTGAAAGGTTCTGGAAACTTTAGGGGTGGGACCTAGCTAGAGGAAGTGGGTCATTGGGGGTATGTCCTTGAGGATACCTTGTCCCTAATTCCTTCTTGTCTATCCCTCTGTTCCCAGGTTACCATGCTGTGAAGTGTTCCATGCCTACTCCACCATCGTAGGCTGCGATCCCTCTGGAAGTGGGAGCCAAAATAAGTATTTTTCTCCTTTAAGTTTTTGATTTATACTTATAAATTTTTGAGACAGAGTCCCAGGTCACTCAGGCAGAACTTGACACCTGTTCTTGCTTCTACTTTCCACACACTGGGATTACAAGGCATATGTTGTGGAAGTTTATTTTTAGTTATGTATAAAATAATTGTTTTGTGCACTATTGGGTGAGGGACTGCCTGGGTCTTGGCATTTTGTATTGTTTGCAGGTGTTGGACTTGTGTGTGGGGAGGTTTGATTGCTCATGATCTGCATGTGCTATCAGTAGAACACCTGAGGAGTTCTGGATCAATAAAAACAGTTGAGCTCAGATGCTTGGGGTTCCACTGCCCAGTATGGCGCTGGCCAGGACAGTGGTCCCCTCTGCTGAGGCCTGGCAGGGTTTGCACCTATGATTATGCCTCCGTGTCTTCCTTGGTGAACCTCCCTATAATCTTACAACTACAAATGGCATACCAATGTAGGGCACAACATCACACCAGCTAATCCAATGTGGAGACAGAAAAGAAAGGAAAAAAAACTCCAGACCTCAGAGTTGGCTTGGTTTGGTTTTCTGCAAACCTGTCTAGATACTGGTGAGGTGAGGTGGTCCTGATAAGACACATCTGCTGTGGTGATGAGAACTCCACCTCATGAGGAAACAAGATGATCAGTTGTTTTTCTGCAAATCAGACTCTATCTTAAAATTTGGAAAGTGTTTCCTCAGGGTCAGCACACAGAAAGTGTCATCTAGAACTGGCCAAGATCGTATCTCATGCTGGCAGCCGAACTTGGTACTGTAAGAGTTAACCCAGGTGGTGCTGGCTTTGAAGGCACGAAGAGGTTATGGAAAGCAACTGAGGCTTGACAGTATGAGAGTCCAGGAAAGCCGTTAGTGAAGATGCAGCCTCAGTAGTAGTTGAAGGCCCAAAATGAAAGGGTCACGTAGAGAAGTTGAGGCTTGGCACCATGAAGAGAGCAAGGAGAGGCCATTAGTGAAGCTACAGCCCAGATGCAGGGACCCCAGCAGTTTTTGAGATGCCAGTACCATGGGATGACCACCAAGAACAGCAGCAGCTGTAGAGTGAAGCCAACCGGAGCCTAGAGGACGAACTGTGTGTGCTGCAGAGGGCAGAGCTAGAGAGTGATTCAAGCCCTTTGGAGGAGCCCAGAAGATCGTGAGTGAATTCCAAATAGCTGGACATTGATAACGTTTTCCTGCTGTCCAAAGACATTGTGAAAAGCTTAATAGATGTTTGGTATCATTAGGTCCTGTGCCTCATAATTGTTTCTCTTATAAATGGTTTTGCTGGCATAGTGTTAAATTGTGTTGTAGAGATAAAAAACCAACTTTTTGATTGGCTTACACAGAAAAGGGGAATTGTTAGAGAAGTTTATTTTTAGTTGTGTTTCAAATAATTGTTTTTGTGCACTGTTGAAAAAGGGAATGCAAAGGCCTTGGCATTTTGTATTGTCTGCAGGTGTTGGATTTCTGTGGGGGATGTTTGATTGCTTATGATCTGCACCTGAGGAATTTTGAATCAATAAAGGCACCTGAGCTCAGAGCTCAGGGTTCCACTTTGGAGTACGGCACTGGTCAGGACGGTGGTTCCCTCTGCAGAGGTCTGGCAGGGTTTGAGTCTATGAAATGCCTCTTGTCTCTCTTGCTGAGCCCACAAAGCAGCATACTAGTATACTACACAGAAAGCCAGTTGAGCCCAACAATGTCTGCCTCCCAACTACAGAAACATGACCAGCCACTTCACACTCCCTCCAACAAGCCTCCCCTGCCACGATGCCACAGTCCCCTCAAAACATGACCCAAAAATAAACTCTCCCTCCTGTGAGTGTCTTTGTCTAGTGTTTTGTTGTGGCATCGAGAAAGCTGACGGATACCGTTCAGACACCTGTCCCCAGCGGGAACCATTGCCTCTGCTGCTTTTCTTCGTATCAGTCTCAGACCAGCCTCCCTCACCCCCAGCTCATCAGATATGCTTCAGTAACCTGAACTCCAAAACCGGAAGGTAGAGCCACTGCACCTCTTCCTCGGTCCTCTGAGCACCTTTGTAAACTGGCCAGTCTGTGACATCCCCCACACATCACCTCATCACACACACCAGCTGCCCCGAAGCTCCCACCACATCAATACGATCCCAGGGTGGCTGTCTACATCCACATAACCGTGTAATGAAGGGGTCACTCGTCATGTTAACCCTTGACCTCAAGATGAACTGAAAGGAGAATCCAGTTTCTACTTCAAAAAGATGAACTGGCAGCTGCTGGTTTAGAATTGTCCCAACATCCCTGACCTTAAAACAGCCTCCTTCTTTAGTTTGTGGAAACCCAGCACATCCCTGGCTGTGCTGAGAGGGGAGGAAGATAACCTCAGGGTGAGAAAGCCTAAGACTGGTGCCTGGGCCAGCAGAGGCACAGCTTTGACTTCTGCACACCCTGCCATGTAATCTGATCCTCATCCTGATTGACCTGGGACTTTCCCCAGTTTCAGCTCTGAAATTCCCTCATTTGGGGAAACTCCTTGGTCTCTGGCAAAGCAGGGAAGCAAGTCACCATGCAAAGCATGGCCACACTTAACTACGGCTGTGACTAGAGATAGAGATAAAAGACCGGGTGTGGTAGTGACACATGTGTAATCTTGGAGACTGACGCAAGAGGTTCTTGAGTTCAAGGCCAGCCTGGGCTCTATAAAACATTTCAGTCCAAAGTGCCATGTAATGTGAGCCAGTCTATGGGAAAGCAATCTTTATTGTTATTGTGCTGCGCCTAACACGCCAAACAAGTATTTACCGACGGTGGTGACTTGGCCACCCACAGTTTCAAAGCTAGCAAGTAATAAATCCTTGGCAGGAGGGATGCAGAATCCAGGAAAGGGCAGAGCCTGGCATCATTTTTCATTGTTGTTTAAAAGGGGGATAGGGGGTAAGCTATGTAAACCAGTGGTTCTCAATCTTCCTAATGCTGTGACCCTTTAATACAGATCCTCATGTTGTGGTGATCCCCCAACCATAAGTTATTTTTGCTGCTACTTCTATAACTGTAATTTTACTACTGCTATGAATTGTAATGTAAATATCTGATATGCAGAGAATCTAAGTCGACTCCTGTAAAAGGGTCGTTCAAAGGGGTCTCCACCCACTGGTTGAGAACCACTGCTATAGACAAAGATAACCTTGAACTTCTGGTTCTCCTGCTGCCCTTGCCAAGTGCTGGGATTACTGCCATGCACCACTCACCATGCCTGGCTGATACGGTGCTGAGACAGAACCTAGACTTCCTTTGTGCTAGGCAAGCACTCTGAGCTACACCTCAGCCTTGTTTTAATTATTGCTGTGTGGTTTATGTCACCAATATGGATTAAGAAACACCTATGAGATTTGCAAAGCAAAGCTCCAGGTGTGTTCATGAGAGATTTTCCAGAAATGATTAGACCATAAGTGCTCTGACTGTACCCATGGATTCCTAAAAGCATCCTGAGTAAGCGGCAGGAAGTAGGAGGCGAGGCCTAGCTGAAGTCCCTGGGGGCGAACTGTCTCGCTCCTTGCTTCCTGTCTGTTATGGGGTGAGTGGCCTCTGCCACATACTTTTCCTCCATTGCTGTGAAAGTTTATGTTTAGTTACGTATAAAATAATTTTGTGCACTGTTGGGGAAACAGAGGCCTAGGCCTTAACATTTTGTGTTGTCTGCAGGTGTTGGATTCCTGTGGGGGAGGTTTGATTGCTCATGGTCTGCATGTGCTATCAGTAGAACACCTGAGGAGTTCTGGATCAATTAAAACACCTGAGCTCAGGGTTCCACTGTCCAGTATGGTGCTGGCCAGGATAGTGGTTCTCTCTGCCTAGATCTGGCAGGGTTTGCACCTATGAATATGCCTCCGTGTCTTCATGACTGAGCCACCCAACAGCTTACTGCTACGCTCCATCATGGTCTGCAGCCCAGAAATAACAGAGTTGAAGACTTTGGGCTGAAATCTCTGAAACTGTGAGTCAAAATAAATAATCACACCCTGAAAGTTTTTTGTTGGTGTTTATTTGGGGGTGTGTGTGTGTGTGTGCAGTGAAGGAGAACGCTACATTGGCTAATATAGATGTAGGAGATAAATCAACTCTTGGGGGCCTGCAGGCCCTAAGCAGAGTAAAGGAATGAGGGGAGGGAGGCAATGGAAGGAAGAATACTCATCGTCTCTGGGAAGAGGTGGAGGTTTTCTGAGAATTTGGCAGCCACCACTTTTCACACCCTTTGCTGTCCTTAATCTCAGCCATGGTGACTGTCGGCACGCCAGGAAGGGTATGCAATTTAGTGTACAAATTACAATTTAGCTCCAGGCTGTGATTGTTCTGGCAGCCATCTGAGATCCAGGCTTCTGGGAATTGCCACCCCTCAGCAAAGCTGGTGTCATCTCTTTCCTCGGGTCCTTGGAACCAAGGGTGAGGAAGTACCCTGGGTCTCAAGCTTTGCAGAGTTTTCTCCTGATGACTGGTTCACCTCATCTTTTCTACTTGGTCCTCTGCTCCATCTTTGTCTCCTTCTTCATTGAGGGATTCATGTAATATTTTTACGTTATGTGTATGGGTGTTTTGCCGGCACATGTCTGTACACCATGTACATGCCTAGTGCCCGTGGAATCCAGAAGAGGGAAACAGATACTCTGGAACTAGAGTTACAGATGACTGTGAGCCACCATATGGGTGCTGAGAATTGTATCCAGGTCCTCTGGAAGAGCAGCCAGTGCTCTTAACCACTGAGACATCCCACTACCCTGGTCCCTAGAGACCTTCAAAGAGCTATCCATCTAAGCCTAGGACCCAGTTTATATTCCCATTCTCTTCTTCCTGAAGGTCTCAGGAGGATCCAAGATGCTGTGAGCTAATATAGAAATGTTTGGCACCAAAGGGCTTAGCGAAAGTGATCTTACGGTGCTCCAGGCTGTCAGCATCCATGGTGTTCAGAGGGTAGAGTTCAGGCTGAGCTATTTATACCGGGTGGTGAGGACCTGGCGTAGACAGTCCAACAATAGCTGTCTCCTGATGGAAAGGCTGAGAATCCAGGAGTTGTTCAGTCTATGAGGATGAATGGCCCAGGAGTCCTGGAGGGTTCCTAGAGAGCTGCCAGTCTTTAGTCTGTAAGCTCTGCAGAACATTCAGGAAGTCATTCATCTCTGTTAGGTGTTCTTCATTATGGAAGACAACAGCAAGCAGAATGTGTGTGTGTGTGTGTGTGTGTGTGTGTGTGTGTGTGTGTGTGTGTGTGTGTTGGCAACAGAGTGTGTCAGAATCATTCTGGCCAAATAGGTTCAGGAACCCCTCAGGTTGGGGACCTACTCCTTCAGGAACTGCCCATCATTTTTGACACCCAATCCTGGTCCTCTTTGGCTTGTTCTCAGAGTCCTCCAGTTATTTCTACCAAGCATTCTTTCACAGTGAGATAAATCTGGCTAACACAGTGGTACCATTCACACAACATAAATAAGCCAATTAAGTACATGACCTTGAGGCAGCACAGAGCACGGTGTAACCACCACCACACCTAATCCCCAACACAGCCATCACCTCAAATAGACCCTCACATCCACGAAGCTAGCTGGTCCTCCCTGTTTCTCCCGTGGAATCTGAGCCTCTGAGAAGCACCAATCTGAGTTCTATCTCTGCAAATTGTCCTTTTCTGGGCATTTCATATAAATGGGTAAGACATTAAGTTCCACTTTACACAACCTAGAGTCACCTAAGGCTTAATTAATCAGTCTTAATTAGGGGCTATCCGGGCCAGGCTGGGCTATGGATATGTCTTGCAGGGATTGTCTTGATTACTTCAATTAATGGGGAAGGGGCAGGAGAGATGACTCAGTGAGTGAGAATAGTTGCTGCTCTTGCAGAGGATCCAGGTTCAGTTCCCAGCACCTAAATAGCAGCTCATGGCCATCTGGAACTCTCCGGAGCCTCACATCCTCTCTTGATCATCAAGGGCACAGGCAGGCACAGGATGCAGGTATATACATACAGATAAAACAATCATATACATAGAATAAAATAAATAAATCTAACTTTCTATTTTAAAAAATTGACATGGAAAGATCCTGCCTAAGTGTGACTGACACACCTAAATGTGGCTGACACCAACGTCCTGGGTTTGGGTCCTGATCTGTGCAAAAGAGGACGGTGCAATCTGGCTCTAGGCATGCCTGCGTCCTTTGTCTTCCAGTACCTGACTATGGGTGTGAATAGCTGCTTCCGGATACTGCCTTGACTTCATTATAATGATGGACTGTCACCTGGAATGGTGAGCCAAGTAAACTGTCTCCCTCACAGTTGGGTCTATCTCAGGGTATTTGGTCACAGCGACACAAAGGGCACTAAGACGATGGGATCATACTTCCGAGGCTAGCATCTTTAACTCTGCACAGGTTCATCCATGTTCCGTGTCCGTGCTTTGTCCCTCTCATGGCTGAGTGTTATTCTATCGCACAGGTAGACCACACTTTGCTTATCAACGGTTACTTTTCTCCTTGTGAATTCTGACACTAGAACCCAGACCCAGGTGCGTATGGTAAGTGTGCTTGGAGACTGAACTTGCCCTCCCCTCCCTGTGATAACTTTTTTTTTTTTTTTTGAGGTTTGAGCTGAGCTCCAACTTGCTCTGAGAAGCTACAGAAACAAAGTTGCTCTTGATCTTGTTTTTAACCTCACAAATAAAATATCAATACAAACTCTTAGCTTCATTTCTGTTGCTGGGACAAAACATCCCGACAAAAGCAACTCCTATGCCAAGAGTACACACAGTAGCCGGTGCTCACATCTCAAGCCTAAGGCATGGCAATGGGACAGTAGAGGATGAAGAGAAGATAGGGAAAGGGGAGAAGAGTCCTCCCGCTTTCTTGGCAGAACCCCAGACTGAAGTAACCTTTAAAAAGCAATTAAATCAAACAGCCAGGCAAGTGGTGGTACACACCTTTAATCCCAGCACTCAGGAGGCAGAGGCAGGCAGATCTCTGTGAGTTCACGGCCAGCCTGGTCTACAGAGTGAGTTCCAGGACAGCCAGAGTTACAAAACAAAAACAAACAAAACCCAGTAATGAGATACCAATATTGGGAGAAAGGGGAAGAGAGAGGAATACAATTCCTATTGAGAGCACACCCCCAGTGACCTAAAGGCCTCCCCTAACCTGTCTCCCAAATGATCCACCCCTCCCAACAGAGCCACCCTCAGAGCCCAGGCCTAAACATGTGGGACATTGTGGAGACTTCTAAATTAACATCTCACATGGACAGAGGCTCAATATCTTTATTCCCTCCTTCAGTGACACTTTCCTTCTGCCTGCAAGGATGCTCAGGTCTCCTCAACAAATATATAAACATATATATATATATATATATATATATATATATATATATATATATATATATATATATATATTCTTTTTTCTCTCACCACCACACTTTATTACCACACCTTTCTCTTCTTCCATACACCCACTCAGTGGTTAATCACCCTCATTTTGGCTTTCCTAGCTGCTTTATTAACCCTTTCTCCAGTCTCCTCCATTCTTCTCCTTGTCCACATTTGATGTATTGACCAGCCCCTCCCTTCTGAGCTTTCTCTTTGCCTTGTTCCTCCTCTGCCTCACCCTGGCATCATTTGTGTTCCTGTCTCCTTCTCCTGTTTGGTTGGGAAATCCTGGAGGCAGAGTCCTCTGCAAGGACTTATCGGCTGTCAGTCAGCATTGACTGTGGAAAATTCAGATGAGCCGTGTGGGTGCACTTGTTCCAAAACAAGACAGCGTGCAGACTTTCCTTCCAGTAAGTGATCAAGAGCCTCTTCTTGCTCTTGACCCTGGGGCTTATCTTGCTACATGACCCTGGAGCATACCAAGATTCATTCATCAGGCTCCGGTTTCCTGAAGAGGCTTTAGGCACACGAGAAAGAATATGACTTTAGCCTCAGAGGAAATGGTATGATTTTGACGTATTCTGGATGTCATTAGAAAGCTTCAAGGATGGGTTTGCCAAGTTCCCTTGGTGCTCATAGAAGTCACTGCTGCTTTTGCACTTAGCTAAGTAACCTTCGATACTGTGTGGTTATAGCGTGATAACCACATGTTGCTTTATCTGTAGGGCTTTCACCACCGATAGAAGTGTCTTCTCACATCAACCACACAGCAGCACTGCTCTGATCCAGGTGGTTGTTCTCTCTGCCGAGGGGGATGGGTACAAATTACACACTGACTGCAAGGTTGCCCTGGGCTGAGTGGAGTGGGCTAGCCCACAGATGCGACTCCTAGAAGTGCAATCTCCTATCCCTGCTGGATATCCATTAGTTCTAACTAAGCAAACCTCACCAGAACTTCGAGTGTCATAGCAGGTGGTTCACATGGTTCTGGAAAGTACACAGGGTTATCCCAAGCTATGACTCTGCCTTCCTTTGCATCTGGTAGCTTAATGGATCTGCTTCAGGAGGGCAGAGGGATGCCTGAGGTAGGGTCTGGTCACCTTCATCAATTGTCCAGGAGGCAGCTACTTCAGTAGTTCCTAAAGCCCTCTGCAAAGTGTTCACTTTCGTAGGAAGGCTTCTGGGGCATAAAAAAGTAAGTCTTTTTTACCAGTGGCTTGGATTATACCCTCTCAGTGTGGCAATCCATTCTGCTTCCAGAAACACTGACCGGCACCTTCTGAGGGGTTGTAGCAGGAAGTGTGTTAGACTCGACTCTCGCAGTGCAGTTCCATTGCAGCAACACAGCAGCTACTGCTGTTTCTTAAGCAAGCCGCACGCAGTCGGGCAGAAGCTGAGACAGAAGAAGCGATCCTCTCCCAGCAACTCTGCTCAGGGGGACTCTACACATGTTGGCATAGTCAAAGCCCAAGGCTTGTCCAAAACATACACATGTGTACACGCACCACAGATACACACATATGTATGCATACATACATACTACGCATGCACTCACATACAAACACATACCACGTGCACACACATGCGCACAGGAGAAAGACTCTCTGCCCCAAAGTAAACAAAGCAAATAAACAAAATTCACAAGAGGTTCAGGTACAACCCTTCCAAAGTAGTGACAGCGATCAAATCAAAACATACAGTTGGGGGAAAAAAGGTTCAAATACTTTTAAAATTTCTTAATGCTTCTTGAGGAAAGGGCAAACTCAGTTCCCCACTACCACAAAGGGCAGTTGAGTTTCCCCCACCTGTAAACCGTAGGGGCAACACCTCAGGAGTGCGCTGGGTAAGGCTTGCCTTGGAAAACCAGCTCTGTGGATGTGGGATCTCCCCTGCCGGGTAAGGATTCAATATATATTTCTAAAACAAAGGGAGTCACAGTGACTGAAGTCAAGGGAATATCAGCAAGGGTATTCAAATAGGTGTTTACAAAGAAAGAGAGCTGGGATAAGCATTTTTTTTAAAGCCAAAAGAGTTGATGATGGGAAATCCTTTTGGTTTTATAAGCTGATGAAGAATTGTTGAAGAGGGCCTGAAAGATGGCTCAGCAATTAAGGGCACTGGCTGCTCTTGCCAAGTACACTGATTTCCAGCACCCACTTGGCGTTCACATGCATGGATCAAATACCCTCTTCTGACCTCAATGGGCACCAAGTGTGCACATAGTTCACAGACATACACATAGGCAAAAAGCTCATATACACAAATAAAGTAATTTTTAAAAAGAATTGTTGAAAAATCAGATACCTATGATGTATCCCAGGTGGTGACTAGAAGTGAATTGTTGTGTGATTCAGAGCCAGTGAAGACAAGCAGAAAGTCATTCCTGTGGAAGATGAAGCCGACACAAACTGAGTAAAATGGCCTCATGCTGTATGGGAGGGAGCCTGGGAATCTTAATTTTCTAGGACAAGGAATTCACAAGCTAGCAAGGTTCTGGGTAGTCTGAGAGCAAGACCCACAGCCACTGCCTTCCATCCCAGGTTTGTGTGAGACTCAGTGGAGCAATCACGCAGCACAAGACTGGGTAAATGGGACTTGTTACTTGTCACGGGAGGGCCTGGACATAACTCTAGGTACTGACAGCTTCTACAGTGACTCACATATGCTCCTCCATGTGACTTACCGTTCTGCAGTGAGCCCTGCATTGGGGAACTGCTCTAATTAGGGCAACTGCCAGGCTCTTCCTGGAACCTTACAGGATCCCAGAGAGTAAATTTTATTGTACACATACATGCACACACACATATGCCCTATGATCTTAATCTTTCGAGAAAACAGATCAATCTGAGGTTCTCTGAATTAACAAGAACCAAGAGATTTCAGGATATACATCCTGCCCTGAGCGTCCAGGCAAGCAAAACCTCAGGTCTTCCCTTCCCAGTCCCCACTGGTGGCTTCCAGAATCCCTGTGGTGTCTCCTTGGGTTTGCTGGTACTTATACTAGTGGGGATCAGGAATGCTAAAGCTTTGATATCTACCTGAAATCCTTTTTAAGGACATGAGAAACTGAAAGACACTCTATTCTCTGCTGGACACTATTCACTCCTTGTTTTAAGGAAGCACAATCTGTATCGTGTCCCATTTTGTAATATATACACTCAGGAGGGCCTCTGATGGTAGGAGGTGGAGGAGAAGAGACAAGATGTTTGTGGAATGTGACTGCCTGACAATCAAAAATGCAACATGTGTAGGATGGAGAGAGGGGACAGACATGGCCAGTGATGAACAGAGTAAGAAAATAAACCTGGGGTGGAGACCCGAGGAAAATTGCTCTTTCCTGCAGATTTCATTTGAATCTGAACTGTCCCACCAAAGCTCATGTTTTGATTCTTGGTTGGCTACCAACTAATGGTGCTATTTCAGGAAGCTGTGGAAACCTTCAGGAGATGGGGCCTTGCTGGCAAAAGTAGATCACCAGGAGCTGGTATCTGCTCCTGGTTCCTTCCTTGCTCTCTGGTCCTCTGTGATGTGAAAAGCCTCCACCACATACTCCTGTTGACCATATGCGATAGGCTGAAACTCTCTAATACCGTGAGCCAAAATAAATCCTTTCTTATGGAACTGTAGACTGCAAAAGTCACTAACACTTGTGCCAATCTGAGTTTGATCCTCAATGAGAGGGTACCCAGCAACAAACCAAACTTCATTCAGCAATCATCAGAGTCTTATTTTGATTTCAAATCTCTTAAGACTCAGTTTATATCCGCAGAAGGCACTCAACTGCAAACACACACAGAAGTCAGTGGGTCTGCTTATGGAGGCCTCACCCCCCCCCCACAGAGACCAATAAATTGTGAAGTGGTCTCAAGCAATGGAAGATAATAGTGATGGAGGGCCCCCAAGTCCTCTGGGAACAGAAGCCAAGATAAGAGATTGAGCTTAGGATTTAGGTTGTAGACATGGGAACAGGGGACCAGGGGAAGACAGGAAGACCATCAAGCTGATAAATCCATAGCAGCGGAAGAAGCAGAGAAGCTGGCACAGGTGGCCTTCAAGAAACACAGCTACAGAGACTCATTGATAGAGAGGCAGCAAGGAATAGAGAGCTGTGGGGTTCCGAACAGGGCTGGTTACAGGAGAATGAATGGCAGCAGCAGAAGATATGATGGACACTAGGCTCTGGAATCCGGCAGGACTGAGGGAGCCCACACCATCGCTTATGAGTCATGTGATCTGGGGCAAGCTGAGCCAGATTTTGATCAGAGGAGCAGAACCATCATGCAGTGTGCCTACATGAACATGCTTATATGTAAGTAGGATGTTATAAATATTTGCTCTGATACGATTACAGGAGTTGACCACACTCTATGTGGCATTCATTCTTATGTCTGAGGATGAAGTGCCTAAGCAGGAAGTTGGGAGAAGGTGAACAGGAAGTAATAGAAGTGGGACAAATCCAAACCCCAAGGGTCACTCCTTCACCAAGCCTCCAATTTGAATATTCATGCAGGTGTCCTGCAGGGAAAGCTAGTGCCCTTTGCCAAGGCACAAAACTAAACACACCTGGCCTAGGAAATTAGGCAGCTATAGAAGAATATCTGGCAGGGGCTTGATCCTGGCATCCCGGGTGCCAACAGATAATTCATGCTCTGTGATCTGCGACAAGGTTTTACTCCCAACCCTAACCTCCCAGTTTAAGGATTAAGGCTGAGCATTCCCTTATACCCATAAACCCTGTGTACAAACACCTGCCCCACCCATGTGACCCAATCCAGGAAAGGAAACCTAGAAAGGGAAGTCACAGCTCAGCAAAGACACAATACACATCCACTCCTGGGGACAGGACCTAGCTCTGATGACTTCTGAATCTCTTGCAATGGAGTCATAACCTATTGTAGCATAAGCATTGAGGGAACTGACATGCCCAGGCAGCCCATTGGCTTCTGTCTGTCAGTTTCATCTACTTGCTATGCGGTAAGTTTGGGCATCCTCCCACAGGCAGCATGTTAGCATGAGGGACATCTTTTAGGATGATCAACTTTCTGGAAGGCAGTGACATCTGGAAAGGCGTGAGGATCTGGGTTTTGTAGAGTCAAAGTTCATATAATATGTGTGAGCTCTCTTTATATAAAATGATATATAATAAAGAACATAAAGTCATGCACAATAGCAAGCATTAATTTAGAATGAGAAAACAAACAATAAATTACAGTTTTAAGGCTGCCAGATGCACGAAATCTAGAAAAATAAGGAAATATGACTACCCACCATCCTTTAAAATTCCCTTTTCTTGCTTCTTTTACTATATTATTTTTGCCTCTGTGTGTGGCAACCTTGCATGGGATCATTTAGAAAAAGAAAGGTAACTCAGTCCCTTCTGTGGCATGATTTATCAAAATGTGCTTTTTAAATTATGGATTAGAAAAGTTACTTTGACTTCAGAATTAGGATATATGTGAACGTGCGATGTAAAATGCCAAATGTTGATCTCTACATATGTGAACACACTCACACGCATGTACATTTATATACAAATAAAGTTTTGTCTTTTCTCTAGCACGAAGAGCCAAAATTTGCTTTTGTTAATATTTTATTTTACATTCTGTGTGTCTGTCTGTGAGTACATGCAACACAAGCGCAGTTGCCCAGAGTCCAGAAAAAGTTGCTGGATCCCCTGGAGCCGGAGTTACAGGAGGTTGAGAGCTGCCTGACATGGGTCCTGAGGACTGGACTTGGATCCTCTTCAAGGACAGCCAGCGCTCTTACTGCTGAGCCAACTCAGCTGCCAACTCAAGCCCCTAAAATTTAGTTTTTATTATTGTCAGTTTAGAAAAGCTTTTTTTCACTTCGTAACTACTGTTGATCTCCATCTATATATGCTATAAAACATCATGGCATTTCTCAAGACTTGCAAATCCCCACCAACACTTCCCTTCAGAAGTGTGTCAGAAGGAAACTCAAAGAGGAAAGACACAGAGATCTTAACAAAGTGGCTAAAATCTCCTACTTTTCAGATTTCACAAAAGACCTGACCAGGGGCTGGAGAGATGACTTAGCACTTAAGAGCGTTTGCTGCTCCTGCAGAGGACCAGGGTTCAGTTCCCAGCACCCCCATGGTAGCTCACAACTGTCTGTAACTTCAATTCCAGGGAATGTGATGCCCCTTACAGACTCCTACACACACACACACACACACACACACACACACACGCACACATACGCACACGCACGCACCCACACACATGCAGACAAGCATATACACATATACATAACATTAAACAAATAAATATTTTTTAAAAGCATGTGACCATGTGCACACAGGGCCAGGAACAGCTCTTGTCCTCATGGTCTTGAAAGATGCAAATGCTCTGAGGTTGGAGCTCTTAACTGTGTTTACAGTAAACCTGCCTCCGAAGGGAGCCACAGCTGGGAACTAAGAGAGAATACACAGAGACAGAAGCACGTGACATGATGTTATGCTGGTGCACAGGGGGATGATAGAGTCAAGAGTGCCATACACCTTTCACAGGAAGTACCAGTGGATCCAGCTCCTGTTATCAGCAGCTGCCAGATCTCAGTAGAAGAGCCAGCTAGCTATTAAGGACCTCAGGATGCCTCTCCAGGAAGGGCAGGAGAATGCAGCCACAGCGCTGAGTTGGCCCTGTCTGGGCAGGTTGCCTTGGGGTAGGGAGAGAACCGTTTGCATTTGAGGTACTTTATGCTTGAGACATGAGATGCCAGTCCAAGGAACGCCTTTTAGGACTGTGCCAGGGACTTCTTCAAGGAAAACACTCTCATTTTAGTAGAGAAAAGCTCCAGAAGGAGATTCTGGAAAGGGGTGTATAGAGGGCAGGGTAGGGTGGCAGCGCTTCCAAAGATTTCCCATCTGGGGTCAAGACCACAGGCTGAAAAGTTCAGGGTTCACAAGCCCTTCATGGCCTCAACTGAGGACACACATGTCCTTTTCGTTAACGTGACACCCTGCATTATAAAAAGAAAACGTGCCTAATGAGGGGAAAAGAGAAGAAACACGTATTCATTACCCACAGTCTGTGCGTTAGACTTTCTCTCTTTGCCTCTTTTAACGCATGGTGCTAATAAGGATCCCTTTCACTTGACCTGTAAATACTCAAGGCACAGTTCAAACTCTTGTTAGATATTTCATGACACCTTTTATAGCAGGCCAACTTCAATTTACACGCACACAAGGAAGGTGTCAGGGGCCCATGAATAATCCCACAGAGGTAGAGACAGAAGGCTCTGAAGTTCAAGGCCAGCTTCCAATACAACCAATCCCGGGCTACCTGAGATCTCATCTCAAAAAAAAAAAAAAAAGAAAAGAAAAAAAGCCTCAGCCATTGGGAGCAATTAAAGAGTATCTGGGCTCAGAGGACTCTTTCCTTTGACTCTTGGTCCCCCTCAACTCCTTCCTGGTGCTGAGCTGGGGGAATGGAATGGGTTTAAACTGGAAGGGTTCAGGCGCGCGGGGAGGGAGGGTGGACGACGACACCGACCCTGCGCCATCCGGCTCTGTGGACACTTCCTCCTACACAGCCACACAGACTGTTAAGCAAGTTCCTTTTCTTCCTCCCCACACCCCCGGATTCTCTGTGGCCCATGTCCTAGCGGGTCCTCTCTACTGTACCCCTATATAACCCTCTGCTTAAAAGGGTTCAAAACTTAGCATCTACTTTTGGACCACTAAAGTGAACAGAATTCAGAATAAATGGATAGGTCCTCAAATTGTGCGTGGCAGAGTCAGGAGATGGGGTGGGCTGGGGCTTGGCCGTCCCGGGTCTCTCCAGAAGGATGGTCCTAGAGGTCCCTGGCCACGCTTCGAGGTCGACTTGGCGGGGTGCGCCAGGCGCCACCGAGACAAAGTGCTGGACTGGGGGGCCCGGGTTCCCGGGAACACCCGGGAAAGTCCCGCGGGCCCGGCGGGGCGGGGCGGGGCGGGGCGGCTCCGAGGCCGGCTGGGAAGAGGCGGGCGCTCCGCTCGCCATGGCCGCTGCGGTGCCAGTCTGAGCGGCGTCCACCCCGCGGTCCCGGGCCGCCCGGGCCATGCGGCTCCCGCCGCTGTGGCTGCCGTCGCTGCTGCTCTGTGGCCTCGGCGCTACGGCGCCCTGGCAAGGTAAGCGCGGCCCAGGATCCCCTCCCCATGCCTCCGCGGGTGCCGCGTCCACGCGTGGGTGTCTCGGGGAGCCTGCACCCGGCTCAGGGTGGGGGAGGTCTGCAGCGGCTCCCGATACGCGAGCGCCGGCGATCGGGCGGGGGACCAACCCCGAGAGGTCTGTGAGAGAGAGAGCGGCAGACTGTGGCGTGGACTAGGGGGAATTCCAGGCCTGGAGCTGGAGAGCCCGAGGAGGTCTCAGGCTTTTTGGCTGCTTGGTACCAGGGAGATCAGCTGAGGGGCCAGAACCGGCATTGGCTTTGGGAGGCCTATGAAATCCTGGTACTCAGTTCCTCCGGATATTATAAATAGAGGGCAGAAATGTCCGCGTCCCCTCCGGTGTATGGGGAAGGTGATCAGCTGAGCCAGACTTTTAATCCCAGCTCTGCCCCCCATCCCCCTACCCCGCTCCACCTAGATAACTGCTTACCTGGACTCAGCCTCCTGCCTCAGTCACCACCCGACTATATTTATGAGCCAGTCAACAAAACCAACGGAAGAAAGCGCTCACAGACCAAGAATATTCTGTGTACATGATTGTTTTGCTAGATTATTTCCCATGCAGGGATCATATCAAAACTTGAGTAGCTGGAGTCTACTGTGAGTGCATGGTGCAAGCTTTAATCCCAGCACTCCCGAGGCAGAGGCAGGAGAATCTCTGTGAGTTCGTAGGCCAGCCTGGTCTACAGAGTGAGTTAGAACAGAGAACCCTGTCTCGAGAATAAAACAAAAACAGAATTCAGGTCCTGAAGCTTCCAGGCCAGCTTGGGCTAGTCACAGATTGCCTTGTTTCTGTTGTTGTTTCTTTTGTTTTGTTTTTTAAGTGTGGCTATTAAATAATCTCACAAATTTAGAAGTACCCTCCCTTTTGAAGGTGGTGCTGGGGGGCTTGGTCCTTCTGTCAGCTTCCCTGGCAAAGCTCCTGAAGTTCTCTGTTTCCTTAAGGGCAGAGGCTTGCACAGAAGGATGTACCTTGGTTACATGGTTAACTTTTTCTCAAGGAGTCAGAGAAATGGTTTAAACTCTGTGATGTTCCCCAATCCTGCCTTGAGCGGTCTGTGTCTTCCCCCACCCTACACCTCCTTTGGATCCTGAGAGCCTGAGTTTGTGATGAACAAGTGGTGGTACTTGGTTTCAGGGCAACTGAGAGTGTTTGTGAACTGTCTGTAGTTCACCCACTGTGAGTCCAGAGGTTGATAGACATATTTAGAAACTTTACAGTTGATATCATCACGGCACCCAGGTGCATAGCTATTTTTCTAATGATTAACTTTCATTATATTCCACAAGAGTTTTTATCTGTGGCTCGTTGACCACAAACTGGATCCTTAGATTTTTTGAAAGAGGTAGCTCTTTGCAAATCTCTTAGTGTCTCATACCACTATTTTACAAATAACAGTTTAAAGTTTTCATACTCACTCTTTTATGAAAAAAAAAAAAACCTTACTGGGATATATTTTAAAGGAGCCTTTTGTAGTCACAATGAAGAGTGAAAGTATTAACAGTGACCGTATGGCCAACAGATAGTGGGAAGATAGGGAATGAGAGGGGAAGTGGGGCAGAAAGGGAATGAGAGGAGGAGGGGAAAGGTAGGGAATGGGGGGGAGGGGATAGGACGGGCATTAGGGAGTCTGTTTGGAATTTTCTCCGAAGGTGAACTGTCTTGTAGCTCGATTGCTAAGGGCCTTCTGTACATTTTCTCTCTTTGCTTTCAACCGTTCTTTTGAAGTAGGTAATCTTCATATCTAGGGTTAAAAACTTGCTATTAGGATTTCCTAAACAGAGTAGCTTCTTGGCTATGGCTGAGGGATGAGGACTGTTTGCCTGTCACAGTTAAGGTGCAGGAGGTAGACCAGTGGCATCAGTCAGGATTCACATGAAGCTCACCAAAAGGCAGAGAGAGCTAGACTAGAAGCAGGGAGTGGATGGGACCCCCCCAAACCAGTCTCTACTGACCTGCTTCTTCCACTCAGGCCCCACAGCCCTCAAGGTAGCTCCACAAGCTGGAGAGCCCTATTCAGAGCATGAACCTGTGGGGAACGTTGTAACCCCAAACAATAGTGAGACTCCTTCAGAGCCATGGTGTTCTCTCAGAGATGCTGGCAAAGGCTAGGTGGAAACAGAATGAAGTTTATGGATGAAGGGCCCATTCTGGAACCCTGCCAGGCCCATCTGAGCCTCAGTTTCCTCAGAAATTGTAAGAGGCAAACCCAAGATCATAGGCGAAAGGTGGAGCTGAAGAGGTGGCGGGTGCTTAAGAGCACTTAACTGCTCCACAGAGGACTGGGGAGCAGCCACGCCTGGCGGTTCACCCTCTGCCCTCACTGGAGCCTGAGAGCACACGTAGCCTCACAGGCATGCTCACATGCATATGAATAGAAGTAATAAATAAATCTTTAAGAAATAAGTGAGTGGCAAGCCAGACACCACAGCCTATCATGTGTTAAGAGGTGTGATTATTTTCAGTCTAAGATTCTTTTTTTCTTTACAATGAAATGGCTGCTTGCTGCCCTGTGACTTAACTTTGATATCTAGGATTTACATGGTAGCAAGACAGAACCGACTTCTACAAGTCATCCCCCCCCCGTCTCTCTCTCTCTCTCTCTCTCTCCCTCTCTCTCTCTCTCTCTCACACACACACATACACACACACACACACACACACACGTAAATTAAAGGTGTCGTTGTGTCGTTATTTAAGATGTGGCTATTTCCTTGTTCCCCATTCCCTGGGCTGCCTCTGCGGGTAGTGAGAGTTAATTTGGGACACGCCTACAATGACCAGCAAAGGGCGGGCGGCCCTCAGGCTCCCGCAGTATTCAGTGGCTCTGTCCTGTCACAGGGAAGATTGGCAGGCCTTCTTCCCCAGGATGCCTGCGTCATGTGACTATTAGGTTACATGAGAAGTCACAAGTCCCTAGTCAGATGGTCTTAAACCAGGGAGACTATTTTGGCATATCTGTATTCATCCAGTTAATCACAAGGGAGACTGTTTCAATAGAATCTAGCCTGAGTAAGGAAACAGATTCTTCCACCTGCAGCTCCTAGAACCATGGCCTTTGCCCTTGAAACACCTGCCATACTCTGACCTGCGGAACTATAAGATAATGTTTGTTTTAAGGCACTAAGTTGGCAATCATTGGCTGTAGCAACAGTGGGAAACATAGTTGCCATGGGTTGATGCCAGGGTTTCCGAGACACTGCAGCTCCTACCAGATAAAAGCTCCCAGACCCTCGGAGGGTAAGCCGAGCTCCATTCCTCCTTCCTTCCTCATGTGTGGAGCGACAGTGTGAGTCATGAGCCACTAGTGGTAACAGGAGATAAGCTGGGTGTATTCTGTATGTATTGTGCCCTCTGTGTCTGCCTTCCTGCCTCCCTGTGATGTCCCTGGAATCCAGACTCCAGACTTCATATGTACTTAAGAATCAGTGAGCCAGGCTGGGGATGCAGACACACAGCCAGCTGCCAGTCACAGCCTTTTCACAAGCCTTCCCCAGCTGGATGGACTGAAGTCCCTGAAACCATGGGCCAAATTCTATCAGGTAGTTTGGCCACGGTGACACAGAAATAACTAGCACAAGTCTTTAGAACCATCCAGATAAGTCTCGAGCCCAGAATTGTCAGCACCCTGACCTGTGAGGTGGGATAAAAGCATGGGCTCAAACACAAAGCCAGCAAAGAGAGAGCCTGGGCCTTCACAGGTGGAAGAGCGCAATGCTCATCCGCACTTTCTGTGCCTGCCGTTCCAGGCACAGGGAGAAAACACCCTAAACACCCCACCTTTTCAAGGTGCTAGCATTGAGGAGAGACTGAGACAGCTGCCAACAATGAAAAAGTGAACAGGTCTTAGAGGGCCACTGGTGTGACACACCAAACATCAAACGAACTCACTCCTGCCTCAGAAGGACCATGTTCAGAGTGTGCTGTACTCAGTCCCCCTCTGGAGACACAAATCCCTTATCCAGAGGCCTACACCAAAGACAATGGCAGAGGAGCCCAGGCTAACTAGTCTTAAAATCTCTGCTTCTGACCATCCTGGTGTGAAGGATTCAGGTGTGAATCGGTGGAGAGGGACCGGCAGAGCAAAGTCCCAAGTGTAGGGTGTGCTGGGTGTTTCCCAGGCACAATGAGGAGCCGGGGTAGAGAGGGTGCTGTTCGCTTTAAGATGTGGGTCAATCTCTGGTTCTTCCCTGTGGAGTCCACAGTTCAGAGACACGTTTCCTTCCGTGAATATGACAAGATAAGGAATCCCAAGAAGCTCCTGGTGGAGACAAAGCTGTGCTGTGTAGAGCCTTCTTTACACCCAGTCTGAAAACGCTACCTAGCCAGACGTTATCTTTTTGTTGTTTGTGTTGATTGAGTGCTGGACATCAAACCCAGGGCTTTGAGCCTGCTAGGCAGGCGTTGTACCACTGAACCCCTCCAGCCCTGGGCAAGGGTATAAAGTGAGGACGGCTGGTCCGAGGTCTGGTTGAGGGGTCAGTTTTTATTGTGGATATGAGGGAGAGCACAGCCAAAGGCATCTGGAAGAGTTCAGAGCGGGAGGAGAAAATAGTAGACTAAACATGGCCAGCAGATCGGACCAGGCTATGGGAAGAGAGAGAAAGGGGGGGTGGTGAGAAAGAAAGACCAAGAGAGGGGACCAAGAAAACACGTGATCACGGCCAGTCGCTGTGCTAACAGGCACCACAGTTAGCCATTTGTCCCATGTTTCTTTTGGACCTGACAACAAGGATCTCTTTGCCTCCCAGGCATGGTTGGAGTAAGGGTCTTTCGAACCGGGGACCCTGGACGATCCCTTTCTTAGATGGATGTTTACTCCAAAGACATGAGAGATGGGGAAGGGGAGGCACGACAGACACAATAATGTGGTTTGAAAATGTCCAGGCTCTAGTCCCTGGACCTTGGGAACGTAGCAAAAGGGACCTTGCAGGCATGGACTGAGTTGAAGATGCTGAGGTGGGGAGAGCACCCTGGATTCCGAGACACATGGACTCAGTGTCATGGCAAGGGTCCTTGAAAGATGTGAGAAGCAGCCAGGGAAGAGAACCAGAGAGGGTAACACAAGATTGACTTGGCCCAGCATCACCAGAGATAGAGCCCACATGCCAAAGAATGCACACAGCTTCCAGAGGAGGAAAAAAAAGGAAGAGCCAGATTTTTCTCTCGCCACCTCCATCCCAGGACTGTTTCAAACATTCTGACCCCCAGAATGATGACAGATGATAAGTATGATAAAATGATAAATGATAGGTGACACATCTGGGTTGTTAAAAGCTCTTGCATTTGGGGTGATATGCTACGACAGCGAGGGTCTCTGGGAACCCTCGATGGGTGCCTGGCTTCGGCCACGCCCTCTCGCCCCTGGGTACTGCACAGGCAGGCCGCTGGTCTTCAGCTCAGTTTGAGGCAGCCTCAGCCGAATGGGCCTGCCCCCTGCCCTCTGCCAATCTACTCTGCATGCCTGACTTTGGCCCAGGTTCTCCCGAGTCCTAGTGAGAAGGAGAACTAGATGTGTGTAGTCGGAGGTGGTTGGAGGGTAGTCGCAGAGGCAGAGGCGCTGGGCATCCTGAACAGATGGGCGGGGGCTTGGGAGTGGCGTGTCCTGTGGGGTTAGAGGCCTCTGCACTCCTCTTCAGACTTGGGGGGGGCTTTCTGAAAACATGTGGTTTGGGTTTCCTGCTTTGAATTCTGGAGCAGCATGTTTTTCTTTCCACCCTCTGAATGTTTCTCATTAATCTTTCGATCAGAGAAAGTGTTATCATGATTTCTCTTTACAGAGAGAAGGTTTCATTGTTTTCCGTCTCTAGCCCAGTCAGACAGGATGGGATGGGACTGGTTTCTTTCGGGTCACGCAAAGTAGGGGGAATCTACTACATCTAGGGAGTCATTTGTAGCTCTTAAAGCTGGGATGCGTGTTGAAAGCGGAACTTGGAATTCAGCACATTTTCCAGGATCTCAGTGAGGGGATGCTGAGGGTCTCTGAGAAGCAGATGATGACATCTCTTCCCCTCTCGTGTCACGGCCTTTGGGAGTTGCCCATCTGATTTGGGGTGTCCGCATCCCCACATACATGCAGGACCACCTTGGTACCCTACCTGGGCCTATTAGATGCTCACTGACAGAATCTTCACCCAAGCTCTATGGGATGTTGTAGTAAGGGTTAGAGCTAGGGTTACTCTTGTTTAAAAACAGGAGGCTGGGACGGTCCAGAGTCAAGTAGATCTGGGATTTGACATAGGCAGGCTGTGGCTCCCATCGGCTGCTCTACCAGCTGGAGCCTGCGGGTGGCGGAGGGTCAGTGACCTCAGACGCTTCTGCCACTGTCCATAGCGCTGTCCTCAGAATCAGACCCAGAGGGGTGTGCCAGGGAGGACAGACACTCCCATTTCTGAACTGTGACAAGAACTTCGTTGAATAAATGGCTTTGATAACATGCACTGAAATATTTTCGTAATTGAATGTTCTGTTCTGACTCTTCCCTTCTCTCCCTGCCCCACTCCCCCCCTATTCCCTACCCACCTCACCACCCCTCATTCCCTATCTGCACCACCACCCTCATTCCCCACCTGCCCCACTACCCCCCTCATTCCCTACCTGCCCCACTACCCCCCTCATTCCCTACCTGCCCCACTCTCCCCTCCAATTCCCTACCCACCCCACTCCCCCCCTCTCATTCACTATCTGCCCCATTCCCCTCCCTCAGCCTCTTTCTGCCCCTCTACCCCCTCTGATTCCTCGCACACCAGCCCGCCCCCTCAAGGCTGTTTTCACCAGCTTGATGCTCCTCGGCACCCGAAGCTTCACCTGTACAATGAGGAGCAGATTCTAAGTTGGGACCCATCACCCCCCAGCAACGACACAAGACCAGTGGTCTACGAGGTGCAGTATACACTGTAAGTGGATGTTCCATGGGTATCCTTGCTGGGACCTGTTGGGGAGTCAGATGGAACCCTGGTCAGCTCCTGACAGCACCCCTCCTCGGGACTAGTGAGACCCTAGGTGGCAGGTAGAAGCTCCAAGGACAGAGATTTGTGTAACCTCTTGCTGTCAGAGACCATGGTTACTGTGGGACCTCCCTTAGTGGTGAAAGTTCAGGGTAAGAGTTGGCTTCCGCCTTGGAGAGGGGAGAGGCCTTTCAGGTTTGAAACCTCAAAGTCCAAATTTAGCCTACTCAGGAATTTATTCAGCAGACTACAAGGGAGTCTCGGTTTCTCACTTGGTTTTCCGTTTTGAATAATGTATTGTTCTCCTCCTTTGTTCTGCTTCTCACCTCCTTTCCCTGTTTCTCTGTTGTTGGCCACTGCTTGATTTGCAGTGTAATAACTGTGCACTGGAAGAATGTGCTCAGTTAAATAGTGGGGATTTTTGATTCTGAGGCTAAGACTTAAAAACTGTGTTTGTCTCTGGTAAGACAGCATTGCCATTGTAAATGAAAGTGCCCACCCCCAGCCCCCATGACAGTCACAGTAACAAAGCCAAATCCACAGGAAACACTGTGGGAGATTTTAAAGTTTAAATGGTAGGTCACAGATAGCAGCCTCCAGACTGTTCGGCCCTAGTGTTTAATCTTTTTTAATAAAAAACAAAACAAAACTGGTAGCTGGTGGCAGTGCACACCTTTGATCCCAGTAGATGTTACCAGGCAGCAACAGCAGGCAGATCTCCATGAGTTCAAGGCCAGCCAGGGCTACATAGTGAAACCCTGTCTCAAAAAAAGCAAGATAAAGGGGGACTGGAGAGATGGGTCAGCTGTTAAGACACTGACTTTTCTTCCAGAGGACCAGGGTTCAATTCCCAGCACCCCCATGGCAGCTCACAGCTGTCTGTAACTTCAATTTCAGGGGATCTAACACCCTCACACCAATGCACATAAAATTAAATAAACTACTAAAAAATAGCTCTATTGGGGTACAATTTACATACTATAGCATTTTTTAAAAACCAAGCAAGCATGACATTCTCAGGCTGTCTTGGAAGTCTAGGTCAGAGCTTGCCTGGGCTGCTGCCAGGTTCACACAGACTTGCCCTGCCATCTCAAAACATTTGTTTTTGTTTTTTCCTAGTTGTTATAGCAGTACATGTTTGTTTGTTTGTTTATAGAAAGTCCAGAAGAACAGCAAGAACTAACCTAACCTGTTGCTCTCCATGAATAGTGAGCATACACACCTACAGCCTAGCACTGGGTATATGGGAACAGACCCTCAGCGTGTGTGGCCAGGGGCCAGAGGGAAAAAAAAAAGTCTAAGCATTCATCAGACTCCATGTCTTCTCAGAAGGAAGTATCCACAGGCACTTCTGGTTCCCATCTTAAGACCTCTGGGCCTCTATCCTGAAACCTGAGAGCTGGGTCAGCAAGGGAGGAATGTCTCTTTGTGTGAAATAAGGAAGAGGGTGGATGTTAAAGATTTGGGGAGTTCTGGCTCAGAGCCTGCCCTACATGGTAGATATAGGCTCTGTCTAATACACATTTGCTTGGTGCTTACTGGGCACTGGGCACTTGTTCAGTCTTCCCCGTAACTTCAGGAAGCAGACACTGTAGTTGAGCCTTCTCTTAAAAGAGAAAAAAAAAAAAAAGAAATATATAATGTAATATATATTATATATTTTTTTCTTATATGTGTGTGTATGTGTGTGCATATAAATGTGGATTTTTGTTGTTTATTTGTTTTCTGATTTTTGACTTTTTTGAGACAGGCTTTCTCTGTTTAAACACAGATTTCTTATTATTTATTCTTTGTGTACACTGGGGACTCACGAATGGCACAGGTGCGGAGGTCAGAGGATGGCTGGCCAGAATCCGTTCTCTCCCTCCGCCATGTGGATCTGGGGACTGAACTGAGGTTAACAGGCTTGGCAGCAAGTGCCTTCACCCACCGAGCCATCTGCTGGCCGGGATCTTCTCTTAAAGATAAGGAGATTGAGGACCTGTGTTAAGAAACTAGAACTGTGGGGCCGGAGAGATGGCTCAGCAGTTAAGAACACTGGCTACTCTTCCAGAGGTCCTGGGTTTGATTCCCAGCACCCACATGGGGGCTCACAGCTGTCTGTGACTCCTGTTCCATGGTTTTCAGCACCCTCAGACAGACATGTGCAAGCAAAACACCAATGCACATAAAATCAAAAACTAAATGAAATATTAAGGTTCGGGGAGTCTGTGTCCTGGTGACAAGCATTGAACTACCATGTAACCCCTTTTCATGAATACTGTTGCTTTTCAAAAATTAGATCTTCTAGAGGCTGGCAAAACGGCTCAGCAGTTAAGCATTTGCTGCCACGTTTAATCCCCAGGACTCATGTGGTGGAAGGAGAGAACTACTGCAAACTGTCTTCTGATCTCACACACACTGTGACATGTGCACCCACACACATACAGACACAAATAAATATGTAAATAAATACATGTAAATTTTTTAGACTCAAAAGGAGAAAAAAAAAGGGTTTCTAGCCAGGTGTGGTGACCTGCAACTATAATGCCCATATGTGGGAGCAGGTAAATTGCAAATTCAAAGTCAGCCTGGATTGCACAGCAGCACCGTCTCTCAAAAAAGTAAATAAATAAGAGCACATGCACATTTTCTGGATTGTTAACTCTGGTAGAACATATGTTTAACTTACATAAGGTACAGGGTTTGATGCTGCTCAGTTTTACTCTTGTGTGATAAAACACCCAGACAAAAGCCAACTGAGGGGGAAATGGGTTTATTTTAGCTCAGAGTTCAAAGTTACTGTCCGTCACAGCAGGGAAGTCAAGGTGGGAGGACCTTAAACCAGCTGCTCACATCACATCCACAGCCAAGAGCAGAGAAATGAATGCACGCGAGGTGAGAGTGCTCACTGTGTCACGTCCCTCCCTACACAGTCTGGGTCCCAAACTCAGGGAACAACGCCACCTACAGTGGGCTAGACAATATCACACAGACGTGTGCACAGGCCAGCCTGATACACAGTTCCCTCAGTGAAACTCTTCCCAGGAGAGTCTAGACTGTCTAGTTGGCAGTTAAAATCAACCACCACAGATACCCAACACACACACATATACATACACACACATATGCATACACACATACACACATATACACAATGCACACACACACACACACATGCCCAGTTAAGCAATTTCAGAAACAGAAGTCCAACATGAACCAATGCACAGAAGCTGGGATGACTCACCTAATTAGTAAAGCTCACACTTGACTGACTTGGTGGTGTCTGGTGAAGAACTGTGTCATATTCTTGAGGATGTGTTCATTTCATTATTAATTTAAATGCAGCCAAAATCACCTTATTTTTACCCTCTGTAAGGAAAGAGTTTCCCCCCCCCCCTCAGAACTCATATTCCCTCATAAGTCTATCTTCTGTGCAGCACATTTAAAAAGTTGTTCTGAGATAGGGGCAAGGTTGGAAGGCAGGGGAAGAGGCAGAACAGGGGCAGGGAACTCCCTGGTGACGAGGAGTGGATCTTTGAGATGAGGGGCCTTTTCCTCCAAGCTCAATGGCTGGAATTGGCAGACTGGAAATTAGACATCTTTAAGAAAGTACTCCTTCTGGGTGGGGGTGCCTGTTATCTAGGGTCTCTCTCTTCCTTGGGTCTGAGACCTTGGGATTGGATAGTGTGTATACATGGTGAAAAGCTCCCTTGGAAACTCTGGTCATCTGTTTCAAAATGATGGATGTAAAGACAACTTCCTGTCTGCCAGCTGACAGACAGATGTGTGCTCTCCCCATACAAATGCATTCCTTTTATTTTTCCTTTCTCTCTTTCTTTCTTTCTTTTTTTTTTCCTTGCCTCTCCTTCATCTCCTTCCTTCCTCCTTCTTGAGAAAGAGTCCCTATATGTTCAGACTGGTCTGAAACTCACCGTGTAACCCAAGTTGACCTCAAATTCATCATCCATGTGTCATGGCCTCTAGAAACTAGGATTACTAGTGTGTGCCCTCATACCAGGCTTCAGTGGGATTTGGGGGTTGGAGGAAGAAATAAAGAACTAATACATGGGACCAGTGGAATAGATTAGGATAAAGGCACTTGCTGCCAAGCCTCAAGACCTGAGTTCAATCCCTGGGACCGCACAGTGGAATAGAGAACTGATTTCACACAAGTTGTCCTCTAACCTCTATGTATGTGTGCGCTCTAGTACACATACACACAAAAATAAAAGTAACCGGTATGCGGGGCTAGCGAGATCGCTCAGTTAAGAGTGCATACTGCTCTTGGGACAAACCTAGGCCCATTTCCCAGCACCCAAATGGCAGCTCATGACCCGCTGTAACTCCAGTGCCAGGGGATCCAGTGCCCTCTTCTGCCCTCCTTGGGCTCCTGCATGTAGATGAAATACATGAATGCACACAGGCACACATCCATACACATAAACATAAAACACAAAAATGTAAAAGCCCAAAGCTTTAGGGGGAAAAAATCTGATACATTCTGTATCGTAAATAGTCTTATCACAAGGGCAGCCACAAGAGACTGATCACAGGAATCCATATGGTATGGGTCCATTTAGAATGAGGGAACCTGTTGAGACAGAAAGTACATCAGTCGTTGCCTATGTCTGGGGTACCAAGCTGAGGAAAAATGGAGAATTACATCATTGGATACCAGGTTGGGTTTTTTTTGAGAGAAGTAACATATTTTAAAAATCGATCACAGGTTACCTAACCTGTGAATTTCCTAAAACCATTGTGTTGAATGCTTTGCTGTAGATCTGGCATATGAATTAATTCTCAGTAGAGTATTTGTACTTGATCTTTGCCAGAGGGCTACGAGGATGTGACTACAGCTACTTTGGAGAAAACGTTTTTGGAGGGCACTGTTACGTGTGAGGAAGAGAGAATTCCGTGAATCGAAATCTTGTTTTCTTTCCCAGCCCCAGTGGTCGCTGGAGTAACTTCGATAAGGTGAGCTGTACGGACATCACAGCGGTGAAATGTGACTTCACTAAAGCCGCCCACTCTACGGGTCTCTCAGACCAGCACGCTGTCTTCCTGCGGGTTCGAGCCAAGCAGGGAGGGTGCACTTCTGCCTGGGTGACCCTGCCCTGTTTTCAACACTATCTTAATGGTAAGAGAACTTGGGTAGGAAACTTTACAGGGAGCTGGGGAGATGGCTCAGCAGTTGTTAAGAGCACTTGTGGCTCTTGCAGAGGACCAGAGTTCAGTTCCCAGCACCCACACTGGGATGCTCACAACTGCCTGCAACTCCAACTCCAGAGCATCCAACACCCTCTTCTGGCCCCCTCAGGCGTGCACACACACACACACACACACACACACACACACACACACACACACACATAAATAAATAAGTAAAATAAATACATCTTTAAAAAGAAAATGCTTTACAATTTTAAAATTTTAAATGAAACTAAATAAATAAATTTAATTAAATAAATAAAAATTCCACAAATAAGCCAGAACCATTAAAATGTCATTGTATTAAAAAGAGAGGGAGGGGTGGAGGCTGAGGGTATGGAGGGTGTACACCTCTAATCCCAGCCTCTCCCAGCAGAGGCAGAAGCAGGCAGAACTCTGTGAGTTCAAGGCCAGCCTGGTCTACAGAGTGAGTTCCAGGAAAAGACCCTGTCAAAAAGCCAACAGTTAGAGAAAACCCAAATGATAGAGTAAATGCTATACTACCACCCTTAATCTTGCGACACACGACACTGTAGGCTAGGATCCTCGTATGAGGGAGGACATGCAGGTTTTTTTTTTCTTTCTGAGTTTTGGTCCCTCACTTAATATTATGCTTTCCAAATCCACCCATTTCCCTGCAAATTTCAAATCTTACACATCTTTCCCCACCCTGAATGAGAACTTGACCTCTGGCTTCATTTTCTTTTTCTCTGGGATTCTGATGCTAGCCCAGACTCTGGAAGCTTTGCTTACAGTCAAACGACTCCCAGCGGAAAAACAACGTCTCCGCTGGGACAATCTTGAATGTCTGTGCAAGGCCATACCCTTGAGACGTGCTGCCTGCAGGTTCTCGTAACTAGGCCTGGCTCTCCCTGGTGGGGACCAGGAAACAAGTTCCATGGGGTTCTAATAGATGACAGGGGGAAGGATCTTACACCTGCTGCAGACTGGTTTGGCACATGTGTATTCTGCAAGGAGCCTTCCTTCCACTTAGATGCTGGCCTCCCCTCCCCTTCAGAGCAGGGTCTGAGTGTGACCCCACTTATGTGAACTCAGACCCTTGCTTATGTCAGTATAGATGTGCATGTACACATACTATGTATATGTATACCATGTATGATATAGATTCACAGTATGTGTATGCACAGTACATATGGATGTGTATGTTGAGTGTCTGTATGTCATTTATGTGAGTTTTTTTGTTTGTAATTCTATTTCAGTTACTATTGGGCCTCCGAAAAACATCTTGGTGACCCCAGGAAACAGATCTCTCAACATCCGATTCTCCCCTCCCTTTGATCCCTTTGATAGGACCAAGGCAACTTTCGAGTACCACGTCCATTACTGGGAAAAATCAGAAACACCACAGGCAAGAGCACTTTTCTTCTTTGTTTAGGGTTTCTTTTCTTTAGAGTTTCTGACTCAGAAGGAAGACTTCCGCATGAGACAGGAGACCAGGGTCTCCCGTGTCTCCCGGAGCTTGAGCCAGCTTTGCCCCTCCTTGCTCTACTGAGCCCTCCTCTGGCAGATGGCTCTTTAGTGCGATCCGTTCCTGCTGTCTGGCTCCATTCATAGGCTTTGTTGGTTCCTTGACTATAGTGGGTTTGCTGTATCTGGACTTTGGGAAGCTCGAGGCACCTGTTTCCTTCAGGCCTTTTAGAGAGGACTCACACCATGCGGATCTGTGATGTCATTTTAGTTACTGTCAGGCCACGAGAAAACAGGGAGCAGTCCCAGGACAAGGCCCCTGTGGTCAGGCTCTCCTTCCCTCTGATGTCCGTTCCCCCGGGGCCGCTTTCCATATGGACTACATGACAGCAGCCTGCAGTATCATGTGAAAGGCTTGAACGGTTTACAAAAAGCCCACATGTGACTAGCTGAAGATTGTCCAGAAGGAGGAAGAACATCTAGAGAGTGATACTTTCAAGTAGGAGAAAGCAGGGAACACATGGGGCATCACAGGTGCAGGCCACTCGACTGATGTGGCCAACGGAAGGGCTGACGGGGCATCAGATCCAAGGGACACTGTCAGCCAGTTGGGTTCAGCTGTCTCCTAAGGACATAAATACCAATGCAATGGTCACTTTGACCAGAACTATAAGGGTATCAGCACAGTTCACTTCAAACCAGAAGCAGTTTGAGGATTAAAGGAACATCGTAGCATTTTTTTTTCCTCTGTTGTCTAACTCAAGACACAGATGTAAATTTTATTGTCTGTGCATGAGTGCTGTGTGTGCCCGTGCAAGTGTGCGCACCGGTCCACATGTCCATGCGTGCACGTGTGGAGGCCAGAGGTAGACATCAGTTGACTTCTGTTGCTTTCCACCTTACTTTGAGACAGGGTTTCTCTCTGAACCTAGAGCTTACCATTCAGCCAGACTGGCTGGCCACTGGGGTCTAAGGATCCACCTGTCTCTGCCTCCCAACTCTGAGGATGCAGGCGTATGTCAACATGGCAGATTTTCATGTGGGTGGTGGGGCTCTGAACTCAGCTCCAGGTGATTACACAGCAGACAGTGTATCTGCCAAACCATCCCAAGGCTTTACTTTTACAGGAGAAATCTTTGAACTAGAAATTAAGATTTGTTAAGCTCTGGAGAGCTCAGCCCCTTGGTCTTGTTACTATTTGGTTGTGTTCGCTGCGGATTTGAGGAGTCACTAGAAAAGCTAGACGCCATGTGGCCTGCCTGCCTTGCTCACCTGTGTGGCTGTGGTGCTGTTTACACAGGTGAAGGGTCCTTTCAACAACAACTTAATTCTGTTGAATGATTTGAAGCCATTCAGAAAGTACTGTTTACAAATCAATGCACAACTGATTTTAAGAAAGAGAAATATCTATAGATCTGGACTTTTGAGCAACATATCTTGCCATGAAACAACAGGAGGAGGTGGTAAGACATACCTTCATTTATCCTTTATGTGCTGAAAAAGGGGGGCATGGAGAGGCTTCTCCTGAAATAGTGAAGACAGGCATGCTATGGGTGGCGGGTGATAGGAGCAGAGACACCCAGAAGTCCTTACCTGAACACTTGGGACCAGAAGTGTGTCCGATTTGAGGTTTTTTTGTTTCAGATTTTAGAATGTTTGCATAGAGATAATGAGTCCCAACTCTGAACACAAAATTCCCTTATGTTTCATAAATAGCCATACACATAGCCTGAAGGAGGCTTTATATAATGTTTTTAGTATACTGGTGTTTGGGAAATTTATTACATTTTTATTTACTTGTGTGTGTGTGTGTGTTTACACGCGCGAGCGAGCGCATGTGCATGTAAGTGCACTTGAACAAAGTTCAGAGGACAGCTCTCTCTTCTTACCACATGGGTCTCCAGAATCCAGCTCAGATCTGTCAGGTTAGGGGCAGGTCCCTTTGCTTGCTGAGCCACCTCACTGCCCAAAGCACACTGGTGCTTGAACTGTGACCCATCTCATGAATTTGGACTCGGAACTTTCCACTTGTGATGACAGGGCAGTTTTTGATTTTGAAATAGAATCAGAATTCACATCTTCAGATAGAAACTATTCACATAAGCACATAAGGAGGGAGACGGAGCATGGTTTTCCCTGGGACGTATGTGGCCAAGCAGTAGATAACACCGTTTGTGTCTTGCTCACTTTTATGTCACCTTTTTCAGCCTCCCCCAAGCTGGTCCTGATCTCTTTGGGGATCTTTTTGTTGCTGCTGGCGCTGACAGGGGCCTGCTTCTTCCTGTTCCTCAAATACCTAAGCCACGTGAAATTCTGGTTTCAAGCTCCGCCAAACATCCCGGAAGAAATAAAGGAGGTGAGTGCACAGATGTGAACGCCAGCAACCCAGCGGGGCTCTGCTGCCTGAGAGAAGAGACTGGAGTTTAAATAGTGAAAAGCTGGTCAGGGTGACACACATATGACAAGAGAGAACTGACTCCTGAAACTTGTTCCTGCCCTCCATACTTGCCACATGTACGTTCACACAGAATAAATAAGTAGTAAAATGAATGCTGGGCAAGGTCCGAGACCGTATAAACACGAGGCACCTGTGGTGATGGGTTTAAAGTCTTCCCAGGTTGACAGTAACCGTTCCCGGTGGTCCTTGGGGACTCACTGGGCTTCTCCTGCTTCTTGGGTACAGACATCAGAGGAGCTGAGTCTGGGTTTACCATAGCCACTTCTCTGGTGCATGAATCTTAAGGTTTCGGTGCACATTCTTGAGAAAGTATGAACAACTGCCAAAGGTCGCTGGTGTTACGTGAGAATAGAGAACAGTTTCACTTCTGTGTCTGGGGGTTTCATGCCCACACGTGACTCTCCTGTTCCTCTTTCTGTTGGCTTTTAGCACTGGGTGTCTTTCAGTGTTTCTAAGATCTAGGCAGGGCCTTGGAAACCTGGCGAGTTTATAGCTGAGGACAAAAAACTTCAGAGCTGTGAGACCTCTCTTCATTGTGCAGACTCCCTCCACCTGACACACACGCACACGCACGCACACACGCACACACACACCAGGGCTGAGCACAGGTGGGGGCGGGCAGGGCTGGAACAGTGCTTAAGGACAGACAGTCCCTGCTTTACCACACCGTAGCTGAATGAAAGCTGAAGATTATATTTCCAGCAGTTAGTTCTCTCCTTCCATCATGTGGGGTCTGGGGGTCAAACTCACTGGTAGCACCCTTAGCCAGTGAGTCATCTCCCCACCAAATGTTACTTTTCCTAAATGTTTTAAGGTTCATAACCCACAAAGTGTACACTGAGGAGGTCAGCAGTCGGTCCTTTTCCTGAGTTCTGCCCTTTACAACTTTCATCGGATGAACATGGTTGGCCCTCGGGTTTCATGTGGTGTGGTTTGGTTTATTTTTTTTACAATCCTGAGGGTGGAACCTGGGTCCTTGCACTTGCTAAACAAGCACTCTTGCACTGAGCAACACCCCAGGCCTGCTCCTGAAGCAGTGTTCAACTTATTACTAAGATGAGGGGGAAAGAGGCAGGCACATGCTAGAAATCAGGCCTGGGCATGTGCCAGCAGCAGAATATGTGCTTAGCATGTGCCAGGCCCTGGGCTTGATCCCCAGCATCCAGTAGTAACAATAATGATTATTGTTGGCATTACTTCATTGGTGGACAGAAATAAGGTTATACCTGAATATACCATGACTGTACCGACTAGAAGCAGAGGACTGGCGTATGAAACTGTCCCTAACTGTTTTGCCTCCTAACCCTTCCTAGTATCTAAAGGACCCAGATCAGCTCATCTTAGAAGCCTTGGACAAGGACAGTTCCCCAAAGGAAGATGCCTGGGACTCAGTGTCAATCATTTCCTCTCCGTCAAAGAAGCTAATGACGTGCTCCAAACACTATGAACAGCAGGAACCGGTCCCTGCTGGCGCAGGGGGGCGATGAGCAGGGAAGCCGCTGACGTTTGGCCTGGACTCCACAGAGACCACAGTGTCCCAGGGACTTCTGCCTGGGGAGGCCTTTCAGGGGAAAGGCAGTGCATTGTTTCCTCCGTATGAGTTTTCTGGATCGTACAAGTATCTTAAAAGGATTCCACAGAAAAATATCTCAGAAAAAAAAAAAAAGAAAGAAAGAAAAAAGGTTTCTCTCAAACACTAAAAAGGCTAATAATCATTTCCTGGCAGCATGGTTGCATACCTGTGATGCTTTCCTCTTTGTTAGCTGGCCTGCCTGCCAAGAGGCTGGATCCTTGCCTTCACTTTGGGAAATGAGTCGTCCCAGCCATCCCAGCCTGTCACAAAGAGGGAGCCGTGGTGTCCCCTTCACGTCCTGGGTCAGTGTTTGCCCAGCAGGTACAAGCTCCTCCTCAGCACTTCACACACATGAAGGTGATTAATCCTGTAAATAGTGTCCTGATAATTTAAATCATTTTTGTAAAGAGCTAGAAATAAAGGATTGTATATTGAACTTTTTTTTAAGTCTGTGAGTTTTTCTTCGCCCCGCCTCCATATATCTTCTCTGCTTTGGCCTGTTTTCTATAAAGTATTGACTTTCGGAAACTGTCAGCAAGCCGTTAATCCCAGCACTCGGGAGGCAGAGACGGGGGTTTCTGTGAGTTTGAGGCCAGCCTGGTCTACATAGTGAGTTCCAGGACAGCCAGGGCTGTGTAGAGAGACCCTGTCTCCAAAAAAAAAAAAAAAAAAATGTATCTAAACTTGTGTTTTCTTAAGTCACGCTCAGTAGAGCTGATAAGTCCCCAGGAAAATTCAGCAAGAAGTTCCTACCATTGTTACCTAATTCTTCAAAGTCATGAGGGTATTTCCAGGGTGGCATAAGCACATGGTTCACAAATGAGTCACCCTGTGGCGACCCACTAATGGGAATGGGTCGCTGACAGCGTTATCCACGAGCGCACAGGGAGACACTCTTGCTCAGCTTCCATTCCAAAACGCACTTCAAACTCATTTGTATGACTTAACGTTTAAGGAAGGATGTATATGGCCCCTCCCCCACACTCGGTGGCACAGCGCCCACGTGGTCTGCTTTGAGAAGAAGCCCTGCAGTAGGAGGAGACTCAGCCTGAGGCTGAGGAAACCTTTAGCATTTGTTGGCAGAGTCACCTGTACTCTTATCTGTCTGGCCTGTGCTGCTGGTAGGAAGCTGGGTGCCTCTGACTAGGTATTGTGTGCCTGGCCATCTTGGAGTGGGAGTGGGGGCATTAAAGGTGGAAAGGACAGGGTTGGGCACACGGCTCAGTAGTAGAGTTCTTGCCTAGCACACTTAGGGCCCTGAGTTCCATTCCCAGCACTGCAAAAAAGAAAAGGTTAAAGGAGGCACCCCTGCCACAGCCCCTCCATTTGGGGGTTTTAGTTCCAGATGTAGTCAAGTTGACAATCAAGATTAGCCACCACAGACTGGTTTGGGGGTGGAAATGGTCTATTGTCCTGAGGCAGGAGGTGGCTGTGGTTGAGCCCCAAAGGGCAGCCTGATTGGCTGAAGGTGGCAAGGAAGCCACTGGGGAACCTGAAGTCCAAGTCCAGAGCGAGCACTTTCTAGAATGTGGGGGAGGGGGGCTGGCTGCCCAAGGCTATTTTCTGAAGGAGGGGGCTGACCTGGACACACCCATCCACTGAGCGTTCAGACAGGCTATAAGTGGGCATATTTGTTGTAGTTGCTTAGTTTTTGATGCAGGGTCTTACTATGTAACCCTGGCTGGTATGGAACCATCTATGTGGCACAGGCTGGCTGTGTGCATCGAGTAGGCTCACCTCACAGAGCATGTGCCACCACACCCAGAAGAGACAGATGGGTTTACACCCCCCTTCACCACTATAATGATACGCACAAGGGAGTTATTGACGACCATGCTGGTTAAGCCAATTAAAGATTTAAGTCTTTTTTTATTGATGGCCAGAGTGGGCCTGTGACTCTGAGATTCAGCCTCTTGCTGCCCAAGCTCAGGGATGCAGAGTTTTTAAAGGGAAAAAAACCACAGACTATAATTTACATCTAAGTTAGATGAGGGCCAGGGTAGCCTTGAAATGTTCATTCCTGGCAGAACATAGTAATTATTTTAGACATAATATGCCAATTATTTCTGTTATATCTTTTCTAGTTGTCTTAGTTTAATTATTTTGGTTAATACATCTGGACCCTAATCAAGGCCATAGAAATCCCAAGTGTGTCTCCAAGGCAGATGTGACCATTGTGGGGAGGGAGGTGGAGAGCTGAGAACTGTCTAAGCAAACACAAAATGGGGTCCAAACAGGATGGCGTTGCCATCGTCATTTCTCCGTTCCAACTCAAGAGCAAGAGGAGTTGGCATGAGACCTGCCTGTTGAAAGGCTCAGAATATTTTGAATAAGAAAGATACCTGCATGTTTTTCCCCCAAAGAAATGCCTAGCTCTGCCTTGTAAAAATAAACAACTAGTCAATAGGATTAATTCTTATGCTAACTTGAGACTTTAATTTTTAATCATGCGAAGTAGTTCATCCATAAAACATCCAGCTGGACACTCTCACTATAGAGCTGCTCTAACAGCAGAGTCTCGACGAACCAAACTCGATCCCTGTTTTTCTACAGCTTGTGAACCAACAACCATTTTTATATCTTTAAATAGTCAGAGAAGCAGACAAGAGATGGGGGCTGGAGAGGCGGCTCAGCAGTTAAGGGCTGGCTGCTCTTCCAGGGGACCTGGGTTTGGTTCGTAGCACCCACACTGGATGGCTTACAACCACCTACAACTCCAGTTCCAGGGGATCTGACACCCTCTTCTAACCTCTGTGGGTACCTGCATACACACTGTGAACACACAGACAGGCACGAACACCACACAAATAAATAAAAGTAATTTTTTTAGAGATAACACTTCAATACACAGGAAAGTGATTTGGAATGTCAGTGTCCGTGAAGTTTTATGGGAACCAGTGAGGCTCATTCCTTCATGCACGGTCTGTGGCTGCTTTGAGTGGTTGCAACAGACTATATGGCTCACAAAGCCTGGTATTTATACCACCTGGCCCTCTGTGGAAAGCTAGCCTAGTTATTGAAGTGGTCTCTGAATAGTAGCAAAGAGAGCCACTCTTACCATCAAAGTTTATGACATAGAGGTCAGGGACCATAAATTAAAAGATGGAATATTGTGTTTTTGTGTGCATACTATAAAGCACATTATGAGTCAGGGAAGGTTAGGCACAAGGTTTAGGAAAATGCAGGATTGGTCATCCCAAGCTGATAAAATTAGCTGGACCAAGAACTAACCTGTAAGGAACCTTTGTGCTGATGAGATAAAGGCAACTCTGTAAATCACCTTATTCCCGGGCGTGAGCCTTGTATTGTAGGGCACACCAGAAGCATTCCAGGCATCAGTCTGCAACAAAGCGTCAAACACTTTACACACAAAAAACAAGGTTACACAGGATTTGTTGCTGTTGTTGCTTCTCTGTAAAACTTTAGTTACTCAAAATAAAACGTTAGTCTGTAAATTCACAGTGCTCCTGGTAGGAGATAGATACAGCTCAAGGAACATGGGAACATCACAGGGAAGTGCATTCACTTCATGTCCTTTGACAGGGGGCAGGGGTGGATAGGCTTATAGGAAGGGCAGGGATGGAGAGGTCTTTGTCATGAGGCTGGGGCAGGCAGGCCTATGGCAGGCAGGGGGTAGGGGTGGGGAGGTAAATCTGCTTTACATCAAAGGGCTTTCTAGTTTCTAGTCTAGACCAGTAAAGATCAAGATGCTTCAAAAGTCAAAGCTCCAGATGGTCCCCATGCCAGCAAAATACCCCACAGTCTAGAGCAACCGCCTGCCTTCAGAATTACTGTAGAGATGCAAGATCCCTGTGTGCCACCAAAATGAAGTGGCATGCGCTTTTATCTGAAACCTCGGAGAACATTTCAACTGCGATAATACTGTTACAAAAGAATCAGTGGTGTTGGCAGGCTCAAAATAGAACAGGGAACACAGCCCTCTGTGGAGTGTGGGACTGTGATCCCAGCTCTCCGGAGGCAGAGGAAAACGGTCTGCAGTTCAAGGTCAGCCTGAGCCACACAGTGAGGGAGACGCCCAGCACCTAGCCTCCATACATATGCATACATGCACACATATACAGATGTACCTGCATACATACATGCACATGCGCACTCACACGCGCGCACTCACACGCACTCACACGCGCGCGCACACACACACACACACACACACACACACACACACACGAACATCTATAACACAAACAAAACGAACTCTAAAAAGAACAAAGTATGTCACAATGAAACTCATTTTTTGTAAGCTAACCAAAATCATAATTTTTTCAAAGATTTATTTTATGTGTATGAGTATTTTATGTGCATAGATGCCTGCTCACCACGTGCATGCAGTAGCTCTAGAGGTCACAAGAGGGGTCAGATTCCCTAGGACAGGAGTTATAGATGATTGAGTCCCCACATGGGTGCTGGAACATGAACTTGGGACTTCTGGAAGATCAGCCATCTCTCCAGCCCCCCAAAACATAGTTTTATGTTTTAAATATTCATTGAAAAAAAATGTGGAAACCACTATATAATTATTTCCTCTTAAAAGCACACAGTGTGAACCGTGTATCCACATGGGTACACATGTGAATGTGCACTTGTGAATGCATATGCATTGGCCCATGTATCTCAGGGGTCATTCCTCAGAAACTTTGTTCACTGCTTTTTGATACCAAGTCCTTTCCCCCACTGACCCACCACTCACCAATTGGACCAGGCTAGCCAACCAGAGAGCTCTAGGGATCCACCCACGTCCATCTTCCTGGTGCAAATTTCACAACAGATTTTTGTTTTTAACTTGGGTGCTGGGGGATTGAAGCCGGGTCCTGTGCTTGCAAGGCAAGCATATCCATTACCAACTGAGATAGCGCCCTAGCCCACAATACGCATTTTATAGAGTTCTGATTTAAAAAAAGGAAAATCCGCAGTGGGGAAGAAAGATTCTTGACCTAGTTCAGTCCAGGGTTCCCATGCTTCTTCGACTTTGCACTTCTTCCTGGGTCCTTAAAAGGTCACTGAGTGTTCTGTGAGCAGCTTAGAAAGTGCTGGCTGAGAGAGCCTGAGTCACCAACAAGTTACTTGACTTCTCTGGACCCAAGAGAATTGCAGAAGAGAGAATATAGGACACACTGTTCTCAGAACTCAGTGTGGAGTGGACTCAGACCACCTAGAAGTCAGATGATTAAGCTGGCAGTCATAAAAGAGGGGGATGGTGGCCCACTGCTGAAAACAATCCGTGTGAAAGGATTAAGGCCAGCAGGGCTTCTTGGTCACCATACATACTCGCTACTCAGACCTGCAAGTAGTGTGGCCCTAGAATCGGCATCTGGGTAGAGTTCTTGAGCCTTTAAGAATGTGTGCAGAGAGTAATCTAAGCCACCCGACAAGGACAAGATGACTGCCTCATTTCAGCTCTCACGGTGGAAACAGGTGTCTAGTCTGTCTAGTTAACACATTCTTCACATCTTTGCTCTTGTTGGTGTTTAACTGGCCTCCACAGCCCGTGTTCAAGTGCTGTCTAGCGCTTGTAAGTTGCAAGGATGTGATGTCAGGTCCAACATAATAGGTCAACAGCATCAATTAAACAAGACGAAATATACACACAGCAACACCAATCACGTGAGGCAACGCTGAGATCAGCTCTCGGGAACCTAGTCTTGTTCTTGCTCTAGAGACTCTTGTAGGGTCTGAACGATCCAATCAGTGCATGACACACAACTCATCAAAAAAGATTTTTTACATGATTTTAAATGAGGAAAAGGAAAAGGAAAGGAAGAAAGTTGGCCAGCCAAAGCAAAAGCTGACTAGCAAGGGAGCCAGTCAGGGACACAGTCTGAAAACTAAGTTCAAAACTGAGACACTGGACTGGAAGTTTTTAAGCTAAAACTCACAACCATCTGTGTCAACAAAAGCAGAAGTCGGTCGTTTAAAAAGAACATCGTGAGCAGGAGGCATAATGATCAATCACAGTCTGTCAACCACAGGGAACATCCTGAGCAGGAGGCATAAAGAGAACATCTCATATCTGATTTTCACAGGAGGGCACACATTTAAGGTCTTGGGGGTCGGAGCTTAGCTTGACTTGACCCTAGGGATCAGAGCTCTCTTTCCATGAGAATCTGGCCATAGCTTGACCCTGGGGGTTTAAGCTCACTCGAAGCAAGGTAGTTTTTATTATGTCAGGATCCCATACCACACTGGACCTACTGTCTCAAGGAATGGACCTATACAGACACACACACACACACAGAGACACACAGACATACATGTACACAGAGACAGACAAACACACATATACACACACAGAGTCGGATAAGCCTGTGAGATTGGCAGAGATTGTCTCCTATAAAATAGTTCCATCTAAAATGCGTACTAAAAAAAAAAAAAAAAAAAAGGCCGGGGCTAGAGAGGCGGCTCAGCAGTGAAGAGTGCTTGCTGGATTCATGTTTGGTTCCCAGCACTCACACAGCAGCTCCCATCATCTGCGACTCCCGTTCTAGGTGATCTGACACTATCTCCTGGCCTCTTCTGGCACCAGGTGCACATGTGGTGTACAAACACACACGCAGGAAAAACACTAATATACATACAATAAAATAATAATGAATATATTTTAAATGATCCTGAATTGACATTATGACTGGAATGCTTCTTCCACGAGGAAGAAATGCAGAGAACATAAATTCAACCTGTCCATTGCAAACACTCTTAAGGTTCCTACTCAAGAGGCCAAGCTACGTGGATTGATACCATCAACTGCTCAGTCTTCAAAATTCAGTATGTTTATGCATACCAGGACCTTAGAGGGGAAACAAATCACGTAATGGAAAAATCTGCATGTGTCTTCATCAGTGGCAACAGAAAAGTTACTGCAGCAAGGGGGCCTGAGGAGGCAGCTCAGTTGGTACAAAGCCTGCCAGGCCAGCTTGAGGACCTGAGTCTGACCCACTGAACTGTGAAGATGCAGGCATGATGGCCCATGCCTGCAATCCTGGTGCTGGGGAGGCATCTGGTTCCTACTGAACAGCCGGCCCAGGTCCCAGTGAGGGATTGTCTCGGGAAAAAAAAAAAAAAAAAGGTGGAGAGTCCCCAAGGAATATCTGGGGCTGACCTATGGCATCCACACACATGCACAACACCTGTACATGTATGTGCACCCCCACATACACACACGAAGTAACACAGGCTGTATGTGGTGGCCTATGCCTTTAATCCCAGCATATGGGAGGCAGAGGCAGGCAGATCACTGTGAATTCAAGGCCAGCTTGATCCATATTTCGAGTTCCAAGGCAGCCAGAGCTACCTAATGAGGCCCTGTCTCAAAACAATTGAAAAAGTAACATGGTAGGGATCTCAGAATGGCCTCTCAAATGCTCTGACAATGTAGCCCACCCACAAAAGACTATGGTTCAACTGAGCTTGAGTAACAGTGAGACCTTTATTAAGAGACTTGTGTACATTTTAGATGATTACCAAAGATTCTACTGACTCAATATCTGTGAAAGGATACTAACATCACCTTTCATTTAATGAAACAACAAATCAACAGATTTTCTCACAATTAAAACAAAATTCACGGTAGAATCATGAATAGAAAAGAAGTCACCGCCATTTTTAGTTGGTCCTCAGGGCTACCCTTCATTAACCTTCACATTAGCATGTTGGAGTCGGACACATTATCTCTCCTTGCTGTAGCAGTGCTTCTTGATATGGTTAACTAGAATAGGTGAAGGATGAACAGAAAGCCAGGCTTCATGGCTCTTTTCCTCAGCACGCCTAACGGTACAACGGGTGTGAGAGGGGATATTTATTGCATTAGGTTCTAAGAATGGAAACATGTGATTAGCTGTATAATCTGCTGGGAGCAAGACAAAGCCAGCCCTCCGAGGGAACGACAGGAAGTAGTGAAGCGAGGCATCGGGATGAAGGCGCAGCAATCCGCGACTGCTTCACACGCTGTGCTCAGTGAGGCCTCGGAGGCCGGTTAAGTCAAGTAAGGCCTGCGTTAGAAGTCGCATATGCTACCGTTGATATTATTGTTTTACAGCAGAAGGTTTTATAAAAACCCCTCTGGGATTAAAAGTGCAACACAAAAAGTTTACAACAAAGGAAAGGCCCACAGAAGCATACACAGGGCAAGAGCAGCTCTCAAACGTGGCAAAGGAGCTTCTCCAGAGGGGTGTGACCTGTCCAGACGATACATAGATTTTGCAGCTAATGGTCACCCAAAGCCTGAGAGCAGGGGCAAGAGTGAAGAACTGCAGGTCAGAACTAAGTGAATAAAGGGACGTCACTAGGCCATAACGAATTACCCCGCTTCTTGTGACATTCGTCTGAATGGCACCTGCCTCGGTCACTCTGTGTGTAACGCGGACGGTGGCGAGCCGTCCAAGACGACCCAGGAGCACTGAAGCTGTTTGGTACGATGGGAAGCAATTGCTCAGCCGCCTACCGTCTTTTTACATTAACTCTAGAAAACGGAGTTTCCCTGACAGTTTGTGATCCCTTCTCAAATAAAAGTCATGTTAGAGGAATTCTTTCTAAAGGAGACCTTCAAACTAGTCTTTTGGGCATTTAAAAAGTCTTCATATAAAAAGTCCAGTTCTTTAATACATACACACAAACATTTTTTTCCTTTAAAAAAAAATCTCATTTCTAAGCCAAAATAAATTACAACTAGCAGAAATACCTGCTCTAACAGCTCAGCGCTCCTTCTAGACACATGGCACTGTATTTTTTTTTTTTTGCACACTTTCAAACGCCAGAGATACTGAGGCAGAATATTTACCTCTACACACCAAAATGACAAAAATGATGTTTCCCTGGCAGGAAACATACCAATCTTAAAGTCTTGGGAATAAAAACCTGACGTTGAGCGTCCAATCTAGTCATGTGTTATGTACATATTAACTGTCTAGTCGATGAAAAACCAAGACGGACATTTTGCAAAAGCAATTCAAAACTTAGGGCATAAAACTGTAAAGAAACGAAACACTGGGTGTGCAATCTGCTCCATTTGGCAACATGTAAATTATACCAGAGATCAAAAGTCATCTACGCATAGAACGCAACAAGAGGAAGATGCGATCTGAGAGGTGACCTCAGGTCCAGAGCTCTTCAGTTCTTCCAAACTTGTAGATCAGAGTGCTAGAAGAAAATGCATAAAGTTGTGAGGGGCAGGAAGGGCAGCACGAGCAGCACAGGGCTCACTTCCTAAGTGGCCCGATGAGCAGGTGACCATCAGTGAGCTCACTGATCGTCTATCAACAACAAAACCGAATGGAAGACCAGAGGCTGCTGAGCAACATGCTCATTTTGTAAAGATGTACCGAGATGTCTGGGAGTAAAGAACACCCACGTCACGCCCAGGTGGCTACTGCACAGGGAAGGTGTGGAGAAAGAGGCTGCCTTGCGGCGGTCTGTAGGCACAGGGCCACTTTACAGCTCTAAGAGCACCCTCTCTCTGTGCTACGGTCACAGAAACATCCTAGAGCAGAGCAGACTAACTCTCCTTGGCAATTACTATAGGCTGAATCCTGGAATGCAGCAGGCCTCTGGCTGAGTGCTGGGACATGACTGAATCAAAATGAATATATGCTCCCTCAGGGAGCAAAGAGTCTAATGGGGGAGGTGACTGATGCATGTCAAAGTCCAACCAAAAATACACTGTGAAGGAGGGTCACATGGCATCTATCAGAGATCAGAAGGATCTGACACCATCAGCCCAGCACCTGGGAGGTACAGGCAGGAGGATCAGGAGTTCAGGGTCATCCTCAGCTATGGTGAGCTTGAGGCCAGTCTGGGATACATGAAACTTGGGCTCAAAAACACTGTAGCAAAACAAAATACCAAAAACTACAATCCCAACAAACTGCAGGGAAAATGCAAAAAACAGAAAAAAAAATAGCTCTGAACTGAGAAATAAACAGAAATAATCAATAGATGAAAACAGCACAGGCCTTAGACAAAACTCAGTGTGTGCACACAAGGAGAAAACAGCATGCTAAGGAGAGACATGGAAACATCAGAAGACCAGAGCTGCGCTTCCAGGGCTGAATCCACAGTGTCTGGAGTGAGCAGTCCACCTGGACACTGAAGAGGCACAGCTAAGGGAGGCACAGACAAGCTATCCACACAGACATGGAGAGAAGACAATGGGAAAGAAAAACACTCAGGTAGGAGCCACAGAGCTGTGGGCGTCAACACATACAATGTTAAGAGCTGGACACCAACGCTCTTCTATTCCCAGCTGATTAGGCTGAGGCGGGAGGATCATGGGAACCTGGAGTTCAAGGCCAGTCTAGGCAACACAGAAAGACCCTGTATTATTGGAGGTTGGGGGAAGTAGAGAAAAAGGAGGAAGAGGAGGGGGAAGCAAGAAGAGGAAGAAGAAAAGAAGAGGAAGAGGAGGGGAGGAAGAAGAGGAGGAGGAAGAGGAGGCAGAGGAAGAGGAGGAGGACGAAGAGAAGGAAGAGGAGAAAAGGAGCAGCAGCATTCATCCACCACCACCACCTCGCATTACAACAAATGTACCTGGACAAGATGAACAGAAAAATATTCAAAGGAATTATCAGTTTAAAAGTCTGAATTTTGTGAAATCTATATAAACCCATATTTTTTAATACAATTAACCTCAAGCATAACAAACAGGATATTGCTACAACTAGTAGCCAATAACAGTGCTGAGCGCCTCTGATTTGGACAGGAAGATAATCCCGTAAGCAGACAGCTGAAACTGCCATGCTGACATCAACAGCCATTTGGAAAAAATACACAACCCAGGTTTCACATGAGAGGCTTTTTAGAAGTTTCTCTGAGAAATACTGTTAATACTATTTTATTTTTACACTTATTTTAAGTTGTCAAGAAAACTCAAGCCCCATCAGGATCTGTATACAGTATTTTTCCCTGTCTTTTTTTTTTTGAGATAGGTCTTACGGTGTAGCCTTGTTGGCCTGGAACACCAGCACCCACACGGGTGGCACAACCACCTGCAATTCCAGTTCCTGAGGACCCAAGGCCCTCCTCAGACCTCCTCAGGCACCACACCAGCATGCACACCGCACACACATACACATGCAGGCACTCATGCGGACACACAAGACAAAAATCAATCTTTAAAAAAATAAAACAAATCAGACAACTTACCTAAAAAATATAAGAGCATTTTGAAAGAACACAGCTAGTCCAGGGTAAACATCAATATCTGCATGAAAAAGCAAAATGGTTTAGAGGAGAAACGAAGTGGCGGAGCCTATGCCATTCAGAACAACAATGAGACAGGTAATTTCATTCCCTTAAGACAAAAGGTTACTTTTACTCTAGATGATCGTCAATGAACTCATCGGGCTCTGTAAAAGATTTTTTGTTTTTGTTTTTGTTTTCTCTTTTAATTTTTTTTTTTAGGGATGTATAGCTGTTTTCTGACCTGGGTCTGGGCTCTTTAAGGCTGCAGCCATTTCTAAATGCTGCATCTAAGCTTTGAAGCCTTCTGTAAATGTTACTTTTTCACTCGGAACTGGACTCCAAACGGAACTCCACCCCCTCTGGTTCAGCTTCTCCTGACAGTGACTAAGAAAGATCCTAACATGTAAATTTTTTAAAAGTCCAGTTAGTTCCACTTTATCTGAGCCTAATTCTGTCTGCTTTCTTATCATCAGTTCTAGAGCTCAATTTTTCCTGTCACCACCCAACCAACTCTGGTGCTTACTCTTCCCGTCACCATCCAACTGTCTTTTCCAACAGACACGTGCTCTCTTATATAGCTCCCCCTAAGTTGTTCCCAGAAGTCCAAGCAGCATGTATAAGGAAGGCTACACAGCACAAAAAGCCTCCTGGCAGAGCGTCTCACTACAGGGCTCTTTGTCTAACTCACATGGCTCTAGCGCATCAAAGCTACTATGAGTGGGCACCACAGCTCCAGCCACATGGGAGGCCGGAGTGGCAAGACCACTTCAGCCCAGGAGACTGAGGCCAGCCTAGAAGACAGTGAGACACTGTCTCAAAACAAACCAGAACAGCAGTGCCAAGAAAGCGAACACCTTTGCCTGGTAAAGCCAACACAGACAGAAAAGGGGTTGGCTGAGTTTTTGATTATTTAGATTTGCTGACGTAGTCCCTTCCAAATTCATATGTGACATCAAACAAAACCTGAGTGGCACAAAAGGACCACTGTGTTCTTTTACTGACTGAAGGAATCAGCTGATATTTCCATAGGAAATCAGAGTTTTGTTAAACTATTGATATAAAAAACACTGGCCATGATAAAGAAACTGATTTGCATTTTGAACTTTTAAGAGCATAGGAAAAACAAAGCAGCAGGTTGCATACAGAGCTGCACGTCTGAGCCTAGTTCTTGCTGTTGAATCTTAATTCTGTTACTAAGTGCACAGCCTTGAGCAAGTTACTAAAGCTCAGTGTCTCAATTTTCTCATCTGTAAAATCGGCATTATAACAGTGTCCACCCCACAGTGAAAATTAAATGGTCGACCCTGTATTGTGTTTGCAACAGTACTTGGACCATTAACTAATACCAGACCCATACACCTTACCTAAAATGCTTGAGATCAGATTTCAGGTGATTTTGTTTGTTTGTTTGTTTGTTTGTTTTTGAGACAGGGTTTCTCTGTTGTAACTCTGGCTGTCCTGGAACTCACTCTGTAGACCAAACTGGCCTTAAACTCACAGAGATCTGCCTGCCTCTGCCTTGTGAATGCTGGGATTAAAGGTGACCGTCCGGCCAGATTTCAGATTTTAGATTTGGGGATACTTATGTACGCATATCTTGGGAACAGAACCCAAGTGTGAACATGAAGTTCAGTTATGTTGTATATACACCTTCACATACAGCTTGAGAGTGAATTTATAGAATGTTTTCATTACACCTGTTTTGACTACAACCCATCACATGAGATCAGGGATTGACTTCTAGACTTACCAGTGTCATGTCAGAACTCAGAATGTTTCTAATTATGGAGCATTTTGGATTTTAGTTTCAAATTTCAGATTAGAGCTGTTTGATGTACACATAAGTGGTAGTTGCTATGATAAATAATAATAGTTTAAGACTATATAGCCAGGCAGTGGTGGTGCACGCCTTTGATTCCAACACTCAGGAGGCAGAGGTAGGGGGAATCTCTGTCAGTTCAAGGCCAGCCTGGGTCTACAGAGTGAGTTCCAGGACAGCCAGGGTTACAATAGAGAAACCCTGTCTCTAAAAAAAAAAAAACAACAACAAAAGCCCCCCACCAAAAAAAGAAAAGCTATATAATAAAATTTGGAATATGTCAGAAGAGGCCCCTAGAATAAAAGTACACTTACTTTCGAAGCAGAGAAGTATGTGTAATGAGCAATGCCGCTGAAATAAGACAGGAGCTGTAAATGACAAGTTTCTCCCTGTGTGCTGGTTTTTAAGATTAAGGTTCAGGGACAAGCAGAGCCTTTACAAAGGTCCCAGCACTGCACAGGAATGCTGCTTATGCCCATTTTCACTAGAGACACTGGCAACCATTCTGTTCTCTGATGAAATGAGCACAGGCATTGCCCAGCACTGCCTTTCTGCTGTGAATTCCACTTGTGAGTTCTGACTTACTTGGAAACAAACTATACTAATTGATATTATGCAGCACCCCCAGCTGGGTCTGGCCCAGCATCCCACAGCCAAATACTTAGTTTAAATCTACTCCTGCATTAGAACACTTTGAATACTTAGGATGGGTGTGATAAAGACCACAATGAGCAGATGTCCACTTAGATCAGGTTTCATTGCGAACTAGAAAAGAAGAGCTTGATTTTCAGTATTCGGGTTTGAGAATTTTGGAACTGAGTGCAAGGGAACGAACACAACAGACCTGCATCAGTTTGTTTCTTTACCACTGTGACCCCTAGTGGGTGGACCTCTAGTTTAAGAACTTAGTGGCCCAAGGAAGGCAGTCAGAGACCCGAGAGACGGCTGTAAGTGTCTAGATTAGCTAGGAACTCCCATAGCCAGCCCACTCACAAAGTCAAGTTTTATTAATTAGTGGGTCTTTGCACAGAGGAAGAATTTAGTGTGACTCAATAATCACACTAACGCTTACCCCAAATGGACCAGACAGACCAACCCAGACATAAAATCCCCCTGTAACATAAAGGAGGAATGAACACTTACTTTGAGTAACATATGCACCAAAAAGAATCCACATGGAGGCAATAAGTGACCCGAACATCAGCATGAAACCGATGAAGAGCCAGACCCTGGCACCTGCGTGGACAAGAGGCTTGATGATTTTGCTCACTTTTGCAACTCTGTAATGTCTCACGAACGTGCAACGTTACAAATGCTGATTCAGTGTATATCACTCATATACAACACTTACCTGCATGAAGATTTAAAACACCCACACACACCAAAACAAACAAGGAAGCTAAAAAGGGTTAGACAACTTGGAAAGGGAAAAAGAGGAAAAGTTACCTCTTTACTGCTAGCAAAACTAATATCTGAACAAGTTAGGCAAATGACATTGACAATTATTTCACTAGATTGGCTTATTAAATCATAACTGAAAGGTTACCTGCTGCCCACATGACCAACTTAATTGCTGATTCCGATAGCCACTGCCAGCAGACCCGACAGGAGTGGCTGTGGATCAGCTGTCTCCTGACTCAGTGATAAGCTTCTAATAGCACACCCAAAGCCATTAGACAGTAGCTGTCTGCAGAGACAGCCAGATTGCTCTGTGGCTATAAGGAAGCCAGCCTTCATCATAGGCTCTTGGCAAGTTCAAGGTCATAAGTGTCTCTTCAGCTCGGGGTTATGGACTTTTAGAAGCTCAGACAATTATCTGGATATTCAAGTGGATCCAACATATTTTAGAAAGCAGGAATGATGGTTAATCTTGACTGTTGTCTGATAAGATTAGAAATCTGGACATGCCTGTAAGTGTGTTTCTAGACTAGGTTAATTGAGATGGGAAGACTCACCCTAAATGTGGGTGGAACCACTCCATGGGCTTGGAGCCTGTTCTAAATAAAAAGGAGAACCAGGGCTGGGAAGACAGCTCAGTAGAGGGCTTGTGCAAATGAACCTGTGTTCAGATCTCTGACACCTACATATTAGTAAAAAGCCAAGTAGTACAAGCAGCAGTACACCCATATGGAATCAGGGAGACCCCTGGAGCTCATTGCCAGCCAAATTGAAAAACTCCATGATCAATGAGAGACCCTGTCTTAAAAATCACGGTGTAGGTAGGGCTGGTGCAGTGGATCAGCTGTTAGGAGCACTTCCAGCTCTTACGGAGGACCCAGCTTCAGTTCCCAGCAGCGATGTGGCAGCTCACAACTGTCCATACCTCAGGCTCAGGGGCTCTAACACCTCTTCTGCCCACCCTGGCACCAGGCACTGCACACAGTGCACTAACATACATTCAGCAAAACACTCACACACATAAAAAAAAAACAACTGAAGACTGAAGAGACTTCTAAGGAGGTTCTTCTCCAGACTCGCCCTTATTCTGTGAGCATTCCTTCATAGTTCAAAGTGCTCTTACCTGTTCTTCCTAAACAACCGCTTTCATAACTATCACCTCTCACTTGTGCATTGGATACAGCATTTATCCTGGAAAGACACAAAATCAGACAATGAGCTTTCGAGTTAGTGAAATACACACAGGTATTTGCATATCACTTACAAAAGGAATAGACTATCTCCTATCTAGATCCCGTGTGTGTGTGTGTGTGTGTGTGTGTGTGTGTGTGTGTGTGTGTTTTCTCCAAGATAGGGTTTCTCTGTTGTGACTGATTGTCCTGGAACTCACTCTGTAGATCAGGCTGGCCTCGAACTCACAGAGATCCACCTGCCTCTGCCTCCTGAGTGCTGGGATTAAAGGCGTGCATCACCAGTACCCGGCTCCATTTCTTTATCTATTTTATATATGCATGTATAGATGACTCAGTGTTAGTTTTCCCATTTTAAAATTTTCATCATAAAGAATTAAACAGGTTGGGCCAGAGATGGCTCAGTGGTTGAGAGTATTGGCTGCTCTTCTAAAGGATCCTGGTTCAGATTCCCAGCACCCACATGGTAGCTCACGACCATCTGTAACTCCAATTCCAGAGGATCCAGTGCCTTCTTCTGGCCTCCACAGGTACTGCACACATATGGCATACTTACAAACATGTAGGCAAACACTTGTACACATAAAACAAAATTTAAAATAATTTTTAAAAACTATTAAAAATTAATCCCAGCACCCAGGAGGTAGAGGCAGGCAGATCTCTGTGAGTTCGAGGCCAGCCTGATCTACAGAGTGAGTTCCAGGGCAGCCAGGGCTACACAAAGAAACGATGTTTCAAAACAAACAAACAAACAAATAACTATTAAAAAGGGTAACTAGGAATTGGGGAGTAGTTTAGAGTCAAAGCATATGCACAAGGCTGTGGGTTAAATTGAGAGAGATGGGGGAGGGGAGAGAAAAGGCAGGAAGGAGGAGAAGAAAGGAGGAAGGGAGGGAGAAAGGAGAGAGGAAGGAGAGAGGAGAGCAAGGTGTGCTAATAGAAGGGGCTGCTTACTTGTAGCTTGAATGGATGGCAAGCAGTTTTATCTTTCATAATATAACCTTTCTAGTCTACGTAGTTGTGGAGAGCCCCCTGATCTTGAGCTTAAGTTCTGCTGTGTGTCTTCAAGTAATTCACATTTGGGACAGCTGCTAAGCAAGGCTAAGTTGTAAAAGACTAGCCCAGAGGCAGTTCGTTTTGAGGAAGTCAAAGACCTTAATCTCATAAAATAGGAGGCTGGCTTTATGGCTAGCTAAAGAACAATAATGTTTTGTATATATTTTGATTTACCTTACTGATTGTAACATATGATTACACATACGCCTTTTTCCCTTGTGATCTCTAAACTTGTGATCAAACCTATGCCTTCTACCTCGTGATTTTAACCCTGTGCTTGCAAGCACACCTGGTTTTGCCCCTTGTGATTGTTGTCCTGGCAACCTCATGTATGTCTCTGGTGGGAGAGGGTATAAGAGTTGGACAATAAACTACTTGGCCAGTTCGGCCCCTGTGAAGTCAAGATACAGTGTGCGCGTGTTCCCGTTTATTCAGACTACCCGTGATCCAGAACCGTCTGATCTGGTAAGCTGGCCTTATCACATAGTGAGTTCCAGCGGGGCTACATAGGGAGACCCTGTCTCAAAATAAATGAATTAATAAATAAACACATAAATAAAATAAAACTGTTGTGCCAGATATGGTGGACACACTCTAATCGCAGCACTTGGTGGGGGCAGAGACAGGTAGAAAGATCTCTGTGAATTTGAGGAAAGTTTGGTCTATATGGCAAGTTCCAGGACAGCCAGGACTACATAGTAAGACTCTGTCTCTAAATAATAAATAAATAATAGTTAAAAGACACCCACAAAAGGTTTCCCTTTTGTGCATTGGAATACCTGACAAACCTTAAAGTGATTTAATTAAGAGAAGCGAAGCCTCACACTAGTTTTACTTGGGCAAGTCTTGCCCCTCTGCCTAAATATGAGCAAACACAGAAAGCACAAAGGAAAACAGTAGCAATATTCCAGGGTAAAAGTTGATCAGTTAGAAAGGGACATCTTCCACGAAATCTAAGGTGCTGCTGATTTCATTATAAGATATATGGTTATTTTTTAATGCTAAGAAAGAAAAGGTGTTATGGGGCTGAAGAGATGGCTCCATGGTAAAGGGCTGCTCTCACAGGGCCCTGGTTCAATTCCTACACTCAAGAAGCGGTTCACAATGGTCTGTAACTCCAGTTACAGGGAATCTGATGCCCTCTTCTGGCCTCCACAGGCACCAGGCACACACAGGGTACACAGACATCTATGTGGGCAAAACAAACACCACCACACACAAAATGAATAAATAAAATGAAGATAGTCTGCTTCCTGGAAATGATAAGTATAACAATTATCAAATGCAAGGGGAAAGGGTACACGACCATCCTACAGTTGCTAGAAAGAGGTGGCTGAAGTCTATATTCATTCCCAGTTACATGCAGAAAAGGAGAGAATCTTAGGCTGGCAAGATAGCTCAGCGGGTGACCGCTGTGCAAGCCTAGAGCCCCAGTGTGATCCTCAGAGCCCATGTTAAAGGTGTAAGGCGAGAGCCAACTCCACACAGGTACACGTACACACACGCACACACACACACACACACACTCACTTGATGGTATGTGTCAGAGATACAAACACATGCACGCACGCACAAGTGCGCAAACACACACACATGCTCGCATACAAACTCACACGTGTAAGTGCACAAAATTTGTAAAAAAAAAAAAAAAAAAAGGAACATAAAAGACAATCACTTCACACTTACATGAAGAAAGCCAGTGTGGAAAACACACCACAGGTGTGGAAAGCGTGGTTCAGCTGCTCAGGCTTAGGATAGACCACCGCTGCATCGATCATTATCCACCAACCTGTAAAAAACTGAGAAAGAGCCCGAGACGGCGAGACATTAAAACTCACAGTATCTGCTCTTTAATCGCCTACCTCCCCATCACATACGTGAAGCAAGATACTTCTCCCTTTGTGTCTTGGATGCTATACTATAAAAATAAGCATCCTTGGTTTCCCTGTTCTTTACAACTGATGACGGGAAATAGCCAGCCAAATCTGAGGAAGACTCTCAAGTTCTGCTCTCGAGTAAGATAGGTTTACTTGGCAATGGCTTGTTTCCTCCCTCCAGCATCAGGACCAGGGCAGAGCCATCCTTAACTATGCGACACTCCATGGCTCCCTGCAGATTTCTTCTCCTGAACAGCCCACACATGTGGCAGCTCCCAGACTATAAAACACTGCTACTGTTTTAGCTTACATAGTTTAATCAAGTACCCTGTAGCTACTGAACATTTGAGTATATAAAACACAGGGTTTCCATGTCAACCAAGCAGAGCACACCTAAACAGACAGGTGCTAAAGATAGTTCCCAGATAAATTAAGGACAGGTGTGAGAACCCTTTTCCAAACTGATAAAAATAAGAGAATTATGTAATCTTAATGTTTAGGATAGTTCAAAAAACATCTATGAAAAGCCTCCAAACTCTCATACTAAGTAAAATAACAGATAAACATGGAAATTGTTTAATGAAAAGCAAAGCCACAGGGTAATCTCCTTGAGGGCTATCCTGGGCTATCCTGCCCGAGATGCAGCTCAGCTGGCAGAGCTGATGCATGCCTGGGCCCTTGGTCTACTCTGATGCATGAAGGCAAAACACCAACGTACATAAAATAAAAATAAATAAAATATTTTTTTAAAAATGCTGAAAAAAAATTTTTTAAAAATGAAATAGAGGCCAGGCAGTGGTGGTATATGCCTTTGATCCCAGTACATGGGAGGTAGAGGCAGGCAGATCCCTGAGTTCAGGGCCAACCTGGTCTACAGAGTGAGTTTCAGGACAACCAGAGCTACACAGAGAAACCCAGTCTTGAAAAAAAACAAGCAAAAAGCAGTAGCGGTGTGGCGGGAGTCTTTCTGGACTAAGCACTTGACTATCGAGAATGGAAGGCAGGAAATGCCGCCAGGGGACTGAAGCCAGGATAGCCCCTGAGGGCCTGGATCCCAGGTCCAGTTGGCATTCTCACTTTATACTCTGAAACCACAAGGTAGGCGGGCCCGCAAGTGAGATGTTACAGAAGCCTACATGGCAGTCAGCAGGTCGTTAAGGGCAACGACCCACTTTTCAGCTCTTCCTCCAGGTCATTCTGTCCCAGGTGGCAAGTGAAGTCACGCTCGGCAGACAGGCAGTACAGCAGAGCTTTAAGTAGACCGCTGGGTAAGTGAGTGAATCGGTATCTAGTAACTGATCGTTTCTACCTTGTTCTACCTCAGAAGCAGGAAATGGCCCGCAGAATATACAATAAGACTGGTCAGGGCACGATTTACCAAACATCGACAACAAAATCAAACAGGCCAGGTGTGGCAGCCCCCATTCAGGAAGCAGCAGTGGGAGTAAGTGGACCCTAAACTACAGGAGAACAAAGGCTTCGAGAAGCTAGATGACAGGTAAGTAGTGAGAGGTGTTGCTACAACGCTTTCTTTTATAGTCTTGATGTGTTCCATAATAAAATTAAGTAAAACAGCTGGGCGGTGGTGCACGCCTTTGATCCCAGCATTCGGGAGTCAGAGGCAGGAGGATCTCTGTGAGTTCGAGGCTAGCCTGGTCTGCAGAGTGAGTTCCAGGACAGCCAGAGTTACAACAGAGAAACCTGTCTCAAAAAACATAAATAAGTAAAACAAAGCAGAAAGAAAGGTAAGGAAGCCCACTCTGTGGTTCACACTTGTAATCCTAGTACTTAGGCCAGCCTGGGTTACATAGTGAGTATGAGGCCAGCCTGGGCTACAAGAGACCCTATGTCAAAAAAAAAAAAAAAAACAGTTTCCTCCACAAACTTCTTTTTTTCTGGGTCTCCATGGCTGTGGCTTTAGTTCAGTTCTCACAACGGCTAAGGTGTAACCACTGTCTACAGAGCCTAGTCCTCAATGAGTCACAATAACTCTGAGTGATATCTAATTTTAAGGCTGTGAGACCTTAACGTACTTACAAATATTGTTTCACTAGATCAAAAGGGCTGTGATAAATCTGCAACTGAAGAAAAGACACCAGACTGAAATGGTTCTCAACGGCAAATCAGCACGTGCACATGGGCTGGGGCTGCAGCTCAGCTGGCACAGGGCTTGCCTAGCACACACCGATTCCAGCACCGCGCAGACAACGCACTGTAGCATCCCAGCTCTCACACCGGATCCCAGCGTGTGAGAGGTAGCCGGAAGGGTGAGAAATTCAGGGCCAGCCCGGACTACACAATACCCTACCTCAAAAGAAAAAATGAAAACCCCACCAGGCTACAGAATAACATTACCTATCCTCAACAGCAGTGAAACGAAATAATTCTGGAAGGCTGTCCACCATTTAAAGACGCTGACATCGATTGTGAAGACGGACGCGAAGACATGGCGTCACCCGCACATCTCACTTACCAATATGCCTGCAACCACGGAGGCCACCGCATTTCTCCTCTCGCTCCAGTCAACGCACTCACACTCCGGCCATCGGAAGTTATCTAGGAAGCCTGCCATCTCCACTCCGTGAGCATGGATTTTTCATTAAATAACGTTCCCTACAAACCAAAAGACAAAAAAATAATCAACCTAAAGAAATCCTTTCTAAAAACCATTTTACTTTTATGTGTGCTTTGGAGCTGGAGGTACAGCTCCGACATGGGTGCTGGGAACCAAACTTGGGTCCCTTGGGAGAACGATATAAGCTCTCAACCACTGAGTCACCTCTCCAGCCTAGCAAGTGCGCTCAAGAAGTAAATTGGCTCCGAGTGTGCCGGTGCACGCTTTTAATCCAGCACTCGGGAGGCAGATGCAGGCAGATTTATGTGAGTTTCAGGCCAGCTTGGTCAACACAAGTTGTAGACCAACCGGGGCTGGTTAGGGTTAGGGTCAGGGGTTAGTGAGACTGTCTCAAAAATAAAATAAATAAAATATTTTATTCCTTTCTTAGAGTTTTAATCCCAAATTGACGTTAAGTTCTTATCTACTATAATTATGAAAAACTACACTTCAAGAATACCTATTGACAGGACAGCCAGAACTACACAGTGAAACCCTGTCTCAAAAAACAAAAACAAAGGAAAGGAAAATAAAACCTACTGAGATGTATGTAGGGCTGTGCTTGGACACCAGGGGGAGCTACCGTCTCTTAGACGGTCATGTCGGTTTTAGCACCGCAGCTGCTGGGCAGCACCCAGCGGCAGGGAATAGGCAAGCAGGGGAACCTTGGTTTGATGGTGGCGGCACCACAAAACAAAAACAAAAACAAAAAGGCAGTCTGTAAACTCTTTGACCCATCTTTCATTTAGAGGAGAAATTCCCTTGAATTTGAGTCTACAGTCAAGACAAAACAGAGGAAATAATACTATGTAATTCCTCCCACCTCTTGAATTTGACACAATAAAAATTGATCAGCCAAAATGGAGGAAGAAATACTATGTAACTTCTGCCATTAGACTTCTAAGATTAGGTCACAGTAGGCAATACAGCTTCCTCCTGGCTCTCTGGACACTAACGCGTGAGTCCTGGGTGAGCATGGAAAATCTCCAAGCTATCAGGCTGTGAGGAAAGCAGGGTTCCAGCTGAGCCCCTGCCAGCAGCCTCCAGGGCGGACATGTGAATAAGGATGCCTGTGGGTGACTGCCGTCGCCCTGTGCTGTGCGCCCTCCCAGGTAGGAGGCTAGGTGTGTGGAGCAGACACAGAGTCTCGGCTGGGCTTTTGCCAGTCTTTACCCACAGAACCTAGTAAGTGAAACAAAAGGCCTCTAGGTTTTGAGGTTAATCTCTAACGCAACAACAGTTAATGAAGGAGAGAAATAGTGTGAATAAAAAAATGTTAAGCCTGTAGCACAATCCATGGGAGCACACGTCTTCGATCTCAGGCTCAGGAGGCAGAAGCAGCCATATTGCTGAGTTTCAGGATAGCCATCTCAAAACAACAACAAAAATAAACAAACAAATGGAAGCACATAGCATACTATACTATAATAAAAACAAAAAGACTGTTCCCCCAACAGGAGATTCAGAACCACCATAACTTCTAAAAAGGACAAAACAAAGCAAACAAAAAAACCCTCATTTTCAAACTTTTATTTTAAAAGCAATCTTGTCAAAAGTAGGAAGAATCTAAGGAGACTCAACCTTATGAACAAGAAAATTCAATCGACGGGATCCACTTTTACACAGCCCCACCCCAGCCCTAAGGCTGCCACTCCCAGTCTAGGAAACACAGGAAAACCATGGCTAGACTGGCTTGAGATGGCAGGCCAGCTGGAGACCGAGGTGGGAAATCTTGGGAAAGAGTAAGTCATGGGGATAATCCTAAACATTTTAGTGTAAACTCCCTTCTGATACCTGAGACTAACTCCTGAACCTCAGGTGTATGGAGACCCCAAGGAAACCAGCAAGGAAAACAGCAGATGGCTGAAAGAACTGAGAAGAGAATGTAGCTGTTGCTTCCTGCATGGGAGGTGTATTGGAGCTCATTTTCACCAAGTCAAAGGGGATTAGTAAACCTGCTGGGACTTCCAGACACACCCTAACAAAGTACAAAACCCATCTCACAGTATCCAGGTACCTGGTACAACAAACAGCAATATTAGCTCCTCTGAGCTAGATATTCTGCAGACGTGTTATCAGATTGTTAGGGAAGGATTAGGTATTAACCAGTGAAGGTCACTAACAATGTGAAAGGATACCTGGAGGTTACACAAGGTGAATTTCACTTCCCACAAGAGCTCATCATCAAACTCATTTCCCATACTGACTGTTGAAAGTAGTTCTAGAAGCTACTAGCTATGGGGAGCTTCTTAAGCAATGTGTAAAAATATGTTTCCACACACTAATTAGTGAAGTAAGTCATGACCTCCTCCCTCCTGGGGCTTAAACTGCACGGTCCAGGGATAGGGTAAATCAGAAAAACATGGAAACTAATGAGACTAAGGGCATGCAAAGGAGGCATAGCAAAGACAAGGGAAATTATATCCAAACCCTTGGGTCTCAATAAGGAAGAATTCACTGGTGCCAAAAACAGTAATGACAAGTAATGAAATGGGGGAAGTGGCTTGGAATCCAGGTGAAGAAGGACAGCTAAGAGCTGGATCCCAATAAGGATTAGTGACAGACCTCATTAAAGATTCATGGTTTCATTGGCTGTAAAGGAGAGCCCAACTGAAGACCGCTCAGGAGAAAAGGGCCCAGAACACCAAGAGCCTAGGAAGCATGTAAGCATTTGGGAGGGGAAAAGAGTCTCATACTAAGGACTAATACTCTCAACCTTCATGATGATTTTATTATTGACATTTATCACCTGTTAACTCCAATTCTAGAGGATCTGACACTCTCTGGCTCTGGTACCATGCACACATGTGGTACACATAAATACATGCATGCAAGTACATATATATATATACCTTTATATATATACATATATATATAATAAACCTTTATAGCTTTTTAATATTATTTTATGTGTGTGTATGTGCCCGAGTGTATGCATGGTACACATGCATGAGGAGCCTCAGAGGTATGACAAGAGCACCAGGTCCCCTGCAGTGGAACTACACGTAGTTGTGAGCTGCTATGTGAGTACTGGGAACCAAACCCAGGTCTTCTATAAGAGCAATAAGCCCTCTTAATCTCTAAGCCATCTCTTCTGCCCCCAAATAAACCTTAACAAAAAAAAAAAAAGTGAACAGCCAGCACTGCCCAGAAATTATATCTTGCAGGTTTTTGCTCTAAGCAACAGGAAACCATAAGAGGTTTGTAAGGGAGGAAGTGAAGAATCAGATCTGCAACTTAGATTCTGGTAGTGGCTGTAGGGAGGAGGAACTGAAGAGGAACGTAAACAAAGTATTTGCATAATTTTAATCAGAAAGAGGATAAGATGAATATTGTAGCAGACTGCACAAGTCAAGGAAAGATTTTTATTAAACATATTTCTAAAATAGTATCATCAAGCAAGAATGCTATCAGGTTTCCTGGTCCAGTGCCCAGTGAGAGACCACTGGCCGACACTGGCACTGACAGGGAAAATGGGGAAGACAGTGAGTGGGGATGTGACACTAACTGCAGGGCGCAGAAGCCTCCTGAGACCTGGGCCTAGAAAAGAGGCTGTCTGTACAGCGTGGCGCGTGGAGAAACTGTGGCCACGTGACAGGTGGGAGTTCTCTATTTCCTGTCTTCCTGTTCATACAATAGTATTAAGAGCACAGAACTTCTGCCTCTGGAGCATTTTCTAGATATTCAGAAAATTCCTCCTGGGGAGGAGCATGGGAGTGTGGGAGGGGCAAAGATCCGTAAAACTTAGCCTCCATCATTAGGGTGCTTACATGCTAGTGCAGAATCAGTTAACACTTCTAAATTTTAACTACCTTTTTGTTTGTTTATTTGTTTGCTTGCTTGCTTTTTTGAGACAGGGTCTTATGTAGCCCAAGCCAACTCAAACTCACTATATAGCAGAGGGTGGCCTTGAATGACTGATCCTTCTGCCTTCCCCTCCCAAATGCTGGGATTACAGGCTTCACCACCACATGGAATAATTATAGTTTGTAACATTAAAAGATCTGGGGCCAGGGAGATGGCACAGTTAGTAAAGTATCTGTCACAAAGTGTGAGTTCTTACATTCAGACCCCCAGCACTCATGAAAGGCAGGCCTGACAGTGTGAGTCTGTAACCCTAACACTGGGAGGAGGAGACGTGGACTCCAGAGCTCTGGGTTCAGCAAGAGACCATCTCAAAACACTAAGGTGGAAATCGGTAGAGGAAGAGGACTACACCCAACATGGAACACACACACCACATAGTTTTAAAATCTGTTACAGGGCTGCAGATGTGGTCCATCTAGAGCACCTGTCAGGCATTCATGACATTTGTGGGGTCCTGAGTTCAACCCTCAACAAAATACACACAAAAACTGTTAGTAAGAAATCAGATTAACAACACAAACAAAAATACAAGCACCATTCAAGATACTGGATCTATAAAACCAGCGTAAAGCGAACTGAATCAGACGAAACAAAAAGAGAATCCATGTCTTCCCCATGGCGATGACTACCACCGCCAGCACTGGCTGCTCAGGACAGGTTGCTTATAGACCTCGCGCTCTTTACCACCAATTGCAGTCAATACTCAAAAACTCTAATTCTTTTTGTTTTGGGTTTGGGTTTTTGATACTACGTTTCACTGAGAACTCAGGCTGATCACCCAACATGTATTCCAGACTGGCCTGAGACTCAAAATCCTCCTCCCTCAGCTTCCCAAGGGCCAGGATTTCTACCACGAGCCAGGCCTGGCTTTCATGAGAAGTCTTTACTATTCCAATCAATCTCCCAACACACATCACCAGTACTCTCATGTTACTGAAGAACATTAAACTTCTAAAGAACCATTTACTTGTTAAGGTCACACAATAAGGACGAGGAAAATTAGGTTTTCCCCTGAAGTTCACGTCTGATTCCAAAGCCTGTACTTGAGACTATGACTCTACATTACCGTTGTCCATCATGATATGTACGATGGAGACCTTCGCAGCGGATCCTCATTTCAGGGAGATGATTCACTCACTGTGGGACTTTCAGAACCTGAGAACAGCGTCAGCTTCGCAAAGACTCAGGTTCAGACATGCTGATGTTAAGATGGTTTTGCTGACGGACTGAGCATCAAACAGGTAGCTGTTGTGTGACTCTGGGGCCAGATGTTTGAATTTGAGGAGATTGTTATTTGCTTACCATAGTGAAGACAGCAAGAATAAGAAAACGCAGAAAAATAGCCCCAGTTTAGAAGACACTGTAGGTCACTGGGAAAGAGAAGAACACAGTTCAGCAAGGAAGCTGCGACCTTAAGGAGCACTGTCAGCACAAATCGTGACAAAGGGGCGAGGAGAACACAATTTTCTTGAGTTAGCCATAAACTTGGCTTCTAGGTGGAACTCATTGTGTATGTTTTATAGGGCTTAAAATCCGGCAACCTGAATTACTCAAAGAGCCAAGTATTTTGGGTAGAAGAAACATTTTACATATTTAATGTCAGGGAACGCTTTCTGGCCCTCTGGATTGTAAGTCACATACCAGAAAAATAAAACCAGTAAGCACTTCTAGTATGGGAGGAAGATTTAAATCTAAAATCAAGGTAAAAGACAGAAAGAATGGATTTTTAAAGAGATTTCTATTTCCTAACTTTGTAAACACCCCCCCCAACATCCTTGTTAACAACTAGTATTCAGTGTAGATTATCTGATTAATCTCTTCTGCTTCTCAAAGAAAGTCATTTACAAATTTAAACATCTGGTCCCATCTTCACACAACAGCTGCCTGCTTGATGCTGGTCACCGGCAAAACCGCCTTAACATCAATGTGTCTTTGCCAAGCTGACTCTGAAAGTCCCTACCGGGGATGAATCGTCATGCACGCAGGTTTATAGCCAGATCCCAGGCGTCATCCTTGCCACTCCCCTTGTCTCTTCCCGCTTCTGTCTCCTGTGCAACCCATCTCTGACTCTGCCTTCCTCTTGGTTTCCCTCTCCCTCCACCATGACCTGAGTCCTGGTGAGCCTGCCCCTGCCCCATCATGACAGCCTGCTGGCAGACCCAGCCACATCACTCCTGTCCTCACCAATATGTACTGCATACTGCAGATGGAATGGTTTTTATATAAAATAATGCAAATCTGTATTTTTCCTCCTGCTTAAAGATTTAATTGCCTTCTCATTTAGCATCAGAACAGAACCCTACAGAACAGCCCACTCTCTCTCACAGCAGATTCCAGACTCTCTGGGGCCATAAGCACACTTCTCTTCAGGCTGCACAGCTGCAAAATCATCCCATCCTACACCCTCATACTTTGATGCACTGTTGGGAGGGGTAGAAACTAAGAAGCAAGGCCTGTGCCGGGCATCAGGTCAGCAGAAGAGGGCATCTCGCTCCTGGCCCCTTTCTGCTCTAGCCATGACCCATGCTACAAGGTCCATCCACCATGGCATTCCCTCCTTGTCCTTGAAGGTAATGGCACCACCTGCAACAGGTGAAAGCGCGAACCAAGTAAGCCTTCTCCTGCCTCTGCTTTCCTTGAGAGCCTACTCCAAGAGGTGACAAACCAACAGAGACTCATGCCAAGCCAAATTCACGTTGTGCCGAATTTAAGGTCGAAAGGAGAAGGGGTCACTGGGACCCAGTGTTTAAAGATCAGAAAGTAATACGGAAACATGCCAGGAACCATTTTTTTTTTTCCCCAAACTCCCCCGTTTAGAATATCTCCCTCATTCTCCATCAGCGAAGTTGGGTCATCACTGCACCGCACTCCTCCAGGCCCCGCAAGGCTCCAATGCATCAGCACCCTGCAGTAATATGGCAGTCTTCAGGAGCAATGCAGGGTAGATGCTTCACAGGACTTCACCCTTCACTTCATCTATGTCAGCAGCATTATTAACAAGCCAACTTAGATATCTAAAGCCTTACCGAGCACAGTTTAAAATAATGTGTTAAAGACATCTCGGGTAAATGAGAGAAACCAAACAGAGGTAACCAGACCTATCCCCTTGGATGTGGGGACAGGAGGGCCATGAAGAAAACCTTCTTATTTTTAGGAGATCCACTGCTAATGTTTGTGTACCCCAAATTCATAGTTAAAACCATGCCAAGCTGATAGGATTAGTGGACGGACAACTACGGATTAGATTAGACCATGGTGGTGGGACCCTCAAAAAAACTAACAATCTTCTAAACTGTGTCAAAGCAAGACAGTCAGCCCTTCCTGAGACAGAACTCAATCACAGGCCTAATGAAGTCCATTATATCTCTCTGACCTATTCTTTTCTCACCTAGGTATGCAAGACAGGGTCACACAAGCTGGCAGACTTGGAACTTGCGATATAGCCCAGGCTTATGTCAAACTTGAATCTACCTGCCTCCGCGTCTTCGGTACTGGTACTACAGGTTTGTACTATTATGTACACTCTAGCCCAATATTTTATCAGTTATCTTAAATTCCAGAATCAGGTTTAAAAGATAAACACTCCCCCAAGAAAATGGAAACCACCTCTCCTAAAGCAGCAGTCTCCTTGGCACAAGCCCTGAGAGAATGATCAACTAGATTACCAGTCTTAACTGGACAGGACTAGCTATGCAGAGACCCTTCAACCTTGCTGTTGTCCCCTCTCTATAAGGTGTTGCTGCCCTCAGCAAGGCAGACATCTTCCCAGTGGGGCTGCTTTGAGATGAATTTCTTTCTTATAGTCACAATATTTTGTCTCCTGTTTGACTGGGACAAGTGGCTCAGTCTGGTCCACTGGAACCCCTAGGTCTCCAGCACAGGATTCTGGTAATGTCACCAGACACCAAATCTGCCAAGATTTTGATCTTGGGCTTCAAAGCCTCCAGCACTGTGAAAATGATTTTTATTGTTTATAGGTTACTTAATTTATGATATTTTATTATAGAAGCCCAAATAGATTGAGATAGAAAACTAGATGAGGAGAAGCTCCTATAACAAACAGTTTAAAAAGTGGATTCACCTTTGGAAAAGGTAATGAGTAGAGGCTGAAAGCTTACTGGTTCATGCTAAAACAACAACAACAAAAAACCAGGATGCATGGACCATTATGGCTGACTCTGGAGAGAGCTCAGAACGAAAAGAAGACAGAGCTTCAACAGAGAATAGACTGGTGGGAAAAATATAGACAGTAAGGGCCAAACCAGTGACATCTCAAGCAGAAATTGTGAGGGGACAGAGGCGGAAAGGGGTCTCTTGCAAGCTGGATGGCATGTACCTTTAATCCCAGCACTTGGGAGACAGAGGCAGGTAGGTCTCTGTGAGTTTGAAGCCAGCCTAGTTTATATGGCAAGTTCAAGGCCAGCCAGGACTACACAGTGAAACCTTGTCTGGGAAGAAAGAGGTGGAGTGCCCTCCAGACAACCCAGCTTTCCATCGTCTCTTACTAGATGGCTAGACTGCAACCCTGCTGCCCTGCCCTCTAGCATGTCTCACCACAATAAACTGGCTTTAGGTTTCCATTCAACAGAGAATCTGATGGGACAACTGTGTGTCTCTCTCCGTTTGGGAACAGGATGAGGAAAATGTCGTGTGACCTGTAGAGGAAAGACAATCGTTGCTTTAAAGTACCAAAGAACTTCAATGCTGTGCTTGTCTTTTAGTGTTTTTGGAAGACAGAACTTGTGATGTGTCAAAATTCATAGTGGTGAAAGGTATTTTCTGGCTGTTGTTTTGTTTGAGACAGAATCTGCTGTATTTTCCAGGCTTCCCAGAGTTCCTGGGCCCAGGCTGTCTTCCTGCTGCAGTGTTCCAAGTAGCTGGGACTACAACAACATGCTGGCTACAGGAATTTGGGGGCAGGGTTGAATGTGTGCCTCTACCTCTCATGAGTGCTTCTACTACACTGTAAGAACACAGAGATGATTTACATATGGAATTATTAATCAAAAGAGAAGAGGAACTAAAAAATGTGGAATATTCTGAGCCAGCTCATTTCAGAAAAGTAAGTAAGTAAATAGATAGGTAGACAGACAGACAGACAGACAGACAGATAGATACGCTTGTTTAGGACAGAACCAGCCAGGGCTACACAGTAAGACTCTGTCTCAAAAAACAAGCCAATGAACAACTCTTACTGCTAGGAAGGACAACAGATGAGATAAAAGCAATGAAAGTGTAGAAGTTGGAGAGTAAGTGGGCAAAGTAAAGAAAGGCAAAACCCACGCTGGTGGGAAAAGCTGAGAAACTAATCAATAAAGAGCAGGGGTCCATGCAGAAAACAGATGCCCAGATGTGATCCCTTCACTCTTCATGGTCCGCAGCTGTGACTTCTGTACTGGGGAAAAAGTCTGTGGCTTGGTGGGTTTGTTCCTGATTTCTCGTGCCTCGGACTGATTACCTACACAGCAGACGGTGTGGGTATCCCACTGAAAACGGCATAAGGAACTGCATGCTGAGCAGGAAGTCTCAGCCTCTGTTGTGGCTGAGGACCCTGGTGGTCAGGTCTTTTCCTTCCAAACAAGATAAGTCTTCTCTGGGGACTGACAAAATTACGAGGCAATGTACAAAAACACAGGAATCAGGAGTTTGCACTAACCTGATAGCCTGGAGCCAGGAAACAGCAGAAAAGTCTCACCCGCACCCTCAGAGTTGTCCATCACAACTTTTTTTTTTTTAAAGATTTATCTACTTTATGCACATGAGTGTTCTATCTGCATATAGAGCTCCCATGCCAGAAGAGGGGCTCTGATCCTATTATAGATGGCTGTGAGCCATCATGTGGTTGCTGGTCATTGAACTCAAGACCTATGGAAGAGCAGTCAGTGCTCTTAACCACTGAGCCACCTCTCCAGCCCTGTTAATCATTTTTTTTTAATTTAGTCTCCTATTTTTATTATAAGCAGAATCAAAGATTACTATGTGTATGAAGAACCTTTTAACATGAAAGACATACAGAGAGGTTTAAAAAAAAAAAAAAAAAGTAGCCTGGTACAGCAAACCACACAGGGAGAGAGAAAAATAAAATCATTCCAAACCCAGAAAACCAGAAAGTAGAGCCAGCACAATGGCTCAGCTGCCAAGCCAGAGCACCTGAGTGTGATCCCCTGGGACCTGCAGGCTAGGAGGAAAAGGACTCCTCATGCAAATTGCCCTCTCTCTCTCTCCCTTCCTCCTCTTTTTCTCTCTCCCTTCCCTTTCTCTGTAATCCTTAGGTCTAGGAAGAATTGTAATTTCAAGTTAAGTACATCCTGGATTTTATTGCAAGTTTTAGGCTCACCTGGATTATAGAGCAAGATCTGGGGGAAAAAATAAAAATTAAATTAAAAAACAGCTAGGCATAGTGGTTCCTGTTTGTAATGTCAGCACTGAAGAAAATCAGGCAGGAAGACTGCTTCGAGTTTGTGGCAAGCTGGTGCTACATAATGACTTCCTGGCCAGCCTGGGCTACAGTGAAACAGACTATCTCAAGCAAACTAGTAGTTGGGGTAAAGTAGTAGTAGATGTCAGAAAACTAAAGAAATTAGAAAACCAGAAGTGAAAGTTCACATACAAATGACAAGAGAAACTTCACGGAAAATAAGCAACAACACATTCCCAGGTTGCCAGGCAAGATGCTCCTGTATTGTTTGTATTCAAAGGGCTCAAACCCTCAACCTCATGGATGAAAACAGACCCACCCCAACAAAGCTTCAGTTCTGAAGCTTCTCTGCTGACAGGGAGGGGGTTGAGGGGATATGGTCAAAGGATTGAAGGATACTCAACAGCAGCTCTGGAAGCAGGTCAGGGTAGAGTGACAGCTTCAAAACTGAAGGAAAATGACTTCAGCCAAGATTCTACTGTTTGGGCTTGATTGAAGCCAAAATAATCAATCAAGCATGAGGACGGAATCAAAGCACTGACCTCGCAGGGGCTCCCAAACTGTAACTTCTCACTAAACCCTACTAGACTTCGAGCACCACTAGAAAGGGTAAGCCACTCAAAAGTACTGCAGGATACAGAAGACTCAACACGGGAGAGCTAAGGAAGCCAGCTATGGGCCTGAAGCAGAGGCCACCAGGCCAAATGGAAGCAGCGCAGTGTCTCAGCTGCCCTGGCAGCCTTCAGTCTGCACACCCTGGCCCCTGGCCCAGATTCCTACCTCCACTTGGCAGGGCTGGAACCATCTTGAGCATATGCTGATGCCATTTCTCTGGCAGGCCCTGAGGCCCACATCAGCAGCAGCCAGGCACTTGCCTCACAGAGAGGTTCAGCTTTGATGGACTCTGGAACTGCACAGAGGCTCTGAGTAACCCAAGCAGCAGCAATGACTGTGCCTGCTGTCCTTCCAGTTCTTGGTATGTGGCCCTCCAGATGCCCTGACTAAGCCCAGCTCTGGTTCTTAGGGCTCTCTCTTACATGGTGTAACCCCCAGACTTCCTCACAAAGGGCCGTACAAGAGCCAGGCAAGCTGAAGCCATTCTGTTCAGCTCACCTCTTTCTGGAAGTTTCCCCTAATAATGACAATACTGTCCTTTCCTTACAGTCAAGTTTGAACTTAAGATTATAAAACAATGGGGCTGGAGAGATGGCTCAGCAGTTTAGAGGACTGGTTGCTCTTCCAGAGGTCCTGAGTTCAATTCCCAGCACCCACATGGTGGCTCACAGCCCTCTATAATAGGATCAGATGCCCTCTTCTGATGTGCAGACAGAGCACTCATATACATAAAATAAAATAAAATAAAATAAAATAATATATATAAATGAAAACAACCCCAAATCAGGAAGATCTGTATTTTCCAATAATAAGACTATTTAGACCTCCATGTGGGTTTTGGAAGACTTGATCTTGTTCTAACAGTTTATTTATGAATGGTTCCCTATTGAAAAAGATTAAGATACAGTTTATAACCTCTAAAGGTTTGGCTGAACTGCAAAAATTAATAAGGTTTAGCCTAATAGAGAAAATTCACTCCAAAATACTGTGATTTTTTTTCTTCTCTTGTGAAACAAGCATAAGTCTGTACTATCTAACATAGCAACTATGAGACATTCTTTTCCCTGTGAACTGTATAAACATCTACTCCTTTAAATCTTTTTTGGAAAAAAAAACCAAACTCTCTAACGCTTAAATAAAACTTTGAAACATGCTCACTATTTTTTTATATCACTTAAAAACTTGTTTTATTTATGTGTATTTGTGTGTGTGTGTGTGAGTATGTGTAGGGGTACCCTCAGAGGCTTTGGATCCCCCAGCTATAGTTACAGGCAGTTGTGAGCTGCCTAACATGGATGCTGGAAAATGAACTCCAGTCCTCTGGAAGAACTGTAAGTGTTCTTAACCCCTGGGCCATCTTTCTATTCCCATAAAGGATATTTTAAAGGCAAGAGAAAGAAAAATCAACAAAAAAGAGAAAGAAAGAAAAAATAAGAGCTGTTTTATAAATCTAGAAGTGTACAATGGTGAGCAGTGCAAAAATATTTTTGTTTTGTCACTGGGCAGGGGGTGGGGGAGGAGGTCAGGCTGGTCTCAAACTGTAGACTGTGCCTCGGCTTCCCAAATGATCAGATTACAGGTGTGTACCACAAACACCCTTTGTTGCAATCCTGGGATTCAGGAAAGGGCTTCAAGGCATGCTAGGCAACTCTACCACTGACCCACATGCCCAGAACTCTGAAAGGTCTTATTCTTGTTGCTTTGTGGGCAAGGTTTCACTGTGCATCCCTGTAGATATAGACAAGGCTGGCTGGCCTCCAACTCATGAACTCAGAGATCTCCCTGCCTCTGCCTGGGATTAATGGCCTGTGCCACTACACATAGCCTAATTTTTTAAATTATATTTATATAATACTCTTTGTTGGTACTTGAAACATATTTCACAATAAAAAATATATATTCTTTAATTACTTTATTATATTTTATGTGTGTGGGTATTTTGCCTGCATGCATACCCGTACACCACTTGCATGCCTGGTGTCCTCAGAGGCTGGAAGAAGGTGTCAGATCCCCTGTGGGGATACAAACAGTTTCGAGCCATCATGTGGATGTTGGAAATCAAACCCAGGTCCTCTGGAAGAACAGCCAGTGCCATTAGCCACTGAACCATCCTTTTAGACCCCCAAAATAATTTTTTAAAAGAACAAGCATTGTGGGCTGGAGAAATGGCTCAGCTGTTAAAGGCTAGGCTCACAAGCACTAGAACAAGCACTGTTGTTTTTGGATATTCAAGAGGATTTTCACAAATATGTACCCAAAATGTATCTGTTCACATTTTGTCTTCCTGAAGCCCCAGGTCAAACGAGGCTGCAGAACCTGAGGGTCATCACTACTTTGTGATAACAAGGTCAATAAACTCACCATCATTCCTTACTGTACTCCAAATGTTCTCTAATGCAGTTCCTAATTATAAAAACACAATATCAGGGTGTGGCAGTGCTGGGCTTTTATCCCAGCACTGGAGAGACAGAGGCAGGTAGGTCTTTATGAGTTCCAGACCAGCTAAAGCTATGTAGTAAGATCTTGTCTCAAAACAACAAACACAAAAAATACCATTGAGTCTAAGAAATACACATGATTCACATACATTTAGTAACTACCTTTAACACTAAACATTCTAAACTAAAACAAGAGGATTGCCATGAGTTTGAGGCTATCCTGGTTTATATAGCAAGTACTAGGCCAGCAGAACTATATAATGAAACCCTGTCTCAAAAAAGCAAATAGAGCTGGGAGATAGCTCTGTAGGCAAAAGGACCTGCAGAAGGACCAGAGTTAAATCCCTAACACCCATGTAAATGCTGAATTTTAGCACTGGGGATAGGGGATTTGAGACAGGTGGATCCCAGGGCATTGCTGGCCAGACAGTCTAGCCCAAATGGTAAGCCCTAGATTTGCTGAGACCCCCATCTCAAGCATAAGATGGAGAGCAATAGAGGAGGACATTGACCTTTTGGCCTCTGCATGGGCACACACACGAACACATGCACATGTGCTCATACACACACAATAAATAAATAAGAAAATTTAAAAGCAAATAAGTAAAAGCTTGTGAGCTGCATTTTTAAAAATTTCCTTCTTGTTGTTGGAATGGACGTTGAATAGTAGTTGGCCAAGAGGCATGCAGATTCAATAACAACAAGACACTCCCCATTATTCAAACCTGATTTCTCTATGGCAGAAGGAATAGCCTCTAAACCTCTGGGTTGAACCACTGGACAGAACTTCAGGCACCAATTATAGTTGTTAGTCTGTTTCTCATAGGTTGATCATGAGACAATTCTCCTTTGAGATGCAAGCCGGAATGACCCAGGCAGAGGGCTACAGTCTCCCTGGGCTGAGCCCTGGACTGAACTGAACTGTTGAGGGAGTCTCTCAGCCTCATCCCCTAGATGATTTATTGGTTGAAAGCTCTGCCCCCAGATACAAAGCCTCCTTTTGAATTATTGAACAGAATCCTATAATCCATTTCCCCAAATGCCAGGCCAGCTAACCCTTTGCCACTAGGCGAAAGTCAAGACAGAAAGACACGGGTGTTCCCAAATCTCCTTATTAGTCGCAGAGGAGGAATTACAGAAATCTCTTTCATTAGCATTAACACAGATGAAGATAACAGAGGACAGGATAATCCAGGCATCAATTGCTTAGACAATAACTGGTTCCTCAGACTAGCATTCTTTCTGCAATCCAAAAAGCTACTCCCAGAAAGTTGGATCACACAGGCCATTGAAGGTGATCCTTACTGGAGCAACCATGCTGCCAGATCAAAGGATCAAAAGATTAAATGCTTGTTTCACTACACCTTCTGATATTAAAGTATACTGAAGAGTTATAATCTGTGTCACTTACATGAAACTTAGCCTACAACCCCAAAAGAGGTTTTATGCAATGCTTTGAATAGCTACTTTAAAAAACAACCAAAATGTCTATCAGTAAGAGACCAAAAATACATTATAGTACATTCAAATAATGGCATAGTGCACAGCTTTAAAAAAAATATTTATATGTGCATCTGTGTGCAGTGCACCTGTGAGTACAGATGCCCACAGAGGCCAGAGGCATTGGGATTCCCTGGAGTGGGAGTTACAGGTGGGTTGAGAGCGTGATATGGGTTCAGTAAGGGAACTAAACTTGGGTCCTCTGTGAGAGCAAGAAGCACCCCTACCCCCTGAGCCATCTCTCCAGCTCTCTATGCAGCTTTTTTAAAGATTAAGTCCACATATATCGATGTGGAAATGTATCTCCATTATCTGTTGCCAAACATGCTATGATGGCCTCCTCGGAGGTAGAACTGAGGACACAAAGAGTAGAGGAATGAGAATTTTGAGGATTTCACCTTTTATTTGATGTTTCTGTATTTTCTGAATGCTTTCCTTGGTATCCTTCAGTAATGTTTAAATTGCTGCACACATTGTGTTATCTTTATTATATTAAAAGGCGAATAAGAATTAAACAAGATTAATTCTTTACCTCTGGGGCCCGGAGCTAAATTTAGAAAACAAACAAAAAAATCAAACAAAACAAAAGAGTGAAGGCTGCTGTCTAGCTGACAGAGGGAGAAACGGGAGGTCAAAGGGTGTGTCTCCCAAAGTGGAAAAACTACATCCTCACCCACTCCAAGTAAACCTGCTCTGCTTGCAGCACCGATATGCAAATTAACCTCTGAGCTTCATTTTAGGATCAGGAAGTCCTTCAACACTACGCTCAGGTAAAGTGTTAAATGGCTTGGCTCTGCTCTTTTTGGAAACCTACACAGGTAGAAAAGACAAACGAATTGAAGACGACGAGAAAGGATGACAAATTTGGGAATAAGCGCCTCTGGAATTATCTGGAAATGGGATTTATGGTACAAGTAGGGTGAAGAGTTTGAGAGGGAGGGGTGTACGGAGCAGGGGGTTTGGAGAGAGACTATTTTTGAGAGAGAGCACATCCACTCCAGTGAGAGGTTTGAATTCCCACGCCCCCTCCTCCCATCGCCACAGCTAAGTGGAAGCGAGCCCAGCCCCTCCGCCGCTACGGCTGAAAAGGTCAAGCATCTATCCACCTTCTAGGCTGAAGTAGCTTGCAGTGGTGAATTCGGAAACCAACTTACTGGCTAAAACCCAAAATGGCCTAGCCCACAGCGACCACTCTCTGCGCTACTTCTCTGAAAAGGCCACTGGACACTTAGGATGAAGTCCCAGAGACTTCTCTCTCATCCGTCTCCTCCCTGCGCTTGCAGGATGGAGGGGAAAGTCAAGGCATCACGGACAGTTCCCGGAAATGTCTCCGAGCAAACGAGAGGGTCGCTCGTCCCCAGACCCTCGTAGGGCCTCGGTGGGGGCCGCAGCGGAGCCCCGCGGGTCGTTCATCTCCTATTGGGCACCCTGGGGCGCTCCAGGGAACGAGATGGAAACCTCCCCAGCGGCAGAGCGGCCTGTCCCGGCGGAGCGCGGGTCACGCCGCGTCAGGGCCACGGGCGGCCGAGGGGACGCGGGAGCAGGCCGGGCCCCGCGGGTCGCCCGCGCGCTCCCCAGCACCGGCTCGGGCGCCGCCACAGCACCTCAGGCCGCGCTGGACCGGCGCCCCACGATCCATCGGAGGATCGCGGAAGCTGGCGACCTGCCAACAGCACTCACCCGGCTATCTGCGACGTCCTCGCCGAGCCCAGGCGGCCGCAGGTACGTCGAGGGTGCGAGTCGACCCGGTAGCTGCGGCCCGCTCAACCTCAGCCCGCGAGCCGGGGGCCAGCGGCCGCGCGAGGCCGAGTCGCCGGTGGGGCGGGGCGAGGCGCCGTGCGCACCACAAGAACCAATAGGCTTGCAGCAAGTGGCCTGCATGGGCGGGTCATAACGCCGGGAGGCAGGACAGGGGCCTCAGAGGCGGGGCGAAGGGGGACCAGAGCCCACGGAGACGACCAATTAGAATGCGGTCAGTGAGTAGGGGCGGGGCTTAATCTTGAGGGCCGGGTTGGCGCGGTCCTCAGCTGGCATCCTGGAGCTGAGGTCCTGACCTTGCTGACTGAGGTTTATGGTAGTGTAAACAGCCTCCAGCATCCGTGAGAGCACCTGCGTGGGGAACCCAAGCCTACTACGCAGGATCCCTTTGCACATTGGCGGGCGAGCATTGTTCACCAGCTGCAGAGAGTCGAGCACGTGCTCCAGGACATTCAGAAACCCAGACCTGAAAACACAAGTCCAGCGATCCCAGTCAGTACTGGTTACCCGAGGGTACCCGCAAAAATAAAGCTAGACTGCTAATCCAGATTGATGATTCTTTTAACATCCAGCCAGATTTCGGGCTTTTTTAGGAGCAAATCTCTACTTGTCTTCTTTAAAGATACTGCCTCTTGATTTTCAACATAACTTAAAAGGCCATATTTCCTATAGATTATAATTACGGTTGAGGAAAGACGCATAGTGCAAGTTATTACTAAACTAAATACAAAACGCATATATAACCAAGGTAGAATGAAACAAAAGAGTTTTGTGTCATGTAACTGTCACAAATGTCATCCTGGATCGTGTTACTCCCATGATTCTTGTACACAATCTGGGACCTAGATTCTCAATAAATATTCGCTGCATAAATTCCTTTTTGAAGTATGGCGTTAAGCATGCACACTAGAAGAAGGAGGGAGGACACAGAAGAGAACAACGCTTCACTTAAAGCACCTGTCCCAGAGCTAGGGAATGTATCAGTTGGTACAATATTAGCCTTTGAATGCACAAGGCTCTGGGTTGTGTCCTCAGCACCACACAAACCAAATGTGGTGGTACATGCCTGTAATCCCTGCATTCCAAAATGTCCCAGCTTTGCTTTGAGTATGATAGGACATATCCACGGTCCCAAGCAGAAGGATTCCTACTTCCAGCCAGACTGGATTACATAGCAAATTCAAGACCAGCCTGGAGTGAGACCCTGTCTCAAAAAAAAAAAAAAAAAACTGAGGATCTAGGATGTAGCGCTTGTACATTGCTTGTCCAGTGTTTGCAACCTGTTTTCACTCTCCATCAATTAAAAGATCAAACCTCCATATATGTTCTACTTGAACTGGAATTCCACCACCATGCTATCCAATCATATGCTTTGTTAAATTCTTGTTCCCTAAGAATCTGGAGAGGTTCCCTAGACTGGGGAGACTTTGTAACTTCAGAACCCTTTTCTCCTTGAACTAGGACTAAGGACCCACTTCACCTAAAACAGAAAATAGACTCCAGTCCAATAAGAGGCCTACCATGAGAGAAGAGCAATCCAGGATTTGTGAACTGTTCACAAGGGACTCCATAAGTTCTTATTTGTCCTTAACTGTCGAGATTTCTATGGACTACTTCTAACAGGGGAATTCACATCCCATCTCTTAAGAGTGAAAAGCAAACATGCAACAGGAGCTATCTAAAAGACCAAAGTGAGCTGTGTAAACATGGACTTCCTCAAATATCTCTCCTCTTCAGTGAGTTTACTGTGTTGAGTAACAAAAAGGCTCCATCTGAAGCCTTGTACATTGTATTCTTCTAAGGCAACCTCGGAAGGAACCAGACTCTTTGACTTTGATATTGGCTCTTATGAAATAAGGTCTGAGCAGTGTCAATCATTTGGTGAGAATATTAAAGCAATGACTAATCTAAATGAACTCTCTAGCTTTTAGTTTCCTGCTTTTACTTGGCTTGAACTAATTTTTGGAGGCTATGTGGCTCCAAAGATTAGTTCCAATAGAGTATTAGCCACCCACTTGCTTTACTTTAGAAACACCTCTGCCATGTGGGTAGTGGCAACAATTTCTGGGGTTACTCTTCAGAGGTCAGATGGCAACTTTTGTTGAACCCACACGCCCCTTCCCTTAGGCCTGCACAAGCGCCTGATAGGTGACACTTTAATGGCAGTACACTAGAAGCTTTACCCTCAGATCACACTAATGCTACCTTTCCTTAACCGTTATCATGAATAGTCAGGAGGATTTATTGCACAGGTGAAGACATGTCTATAGGGGATTGTCTTGATTGTTTTAATTGATGTGGGAAGACTCAGCCTGAAAAGGGGGGGAGGGTACCATTCCCTGGTTTGGGACTCTGGAAAAGAGAAAGTGCACCAAGCAAGGAGTATGAACACATTCCTTTCTCTCTGCTCCTGGCAGTAGGTATGATGTGACTAGCTAGCTGCAGTCTTGACCTCTCTGATGGACTGTAACCTGAACTAAGCTAAAACAAACTCTTTCTCTCCCAACTTGCCTTTTGTCAGGCTGTTTAATTCCAGCAACAGAAATGAAACTAGAACACAACCAACGCCTGAGAGATCATTCAATTCTGGCAGAAGAGGCAACACTTCTTTCTGTGGTAGAAGTTATAAACACTGCACACTGTTGCTTAGTTTGTCTCTTTTCATGACAAGGAACGGGAAAACCTCACCTCAAAGTGGCTTTGATAATAAGATATTCAGACTAGTAAAGCTGAAAATACCCAATACCCTGGTAACATGGATGAAGTCTGCATGACATGTTACTTCATCCATACCACCCGGGTACTGGGGCCTCCAGAATATATGATCTGAAATTTTATGTCTCCTCAAAATTCATATATTGAAATCCTAACTGAGATTGGGTCTCGAGGATGGTGTTCTTATGAATAGAATTAGTACCCTTGTAGAAAAAAAAAAAGAGAGAGAGATCTCTGGGCCAGAGAGAGAGCTCAGTGGGAAACGGTGCTTGCTGACAAGGCAGAAGACTTAGATTTGATCATTGGAATCCATGCAGTAGGAGAGAACCAACTCCTTCAAGTTGTCCTCCACCCTCCACATGCATGTGTGCACCACACATACACAATAGATGGATGGATGGATAGATAGATAGATAGATAGATAGATAGATAGATAGATAGATAGATAGATAGATAGATATAAATTTAAAAAATGGTTTTAAAGATACCTTCATTCCTTCCAACATTCTACTAGGTGGTGAACTCCGCCCCCACCCCTACCCCAAAACTGAATCTGTAGGCATCTTGATCCTAGAATTCCAGGCCCCAAGACTGTGAAAAATGAATTTCTGTTCTGAACATTCAGCGTACGGTGTTTTGCTACAGCAGCTCAAAAGAACTAAGAATGTAGGTTTCGGGCACCTCCAGCGCTTAGTCACCTTTGTCACCTTCTAGAACCTGGAAAAGACCTTCTCTTTGATTGGACTACCCATAAGCCAACCCTTGGATACAGTGAAATGCTAAGTGATGATTGGTCTAGTCTCAGTTACATAGACCAGTCACTGGCTTTGGCTATTCTTTTTTTTTTTAAGATTTTTTTTTCTTTTCTTTTTTGAAGAGGTGGCTTAGTGCAAAACAGTGTTTGCTCTGCAAGCATGAAGACCTGAGTTCAAACCCCCGGGGCACACATAAAAAGCTGAGCATGACTGAGTATGTCTGTGACCCCAACATTGGTGGGTGAAGACAGGAGGATCCTGGGAGCTTACTGGCCAGCCTAGCAGAAAGGGTGAGCTTCCAGCTCAGTGATAGACTCTGTGCCAAGGTAATAAATCAGAGAGCAATAGAGGAAAACACCCCAATGTTCTCCTCTGGTTTCCACATATACAGGCATGGAAGCACATGCCTGCACACTGATGCACACATGACACACACAAACTCAGAGACAGAGAGGAAGGGAGGAAGGGAAGAAAGGAAGGAGGGAGGGAGAGAGAGAATTTCAGAAGTAATATGCCATGACTTTGCTCTATTCTACTGGTCAAATAGATCAAGTCCACGACAAATGTTAAAGGGTGTTGCTCAAAAACATGGATGTCAGAAGATGGGGATCATTGAGGGTCATCTTGAAGGCTGCCTACAACACTTACTATTCTAGTAATATTTTATCCTAAACTAAAAGGGAGCTCTAATTTCTTCTGGTATGTATTTTCAAAGAACACTATAAATGCAAACTGCAATAACTATATAATAAGTAACTCAAATATCATAGGCTAAGCAGATGGTTCAGTTGGTGAAGTGCTCATTGCACAGGCACAAGACCTGAGTTCGGATCCCCAGCACCTACATAAAAAGCTGGGGACAACAGTGTGCACCTCTCATCCCAGCAGCATGAGGTGGGGACAAGAGGATCTTTGGGGCTCACTGTCCAACTACTAGCCAATCATCAAGCTCCAGGTTCAGTGAGATACCCTGTCTCAAAAAATATAAGTATTTGAAGAACATTGACCTTTGACCTCCACATACGCCACCACGTATGCATATATAAGCACACACAAACACACATTTTAAAATGTGTTTTTCTGGGTATAACTCACAGTAAAATCCCCAAGAAAATGAAGTACAGTTTTTCTTACAAGGTTCGCAGGGGTGCACTATGAATGTGTTAGCATAATCAATAGCAAGCAAACAACACATTGCATTTATGTGTAATATAATTCCATGCTAGGCTTGCCTAATGAGCAGGCTCTTTACTCATGTGATTGTTTAGTGGAACATTTGCAAGTCAGGTGAGGCAAGACAAATTCCTGGTTGTGCTTAACTGCCATGAACATCGACAAACACCCGGCACCCCACCTGTGGACAGACATGGTATTTGAAATACCTAACAAGAAGGATGACATGGACATAGAAGCCAACCGGAATGAGCACTAGCCAACAGACCACACTGGCACAACACAGCCAAACAGAAAGCCTGCTGGTAGCAATTGCATATCGTAGCAAGTAAGGATTCGTCTTCAAATGGCCCCCACAGAACAGCAGCCTCCCATAAAAGCCAGGGCTGCACCCTGCAGCCAGCATTTCTGACCCAGCAATATCTCAATCCTGCAAGCTGGGTTTTATTTTTCTCTGTGTGTGCACGAACATGTGTACGTGCATGTGTTCAAATAAGCATGTAGAAGCCAAAAGGTTTCATCCTCAAATACCCTCCTCTTGTTTTTTTAATTTGCTTCAGTTTGGAGGGATTTGTTTTGCTTGACTGGGACCTGGGGCTTGCCAATTCAACGAGGCTGAATGGCCAGAGAGCCCCAGAGGTCCCCCTGCCCGCCTCCTCCCAGTACTGGGATAGCATCCAGAATCATGCCTGCCATTGGTCTCAAGTTCGTCCTCATGCCTACATGGCTAGCTCTTTACTGTGCTATTTTCCCAACTTCTAATTTTTCTCATTTCACAGAGGGCTTCAACTGAAGCTTGAAGCCACACAGGCTAGTGATTGGCAAATCCTGGATCTTAATTGAAATCTCTCTAGTTTCAAAGTTTGTTCTCTACCACAGTGTGATGCTTCAGGGAGTCAAGGATCTCATAGGAAAGTGGAGGCAAGAATGTGAGCTCATGCAGAAAACACACTAATGCTGGAGTTCCCAAATCTCCACAGCACCATAGAGTTGCATGGGAACAGAGTCCTGGAATCAGACCAATTGCTGGAGTCCTAGGATCAAATTCTATCTCAGCCACTTTCTAGCTGTGACCCAATATGTCACTTAATCTCCCTGTGTCTTTGTTTCCTCCTCCTCCTCCTTCTATTCCTCCTCCTCCATCCTTCTCTGAAACAGGATCTCATTCTTTAGAAACCCTGTCTGGCCTGGACCTTACTACATTCACCAGACTGGCTTTGAACTTGCGGCAATTCTCCTACCTCTGCCTCCCAAGTGCTGAGATTAGAGGATCCATTGTCACCTTTCTGCCAGAGCCAGTACGGTCAAGGCAACCCTCGAGGGGGAGAAGTAAGGATTGATAAAAGCACGGCTCAATGAGTAATCTGAAAACACACTGGCCCCGAACTAGCATTCAGAGCTCTCTTTTAATCAGGAAACACAAGTTTGCAACATCTGGTTGGATGCTTATCATGTATTCATAACAAACATCAAGCTTAAACAACATGTTTTTCTATTCTGGAATAGTAACACAACTTGTGCCTTGATCCAAGGTCATAGACTCAGCAAGACAATTCTTCAGATGTTAGCTAAAAACAGTAACATGTTCTTCTCCGAAGTAAGCAAATCTCAGCTGTAGCGTGGGAACTTAGCTAGTTCTCCACACCTTTTTAGGGTTCATATGAGAGTACCTTTGGCTCATGGTTGTTGCGAGGGTTAAATTAGTGACTGAAAGGGAAACAGCCCACAATTTTGTGCTAGTGCCACCTTTTCTGGGCCTGGGATCTTTCATCTCCTTACCAGCTTTACCAGTCAAGGCTCTGGGCCTTGACTCCTGATCATTGTCATCTTCTCTCACCTTATGGCTTATGCTTCCTCATTATGCCACATTTCCTTTCTGGGTCATGATAAACTCCAGCTTTATTTCTCCTCTCTGTGCCTCGTGCCTTCTCTTTGTGTAATCTTGCACTGCTGCTTGCACTATTATTTCTCTTCTTAGTAACGAGTATAATTCCCTGCAGGCTCAATAAATAACAATCTAGAGCTAAATTTAATGATTTGCTGATATCTTGAAGATCTAGTAATAAACAGGTGAAGGAAAAGATACGTAAGAATATCTACAATGTGTTCACATTAGAGAAAGAGACTGTATGTATACAAATTCTGCATATAAATTACAAATTTTGAAAGGCTATTGAAGTACCAGTATAATAGCCCCCCAATATGTCCATTTCCTAATCCCCAGAATTTGTAAATATGTTCTATTATTGTATTGGTTACTTTTCTGTTGCTGAGATAAAACACCATCACCAAAAACAACCTATAGAAGGAAGAGTTTTATTTGGGCTTATGATTTCAGAAGGATAAGAGCCTGTTCTGGATGCAAGGCGTGGCAGCAAGTGGCAGCCTGTGGCATGGGCAGGAAGCCGAGAGATCCCATCCTCAAGGGCGAACACAAAGCAGAGACAGTGAACTGGAAGTGGGAAGAGACAGTGTACTCTCAAAGCCCACCTGTGACCAACTCCCTCCAGCAGGGCTTCACCACCTCCCCAAACAAGCCACCAACCTGGGACCAAGTATTCAAATATCTGAGCCAATGGGAGACGTTTCTCATTCAAACACCAAATTTACAAAGAAAAAGTCAGGTAAATTTTCCAGTGGGGCTGAACTTGCTCGTCAGTGGGCCTTCAAATAGGCAAATTATGTTGGATCATGTGGGTAGGTGCAGCGTAATTACAAAGGGCGTTCACGGGCGGAAGAGGGAGGCAGAAGAAAAGTCTGTGATGTGGCAAGGGGCGGGGCTGGCCTGCCCTTGCTGACTTTGAAGATGGAGGTTGCAAATCAAGATCAGGCAGCATCTACAGGATGGAAGCGACGAGGGAGTGAATTATTCCCTAACACCTCCCTAAAATCAGGATTTTTAGCTCAGAAGAACGCCTTAGGGCCTCTGCCATGCAGACTGTAAGATATTAACTGTGTGTGAAGCCACTTGAGTTACGGAAACTGTTGGTAGCAGCGATAAAAAACAAAAACAAAAAACCATCTCAGATACAGAAGAGACTACCTGGTGACCAGATCCAGGAGGCTGGCGCAGGAGGTCCGGATGTGGCACTCCAGAGTACAAGGGGAGCTCATTTCTTCTTATCTGTTCTTTCACACTGATTAAAATTTTATTATATGTAAATGTATAAGTCCTTTTCTGAAGTAATCTGATGTATCGGTTGATCTCGTGCCGTGTAACACTTCGCTGACCAGTGAAGTCGTGGGCAGGCAGATGCATAGATCAGAACATCCCCAAACTCTTCCACATACTCAGATCTGTAAGACTGGAGCCATAAGGAACAAGCAGATACTCTTCCCTCTCTCTGCTAGCTCACTGACTCTCAGGAACAATTAATTTCAGAAAAATCAGTGTGTCACAACTTTTTTTTTTTGTTAAGAATATTTTTTTATGCGTAGGAATGTTTTGCCTGTATCGCTTGTATGCAGTGCCCATGGAGGTCAGAAAAGGGCATCAGATCCCCTGGAACTGGAGTTACAGACAGTTGTAAGCTGCCAGGTTGGTTCTGGGAACCAAACCTGGGTCTTCTGCAAGAGTAAAAAGCACTTTTAACCACTGAGGTATCTCCCTCAACTACTTAGACCACTTTATACAGACCAAAGTTGAAGAAGGAGGAGGAGGAAGAGAAGGAAGGAGGAGGAGGAGAAGGAGGAGAGAAGGGAGAGCAGGTTACAGGTTGGCTCTTCGGGTCTGTCCTCTCCCTCAGACATGAAGCAACGTGACATATAATGGAAAGTTGAACATTTCTTTTTTCAAGACATGGTCTCATGTATCCCAGGCTGACACAGGATGACCCTGAACTTCTGATTCCCTTGTTTCCACATCCTGAGTGATGAGATTACAGGGATGCAGCATCAGGCCTGGCTAATTTTTGGTTTTACTTGGAAAGAGACTTTTACTAGGTAGTCAAAGCTGACCTTGAACTGTAGATCCCAGTACTTGGGAGGCAAAGGCAGGTGGATCACTGTGAGTTTGAGGCCAGCCTGGTCAACAGAGTGAGTTCCAGGACAGCCAGGGCTGTTGCACAGAGAGACCTTGTCTTAAAAACAAAATAAAAAAATAAACAAACAAAAGACGGGGTTTCATATACCCCAGACTGTCCTGATCTCCCTGCCTCTGATTCCAGAGTGTTGTTGGGATTACAGGTGTGTACTATGCTTAGTTTATGTAGTGATGAAGGTCAAATCCAGGGTTCCATGGATACTAGGTAAGCACTCTACCAACAAAGCTACTTTCCAGCCCTTTTCTTGTATTCCTGCATGTGTGTGTGTGTGTGTGTGTGTGTGTGTGTGTGTGACAGAGAGAGAGAGAGAGAGAGAGAGAGAGAGAGAAAGGGAGAGAGACTGTGTCTCACAATATATTCAAGTGTCCCAGATTGGCTTTTTGTCTCAGCTTCCCAAGTTCTACGTTGTCAGGTTTTCCACTTTACCTGGCTAAACGGAATAATTATATAACATTTACTTTTAAGGCTTTTAGAAAAAGATCTATTTATTTATGTATATGAGTTCTGTATCTGCATGTACACTTGTATGCCAGAAGAGGGCATCAGACTCCATTATAGCTGACTGTGAGCCACAATATGAGTTGCTAGGACTTGATTTCAGGACCTCTGGAAGAGCAGCCAGTGTTAACAGCTGAGCCATCTCTCCAGTCCTTACTTTTAAAGCTTTATAAGCTTCTCTCAAGCTGAAGGCATGACAGAGCAACTCCTATGAACTTAGGAGAGGAAGTGAATACAAAGTAGAGTTTGTCGTTGTTTGTTTGTTTGCTTGCTTGTTTGAGACAGGGTCTCCTTATGTAGCCCTGGTTATCCTGGAACTCACTCTGTAGACCAGGCTGGCCACAAACTCAGAAATCCATCTGCCGCCCAGATGTTGAGATTAAAGGCATTTGAAACCATGCCTGGCCTTTGTATTGAATTATTTTTTCAAGTCACATCTCTTCAAACCCCAGAATACTTTTCATCACCTTCTGTACAAATCTGTAGAACAGTGAAGTTCAGTAATTTCCCCCAATGCATGTGCCTACAAAATGCCAGAGCTAAGATTCCAGCCACAGGGTCTGGGGTTAGCTCAGCTGGTGAAGTGCTTATTATACCAGCATGTGGGCCTGACTCTGAGCCTAGAATGCACATAAAAAGTCAGTTGTGGTAGTTTCCACTCATAACCCCAGCACTGGGAAGGCAGAGACTGTAGGGTCCCCTAAGGCTTGCTGGCCAGCCAGCCCAGCTTACTTGATGAGTCCTAGGCCAGTGAGAGACTCAGTCTCGAAAAATATGGTGGGATAATGTCTGAGAAACAACACCGAAGGTTGATTTCTGACACACACACACACAGAGTAGAGACACAGACACACAGAGACAGAGACTCCTGCCAGAGCTTGTGAGCTTCACCTGCTGCAATATAGTAAGTATACAGCTCCTGTTTATCCTGACCCTGTGAGATTCTCATGATGACATCTCTTACAGTCATAATTCTTAGTTGTGAAAGGCAGTCCCCATTGCTTCAAGGACCCTGAAGAACAGGCTTGGTGAAAAGCCTCATGTGAGCATCACACTCTTGAAGCCATGAACTTGCTGGCCACTGCCACCAGCAATGATTTGCTTTCTATGCCAGTAACTCTACCTGGCAGCCACCAACTTCCTGCACCAGCAAAGTGGAACCACAAACAGCTAATTGCCCGACATGTTTTATTCTGAAGATAGCATCCATCGGCACAGCCTAAGCTATGCCCTCATGATCTCGGTATATTTAAAAACTGGAAATTAAAGAGTCATGTAGCTATTGGGGTGAAATGGGGTCATGTCTTGGCATGTATTTGGAGGTCAGAGGACAGCTCACAGGAGTCAGACCCCTCCTTCCACCGTGTGGGACCCAGAGAGTAAACTCATCAGGTTTAGTGGCAGGAGCCTTCACTGACTGAACCATCTTACTGACCTCAAACTTGAAAATTTTATCTTCTACCAAGACCAACTCAAAAGAGCTGGCCTCCTGTTAGAAGAGCCCCATTTTCCCCAGATGAATAATGCAGGCCACCATCAGTATGGGCCATCTGAAGGATGACTGGGCTGGGAGTGGTGGCATACTCCCACAGTCCCTTCACTTGAGAGACTGAAGTAAGAGGATCATGAGGTCGAGGCCTGGGGACTACACAGCAAAGCCTCATAACAAAAACACAACAGCTGTCCACTCTTCCTTAAGCAAGCTCTCTGAGAGTCTTAGGGCAAATCATGGTCTTGTCTTAGTTGTGTCTCTATTTCTGTGATAAACACCATGACCAAATGCAACCTGGGAAGCGGAGGGTTTATTTCAGCTCATAGTCAGAGGGCAGGCAGGGCAGGAACTCAGAGACCACAGAGGAATTCTGCTTGATGGTTTGCTCCTTCTGGCTCTCTCAGTTTGCTTTCTTATACACCCCAAGACCACCTGCCCAGAGACAGCACCTCCCAGTGTGGGCTGGATCCTTCTACATCAATCATCAGTTAAGAAAAAATGCCCCACAGGCTTGCCTACAGGCCAGTCTGATGGGGGCATTTCCTTAATTGAGGTCGTCTTTTCTTGGAAGATTCCAGGTTGTGTCAATTTGGAAAACTAAGCAGCACAGGTATATACTGTTATGTTTCATGTGTTAGAATTCTGGGTTGTGCTATTGGGAGGTGATATGGAGACTCGGGAGGCAGAGGCAGGCGGAGCTCTGTGAGTTTGAGGCCGGCCTGGTCTACAGAGTGAGTTCCAGGACAGCCAGAGCTACAACAGAGAAACCCTGTCTTGAAAAAACAAAACAAACAACAACAAATATATATATACATATATATATATATGTATATATATATATATATGTATATGTATATATGTATATGTATGTATATGTATATATGTATATATATATGTATATATTCATATATATGTATATGTACATATATATGAAAATGTCATGATGAACCATCGTTATGAATAATTAATAAATGTGAATAGAAAACAGAAAGTGGGGTCTAGAGCCTGGAGTAGCAGTTCATGTCTGCAGGGACAGAGGCAGAAGGACTGCTCTGAGTACTGGCCAGCCTGGACTACAGAGGAGACCTTTCAAGAAACAAACTCACCAAAATGAGAGGAGGGGTCCAGTGGGAGGTCCCTAGGTTAACTTCAGACACGTTCCAGGAAGGGATTAGGGTGTCTTACACAGGACTCTGGTTAGTCTCCCCAACGGTTGTTACGAAAGCCTGAGCCTGGCCCCACCTAATTTCTCTCTGACTTCCTGTTTCCTGATACAATCTCTCCATAGTCAGGCTCCTACCATGATGTATGATGAAACTGAAAAAGCTCGTGCCAGAGCTGGTGGCAGTGCTGTACCCTAGGTCCTCAGACGCCATGAGCTCTGGAACGCTCTCTTATTAATAAAGTTACCCTTCCCCGGGCATTTAATTGTAGTAATGCCAGATGGATTAACACTGTGGCTGGATGAAAGGGTGGACAGAACCAAGCTTGCCTGCAACAGAAGGCGGGAACCAGCTATAAACATCAAGGGAAGAAAAACTCCTCTGGAATACCTTCAGCAGCACAGATGTCCTCTTTACCTGTGTACCCCAGGTAGGAACCCTCCCATAGCTGTGGGTCTCTCTGAGAACATCTTTAAGCTTACTGAGGCGTGTTTGAATGCATCTGGCCTGTTGTCTGTTAAGGATGCCTGGGAATGCTCATATTCATGTCAATCACCTGAGAAGACAGGGCCCTCTCACAGTAAGTCAGACTTTTGAAACAGTGATCGGTGGCAAAGAAAATCCCACCTATGCCCTACTCCGGATTTTGGATGAGTGGAGGCATGGTTTGGGCCCTTAAGGGTGTTGTCTGCAGAGGGGTAACAGTGGGCTCTGTCACTGTCCAGCAGGCTGGGAACCTGGCTTGGTGGCAAACTGGAGAGAGCGACAGGTGAGGCTGTCCCATCCTAAGGACTGTTTTTCACTCTCCTTACCTCTGAGCCGTAAGTGAGAAGGGCTGGATCTTTCAATCTGGTGTCAGCTGTTGCTGTCAGGACTATTACATTTGCATTTGCCTTTAGACCATAGGTGTAGAGGGGTCCATTGTCCTGTGCCTAAAGCCAGGGTGGTGGAGACGACAGACACACCAAGAAGTCTGTATTCCAGGGCTAAATTTAAGGGTGAGGGGTCCATTTGATCTCCTCAATTACAGATTCCTGAGAATTCAGATAGGATGGTAGATGTCATTACCTCAATAGACAGAGAATGACCAAAAACATTGTCAAAAGGGAAAGATGTTATTTCTAAGAACAAGTGAACTATTAGTTGGCCATGGGGGTACTGAAATGTCCCTCTCTTTGGCATGGACTGCCCTGAACCTTGTCTCTTAGCTTGAGCTTTTTCCCCCCTATTACTTTGAGACAGGGTCTCATTATGCAGTCCAAGCTGGCCTGGAACTCACTATCAGATTTGCCTCAAAGTCACAGATTCACCTGTCTTTGCCTCCCAAGTGCTGGAATTAAAGGCCTGGCCTGGACTATTATCTCCTGATGCACTTCCTGTTACCAGCTGCTTGAGTACCCTCACTGGGCTTCTCCCACCTTTTGGGACAGTCCTGAACCCTCCTTGATTGACTACTGCTGATCTGCTTTTCCTAGAAGTATTGTCTCTCCCTTTGACAATGTATGGCGGCTATTCTCATGGGGTTCAGCTGAGACTGAACTGAGGGCTGAGACTCAGACATATGAACCAGAGGCTCTAGCTTCAGATCGCTAGGCCAATCCTGGTCTTAGAGTTTAAAGAATGACCTATAGAGACAGAAACAGTGCAAGGAGGGCTGAGAAGCAGACAGGGTCCCCTATGTGTCCATTAAGGTGCTCTGAAACTTCATAATTTACCTCGATGGCTAGTTTAAGTTGTCAGCTTGCTACGACCTCAGACTCACTTGGGAAGAGAATCTCAGTGAGGGAATGCCTAGATCAGATTGGCCCGTGGGCATGCCTAGGGGTGGGGTTCATCTTGCTGGCCTTGGTTGATGTATGAAGACTCATCCTAAAGGGGGCTGTACTGTTTCCCAGGTTTGGGTCCTGGATTGTGTGAGTAGAGAAAGGTAGCTGAGCATGAAGTAGACGAGCATTAATGTCTTTCTGCTCTTGACTGAGGATGGGATACACCTAGCTGTGTCAGGTTTCAGCTACCTGGACTTCCCTGCAGTAATAGACTGTACCTGGGATCTAAGCTGAAACAAACCTTTCTCCCTTCAGTTGCTATTTGTTAGGGTGTTTAATCACAGCAGCAGCAAGTAGAGCACCTATCAATAAGCTGAAAAGCTGACAGATGAAAAACTAATCACAAAAAGTCAGCATTCATCATATAGCACAAGTGTCAGTTCCACTTCAGCAAACTAAAAATCTTACAAACCCTTTCTGAGATTGGTACTAAAATGTCTCATTTTTTTTGCACAAAGGAAGTTGCCCTTTTAACATGAAGACTGATGTCACAGTCAGATGTGGTATCACCCATCAAAAAGCTTTGAAGGGCTGGGGGTGTGGCTCAGCTGCTAGAGACTTGCCTAGTGTGTGTGAAACCCTGGGCTCTAGTTCAGCCTGCATAAACCAGGTGTGGTGACGTAAACCTGATCCCAGAGCCAGGGAGGAGGAAGCAGGAAGGTCAGAAGTTCAAAGTCATCCTTCGCTACATACTGAGTTTGAGGGCAGCCTGGATTACATGAAACTGCTTGAAATGATAAAAGAAAAGAAAAAGGGGGCTAGAGAGGTAGCTCAGTGGTTAAGAGTGCCTGCTGCTCTTCCAGAGGACTTGGTTCAGTTCCCAGAACACACGGCAGCTCACAACTGTTTGTAACTCCAGGCCCAGGAGATCTGCCCACTTCTGGCCTCCTTGGGCACCACACATGCATATGGTGCACATACATGCATGCAAGCAAAACAACTACACGCATAAAAATAAGTAAATAGAAAAATTTTTAAAGGAAAAGAAAGAAAATAATAACACAAGAATTAAAAAAAATTAAAAATCCACTTAGGTAGTTAGCCCAGAACTGTGGTTATTATTTACTATTACTTGTTACAGAGCAATAGACAACTGAATTATCATTAAGGTAACTTTATTAATACAGACATTTGCAAACATAAAGTGAACAGGGCTAGAATTACTAGTTTTCTGGTAACCTCACCTTCTCAAGTACAATGCTGAAAATTATTTCAATCAGTTTTACTACAAATTCCCATTTTTTAACAAGAGTCACAGTAAAACAGGCTTCTAAAATGTTCTGGGACCATAGCTCTCATCACAAAGCCATCTTTCATTCTGCTGAGAGTTTCACTGATACAATATAGTATATCACCATAGAAGCCAAATAACTCATTCCAACTTAAAAAACCAAACCAAACAAACAAGATCAATCACTTACTGTGCCAACTAACACTCGATCATTGTGGGAGAAAGGCTCCAGACTTCCTTTTGAGGATGTAGGCCTCTTTGTTGTCTTAACCATCACACACTTTACAAAATGACTTCTTGGCCCCAAAACAGTGTCGGGAACTGTTCTTCTGAACCCCATCTCTACACTACTCTCTGGAAATGGATCAGTTCCTTTCCACCACCTACCTTGGCTTCCTTCTAGGTACCAAATTCTGTGCCCAAAGCAATTACCCAAACCTAGGAGCGCTGACTTTCTGAAAGGAGACGGTGACAACCATCTCATCAATTTCTGTCTCTTGTCACTTGCCGGAGATGCCAAGCAACAAACCAGATACCTCAAATTATCAAAGGGTCCCTGCGACAGGAAGTGGGGTCCCTAAAACAGTAAACTAGGGGTTCTTACGTTGCTGAAGTCTCTGGGGAGTCTGATTTGGGATACCCTGGGGTTAAGGTAGATTTATAGAAACCTAGCATTTCAACTTGTGATCAGAGAAGAAACTAGAAGTGAACTCTTACCTTTGTATTGATGTTAAGGGTTTTTGCAATCCCCTCCCAAAAAAGTAACAAAAGTATAATCAAACTCTTTAGCATTGGAACCTATTTTTGGAACTTTTAAATCAACTAGCCCGATTGACTTCTGTAGCCAGTGGATCTTAAAGTTAGCCTACCCACTTGTTTGACATTTTCTTTGTCCAGTGCCCACAGAAGAGAAGGCCTTTGTAAGTGCAAGAGTCCCAGTAGGCTAATTCCTGACCCTCAGTGTTCCTCCATCCAGCAGGTATTCCAAAGACCGTTCAACAGTTTGGATCTTTAATAAGCTCAGGGATGTACATGTAGAACTGAAAAAACAAACCTGCCACCTGGAGGCTTTTATTATTTGTGTGTGTATGTGTGCATGTGCATGACTGTGTGAGCAGGTGTCCACAGAGGTCCGAAGAAGATCCCCTGCAGCTGGAGTTACAGGCAGCTGACATGGGTGAGCCACCTGACATGGGTGCTGGGAACTGAACTCTGCTCCTCTGCAAGAGATGCAGGGAAGCAAGCACCCTTAACCACTGAGCCACCCATCTCTCCAGCCCCCTTCCTTTTTCTTTTTTTGAGATTTTAAAATTTCATTTGGAAACTTTAGTTGGTTAAATCTCATTAAATCTTCAGTTTTGGGTTTCAAAAATACATATTTTGGTTTTGTTGTTGTTTAAATACCTATATTTAGAAACGTCAAACAGCAACTACTTTTAAGTTCCTAGAGTTTCAAAGAGCACTGAGGCTAGTGAAATGCCCCGTGTAGGTGCTGGATCTGAGTCTGGCCCTAGTCCCCATCACCTGAAGACTGACATGGGTTAATCTGTTTCCTTCAGGGTAGGACCTCTTTCTCATAACATCCTTGCAGCAATACTGACTGAATTTTCTCTTGACTTGGTATCTTATTTCTAGTTTACCACTGGGAGTATAGTCCTGTGAAAACCAAAAGGCACACAGTTCTCAAGTTCCTGGGGCACAGCAATCAATCTCGGGCTCTATGTCTGGTGTCAGAGCAACTGAAAACTGACTAAAGCAGTAAATGAATGTCAGAATAGTCATATTTTAATAAATTTCCACAGATTCAACCAATTTAGAAAGCCTGCCTTGACTCTCGGTGTTTTCTCCTCTTCTCCCTGGCTAATGTCAGTTGGGTTTTCCTCTGTGACTTCTTTCGCTTCTATGTAGGCCTCATACATTTTCTGGACTCTGATCATTTCTTTCTGTGCATCAAAATGGACTTTCTGCCTGGTCAGAATGGGAACAATCAAGTTGAAGTCACTAATTCGCTTGTTTAGCTTCCGGATGTTTTCTTGAAACTGCTCACACACCTGGTCCCACTGTTTCTGCTTCCCCGGTGTCAGAGGGCTCCCAAGCTTCTTCCTAGACACTAAAAGTGCTTCTCGCAGGTGCTCAATGGTGTCCTTGATTTCCTTCTGCATCAGAATCCACTCTGGTTGGTATCCATTATCTATCAATATTCTGTTCAGGTTGTGAGTCATGGGATCAATATATGAACAGCCAGAAAACTTCTTCAGAGGCTTTCCTTTCCCACTGAGATTGTCAAAGTCTCCTTTTGCCATTGATTCCTGAATGAGGTCCTCCACCAGGCGCTCGATAGCTTGAGTTATCTTTTGCTCTTTGCTGTGTCTTACATCTTTGACAGTTATGCTATTAGCAAAACACTCCCTCTGAAGTTTCTGCCTTTGATATTCCATCACCTGCTCTGTTGCACGGTCTGCCCGAAACTGTCTGTACTGCTTCTCTCGCTGACTTGGAGTCCCAAAGCCAACACCTTCAAAGCTTAAATAATGCCGGTGCTGAGGTGTACTGTATTTGAATTTGTCTTCCTCTTCTGTGTCTTCAGCTTTATCCCGCCTGGCCTGTGTTTGTTCTATCACGTGGGAAAGCACATTCCTATAGGCTTCCTCAATCTTTATAAAGGTTGCCGAATCAGCGTCATTGGAGCCACTGTCTGGATGGTACTGCTTGGCAAGCTTATGAAAAGACTCCCTGACGTCATCTGCCGAGCATCCTTCATCTAGATTCAACAGCCTATAGTATTCTCTGATCGTCTTCTTGGGTTTATGGGTTGATATCCTTCTAGACCCAGGATATGAAAGCATTTTTACCCCATGAGGAATCAATGGAGCACTTAGTAGATGAGGTCTTAGGATCTGAGCCATCTTCATGCACGTTGCGTTCATAAAACTGTTTCTGGAATTCTTCCTGTCACTGATCTACAAAACAGCAAAAAGCGGTTGAACAAACTTGTATTATCAGTCATTTTCTTTTTTTCAATAACTAAATAAATTAGGATGTGGGTTACATGTGCGGTGATCATCGGTTCTTGGGAGCGAGAGAGATGACTCATGGGTTGAGTGGCTTGAGGTTTGGTTCCCAGCACCCACATGGCAACTAACAAATGTCCCTAACTCCAGTTTCAGGGGAGTCTGAGACCTTCTTCTGGCCTACCCAGACATTGCATGCACTCGGTGCTCAAGACATACACACAGGCAAAACACCATACACATAAATAAGCAAAGATAAAAAAAGTTGGTCCTCTGTAACACTGTTACTAAAATGTTTCTATTTTACTGATGTTAGCTAGAAGATGGACATTGATGTTTAGCAATTTCATATTGTGACACAACCTGAATTCTACTACTCACCAAGCACAGAATTTTTTTTGTTGTTTTTGCTGTTTTTTGGTTTTTTGTTTTTTTTTTAATTGTCCTCACTCTGTAGACCAGGCTGGCCTCAAACTCACTGAGATCTGCCTGCCTCTGCCTCCCGAGTGCTGGGGTTAAAGGCGTGTGCCACCACCGCCTGGCTCAAGCACAGAATTTTAATCCTAGAGAGTTCTTAGCACTCACCTACTCCAATTTTCTCATCTTATAAGAAAACAGGTCCATAAGATTAAGAAACTCAACCAAATCACATTACAAGGTATGTCAAAGATTGGGATTAGGGCACAGTAAGGACTTGGCTTAACTGTTTGTTTGTTTTGTTTTTTGTTTTTGAAACAGGGTCTTTCTCTACATAACCCTAGCTGTCCTTGAACTCACTATGTCAACCAGGCTGGCTTTGAACTCACAAAGATCTGCTTATCTCTGCCTCCTGTGTGCTGAGTTTAAAGGCGTTTGCCATCACTGTCCAACATTTGATTTACTGTATCCTCAGCAAATTACAGATTTCCCTGAGCACTATTTTTTTTTTTTCAGTTAGACTATCAGGGTCTTCATCATTTCAAGAGTCTTTTTCCAAGAATATTTGTTGCACATCAAACAGAACATTGGAGACAGTACCTACCTAGTGTGATACTATACAGAATAGAATCAGTGTGCAACTGACTTTACACTCTGCATCTCACTAGAAGCTATTTGCTAAGTTCTGGGGGTGGGAGTGGGGTGGGGGGAGGGGGAGTGAAAGGTGAGTGAACCCTTGCTGTATTAAAAACACATGATCCTGTGGAGAAAGACGTTGAACACTGACAAAAGACAATGAAGTACTAGAGAATTACTGGATGTGAATTCCTGGATATTTGTAAGGAGGGTTTTAGAACTCATGGGAGCCCTGATGTCATAATTTAAGGGCCAATACATTTAGAGTTGGCTGAGATGCTGTTGTTTATGCTCACTCTTCGTGACAGGTGTCTCAGGATAGTGCCAATCCCACCGCACCCCCTACTCACTTTCACAGACCCCCGATTGGGCTCAGCACCCCCCCACCCCCTCCTGCTCGCTTGTGCTCAACTCCCTCTGTCCAGGCCTCCCCGACCGCTATGCCATGTTACACTGCGTAGCCCTCATCATACCTCATTGCGACAGGCGGCCTTCCTCACCAGGGACATCCGTCTCTTTCCTACAGAGCCATACCCCAGGGGACGGAGGACAGCCAACTCTGGACGCCCGTTGTACCGGGGCGACAGGCTCCGCCTCCACCTGATTTCGAGGGGGAGCGTTTGACCGATTGGGATTGTGGGAAATGTAGTTCTCTGGCAGGTGCGGCTTTGAAGCCTCAGGGCCACTAGAGTTGTCTAGAGGGTGTGATGGGTTTGTGTACGTAATTTGGAGGACACCGGCCCTCCATAACTTGTATTGGACGGAGGATGATTAGTCTGTTTGTCCCTGTGGGACACCTGCGCCGTCAGGCTTCTTCAGGCCTAAAAAGATAGTCTTCCATTCAGTCTTTTATTCGTTTGGATGTTTGTTGTTGTTATTACCGTTGTTTTGGACACATCGCCTCACTTTGCCCAGGCCTCGAACTTGCTATATAGCAGAGTGGTACCTTGAGTTACAAACCCCGGGGACATAAAGGGCTTGTGCCTACTGGGCAAGCACTTTCTTGTGCTGGTAGGCAAAGCTCTGCCAACCAGCCAGTACTCTGAGCACTGCACAGGGCTTAGCTTTGGAAGGGGAGGGGGGAGAATGAGAGGTCTCCTGGCTTTCAGTTCAATCTATATAATGAAACACGCCCCCCTCCCACCTTGTACATAGATTTCTTAATTGTTTTTAAACTTTTATTGTTTATTTATATTTTATATGTATGTATGCCTTACCTGCATGTATGCCATTACACCAGGTTCGTGCAGTGCTCATGGGGATTAGAAAATGGTGTTCCAGAGTTTCAGACAGTTGTGAGCTGTCATGTGAGTGCTGGGAACTGAACCCTAGTCTTCTGCAAGAACAAGTACTCTTAAACCACTGAGCTGACCACTCCAGCATTTATTTATTTATTTATTTATTATTTATATTATACTTGTATGAGTGTTTTGCTTGCATGTATATCTCTGCATCAGGTATGCACAGTGTCCATAGGAATCAAAAGAGGGTATATTTCAGAGTTACAGACAATTGTGAGTCACATGGGTTCTGAGGATTGAACCTGGGTTCCCCAGAAGAGCAGTCAGTGCTCTTTTCAACTTATTCATCTCTCAAGCTTCCTTTTATTTTGAAGATAAAAACAAAGACTTGGAAATTCTCCTCCCTGAGTTGAAAGTCCTATCTATTCCACCTTCTGTTTAGACAAGATACTTCTCTGTAAAGTCAGAGTACTGGTAAGAAGTAAATGTGGGACTGGAGACATGGCTCAGCAGTTAAGAGCACTGGCTGCTCTTGCAGAGTACCTGGGCTCTATCCCCAGCACTAACATGATGGCTCACAACCATCTATACCCCTGCTTCCAGGGCATCTGACGCCCTCTTCTGGCCCCAATCGGCACCAGGCACATTTTGATGCACAGACATACATACATGCAAAACATCTATTCACATAAAATAATAAACAATTTTAAAGTAGTAAATGTGGGGTCATAAATTGGCTCAGTGATTAGGAGCAGTTTTTTGCTCTTGACCTCTATGGCAACAGGCACGCATGTGGTACACATACATTTTGCAGGCAAAATGCTCATAGATGTAAAATAAAATCTATCTTTGGTCAGAAATGAATGGCTTAAAAAGAATAAAAGTAGCCCAGTATACATTGGTTCTAGATATGCAACATTCTCTTAGTGTTTTTCCACTTTTCCTTGGGAGCCAAGGAATCACATAGCTCTGATGTGGCGAAGGTATCCCCAGTGGAAGTGTTAACAGCTCTGAGAGGAAAGGTGCCCTGGGAGTCACACAGCTCTGAGGTAGGGAACAGCTTTACTCAGCTCTACTCCAAGAGGAGAAGTTTCCCTAGTGTTGCAGCTCTGAAGGGAAGATAAGCCAACTGAGCTGAGGTGTTCTCCACTCTGTTCTGCTTTGCTTGACTGAGAACAAGGATGGCTTCATGCAGCAAATCTCACAAAAGAGATTTATTGGAAGGGAAAAACCCAGGGGCTTGGCTGCCTCTGCTCAGGAGGAAGCCAGCTGCTGCAGCTGTGCAAAGAACTAAGCAAAATTTGGCTCTTTATATAGGATTTTGTGGATGAGGGACAGAGCTTTCCAGGGGACTATGGGATTTTTGAGCTCAGTAATTGGTGAATTTCTGGCTCAGTGACTGTTTGGTGATTGGTGGTTTTTTTTTCTTTTCTTTTCTCTTTTTTTCACCCTCTTTGAAGCTTGTGGGGAGGGGCCCAGCCACCTGTAGCTCAAGGGGCTTACAGTGACTTCAGGTTCTGCTAAATAAACTCTAATTCTGAGGTAAAATGAACAACATTGTTCAAATAAACTTTAAACTTTTGTGTTTCAAGGGGAAATGGGGACAGCATGGAGTGTCTGTGCCTCATTTTTTTTAAGAAATGGAGTACATTATTTCTATCTACACTGCATGTGCTAAAGGAGGCCGCCTGGAACACACCCACCAAGAGAAGAGGGACCGGGCAGGAGCCTACACCGACTCTCCATAATCAGGAGATTCTAATTAGTCATTCAGTCTTGTAGAATCAAAATAAGCATGCCTTTGTGGTAGGGACTTTAGTTTCTAAATCTTTACAGTATGAGATTCATGCTATTTTGTTCTCCATTTTGCATACGAGGAAGTAGTCACTGATCCTGTGAGAATTACACAATGCATGTAGACCACTTGGCATGAAGCCTTGCCCACGAAGGAGTATTTTTTAGACAGCCATCTCTCCCTTTGCAGGCAGAATTAGATCCACACCTTTTTCTTTTGGTTTTTCGAGACAGGGTTTCTCTGTTGTAACTCTGGCTGTCCTGGAACTCACTCTGTAGACCAGGCTGGTCTCGAACTCACAGAGATCCTCCTGCCTCTGTGTTCCGAGTGCTAGGATTAAAGACATGTGCCAGCACAGCCTGGCTTGGACCCTCACTTTTTAAAGTTATAAACAATACAATCATTTTCCCCCTTAGTTAACACTGACTTGAATTTATTTAGTTTTGGGACAAGGTTGAACTATGTATCCTTGGCTGGCCTGGAACTTACTGTGTAGATCAGGTTGGCTTCAAATTCACACAGATCCACACAGACCCATCTGTCATAGTCAATACATTTGGGTGCCCTACTATCCAAATTCCACATCCTCCTTGTAAACTAGACTAATTACAGTGTGCAGCATTAAGTGACATGATGTCAACAGTGTCTGTAAATCGTATGGGCTGGAGAGAGAGTGCCTAGGACACCATGAATGAATTTTCGTCTTTGGGTGCCATCCCAATTCCGTTTTGAAACTCTACTTGATGAAAAGGGAGTTTCACACACACAGTGTTAACGTTAAGAGAGGGTGAGGGACCAGGCCTGGTGGTGCAGGCCTCTAATCCTCGCACTTAGGAGGCAGAGGCAGGGTGATCATTGTGAGTTTGAGGCCAACTTCGTCTACATTGTGAGTTTTGGGCCACTACATAGGAACTACACAGTGACAGCCTGTCTCAAAAATAAAGTGAGGCTGGGCATGGTGACATATCCCTGCAAGCCTAGCACTCTGGAATCTGAAACGAAAGGATGGCTGTAAGTCTGAGGCCAGCCTGGTCTATATAGTGAGTACCAGTCCAGCCAGGACTACTCATCGAGAACCAAATGAAAGAGAGAAAAGAAGAAGAGAAAGGAAGGAAGTGAAAAAAAGGAAGAGAGTGGAAAAGGAGGTGGGGGAAGCGGCAGTCCATAAAGATCTTGAAAGCTCAAGGCAATTTCTAGTTTGATGAATGACTATCTCCAAATAGACAAAACAGGTGGGTGACACCTGAGGAATGACACCCAGGTTGCTCTCTGTCTGACTCTGTTTCTGTGTCTATGTATACACATGTTCATATGCACCCCCCTCGCATACATACATACCCACAACCACATCCAAACCTGGGTGAGGGGAGGGGAGCTGAACTTAAATAGGACAGCATCAACCTCTATCCCTGGGAGATACACTCCACGACTCCAAACGGATAGCTATACGTATATAGAAAGACGCTGCTCTCACGTCAAAGGGCACAAAAGAGTATATTCTGGAGCCAAATATGACTGGCCATGGCTCAAGAACACAGGTTCAGTTACCTCGAATACCACGTTCCAACACGGGAACCGTTTCTTGAAGTTTTTGTTTTGTTTTGTTTGGGACAGGGTCTCACTCTGTATCCCTTGCCTGGTGGGACTCACTATGTAGACCAGGCTGGCCTCGAATTCACAGAGATCCACCTGCCTCTGCCTCCCTAGTTTTGGGATTATGAGAGTGTGCCACCATGGCTGTAATAGAACAAAGAAAATCTTAAATCAAGACATCTTTCAAATACCCTGGTGGAAACATCTCATAGGTGGTTACAGCAAAGCAAGGAAATCTCTGTTGTCTCTGATAACTATCTGATGGCATTCTTAGCTTTTGGGTCAGTGGCAGTTAAATGTCTGTTCATACATTTCAGAAGGATTTACATATTAGTCAGTAGGGTATTTGGTGATATATTGGTGGGTAATAAATGGCTACTTAAAGGACTAAGACCGCCCAAGATAACTTGACTCTGGACCTGCAACATTCCAACTCTCCATAGTCATTGGAGTTCGGTCAGCCAAATCATCCTTGTAGAATATGTTAAGGTAGGTGTGGCTTTTGTCTGTTCACACCTGAAACCAGGCATGGTGTAGACTCTATATATACTGTTCTGTTTTGTTTTTCTAAGCATGCATACCTAACATAGTTTCACTTGCAAATTAGACACAGCAGGACATTTTAAAAAAGTGTTTCATAATAGCTGGGTACTCGTTTTAGCCCTAGCGCTCTGGAGGCAGGCTCAGGTGGATCTCTGGGAGTTACAGGCCAGCCTGGTTTGTACAGCAAATTCCAAGGCACAGAGGGCTACGTAGACTTTTTTTTTTAACTTTAACAATAAAATAAGCATTTCTAAACAATTTACTACAATAAAGTTGTTAGCACCTCTCCGTTTGTGGCTTGGAGTCACTGTTTAGTAAAATAAATGTTACTTAAAAATCAGCACTTTGATATCAAAATAGTCAACCCGATAGCCAGGATGGCTCCTGACTAGCAGGGAGACCCCAGTTGCCCAGGCTAAAAGGATGGTTCACACCCATTAGGCACAGCACTGGGAGGTCCAGGCCTTCCCCACACTGCTCAGGAAGGCATTGATTTTAAAATTTCATTTTAATCATTTTTGTGTGTGTAGTATGCTTGTGAGTGCATCTGTGTATATGTGTGTTTACATGCATGCATGGGTGGGTGGAGGCCAGAGGTTGATTTCACCTGTCACTTTTCACCTATTTATTTATTTCTCAGAAGCAAGGCCTCTCACTGAGCCCAGAGCCATCAATTGGCTAGACTGGTTGGTCAGCAAACTCTAGGGATTCACCTGTCTCTACCCTCTGGCCCCTCTTTCAGAAGTACTAGAGTCACAGATACAGGCACCATGTACCATTTTTATGTAGGGGCTGGAGGTCTGAATTCAGATCTTCATTCGGGCACAACAGGCACTTTACTGACTGAGCCAAGTCTCCAGACCTTATTTGGTATATTGAGACAAGGTTTAATGTAGCCAAGGCTAGCTTTGAACTTTCAGTGCTCCTGTCTCTACCTCTTAACCAGTAGATTCCAAGCATCATGCTTGGCAAGGCATGCGATTTTTTTATTTTGTTTTGTTTTCAAGACAGCGTTTCTCTGTGTAGCCCTGGCTGTAGCAGGACTCTTTGTCAAGAAGTTATCTGTCCTATGCAGCCTTCCTTAGGATCAGATGCCGCTTGGACTGCTGGGAACAGTTTAGGATGTAAAGGAGGCAGTGGCCAGTTGGCAGTTGACAGTTGGTGGGATGATTCAAGAGATGATCATTCAGCTCCCTATGAGCGCCTGTCCTCCAAGCTTTAGACAGATAAGGACAGCCAAAAAGGGCAGTGAATAGTTTTCTTTCTTTCTTTCTTTCTTTCTTTCTTTCTTTCTTTCTTTCTTTCTTTCTTTCTTTCTTTCTTTCTTTCTTTCTTCCTTCCTTCCTCCCTCCCTCCCTCCCTCCCTCCCTCCCTCCCTCCCTCTCTCTCTCTCTCTCTCTCTTTCTTTCTTTCTTTCTTTCTTTCTTCCTCTCTTTATCTCTTTAAAGACCACCTGCAAGAAGTGAAGAATTCTTTCTATCTTTCCTGTCTCTTTTTAGAGCTAGAGGATAAGAAAAGCACAGTGGTAATCTGTTACAAGTTAGGAATCTGTCACAGTAACAGTTGGGGCAAGAGAACAGACCAGAATTCAGCTACACTTGGCTGTCCTGGAACTCACTCTGTAGACCAGGCTAGCCTCAGACTCTGAGATCTGCCTGCCTCTATCTTCAGAATATTGGGATTAAAGTTGTGCACCACCACTGCCAGGCACAGCAAGAAAACCAGTGCATGGCTTTAATCCTAGCATGACTTTAATCCCAGGCAGAGGCCCGCAGATCTCTGATTTTAAGACCAGCCTGATCTACAAACTGAGTTCCAGAACAGCTAGGGCTCTTACACAGAAAAACCCTGGCTTGAAAAACAAAAACAAAACAACAGCAACAAAAATTGGCTGGTAGTTGATTGAATCTCAGAGCAATAAGCCCTAAGCAGTGGTTCACAACCTTCCTAATTTTGCGACCCTTTAATACTTTTAGTAGTATGTTGCTGTGGTGGCTCACCCAAAAAGACAAAGAGACATTTTCATATGTGGAAGACCTCTGCAGAGGGCACCATCGTCATGGCAAGAGCCAAACTGGACAGTGGAACCCTGAGCATCTCAGCTCAGGTATTTTTATTGCTTCAGAATTCCTCAGGTGCAGATCATAAGCAATCAAACATCTCCCACAGAAATCCAACACCTGAAAACAATACAGAACGCCAAGGATAGCCCCTGGGATAGCCCCTCACCCAACAGTGCATAAAACATTTATACATTACTAAATTTTCACAGTAGTTACTCATTTGTTTTGATCCCCAACCATAAAATCAGTTTCATTGTTACTTCATAATTGTAATTTTTTTATTGTTATGAATTTCTTTTCTTTTCTTTTTTGAGACAGACTTCTCTGTTGTAACTCTGGCTGTCCTGGAACTCACTCTGTAGACCAGGCTGGCCTCAAACTCACAGAGATCCACCTGCCCCTGCTTCCCAAGTGCTGGGATTAAAGGTGTGCCACCACCACTTGGTACTGTTATGAATCTTAATGTAAATATCTGATATGCAGATGGTCTTAAGCAGCCCTATGAAAGGGTTGTTTGCCCCCCCCCAAAAGGGTCTTGACCCACAGGTTGAGAACCACTGGTTAGAGCGTTAAGTCTCTTGTTTCTAAAGCCTGGAGCAACAGGCTCCTAGCTCTCAGAACTTGGAGCTGTAAGGCTCTGTGCCTCTTAAGTCCAACCCCTAAGTCTTGGGCACACCAAGGCCCAAGACTGCCAGCTCTGGAAGAATGTCCCCTCAGTTACCCACAATATCTATCTGACTAGAGCAAAATGACGCAGACAACCGATTGGTACCATAAGTCACATGACGCAGATATCAGGTAGGACTTTCCAGAGCATGGTGCCAGAGGGGAGGCAGGAGACTAGCAGGTACCTCAGCAACGGCTCCTTCGTTTTAAAGGTTAACATTTATAGGGAAAAATTTTGGAACGAGGCTCTCTGTTTTCATGAGAACAGCTTTGTAAATGGATTCTTAAAGTGTAGCTGTTTTCTGATGCTGTAGCTGAGCTCTTAAGCCTTGTTTGTTTGGGGCTTTTTCACACTCATAATGGAACTCCACCCCCTTGGTTCCTCTTTCCTGACAAATTCCTAACTTGCAACTTTAAAAAAAAAATCCCCTAGCTCTAAAAGGTTATAAAGGGAAAGAGAGAAAGAGAAGAGAGAGAGAGAGAGAGAGAGGGAGAGGGAGAGGGAGGGAAGGAGGGAGGGAGGGATAAAGAAGGAAGGAAGGAAGGAAGAAAGGAAGGAAGGAAGGAAGGAAGGAAGGAAGGAAGGAAAGAAGGAAGGAAGGAAAAAAATCTTTACAACCTCTTCTGGCTGTCTTTACCTAAACCTGGAGAACTGGACTTACTTCTGATATCTTCTTTCCTATTAACTGCTCCTAATATGCTTTTCCAGCAACTGTCTGGCCTTGTTTCCTATCTTCATCCTCTGGAGCTAACTCCTCCGTTCACAGAAGCAAAGGAATGTGGCTTGGTTGGTGCTTATCTGCACTGTAGCTGGAAGCATAGGGATGAGCCCATTTACTGATAAGGTGCCTTCCTCTTTTCCCTGTGGGACCACACCTTATGCCCTTGCAAAACCTTGATGCTTAGACTTGAGCTCCACATGCAAATGGGACTACTCCAGTATCCTTGTCTTAACCAATGGCTTCCATCCCTGAGTACCAAAGATCCTCTGATGCCTGTCCCCTATAAATATAAGCACCCTTGCTTTAATAAAGGAGAGATATACTCCTCTGATAGTCTCTCTCAAGAGTCTGATTTGCTCTTATCGACTCTTAGTCCTCCCATTAGGGACCTGCCAGGACACATTGATCCATGCCCTGCACTTTGTTTCCCCGGGGGGCTGAGCTGGCAGCTGATAGCTCAGCCATGCACTGGGGAGGGAAGTGAGAGAAAAAGAGAAAATATATATATATATAAATATATATAATTTTACTTTTTCTTCTCTCATACAACCGTCACTGTTGTGGGATATTTTAGTTATGGGATCATACTCCTGTGTGCTGCTATTGGGGGAAAGGTGCTTCCTGATGCCTTGCAGCATGTGAAGGCCTTGCTTTCTACCTTTTTACACCTCTGTGCTAGCCACTCAGCTATCCACATGAAGAGGCCATTTGTTATAGGTTACTGATCACTATCAATGTTCTGCAGCCAGGTGATCAGAGAAGATTCTGACTCACCCCCAGCTGGGTCTGCTGGCGACCTTGAGAAGTGTTAGGTACCATTGATTTGTATATGAAGCCCTGTGTGCTGAGAGGGGGCTTGGAAAAGAATAAAGGACCTGGGAGGAGAAGGAGGAGAGGGAAAAGAGAACGGTATGAGGAGGCTATGGAGTAAGCTCTGCCTAAGCCGCCTGAGCATTGGACCCCTGAGATTTGTCTTGGCTTGTGATTAATACATCAACAATGATTTAATAAATAACTTTGCAAAAAATCAACTGGATGTTTATTAACACATCACCACCCACTAACATCCCCTCTTCTTCCTAGAAAATAATTGTCCCCTCAGAGATACAGCACAATCGGGGCATAGCATGGCAGGATGGAACAAGGCCAGGCATCAATCCCTACATCAAGGGTGGACCAGGCAGCCAGGCAGTAGAAAGTCTCAAAGGTCAATAAAATGGTCAGAGACACCCCCACTCCAGCCTGTAGGAGTTTTTCAAGGACACCAATCTATACAGCCATGAGATGTATTTAGGGGATCCTACAGGTTCCGTGTCTATGGCTTCAGTCGCTGTGGGCCCCTAGGAGTGCTGGTCAGTTGACATTGTGGGACTTGCTTGTTCTGGTGTCTTCAAGTCTTCTCATTTCCTTCATCACTCCTCTCCTTCTGTGTGGTTCCCCGATCTCACAATGTTTAGCCCTGGGCCTCTCCAGATGCTCCTCTCAGCTGCTGAGGATTGGGTTAGATACTAACCTATGAGCAGAATGTGACGTTATTAGAAATTGTCTCCAGGTTATTCAGTCTCTAGTTCCTGGCCTATCCTGCAGTTTCAGGCAGGGGTTCCCTCCTTTCGCAAGGATTTCAATCTTTCCCTTTGTCAATAAGGATCTTGCAGGGAGGATAGGCCACAAGTCAGAGGTTTTGTGGCTGGGATGGTGTCCCAGTCTCACCACTAGAAACCATGCCTGTCCATAGAAGATGGCCTGTTTAGACTCCCTATCCCTGATTACTAGGGATCCTTTCTAGAGTCTCCCTCATAGATTCCTGTGAGTTATCACTGCACTAGGTCTCCCGATTACCCTCTAATTGTCTTCCCTTTCTTATTATCTCTCCATATATTTTCACCCTCTGCTCCTTTCCTGGTCCCCTCTGCTCCCATTCCCATCCTCCCCCACCCTACCTACACCCTCTGTTCAGTTTCCACCCTACTAGGGATATCCCTGTGTTCCAACTGGGACCCTTCTTGTTGCATGATTTTTTTCCTATGTCTGTGGATACTAGTACCTTTCTCCATTGGTTAGCAGTTAGTATCCACATGTGAGTACATACCATGTTTTTCTTTCTGTGACTGGGTTACCTAACTCAGCATGGTTTTTTTTCTAGTTCTATCCATTTGTCTGCAAAGTTCCTGTGATCATTTTTGTTAATAGCTGAGTAACACCCCATTGTATAAATGTGCCATAATTTCTTTATCCACTCCTCAGTTGAGGGGCATGCAGGTTGTTTCCAATTTCTGACTATTATGAATAAAGAAGCTACGAGCATAGTTGAGCAAGTGTCCTCTGGTAGGATGGAGCATCTTTTGGGAATATGCCCAGGAGTGGTATAACTGGGTCTTGAGGTAGGTCAATTGACTAAGGAATTGCCATATTGATTTCTCTAGTGGCTGTATAAGTTTGCATTCACACCAGCAATGAAGTGTTCCTCTTGCTCCATACACGGCTTTTCTTAATTTCATTTTCCCTACATTTTTTCCCCCTCAAGACAGGGTTTCTCTGTCCTGGAACTCAAACTGTAGACCAGGCTTCAAACTCACAGAGATCCATCTGCCTCTGCCTCCCAAGCGTTGGTTGTGCATCGCCAGCAACTGTTCCCCTACTTGATCGTAATTAACAATGTGTTCAAGGGCTAAGGATATGGCTTAATAGGCCATGAAGTCTGGCAGCATGAGTTCAATCCCCAGAATCCACCAGGTAGTAGGAGAGAACGGACTCCTACAAGTTTTCCTCTGTGGTCTATGCCTACTGCCACCCCCACAACACTAAATAAAAAACGAAAGTGAAATTGAAGCTGGTCATAGTTGTGTGCAGCTGTAATCCCAGCACTAGGGAGGGATGGCAGCAAGAGAACACAGTGAGTCTGAGGTCACTGAAAACTCAGCTTGTCTGACTCGTTCCAGCCACAGCCCCATGATAGTTTCCTACGCTTCCTGTGGTCCCTGTAGTGTTTGATGACAGTACTAGGTGATGGAAGTAATTAAAAAGGGATTGTGGCAAAACTTTCTTCTAGCTTTTTTTTTATTTTTTATTTTTCTGGGATTTCTGCTTACAAGTGCAAACTTGAATTAACAGAAAACAAAACAAAAAAACAATAAACAAAGAAATTTATGCATTATTTGTATAAAACCTTCAGATCCTGAATTTAAAAGGAAGAAGGAATTGAATTTTTCGTTGTGTTTTAGAATAACCACTAGATTACTTTTAGTTCCTCTCTTCTTAGTCTGAAATAAATCTCAATTGGAAACTTAGAGGGAGTGGGGAGATTCATCTTAAATCAACAAACTTAGGAGTATTTGAAAGAGGGTGTTTGTGACAGATTTGAAAAGAATTGGCCAAGTGTTCAATGAGAGGGCTTTGATTTCATTAGTCACCTGGGAAATGCAAATCATTACTAAGCAATGGAAATACCCACCCACAAAAGTGGCTAAGGGTGAGTGGGGCAGGCTGTGAATTGGCAAGTGGGACTCATACACTGCTGGTGGGAGTGTGAATTGACTGGCAGACTTGACAGAAGATTGGCAGTGTCTGCCAAGGCTGAACACATCAGTACTTGGTGCCCCAGTGTAGAGTGAAGCTTTGCCAGGGAAAGTCAATCCCTCTTGTGGTTGCATGCTTCTTGGACTTCTGAGAACAGCTTGGAGGGAGGTATATAAGAGGGACACTGACGAGTGGACAGTTAGCAGTTAGTTACAGCACAGCTGCTGCAGGACAGAGAAAGCTGACAACAGGAGAAGCAGGCAGAAATAAGGCTCAGATAAAATGAACTAACTGGGGTTTTAGAAAGTTACAAGTTAGATCTTTTCAGTAATTGCTGTGCTGGGAGAAGCTGAATCAGAGTGAGTTAGAGTTAGTTCAGTTCCCCAGACATAGATTAAGAGCCAGAAGAGGGCTGAAAAGGTTTCTCTTTCCTTCCTATCCTTTCAATTCCTAACTAACTCTGTGAGCTAACTGAGGGTTAAAAACATTACAAGTTATAAATCTAGCAGCTGGGAACAGAGGGACGGAGTCAAGTTGACAGTGAGAAAAGTAACAGCAGCTTTTGAGAGCCCAGACTCAAAGAGCAAAAAACAGCTAAGCCCATACTTCTGTTAGAAGGAAAACTGTTACATTTTAAATACGTTTTAAAATACTATTTACATCCCAGTGTAGAGGAATAGGCCTGTGTGAAAGCTAGAAAGGGTCTATATTCAAAGGCTTTGTGGTCTGGATGGAATGTAGACATACCTTTAATCCCAGTATTTCAGAAGGCAGTGGTGTTTTATGCCTTTAATCTCTAAGGTAAAAACAGAAGTGTGGAAGCAGACACAAGAGACACACTTCAGAAGGAGTTAGAGTCAGTAAGTTTCAGAAGAGTCAGTTACTTTAGGCAGAATGGGAAAGTGAGAGCTCACAGAGACACAAAAGTGGTCTGAAGACTCTGAGTTCAGAGGGAGGTAGCCTGGGTGGCTCAGTCAGCAGTGGAGGTTTAAACATTCTAGATTTTATGAAGGCTGAAGCCTTCCAGTTCTAGGCTTAAGAGTAGATTGTATGCAGGCGGAAATGTTCCAGGCTCCAGGAAAAGAACTGATGATTTAATTTGACAAAGAATAAAATCTTCCGCTCCAAATCAATGTCTATGTCTGGTGATTTACAACTATATCTGATGCTCTTACTATTTGTTACACCTCAGTAATTCTATTCCTATGCACGTAACTGAAAAGCAAAGATAAAGTTTAAGGTTCGGGTCAGCAGCAGTGATTCCTATTATAGCACTATACTAGAAACAGATGACAGCAGCAGGATAAAACTGGTATTCTCACACCATGAATTGTGATTCACAAAAACATACAGTATGGATCTCACATTAAAGTGAGCTAACAAAGCCAGACATAAAAAGTACATGTATTGGCGGGGCAGTGGTGGTGCATGCCTTTAATCTCAGCACTCAAAAGACAAAGACAGGTGGATCTCTGTGAGTTCAAGCCCAGCCTAGACTACAGACTGAATTCCAGGACAGTTACAACAGAGAAACCTTGTTTCAAAAAACAAAAACAAAAAAGATGTATCTTGTGGTATTCTATTTATATAGATGCTGATACTAACATACTATTTCTCTCTCTCTCTCTCTCACACACACACACACACACACACACACACACACACACACACACACAAACAAACCCAAAAATCTCTTGCATCAAAGGGGATAAGAGATTATTCTACAGGTAAATAGAAGTGTCCATGACAAATTCAGGTTACCCCAAATTCCATGTTCCAACATGCTAACAGCTTCGTTACATTTTTCTAGTAATAGAACAAAGAAAATTATAAATCAAAATGTCTCTCAAACACATTATTGGAAGCTTCTGCTGGGAGATCTCTGTTGTTGGGCCTCTATGCTGTCTGTGTTAGAAACTAGGAGTCTGCACATCCCAAAAGGATTTTGTCTGATAGTCTCAAAGATGTCTGTCCACTCATAGAGGTGGGCAATACATAGCTATTTAGGGGGCTAAGCTAGCCCAAGAAAATTTGGCTCTGATCTGTAACAATCTAGCACCCCACAATCACAGAAATTCAAAGCAGCCAATTGGAATCTGTAACATAGGTGTGGCTTTTTTTTTTTTTTTTTTTTTCCTGGGAACTTCAGGCCATTTAAAAGCTTAAGATCTGGCAAAACTAATTAGAAATCAGTCAGCTTTATTTCCAAACAGAAATCCCTAAATTACATACGTGTGTGTGTGTGTGTGTGTGTGTGTGTGTGTGTGTGTATGTGGGGGGGAGGCTCTCACTATGTAGCCCTGGCTGGATTCAAACTCGAGATCCACTTCTCTCAGCCTCCCAAACCCTCAGTTTGAAGGGACCTAAAAACCACTCCTGGATGTATTAGTTATTAACAAAATTTCAATTAAAAGGTAAATAGGCAGAACAACATGAAAAAGTCAGAGAAGTGATTCCCCACAGTGGGGGATGACTAAAGACTACAAGGAGGCAGAGGGCTTTGCAGAGTATTGGTGATGTGGCCTGTGCTCTGGTTTGTGAGGAGTGGATGGTGTAGTTTCGAATATACTGCCTCAATAGAAAAACTTAAAATATATATGCATTTGAAAAAAGACCGTTATACTGCAGGCACTTGGGCGGCAGAGGCAGATCAGGGGTTCAATTCTGACAACACAGTGAACTGAGGCTAGCTTGGACCCTAGCTACAAAAAATTTGAGAATCCAAACCAAAACCGTGGTATCTGAAAACCTTGTAAACTGATCTAAAAGTTTACTTATTATTATTATTTAGTTAGTTCTTTGCCTCCCCCACCTCCACCACAGGATCTCTATGTAGCCCTGGCTATCTTGGAACTCACTATGTATACCAGGTTGACCTTGAGATCTGCCTGCCTCTGTCTCTCAAATGCTGGGATTAAAGGCATGAGCCATCACAGTCTGGCCACTTTTTATTTATTTATTTATTTATTTAGGGCTACAGTTTAAGGATCTTCTGCTGTTATGTAATAGTATGCTGCTGTGGCTCAGGAAGAGAAACAAGGAGGCATTCTCACACATGCAAACTCTGCCAGACCTCAGCAGAGGGAACCACCATCCTGGCCAGTGCCATACTCATCAATGGTGGAACCCCAAACATCTGACCTCAGGTGGTTTTAATTACTTCAGAACTCCTTAGGTGTTCTGATGCCATGTGCAGATCATAAGCAATTAAAGACATCCCCCACAGAAATCCAACACCTGCAGACAATACAAAATGGCAAGAACCTAGGCAGCCCTTCACCCAACAGTGCATAAAACATTTATTTTATATACTAAAAATAAAGTTCTGCAACAATTCCCCTTTTCTGTATTTAAAAAAAAATTGCTTTACCTTTACAACACAATTTAACACTACACCAGCAAAGCCATTTACAAGAAGAACAATCATGAAGGTTGCTAATGCACAGGACTAAATGAAACGAAACATCTATCAAGCTTTTCACAATGTCTTTGGACAGCAGAAAAACATTATCAATGTCCAATGTCTGGAATTGACTCACGATCTTCTGGGCTCCTCCAAAGGGCTCAGGTCACTTCTCTGGCTCTGCCCTCTGCAGCTTGTCTCCAGGCTCTGGCTGGTTCCATTCCATTGCTGCTGCTGTTCTTGGTGGTCGTCCCATAGTACTGGCATCTCCAAAACTGCTGGGATCCCTTGCTGCAACTGGGCTGCACTTTCACCAATGGCCTCTCCTGGGCTCTTTTCTTGGTATCAAGCCTCAACTTCTCTGCATGACCCTTCAATCTGGGCCTTCAACTGCTACTTTGGCTGCACCTTCACTAATGGCCTCTCCTAGCCTTTTACAGAGTCAAGCCTCAGCTGCTCTCCAAAGAACCCTTCATGCCTTCAAAACCAGCACCAGCTGGGTGACTCTTAGAGTACCAAGTTCGGCTGCCAGCACGAGATACAACCTTGGCCAGTCTGGAAGGCAGCTTCTGTGTGCTGACCCTAAGGAAACACTTTCTAGATTTTGAAAGAGTCCAGTTTGCTGGAAAAACAACTGGTCACTGCAGGAAGGTTCCCCTTGTGGGTAGAGTTCTCACTATTTTTGCCTGGATTCTTGTCTCTTGATCGGGTTTGTAGAAAAAAAACAACAAAAAACAATGAACAAAAAAAAAAAAAAAACCAAAATTGGTCAGTTTAAACAAGTGGCTTTTTGGTTCTAAGCCACAGCGGGTTTTAGGCCAATGGGAAGGATATCCAGCTGAAGAATCCTGAGGGTTTGGTATTCCCCTCTGCCACCAGTAAAGGTAAACATGCACCTGAAAGGAACTTTAGTCAGGCCTCTAAGAGCACCAAAATTGTGTAGGCCCAAGCCAGGAGCACCATGACCCAAAACAGTTCCCAGAGTTAAAGAAAAACAATTTCTAAAACAAATAAGACAGCCTTGGGCTGAGGAGTTCCCTCCTCCCAGTTGCCCACGAACTTGCTATATGCCAGCACCAACCAATTTAGAGGTTAACTGGCCCTAACCTATCAAAGTGGGAAAACAATTTAGAGACCAAGCAACTTGTACCAACTTGGTCTGTGCTTAACTATGCAGCCCCTAGCAACCCTTTCAACTGTGGTAAATAAAAAGGCTTGCTTTCTACTGCTCGGGGCCGCTTCTATCCTGCGTGTTAGAACGGTCCCAGTATACTGGAATAAAATCCTCTTGTGTTTGCATCGATATCCCGTCTGTGAGTCTCTGTGGGGTTGCGTGTCCCGGTTTGGATCTCAGAGGTCCAACACATCCTTCTTCATAGACCTCAAACACAAGATCTTGAGCTTCACACGCACACACAAAAGCTATTGGAAAACTCAGTTTGTAAAACAGTATGCTACTACTAGTGGGGGAAGGGAGCATAGGCTCCATTTTCAGGAAAAGCAGTGTAAGAACCTCTCTTCCAGCTGAATTCTTTCTCTCTAAGGGCCTCCATTCTGTGGCTCTCACCTCGGAGCTTTCTTCCTCATTTATTTATTAATTTCACAGCTTTTTCTCTTCATAGTGGCTTATTTCCTTCCTCACTGTCCTCTTCCTTCAGAAGACTGCTACTCATTATTTTTGCATATATATAATCTCTGTCCTCTAGTAGCTGCACTGAGCATACTTTACTGGACTCTGTGAGGTCTGGATGTTCTTTCTCTTCTTCCTTGTCTCCACATTGGATTAGCTGGCGTGATGTCCTGCCCCATGTTGATTTGCCATTTGTAGTTGTTTGCTGCTGTGGTAGCTCACCAGGGATAACAAGGAGGCAACATTCAGAGGTGCAAACCCTACCTGAGCTCAGCAGAGGGAACCACCATCATGGTCAGTGCCCTCCTTGACAGTGCACGCTCGATCATCTCGACTCAGGTGTTTTGATTGAGAACTCATTAAGTGTTTTACTGATACTATGTGCAGATCATAAGCAATTAAACATCCCCCACAGAAATTCAATACCTGTAGACAATACAAAATGGCAAGAACCTAGGCAGCCACTCACCCAACAGTACATAAAACATTTATTTCATATCTAACTAAAAATAAACTTCTGTAACACTGTTATGCACCCTTTGCTGCTGTTTTGAATTTAAAGCATAAGAGAGGATTTCAATGCAGTCTCCAGGTAACTGCAGGTAAGATAAATCCAGTTGTGCTGGATGGACTCTAGTTATATCACTAAGCTGCTCAGCAGTTCAAGGATGGCTGGCTGCCTTTGGGGTGGGTGTGGACAACACTTGTTCATGTAACTGTGGGAGCAGAACATGGTAGGCACTAAGCTTGGTGTTCTCTAGGCTGGGTTCATGTGCCCAGTATGTTGGTCTAGACTCTCTCACTTCTGGAAAGATCTTGGAGGGATGTCTTAAAAAATGCTAAAGACAGGGCTGGAGAGATGGCTTAGCGGTTAAGAGGACTGTCTGCTCTTCCAAAGGACCTGGGCACCCTCACACAGACATGCAGGAAAAACACCAATGCACATAAAAATAAATCTTTAACAACACAACAAAATGCTTGGGAAAAAAAAAAAAAAAAACAACCCAGGTTGTGGTGGTGCACACCTTTAATCACAGGACTTAGGAGGCAGATGCAGATGGATCACTGAGCTAGAGGCTCAAAATGAATTTCAGGACAGCCAGGGCTACACAGAGAAATCCTGTCTCGAAAAACCAAAACCAAACCAAACCAAGCCAAAAAGCTAAAGATGGCTTGTTTTTAATAAATTTGTTTATTAAAAAATGACAACGGGTAAGGAGTAAAATCTTTCTGTTAGCAGTTATTTAATTTGGGCCCTGACCAGCACGAAAAGGCACCAAGCAAATAGCCATACTTCTTACAGACTGGGTCCACTCCTGAGTCAGGAGGTTTCACGGCTCTTTGAGCCACTGGATCTTGCCATCTCCGCCAAGCTGCACTGCCCCACTGGCCACCAGCTGGAGAGCTGCAGGAAGACCTTATGTTCTGCTACTTTGACTCTTTCAGACAGAGTTGCAACTGTGTCACCCCTCTTCACAGGGACAGCTTCTTGTAGGATGATCTGTCCAGCATCTACATCTTCCTGGAAGAGGAAGCAGATGTTTGAGCTTTGCTTTCCAGCCAGTGTAGTCTACATCCAGACACGAGAGCCAAAAGTTTGGTAGAAAAAGACATACTCACAGCTACAAAGTGCACTGTACAGCCGGTAACTGTGACGCCAGCTTCCAGGACTTGCTCATGAGCATTTGAACCCTTAAAAGAAGGGAGCAACGATGGGTGGATATTGAGCATTTTCCCTAGAAAGCAGAAGAGCTGTGTTGAAGAAATTTTAGAGGAACAAGCATCAATCATGTTTACCTTACCTCTAGAGGGAACAAGCCCAAATATGTGAAGAATGATGAAGACAGGATACAGTCAAAGCTTTTAAGGAAAAAGAGAATGGGGCTGGCAAGATGGCTAAAGGGTAAAGGCGCCTGCCGCCAAGCCTTATGTCCTAAGCTCAACCCTAGGAACTACGTAGTGGAAGAATACCTAGTCCTACGAGTTGTCCTTTAACCACAAGCATGCTGAGGTGACCCTACTGCCCTCTACACACAAAGAAAGTGCAAGGAAAAAAGATTAACAATACACTGCAGATGTTTACACATCTTCAGCAATGATGTCTTCCTTGCCATCTTGTCTGTCTTATATAGGAGAGCAAAAATCTTTATTTTTCTTTCTGTGGTACCAGGTATCAAAGATGGCCTTGTACACATCAGGTCAGCAAATGCTCTACCACGGAGTTAAAAAACCCCAGCTTTTGTTTTAATTATTATTTTATGAGTGTTTTGCTTGCATGTATGTCTGTGTACCATGAATGTGCCTGGTGCCCGAAGAGGCCAGAAGGTGTTGGGTCCTTTGGAAATGGAGTTACAAACGGTTGTGAGCTGTCGGGTGGGTGGTGCTGGGAATGGAACCTAGGTCCGCTGTAAGAGCAAACAAATGTTCTCAACCGCAGAGAATTTCTCCAGCTGTTAGCTCTTGGTTTTTAGAGACAGGGTCTTGTTACATCTTTCAGTCTGGCCTTAAACTCATTACATCAAGGCTGATCTCTGCTCAGCTCTCTCCATCTTGAGATAGATAGAATCTTTCTTCTCCCTTTTCTCCCCCTTCTTTGTTTTGCTTTTGAGAAAGTGTGTCCTATATATCCAGGCAAGCCTTGAACTTGTGTCTTCCCTCCTCAGCCTCAGGATGTTGGGGTTACAGGTGTGGACTAAGCATCACTCTTTCTTGTCTCTAAACAAGGAAAAGGATCTTCCTGGTACTTCTCTCACGGTGAAATGTGTCTTTGCAGTAACGGGAGAGTGATTAGTGAAAGCCAGTTAAACAGAGCTGAGCTCATGGTCAGTAAATCATCTGGGCTCCCTCTAGATCAGAGTAAGTCCACATTACAGTAACTATAATCCACATTAGAATCTTTTGTTATAAGGATTGTTTGGAAAGCTGCTTACTCCAGATTCATTTTCAGTTGACTTCCCAATGTAATGCCAAATGACTTTTTCTTACCATCCCATTTTCTGACAAAAGGGCCAGAGAGAATTCTCATGAATCCTGCAAGACAGACTATGTCTACAGAGAACTCTTCCAGAACGTGGTCAATTGCATTGTCAAATTCAACACGATTTTTATATAATTTATGATTAATTACCTGTAACAGGAAAAGATAAAGAATCCTTTTCAGTGAATTAATAATAAATTAAACACAACCTTTACAGAGAGCACACTTCAGTGGTGAAGTATACCCACTAGAGGGATGGCTGAGGAGTGGGCGGGATGGAGTAGAACAGCAAGCCCAGCACCCACCCCTAATGTGGAAGTTCCACGGTTACACAGCCACATACATGGCCCTGTGAGAACAGAGCATGAGCTAACGTAGAGCCTGTGGGGGCTTGAAGTGGCTCAGTGGTACACCTGAGGCTCCAGGTTAGACGTCAGCAGTAAACAAGGAGCAGGCGCAGCCTGCAGGAAAGCCAGTTCTGCAGTAACTTACCCTGCTGGGAATGCCAGCTCTGCCTGCTCTGCCTAAGCCTCCAACTGCAGCTCTGTTGGAGATGACGACAACAATGTGTGCGGAGCTCTTTGGGTCCCGAGTGCTATCTATGAGTGCCTGGAGGTTCGATCCTGAGAAGCAGAGAAAGTCTAGTGAGTTCACACGTCTGAAAGCCCAGTCTTCCTCACAATGTCCTTGCTCCTCAGTAGCCTTTTTGCTTTATCAAAAACTTGGGCCTAAAATGTATTCAAACTGTAAAACCACCTTGTAAAGAGATCATGGCACTGGGGCTATTGCCTAAGGAAATGCTCAGGTGCCTTCAACAATACACTATTTATTCACCATGTCCATAGCAACACTTCTTGTCAGGAAAAAAGTCAAGAGCCGGGCATGGTGGTGGCTCACTCCTAAATCCCTGTGCCAGGATGGCTGAGGCCAAGTCAGCCTGGTCTCTGTGGTTGAGTTTCTAAAAGCAAACAAAGTTATACTACAGTCATCTGATAGAATAACATGCTCTTCTACCCAGAGTTTTACTTTTAATAATAATAAAAACCCAAAACCTTTAGAATACTCTTTTATTCTGAAAGTAAAACATATAGGAACTATAATATCAAGTTAATAACATTTACCATGTCTCACTTTTAAGAACATACTGAAGGTGAACATACATAATTACTACTTCAACTTTTAAGCTTTTTCACCCATTAAGATGTGATACAAAAGAGGCAGAGTCATCATTCTGTTTTTTTTTTAATTAAAGAATTTTTACTTTATGTGCATGAGTGCTTTGCCTGCACGTATGTATGTGCATCAAGTGCCCTGAACTGTTGAACCACCTCTCCAGCCTGTCCTTTTTTTTTCTAAGGCAATGTCTCCTTGTATTGTCCTGGCTAACTCAGGTATCTGCCTACCTCTGTCTGCCTTCCAAGTGCTGGGATTAAAGGTGTGCGCCACCATTGCTTGGCCTTTAAATTTTTTTTTCTCCCTTTCTGTCTTCTTGATTTTTTCTTTAACCATCTTTTTCACACCCTTTATTTTGATTCCCCCATCCCAGATTCTGAGAGAATCCTTGCTACTTGAGACCCTCCCCACCCCGTCTGTATGAACAGTGGTAGTGGGAGAGCTCTACAGCTCTGTGGTGGAGAAGCCATGCTTTACCTGTTCCAGATATTAAGACAGCCACTCTTGCCTTCTTTTGTTGGGCAGGAAAATTACTTTTCAGGAAGCCGTTTGCTACCACTGACCCATTTAATTGCATGGTTTCAATCAGATTCTTGACTCTGACACGAGGGGTATCTTCATTTCAATTATACACATAAATAAGCAAAGAACAATTAAGAATTAATAGGAATAAGAAAAAAATAAGAAAACTTTAGAACATTATATTTCATTTTGAAAGTAAGATATATAGGAACTAAAATACCAAGCTAATAACATTTACCATTTCTTATTTTTAAGAACACACTGAAGGTGAGCATATGTAATTACTACTTCAACTGAGAGCTGTAGAACACATGACCACACTGAAGCACAGTTACATAACATACTGCCTGCCCCTGCTCTCCCTCACCCCTCACCCTTCCTAGTGAGCCTATTCACATAGTGCTAGGACATCCTGGCTTTCTGGGAGGGATGTGACCCAGCAAGGCTGCTCAAGACTGACATAGGATGCTGTTTTGAGAAAGGGAGGGCTTCTTACTGCGATGTAAGCTGAAGGATGTTACTGTCCCAGCACTGGGAGAACCTGCCTGATAATGAAGCCTATGCAGCAGAGAGTAGAAAGGCAGACAGAAGCAAGGTTAACAGTACTGGCATTGTTGGTACCTATCTGAATGGATCTGTCTGCCACCCTGTCAAATGCTACTACTTCTGATAGGGTCCTGAGCAATATACAGCGTGGACTGGGCAGCCCACAAGGTGTTCTGCACAGTGACATTACCCTGGGAAATAGTCCTGTGTAGTAGCTGTGCATATGTGACTACTACCTAGAAATGTCAGATTTCCAAAGTGGAAACAGATGTGTTCTGGCACCGGGGTAGATGAATCATGATATATCTGGGTAAAGTCAGATGCTATGGCAATGGCAGGAAGAAAGAGTACAGAGCTGGAGAGACAGAGCTGCGTTATATTCAAGACCATATACCTAAAGGTCAACAAGGAGCTGTTACCTTCAGGACACGCAATGACGCTGCCTATAACCCAGGCTTCTTCCTGGTGCTGCCGAATGTCATGCAGAATCTGCTCTGTCTGGTCCTTTGACACCACCAGGGCAGCTCCAACCCCACAGTTGAATGTTCTGGCCATTTCTTCTTCAGAGAGCTGTCCTTCCTGCTGTAACCACGAGAAGACCCTGGGGATCTTCCAGGTGCAGGCATCTCAATAAAAGCAAGAGTAGCCTGATTAATCTAGTGTCTCATACAAAGGATACAAAAACAAGCCACAGCCAGACTCTGCTATTTTGTGTAGACTAAAACTATCAGTGGTTCTTTCAGATTACTTTTTGTCAGCATTAATACTTGTAGGAGGAATATTCTATGCTTCATGACCTTACCAGATCTTTAGAACTTCCTAATGGATTACATGTGTTACTAGCTAATTACATCAGAGACTGGTATGCCACCTTTTGTAAATGTTTAGTTGGGTTTTAGTAATGGCAAGATGTACCCTAAACACCATGCAGAACTGCAGTACTCAGAAGGCTAGACTGCTAGAGAGAGGTTTCTGATAAATACCGTGATCCTTTAATTTCTTGGGTTCCAAATTGACTTTTAGTTCCTCCTTTGTCACAAGCACTACATCAAAACTCTTATCAGACACACCAGGTAAAGGCTTATTTACATATGCTGGCACAAAATTCCTCAATAATAAAGTAACATGAGTAAATTTTTTTGGAGTGTATGGATTATAGGACTTGATTTAAAAAAACTATACTGAATTATTTAGGATGTCTTTTATAAAAAATTTATAAGACTTGCCTCTCGGCAAGCCTGTGGGGCATTTTCTTAGGATTGATGTGGGAAGGTCAGATCACTGAGTGAAATGCCACTTTTGGGCAATTGGTCCTGGGTGGAACAAGAAGGCAGGCTGAGCAAGCCATGGGGAATGAGCTAGCAAGTGGCACTCTTCCCCGGCCTCTGGTTCAGTTACTACCTTCCAGGTTCCTGCTGTGACTACCTTTGCCATATGGTACTGAGGACTGAATCTAGGTCCTCTCCAAGAACAGCAAGCGTTGAGCCACATCTCCAGCCCAGAACTGAGCTTTTGTTAGATGACAGGGTTCATTATTGGTTTCTCTTATTTATTTAGCATATCTACGTAACCAGTTTTTGTTCGTTTGAAACAGTGCAGGTAGTAAGGTAGGCGGCTGCAACTGGCATTGGAGCTTCAGGAGTGTAGCCCATCCTTTAGCAGAGCGACTATGGGTTTGACTCCAGTTTGGCAAAGCCATGAGGGATTGTTTCCTGAATGCCCTTTGACACTGCTAGGCCTTATAGTTCTTCTTGCTACACAGTCTCCCTGTCTCTCTTTTGGTATGAAAGTTCTATGGGGATCTCTAACCCCTCACTGGGCAATGCAAATATAGTATACAATATATAGTACAGTGATGTTCCTCAAGCAATAGCACTCAGATTCAATCGAAACTTCTGGAAGAAACTAAGGAACATACATAGTCAGAGAGACTAGGTCTGTGTGTTTTGCCAGCTGCTGTGGAGCAAGTTACCCAGGGAAAAGAAAACATATTCTTAGTAGCTGAGGACTTGCTAGGATCAGAAAGCAAAAACAAAGAAAAGCACAGTTACTCGGGCCCACAGGTTTCACCAATGAGAGGCAGGTCTATGATTAATAAACAACAAATGAGTTCACTAGTAAGTTTGATCATATTTGATTTTCTTTGTTTTAAAATTATGGAATTCAGTGTGCACTTTGAGAACATAAAGACAATGGAGCAGATAGATTTTCTTCTCTATACGATAAAGAAGTAAAAATTCTCTTACTTGTGATCCTCTATTTAACTTTAATAGAAACAAAATAATAAAATGATTGATTGTTACTTGGTTACTGAAAATTGGGAGCTTAACAAGGAAAAATACTTGGTTTCCATAAACTCTGTAAGGAAAATTCATTGCTTTGTTGCACAATGTAACTACAGGAACAGAACATACGAGAGATATTTTGTTATGTGTGGGTATTTTCATGGTAACCTGCTGAAGAGCTTTGTTCAAAGGGTATTGTATATAAGGGTATATAAAAGATATGTGTGTTGAAGCTTTCAAGAAATATGGGTAAGGTGTGTGTGTTAAAGCTTACAAGATGTAGGTGTGTGTGAGACGTTTGTGTGATTTAATAGAGAATAGTTTAAATAAAAAAATAAAAATTGTATAGAAAGGAAGAAGAAAGGAAAAAGAAAGGAAGAAACACAGAAACACACACACACACACACACACACACACACACACACACGGAAAAAAAAAAAGCTGGAATGGAGGAAGATGTTTAAATGAAGGAAAAAGCCTGAATAAAAAAGAAGTCTGGTCCCATCTATAAGAGGTATGTTTAATTAGATTATTTACATTACCCACCAACTCCACACCCACCTCCTTGGAACCCTGACCTGCTGGGGCTAGTCTGTGGTAAAACAGGGTCTTATTCTATAGTCCTAGCTGACCTGGAACTCACTATGTAGTTCTGGCCCTGAATTCATGGAGATTCATCTGCCTCTGCCTCCAAAGTGCTGGGAATAAAAGTATGGGTCACTATGCCAGCCTGATAATCAGTTTTTTAATGCAATTTTAAAAACGCATCATGACTACAGGTCTTCTCCCCAGTTAGGTTTATGAGTATTTTGCTTTTATGTATGTCTATGTGTGCTTGTGCTCTGGTGTTCTGAAGAGAGGATCAGATTCCTGGAACTGGAGTTAGGGATGGTTGTAGCCAGTCATGCGAGTGCTGGGAAATGTACCTGGGCCCCCTGCAAGAACAAGTGCTTTTAACTGCAGAGCCATCTCTCTGGCCACCCATTAGGTTTAATTCCATTATGAACTTGGGAGAGTCAGAAGACTGAGCTATCACAATGCTTACCATGACCTCAATGGTCAAGTCAACAGCAATATAAAATTGAACAGCTAGCCCGGTGGTGGTGGTGCACACCTTTAATACCTGCACTTAGGAGGCAGAGGCAGGTGGATCTCTGTGAATCTGAGGCCAGCTTGGTCTACAGAGAGAGTCCAGGACATCCAGGAGTTACAACACAGAAACTCTGTCTTGAAAAAACAAAAAAGAAAAACAAAGCCCAACCCCTCCTCAAAACAAACAACAAAAAAACTGAACAGTAGTATATGCATAAGATGGAATATTCTTCAATTGAAAAGGTGCTACTATGAAAGTAGGTGTTGACAATACATTAAACAAGTGCTTATTTAGCAAAGAAAATTTTCTGAAGAACTTACAGAGAAAAAGATTTAAGCTGGGGACAATGGGCTTGCCTCTAATCCCCATGGAGACTGAGACAGAAAGCTGACGGCCAGCCTGGGTTACACAGCAAGGCTGTCTATAACTAAAAAAACGAAAAAGGCTCTCAGGAATATGGCTATGAGTTGAGCATACCTAATTAAAAAATATGAAACTTTTGAATGCCACCATGATGCCAAAGTGAAAAATGCTACACTTGACCTCATGTGACAGATCATAGTAAAACTACAGGAGAATGCATTAGAATAAAAAACATTGCAAGAAGCTTTGTATGATGGGGTACACCTTTAATCCCAGCACTGCAGAGGCAGAGGATAGATCTCCACGAAGTTACAGGATAGCCTGGTCTAGAGTGATGGGGAGGCGGAGGGGGATATCTAGGACAGCCAGGGCTACACAGAGAAATTCTGTTTCTGAAAAAAAAAAAGAATCTTTCATGTATACTCACTACCAATAGTACACGTTTTTTACCTTCAATATATATTTTTTTAAATCAGAAATTTCCTTTGCAGAGATTACCTAAATTCACTTCAAATTCCTAAGGGAGGGCTTCTAGCAATGAGCTTACCTAAATCTACTCCAAACTTCTGAGGAAGGACCCTGGGAATGTTTTCTAGCAATCCACCTCCAGTAATGTGAGCAAAAGCTTTGACACGTCCTGAACGTATGATAGGCAACAGTGAATGGCTGTAGATCCTGGTTGGAGTTAGAAGTAAGTCTCCTGTGAATTGGAGAGATAAGACAAGCACTTAGCCCACACACACGAAATCCAAACATAAAAACAATTCTGAAATGGACAATGACTGTGACACCGTGACGTCACATAGACTTATCAGTTCTGTAATATCACCAGGCAGGAAAACCACAAGTCAATGCAACTCCTTCCATTCTAGTTTTAAGTAATCAGACTTTACTCTGAAGTGTTGCTCAGACATTTCCAAGCAGGACAGCAAAAGTCAATTTACCTAAGGTTTGATCACCACAACCATCAGGTGCTGGAGAGGAGTACTGGAGAGAAGACTTTGCCACAATCTTCCTCACAAGGCTAAACCCATTGCTGTGAAGACCAGATGAAGCTATTCCAACAACAACATCCCCTTCAGCGATCCTTTCTAGCTGAGGGAGTTTCTGATCCCTCTCCATAGCACCAACGGCAAAACCAGCAAGATCATACTCGCCAGCAGGGTACATATCAGGCATCTCTGCGGTTTCCCCACCTGGTAAGACAAGAACAAAGACATCTTGTGATCCTTATGGATCTGCTTAAACACTGATAGAAGCTACATGTAATGTGAACAATAAATATGTTGGTTTATCCCATACTCTATTTGCTGCCTGATTTCTAGGGAGGTTACTAATACAATGATGAGGTGACACCTCTGCAGGCCTTACATGGCCTCCGTACATCTTGATTTTGATACATGAACACTCAATTGGATTTAACATTTCTATAGTAGTGTTATTTCAGAAGTGCTTTCATGTTTGATTTTTCAAAAAAGATTTGATATTTTGCATGTATGAGTGTTTTGCCTGCATGTACCATTTTCCTGTTTGGTGATGTAAAGTCTCCTCCACTAGCCATGACAACAATCACACTTAAGTTCTATATGACTAACAGGCAGTCAAGAGGACCTGTGTTTCAGTGGATCATACCCAAGAGAGCACAGCCAGCTTGTCCACAAGCTTTAGCAATTCCAGCAACAACAGCTTCAGTCGTATTGAGGTCAAGTTTTCCACAGGAAAAGTAATCAAGGAAGAAGAGGGGCTCTGCTCCTTGTGCTAGGATGTCATTTACACACATTGCAACCAAATCTTGACCAATGGTATCATGCTTATTGCACAGTTGGGCAATCTATAGAATATAAACAACCACACAGACAATAAGATCTACCTTTTATCTGTTAGTTCATCCAGAGATTAACAAACAGCACTGACTTTGGCTAGCTGCTCAGAACACCTCAAGACAAAAAAAAATGCTAAATTCTGCTAAGTTATACAGTTCAAAGGTACCCCCTTTTCTTCTCTAAAACATCTTTTCATCCAATGGAACTTGAACACTATTATTTAAAACGTGTATTTGAGCTATATGGTTAAAATAAATGGTTAGTCGCTGAGGCTCTTTTTAGCTCATGTATATAAGAGAATGGCTATTTGATAAACAAAATTCATCTGACAGACAAGATTCCCTTTCCTCTGTCACAAAGCCTTTATTCACAAGTGTCTGATTACCTTCAGTTTAGTCCCAACACCATCTGTTCCAGAGGCCAGAAGAGGATCTTTGAAACCAGCTGCCTTCAAATCAAAGAGACCAGCAAAGCCTCCAAGGTCAACACTGCAGCCTGTCAGAGATGAAATAAATCACTTGTTGCATTTTAACAGAAGAGTCCGAGAGGGATGCTGGCACTATTTCTTCCTGATAGAGGATAATATAAGAGCTGCCTCTGCCTTTCCTGAGATTGAGAGGAGAGCACCATGTGCACAGAGAACTGATAAAGACAGCAGGAGACTATGTGTTTGGCTTCACAATGACTTAGAGGAAATCTTGCAATAATTTGAAAAACTTTCCTCAGCTAAATGTAAAATCCAAATCAATTCACAATTGCATTAATCTATTAGGAGAGTACATGGTCTAATTTACCTGGTCTGGAGGTGGCTTTTGCTAAAGGTTGAATTTTCTTGACCAGCATATTTCCGGCTGCAATGTCTACCCCAGATTCCTTATAAGTCAGGCCCCTAAAGAAATGAAAATGAAAACTAAGATATACATTAATGCTGGGGAAATTGTTCCTATGATTTGAGATGCTCTGTATGTAGTCCTGGCTGTCCATGAATTCAGAGATTTGCTTGCCTCTGCCTCTTCAGGGATTAAAGGTGTGCATCACCACACCCAGCAGGAAAAAAAATGGCTTAGTGGTTAAAGCACCTGCAACAGGAATACTGGATGGATATGGCTGCTTGCCTGTAATTCCAGCCTGGGAAAGTAGAGATAGGGGATCTCTAAAGCAAGCTGGCTAGAGAGACTAGCCAGACCAGGGAGCTGAGTTTGATTGAAAGACTCAAAAGATAAGGTGGAAGAATAGAGATGATTCTCACCATCAACCTTAGGCCTTTACATCTCCACATGTTAAGTGTACACCCACATATTGCCACAAGAGAAAACATACATACACACACACACACACACACAGCGGAAAGGAAAAAATTTAGAAGATATTTCATTTGGCTTTCATATCCAGTAAGGCAACCCAAATGTTTAAGTCAGTGCCTGTATCCACCCACTCAGTAGTCTAGAACAGGTGTTGGGAATTGAAATGTGCTTATCAGTCTGGAGAGATGGCTTAGTGGTTAAGAGCACTAGCTACTCTTCCAGAAGACCTGGGTTCAAATCCCAGGACCCACATGGCTGCTGACAAGTGACTCCAGTTTCAGGGATTCTGACACACTCCAATGGACATGCATACAAGCAAAGCACCAATGCATGTAAAATAAAAATAAGTCATTTTAAAGAAAGGAAAAGAGACTAAAAAGTGCTTATTAACCATCCTAGCTGATCTCACCTCATCACTATATTGAGAACCACTTTAATTTGATCATTTGTTTCTCGCAGAGTTACTTCTCACAGGCTTTTTAAATATATTATTTTAAAAAATAAACTGATTTTTGAGACAGAGTCTCATGTAGCCCAGGCGGGCTTCAAGCCTGCTCTGCAGCTGAGGGTGTCCTTGGATTCCTAGTCTTCTGCCATCTGAGTGTAGGATTAACAGATGTGCATTAGCACACCTGGTTTGACTCTTTTTCTAAAATGTGGTAAAACATGCATATAATAGACAATCTTAGTCATTTTTAAGTGTATTGTTTGACAGAGTGGCACAATTTTGTACAGCCATCACCATCCCCTTTTTCTCAGAGTAATCTGTGTCCATTACACATGACTCTCTGTTCCTGACTCCTACTTGGAAAGCACCATTCTACCTTTTGTTCCTATGTAGCTTATACTGGCCTCAAACTCCCAATACTCCAGTCTCACTCTTCCCAGTGTTGGCTGGGTTTACAAACCTGAACCTAGCCTGGCCCCCTCTACTTTTACACAGAATGATATTTTACTGCATCCATTCTCAGGTCAACTTCAGTTTGAGTAGGAATGAAATGCCAGAACCAAATGAATTCTGTAAAAGTACCCCTATAAACCAAAATGAGTTCTTATTGAATCACTATATAGTTCTTATCAGTTTTCTCATAGCTGAGGGCAGTGATTGAAAATTACTTTATAAAAGCACGAAACTGATATGTAGAAATCAAGTTTGTGAATGGTACTGTGCATTTATTAGTCTTCCCTTGCAAAAATGAGAATCTGGCTTACTGGGATGCAATGACAGATAGAGAAATGTTTTATTATGCCAAGTTGCTAGGGTACTTGAAAGGACTGCTAACCAAGTCAGCACCTGCAGTCCAGGGCCACTCTCATTCAGGATACAAAACCCTACAGTTAACTACTGGCATTGTGACATTTCATTTTCTTCACCTTGAAGAACTCAGACTACAGTTAAGATTTAAGGTCCCTTGCTGGGCATAGTGGCACAGGCCATTGGATCTCTGTTGAGTTCCAGGCCATCCACGGTGTCATAGTGGACTCCATCTAAAAAACAAAAACAAAAACAAAACAAAACAAATCAAATTAAACCTCAGTCCTTCAAGGTAGAGAATTTCCATGAGTTCTTGTAATTTTAAAGGAACCCCCCCCCCCAAATTTGGCACAATATATTTTAAAAAGAATTTAAAAATTTGTCTTTCACTCATGGTATAGCTTAAGCTACAAAAAATTATTTTGAAGAGACATGGCTCAGTGGTGAACACTTGTTCTTGCAAAGGACCTGGGTTTGGCTCCCAGAATCTACATGGTGGCTCACAACTATCCATAAGTCCAGTTATATAAGACCTGATGCCCTCTTTTGACCTCCGAGGGCACCAGGCACATGTGGTTGCACATACATACACGTAGGCAAAACACTCATACCAGACAGACAGACAGACTCACACACACACACTGAAAAACTTAATGAAAAGCAAAGTGACATTCTTAAGAAATCAAAACACTCTTATGGCAAATAACAATTTATTTATTTTATAAGGAAATAATTAAATGATTCAGTAAGGGATTAAAGATACATTCAAATAATAAAGAGACAAAGCAGAAACTGTGATTCAAGCACAAGAATGTTTAACTACGTAACTCAAGGAAAAACAGTCTTTGTCAGTATAATCTTGACAAACTTTTCAAAGATAAGGAATTGTCAAGAAAATGTTTCCATTTATTCAAATATTGCTTTGTTTCTTTGGGGGGTACATATAAGGTCTTACTATAGACTGATCTCAAATTTGCAACAACCTTGTCTCAGCCTATCAATAGTTTAGATTCAAACAAAATACAAACTAACATACACTCAGTTCCACAGACAGGAAATAATGCAGAATGACAGCACAGGGCTAGCAGAAGTTTCTCCACAGCCATGCAGGCCAGTTCTGAACCTGTGCCTTGACTGTCTCAGAGGGAACCTTTACCTGGGCTGCTGGAGGAAGGCTACAGCACGGAAGCCGATGTCCCTCCTATAAACTGCTCCCTCAAACTTTATAGCAGAGAGTCCTTTCTTGGCTTCTTCAAGGGCTGATACTAGATTTTCCTGGATGGCTGTTACTGTAAGGACTCTGCCCCCGCTGGTCACCACTTTGCCATCTTTAAGAGCAGTGCCTGCATGGAATACCTGCAGTCCTAAAGCTTGGGCCTCAGGAAACCCTGTAAAGAAGCAGAGCTAGTAAAAAAAAATTTTTTTGAGACAAAGTCTTCACTATGTAGACCAGGCTGGCCTTCCTGATTACCAAGTCCAAAGATTAACAGCATGCTCCATCATGCCTGGCGACAGAGATTTTGAAATAACATCTCATCCTGTGCTATAGTCTATTTTAAAAACTAGTTTCTGGACAGTTTTAGAACAGAACTAAAGTTTTAATGAAGGAGGAGGAAAAGGCCTGAAATAATAGAGCCTTAAAAGTATAGTTAATTTTTCATCACAAGATAACTAGACTATTTCTTTAACACACGAAAGGGCCAGTTATAAACATAATTCTGCCTCTTCTCCCGTCCCCACGTTTCTTCACAGTACCTGGTGTGGTGACCCAAGGTTTATGTGTTATCAAGGTTTCTCTTTGTGTTTTGACAACACAGTGCTACCCAGCACAGATAACTATGCCTGCTGGTAATGTCCAATACTGCTTTACTGGAATCACTACTACACTTCTTTGCTTCAATCTTAATGAAAATTACATCAATACAAAGGTTCTTGGTTCAATCTCATCTCTCTGTTCCTTTTCAAAAAGCAAACAATTCCTGAGTGCGTGAGACTACAAGGTGACAGACTTGTTTATTTTTCTGGGCAAAAGAATAAACATAAATAACTATCTGAGTACTAATACAGGCTACAGTACAGCATGCTAGGGACCACAGAGGTCTTTGTATAGTACAACTTATCTGGCTCTACATTTTCATTTATAAACAGACTTAACATCATTTAACCAGATTACCTCATGGCTTGCTTAAAAAGGGGGTAAAGGAGGAAAATCTTAAACCTTTCAAACTGTTTGAATTCGGCTATGGAAAGCACTATCTAGCACACCATACTAAGGGGCCAACCCACATAAAATGGCTTGTGTCTTAAAATCTTATTCATGCCAACGCTGATCGCACGCCACCCATTACCACCCCGTCTCTTGGAAGTGCAAGACTGCATGGGATTCTCTGGAAACTTGATTAGGTTACTGACACTTCCTGGCACAGGAAAGAAAATAAACAGCAGTTCTTTAAATCTATCAATTTGAACATACATACCCAAGAAGCAATGTGGTCAAGAATCTCACAGGGTCTGATGGCTTCAGACCCTTAATAGAAAAAGGCATTCATTCACATGGGAGAGAAGCCTGCTGTAGCATCAGTCACTTGTTTCATTGTAACCCAACCTCTCTTTTTTTTTTATGAGGTGGAAGGTTGGGGAAGGGGGTTTCAAGATATGGTTTCCCCGCTGTAACCCTGGCTGTCCTGGAACTCACTCTGTAGACCAGGCTGGTCTCTAACTCACAGAGATCCACCTCCCTCTGCCTCCCAAGGGCTGAAATTAATGACATGTACCACCACTACTCACTGCCATTTACCTGTTATCTCCACACCCTTGGTGTAGACGCCAGGATAACCTTTACTTGCCATGACAACAGTTACGGCAGTGTGGTTTTCTAGCCAAACAGGCAGAGATGAACTCAGCAGGCCATCTAAAGTGGACTGAATCACTTCATAAAGGTCACTTTTAAGAAGTGGGAGGATTACCTGGAAGAACAGAATCAATATGGGAAATGAGATGAACTTTAACAGTCTTCCATACACATTTTATTTATTCAGATACTAACTGAAATTTTCTCAGAGACAATTATTTCAAGACTGATAAACTGTGAGAACAAAATAATGCTTTTCTTCTAAAGAGTAGATTATTATTATTGTTGTTACATAGTCTTGGCTGTCCTGGAACTCACTATGTAGACCAAGCCAGTCTTGAACTTAAGAGATCCACCTGCCTCTGCCTCTTAAGTGTTGGGATTAAAAGAATGAACCACCATATCGGCAGTATTTTATTATTTTTAATTATTATTACCCACTTGGCACTCTGGATCTCCAAAACGGCAATTAAACTCCAAAACTTTTGGGCCATCTTTGGTCAGCATTATACCAGCATAGAGAATCCCTTTATTAAAAAAAAGAAAAGGAGAGAAAGGAAATCTGTAATGATATAATAACATTACATTATAACTATAAAATGTATAATATGAGACAAAATCTCCTGTATCTTAGGTTGGCCTTGAAGTCATTTTGTAGTTGTGGATAGCCTTGAACTTGAACTACTGATCCTTCTGCCTCCATGTCCCAGGTCTGGGATTACAGGTGTGCCCCACAAGACCCAATTATCTGGTACTAAGATACAACCCACGGATTCATGTATGCTAGGTAAGCATTCTACCAACTGAGCTATAACTCCAGTCCTAGAATATAAGCTTCTAATACTAAACATTTTAATATTATTAAAATTGTAGAAAAAGAGAAAATATTTAAGTTTCAACAAAAGTAGAAATTTACTTACCTGTGTAAGGTGTTCCCTCCTGCTGCATGCCATCTACTGCTCTCTGAAGAATAGTGTTTTTAATTTTTAGCAACAAATCTCTAGGAACCTGGGGAAAATACAGATATATTTAAATGTAACCTATTTTTAAAATCATTTTATGCTGCATGTGGAGGTATACTCCTTTAATCCCAACACCTGGGAGGAAAAGGCAGGTAGCTTCTGAGTTTGAGATTAACCAGGTCTACAAAAAGAATTCCACACCAGCCAAGGCTATAAAGAAACCCTGTCTCAAAAACAAAGGAAAACAAAATAAAATCCTCACAGTGGCCCGTATCTTTACATAACAGGAAAGAACTCTAAGAGATAAAATGTTTCATATTCAAGGACACATTTATGGCGAATATTAGTGTCTGTCTACTTTCACTTTTCCTCAACACTTCGCCAAAAACATCAAAACAGTATGTTCTAAGCCTGGTACATGCTGTCAAGTACAGGCCTGCTCACTTCCTCTACAGGAGATCAGTGCAATCACTATTTTACCTCAACAGGACTTAAAAATATGCACCTTACTAAAAGTTTCCTAAGACAATGCTAAAAGTAAAAGTTGTCACCTCTCCTCATCTATTCAAAATTTTAAGCCTATATATTCACGGATATGAGCTTGTAAATTTAATTGTGAAAATTAGGCTTACAGACAATTGTCTCAAAATCACTATTATCAAAGCCTATTAAAAGATGCTTTGCTTTTGGTCTTTGTAGACCAGGCCATCTTCAAACTCAGAGATCAGCCTGCTAAGCCCCCCAAGTGCTGGAATTCAAGGTGTGCGCCATTACATCTGGCTCTGCTTTTGGTCTTTCAATCAAGAAGAGTACATAAATGGTATTATAGTGTAAGAGTAATTATCAGCCTGAGACTGTTAATGCATTCTATTTCAACAATGGAGGCTTTAAAAAAATATTTTTGAGATGGGGGTTTCATCTGCCTCCCTCTGATCCCTGAGTGCTGGCATTAAAGGCATGTACCACTGCATGTGGTTAATATAGACTTTTCTTTTCTTTCTTTTTCTCTTTCTCCCTCCCTCCCTCCCTTCCTTTTTTCCTGTGTTTCAAGACAAGTTTCTCTGTGTAGTCCTAGTTGTCCTGCTGTCCTGGAACTTACTCCGTAGGCTTGCCTTGAACTCAGAGATCTGTCTGACTCTGCCTCTCTACTGCCAGGATGTGCACCACCACTGCCTGGCTGCAGTTTTCTTATACAAAACTACCCAGAAAATGGGAACACTGCCTGTCAGTAGGTAGTACATAGAGTACAATTATGGCCTGTCTTGGATCTCAATTCATATCTGTTTTATGTGCCCTGTATCCAGAGAGGAAGAGAATAATTCTAGGTCTCATGGGATTAAAAAATGGGTGTAAGACATGTTGGCAGAGGATATAGTCAGACCTCATTGTATTTCCTATTTCTTTTCCTTTCCTTTTTTTGGTTTTACAAGACAGGGTTTCTCTGTTGTAACTCTGGCTGTCCTGGAACTCACTCTGTAGACCAGGCTGGCCTCAAACTCACAGTCATCTGCCTGCCTCTGTCTCCCGAGTGCTGGGATTAAAGACTTGCACCACCACTACCTGGCTTATTTCCTATTTCTTAAATTCTAGGCTGGCTGTTCAAGTCTTTCAAAGGCTTTCAGAAGGGGTTATTAGAGACCAGAAGAGATAATTTCCCATTTAAAGTCAGACCGCTCTTTCATTAGTGACAGCTTATATTACCTGTGGTGTTGGGCAATAAGCTCCCATTCCTCCTGTATTGGGGCCCTGATCTCCATCCAGCAATCGCTTATGGTCCTGTGCTGGGGGCATTGGGGCCACTGTCTTCCCATCAGTGAAACACAGACACTGTGGAGCAAACAAATTAGTTTACTTAGGTTAAATGTCAAAAAGTTTAAAACATGATTCTTCCTGGAAAAAAGGTTTTCATTTCTGAAGAAAACTTGAAAAATAATTTCAAGTTACATGGCAGAAACCAGAGGATCTTAGATATTCAGCTTGTAAAGAAGCTGTTATTTGTAGCAACTTAGGGAAAAACCAAGCTTCAACCTAGGACAAAGATTAACCTTCCTACTGTTGAGATTGTAAGATGCTCATATTGTATTATAAGCTGATGCTATTTCAGCACTTACTGTGTAATAAGCTGTATGTGAAACAAAGACTGGAAGGTATTAATAGAGAGCCTCCATAGTGTGATTTAAATCCAAGTGTCCCCACTAGTGTCTACAGGATGATTAAAAGAGAACACATACTTTTTCTCATTTGAATCCAAAGCGCGTACAAATCCTTTGAAACTGCGGGGCTTAAGTTCTAAGATGAAGGCACCAGGGTAAACAGGGTCTTTTTTTGGGTGAGCTAAAAGCAAAGAGATGGCTATACGTACAGATACTTCTTCCCCTTCAAGAAACTCTTCCACAACAACCGTTTCTCCAGCTGCTCCAAAAGACTTTTCCTAATTATAGGTTAAAAATAAAAGGCTTTGTAAATTTTAAGGCTTTTAATATTTACCAAGTTGACTTATAGAACTATCTCCCATTTGAGTTACAAAACACATAAGCACTATAATTTCTTTCTTGTCTGAAGAATTAACACATGATTTCCCCTAATCCTTATTATGGCTGCACATAGAGCTTACACTGTACCAATGCAATAGACATATTTCTGATGCTTTCCTGACAGTTTCATGATCATCATATAATCTCTATTCCTGATTATGATCATGTAGGTTTGTCTACAAAAATTACACTGAATTCATGTGTGTGATTTCTCTAGAGGTTAAATGATAATCATCAATATGGATTAAGTAAGAAATATCCATGGACTGCTCTTCTTCAATGCCACTGTTCTCATGGATGCCTGGAGAACTCATTTGTAAGTTCTAGGGTCTAAAGCCTTTTTATCTTTCAGAAGAGACACTAAGATGTTAGAACTTACTTCAACAGAGTGAGTCATAGCTTAGAAATTGGAAAAGCTCTGTACTAGCCATTTTCTAGAGATGGATGACACACATTACAATTAAAAGAACTTCTGATGTGCTTGGTACACTTTGAGCCCCCTCCACCCGCTTTGTGAACTCGAAATATTATTTCATACACACAGAGGCCTACTTTATAAGCCTGCAGTTTTTACTCATACGCACAGAGCGAGCCTTTCAGAAGTATCCACCTACTTGCATGACTTCCTGTACGGCTCTGCATGCCTCCTCCTTGTTCTGCGAGACAATCACCCCCTTCCCAGCTGCAAGGCCACTGGCCTTCACAACCAAAGCAGGGAAGTTTGCGCTGTAAAGACAGGGCAGCTTTATTCATCCAACATCCCCTCCCAGCTCACGTACTTAGAACGTTTTGTGATTTTTAAAAGTATGCTTCAGCAAAATTGAAAGGTATACAGAAAAAATGATCACTCCAGTATTATTTCAAAATCTTTGTCAAGGTTTCTTCCTTATCATTCCCTTGTAATTTTGATAATACAGCACATACAGTTTTGCTTTTTCCACATAATGAGGACACATAATTAAGAATCTTAAAAAAAAAAAAAGAGATTTGTATAGAAGATATGAAATAATCTGTAAAATACAAAGTAGAGAATCTCATTTAAGTAAAAGATACTGCTGTATGAGACTATATAGGCAGATATTCACAGACCCTGTCTGTAAACATGCAAAGCAATGGAGTGGGACAGGTAGTCTAGATGGAGGCTTATCCAAAGTAAGTAACAAAGTTGTCACTTACCCAAGGCATCTGGCTACTAGGATAAGAATAATACTCAGTGTTTAAGAAATCCTGTAGGATGAAGAATGAATAAAGAATGAACTTGGGCCAGTGAGGTGGCTGACCCAAGTTTGATCCCTGGAATCTACATGGTGGAAGCAGAGAATTGGCTCCTACAAGCTGTCTTCCGATTCTATATACATGTCAAGCTGTACGCACCAATAAATAAGTGGCAAAAAAAGAAAAAAAGAAACAAAAACAAACAAAAAACTTGACTCAGTTGACAGGAAACATGCTGGGAAACAAAAAGGGGGAAAGGCATGCGCTTACAAACTCACTAACTTCTCAACGTTTTCCACACATGGGAGGGAAGGATACTCAATAGACTCAGGTTTGATTTCCAGTACCCACATGGTGGCTCAAAACTGTTTCTACCCCAGTCCTAGGGATCCAAGCCCTCTTCGCACCTTTGTGGGCACCAGGCCATTAATGCAGGCCAAAAAAAAAAAAAAAAAAAAAAAAGTATATATATAAAAAATAAAAATTAAGTGACTTTGCTGGGTGTGGTGGCTCATACTTATTATCCCAGAACTTTGAAGGCTGAAGCAGGATGATTGCCATTAGTTTAAGATCCTTTTTTCTTTTTCTTTTTGATTTTTTTTAGACAGGGTTTCTCTCTGTAGCCCTGGCCTCCTGGAACTCACTCCATAAATCCGCTTGCCTCTGCCTCCCAAGTGCTGGGATTAAAGTCATTCACCACCATTGCCCAGCTTAAACACTGTGTTTTCAATAGGAAAGTAACTCAATATTTAAATACCATTATAAAACACCTGTCTTTCTAAGGTCACCTTCTACCCACCTCATAATAAAGCTACAGGCATCTTCAGGTTTGGTAAATGCTCTCCACTGTGCAGTTGGGATTCCATGTCGGTCCATAAACTCTTTGGCAAACTTTTTACTGGACTCTAACTGAGCTGCTTGTGCTGTGGGGCCAAAGCATCGTACTCCTGCAGAGGTCAGGTCCCCAACTATTCCTACAAAAGTAAAAAGAAAGGTAAGTGATCCACGGTCTGTCTAGGGATTTAGACTGAACATGAATTATCATTAGACTAAATCTGTTTAATCAAGGCAGGTGAACTGGTAGTAGAGGATAACATTAGTTTTCCATGTTGTCTACTATTTATTAGAAGAATAATACTAAGGGGTGAAACCAGGCCTACAAAAGAGCTGTGCAATGTGGCGTCTGAGTCCCAGCTAATCCAGAGGAAGAGGATCAATTGATAGGAGCAGCATGGGCACCATAACTAGACCTCATTTCAAAACAAACATCCAGACAAATAAAACAAACTAGCAAAAGTTCTATGTTAGTATTTGGATTTGTTCTATTGAATATATGGGTTACTAAAGACACTAGAATAGAGCAAAAGAAAAACACAAATTTGATCCCTAGTTCATTTTATTATTGAAGGCTGGGGAAAAAAACCCAAACACCTAGAATCACCTAGTTAAAGGATCTGAAAGCTCCTCTTCTCATGTTTATTAGGAATCCTCATCCACAAATGAATTGGATTAACTGATCTCTAAACTTCCGTTGGCACTGCAGAAGTTGTCACAAGGAGCAGAAATGAACTTTACCTGCAGCTAGAGGAGCCTCCGGTCCAACAACCACAAATTCAATCTTTTCATCTTTACAGAACTGAGCAAGGACAGTATGATCATCAATGGAGACAGCTGTGGACAGAAAACATAAACCCACACATTTGCAAAAGTATCTTCAGTTAACCAAAGACAATAAGTACTATCCTTAGTAAGGTAATTAAAACAAAATTAATTGGTGGTTTTGCTTTTGTTGGTACAGTTAGTAAATTTCACCATGAGAAATTACAAATAATGCATTAGGCTAACCAAAGCCCTGGAACCAATTCAGCGACTCCCCAACACTGTAACGTGACTGTCCTTGTCACCAGTGTTGGTTACTTAGTAAACATTCAGACCCAGATAATGCACTCAGAAACTTTTCTTTTTAAGCACCACTCAAAGTTTATTGAAAATTCACTGTGTTAGGTACTGCGATAAGCCCTGCAATTAAGATGTCATAACACATAGGATCCTCAGCTGCTGCACTCGGCAGTTGACTTATGACAATCTAGGATGATTTTGATGGGCTTGTTCCTATGACCTCGACCGCATATAGACCAATGTGCCTTGTCTCTAGACAAAGGACCACAGAAAAGGAGGTATTTTTCTTATTATTTCTAGTTTTATGTATACACAGCAACCTCTCCTCTAATTATCTCTTTAGATACGATATGCCACATTGGCTATTGTGTAGACAAAGTGAAATAAGACAGGGTTTTGTGAGGGCAAGATAAGGAGCTCTTTGTTCTAAGTCCTATAACCTGTTTAATGTAATTTAGGGACTGATCATTATGGAACCAGGATTCATATCTCACATCTCTGTTCAAATTTGCATTTCCAAAAATACACATAAAACACCTTTAACCTATATTAGGCACTTGCTACCTTGCCAATCAACATGGTACATAAGGTTTAAAGTACACTACCTTATGTTTACCACACATAGCAAGTATTCAAATTATTACTTTAAAAACTTAAAGTTAGAGAAAGCACTGAAACTTAAATAGAAATTTATATTTTTTATATATATATTTATATATTTATATTAAATTTATATATGTGAGCTACTATTTATTATTAACAAATAGTAGTCCCTCCACCCCCCGAAATGCAATTACCAGCATTTAAGATCTTTTCAGAACAGGCAGTGCCTGCATTTCCTGGGGCGACCAACACTTGCTTGACATGATGAGACTGTGCAAGTTTCCAGGCCAGAGTATGTTCCCTTCCTCCACTGCCAATAACAAGAACTCGGGCTGCCATTGCTGTCTGCAAAGCAGGAATTTAGAAGGAAAATGAACCTGCAGAAAGAAAACCATAGGTGACATTTTAAAATGCATGTATTTTAGGAAACACACATTTTCTTTCTGGAGAGATGGTTTAGCTGTTATGAGCATTAGCTGGCCTTCCAGAGGAACCACATTAAATTCCTAGCACCTACATGGTAGCTAACAACTGTCTCTAGGTCCAATTCCAAGGGAAATCCAATGTCTTCTTCTGGCGGCCGTGGGCACCGCATGTACATTGTATACAGATATACACGCAGGCAACAAATACACACAAAATAAAAATGTTTAAAAAAAATAGAGAACATAAATTTTCCTGTTTGGAGGGTGTTTTATTTCTTTGTTTTTATTTTGGTGGTCCAGGGGATTACATATATGGTCATGTTTTGTTGTTTTTGTAGACAGGGTTTCTATGTGAAGCCCAGGCTGAATTCAGATGTAGAGATCCACCTGCCTCCTGAGTGCTGTGATTAAAGGCAGGCGTTAACACTGCCTGGCTGGTGTTTTATTTAGTTAACTTTTATGTGCATGGGCATTTTGCCTCATATATGTCTGTGTACCACAGTTGTGCCTGGTGCTCATGGAGGTCAGAAGAGATTGTTGACTCCCTTGGAACTGGCATTATAGGTATTGTTAGCCACCATGTAGATGCTGATAATCAAATCCTACTCTCCCAGAAGAGAAGCAAGTGCTCTTAACTGCTGAGCCATCTGAGCTTGTGTGTGTGTGTGTGTATTTGAGAAGCTCATACGATGTTACTCAGGATAACCTCAAATTCGTGGCAAACCCTCCTGTCTTAGCTACCTTCCAAGTGTTGGAATTACAAGCTACCATGCCTGGCTGTAGAAATCACAGTTTATAAATAGGATTTTAACATAGTTACTTGTTTTCATACAAGTGACATTTTTATTCAGAGATTCATTATTTAGAAATTGGGATTCATGGTAGGACACAGTGGTACCTGCTTTTAATTCAGGCAGAAGCAGATTCTGTTCCAGGCCAGCCAGGGATACACAGTGAGACACTGCTTCAAAGAACAAAACAAGAGCTGGGGAGATAGCTCAGGCTACTCTTTCAGAGGACCTGGGTTCAATTCCTAGCATCCACATGGTAACTAACAACCTCCTGTAACTCAACATCCAGGGTACCTGACCATTTTGCTCTGGCCTCCTTGGACAAAAGGCACACATGTGGTGCACAACATGTAGGCAAAACACTCATACATATAAAATAAAAAATTGGAAAAGTGACTATAGTCATGGAGAAGAGGGCATGTAAAAATAAGGCAGACTTGCTTACAGAGTTAGGTTATGGAGAGAATGGTAATTCAACTCCTGCTAGGATTTGAGGTTTCATGTGTTGTATTTAATCCATACTGTGAGGTATTAAGAGAGTAGAAATAATGTAACTATGGTGTTTAGAGATGGATAAGGTCACCTGGGTGGAGCACTCATGATTAAATCCTAGGTTTTTGTTTGCTCTTTTAGTTTTTCCCAGACAAGGTTTCTTTGTGTAGCCCTGGCTGTCCTAGAATTCTCTTCAGAACGGGCTGGCCTTGAACTCAGAGATCCACCTCCCTCTGCCTCTGAAGTACTGGGATTAAAGGTGTGTGTCACCACCACCATTTTATTTATATGAATGGACTATCTGCACGATTTGGAGTTCTGGCTGGCCTAGAACTCAGATATACTCTTACCTCTGTTTCTCGAGTTAGTCCTAAGGCCTTAAAAACCAGAGGGACAGAGACCAAAAAGAAATGCAAGCATATGTGCCTCTTTTTTGCTACAGGATATTGTGTACCACCAAAGACTGTTAATAAGATGACCTTCAGATGGGCCCCCCTTGATTTCAAACCCTCAGAATTAGATTTCCAAACATACACCTTTTCTTTGTAACTTACCCAGTCTACATGTAACAACAAACCCAACCAGCCAAAAAACTCTAGACTAAAAGAGAGCGTTATCTGAGAAACAATCCACCAACAGTTTGATAATTAAGCCTTAGTGGGAAATATGAAATTTGATATTTGCTTATTTGTTTTGGAGATGGGGCCTGTTACTTTGCCTACACTGGACATGAAGCCCTGGGCTCAAGAGATTCTTTGCCTCAGCCAAGGAGCTGAGACAATAGTCACATGTCACTATACCTAGTGTTTATGTTTTAAATTCAGATCTAAATTTGTTTGTTTGTTTTTCGATGCAGGGTTTCTCTGTTGTAACTCTGGCTGTCCTGGAACTCACTCTGTAGACATGGCTGGCTTCTAACTCAGAGATTCACCTGCCTCTGCCTTCCCAGAGCTGGGTGGGTGGGTCACCACTACCCAGCTCAGATCCAAATTTAAACCTTGATGTGGTTTAGAGACCAGGTATTAACAGTACACACTTTCTTTGTCAAGGGCCAGAAAGTAAATATATCTGAGGACTATTTGTGCACTGTCCAAACTATGAAATGGAACTTCAAAGCATGAAGGGACAGATTGGGTGAGTTTACATAAACTTGATTTATATAAAGAGTGGGCATAGATTATTTGCCTAATCAGTGTTCTAAATAACAGGAAGCCACAGGAGGTTCATAACAAAATAAGCACAACTCTGTTTCTATACTATTTCATTACAGAACCTGCAACCTAGAATTCCATCCATATGTGCTAAAAACATTTTTCCCTCAGGATCTTTTTTCTCTCTCTTCTTTTCTCCCCTTTAAAAAAGGACAGGGTCTTCTGGTCTGGAAAGAAGGTTCAGTTGTTAAGAGCACTGACTGCTCTTCCAGAGGTCCTGAGTTCAATTCCCAGCAACCACATGGTGGCTTACAAACATCTATAACAGGATCTGATATCTTCTTCTGACATGTAGGTGTACGTGCAGACAGAACACTCAGACATAAATAAATAAACCTTAAAAAAAAAAAAAAAAGGGTCTTCTATGTGTCCTGGTTGCAGCCAAGCAGTGGTGGCTCACATTTTTAATTCCAGTACTTGGGAGGCAGAGGCAGTTGGATTTCTTTGAGTTTGAGGACAGCCTGGTCTACAGAGTGAGTTCCAGGACAGCCAGAGTTCCAGCAAACAAACCCTGTCTCAAAAACAAAACAAAACAAAACAAAACCCAAACAAACCAAACCAAACCAAAAAAACCCAAGAAGAACTAAACTTGCTATGTAAGTCTCAGACTTTCAGTGATCCTCTGGGCTTTTGCCTCTCCAGTGCTGAGATGACAAGTGTGTGCCACCATGCCTGGCTTCTTCCTCCATCTTGTTTTGTGGTTGTACAAAAACAACTGACAAAATCATTTGTATATCATCCATAGTTTGTAGGCTATGACCTAAGAGTTTATGGAATACCTTGGATCGGAAATTTGTTAGAAAGGCTAAAATGAAATCCTAACATATATCATGCGATTACTGGCATTTGTGTAAGTTTAAGCTGTTAAGAATTAACTGAGAGAACATTAAAATATTATATACTACAAAGTACCTAGAAACAGGAAATGTTAATTTGTTATATTACTTCATTTACCTGAATTGATACCTCAGGTATAGAAACAATTTATCAAGTCTTGCATAAACAGGATCAACAACAATGATGGGGAATGTAGTTGAGCAACAGAGCTATTGCTTAGCATAGAAGCCTCGTGTTCACATTCTAGCACCAAAACGAAAAAAAAAAAGCCAAAGATATTATCAAGGCATTTACTTGTGTAGAAAATGATCACTGAAAAAAGAAAATCGAAATTTGTAACTTCTAAATTGATACTTTAGGATGGGATTATATATTTAAAGAAAAATCTAATAGGCTGGTGAAATGGCTCAGCAGTTAAGAGCACTTGGTGCTTTTGCACAGGACTGGGGCTTCAGTTTCCATCACCCACATGGTGGCTCACAAACATCCTAACTCTGGTTCCGGAGATGCCTTCCGGCTTCCTTGGGGCATTGCATGCACGTGGACTACAGAAGAGCAAGGGAAAGAATCCTACACATAAAATAAGGCTTTTTATTTTAATTTTATGTGTCATTTTCTTTGAAGCAGCTGAAGGCAATAGATCTTTATATCTAATTTGAATAAGAGCAGCAGTGCAAGAAGACAGTTTTCATTTACTACTCAGCATCGGTGAAACAGCAGTACTGGTCTCTGTATCAGGAGAGGCTGGGAGGGCATGGGCTCCGGAGTCAACAGGACTTTTGTTAACTTTCTTGGGCATCAGTTAATTAATAATCAACTTGTGGTGAGAATAAAAGTTAGGTAAGGAGAGAATAGAAGCATTGGGTAAAACCACTCACAAAGATTTGTTTAAAAAGTAGAAACCAAACACGAAAGTGGTGCAGGTAAACCGTTACTGACAAGGATAAAACCAGAACGCTAAAAACTCGACGTCTGTCTTTAAAAGGCACAGATACACAAAAATCTAGACCGGGTCTCAGAACTAGAAAGCAGGTAAAGGTAGAACAGGCCGACCTCGGTCAAGGCCGTGCAAAACACATGCCCCTTTTCACCACCAAACCAGTTTTAATAGTAGCACCAGTCACTGAGGTTAAATCCGTAAGTCAAAGCCTAAACGCAGTCCACGCATCGTGTTGAAAACAGAGGGTTTCACGCACCTGAAAGCCCAGCCACGCTGCTCCCACACGCACCCGCCGGAAGTTGGCCCCGGGAATCCGGCGCGCGCCGGCCTCTGCCCCGCCCCTGCGGGGCTCTGCTGCCCATTGGCCCGCCGGCCCGGGTACCCGCCCGCGAGGCGACCCGTGGGGTTCCTCCCGCTTTAGGGTGCGGTCCGAGCCCGCTGCCTAGCCGCGTTCCGAGTCTCTGGTACCACGCTCAGAGTAGACACTTGTCTGGGGTGCCACGTAAGGTCTCCACGTGAAGCTCAGACCCTCCTGCACTGGAGGCAGAGCCATGGCTACCTTACTGTAGCTGCTCAGGAAGCGCCAGGGACCGGCTAGTGTTGGACTCTGGATGAGCCCAAGTGCACTGTTGAGAACGTAGGTTGCTCAGACCCTCCAGCCATTGCTAAAAATACGTGAGGCCGGTTAAAGGAGGCAACGAGGCAGAATGGGAATTGCTTCAGTCCCCTTCACAGCGGGGAGAGGGGAGGGACACGGGATGATGATTTTTTTCCCCCCATGCACGTCTTCCTGACCAAAGTAAACTTGGCGCTTGCCAACAAACGCGTTAAAGCTCCGTGCCAGACACCCTGAGATATTTTTTCTCCCACTCCCTTTCTTCATGGCCTCTGATCTCAAGCATTTACTCCCTACAGCAAGCCTCTTAAAAATCCCCTCAGGCTAAGGGAACCAACAGCTGAAGCTGGCACGGACGTCTCGAGAGCGACTTCTCCTGTAATGGCGCCTGCGTCAAACACTAACATGGCGGACTAGTTCGTGCGCGGCGCAAACGTCAGCACCTCTACCCCAGCGGCTCAGAAACAGCGGAGGAGAGCGGGGCGGTGCTCGCTGATTGGCTCGTGGGTGGAGCGGGCCGGTCCGGACGCTCCCCTACGAACCAATAAGGAAAGGGATAAAAGGAATTGGCCGCTGCGCGTCTTCCCGAGGCATGCTGGGAGCCTGGAGGACTAGCGAGGAGGAGTTGAGAGAACGGAGCGGACGCCATGGCGGCCGACATCGAGCAGGTTTTTAGGTCTTTCGTGGTCAGTAAATTCCGGGAGATACAACAGGAGCTTTCCAGGTAAACGTTTCCCCGACTTTTCTGCTCCCCGCGGGCTGTTAGGGCCTCGTCTATCCTTCCGTGACATCTTTCACGGAGACGCTGTCGTTTCTCGGCTCAGGCCCCGCTACGGCCCCGCCTGGGCCCGGGATCCATTTTCCGGGCCATCTCCCCAACCCTCCGTTTGTTCCTTTCGAGAAAGATCGTCCCTTTCGCGGTGTTCGCACACGCTATTCCTTTCTTCGAGTTAAGACGTTCACCTTTCTTTCGTTTGGACACCCCCTATCCCTCATCTACTCGAGGCCCAGTGTCCACCAGGGACGGGCCTAGTTCCTTCCCCAGCTCCTCCTCCGCCGCCGCCTTTCCCCTCCCCCTCCCCGCCTCCGCGCATTTCGCCGGCCGGTGTCTATGGCCGGAAAGGGTCTCTAACGGCCGCTTCTTGGGTAAACTTAAAACTTATTATTGTACCCTTCAGATCGTTTGGCGACCAGAGTCTGTTTATTAGACTATAACCTCCTCAGTTAGTGCTCTGCTTTCGACCGGGTAGCACTTTAATAGTTGTAAACTAAAACATCTCAGTTTTATATTTGACGCACGATAGAATTTTCGACAGGAGGTTAGAGGAGGGCTTTGAAGCTAGTGATTACTTAATTTTATTAAGTTAGTGTGTAGATCTATTATTTTTCTTGCGCCCCTGACTTAATGGTCGGATTTGAAGAACATCGTGCTGTTTGTGTCACTGCTCGTTGACTTCAGAGATTAGTCTTTATTTCCAAAATTTCAAGTGGAAGGGATTTTCAAAGTTGTTTACTCAAGAAAATAGTATGGGTTATGTTAAGTGATTTTTCTTTTAGTAGTTTGTTTTGTATAAAACAACCATTTCTTTAAAATACAATAGGAAAGAGATCTTGAAAAGTACATAAAAGTAGATATTTCGAGTTAAAATGTTTTTGTGAATGGTGTAAGTCGAGAACAGAGACCAGTATACAAATTTGAAAATCAGCTGATAAGTAGTTGTAAATTATGTGCCCAAATTAGCTAGGGTCATTGGTGCAATAAAATCTTATTGCTGGCATTTTCATTTTTTTCTAGATACTCTGTTTTATTTAATTTACTTATCTACCTATTTATTGTGGACAGACTCTAATGTCACTGCTTACAGACTTGCCATGTATCTGAAACTAACCTGCTGTTACATCCCAAGTAGGATCACAGGCTTGAGATACCACTTCCCTGGCTATCTCTTTTGAAGGAATGTGTGTGTGTGTGTTTGTGTGTGTGTGTGTGTGTGTGTGTATACACACATACATACATACATACATATATCCCCACAGGGTCGCTTTTTTAACATTTGAGGCATTAGCTAGTGTATTTTGGTTTTTGTTTTTTGTTTTTTTAATGAGAGGAAACATAAACATTAAAAGGATATACTTTTCCTGAAAACTTTTTTTGGTTGTTTTGTTCTGATACAGGGTCTCACTATGTAGGCCTGTCCTGTCCTTGTCTGCATGGACCAGGCTGGCCTTGAACTCACAGGGTGCTACTACTACTGCACCCATACTGAAACTTAAAGTAGTTTAAGTAAATTATATTTACTTAGTTTAAGAAGCCTTATTTTTATAGTACTTAAATATTAGTTTATTACAACAGTGAGGTTTTTTGTTGTAGAAAACTTAAACCATAAAAGAGAAAACAAAAACTATTTAATTAAATTAGGTCCTTTCCCTCAATATAAACATGTTTTCTTTTAATGTGATCTTTTTGTATTGTATTATTTAGATATAAGATACTGTGAACGAGTTTGTCCTAAGTCTCAATAATTTGAACATTTTTCATAACTACAAAAATTAATTTTTAGGATACATTGTTGGAGATTTTCTTTTCCAAGACAGGGTTTCTCTGTTGTTAATTTGACTGTCCTGGAACTCACTCTGTAGATCAGGCTGGCCTTGAACTCACAGAAATCCATCTGTCTCTGCCTCCTGAATGCTGGGATTAGAGGTGTGTGCTACTACTGCCTGCATGGCTTGAGACTCTAAGTGCTATTCAGTAATTGTAATTAATATCCTGGTTGCTTTAAGATGAAATTTTTATAGATTGACTTTTTGAGACAGGTCAGCCTCTGTCTCACAGTGGCTGAGTTGCAACTGCCCATTCCTAGATGGTTAGAACATAATAGCACTTACACACCTTTAATCTTAGTGCTCAGAAGGCAGAGGCAGGATGATCTTTGTGAGTTGGTCTACAGTAGTGCTTTCCAGGCCAGACAGAAAAGAGAGACCCTGTCTCAAATGAAAAAAAAAATTAAGGTAAATATTAATGCTTAAAAAAATGTAAAATATTTGTTTTATAAAGTCTGCAAAGAGCATTAGAGAAAACAGCATGCTTTAGGGCATGGTCAGTCTAAAAACATTTTTTAAAATTTGCTACTTCAGCCAGGAAGTGGTGGTGCATACCTTTAATCCTAGCACTCACTCACTGCAGGTGGATTTCTGTGAGTTCAAGGCCAGCCTGGTCTACAGAGTGAGTTCCAGGACAGCCAGAGTTACAACAGAGAAACCCTGTTTCGTAAAACCAAAAAAAATTTTTTTCTTTTACTTCTGTGAGCTATTTTTCCCCATTTGCTTATATATTCATCAGTAAAGGGGGTAAGACTAACATTTAGATAGCTAAGTACACAATTTATTGTATGTGGATGTCTTCCGTTTCTAGAAACAATAATAATCCTGACTGTAGAGTTTTGTTAAAATTTCACGATTTTTAAAAATATGTGGCAGGCCCGGTATGGTGGTACATGCCTTTAGTACCAGCAGTTAGGCAGAGGTGGGCAGATCTCTGGGTTCAAGACCAGACAGGCTGACATAGTATTAATTTGTATTAATACAAAAACAAGCCAAGTGGTGGCTCATGCCTGTAATCTCAGCACTGGGAGGCAGAGACAGGCAGATCTCTGAGTTCTGGGACAGTTTTGGTCTACAAAGCAGCCAGGGCTACCCAGAGAAGCCAACAAACGAAGAACAACAAAAAGTGGCACTAGTCAGTACTTATAAATGTTAATTATTAGCATAACAGGTTCGTTGTATTAGCAAACTAATTACTCTTCACTAAAGTTTTTTTTTTTTTTTTAAATGAAACTCTGAGCAGGTAGTAGTTTTATGTGTATCCAGTTAGTAAAATTCTAATTAAATCTGAATTTTTAATTTTTTTTGCAAGTTTACATAGAAATAGTAAAAATATTTATATGAATGAACTTGTTTTATATCAAGTAACATTCTTCTTGCTCTGTGAACTGAAAATAGGTTAAGCCATTTACCATTTTACTATTAATATAAATGAATTTTTTGCCATTTGTTATGTGTGAATTTCCTGAATTCCAGAAATTGTTTAGTAGCAGAATTTTTAATAGATATGAGTCATTGGTTGCAGATTTCTTTAAGTTTTCCAGCATTTCAGTTGCAATCTGAACCTGAAGAGAGGCTACAAGGAACCTTTTTACTCAGTGTCTGCCTTGATTGGTTGTGATCAGTGCACAAGTGTGGCTTTATGGTGACTACACTTTCTGCCGTAATGTTGGGTCATCTATTTTTCTTTGTGAATTGGCTCATTAATACTTAGGTAACTGAAAGCTTTAAGTTAGTTTAGTTACTTTTAAAATGTGCTTAGAAATCTTGTTTTTCCTATCACAGTTCTAAAACTTTTAAGAATAAAAATGTTTCATCTGAGTGCATAGTGTTAGAGAAGAATTACTTACTGCAAACATCTGAAATAGAAAATTGTGAGATGTATGGGCCATATAGTACAATGTAAGGGTATGTTAATTCAGTTATTAATGTTGAATTACTGATCATGGTGTGATACAAATAGTAATGAATTTTGAAAATTTTTTTGTCAAGTGGAAGGAGTGAAGGCCAGCTGAATGGTGAAACAAATACACCCATTGAAGGAAACCAGGCAGGTGATGCAGCTGCCTCTGCAAGAAGTCTACCAAATGAAGAAATAGTACAGAAGATAGAGGAAGTCCTTTCTGGGGTCTTAGATACAGAACTACGATATAAGCCAGGTATGTTGAAGATAACTGTTTCGAATCTTTTAAAAATTTCGAAAGTTAATCACACTGTTTTTAGGTTATTTTTTCATAGTGTTTTGTTGAAATCCTTTGTTGAAAAGTTAGTCTCAAATATGAACATTGGAGCACTTGGCTTGATTTACTGGTAAAATGAGATTTATATCTCTAATTGTTTTGTTGTGACTCAATGCCAGGAGTTTTCTGTGTTTTTTTTTTTTTTTTTAAAGGAATGTGTTATTTTTCCCCTTTATTATTTTGTATGTATGACCGTTTGAGTGTATGGAATTGTAGCCTGTGTGTGGCTGGTGCCTGAGGAATGAGACAGGAGGGTTTTAGAATCCTCTGGAATTGGATTTCAGACAGTTGTAGGCCACCAGGTGGGTGTTGGGAACTGACCAAGTTCCTTTGCAAGAAAAACAACACAAGCTCTTAGGCACATCGTTCTATTCCCTAAGTATCAATTTTGTAAGGTGCAATATCCTGAACTAAACCTTTAGATTTCGTTTTAAAGCCCATGCTTAGAAATTGAACTTTTTGTACAAAGCATGTTGAAGCACAGCCATTGCAGAGTATTTCCTTTTTGGAATTGATTAAATAGTGAATGTGTAAAAATGAAGAATCTGTAGGTAACCACAAAAATTATTAATCATAGGAATTAGGTGTGAGGTATGGTTCTCTTTGATAAGATATGGTTTAAAATAACCCCTAGTCTTGCTTAGATCATGGCTCTGGCAGTCTTGTTTGTTCAGGTGTGAACTACCATTTTATACTGTGAAATAAGCAATAGAAAATGATTAATTTTCTTTGATACATAGTCTACAGTGTTACTATTTTTTATTTTCTAGTAGGAATCACTGGTATATATCTGTTTCCTTAAGATTTATCAATTTAAATCTGATTTAAAATCTGTAGGGTAAATCCTATGTGGTTGTAAGGGAGAATGTAAACTATCTTACCTGAAATAGACAAATGGAAATGTTCGTACATGTTAAGGGTTGTATTTGTAGAGTGTTTAGGGAAACATGTTTTTATCAGAATGTGACAGATAAAGTAAAAGAATTTGAGCTTTGCTGATGTATTCAGGCATTTTTAACTATTTGGAAACATCCACCTGAGCTTTGTTGAAAGCTTGCTTTGTAGTAAGCATTGCTCTACATACTTGGTATACTTGTTGTTGTTCTGCTTTGCTGGAGATCAAGTCTCAGGGACTGCAGTGTCAGTAATTTGGACAAGGCCTTTCATCTACCAAGTGATGGATTGATTTAGTTTTACAGGAGCAGAGTGAGTGCCATATTGCTTCCTGTATAAACAAGGGCTAATAGAATACTAGTAGAAGTTATTTAATGAGAGCATTTTATAGACCATTGTTATGCATTTTTGGATATTAATCTTTTACTAGCTCTGTAATGGGAGGGCATAGGAATTGAAACAACTAAATTTGAAGTAAATTCATTGATACAGTTTTAAAATAACTTGATATGATTTGAGAACAAAGTTTTTTTGGGGGGGTTATATGCCTTTTTGAGACAGGGCATCACTTTAATTCTGACTGGCTTGGAATTTTATAAAACAAGCTGACATTGAACTCAGAGACCTGCTGCCTCTGCCTCCAGAATGCTGGGATTATAGGCTTGTGCCATCATACCCAGCCTAAGAAAAGAATAATTTTCAAAAAATTATTCATTGTTTATCTTTGTGCCCACAATGTGGGCAGGTGGCTATGCAAGCATGCTTATAAGCATGCATATGTATATATACAGCCATGTGTGTGCAGATTGCCTTATTTGTGTGGTTAGAGATAATTTGTGGGAGTTGGTTTTCCTCTACCATATGGGTTCTGGGGATTGAACACAGATCAGGTTTGGCTGCAAGTGTCTTTTCTCTCTGAGCCATCTCATTGCTCCTGAGAAAAAGTAACTTTAGACTTTAGTGAAACACTATTCTTTTCCTCTGCCAGGGATAAAAATTGGGCCCAGGGCTTTGTACATGCTAAGCTATTGAGCTATGTCTGCCATTAAGCTAAAATGTGCCATTGAGCTATATTCCACCTTAAAACACCCATTAATTAGTTCTAATTAGGTTTTTTTGGTAGACCAAGAGTTTATTTTGACTTTAGTTGTGTAAGTATTGGAAAAATGACAGCTTTGAGGTTTTCTGGTTTATAGACAATAGATTAAATTTTACAAATTTTTATTTATAGGGCATCTACATGTGAATGAAAATACTGGCAGTTTGTATGAATGTATTTTGAGGAATGTCTGACAGAATTTTTCATTACTTTCAGACTTGAAAGAGGCCTCCAGAAAAAGTAGATGTGTATCTGTACAGACAGATCCTACCGATGAAGTTCCCACCAAAAAGTCAAAGAAGCATAAAAAGCACAAAAACAAAAAGAAGAAAAAGAAGAAAGAAAAAGAAAAAAAATATAAAAGACAACCAGAAGAATCTGAGTCCAAGCTAAGATCTCATCATGATGGGAATGTTGATGTAGAATCTGATTCCTTTTTAAAGTTTGATTCTGAACCTTCAGCGATGGCACTGGAACATCCTGTAAGTGCATTTGGCTTATCTGAGGCCAGTAAAACCCCTTTAGTGCTAGAATCTCCAATAATATCAATGGAGTTTCAGGAGTCGCACATTTTAGAGACTCTGAAGCCAGCTACAAAACCTGCAGAACTGTCAGTTGGATCTACATCTGTAATCTCAGAGCAGCCTGAGCAGCCTGTGTCAGTTTCACTGGAACCATCAATGACAAAGATTCTGGATTCCTCTGCAGCAGCACCAGTGCCTATGTCAACAGCAGTGCTGAAGTCACCTGAGCCAGTTGTAACAATGTCAGTGGAGTATCCGAAGTCCGTGCTGAAATCTTCGGAGATTTCAGAGCCATCAAAGACCACGCTGGTAGAGCTTCCCATAGCAAAAGTGCTTGAGCCATCAGAAACCCTCATGATAGTATCAGAGACACCTACTGAGGTGCACCCTGAACCAAGCACATCAACAATGGATTTTCCAGAGTCATCTACAACTGACGCGCTAAGATTGCCAGAGCAGCCTGTAGAAGCACCATTGGAGAGTGCAGATTCATCTATGACAAGACCTCAGGAGTCACTGGAGCTGCCTAAGACCACAACGGTGGAGCTGCAGGAGTCGTCGGTGGCCTCAGCCCTGGAGTTGCCGGGGCCACCTGCGACCTCCATGCTGGAGTTGCAGGGGCCCCCTGTGACTCCAGTGCTGGAGTTGCCTGGGCCCTCTGCCACCCCAGTGCCAGAGTTGTCAGGGCCCCTTCCTACCCCAGTGCCTGAGTTGCCAGGGCCCCCTGCGACAGTAGTGCCTGAGTTGCCGGGGCCCTCTGTGACACCAGTGCCACAGTTGTCGCAGGAATTGCCAGGGCCTCCAGCACCATCAATGGGGTTGGAGCCACCACAGGAGGTACCAGAGCCACCTGTGATGGCACAGGAGTTGCCAGGGGTGCCTGCGGTGTCAGTGGCAGTAGAGTTGACGGGGCAGTCTGCAGTAACAGTAGCAATGGAGTTGACCGAACAACCTGTGACGACGACAGAGTTCGAGCAGCCTGTGGCGATGACAACGGTGGAACATCCTGGGCATCCTGAGGTGACAACAGCAACAGGGTTGCTGGGGCAGCCGGAGGCAGCGATGGTGCTGGAGTTGCCAGGACAGCCAGTGGCAACCACAGCGCTGGAGTTGTCTGGGCAGCCTTCGGTGACTGGGGTGCCAGAGTTGTCAGGGCTGCCTTCGGCAACTAGGGCACTGGAGTTGTCAGGGCAGTCTGTGGCAGCTGGGGCACTAGAGTTGCCTGGGCAGCTCATGGCAACTGGGGCACTGGAGTTCTCGGGGCAGTCTGGGGCAGCTGGAGCACTGGAGCTTTTGGGGCAGCCCCTGGCAACGGGGGTGCTGGAGTTACCAGGGCAGCCTGGGGCGCCAGAGTTGCCTGGGCAGCCCGTGGCAACTGTGGCGCTGGAGATCTCTGTTCAGTCTGTGGTGACAACATCGGAGCTGTCAACGATGACCGTGTCGCAGTCCCTGGAGGTGCCCTCGACGACAGCGCTGGAATCCTATAATACGGTAGCACAGGAGCTGCCTACTACGTTGGTGGGGGAGACTTCTGTAACAGTAGGAGTGGATCCCTTGATGGCCCAAGAATCCCATATGTTAGCTTCTAACACCATGGAGACCCATATGTTAGCATCCAACACCATGGACTCCCAAATGCTAGCATCCAACACTATGGATTCTCAGATGCTAGCATCCAATACCATGGACTCCCAGATGTTAGCCTCTAGCACCATGGACTCCCAGATGTTAGCCTCTAGCACTATGGACTCCCAGATGTTAGCAACCAGCTCCATGGACTCCCAGATGCTAGCAACCAGTTCCATGGACTCCCAGATGTTAGCAACCAGTTCCATGGACTCCCAGATGTTAGCAACCAGCTCCATGGACTCTCAGATGTTAGCAACCAGCTCCATGGACTCTCAGATGTTAGCAACCAGCTCCATGGACTCCCAGATGTTAGCAACGAGCAGTATGGACTCCCAGATGTTAGCAACCAGTTCCATGGACTCTCAGATGTTAGCAACCAGTTCCATGGACTCTCAGATGTTAGCATCTGGTGCTATGGATTCTCAAATGTTAGCTTCTGGCACCATGGATGCTCAGATGTTAGCATCTGGTACCATGGATGCCCAGATGTTAGCATCGGGTACCCAGGATTCTGCTATGATGGGTTCAAAATCTCCTGATCCCTATAGGTTAGCTCAAGATCCTTATAGATTAGCTCAGGATCCCTATAGGTTGGGTCATGATCCCTATAGATTAGGCCATGATGCTTACAGGTTAGGACAAGATCCTTATAGATTAGGCCATGATCCCTACAGACTAACTCCAGATCCCTATAGGATGTCACCCAGACCCTACAGAATAGCACCCAGGTCCTACAGAATAGCACCTAGACCATACAGGTTAGCACCTAGACCCTTGATGTTAGCATCTAGACGTTCTATGATGATGTCCTATGCTGCAGAACGTTCCATGATGTCATCCTATGAGCGCTCCATGATGTCTTATGAGCGCTCTATGATGTCCCCTATGGCTGAGCGGTCTATGATGTCAGCCTATGAGCGCTCTATGATGTCAGCTTATGAGCGCTCCATGATGTCTCCTATGGCTGAACGTTCTATGATGTCAGCTTACGAACGCTCGATGATGTCAGCTTACGAACGCTCCATGATGTCCCCTATGGCTGATCGATCTATGATGTCCATGGGTGCCGACCGGTCTATGATGTCATCGTACTCTGCAGCTGACCGGTCTATGATGTCATCGTACTCTGCAGCTGATCGATCAATGATGTCATCTTATACTGATCGATCAATGATGTCTATGGCAGCTGATTCCTACACTGATTCTTACACCGATTCCTATACGGAAGCATATATGGTGCCACCTTTGCCTCCTGAAGAGCCCCCAACAATGCCACCATTGCCACCTGAGGAACCACCAATGACACCACCATTGCCTCCTGAGGAACCACCAGAGGGTGCAGCATTATCCAATGAGCAGTCCGCATTAACAGCTGATAATACTTGGCCTACAGAGGTGACATTACCTACTGAAGAATCTGTATCACAGCCTGAGCCTCCTGTGAGTCAAAGTGAGATTTCAGAGCCTTTGACAGTACCTGCTAATTATTCAGTGTCAGAATCAGAGAGTTCAATGTTAGCATCAGAGGCTGTTATGACTGTTCCAGAACTTGCACGAGAACCAGAGTCTTCAGTTATATCAACACCAGTTGAGTCTGCCCTAGTAGCAGAACATGAAATTGTTCCAGAGAGACCAGCAACTTACATAGTTTCTGAGACTACCATGTCAGCTGAACCAACTCTGTTAACATCAGAGCCTTCTGTTATGCCAGAGACATCAGAAACATATGATTCCATGAGACCATCGGGACATGCTATTTCAGAGGTATCTATGTCCCTCCTAGAGCCTGCAGTAACTATTCCACAACTATCAGAGAGCAGTCTGGAGCTACCATCCATGGCTATCCCAGCACCTTCCACTATGACTAACCCAGAATCTGCTGTTGCCATCCCAGAACTTCCTGCTGTGGCTGACCCAGAACCTCCCATTATGGCTGTCTCAGAAACTCCCACTGTGGCTGTCTCAGAACCTCCTGCTGCTGTGGCTGTCCCAGAGCCGCCTGCCATGACTGTTCCAGAATTTTCCACCATGTCTGTCGCAGAACCTCCTGTGGTTTTACCAGAGCTTCCAGCTTTGGCTGACCCAGAGCATGCTACCACTGCAGTGTCAGTTGTTGCTACCCTGGAGCCTTCTGTGCCTATCGTGGAACCAGCAGTATCAATCCTTCAACCTGCTATGATTGTGTCAGAACCATGTGTTCCTGTCCAGGAATCTACTGTGGCAGTTGCAGAACCTGCTGTCACAGTCTCAGAGCACACTCAAATAATATCACATGAGATGGCTTTAGAGTCTCCACCAGTAATAGTGGAGTCTAGTGTTATGTCATCACATGTTATGAAAGGAGGGAGTTTGCTTTCTGGTGATCAGAGTCTTGGTCCAGAGGTTAGCATGCATGAGATTATGTTGCATCCAAGTGAAGAACCACATGATGGAGGACACTTGAAAAGTGACTTATATGAAAATGAATATGATAGAAATACAAATCTTACTGTAAACAGTCATTTAATTGCTAAAGATATGGAGCATAATATAGTTTGTGCTGCTACCATTGGTCCTGTTGGTGAAACAAGTGAAGAGAAAAATTTGCTGATCAGTGAGACTAAAGAAGGCACAGAATTGGATACCTGTCCTGCTGTTAGTGAAGCTGATGTAGGAAGAAGTCTGTCTACTCAACTTGCTCTGGATCTGGATACAATGGGAGCAAGTAAGGAGTTGGAATTTGTCACAGCATCTGCTTCCGGTTTAGACAGTAAATATGATGTTGAAGTCTCTTTAACTACCCAAGATACTGAACATGACATGGTTATTTCCACTAGCCCCAGTGGTGGTAGTGAAGCTGACATAGAGGGACCTTTGCCTGCTAAAGACATTCATCTTGATTTACCATCAACTAATCTTGTTTGTAAGGATATGGAAGACTCATTACCTATGAAAGAGAGTGACCAGACAGTAGCAGTTGCTCTTAGTCCTAAAGAAAGCAGTGAAGATAAAGAAGTACCTCTTTCCAATAAAGAAATAGTTCCTGATTCAGGTTATTCTGTCAGCATTGATGAAATTAACGAAGCTGACTTAGTGAGACCATTACTTCCTAAGGACATGGAACGCCTTACAAGCCTTAGAGCTGGCATTGAAGGACCTTTACTTGCAAGTGAAGTTGAACGTGACAAATCTGCTGCCAGTCCAGTTGTGATTAGTATACCAGAAAGAGCTTCAGAGTCTTCTTCAGAGGAAAAAGATGATTATGAAATTTTTGTAAAAGTTAAAGACACACATGAAAAAAGCAAGAAAAATAAGAACCGTGACAAAGGTGAGAAAGAGAAGAAAAGGGACTCTTCATTAAGGTCTAGGAGTAAGCGTTCCAAGTCTTCTGAACATAAGTCACGCAAGCGTACCAGTGAGTCTCGTTCTAGAGCAAGAAAGAGATCATCTAAGTCCAAGTCTCATCGTTCTCAAACACGGTCACGGTCTCGGTCAAGACGCAGGAGGAGGAGTAGCAGATCAAGATCTAAGTCCAGAGGCAGACGATCTGTATCAAAAGAGAAGCGCAAAAGATCTCCAAAGCATAGGTCTAAGTCCAGGGAAAGAAAAAGAAAAAGATCAAGCTCCCGAGACAACCGGAAAACAGTTCGAGCTCGGAGCCGAACTCCAAGTCGTCGGAGTAGGAGTCATACTCCTAGTCGCCGGAGAAGATCTAGATCTGTTGGTAGAAGGAGGAGTTTCAGTATTTCCCCCAGCCGCAGGAGCCGCACCCCCAGCCGCAGGAGCCGTACCCCCAGCCGCAGGAGCCGCACCCCCAGCCGCAGGAGCCGCACCCCCAGCCGCAGGAGCCGTACCCCCAGCCGCAGGAGCCGTACCCCCAGTCGCAGGAGAAGATCAAGGTCTGTGGTAAGAAGACGAAGCTTCAGTATATCACCAGTCAGATTAAGGCGATCAAGAACACCTTTGAGAAGAAGGTTTAGTAGATCTCCCATTCGCCGTAAAAGATCCAGGTCTTCTGAAAGAGGCAGATCACCCAAACGTCTAACAGATTTGGGTGAGTCATGCTTTACATTGTAATAACAGTATGATTTAAGCTTGATTTCTGATGATCTTGAGTCAAAAAGAATACTTCGGGTTCTTGGTTCAGATACTAGATTATGTTTAGAAAATAAAGGGAGAGGTGAACTTAAAAGGTTAATAAGGCCTGATGTGGGGAGTATATTAGATCCTTGATGTGTCTGCACTTGTTATTTTTCCTTAATTAAAAAAAGTAGAATGGAAAAGTCCTTTTATAAGTCACATTATTGTGTGTTATCCATGTTGGCCTGAAACTTAAGCCAGCCAAGTGTCTATATTCTTCCCTCAGCCTCCTGATGACTGAGATTACAATCTGAGCTGAAAAGTCACCCTGCCTGACTTTAGCTAACATATTTTACAATGGCAATCTAGGATTGTTAAATAGGAAGGTTATTCTGAGTACTATGATTGGTTTTTAAAATTAAGAAATTTTATATTGGGAAGTTAGTTAACTGGATGAATGATGCAACTTGCTCAATGAAGTGATAATCATTAATTCAGAATCTGTTCTGTCTTTAAAAATAAATGCCCACTCTTAGTAAAATTTGAAGTATGATTACCTGGGGGGTAAATTATCATACTCCCAATATATAGGATATTTTTGGTTAGGGCAGTCTAAAGAAAAAGACAATGAAGACAGTGGAATTTGTATTCAATTTAACAAGAGTTTTCTGATATCTGTTTTCTCAGAACAGAGAAAGAGTAGATAATGGCTCTGTGATTTTAAGTTAGTGAAAGAAGTTGGTAGAATGCACTCAGAGTAGAATGTGGTAATTGCCCTAGTAATGCTGTAGGGGGCACATTTGCACAGTTGAAAGGAATGTTCTTACTCAGTTGAAGGCTTGTTGAAAGAGATAGTGCTTGGAGTTTAACAAGGGATTAAGCTGTTGTCAGATTAGAAAGATTTGTCAGAGAGAGAGACAGATTAAGATAGAGACTAACTTTTGTAGACCACTGTATAGCTGAGGTTGACCTTGAACTTTTAATACTACTGCCTCTACCTCCCAAGTGCTAGGTATTACAGTTTTCCATGATCAGTTTTATGGGGTTTCTGCCCAGGGGCCTGTTCATGTTCGGTAAGCATTCTTCAACTGAGCTACCTCCCTAGCATGAAAATAAGGATGATTTAAGATCATGCTAAATTTAGGAAATAACATTGCCTTCGTCAGGCTTGTGCTTTATAATTTGTGGCTAAGTTATCATCATAGACTCAGAATAAGCTATTTTGTGTAGCATTTGAATTGGAAACATAAGTATGGTATTTGTAGAAAAGGGCCCATCTACCTTGGTCATGGCTGTAACTTAGGGCATGGTACTGGTGCCTTTAATTTTACTGTATATGATACTTTAAACAGAACAAAAATGTATAGCTTTTAGGAAAACTTCTTGTATTTTTCCTCTTGCAGATAAGGCTCAATTACTTGAAATAGCCAAAGCTAATGCAGCTGCCATGTGTGCTAAGGCTGGTGTTCCTTTACCACCAAACCTAAAGCCCGCACCTCCACCTACAATAGAAGAGAAAGTTGCTAAAAAGTCTGGAGGAGCTACCATAGAAGAACTAACTGAGGTAAGCTAGACAGAATTTGTTTTCATTCTTGGATGTTGACTCTGGAGCGTGCCAAAACCTGAATTGTGGGCTGAACTGATAATGGCTGGCACCGAGTGCCCAAAACCCGAAATACAGATGTGGCAGCGGCAGAAGCTCTGTTTAGCAGGCCATTATCCGGGATGGCTAAGCTCCGCTAGCTAAAAAGTTACTTCCCATTACTTTTGCTTTCCAGTTTTAGAAGCCAAACTGACTGAGGAGTGGAACGGTTCGTTTGAATGGAGGAGGTGTTGAGTGAGCAACACGCAGAAGCTCGCCTACAGTTTCGTTTCCATTCACGACGTGTTCACTGATCGCCAAGAGTGTACTGCATATACGCAAAGACACAGACAATCTTCAGAAATGATCTTTTGCCACCGGAGCTTGGAAATTAATGAGAATAGCTGGCCATTGCCTGAAAGGAACTTCTTTCGCATCAACATTTCGGGTTTTGGCTGTTTGGTACCAGCCATTGGCGATAATGGCCGGCCATTATCAGTTCTTCCTGCGGTTCGGGTTTTGGCAGTAACATATTTTAAATATACTTATTTTTGTTTTTAAAAATTTGATCTTTTGAAATTGAGGCTTTTGGGGGAAGCTTTGTTTTACTTTAATATTTTTTTGTGTGTCGGGGGGAAGACGCTGAATTACTGCTGCTAGGATCCAGAAATAACACATTGTTTCATATACTGAAACTTGTTATTGGCTAGCCTTATGCCAGCCTGCCACTGTCAACATATTCTGTTCCCATTGGTTACATGCTTGATACACTCTTGTGTTTTTGGCTAATTGAGCTTTTTAATTCTATTGTAATATTTTCAATTGATAATAGATGTGACAAATTCTGCTTGTATAGACAGGTCTACTAAAATTTACTCTTTAACCTTTTTATAAATGGAACCTGTTCCTTTGCTTCTGAGGAAGGAATTGACTTTATATGTTGGACTGCATCAACTGCGCCCTCTCCATCATGCCTTATATTCCATTCTTAAGTTACAGTCCTTAAATAAATTTTAAAAAAACATTTATGGAGAGACATGTTACTATTTATCTTGCCACAAATGTTTAAAATCTTTACCATACATTTGGGGATTATAAATTTCACTCTAAAATGAATTATAACTTAAAAAAGACCTAGCAAAAAGCTTCTATTGCTTACTTAACAAATGCAAGCTCTTTATCTCTCTATGAACACTTAGAATTTTGCTATTGTTTGCCTCATCTTCAGTGCTCTTGTCCCTTCTAACAAGTTTCCCCTGACTTCTCTACCATCACCTGACCAAGATGAATTTCCTTCCCTTCCCATTTCTTGTTCTTTACTATGGAAATTTGGCTTAGAACTCTTGAAGGAATCCTCTTTGATTCTCTTACCTTGCCTGAATATTCTCTCTTAAGCCTTTGTTCTTTTAGCACTTATGTACCTGTTTGTATTATATCAGTTTGCACTTGTTATTGTGTTGCTCTGTAAAAAGGTTCTTAATTACTTCATGTATATGTACTCTTGTCTTGTATTAGATTGTAAGCTCCTTTGGAGCAGGGACCATGTCTTTACCTTTTTTTTTTTTTTCCTTTTTTTCCTTTCTTCCTTCTTCTTCTTCTTCTTCTTTTTTTTTTTTTTTTTTTTTGTATTTTTCCCAAGACAGTGCCCAGTACAGTGCTCTGCACATAGTAGGTGCTCAATAAATGTTGTTGACTGACTGAGCAGCCAGTGTGTGTTTAAATAATAGCTAGTAAGCTAAATTATGGTTTTATAAGCTGTTATAAATGTTGATTACTTGAAATTGATCTTATGTGATTCTTTCTTAAAAATTACATGCTGTCTTTTATAAACCACATTCATCTTTTGTTTGTTTTTACTTTAAAGAAATGCAAACAGATTGCACAGAGTAAAGAAGATGATGATGTAATAGTGAATAAACCTCATGTTTCGGATGAAGAGGAAGAAGAGCCTCCTTTTTATCACCATCCCTTTAAACTCAGTGAACCCAAGCCCATTTTTTTCAATCTGAATGTGAGTATTAGTATTAGTGTTTATGGATTGATGAAATGGCACATCTCTTGGAACTATTTAAAACCCATGTGAAGTTTAGTATATTGAGTTTAAATAAATACTGTGATTAATACTGACAACATTTCCTCTAAAATTAGGGCTGGTAATGTGCCTCTGGTAGTGTGCATGCTTAGGATATGTGAGGCTAAATTCAGTTCCTGGCACTGCAAAAAATAAATATTTCCTTCAGATTTTATTGAGATTATTTAGAAACCGTGTATGGCATGTGTTATAATGGATTCTAATTTAATATTGTATTTTAGATTGCTGCAGCAAAGCCAACTCCACCAAAAAGCCAAGTAACATTAACAAAGGAATTTCCTGTGTCATCTGGATCGCAACATCGGAAAAAAGAAGCGGATAGTGTTTATGGAGAGTGGGTTCCCGTAGAGAAAAATGGTGAAGAAAACAAAGATGATGATAATGTTTTCAGCAGCAGCTTGCCCTCAGAGGTAAGTAGTAGGAATATTACATGTTTGTTTTTATTTCTGAATCTTCCATTTTATTGTTATTTTATATCTGATTTGGATTCTGTTTCACTCTTCTTAGGGCCGGGTTAAACGGCAGGGCCGGGTTAAACGACAGATGAAACAACCCGCAGCTTCTCATTTGACAGTAACTCGATGCAATTCACTTTGTGGAACGAAGCCACAAAGTGAAAAGCATCGAATTGCAGAGAAAAGTGTTATCACATCCCTACCCAACATTGGGCCCTCCATGCACTTGTGGGAAGGTAGCCCAAGGTACAACTATTTAGCTTCCCGTTTTGCTTCAAGGCTCTATAGCTCTAGATTTTGGTGGTAGCAAGTTTATTGGGTGGAGGGATTGAGGGGAGAGAAGGCAGATCCTCAGGTTTAACACAAGAACTGGATTGAAAAAGTCATTGTAGGCTGATGTGAACACCTTGGGTACATAGCCCATTGCCCTTAAGTGATGGTTTCTTACTATTTCTCTGGGTTTTCAGATAGCCTTTAATTTCAATAATTTTCCCTTCCTTGTGCTACCTTAGCCCTTTTGAATTCTTGTGTTTAACCTAGTGTTCCGCCTTGGTTCTCCATTCCCTTCTCCTTCCCCTCTTTGCTACTATTAAAAGTTGGAGGAGTGGAATTTATACATTGAAATTTCTCAAGGCAATAGTTGTATCTTGTCAAAATGACACAGTAACAATGCCAAATGTCAAAACAACCCCATTAAAATGCCGCCTGATTAAGTAATGTGCTGCTAAATACAGTACACATGAGAACAGCAAAACTGTATATATATGTAAATATATATATATCTGTATCTTTGTATGTATCTCTGTATCTGTATCTTTGCTGTGTCTTTTAATAAACAGTTTACTTTTATTTAACTTGTTGTGCAAAATCACGCTTGGGGATCTGGGAGGGTGGAGACTTGACTAGGGGAGGTGGGAGTTAGAGACTAGCAGTCGTCACCTTGCCCTTGGTTTCCAAAGCCTTGACATTCGTCCAAGAATTGGACTTGATACCTGATGCCCTTATGGACTTCTTTTTCTTGCAGTTCTGGGATATGTAGGTCTGAGAGACCTCTACTCTTCACTTGAGGTTCCCTACATTGGCCATAAACATTTTCCAGTAAACACCTCCAATTCTACAAATAAATCTTTGTTTAAAAGATCAAAGTAAACAACTCAAATCAGAAACTTTTTCATGCAGTACTTTTCCCAAGAGATATTCACAGGCGACATTTTCACTGTGTTTTTTTGACCTGCGGCATTTTGAGTGGGAACAGTTCTATGTAGTTCTGTGTAGCTGAATGTAACTGGCCAGTGCAGCTAAATAAGGTGATGGAACAAGATCACATCTAGTTAAACAACTGAAGCAAATAACACCATCACCAGTGAGGAGGAGGGTAGCTGAGTTAGTTGGAATAAAGTTTAGTGCTCATTTACTAATCCCCAATTGAGCTACTTCCACCTCGAGGGAAAGCTAACTGATATTTGCAACTAACTTAATCTTCTTCTAGTAGCCAGATAAAAGTCCCAGAGTGAGGGCTGTACAGATTTAGATGTCCTGATATATACGTTTTTAGTTGTTTATTACAGATTAAGCATTAAAACAGTTGCAAAAACAGCTAATGAGAATCTCCTATGTAGCAAAGACTTAGAAATGTTGAATCATGGGGAAAGTGCTTAGTGCATGTTGATTATACTTTTTGACCCAAAATGTTTATCCTTTAAAAATTATGACTGCCATTTTCAGTCTTAACACTGGAAGTATAATGCTTAGCCTTGTCTCCCAACAAAGATTAGGTTCTAACTAAGGGGGCAGTGTTCAGAGTGGACGGAAACACTGAAACAAAGTGGGTCAAATGAATAAAGCATGTGTCCTTTTGGGAAGATAAGTTCAGTGTGAGAACTCTGAGCTACTTATGTAGAGATTTAGGGTATAGAAATTAACTTCAGTTGTAAATAAAAAGAATAATAAACTTTTAGGGAGAAAGACAAGATTGCTTTGCTGTCAAATCTGTATTTCTGTAGCAATGTAAAAGACTTAAGAAAAGCTGACAATAGAGAATATTCTTGTTACTTAGTTACCATTGAAGTGTACTATATTTGTAGAATTGGTGTTCTTTGTACCAATGGAGTGCTTTGGTTGACATGTTCTGGAGCACTGACCTTTCTGGTTTCAGTAATGCTTCAAATGAGATTTTTTTTTTAGAGTAACATGAAATTTTTTCTAAATAGCAAGACAGTTTTGTTTTTTTGAATCAGTCTTTCTTGTTTTAGTAAGTATAGTTGAAGTTTATGGTTCTTCAGTCTTGATCATAAAACATTTCAGCAAAGATGACAGAATTTTATCTTCACAAGGGCTAAATTATCCTTGTAATCCCTAATCCCACCAACTGTCTTGCACAAAAGAGTGCTGACATGAGTGGATAGACTCGGACGAAACTGCATAAATCCATGTTATGGAAAACAGCTCATCAGATCGTGTTCCCTTCTGCCATAGCATCGTCTTCTTTCCCAGAAACAGCCAGCAGCATCCTCAGTAAGGAATGACTACAGAACTTTCACCATATTTGTGTGAATCTGATTTATAAACAAAAAAGTTGGAAAATTAATATTAAAAAATAGTCATCAAGGACAGTTGTTTAATAAGGTTAGCAAAGTCTTACTGGCTAGGTTAGAGGTAGTATAAATGTATGAGTGGAATAGTTGTAGTCATAACCGCTAATTTGGAATTACATATACTCAGTATCAGTTATAGGTGTTTTACAACTCAGCTGTAGTTATTGCTTAGATATGAAAATCATTTCTGTCTCAAGTAGTGTTGAGTTTGCATTATCGGATCCTATCCTACTATCCTAGTAGCTAAAATTCTCATGAAATTGGAAACTCTTACTTTATGAAGTTTATCAAAGCTAACTCCTGGGAAAAGGATGGAAATTGTACCTGGAGAAAGTATAGGTACTTGAATTATATACTGGTAGACTGTAATGTATAGACTTGTTGCTTACTCTTTTTTTCCTCAAGATTTTTTAGGCTGTTAACCCTGAATTTCTCTGAAGCCCTTACAAGGGGAAAATACTCATTTAGAGTGAATCAATTATGCTGTAGAATTTTGTATAATAAAAATATTCACAATTCATTTAAAAGAAACTGACTTAGGAATGTTATGTTGATGTGCCTTTCCTTTTTGAAGTTGACATGTTACATACAAACTTGTGGATTTTAATTTCTGTTAAGTATTATAAATGCGTTATAGGCCAGATATTTTTAGCTGTTTTATTACAGATTTTCTTTTATGCTTTTGAGATTCCTGCGATCATCTGTGTAAAAAATGACCCAATTTAGCCCATGTATCATCTATCAATTTAGCTCTTTTCTATCAACCACTGACATTCTGTGACATCCTTAAGATACATTTTTGTTTATAGAAATGATTGGGCTTAACAAAAGAGAGTAAAGTGAATGAAGTAGTTTGAAGTGCAAAATAGGTAAAGGGAACTTAATATATATATCTGTAATTACGGGTCGTGAAATGTGATAACCTGATAATGTAGGCAGTCTTTAGTGGTAGCTGTAATCTGCTTTAGATAAGGATTAAAGAAATGGGATTGTTTTTTATTAATGTATTATAATTCAGGACATCATGTGTAGATTTTTTATTTCAGGAGAGGGGAGTTCAGCATCTCTGTGCCAGTACCTAGAGTAGTGCCACCAAATAGTCACTTTACAGATGTACGTTTTCACATTTTATATGTTAGGAAGCAAGCTGATTTGTTCATTTTTCAGTGGAAATATAAAACATGTTTATAATCTGGCAATAATGTGTTAAAGACTTAAATCTCTTTTTCTTTATTTTTCAACAACATTATAAAAGCTGGTTAAGATTTTAAAACATGTTTCAATATAGCAGTCATCAGCCACAAAATTTCCAAATTTCAAGTGCTAGTTGTGTCTCTTCCTCCACCCCTACTCCCTCCCACATCTCTCCCCCCACCTGCTCCCAAGACAGGGTTTCCTTGACTATGTAGCTCTGGCTTGCCTTGAACCCAGAGCCACGTTCCTCTGCCTCCTAAGTGCTGGGTTTAAAGGTGTGTGCCACTGTCCCCAGATAACTGTTGTATTTTATGTATTTTAAATAGGCTATGTAACATTTGGTCTATTCTTGAGTGTTGATCCTTTGGGTACTGGTTAGCCCTTCATGTTTTAGCATATAATACGAATTACCTTGAAAAGCTGGATAAAACTCTTGTAGATCTTTAAAATTTTTTCCCTCACTCTTTTGTGGTGCTGAAGATGTAACCCACAGTCCTGCACATGCTAGGCAAGTGCTCTAATGGTGAGCTATATTTTTAACCTAAGATAATTTCTCAATTCAGAATGCAGTTTCTATATTAAAAATAGTAAATAAAAATAAGTTTTTTATGTGAACATATTGTTCCTTTTGCTAAGCCTGTTGAAGAATAAATGCAGTTGCATCAGGAAATGATTGTGTATTTAAACATTAAGGTTATTATATTAATCATGCCTTTTACAATGAGATAACAATTTAATATGAAATAGTACTGAGACTTAAAAGTTGCATTTGGGGGCTAGAAGGAGTATTTGAGAAATAACCTAAAGTTTACAAGAAAAATATGGTAGGTAAATATGCCTGTAAAAGATAAATTTTTAGGTGAATTTCTTTTGTTTGTTTTACTTGGAAAGATTTAGTTTTTGGAGCTACGTGGATTTTTATGGGTTATAGTTGGAAATTGAAGGGTTCTGGTGGAATGAGTAGACACATTTTCTACAGTATCTTCAGAAGTTAGTCTTTCCAGAATAAAACTTACTATGCCTTAGCACCCCATCACTGAGGTTTACAAATTGCTATGAAAACCAAAGTAGTCCAAGAAGGCTAATGAGATGCTATGTGTTACACATTTGGTGGGTCTACACAAACTACTTGGATAATTCCACTTGACAGTTTAGATGACATCCAAAGTAGGATCAGGAAACATAAATTTTTGTCTGAAATAATTATATTCACATCGAAAGACCCAGGAATCACATGGAGCAGATTTGAGTCCCAGGAATTAAATCAACTCACAGTAAAAGCAAAAGGTGAATATAGTGTTTTGGTTTGACTTTCTTTACATAGATTGCTTAATTTTTGTAGGTAAAAATAAATATTAAGTGTGGATAATTTACTGTTTAAGCAAGTTAGAGCTTTCATTCCAAGCAAATAATAAGTACAAATTATGTTCAATTTTATTTTTTGCATTTTGAGTCTTTTAAAAGTATGCTTTGAAAACAATTCTTTAGTGAAAGGAGTCTTGGATAATTTCAAACAAGATAACTTAGAATAATACATAAGGGAATTTGAAGTTGGGAAAAGGATACTTCAGTCCTTAAACATAAAGTATTATTAATCCAAAAGCTTCTGTGGAATATAGATTTCCTTTTATAAGAGTTGTATACAAACATAGATTACACCTAGCTTCTACTTAAAGACGAACAACTATTTTACTGACTTGCATTTGTAATATCCATGCAGTACTTAAAAATGATACTTTGTATGTGAAAACATTAAATCCTTGTATTAAACATTTTATAAAAATGTATTATGTGAAATAAGTAAAAAATGCTATCAAGTTAAATGAAATTGAAAAAAATAAACAAAGCTTAAGTAATAGGTAATTTGTGCTGCTTATCTACCTCATATATGCTAGACTACAGAACGGTGCCTCCAGCCTGAGCCGGAGTTTTAAAAGGTAGACAGCTGACAGTCACTTTTTGGGTGGGGTATTTAAGCAATTCAAAATCAGGGTTATTTCTATATTATGGTAATAAATGTATGTGAACACAGAATAGCTATATACTTAATGTATTATTTCAAGATTCTGGGTTCTTAGAACAAAAGCATATCTATGCCCAACTGTGGTCCTGTGAAATGTGATGAGTAGAGAGCCATATCGACTCTAGTGGTGCTCTGCTTGCTCAGCCATGCATTTTGCTTACTACTTCTGTAAAGTTACACTAATAATCCTAAGTATTGTGAGATGAACTGGTATAAAGTATAACATTATGGCAGTTAAAAACTATCATTTTACCTAAATGGCTTGTTAGTAAAGGCAACACATTGTGAACTCACATAATGATGTGAGTATCATAATGATACTGGTTATAGTTTGATATTATAGTAAATACACTGATGAAATTAGTCATTAATTGGACTGAGTTCTGCCTCTGAAAACTTGATAACTAACTTACCTTAATTGTCTTCTATTTTCCAGGAGTGCCCTCTTTGCCTTTTGAATCTTCTCATTTCCCAAGAGTCTTAATATGTAGACTGTCGTTTATTTTTATTTTTTTACATGTAGCATCTAAAGCTATAGAAGCACCTGAGAGGATTAGGGAACTGTGGTAATTTGGGATAATTATCTATGTTTTCTTTCTTAGCCTGTGGACATCTCAACAGCAATGAGTGAACGGGCACTTGCTCAGAAGAGACTCAGTGAGAATGCATTTGACCTTGAAGCCATGAGTATGTTAAATCGAGCTCAGGAACGGGTATGTGGCTTTTTTATGTTTAAATTAGAATTTCACTAACTAGATGGCTGAATCATTATAATACTGGTTATAAGGAGTTATCATTTTGGGATACTTTATACTTATTACACTTTGTTCTTAGTAGCTGACTTTTTTTAAATAAAAATGACTTGGGACTAATCACTAAGAAAATGTTTATTACATACTATGGCAGGAACTATTTCCTGAGAACAAAACAGAAAATACACTTTGCCCTCATGGAATTTATAGTCTGATGTGCATATAAGTGCCCAGAACAAGTCTATGAGGTATTACTACTATTTTCCATGTTCAGCTAAGCAAACTTGAGCTAAACAGTAGTCAAATGATACCCATAAGAAATATGTAGAATTGGGATTCAAATTCAAATAATAAATTCAGAGTCTGCTTTTAACAGGAACAGCTTTTCTATGATAAATCTATATAGAAACAGTTCAGGTAGGAAGTAAAATTGCTGGCAATACCAGGTATGCATTAAATGCAATATGAATGACACCTGATTAGATAGCACAGGTTATTGCCGAGCGATGCTAGTCTACTTTTTAATGTTTTCTATTTGACTATTTTCTATATTATGCCATGGATAGATATAGATTATTATCCCAGGAATTAGTCAGCGATCTAGACTGTCATGGCATTTATTTGAAATCATTTATGTGATAGGTCAGATGGCAAAGGCAGAGATCTTTGGCCTACATTTTTACGTATCTAATATTTTAAAGAATGAATGTGAACAGTGATAATTTTTAGTTAGAGATGTACCTCAAACTTTCCTTTGAATTAGTGGGTTTCACTAAATCCTGTAAAACTTATTTGGAAGACTTAGGAAAGCATTGAACTTAAAGTGTATCATTATTTGGCCTTTTAAGGAACCAAAACCATTTTGCCTCAGTGAATTAAACTGTTACCGGTGTGGTACTTTGATCAGATCAGTAATTTTACTTAATGAAGATGGCTTCTTTTTCTTCAGATTGATGCCTGGGCTCAGTTGAACTCTATCCCTGGGCAGTTCACAGGAAGTACGGGAGTACAAGTCCTGACACAGGAACAGCTGGCTAACACTGGTGCCCAAGCCTGGATTAAAAAGGTACACAAACTGTCAAAAAATACAAAGCTAAGTTTTTTTATAATCATATTATTTAAAATGCAGAGGCAAGTGACTGACCAAAGTTCCTGAGTGAATTTACTCTGTATATGCTCCAGGATGGACACTGAAGATGGGCCGAAATCCTGTCACAATGCCAAATGTATAAATATGGCTCCAGAGCCACTCACTTTATATCCTGAGGTTGTTCCTTTTCATTTTTGCTATTGGTTTTGGTGGGGGTGGTTTTACTTAACTGTTTTGAATATTAACTGTACTAGGTGCTGTTCAGAATATTCCGCAGTTCCTGTTGGACTTCTAACCTAATCATTTCAGGACAGTGGTTCTCAAAATTTTTCATCATGGGATACTTTATTACAGGTTTAGTTTTGGTGGATCACTACCCCCAAGAGCCCTTTGCCACCCTAATATTCCATTCCTCTGTCCTTGTCCTCTCATTAGTGCCTGCACCCGCTCATAAATACCTCTGCTCCCATGCCTTCCTCTTATGACTTCTAGCCCCAGGTCCCTATATGGTGGTCATCTATTAGATACAGCAAGCATTTGGGAGGCCCTGACTAGTACTGCATGTGGTAAACTTGCCATGGGACTGAAAGGCTGGGGGAGGATGGCTGGAATGTGGGGTGGGCAGTTGTGAAGGGGGGGTAAGAGGGTGGGATGGGATGGAGATAACTCTCTGTGGACCACCATTTAGGTCCTGGTGGCCTCTGGTGATCCACAGGCTCAATTTGAGAACCACTGACTTCATGAAAAAACAGGATATATAAGACCTAAAATCAAGGGAGAGGACGGACATCTCATGCTACGAAGATGTAGGTGCACCTGGTCTCAGATTCCTGCTATGATATTTGTCAACTCCACCTACGGCTACCTCATTATTGGGGGAGTCTTAGGTGGTTAAAAAAGGGGCTTTCTGAAGAAATGAAGTCTGGTGAAGGGATGTGGTTTGGTTGGATGGGTGATGGGAAATTTGTTTCAGGAGTACTGGCAGCATGATCTCTTGGATTGGGAAGGTTTCTTTGTCCTGCTGTACTCCTGACTCCTTGTGTGATCCTGGGCAAGTAATTCCTTGGAATTTTTGTCTCCCAAGTGTCAAATGGAGGGAGACAGATTCTTATTACTGCCTCAGAGTGGTAATCAGTGATTTGATGGGTACCTATTATCTGTAGAATGAGTGCTATTCATGAATGAGTTGAATTTTTCAAAAAATAAAAATTTGGTTGCTTTGGACATTTAATACCGTTTAATAGCAAGCATTACCTGTGATTCTCTTATTAACAAATTAATATCAGGCACCATATGTCCTCATTGTGCTTCCTTTTTTTCCTCTTAAGAAATAGATGCACGAATATGTAACTAGGGATTGGTTTGGGGATAGGGCCTAATCTAGCAATTTTTTAAAAGTAATAGGATTCTTTTTATACACTAATATTTTGTATAAACTATGAAACTGATAGGTGAAAAGTAGCTTTTATTTTAGTTGGAAGAATTATGTGCTTTTTTTGTGTGACATTGGACATTAAAACTGGGGCCTCAATTTAGATGGAAAGCAAGTTTTCTACTACAGAGCCACACATTCAGACCTGCTTCATTCATCTAGTCTTAAAGCTCAGTGCTTAGCATTGGAGGAAGTTAGACAAGGTGTTTTTGAGTATTTTTAGCACATAATAGCTCATATACATTAATAGGTATATGCATTAATAGGTTAAAGCTTCTGGAAGGGCTTCCAGTGTAAAATGTGCTGCTGTGTTTATGTATACAAAGCAGATAAACATGAGTGAATTCTCCAAGGTGAGTCTTCACTTATTCAAGTGGCTCCTTTTATATTTTTTCCCAAATATATTTTTGGTATTTTTCAGCTTGTAAGTGGTTAATGTTTGCTAGAACCTTTAAAATGATTATGCTTAAATTTAATACAGAATATAACTTTGGAAGAAAATTACTTGATATTATGTGTTTATCAGACCAAGCTTTACATTATAGAAGAAATCAATCGTGTGTAAAAACTACGGAAGAGTATCTGATTAATCAAAACTGGGAGAGGAACATAGGCCAGTACATTTAGAAGTCACTAGGCAATGGAAAATTTTATTGGTATCTCACAATTACTGTCTACACTGATTAAAGGTATTTGGGAAATGCTGACGTGGTCATTTGGCTTTTCTTGACCCAGCTTTGTTATTGTGTATGAAAAACCATAGGGAATGCCAGTCAGCACCCTCTGTGTTCCTTAGTTTGTTTTAGAATATTTTGTGATTAATGGGAATATTTCATCAAAAAACTCAATTATCAGTGAAACATTTAAAAGGTAATTGATTTTAAAGGACTTAGTACTTGATTTCATAAAAATTGTTTGTTACTGTGATCTCACTAATTAAGACCGCTTTTAACACTGGGTAAAGAGACAGATGTAAGACATCAGCAAACAGAAGCAGAACTGGAAAACTGGGTTATTTGGGGATTTATATTGTACTCTGTCTGTACAGTTGCCCCTTTTTTTTAGGAGTGTTCCCTGGAAAAGAGGGGGAGATGAACCTGGAAGTAAGTAAAGTCATTCTAGGTGTGTAGCATCAAGGCAGTTGATATCCAAGCATCAGCTAACTTTTCTCTTTATACATCCACAATGCATGGCCTGCACCAAATAAGGAACTGAACCAGGGGTATGTTTTTACCTCCACAGCTGCCTCCTTCCATCAGAGCACCTTGTTGAACTTAATGTCTAGTCATATGCCATTGGCATGTTTTCTTCCCAGCATTTAATTATAAAGTTGGGAGACAAAGCTTGTATATTTTCCTGTAGTACAAAAACATAACTCTTACTGATAGAAGAAAAATTTAATGCACACTTGCTGAGCTACAAAAACATTTGACTGTTCATTTGGTATGTATTTGGCAGAGAACATTAACCTAAAATGTAGTAATAATTGGAAATAAAACATGGTTCGGAAGATGCTTCAATTAAAAAAAAAAAAACCAAACAACCAACAGTAGATCAACAGTAGAATTTATTGCTGGTAGGTTGTACATTGGTGCCTTTTAAAAAAAGGGGCACTGGATCTTTAACTGGAAAAGCACTGACTGTTGATGGTGCTAATGCAAACAGTTGTGCAGCTTAGGACATTAAGTGGTTTGCTGCTTTGATGGAAATTATGGTTCAGTGGGTTGGATACAAGAGAGATGATTGTTCACAGAATAACCTGTGAACTTTCACCCCTCTGTATGGAAACTTGTTTCAGGGCCAAATCCTTGTAGCTGTCTTCTTGCCCCGGTCAGTGCCAGCCGTACTATTCACAACACTGCTGCTACCGAGGCCTAGGTATGTAAACATTTAAGGAGTTTTTTAAAAGTCTTTTAACATCAAGTCAGGTTTTAGAAAAATTCAGATTTGGTATACTTACAGGGTATTTTATGTGCTTATCTTCAACTTACTACATGTAAATTTATTTGTTTCATAGGGATTTTTCTATGTAAAAATATTGATACTTGCTTTATAGTAGAATGGGGGAGAAAACTGGATGACAAGTGTATGTTTCTTCAGTGTCCAAACTATTTTAAAATAATTTCTAGGCTTTATTCATAAACTAGGTTTACCTGAGATAATAATGACTGTTTTAACATTGCCTTCTTTTTATTTTGCAAGCTAAGAAGAGATACCAGTGAACCTAAATAGTGGACGAAAACAGGAGTGCTCTTTTTGTTACTGTTTTTTTTTTTTGGAGGGGGGCACCGAGGGGCTACTGCTAAAATTGTCATTTGACTTTCAAAGTGTGGTAATTATAATTAGACATGATACAGAATGTATTGAGTATAGAAGAATTTAAATTCAATGCTATTTCTGATCTAGAAGTAAAGTAAGATTTCTTTTTCTTAAGCTACCAGAAACTCTATAGTTCAGTTCTAACTGTAAAATGGGGGCATTTTACCTTTCTTTTCTTGGATAGGACCAGTTCTTAAGAGCAGCTCCAGTGACTGGAGGAATGGGAGCTGTTCTGATGAGAAAAATGGGCTGGAGAGAGGGAGAGGGACTAGGGAAGAACAAAGAAGGAAATAAGGAGCCCATCCTTGTGGACTTCAAGACAGACCGAAAAGGTAAGTTCTTTCTGAAATTTACACCTATTAAGATATTTTGCATCTTGTTACCTTTAGTTTGTTTTTACATTATTTTGATCCATGAACTGGAGACACATAAATAATGAACAGCTCTTTGACAGAGAAACCTTTAATATATATTCACATATAGCAACTTATTTCTCCATAGGGAGAAGATACATTGAGTTAGTTGCTATTATGAAAATTTGTGTGAGTTCTGAATATTTAATAAAACTTTTTTTCTAAATGGGGGTCATATATGTTTGCCTCTCTTTTTTTTAGTTGTGTGTAGGTGCCTGCGTGGCAAGTACCTTTACCTGTTGAACCATCTTCCTAGTCTATTTAGTTGTCTTTATTTTTTAAAAGGTTTATGTGTATCAGTGTTTTGTCTGCATATATGTCTTTGCAGCATATATATATATATATATATATATATATATATATATATATATATATATATATATATATATATAAATCAGTGCCCATGAAGCCCCGAAGAGGGTCATTGGAACCCCTGGGACTAACATAGATGGTTGTGAGCTGCCATATGGGTGCAGGGAATCAAATCAGGGTCTTCTGGAAGAATACCCAGTGTTCTTAACTGTTGTGCCGTCTCCAGCTTGTTTTGTTTTCTTTTGAGACAAGGTCTTTCTGTGTAGACTTGGCTGGTCTTGAATTTGCAATGACCTTCCTGTCTTGTCACTTGAGTGCTGGAATTAGAAGCCTATATAATCACCATCCTTGCTCCATTTGCTTGTCTTTAATTCTTAGTGTGATTTCCCCCCCCCCATCTTTCTTAGACACTTTACATACTTTCTTAATTTCCTATTAGTCTCTATTCCATAAACCTTTTTGTTCATCTTCATTAAGTTAGTATTTATCTTGTGGGTTAAACCATGGATAAGCTGCCATCAGCAGTAGTTACCTCCTATTACCTCCTATTTGGGCACCTTGGAACTATTACTACTGTTAGCTGCTTTTTTACTTGTTTAAGCATTCATTCATTTATTAAGATACAAGCTGGGCTGGTGGTGCATGACTTTGATCCCAGCAGAGACAAACAGATTTCTAAGCTTGAGGCCAGCCTGGTCTACTACAAGAGAGTTCCAGAACTGCCAGAGTTACAACAAAACATAAAAAGTTGGAGTTGAGTTTAGTGGGTTTGATAAGCATACTACCTGTGAATTCAGTGTTGTGTAATTCTAGGGAACATCCACATTGAAAATAGTCAACATAGTGTAGGTATGAATTCTTGGACACTGGCCTTTTCCTATAACAAGTTTGAGAGAAATTTATATACTGCATGTTCATAACAATGGAGTGGCTGAAAGCTTGCTGTTTAAAGACTCATAAAGTGGAAAAAGCACCATTTGGAGGTTTATAACATTACTGATTCCTTATGTAGTAAACTTACATGGGGGGATTATCTTGAGAATTAGCAAATTTGTTAAGAAAGTATTTGCTGTGATAAAGGGTCTCATCTTTGGGGCACTTCCTTTTTCCACTGCATGTGCCTCTGCTTGGGGGACCTTACTCTTAACTTCACAACCTATTCTTTTTTTTATGAATTTATAAAGATACTTACAAGTAGCCACCACTTCTTAAACTTATATTGAAAAAAAAAAAAAAGATGCTGACTGTTACATGACACTTCTGTGTACTCAGATTTTGTGTTTGTATGCACTTATATGCAGGTTAGAGATCAATATCTTCTGTGATTTCTCAGGCACAACCCATCTTGATTTTTAAAACAGGGTCTCACTGGTCTGGAGCCCACCAAATACTGTATGCTGGCTGGCCTGTGGACCCTAGGGAACCCACCTGTCTGTCTCCCCAGAGCTAGAATTTCAAGCGTCTGCCAATACAGCTAGCTTTTCAAAGTGGGTTCTGAGACTGAGCCCAGGCTCAGGTCCTTATGTGTTTTGTGACTGAGCTATTTCCCTAGCCCCTTAAGAACATTTTCATAGGTATATGATTATAAAGTAAAATTTATATACTCAAATGGCAAAACAAAGTCAGTCTTGATATAAATCTGCTCAGTATTTTATTTGAAGGTATAGTTTTTTTTAGATTTCAGAAGCGGGAAGTATTCTTCACCTATTATAATTTTGATTAAAATTAATTTTGTAAATTTGGATTTTTTTTTTTCTTAAGGTCTTGTTGCAGTGGGAGAAAGAGCACAAAAGAGGTCTGGGAACTTCTCTGCTGCAATGAAAGACTTGTCAGGTGAGAACAAAACCCTGTTGAATTTGCTTTATCCATACCTTGAATTCACACTTTGTTGCAAAGTTGGTGGAAATCTTTTATAACTAGTTGTTTTTTTTCTCTATAGGCAAACATCCTGTGTCTGCATTGATGGAAATCTGTAATAAGAGAAGGTGGCAACCACCTGAATTTCTCTTGGTCCATGATAGTGGCCCTGATCATCGCAAACATTTTCTCTTTAGGGTAAATATGAACTTACATACTAAATAATGTTAGGGGTGTAAGGGATGAGTGTGATACAACCACAGTATTAATATTCTGTGGGTGGGTTGCAGCTATGCATATGTGTGGGTAGAGTGGGTTTTTAAACATAGAAGGGTACTTTAATTTTGTTAAAGATTGTTTATTTACATGTTAAAGGGGAGGGTATGGTTAACATGGTATCTTTTAGTGGAATGTGGGGATAATACTTTTAATGGGGTTTTAAAAAAAAAAAAATGGAGACCTGCACTTATTTTGCAGTTCCCTTTTTAAATCATTTTCTGCTTCTGGGCTGTAACATGGGGTTTGTAATTTGTAAATTATTTTTAGAATTTAGTGAAAAAGTACAAAGCTAATAGATATTAAAGTTTGATGCTGTTCTTATTGTATGTTTTTCTTGAATAGGTATTGAGAAATGGAAGCCCTTACCAGCCCAATTGTATGTTTTTCTTGAATAGGTATTGATAAATGGAAGCGCTTACCAGCCCAGCTTTGCCAGCCCTAATAAGAAGCATGCTAAAGCCACAGCAGCTACTGTGGTTCTTCAAGCAATGGGCCTTGTACCAAAGGACCTCATGGCTAATGCCACTTGCTTCAGGAGTGCCTCACGTAGATAGATTGAGGTTTTATATTAATCATTTCAGATAATTTTACTCTGCATCACAATGTATTTCCTCCTTAATGTTGTAAATATTTCACAATTTAAGACATTGTGTAAAAAGCAATCTGTACAAACATCTCCAGGCTTTGGTTTTTGTACCATGGAAATTGTATTTAACCATACAGGGTTTTGGTATGTTTATATTGTTTACCTTAGTGATGTATTTGTTTAAGTGGCTAACATCAAAACAGTTGTCTGAAGGCATCAGTAATATTCAGTGTGGAATGTTAAATAACGCTTTTATACTGTATTTTGTACTATGATGTAACTCCCCTTCCTTATGGCTAGGCTGCTGTAACACTTGCCTGTAATCAGTGAAGGGCTGTGCACCTTGTACTATTTCACAATGGGTTCTGCTGGACAGATACTGGGCCAGTGTTATTAAGGTTATGAAGCAAGATCTGTTCCACAGGGCTAATGCCTCCATCTCCCCTTAAATTTTTGTAGAGGTTATGAAAAGGAAGTGATATGTTGTGTCATGATCAGCACTAAGTCCTGCATTCCCATTAAAGCCACTTGGGTCATAAGGAGGAGTCAAAATGGAAGTCCAACTAGAATTTTACTTCAGAGGCCAAGTACATATTTAGTATGGCTTGAGTTGTGATATAGTTTTACTTTGATGTGCATTTTGAATTTCAGCTACACCTAGATAGAAGTAAATAATAAAAATGCTGTAACCAACTTATCTAATAAAAATTGGCAACCAGCCACTATTTTGTTGACTATGAGAAAGTTTAAGTTTATGTTAATTTTTTAGGGTCTGATAGAATATTCATGTGTATTACAGTGGTATTCATATGCTATGTCTCTAAACTTTATTTTCAAAAGCTTAAGGCCCAAATACAAACTTCTCTGGAATAAATGTGGTGTCTTATTCTCTGGCTTTACAAAAACACATATAACTAAGCACTATTTCTTACCCATTACTTCTGATTTCTATGCACGTTTATTTAAAAATGCTGAATTTTATACACACATGCAACAACACAGACTACCTATAAGCATGCTGAATACTAAGTTGCCGTGAGTGAGCAGCCAACACTTAGATCTGAAATATAAAATACATTATCTGACTCGACAAGAACAAATGTGGTGTACTTGGGAACAGAGAACTAGAAATCATTAGTAAAAAATGCTAAAATGGAAGTATCAGCAATCAACTTTATAGTAGTGTCTACATTTCCCTACTCTGAAGCTCTAAGGTACATTAGATGGTTTTTTTCTGACCATTAGTCTCAATGGAAAAGCTGTTACAGGTAATCTCAATTCCTCACTTGTAGTGAAACACTGAGTTTTAATTCATTTTTCTACTTCAGTTACACTTAAGCTGCAGGGATATAGAGAATTCTCATTCAGCTTATCTGAGGTTTAAGAAAACAGGTTGCATCTTCATGTCTGAAAATAATAAAAGCAAAATGTTGACTTAAAGCCTAATAGCATGTAATAAAAGTTAATGTTTAAAAACATTTCAATATTTTAAAATATATTCTTCCAAAATGAACTTTAAAAAGCCAAAGGCTTAAGAATCTTGAATTTCCTTGCTAGGAAGTTTTTTTCCTCAAAGATTCCTTTTAGGCTTACTTTGATGTTCAGGATCTCCAATTAAAAATGTAGTCACTCATTTCCACATTCCGTAAGGATGACTTCCCCAGCAGTGGTATTTGACTGAGCTGCTCCAGGGTTTTAGGATGCAGCCCACAGTTAGCAAGGTCCTTATGGGAAACTTTCTGCAGAAATATAAGTCCACATCCATAAGCACATTAGTCCTTGAACACCAAGATTTTAATAAGTAATAAAATGACAAAAACTAGCAAACAGATGGCTGACCCACTTAGTCATATCTAAAAGTTGGTTCTAACAATTTCTGTAGTTTGAAAACCCTAAAATCTTATTTTTTTTAACCAGTCTATTAAACTGATAGGTACCAGGTCATCTAAATGACTATTAAAACTTTAGAATTTAAAGTGAAATAGCTAAGTAGGGCCGGGAGATGGTTCAGTGTTTGTGCACTTGCTGTGCAAGTGTGATGACCAGAGTTGAGGTGTCCAGAACCTACATAAATACTGGGCATTTACTGCATTTGTATTTCCAATTTACATCTGTAATTCCAGTCTCTGAAGATGGAATTCAAACTGGCTAGGAAACTAGCCATTTCAGTACATTCTGCCTTGATGAATAAGACAGAAGAGCAATGGAGCATGAGTCAGCCTCAAGCTTCCACATATGTAAGTACACCCAGTGATGTGCCTAAACACATGCAAAACTGCAAATCACATGCACACATACATGAAAAACAAAACATCAACTACAGAAATGTCAGGCATTACTAAACTAAAGCTGTTAGGGCAATAAGTACTTTTCAGGTTTGGAAAGTTTCTAATATACTTGCCTGAATTCATAAAACATGATGTACATATGGGCATTCCTAGTTCGTAACTTGCTAACTTGACACAGATTTGGCATATCATTAGATGACAGTTACCCCAGCAAGGAACAGCAGCTACAACTGAGTACTTACTTTATCCAGTTCTTTATCTACTGGCAGACAGACATTGAATACAGCAGTTGGCTCATGTGCATACAGTCCAGCAGAGAATGACCCTCTCTGTGAAGATCTAAGTAGCATGGTCACAGAATGCAGAGTGTGAGGCATGATGGGACCTGTGATCTCCAAACTAAACTGATCTCTGTATCCAGAAAGAGCTTGTGTCTTTACATTTATGCTTCGAGCCTTCAGAAAATTTAAAGAAAAAGACAATTTATCATCTGAGCTGAAAATGTGTTCAGTAAATTTTTACTTGGAATTTCTTCTGATAGAACACAAAAGTAGTTCCTGAGACTACAACATAATACTTAACATGTTGCTTCAACTTCACAGTTTTGGGCTATGTGCTTGCATTGGTAAGTAAATAAATTGCAAATAAATAATTTTCTTAAATGGTAAGTGAGGAAATGAACACCAAAATGTCACCAATTACAATGTATCCAGTATGGGGGAAAAATCCCCTAATTAAATAAGGACAGTGACTCACACATGTAATTCTGGCACTTGGGAGGTGGTAGCAGGAGTATCAAGAGTTAGGGTCATCCTCTACTACAGTGAGTTTGAGGCTAGTTTGGACTATGTGGGACCCTGTCTTAAAGTCTTGTGATACAGGCAAACAAGTAAAAAGGATTTGATATAATTCATGTATTTTCACATATATATGTAAAATATATTACACATTCTGAGACAAGTTCTCAAGTAGTGCAGGGTGATCTTGAGCTCCCGATTCTCCTGCCACCATACCTAGCTCCCAAGTGTTAATGGAGAAAGCAAAAACAAAATTGGGTATGTAGCTCAGCGTACAATGCTTGCCTAATATGCCCAGACCTCCCTCTGGTTTAATCCTTAGTGCTGGAAAACAACTCCCAAATTATTGGAACTATTACAATTTTTAAAAAATATCTTAGGTGTATAATTGTGTGTGTGTGTATGTTTTTGAGATGGTCTCACTATGTAGCCTTGGCTGTCTCAAACTCATTGAGATGCTTGCCCCTGCCTCCCAAGAACTTGGATTAAAGGTGTAGCCACATGGTGTTTTTGGCCTGGTGTTTTTCTAAATGTGTGTGTACCACACTGTGCCTGGAACCTCCAGGGGTCAGAAGGCATCAGACCACTTATAACTGGAGTTACCGATGGCTGTGAGGCACCATGTCAGTGCTGGGAACAGAACCTGGGTCTTTTGCAAGAACAGTAAGTGTTGGTGTTAAACATGAAGCTAAACATGAGATCATGAGTCCCTAGAAGAACTTTTTTTAAAAATGGAGAATTTGAGCTGGGCATGGTGGTACAAGCCTTTAATTCCAGCACTCAGGAGGCAGAGGCATGTGGGTATCTGTGAGCTTGAGACCAGACTGGTCTACAGAGCCAGTTCTAGGACAGCCAGTGTTACACAGAAATCCTGTCTCAAAAAAAATTTAAAAAATAAATTAAGTTGAACCAAAGAACAAAAGTCAAGACTATGTCTTTAAAAAATGAAAATATGGGGCTGGAGTGATGGCTCAGCAATGGAGCCATGGCAGTTAAGAGCACTGATTGCTCTTCCAGAGGTCCTGAGTTCGGTTCCCAGCAACCACATGGTGGCTCACAATCATATATAATGGAATCAGCAGATGCTTTCTTCTGGCATGCAGGTGTACATAAAATAATCTTTATAAAAAAATGAAACTACTACACTAAGAGCTAGACTGTAGGTGAAATAAATGCTTACTTACCTTCAGCACTTGCATTGAGGCACCTCGGAAGGCTACTGGGGATAAGAGGGTTGGTGGGAGGCCTGCCTGTGCACCTGAGGTAGCAACTAAACTCTTGCAGTTGATCAAAAAATTGAGCAATGTGAAGGTGTTGGGTCCTTTCACCAGTACAACAGACTCAGGTCGGTGATCCATTTGTACTTCATGTTTTTCTCTACGTCTGAAGATGACAATCAAGGAAAGAACAATAGAAAACCCAACTAGTGCAGACAGCTACCTTGGTTCTAGAGACCTGGGGCATCTTGTCCTATTTCACAAGTCTGAATGAAAAGGCTGACTGGTTGAAACCAACAAAACTTCGTACATGACCAACAAGGACTGTCTTCACTTAAATCAGTGTTAAATCATTAACTCAGTGGAAGTTCTCAATAGCAAAGGAAAGGATACAGCTTGATGGAGATCATGTCTGGCTTTTTAATTTGATCTTGCACACCTATCTCTTCCAGCCAAGAAAAACTTTCCTCTTCATCGTCATCACTGATGGCTTGCTCCCTAGGAAACTGCTATAGTTAGAAGCATATAAGAGTTGATGCTTTTACAAATTTATTTCACCAAGTTTAATTCACTCCGTGTGTGAATCAGGGATTCACAAAAATTAGTGAATATATAAAAGGTTATATAATCACATACTCCTCATTTCTCAGGTTTGTTTCTGGTACTTTCTTCTTATGGCCGCTCTCGTCTAGTAAAGGTAGAGAGAACACAATACCTGCACCAGAAAAGAAAACAATTCAGTTTTCTTCAATTAACCAGGAGTGTCCTACTATTGGGTTATACAGATGAAATTTTCTGTTAAAAGTGACTTATTTGTCTCTATCCTTCCCTCCCTTTGCCAATCGACTAATTGACGGGCTAACTCAGTTTTAAAATTATTAAAGGGGGAGGTTACATTATTTGTAGTAACAAAAAATCTAGGACTGGTGAGATGGTTCAGTGTGGGGGGGGGAGGGGGGGGAGTCTGCCGAGTCTTATGAACCTGAGATTACTTCCTAGAACACTCACATGGTGGAAGGAAAGAAATGACTCTTACAAGCTGTCTTCTAACCTCTACATGTGTGCCATGACATGTATGACCATAGACACACACATAGACACACATAAAATGAATAAATGTAAAAAAAAAAAAAAAAGTTTAAAAAAAGCAGAGTACATTCAATAAGACAGTGACTTTTGGGACCTACTACGTGCTTGACTTCAGAGATCAGAAAAGGTAACACAACTTCTAGCTACTTGTAAGAGACAGCTTTACCAGCAGGAAGAAAAACCAAAAAAAAAGAACTACACCTCTTAATACTGATAACTATTTAGCAAAACACAATATAAAGTAGTTTTTTTAAAAAATTTTTTATTATATGTGTCTGGGTGTTTATGTCTGTGTACCATTTATGTGCCTGATGCTTACAGAAGTCAGAAGAGGGAACTGGATACCCTGGAACTGGAGCTATGGGTGGTTCTTAGCCACCATCTAGGAATCAAACCCAGGTACTTTGTGAGGGCAAACAGTACCCTTAAATGCTGAGCCATTTCTCCAGCCCCCAAAGTTTAGGATTTAAGGCAAGATGGATCTTAAACTTTAAACCTAAACTGTTACCTTCATTTTTCATCGCTTCTCTTAAACCTCTAGTTGTAGGAGATATGAGCGCTGTGACCACATCACTTCCTGCTAATCCTGCTGCCCGGAATAGGACAGTAAACTGGTAAGTACACACGTAGAAATAGGGACAAAGCTTTGTCTTCAACAGGTTATACAAAGAAGTAAAACTCACAGACCTATGAAGCAAAAGAAGGTTTTTTTTTTTTAGGTGTTACAATATTTTAAACTTAATTCTGTATGATTTAGCTTGACAAGTAGATTAGAAACCCAACATAAACCTTTTAACTACAGATGTCTAAAACTCACTTTTGAGAACAGCAATTGGTAACAGTACACCTTACTACCTGGATGTAACCAGATGTTCTTTCAAGCAAAATTGGAAACTGGTTGCAAACTGAGCAACTTCTGATGAAAAAGCATCAATTGACAAGAAGTAACATTGAAGACTTAGCTCTATCTATCTGCTTATCTGTAATATACATTACATGCTGTGTAGTACACATTTGATAGTAATGAAGTTGGGGGAAAAAAAAGCACAGATTAAATCCTGGTCATTAACAGTTTCTGACAATGTCCAGAAACACAGAGAGCCATCTACAATTAATCCTTTCCACATCACCCAAACACTAGAGAATCCTGCTAGAGAAGGTTCACTTCTGGAATGCACACATTATCTAATCTTACCAGTCACTCATTAGAGTATGTTGCAGGGTTTCATCGTTTGACCATGGACTTGTCTTTCCGGCCATTTTCCTATCTGCTCCAATTCGAGGGAACAGTGGGAGCCATGAAAAGGCAGGGTGAAGCCAGTAGATAAGGGTCTGTTGGAAGGCGCAGCGAAGCTCAGTGGAGAGTCTGGGATCCTAAATTTCAGTGGGGAGAGTGGGTGATTTTTACTCTCCAGAAAGAAAAACTTTCATTAGAGACACTGAATATATCACACATTTAACCTTTTAAAAAATATTTTTAATTTTTAGTTGGGTGTGGTGGCACACACCTTTATTCCCAGCACTTGGGAGATTGTGTGTGCGCCTTCATATGCATACCGGTACACATGCCAGCAGAAGCCCTGGAGTTGGGGTTTGAGCAGTCTGATGTGGGTGCTGAGAACTGAATGAGAGTTCCATGGAAGAAAAGTATGCACTCTTAACCATTGAGCCATCTTTCCAGCCCATAGTCTAAGAATTTTTAATGCTTTTTATAGAGAAGAAATTAGCAACGGACGGAGGCTAAAATACAGTCTATTTTTGCCTCTGGATAGCAAATAATCCCACACAAGTTGGGATATTCCTGTACAGGCTAGCTAGAAAAAGGTGAGCTCCAGACTTACAGAACCTAATTTTAAAGGAACAAGGTAGAGAGTGAGAGAAGAGGACACAGGACAAATCTCCTTTGGCCTCTGTTCATATACCTGCATGTGTGGCCATGTGTGCAAGCACACGTGCACGCACATGCATACAGGCACACACATACATCCCTTCTCTCTCAGGTTACTTCATTTCAGACTTACCTGTATACTCTGGGGTAAAGTAACCTCTGTTGCCCTACAATGCTGGGCAAGTCCTTGGGCTTCTTCCTGTGCTTTCAAATGATCTGCCCAGGAAAAGGGTTGAGAGGAGGTGAAAAGGAGTCGAGTTTTAATACTCCAGTCCACAGGTAACTCAGCACCATCTGAAGACAAAGTGTCTGATTCAGAGAATGATATACGTTGACTCTTAGAAAACAAAAGAATACAAAAATTAGAATTTTAAGAAAATTCTTTTAATATGAAGATCTTAGTTATTCTACACTTGATCACTAAACATCAAAACTTAAGAATGGTCTAACATTAAAAATATACTACACCTGAAAAGTCTGGAAGATGGTAAGCCAGGCTATTAAGAGAGTTCTCAGGCCAGAGAGCTGACTCAGCAGGTAACTGCACTGGCCACTAAACCCGTTGGAAGGAGACAACTGACTCCCAAGAGGACACAATAAATAAACTAAACAAAACATTTGGTTGGGTGGTGCTGGAGGGTCGTATTTCACGTTTTAGTTTTTACAGTTCTGTCTAGTACTATAGACAATAAAGTAGAAATGTTCCCAGTATTTAAAAAGTATCTTGGAAGCCTATGAACCACTGAGACCAGGGCTAAGCTCCTCTTTTGCTTTAAGCAACTTTGGTAGAACTCACAAAGGGTTTAAAAAATATTTTCCCAAAGTTAAAAAAAAAAAAAGAAGAAAACTATAATTAACCTGTTTTGCTGCTGTTCAAGTTCACAGTCTTCACATTATGAGGATTCCCTTACAGAACATCATAACAAAATATCTTGTCAGGGGAACTGCCTTGAGAAGACTGTGTGAAAGCTAGAACAGATATTGTAAACTCTTCCAGCCTGCTCCCATTAGGGCAAACTGCATCTATCTATAACTATATAGGGGCCCTCAGACCGCAGACTGTCTCAACATGCAGGAAGCACTGGGCTTGATCCCAGCAGAAACCCATCTTTGGCCACTACAGTCCATACCTGTTACCACAACACTTGTATACAAATGATTACCCTTAAGTTTCTCTTTTCTTGTTAGAGACAGGGTTTCACGTGTCCCAGGTTGGCCTCAACTATCTGTGTATCTGAGGATGATCTCAAACTTTTCCTTCACTCTCTTGAATTTTTAAGTTTTACGAGGGCAACATCATGTTCCATATTTATGTAAAGCTGGGATCCAACCCAGCTTACCTGCATACTAGGCAAGCATTTTATAAGTCGAGGTACAATCCCAGACTTCAAACTTGTTTTTGAAACTATTTTTTCAAGCCAAACACTTTTGAAAAGTGCGTTTTTTAAAACATACCTTATAATCATATTTAAAAAGTATTATCTGGATACACCATCGAGATGGCTCAGCAAGGCAAGAGGCACTTGTCTCTGAGTCTGGCTGACCAACCTGGCTGAGTTCAACCCGTATGGTGGAGGGACTGACCTTCACATGTCGAGGCACACACAATAAATATAACTTTAAAGAGTACCTGGGACAGTTCGCTGACAGTTCTTTCATGAGACGCCTCCTCCCACAGCAAATTATTTTCTCCATTAAAATCTAAAAGCTGAGGTTAAAAAAAAAAAAAGTTGTCCTTTTTTCTTTTAAAAAAAAAATGCGATGAAGCAATCTTCTTTAAATTTTCAAGGGCCCACCTGGCACATCAGTTTCTCAGGAGAGCGAGTGGGACTCAAATCTATACAGTAACAACGTTTACTTCACTTCAGTTTTGTGCCTCAAATTATCAAAAGGGGAGGGAAGGCCAGACTTTGAGGCATTAAATAACCGATATATAAATCTTAGACCAAAAGACCAAAAAGGCTTTATGGGTAAGACCAACATTTGAAAATTCTGACCCTACTTATCCTCAACAGTCCTCCATGTCCACAGTAATTTCGAGTGCCCGAGAAAAAAGAGGTCCTGAAGGATGGTGAGAAGGCAGATTCTTGTGCCTGCCCATCCGGGCTGCCTAGCAGGATGGGTTGTTCTGAGGACTTTTCGAGCTACCTTCCCGTTTATCTCTAAGCTCTCCTTCACAGGCCTCTGAAGGCAGCCACCCCCGGCTCAGGACAGCAGGCTCTGGCGACTGTTTGTGCTCATCCCACCCCTGAGCGGAGACTCACCGGGCCCGGCGCTCCCTGCGGATCGAGGGGCGGCTCCCCCCGGGCCTCGTCGGTGACCCGCGGTCGGTTGTCCAGGCGGGCGAAAGGGTTCCTGCGGGCGACGGTCGCGGCAGCACCGCCTCTGCCGCCCGCGGTCGGGAAGGGACGCAGGGGCAGCCCGGCCGCCAGCGCGGCACGGCGGAGCGCGGGCTCTGGCAGTGTGGAGGGCATGGCGGAGCCGTGGTTTCGAGGCCTTTTCCGACGGAGCCGCACAATCTCCGGCGGCCTCTTGAAGCTAGGCGAGTAGCCAGGAACCGAGACAGCCATTGCGCAGCGCAGAGATAACCCCGCAGCCCTGCCCGCGCTTCCCGCGCGCCCCGGCCCCGCCCCGTCCCCGCGCTGCTCGCGGACTGGAGGCTCCTGAGGTCCCGCCCCACAGCGGGCCGGCCCCTCCGGAGCATGCGCGCTAGGTCGCCTCCGCCCCGCCCAACAGATTTCTCGGTGGCGGCTTCCGGCCAGGTGCGCGCAGCCCCGGGAGCTCTTCAGCATTTCAGCTGCGAGGCGGGGCGTCTCCGAGAAACACGTCACCAGCGCGCATCACCCCGGAGGGCAAGGAAATGGGTTATCGCTACTTTAATAGCGGGATAGGGTTAGTCCTGAACGCTAAGCAAACAGCACACTTACGCTGTGGCGATGGACGGCTATTTGGCCTCCCGAGAGAAGCCGCAATGTCATTCTGAGAGGTGGTGGTGGACAGCCTTGCTGCGCCCCACTGCTCCACGGAGTACCCACAGAGGGGAAGTCCACAAGCTTCAAGCTAGCCTCAGGCCAACGCTTCCACCCTTTTCCCTAATGCCCAGCCAATCCAGCCCTCTATGTAAATACTATGCCACTACTACAGGACCAGGTACTATGAGTCTGTATGATCTCAAAGAAATTCAGAGTGAATGAATATTTAAAAACAAACTTTAAATGCCAATGGATTAGTTACTTTGAAATCGGAAGATACACTCAAATGCTAAAATAATGGCAGCAAAGGCTGTTAAGGAACGTGCTGACAATGGAGTTGATACAAATCAACATTTTCACAGTATAGCAAAAGCTTGTGACGGATGTATTGATAGAATAGTGTGGCTTTTGCTGAAAGCAGTTTTCTTTATGGAAAGAATTTTATAGCAGAGGCAAAATGTATAGGTACAGTAACAAAAATGTTTTTGGAATATCCCCTTTGGATGTTAAAAAATTATCTGGATTGCTTGCACATTAATTTTTTAAGTATTTTTCAAGTATATCAAATAACCAAGCATAGTATTATGGCAGGAGAACAGGCTTTTAAAAAAAAGAAAAAAAAAAAAAACAAAAAAAACTTGTTTTATCTTCCTTGATTTTTCTCAACAATTTCCAAAGAAAACTGGCTTCATATACTGGTATGGGTGCATCCAACTGAGGTCTGGGAAAGAATATTAAAATTGAACAACTTGCTTTTTTCTTTCTTGATTTTTCTGAACAACTTCCATGGAAACTTTTGCCTCATACAGTGGAATAGGTTCATCAAGTAGAGGTCTGAGGAGGAAAAAATGATCAGAAATGTCAGGCAGAGTTTCAGATGAGTACAACAGACAGGATGCAGCAGAACATACGCTTGCTTATAGTTTGATTGTATTCCTTTAAATAACCCAAGCAGTGTGGTGGTGGACATGCTTTTAATCCTAGCACTGGAGAGGGTGAGGCAGCTCAATCTCTGTGAGCTCCAGGCTAGCCAGTGCTATTCAGCTATCTTTAAAAAAAAAAAAAAGGAAAATGAAACTAGGAAAAAAAATTAAAAAAGAAAAGAAAAAATCCAAACAAAACTACAAATTTATCCATTAACATTTCTATGATTTAAAAGAAGTAGTGATTTTCTTAAATGTTTTTGTTTGTTTTTTAAAGACAGGACTGGTCTTGTTAGATAGCCCTGTATGGCCTAGAACTCATGATTCCCTGTCTTAGACTTCCAAGTGCTGTGAATACAGGTGTGCGCCACAATATTGGGCTAAACATGCTTTAAATTTTGAAAGAAAAATACAGTATTCTATCCCTTTATCTAACCCTTACTTTATAAGTGACATAAAAATCCAATTTAAACAAACATGGTACTTTTTTCCTCTTGTTAGGCTATTAATTATTTCAAATTCTTTGGCAAGAGGGAATAAAAAGGAAGGTGAGATACAGAATAGAAATGAGTGGAGAAAAGTCACAAGATTCTTTATCTGTGGGAATACTCACTGGTGTACAACCAGATATATTTTGAGAAATATGAAAGAATAGCTATTTATCTAAATAAATAAAAAATAGAGGCAACAGGAATACTATAAAACTGGAATAAAAACAAATACCCACTTTATTTCCTTGAGAATAGAAAAATAATAATTTAGTTTAGTTTTTTAGCATACCTGAAAATACCAGCTGATAGCTTCTCCATCACATCTTTTAGGATACGTAACTGGAAGGATTGTTAAGGTGGCAACTTAATAGAAGATTAAAGGAGTCATTCAATAAACAAGAGGATGCTGGGTGGGTCACTTTTATTATTCATTTAAAAAAGCGTTGTACTTTCAAATTCAAAGTGGTATTACAGCAATTGTCAATCACTTCTAAAACAGAGGAATGGCTTGAGAGAGCTGGAGGTGTGACAGGAACATTGCTAAGGACAAGTGATGTTAACAGCAAGCTGGCACTCCAGCAATGACCACGGCCCCAATGGGATGGTTAATGAAGCAACACATTGTTTTCATTTATGCATTATGCATGGTATTCAGAACTTACATATCTTACATGAAGTAAGCATTTATCAGTTAATTTGGTTGTTAACAGGTTCAATTTTTTTGCATAAATTTTTTTCATTTGTTTCAAAAATATGAAAAAAACTAATTAATATGTATCAATTTGTGGTAGTTTGAATGAAAAATGTCCCCCATTGGTTCAAGTATTTGAAGACTTGGTCCCCAGTTGGTGGTGCTCTTTGGGGGAAGTTATGGAACTTCTAGAATAGCAGTTCTCAACTTGAGTGTTGTGAATGACCCTTTCATAGGGGTTGCCTAAGACCATCCGCATATCAGATATTTACATTACTCACTCACAAGAGTATATGAAGTAGCAACGAAAATAATTTATGGTCGGGGGGTCACTACAACATGAGGAACTGTATTAAAGGGTCGCAGCATTAGGAAGGTTGAAAAATACTGCTTTAGAAGGTACAGTTTTGTTGGAGGGAGTACTTCACTGGGGGGTAGGCTTTGATAGTTTATGGTCTCATTCACTTCCTGATCTTTTTTTCTGCTTCCCATGTGCAGATAAAGGAGTGTTAATCCAGATTCCTGCTCCTGCTGCCAAGCCATGCCTTCCCAGCTGATATGGACTCTTCCTATGGAACTGTAAGCCAAAATAAACTCTTTCTTTTATAAATTACTTTTGGTCATGGTGTTTATTCATAGCAACAAAAAAGTAACTATTATATCACTATAATCAAAATTATACCCATATTAAGAAAAAATAAATGGTAAGGTATGGAGAGATGGCTCATTGGTAAGATCACTTGCTATATTTGTAGAGGACCCAGGTTAGGCAGCACTTATGTGGGAGCTCACAAGTGTCATAACTCTAGTTTTAGGGGATCTGACACCCACTTTTGGTCTCCTTGGGCACCAGGTGCACAGTCAATATGCAGGTATAGACCCATACAGGCACGTACACATTAGGCAAAAAAAAAAATCTAAAAATCAAAATTTCCCAGTACTGATACTTGTAAAATTCAACTGTGAACATTTTGGAATATTTTGTGCAATGGTACCATCACAGGAGTTAAGTATGCTACCTTTTAAGGTATCATGTAATGTTAAAAACAGAAGAAAATATTCCATCTTTCTTTTTATTTACCTCCCATTCAGAAGGACTTAGGCCCCGGGGTTATGATTATGATTCTGTGTCTTGCTGCCTGTACCCTCAGGCATATAGTAGCCTCTGTATACGTCAGTCTTTTCACCTGTGAAATGGAGCTACATTATTCATACCTCAAAGAATTAACCGTTGAATGAATGTAAGATATCTGTCACACTGTCAGACATACTCAAGGAAAGCTCACAGCTAAATATTTTTACTGTTACACTGAAAGAATTTATGAGTAGAATACAAGGCAAACTCCAAGCCAGCAATTCAAATCAGTAGAAAAAAGGATATAAAGATATTTTCCCTGTTGTGCATTTGACAAACTCCAAACTTCATCATTAAGGAAAGCCACTGTTGCTCCCTTGAGGAAAAGGCAATGGCTATCTGGAGGATCCAACTTTGATAGAGGAAATAAAGAAAAAATAACTACTATTAAGCAGAACAGCACAAAGATGCTCGAACCAGAAAACCTTTAATGCAAATTAAACATTGTAGAAAACACAAAAACTCAGCCACAAGCTTTAACAGCTGTTTGTCTACTGTTATATTTTCCTCCCTATGTCATCCTATGTCATGATGAAATAGCTAGGTGATAAGAACAGGACAGATGCAGGGCCAATTTAGCATCTTGGGGATAAAACGGTAGGGAGCTATGTATACCAGAGGCTTCTGTGTGTGGCTTCTGGCTATGACTATCAGTCACCTTTGTATGTTGGAAAATCTAGACCAGAAGATTACAGTATAGTATGTATTAGTTGTGATATAAATATTCAATTAGAATTATGTTGAAAAATATAAGCTTGGGAGGATATTCCTCTATACATATATATAGTAATATCAATTTCGGTTATTAATTTAAGATAATATTATTTATAAATATTTCATTATAGCTCCTATTTTTAGGGTCTGGGAGATGGCTCAAGTTACCAATGTGCTTGTCACACAGATAAGGACCCAAGTTTGAATACCAATTCCCCTGTAGAAGGCCAGTGTAACAGTGCATCTTTGTAACTGCTGGAGAGGCAGACAGGAGGATACTTGGATCTTAATGTCAGCTAGTTTAGCCAAATTGGCAAGCTCCAGGTTCAGTGAGAGATCCACTCTCAAAAGATAAGGTAGAGAATGATAGAGGGAGATACCAGACATTTACCTCTGACCTCTCTTGCACGTACATGTGCACATACAGATAAAAGTATAATTTGAAATCCAATTTAAAAATCCAGAGGCCACTATGTACAATGAACTAAATACAATTACAATTCATTCTAAGAGAATGGACTTCTCTGCCAGACAGAATTTGGCCAATATGAACCTAACACAGAAAAGAAGCTGCATTCCTTTAAGACTAGGGTGTAATTAGAACTTTTACTGTTCCTTGTTAATGACATTCCCTTGGGGTAACATCAAGGCTTTATTATTTCTGATAATACCTGAAGGTTTTCTTCTGTTGTTACCCAATGGCCTCCAACACCAAGAAGTGTGATGATGTCATGCTTATGTGGTAGTTGTAATTTTACAGCTGGTTCATCATCTTTACTATATAATCTCACTTACAAATGAATAGTTAAAAAAGAGAGAAAAGGTATATTTTATAAAAATCTGACAAAATTTATTTTGCATATCAGTCTTTTTATATAGCAAGAAACATTTTTTCTTAATAAAAGGCAAACTTAGTTATTAACTTTAAGCTATACCAACATGTACTCTTAGACTTAATTAAAATTAAATGAAAAGAAAATAAATTTTGATTTGGAAGCAAGCAAGGTAATGTATTATGTAACTACGTCTCATGCTGATCCTAACAACCACAGCTTAATACAATGGGATGGACTGCTATCCCGTTAAAATATCGAGTCACACACATTGAAGCACACTTTTGAAAACTGACCACGTTGAAGTACGCTATCTACTTTCACTGATCATTTTTATGACTCAGTTTCAATTCCTGAAAAACACAGATTAGAAAGGTACACATACAATGGCTATAGCTGTACTCACAATAAAATACAAACAGAATTCTTGCGTGGGCTCATAACATTAAAACTTCAAGAGTAATGGTGCCACCTAAATATGCACTGATTATGTGTGAGACAGATCCAAATTAAATTTTAAAAGCTCAAGAAATGGGTTTGTTGTCTCAGAGAGTACAGAAGTCGCCCATCCAGTAGTGGGCAGTCATGCACTAGAAGTGGCTGTGAAATGCTGAACTGCTGTGTGTTACTGGGGTCTAACTGAGTATGCTGATCACGGGGACACGTTTCTTACAGGGAGTCAGTATTTGCTGTTTAAGCTTCAGTGTCTAAGGCTTAAAAGGCATGCTCACTCTTCCAGAAGAACAGGGTTGATGTTAGGAATCACATGAAGGAGATATACTTTAAGTAGATAAGTTTTTAATTAAAAATGAATCCTTAAACTAAACATCCAATTTTACAAATGCAGTAATTAGTTACTAGTTATACCTTTTCTGCAATTTATCAAACTGAAAAAAAAAACAAAACAAAAAAACCACACAGGATACTCAGTTCATAGGTACCCACCTCCTGCATCTATGACAATATCTACTCCCAGGCCACCTGTTTCCTCCAAACAGCTTTCAGCAACATGGACTTTCCCATTAGACACATCAATCACTCGGGCTGTAAAGGACAGGAAATCAGGCAATTGTACTGTTCTCTATGTGACCAACGCAAATCAGGGGAAAAGGAAAAGAAAAGCCAGTAAGTGTCTATTTTCTGACATTGGTTCAACAATTAATAAATTTAAAGGAAAAAGTCAATTCTGCTTAAACTTTTTCTCATGGAATTCAATATTGGCTGATAGGATCAATCTAAAGGAAAGGGGTTGGCATATTCAGTGAGGTGAATATGTGTACATTGTGACCCAAGGCTGGTCTGTGGACACAGGGTAGAACGCCAGACACTTGAAGCCTAGGCATAGCATACGTATCAGGACACAAGTGAATAGCAAGCAATTTCTTGAGCTTCTTGAGCTGCATCATGTATTTGTACACTATGGTACTTATCTATCAGAAGACATTTTATTCTTTCCTAGTCATAGAAACCCACCTGCCCTGTTTGTCTCTAGCTCCCCATAAAAGGAGAACAGTCCTGAAGGTAAGGGAAAGGAGTAAGATTGGTTTTGGCAGAGTTAGGGAAAAACAAGCTAATTTTAATCAGTTACATTAATTTCATACACAGATATGCACATAAACATAATTTTGTTTGTGTGTGGCGCTGGGTGAGGGGCATGTTAGCCCTGGACCTTAAGAATGACAAGAAAGCAGTCTACTACTGAGCCATGCCCTTAGCTCTTAAAAGAATTATAGCAATAGAAAAACATATTATGTTAATAACACAACAGAACTATAGTGAGAATTGAGGATATCATTGTATTTCACTTTGTGTTTTTAGAACCTTGTTAAGGAAAATGTCTTTCAGAGCTGTTCCGGTTAGAGGCACAGTCTAACAGCAATCTGTGACTCTTTTGGTGGTGAGACAGGCAAGGATAGGAAGACAGCGTGAGTGCAGAAGCAGGGGCGCAGAAGCCAAGAGCACTGGCAGCTCTCCCAGAGCACTTGAGAACAGCTCCCAGGTTCCCAGCACCCGTATCAGACAACTCACAACCGCCTCGAACTCCAGTGCCAGATACCCCTGGACCATGCTAGCACCCACATATGTGGCACAACTACACACAAATAAAAATAAATCTTAAAACTTTAAAAAGGGTGCTGAAGCAATCCAGGAAGGCAGAATTAATCAATAGGAAAAAAAATTCAAGAATACAGTTTTAGTTATCTTCCCCTGTGCTAGAAGTCACACACAGGGTTGCAGACATGATAGGTAGGAGTCTGTAACTGAACTACATCTGAGACCGTTCTATTTTCTCTTTCTCTGTGAATGTGGGTATACATGCACACATATGCACTTGAGTGTGGAGGCCCAAAGTCGACACTGGAAATGTTTCTCAGCTGTTCCCCACTAAACAAACCAAAACCCCACCCGTTTTGTATTTATTGCGTGCATGAGGAGAGTGTGCATGTGTGTACCACAGCATATGTGGAGCTCAGAAGACAACCTGTGGGAATCATTTTTCTCTTTACACCATGTGGGTCTCAGGGAAGGTACTTGGTGGCAAATGCCTTTACCCACTGAGCCATCCCACTGGCTCATCTGCTTTTGTATTTATTGAGGTGTGGTTTCCCACAGAACCTGTGGCTTGTGACTTGACCTAGTTTAGCTAGCTGGCTTCCCCAGGGATCGTATCCAGTCTCTACCTCCTGAGTGTTGATTACAGGCACGTGGGTTCTGAGGATCTGAATTCTGGTCTTCATGTTGTGAGTAGCAACTGCTTTAAACACTGTGCCATCTCCCTACCCCCAATTCTATTTTCAAATCTCTTCGTTCTCCATCTTTTCCTGTCTTCAGCTCCTCTGTTACCTTCCATTTGTTTATCTTTGTCAGATGCACGATGTAAAAATGGAAATAACTTGGCCTTTAATGTTACATGGGGCTGGATTAAAATCTTATTCCAGTACTTTGTCTTGTTTATATCTTGAAGAAACTAGTTAAATTCTCTGAGAAGCTACTTCCAGGTGGTCCAGTGATGTTGGCAAGGACTTAAAAGAGGGAGCTCTCATATTTGACCTGACATTTTCCTGATTGCCCTTCCCTTATATGCTGCTTATCTCTGTTTTAATCTGCTACTTTCTCCATTCCAGGCTTTCCCTATTCTTTATTCACTTCTCCCAGTCTTGTCTTTTCTTCTGTTCTGTATGGACTGCTCCTTGGACAAGTTTAGCCTTTTTGTGAGGTCGCCAGCCTCCACCAGAACATGTGTATTTCAGGCTTTACCTGACTTGTGTTTATGTATGCATGTTAACTGTTTTCTGAAGCTGTATTTATTGGGGGCCTTTGGAACCGAACTCTGGCTCCTTATTTTGTAACTGAAATCTCCCTCCTGGTTTTCCTGCCTGGCTTGTAACTGAAATCTTCACATTCTCTCTTTATTTTACTTGTAACTGAAAGCCCTTCTCCTGCCCTGAAAACTGTTCTCTTGTTCTCCGCTGGAGTGTGGCTTGTAACTGAATGTTACTGTTACAGATTCTAACTTGTCACTAAATTCCAACTTGTACCGATTTCCACTGTGCCTTTTATATTTTATTTTACCCTCACTAGCTCAGGAAAGACAGAGAGAGAAAAAGGAAGAAACCTTCATGGCCCCTTTTGGCTGACTTTATCTGTCTTAACCTGGAGAACTGGACTAACTTCTAACATCTTCTATCCCCTAATTGTGTCATGCCACTAACTGTCCTCTAACACGAACTGAAGCTTGCCTGCTTTCCCATTAACTGTCAACTGGCCACTGCCTCTTTTATACCCTAAGCTATTCCCAGAATATTCCCAGAATATTCAAGCAGCATCCAATCATAAGGAAGGCTGCACAGGACACTTCAAAACACTGTTATGTACATGAATCATCCTTAGAGGCACATCATGGTATAAAAGGCTGAGAACTAAACAAAGTGATGTAAAACTTTATTGATTAGTTTGTTTGAAATAAAAGAAGCAACTTGTTTCTAAATTCTAATGTAATTCTAATATATCAAAGTTAACTTAATTCAAACTTGGTTAAGTTGGTCACAATAGGACAAAGAAGAAAAATCCAAAGATGTAAAAGGTTGTAGGTTTAGAACCTTACATAGGGGCTGAAGATGTAGCTCAGTGGCAGTGCACTTACCTAGCATGCATGAGGCCCTGGGTTTGATCACCAGCACCATGTAAACCAAATACACAAACAACAGCAATAAGAAACTTAAGTAATGAACTGTATCACTTACGTAAATCTGGGTTTAGCATACATGCTAAGAACATTTCAAGACTTGTTTTTATTTGTGATTCTGTACTTTGTTTTACCAGCATAAGTGTTTTTGTTGTTGTTGTTGTTTTTTTAAGACAGGATCTCAATGGGTAGCTCAGGCTGGCATTGAACTCATGATGTTCCTGCTTTACTTGCTGAGTGCTGGGATTGCTGGCAAGAGACACCATATTTGACTACCAGTGCAAGTTTTGATTTCCCTGTAAGATTTCATGTTCTAAATGGTCTGTACTGAGTAAAATAACATGTAACACACCTATAGAAGGCCTAAGCCTTTCCAGATGTTGCTTGTCTTCCAGGCTGCGTGCTGTTGAAATCACCTTGGCTCCTCTGTGGTGTGCTAACTGAATGGCTATTGTGCCAAACGCCTGTGTGGAAATACAAATCAATGGGTTCATGGATACAGGGGCGAGAACTTAACCTAATTGACTTCATAGACCGTTTAACACATATAAGTCTTTAGCGTTACTTTAATACATTTTAAAATATTACATAATAATAATGCTAAAAGAAATAATATGCTCAAGCTTAGCAGGGTAAGCATCTGACTGACTCCTTCAGAACCATGTGGTCAGACTCTACCTAACTGACAGTAAATCCAAGGATGGAGGCCAAAATCATGGCTATGGAGAATAATGGCTCATAAAGGCATTGCCAATCTAAGCTAACTATACAGCACAGATGGGAATCTAGCCACACCACTTCAGAGATCACGGCACTTCAAAAGCACCATCTTTGATCCATGGGTAAGAATTAGGAAAGCACCACTCTCCTGATGTTGTATATCAGCCTGCAGTCAGTGCTGAAGCTATATCTGCCCTCTACTCCAGAAATGTAAGTTTCATCAATAGCCTGTTAAAAAAAAATAAAACTATGACTTTACCTTGTTTTGCACCATTTTTAATGGATCATGTAGGATCTTACGGTTTTTTTGTTTTTTGAGACAGGGTTCTCTGTTGTAACTCTGGCTGTCCAGGGACTTACTCTGTAGACTAGGCTGGCCTTGAACTCACAGAGATCTACCTGCCTCTGTCTCCCAAGTGCTGGGATTAAAGGCATGCACTACTACCACCCAGCTAAAGTTTATTATTTATTTTTATTTATGTGAACCCTCTATCTCATGTCAGAAGAGGGCATCTGATCCCATTATAGATGGTGTGAGTCACCATGTGGTTTCTAGGAATTGAACTCATGACCTGGAAGAGCAGTCAATGATTTTAAACACTAAGCATCTCTCCAGCTCCTAGAGATTTTTATTTTTTGGAGTTTTTTTTTTTTTTTTTTGGTATGTGTGTGAAAAACATGTAATTATACTTAATATGAGCACAGTTTAAGCCTGTATGTATACGATCCATCTGATAAATGCCAACACTTTTATTAATGTAAGGATAAGCATTGGGGTTCTAGTTCAAGACTTGTTGAGACGTCTAGAGTGACTCCACAGACTCATGAGCTATTCCAGACTGTGCAACAGTAAGGAATAAAGAGGCTTGGCTGAGATATCCTACCGATAGAGCACTTGCCTAACATGCACCAAGCCTGGGTTAATCACCACTGTTGAAAAGAAGGAAAGGAAAACAGAAGTCTTGACTTGTTTTTTAACTTACTGGAGGACTCAAAGTAGTTAGAAGCTAACTACTCTAAGTCTGACTTCTATGTGCTATTGATAAGGACAATGGGAGATGGGAAACGAAATCTAACCATTTAACAACAGAGGGTATTTAGAGACATGGCTTGTCTACAGTCTCTATGTTTATGTTATATTGGTCTTTTTTGTTTTGTTTTGTTCTAAACAAAAGCAACTGGGACTCACACTTGCCCCATCCATGATCAGCACAGACTTTCCAGGAGAGAGATGAGAAAGATAGTACAGAGCTGTGCAGGCTCGGACTCCGTCCCGAACAGTCCCAGCAGCTTCGGTCCATGAGACTTTTTCTGGCTTATGAACTACCACAAAGAACAGGAAGAAACAATTCATTAGTAAGTTCCATTAGTACCAACTCTTAGATCCAGTCAGCCTCATCTCTGTCACCATGAGCCACTGACCCTGCTCCAATCCCTTCCTTCATCACCTATATTAGTTTCCCTGTTTTCTTCTTCTGCATGGAAAATCCATTCTCAAGATAGGACTGTTGTGAGATAAAGTACATTCAGAAAGCACATACAACATGAGAGCAGCTGCAGAACTGACTGTCCTAGTAAAAAGTCAGTACCTAGCGTCTCAGGCCCCGCTTTCCACAGTTCTCAGTTTCTTATCTATCTTCAGAGCTTATCACGTCTGTATTCCCTGACAGTTAACAGTTCTGCTGATTCTGAACTTGATCTGTGTGGAACTATGCATTCTTTTCTATTTTGCTTTTTTAAAAAATCTCATATTGTTTTAAAATTAAAATCCCTCTTTCACTTTGTGTGAATGTGTGTACGACACAGCGCATGAGTAGATGGTGGAGGACAATTCCCTGAGCCCCAGGTTAGTTTTGAAGCCATCTTTTCTGTGCTCATTAGGGAGGCCACTGTGGAGCTCTCACTTCTATTATTTTATGGCATAGGCCATGTGGAAATGTCTTTGCTTTTTTACTTATGTCTTAGCTGAAGAACACCTCTTTCCAGTTTTGAGCAGTTAAAATAACGCTGCTAAGAATGTCAGGGCTTTGGCTTTGGAGAGGGAACCCAGTCTTGGGGTGTTCACCCTAAATAATAGCTCTCACAGTGCTCTCATCTTACTCTACTGCAAAGGCTCCTGCTGCTGGAAAAGTCTCGTAACCCTTGGTACCGTAGAGGCACACATGTCAGTCCATCCTTGGGTATGTGACGGTTCTTACTGTGACTGTGATTTGCTTTTCCCTGACTACTAAAATGCTGAGCATCCTCTTATTTCATGTTTGCTGGCCTTTTCTTACTTACTATTTTATGGGAATCTTTTTTATACATTCCAGATGAGTCATCTGTTTAAATGCTACAAATTCTACAAGCTGAGCATCCTGCAAAATGTATTGAGACCTATGTTGGATTTCAGAACATTTGCATGCACATAGTGAGCTATCTTACAGACAGGACTTAGTTCAAAACATAAAATTCACTTGTTTCACATATAATTTATGTATAAAGCTTGAAAGTAATTGTACTTATTTTATTCTTAAAGATTAATTTATTTTAGTTTTGTGTGTATGGGTATCTACCTTCACATGAGTCTGTACACTACTTGTATGTAGTGCCCCCAGAACTCAGAAGAGGGTGTTGGCATATATGACACTGGAGTTACAAAGAGTTATGAGTTGCTATATGGGTGCTAGGAACCAAGCCCAGGTCCTCCAGAAAAGCAGTCAGTGCTATTAAGTGCTGAGCCACATCGTTGAAAGAAATTTTATACAGCATTTTTAGTGTGCCTTCATTTTGGTTGCAACCTACCCTATGAAATTACATGTGGAATTTTTGACTTCATATGTCATGTTGTTACCTCCAAGTTTTAGAGTTTGGAGTATTTTTCAATTTCAGATTATAGTTGTTAATGACATCTTTGAGAAGAGAAACATTGGAATGATATTTTTAAAACAACTAGCTGGGTATGGTGGTGAAAAACTGTAATCACAGTACTTGGGATTATGAGTTAAAAACCAGCCTGAACTACATAGTGAGACCCTGACTAAGAAACAAAACGGGCTGGTAAGATGGCTCATCAGGTGAAGGCACTTGCTGCCAAGCCGGATGGCCTGAATTCAATCCTCTAGAAACCACATGGTGGACGAGGAGAACTGACTTCTGCAACTTACCTTCTGATCTTCACACGTGGGTCATGGTGTGCATGCACACACCCACACACCACATGTACAAACAAAACCAAACAGCATGTAGGTAATATCCTAGAACTTCTTTTCTTTAAAACCAATCAATGCATTTCCACTGTACTTGGAAAAAATTCGTACTAATACAGTTTTAAGAGCTCAAAATATAGCTGGGTACCATGATACACACCTCTAATCCTAGAACTCAGGAGGCAGAGGCAGGCAGATCTCTGTGTGTTTAAGCCAACCTGATCTATATAGTGAGTTCCAGGCAATCCATGGCTACATAGTGAGACCCTGTCTTAAAATTAAACAAACAAATAACACACACACACATACACACATCAAAACCAAAAAAACTCAAAATGGGATAGATGAAGAAATTTAAATAAAAGTTCTGTATCTGCCCATCAAGTTGTTTCTTCACATTTTGACCAATTCTTGCGTTCAACTCAATTGTGGTTGTCACCCCTAAAAGCAATACTTTCTAATCTTATCTCAAATCACTGTATCACACTTTTCATGGTCTTCATCAGCTGTTTCAAGTTTGGACTGGATGAACGGCTCACAGAATAGTCAGCAGTACGTTAGCAACAGACTAATGCCACCTAGTGGGGAGAAACATTCACACGATTTTGGTGAAAATTCCCAAATAAATGAGCTAGGAACTAAACTAGAAAGAACACACGAGGTACTATACACAGCATTTCTTTATGAAACTCTTCAGGACAACCATGGTTTATATATATGTTTTCAATCTTAGTTCCTGGTCATAAATCCCACTACTTATGTCATTTTCTAAGTGACTATATATGAATCTTTCATTAAAGTATGTAGGGCTTTTATTTTTGGTTGACTGGTCAATAAAGTAAAAGATGGCGTCGTATATTGCTGGGTATGTCAGTTCAGAAAGCAAAGTCCCCCTGACCTTTTGTAATCCCATCTATAGCTCTTTTGGTCTCGGAGCTGAGCCGGCTATAAAACTCTGACACACCTTGCCTGGTAATAGATCTAAAGACCTCCATTTTAGTAGGGATCCTGCCCCACATAGAAGAGGAAGGAATGAGAGAGAGAGAGAAAGAGAGAGACTTTGTCCTGTGTACATCTTCATTGTGTTTCTTTGTATCCTTTAACCTCCTTTACAGTAAATCAGTAAATGTGTTATCAATTCTTTAAAAAATTAAAAATACATCTATTCATTTTATTTTATGTGTGAGTGTTTTGCCTACATGTACGCATATGCACCACATGCATGCCTGGTGTTCTCAGAGGTCAGAAGAGGGCATCAGATATGCCTGGAAATGAGTAACAGATGGTCGTGAACCATCACTGGGTGCTGGCAAGCAAACCTGGGTCTTCTGCAAGAGCAGCAAATACTCTTAACCACTGAGCCAACTCTACAGTCCCTACCCTCAGCTCACTCAGCCATTCTTAAAAATGAAACAGACCTACAGTGGGAACCCCAACTCTATCATAAATCCTGAAGGCCCATACTTGTGATTGTGTCTAAAATGAAGGCAGTCTCGTGGGACTGAGCCCTCAACCTGTGGCGTCTGTACTATCTCCAGGCATACAGCACCAGAATTAAAGATAATTAAATAAGAACAGAGGATGCCTAATGTGCCTAGTGTAGAACTGACTGTAGTGGGGAGAAATCTGAGGTCACTTTAGGAGTGATTCACATTGATACACAGTAGAAGAAAAGGACTCTATTTTTTTTCCTTCATTTTTATCTACCTAATACTATTCTTCCAATTTTGCTGATTATGAAATTAGGTGCAGAATAATAATTGATTTGCCTAAGGCCTCATAGGTAATAAGGTGAATATGGGACCCAAAGTACATCTATCTATTCTCATGTTCATCTATACACATTTTACTTGTATGGTCTTTTGGGAGGCAATATCTTCCACCATAAGATTCCAGTTCACCATATTTTATAAAATTTTTATTCATGTGACATAATCCCAACACTTGGAAGGCTGAAGTGGTAAGAGAATTACAAATCTGAGACCAGCTTTAGATTCACAGTGAATCTTGTCTCAAAAAATAAAGGAAACTGAAAAAGTACACACATATAATTCTAATCTTGCATGCATGTGCAGACACCATTCATGCAGTCCTTCAAAAAAACATTAAGGGAAATGAAACTACATTTAAGAGTCTAAAAATTATGTTTTTAAAAAGATTTTATTTTTATAATTTATGTATGTATGTATCTGTGTGTCTATGTGCACACATGTGCCACAAGAGGCCAGAAGAGGGTGCAATAGTCCTTGTTGCTGGAGTGACAGGAATCTGTAGGCTGCTAGGTGTGGGGTGTGGGATATAAACTCCAGTCCTCAGGACAGAACAGCAAGAACGGCTCAACTGCTGAGCCGTCATGTTTCTATCCCAAGCCTCTAAAGGCTCAAGATTCTTGCTTTTGCATTAGATGGTCAATGCTTATTATGTTATAAAGGCAAATAAAATATGGATCAATAATAGCTACATGAGCACTAAGAATGAACATTATATTTCTTTTTAGTTTTGGTCAGAAAAAAAAGGACAGATTAAAAATGCATATCCAATTTTGAATGAAAAAAAATTATTTTTAAGTTTGGCAGAATGCCTTAAGAGCTGGAAGCAGTTGGGGCTGGAGAGATGGCTCAGTGCTAAATGCACTTGCCACGAAGTCATATGACCAGAGTTCCATCCTGGAACCCACAAGGTAGAAGGAGAGAACTGACTGACTCCAGTAAGTTGTCCTGTGACCTTCACCATGGCATGCTTGTCACCCCTGTACTCCGTGTATACATGCACACAACAAACAAACAAATACTTAAAAAGGAGTTAGGAACAGAAAATAGCTAAACTATCTGGAAGGATAGTTTCACTGATATTGTGAAACAGTATTTACATTTGGGAGGTCATTTGGAACCTTGTTCGTGGGTTTGGTGAAAGAACAAAACTTACTTGAACTGAAAGTGACTGAATGCTGAGTTCTCATTACACAGTCAGCAGGCTAAGCATGAAGAGAAACTCAAGTTAAATATGAAATTTCCCAATGCAAAAATTCATAGATCATCCTCTGCCCATATAATGCTGGAGCTGCAAACAGAACACAATTTTCTGAGTCTCATTTGTGCATAGTGAGTGTGGCCAGGGTTCTCACTTAAAGGTCATATTCTTAGTGGTAATTTGTTACTTTTTAATAGAATTATTTTTATTTATATGTTATGTGTGTGTCTCATGTGTGCATGCCCATGGAGGCCAGAAGAGGGTGTTGGCTCCCCTGGAGCTGAAGTTACAGGCAGTTGTGAGCTGGCTGTAACTGGAGACTGAACTCGGGTCCTCTGGAAGAGCAGCAATGTTCTTAACCACTGAGCCACCTCTCTAGCCCCAGCGGTGGTCATTCTTACAGGACTTAAGACCATTTTGAGACAGGCTCTCACTTTGCAGCCCAGGCCTTGAACTCTAGATCCTTCTGTCTCTGGCCTAAGCCATGTGCTACCACAGTTAAAGGCTACCTGGAATCCTGGTTTCTTCCCCAAAGAATATCTGTAATTGTTTATTCCACATACTTTGGTGTTAGGGTTCAGGGTACCCAGACTATGGAAGCTTCAGCTTGACACGGTTCCTGGGCGTCCACTGTCGGGAACTGGAATTCTTTAACTGCCTTGCCCCTTTCTTGTCTTTACTGTACGGTTGCATATGTTCTCTCATCAATAATAAGATCTGCATAAGCCTAATAGTAATAGCAAAATTAATCCCTGAGCTGGCCACTATGGGCTGGAATGAAACACAGCCATGCTATTTAGAAGTAAATTGCAATAGAGCAACCCAGGTTTATTGCAAGGATTTAAGAAATATAAAACCTAGGAATGCACCTGAGTGCTAGCAGTCACGTATGGGGGAAGGGGAGATGCTGCCCCAGAAACAGCCTCCTCAGTCTCCTCCCCACCCACAGGGAAATGACCATTAAGCTTATCAGCAGGATTTGTCCTTCCCGGACAAACCAGGTGCCACCCTGTCTCAAGGGGCTAGTCCAAGGGTACCAAGTGACTACCCCCACTCTGGTTCCTGCGGGCGCGAACATCTGACCAACGAGGTTGAGGGACACAGGTTTGAGGAGCTCTGAACCAATTGGAGCTGCACAAGCCCTGTCCCCGGGCCCTGGCCCCTGGACTCCAATAAAAGCCCTGGGGACAGAGGGTTCGCTCTCTCTCTCTCTTGCCAAGCTCGCCGCCCACCAGGCTTGACCTGTGCGAGACCCAGACACGCGCCGGTTAACAATAAAGCCTTGTGCATTTTGCAGCAACCTGGAATGTCTCCTGCTTTTTTAGAAGTCCGTCTTATTAAGGAGCATTAAGCTTGCCAGTTATGGGTCCCATAGAAGAGTGAGATACTGAGCTCACTCGTCGCTAGTTTCAATTATTTACTCTCCTTCATGGAAGCTGAAGAACCCATTCGTGGGAACTAGAGCTGGACTCAGACCCCCGCACTTTGGTACACTCCTGGACTATAATCTATTTTTTCTGATTTGCTTAAATAAAACCAGTAAAAGAAATATCATTTTGAACTTAAACTTTATAGCTAGGATCCAGATACTTCAGTTTGCTCTTTTCTTCTGATCAAGACTCCCTCATCCCCCGCCCTGGAGCTGGCAAAGCAGGAGAAGTACTTAGTACTTAATCCTGAGGTACAGCATGGGGGAGCTAGGAGAAGCTGGCAGCACCAGTGCTGGGAGGCAGGATCCGTGAAGAGCTCCCTGAGGCAGGAAGAGGGCAGGAGCTAAACCTGGTAGGCAAAAGGCCTAGTTCCATCTATATTATAATTCTTCAGTGCTGCACTGGGGACGTAAACATGGCAGAGCACTTGTCTGGTTCGGGAGCTGCTGGGTTCCATGTCCACCACTGTAAAACTGGCAATCAGAACCCTGTGCTCACACAGCTATCTGGGCTCAGTTTTGTTGTTGTTTTTTGTTTTGCCATTTGGACGTGTGTGTGTATGTGTGTGTGTGTGTGTGTGTGTGTGTGTGTGTGTTCACGTGTTATTTGGGTATACACACGCATGCACATGCTCACGTGGAGGCCAGAGCTAAATGCTGTGTCTTCCTCAATCATCCTCTCTTCTATTTTTTGAGATAAGATGTCTTGATGAACTCAGTCGTCTCTGATTGGCTTTGGGGTCTTCTGTCCCTGCCCTCCTCAAACTGAGATTATGGGCATGCACCTCTGCACCTGGAATTTCCCTGGCCTCTGAAGTTCTGAACACAGGTCCTCAGGGTTGTGCAGCAAGCTCTTTACGGACTGAGACTCCTCCCCCGCTGCTGTCACTCTTCCTACTTCGGCGTTATAGCAAATGAGTGTCGCTTATCAACCACAATTCCTAAGTGTTCTTCATCTCCTCTAATTGCTTAGGTGATGAAGTATCTTTTCATTATTTTCAAGAAGTATGTATATATTTAGGAAATACTCAAATTTAGGAAAAACTCAAATTACAATAAATGTAATTTCTCATGAAAAATGAATACTGATTAAAGCCTATTAGCAACAGAAACCAAATATAAGTTTTTTTTTTAAATTCTTTCCTGCTTCAGCTTTGACAAGTACCATCTATATTTTATACATTTTTTTTGGTTTCACTCAATAACAGAGAGTTCAATGGTAGCAGGCTGGAGGCCTAAGTTCTATCTCTAGCAACACAGACACACACAGACACACAGACACACACACACACACGTACTCAGATAAGCAAAGAGCAAGGCATTTTCAAATTCTGATTATGAATGTAATTTCAGAGCCATTAGCAATGTTAGTAAATCTCACAGGTCTATACAATTCTTAATCTAAGCATTAATATTATAAGTAATGTAAGCCAGAAGTATTCACATGGGCAGCAAACAGTTATACTACAAACCTACTACAAACTATACTACAGTTATACTATAAACCAGTGAAATAAGACTGATTAATTTCCAAATGAGTGGACTGCCACATACCCAGGTAATGCTCATGTACTCGAATAACTTCGCAGAGTCCAGGGTCTTCTGAATCCAAGGGCAAAATTCCTGAAAATTAAAACAGGGAAGTTTAAAGGGAAAACACCCCAGATGAATTCATTCTTGATGCGATATGTTCATGTGAATCCTGTGCAGCAGAATCACAGGGAAGTCTCCAGTGGGTACCAGGGAGGGAGAGAATCACATGTACCTCTTCTGACCAAAGACTTGTGACAACAGAGACACCTCTGTCTCTCCTGAGTGACAGTAAAGATGACCACTATCATACACCCAATGTGGGCTATTGGAGCCCTCATGCCCCTTTCCATAGTTTTGTTTCACAGGACACCCTGCTGTGACTTGAACCTTCCTGGAGGCGAGTCAGGTTCTAACTCTGCTCTCTTTCAAAAGGAAACTCGAGCAATACAGAGTGTCGTTGACTTCCTGGGTAGAAAAATAAAAGGATAAAATCAGCAGTTCTTCATGAAAATTCAAGTCAGAGGCTGAAGACACCTTCTCACAAATCTAATCTCTAACAGCATCTCCCAAGATGCAGAAGAGGGTGCCTTCTATGAAGACGAGGAACATTTCTGAGACAATTACAGAAGTGATGTTCTGCACCTGTTTCACCACTGTCTGGACACAGCATGAACAGATGTTTATAGCATTCCTACAGCAATTATGGATTTAAGAATAAAAAATTGCTTCATGTTAATTTTTAGTTTTACAAGAGTAGCAGAGAGCCCTGCAGGAATCAAATTTGAATGGAGAACAGAGGTTCTACAAGGCCCACTCCATCAGCAATCCTCAAGCACAGGTCAGTAACTTTTTTCTAGAAACTTCTGTCTGGTTAAACAGTACAGACCAAGTAGGAAAGCAGAGTGTCAAGGAGAGCAAGAGGTCTGGCCATTTTCTGTCTGTGCAACTGTTCAGCAGCTCAATACTGGCAGGCTTGAAGTGTTCTGCTAATTGAGGTCAAATTTCAAAAGCCAGGAAAATATTTTTATTTTTGGAGTGCTAGGATTGAACCTTAGGCCTTGTACATATTACACCCTCAGCCACAGAAAGTATTTTTATATGACATAATGAACATTATGAATCAATGAGCATTAATAATTATTCAAACGAAATTATACAAACAAGGAAGAAGAGATGACAATAAAATACGTGATTTGAAATAGGACTTGCGAACTACAACTCACCGACCACTTCATCATCTGGTTGAAAGAAGGATACCTTACTGCCAACTAGAGAGCAGAGAAAGGTAAGTGTTAGCATAACAAGATTACTAAATTTAATTATTTTATTTAAGTCTCTTCATTTTACTGTGTGTATGGGTGTTTTGGATGCATGTATATCTGTGTACCATGTACTTGCTTAGAGCCCATGCAAGTCAGAGAGGCACTGTATTCCCTGCAACTAGTGTTACAGAGAGCTGTGAGCCACCTTGTGGGTGCTGGGAATCAAACCTGGGTCCTCTGGAAGAGCAGCCAGTGCTCTCAATCACTGAACTACTTCTCCAGCCCCCTAAATTTAATTTTTATTTGACTATTGAAACAAATGAAAAGCCAAACATAATGGGCAACACTTACAATCCCAGCACTTAGGAGTCAGGAGGAGTCAGGGCATTTAAGAGTTTAGGGTCATCCTTGGCTACATATCAGGTTAAAGGCCAGCCTGGGCTACATGAGGCCCTGTCCCACAAACAAACAAACACAGCCAACTAAAACATTAAAGCAATAAAATCATTCATGGGTTTGTAAAATCCGCCCAATCCAAGGACCCAGAACTGGTGAGGTATTAGGATGATCCTGTAGGGTAGAACACTTCAACTCCTGTTTCTCTAGAAAATCGGAGGCACACAGGTGTTGACACTGGGGAAATAAGTTTCTGTGTCATTGCCAATATGGCTAACTTTCGGGAGACGGGTGCAAAGAAAAACGCCTGTGGCTTCTGAAGGCCGCTTTCTACTTCCCTACACCCTGTCTACGCACACCTACTGTCATCGTTTGAGCGGGAGAATCGCAGTCATACAATGGAGAATTCCGATGAGCCACTTATTGCTTTGATGGGGCTGGAGAGATGGTGGGGGAGATCTACCCCCACCTGAAATGTGTGTGTGCAAATGCATACATAGTACACACACACACACACACATACACACTCACACACATACACACTCACACACACATACACACTCACACACACATACACACTCACACACACACACACACTCACACATTCACACACTCCTCTACCGACAGTCAACTCATTGAGTACTTTTGTTCTAAGAGTCATAGATGAAATGGGAAGAAAACAGTCAAATGCTGTCGACCACCTCTGCTCAGAAATCCTCCTGTGAGGTTCTACCCTCCTATTCTACAGGAAGTAAAATGGCTCCAGAATTCATCTTTTGGTACCAGCAAGTAACTCTAAGTCCGTATCTCCCTCTTGCTTCCTTTCTCTGGGGTCCCTCCTGTACCATCACCTCCAGTTCTGGCTCCCGACTCACTTCTCCCATCTCCTCACGATCTACATTCTCCTGGGACCACCTGGTTGCCTCTCCTGGCTTCTGCCGCACTTCTCCTTAACCCATCATCCCTAGGACACAGGTATTCCCAAAGGTTCTCTATGTCTACTGGCTCCCTGGCTCATCAATGCGGTTTTTCAAGAAAATCGACTCACGGACAACTCCCAGATAGACTCATTGCCTGCACAGACTTTTCGCTCTCCAGAACCAACTCAAATACCTGCTCACTGGATTATCATTGCCTTTGGGAACTCGGCTGGTCTAAGTCTGAACTCATCACGACTACGCCATTCCAGTTCTCGCCTCTTCCTGAGGAAGTCACAAGTTATTTTTAACTTCTGCTGTCTTCATTTCCTCAATATTTTTTCAGTCAGTCCCTCTTCCCTATCTGTCATCACTGTCAGGCTCATGAACTTTGTTATCTCCTGCCTGTTAAGTCTATGGCCCTAGTCCTCTTGCCTAGGGACTGGCTTGCCTCGCATCTACCATGTAACAGCTAACCTAATAATCTCATCTGTAATGTTCACCCAGAGTCTGGCCAGCTCTGCTCTACCCTCCTGTTTGCTTCTTTCTGAGAACAAGTCTCTGTTCATTCATCCCTTTGCTCACTATCTCCCATTCTCCTATATTTGAGGATAATTTTTCCTTTTTCTGCCAGCGCTAAGGACTGACCATGGCTGTGTGCATGCTAGGCCAGCACTGTACCACCAGCACTCAGCCCCACATCGTCCCTTTCTATGTTTACAATCAAGTCCAGGCTACTTCCGTAAATTAGCTTTAGACCAGAATATACATAATCATCAACAACTACATTAAATAAAGTTTTCAGTTTGCTTTAACTAAAGTGAGTATTTAAAAGAGAAGCAGTTTATTCATCCAAAAATTGGAATTGTCATTTCTGAGAAATAACTAGTAAATTTTTTTGATCACCCTAAAGTATTTTTGTAAAGTAAATAATGATTTTAACATATAGAATAGAAACCTTAAGTATCTGAAATAATTTGTTTCTAAACAGAGCTCTCCAATACTCACTAACAGGTACTACGATCAGTGTATGTCTGCTCTTAGCATATATACGAATGAATCTTAACCTAATATTGGGTAGACCATGTTTGAATTTTACTTGTGATTTTAATTATAACACAAATGATATTCTTTCACGTATCAAAATGGTCATTTTATCCTCCTTTTATTTGCTTAGACTGTAGGAAAAGAGTATAATTAGATGACCATTAAATTCATTCATTGCTTAATAAGCACTTGTTTATGCACACTTCACTTAATAAGACAATGCCTATCTTCAAGAGTTATCAATAAGAAAAACAGATACACACAAATAAGTTGGTCATAAAAACTCTAAGGGAAGCCAGGCTCAGGATTCGGCCTCCACACCATCAAAACAAAATGGACAAATTGGTCATTTTATTCAATATGATTACATATGAGTTAAAACCTAAATATTTACTGAAGTATAATTTCTTCAATTATAAACTGAATCCTATTTTAATTTTTAAAAATGACTTTTTAATTAATTTATATTATAGGACATTATTTTATGTATTGGTAACTTTATTCACTATTATTAAATTTCTTTTAGTATAGAAAATACAGATAATACTTACCATCTAATACAACTCCAGCAACTTCTCTTCCAACAGGGAAGAAATCCTTTTCCACCTTCATTTCTGCCAGAAGCTAAGTCATGACAGAAGCTGTGAGCACTATTGTTAGGAATAAATTCTGGACTTACATGGTAACACCATACTATAATCCCAACACTTGCCTTAACCCCAGCATTCAGGAGTCAGAGGCAGGAGATCTTAAGTTGGAGGCTAGCCTGAGCAACATGGTGAATTTCATGGCCAATCTGGGCTGTACAGAGAGACGGTGGATCAAAAACCAAACTAAACAACAACAAAAACCAACCAACCAAACATACAAACAATAAAAACCCATCTCTTACAATGAGATAGGAGGAACAATAAAGAACTCAAGCCACAGAAATAGAAAATATGATTCACTTTTAGGAATGAGAATAAAGCAAACCACTCCACAAGATCCCTCCCTTCAGAGTGGGAACCCTGCGCTTGCTGACACGGTTGGCACAGGACCGAGGCATGGCCATTGCCATTTGAATCACCAGGACATCCTTAATGCCCCTTTTTTTCTATCAAGATGAGGTAAATTATGCCCCCAACAATTCTCAATTCGCTGAAAACTGTTTCCCAGCCACCTGTTCAAGTAAGGAGAAGGGAGTGTAGGGAGAAACGGGGAGACAAGGCTGTTCCTCACACCCTTTAAGGGTCACTGGGCTGGGAGGGGGTGTAGCTCAGTGGGCAGTGCTCACCTAGTGTGCGAGAAGCCCTGAGTTCCATCTGAAGCACCACATGAAAACCGAGTGTGATGTCACAAGCTTGAAGTCCTGGCACTCAAGAGGAGGAGGCAGGAGGCTCAGAATCCCACGTTAAGGCCAGTCTGGGCATATATGAGAGTCTGTCTTTAAAAAAAAAGGAAGTCACCTTGATTTTCCCCTGATCTTAGGTTAGGGGGCAGTGGAAAGAAGCGGTGGATATTTGTAGGAAAACTGTCATCGGATGATTTCAGGCTTATGGTAAGCACAGGTTTTTTGGGTTTGTTCGCTTGCTTATTTTTAAAGATTTATTTATTTTTACTTTATATGTATGAGTGTTTTGCCTGCATGTGTGTAAAAGCACCACCAGAGAGTCTGGTGCCTACAGAGGTCAGGGGACAGGCTGGATTCCCGGAACTGGAGTTATAGATGGTTGCAAGCTGCCATGTGGATGCTGGGAACCAAAACCAAGTGCTCTGTGAAGTCAGACAAATGCTCCTGACTGCTAAGCCATCTCTCCAGGCCACCATTATTTTTCATTTAAAAATCAAACAAAAAAGAAGCCCTCTTATATGTATACTGACTTTCCTGAAGTTTCTCTTTTAATGTGGGACTTCACACTTTTCCTAGGATGTCCATGTGACTTTCTTATAGAAACACTGGGGATTTTATTCTTTCTTTCTGTGTGTGTGTGTGTGTGTGTGTGTGTGTGTGTGTGTGTGTGTGTGTGTGTGTGTGTGGTGGGTAGTACTGAAGATCGAACCCAGGGCCTTGTGCATGCTCAGCAAGCACTCTGCCACTGAGCCCTTTATTTTCATTTACGTCCATTTTAAACCATGGCTTTAGCAATTGCATTCTGCATCTTTTATTTACCAGATGCAATTTCTTACATCAGTGTACTGTCTTCAGAACCATCATGCTTAACTGTATGTAGTAATTCATTCCATTGCTGTCTGTCATTTCTTTCTGCTAGTGGCAGAGTGCTTGCCTAGCATTTACAAGGTCCTGAGTTCAATCTCCAACACCACACACAACCAGAATCTGTGGAAGTCTTATAAGCTTTAATAGTAACTGTGACTGGACAGCATCTCTACTTAGCAGGCACACAAGTCATGGACATGTAAAACATGTGCCCAAATCAATTTTCTTGTCTGCATTCCTTACTGTCACAGAGTGAATTGGCTCTTCCCACACTAATTGACATGATTCTAACTCTAACCCCCAATGTGACTATATTTGGAGATAGAGACTTTAAGAAAGTAATTAACATTAAATAAAGTTACTCTCAATGTAGTAAGACTAGGGACCAAGATGACAATGATACCAGGAGAAGGTACACAAGAGAAAAAGTCCTGTTAGGACACAGCAAGGAGGTCATTTGCAAACCCAGAAGAATGGACTTGAAACAACCCTACCTCCACACTGATCTTGGACTTGTACTCTTCAAATCTGGGATAAAATAAGTTTTAGCTGTTCAAGCCAAAAGACAAAACAAAGCCCACAATGAAACAAACAAACAACAATAACCCCCCCCAAACAAAAACAGGCCCTAGTACCTCCCAGTACCTGGGAGGCTGAGCCAGGAGGACCATGAGTTTAAGGTCATCCTTGTACAGGATGATGGTCCTGTTAGGAATATAAGGGAAAAGTTTACAAGGAAGAATGATCAGATAAGGCAGCCCTTCCCAAAAGAGTTATCTAATTGTGAATCCTCAATGACACCTGAGGGGGAAGAAAAGCAGCTTAGGATAATGAAATCACTCTCATCATTTCTAGTAGTGAGCCAGCATATTACAGCTGATAGGGATAGCCCCCAAGGTTATAATGAAATAAGATGGCATCTGATAGAAATGAGTGATTTAAGGCAGTTGAAGGAAGCTGAGGTGTTGCGTGGCATGCATTCACCCTATGTAAAGCAGGTCCTGAATAACTGGACATTGCATCACTAGATGGTCCCGTTTGATTGGAAAGGGTTAATATCAGCTATACTAGAGGAAGTTCCTTAGCTTCAATGGTTAATTTGTTGGAGAGAAGGAGTAGCCAGTATGAACAGCAGAATATGGTTAAAAGAATAAATATAACCTGAAATCAGCTCCTTGGTGAGGGTCCTATGCTGAATTATAAGAATAGATTCAGTTTGATGATGTGATCATAGAAATATGTCATTTAGTAGCTTTACGAGCTTGGGAAGAAGTAGAGGAACCAGGAAAAAAGTCCATTAACAAAAATCATACAAGGCTCAAGTGAAGCCTTCACTGACTTTTTGTAAAGATTAACTGCAGCAGTAAATAGAACCATCTCAGACCCTGAAGCAAGACAGGTGCTGGTTGAGACTACGGCATTTGAAAATGCAAACACAGAGTGTAAAAAAATTTTAAGGCCATTAATAGCATATTCTGCATCATTGGATCAATGGATTCAAGCTACTGCAGACATTGGTTCAAATACTTACACAGCTCCTATACTAGGACAAGCAATAGTTAGAGGGCTGAAATACCAAAATGTCCGTGCTTTAATTGTGGAAGACACAGCCATTTGCAAAGAGATTATGACCAAGCTGCTTCTAAAGACAATGGGTTCTTTAAACATCAGTCAGAAAAAAGGTACAGATTTCCCAGGATGCAGATGGCAGGGAAAGGGTTGACACTGGGCAAATGAATGTAAATACAAGAGAGATATACAGGGGAATTCTTTGCAGTTGGAAAATGCCATAGGGGGCTGAGCTTGGGCCCCAGGGAGAAAAAATGTGCTGCCTGTGTCCTGTCAACACTGGGATAACATGAAGACTGAAAAACCCAAACTGGGTGTTAGAGATCTGACTGAAGGCAGTGCTGCAGTAGATAGACAGCTTACTATAGACAGACAACTTACTCTATCTTCAAACATTCAATGTTATAAAATTGCTACTGGAGTTTATGGTCCTCTACCCACAGGGACAATAGGAATGATCCTAGATAGGAGCAGTTTGACATTGAAGGGATTTATTGTGTATCCCAGAATTATAGATGAACATTTTAAAGGAGAAATTAAAATCATGGCCTACGTAACAAGAGTTCTGCAATTTAACACAAGAGATAGTATTGTACAGCTGTTACTGTTTCCCATTATCAAAAGAAAGGCTGCTCTTGTAGAGAGATCAGGTGGGTGTGGAAGCACTGGGAAATGAGTGTTTTGGCAGGCTGTCATTAACGATAAAAGGGCAAAAATTGAAAATGCAAAATAAATGGCAATGAAATAGAAGGGTTGGTGACACAGGTTTGGATGCAACAATAATCTCCCAAGAATCATGAAATTAAAATTGGCCCCTTCAGGAAGTATCCACACAATTTATAGGGATTGGGAAATTATTCCATGTAAAACAAAGTGTGAATTGGATTAAATTTGTGGGACCTGAGGGCCAAAAAGGAAAGTTAAGGCCTTATGTGGCTGACATAACTATGAATTCAAGGAGAAGAGATTTATTACAACAATGGGGAACTGAGATTAATAGCTCTTCTGTCCCAGAAAGGGTACATAAAATAAAGTCACAAAAGGAACATGCTCTTAATAAGGGGGATGCACAGGCTGTACAGGTTGTTCAAAAGTCAGACACAACGTATTGAGTTTCCAAATTTATAAAGTAAGCCACTGCCAAAAATATACCAACTATCCTACCATTAAAATGGTTAACTAACAAGCCTGTGTAGGTAGAGCAGTGGCCCTTAACAAATCAAAGGTTGCAGGTGCTTCAACAGCTGGTAGAGGAGCAGTTAAAGACTCAGCATATAGAACAATCTACCAGTCCATGGAACTACCCTGTATTTGTAATAAAGAAAAAACCTGGATCATGAAATAAAGTTTCAGTAAGATGAAGAATATGAAGCCTTGATGAAAAACTGTCCCTGTGTGAATCTCACTTTGGCTGATTTGAAACAGTTAGCTGACAGTCATCAGAAGGTTCCAAGAGAAGATAATGAAAGTGATGGACCATAAGATATCAACCACTGCAAATCTGACAAAATCTCCAAGAGTCCCAAGACTCCCATGATCTGTACAATGGCTGACAGTGCATTAGTCCTGAGGAGATTATGATGTACCCTTTAGAGGAAAAGAACAATTACAGCAAATAGAAACCAGAGAAAAACACCTTAAAGCCAAAGTTCCAGGCATTCAAGGGAATAGGCTGTCTCTATACAAAAGAGTCAATGGACAGAATATTAAAACAGACGGTTGCCTTTAATAATATCAGTGAACATCAGAGTTCCTTGAAACATGAAAATCCCTACAGCATTTTATAGAAAATGGATTAGTGTAGAGTCACAAGACAAAATCTGACAGAGACATTTGCCATCTGCCTAAAAGTAAAAGCTGAAGAGAAAGGGGGCTGATTCAAGCAACCTCACATCCCTAAATTTCCACTCTCTGTTAGTACTTCATTATGCATGAATGCAAAAGATAAACTCCTGAACACCATAAAGGAGAAGAGATGGCCTAACAGAAGGCCTCAGAGAAAAAGTAATCAATTTCGTACAACTTATATCTTAATAATGGGAGCAAAGTGTAGCCGGACGTTTTGAAGTGTCCCGTGTAGCCTTCCTTATGATTGGCTGCCGCTTGGACTTCTGGGAACAGCTTAGGGTATAAAAGAGGCAGTGCCAGTTGACAGTTGACAGTTGAAGTGAGAGCGGGCAGGCTTCAGTTCGTGTTAGAGGACAAGTCAGTGAGATGGCAGTTAGTGGAATTAGAACAGGAGATTTCAGATACAAGTGCAAGAGTTCAGTTACAAAATAAGGAACCAGAGTTCAGTTATGTACCCTGGGCTACAGAAGTGAGACCTTGTCTGAAACAAAGCACGAAAATACTTATTATGGTACATTTAAGTATTTATTTTATCATTATTAGCTGCTATTTGAAGACTTTTTTTTTTTTTTTTTTTGGTTTTTCGAGACAGGGTTTCTCTGTTGTAGCTCTGGCTGTCCTGGAACTCACTCTGCAGACCAGGCTGGCCTGGAACTCACAAAGATCCACCTGCCTCTGCCTCCTGAGTGCTGAGATTAAAGGCATGTGCCACCACAGCCCAGTTTTTTTCTTTTTAAGACAAGGTCTGATTGTATGGCTCTGGCTGACTTGGAACTTGCTATGTAGACCAGACCTGCCTTAAACTCTTAGAAGCCTCCGCCTCCTGGGTGCTGGGCTAAAAGGGATGTTCCACCATGCCTGAGCCAAAGACACATATTTTCAATGCCAATAATAAAAGGTACCTATGGGTGGTATAAGACTGGAGATATGTGTTTATGAGACAGAAAAAAAGGACAAGAATATATATCATATCTAAAAAATGTTAACTAGAAATACATACAGATTCAGCAGTTAATAAACTGTGTCTAGTTTCTATTTTTGTTGGATTTATAAAAGTAGTTTCTTCCTTGACCTATAGGACCTAATAACTATAAATTCTCAGACTCTTCCAAAATGAAGTTTATAAAATATTTCCATATAATGACATAAAATACAAATTAGGCGATTGACCTTAATGTAAAAATATACAAGTATACATTAAATATTTTTTCTAGATCAGGTTTTTAAGGAAAATAATTTCTTGACACTCAGAAATCAACTGCCATTATGCATTAAATATACTCTAATGATCTTGTTTGCCTTTTGGCCACAATAAAAGCACCAATACCTTTGTATTAATCTGGCTGAGAGCACAAGCTTTAACTTGAAGTTTCACAAAGTTATCCTCTGTAACAGGGAGATTTTCCTAGAACCAAATAACAAAACCATGTTACACATTCCTGTGAGAACATTTATTCATCTTGTGAAGATGTTCATATATAACTGAAAAAAATTAAACTGATGCCAAATCTTATGACTATCCAAAGTTTAAAAGGTAAAAATAATTATCTAATAGTACATGATTAAAAAAAAGAAGAAAATTAGGGGGTATAATTTTTAAAAAACTTTATTATCTTTATTTTAAGATGTATATAAAAATAAACTCAGCTTCATAAAGTAGAATGATAGTGTATTTTAACCTAAATAATTCAAGCAGTCAGATCTTTAGAATACACATAGAACAAACAACCTTTACTAAAATTTGAAATTTTCTCCATTCTATGAATGAAATTCTTTAGTGTTACTTGTCTGTCTATTTTCCAACATCTACTGGGAAGCCTTAGCACTTCCTACAGTATTTTGCTGTCAAAACATTAACATAGTGGATTTAATTACTTCTTGTACTCTAGCTATATTATGCAACCAAGGCAAAAAATACTCCAAACTGAGCCACTGACGAGTCCTAAATTATTAAATACAATATCACTTCTAGATACCTGTATCTGGACCACTGACTGAAACATGTCCCTCAGTGACACGAGGGTAGCTCTTGCACACCCCCATACCCGTCACAAGGTTTTAATTTGCCGCAAACACACATCCCGGGAGCATCTTTACTAAATCTTGGGTTTGCTATTTAGTGATATGTATGAGGACAGTGATATTAATGAATCTGTTCATTATACCCAGAGACAAGCTTTACTGAGATACAATCAAACCTTAGACTCTTTTCCTGACTCAGTGGTAGTAAGCTGTCTTGAGGCTTTAGCCCTTAAACTCCTGACCTAAACTCTGGAGTTAGGGAAAGATAAGAGAAAAAAAAACACACACACATCTTGTTTCTGATCCAGAAACGGTGATCACCAAGAAAAGCTAAGAGAGTGCAGCACCTGCTTTCAATCCTGAAGCCTAGAGCAAGGTGATTCCGGCCTGAAGTAAACTTTTTTAATAATTACCATTAAGTCATTAAAAGCTTAGCAAATGAGGTGGGTTTAGGAAGCTCCTAGATTTGTGTAGAAAATAAGGTTTTTGTCTCTTCCATTTAACAATAAAGATAATTTCTATCAGGTGGCTACAATCTGAAAACTTACTTTCTCACAGTAGTCACCTAGTGCTCTGTGCAGGACAGACGAGAGTGTGCCACTGTGCTCCACTAGCCCACCTGAGTCCACTTTGTAACATGGAGGCTTGGAGCTTGTTCTGCCTCCCCAGTACCAACATGACCAATATAGCAACTCCTTTAAAAAAGTACAAAATTATGTGTATATGTGAATGTGGGTTTTTGCTCATGAGTGTAGTGCCCATGGAGGCCAAAGAGTGTTCGGCCCTCTGGAGCTGGACTTCCAGATGGTTGTGAGCTGGGTTCTGCAAACCAAACCCAGTCCTCAGCAAGAGCATCTGTGCTCTTAACCGCTGAGCATCTCTCCAGCCCCTGTAGCAGCTCTTTTCAAACTAGTTACACTACAGTATGAACCACCATTTTCACATAAGTCAAGGGAAGGCAATCTGGGGGAGGTTGGCTTAAGCTTCTGCTCATTTAGTTCCACTTAAAATAACTAATAACACATTTAAAAGTGGGTCCAGGGGCCCATGGATGGTTCTAGCAGGTGAAGGCACCTGGCCCACGAGCCTGGTGACCTGAGTTTGGGTCCTGGATTCCATGTAAAGGTAAAAGAACTGACTCTAAACAGTTGTCTGACTCCAAACAGATCTTCTGACTTCACATGTGTGCCATGGCATGTGTGCACCACTCCCATCTCTCTGTGAGTGTCTGTCTGTCTGTCTCTCTCACACACAGTTTTTTAAGTGGGTCATTATTGTGATGGTTACAGGCCTCTGAGTGTGCCTGCGGAGATTATCTTGATTGTATTTAATGAGGTGGAAAGGGAGCTGGGCAGCAGCATGCATTTATTCCTTGCTCTCTGGATGCAGTGATAAGCCGCCTCAAGCCTCAGCTGCTGTTGACTTCCCTCTCTTGGTACACTTTAACCTGGAACTCAGGGCTAAATAAATCTTTTCTCTCTTAAGTTGCTTTTGCCTGAGCATTTTATCATAGCAACAAAACCAAACAAAGTCAATTACATATGGAAAGACATTACCTTGTCTCATTTAATGATTAAATAATTTATTCTTACCCTTTCTTGAAATACAAATGTTATTTCTTCATTTGTGGAACTCTGTTGAAAATATAAGCCCTTCATAGTTACCTATAATGAACAAACAAATACAAGTTTTTGTTGTGGTTGCTGTTTTTGTTTTAAAGTCCTCTTGAGGGCTAGAGATATGACTCAGTGGTTAAGAGTATTGACTGCTCTTTCAGGGGACCCAGGTTCAGTTCTCAGAACCCACCTGGTGGTCCACAACCATCTCTAACTCCAGTTCCAGGGGATCTGAGGCCCTCTTCTGGTATCCTTGGGCACTAGGCATGCACATGATATACAGACATACTTGCAGGCAAAACACCCATACAACTAAAGCAAAAATTTAAACAAATTAAAAACTACTGCGACTCCAACTCCTACTAGTCTATTGACTAAATGAAAATAAACTGGAAAAATAGTCCAGATGAGGAGAAAAAGGTAACTACAAACATAACCCTCACAAGTAAGTTCAGACGGCTTCTTCCATACAGCTGCCAAACAGGAGACCACATCAGGAGCTCTGGCATGTGCCTGGGAGCCCAGAGCTGTGGTAGGAGAGGCTGGGCGATCCAGAGTTGAAGGCCAACCTGGGCTACAGATTATCTCCCAGATGAGGTGACAGATAGAGGGGGAGACAGAGAGACAGACGTGAGGTAGAATGAATGCCCAGATGCCTTCTGAAGGGCTGGGTTTCTGAAGTGGCACATGCTGGATCCTGCGTGCAGCAGGCTGAGGGAGGCCTGCAAGTATGAAGCTAGCCTGGGTTAGATGGTCAGACTGTCTTAAAAAGAAAAAAAAAAATGGGGGAGGTCCACTTTTCTAGTCAATGACAAATATTATATGTATTTAAAACAGACCAACAGGGGCTAGAGAAATGGCTCAGCAGTTAGGAGCACTGGCTGCTCTTCCAGAGGACTCAGGTTTAATTCCCAGCACCCACATGGCAGCTCAAAATTGTCCAACTCTAGTTCCATTGGATCTGATACCCTCACACCAATGACCAATGCACATAATATAGAAATTTTAAAAAGGTAAATTATAAAAAAAATAAAATAAAAAATAAAACAGACTAGCAAAGAAGTCTTACAAGGGCCAGACAAGGAGGCCAAAAATCTTCAAAGTAAACTTTAAAATGCTTTCAAAACAATTGAAAAGATAAGAGTGGACAGCCCAGTCACTGGTTGAGATTGTGATCTAGATTCTTCTGTGGCAGCTTTGTTTGTAAAGCCTCATTGTAGCTCATGCTGACCTCAAACTCAGGCTCCTTCTGCCTCCGCATTCTAAGGGTAAGGATTTCAGGGGTATGCCACTATGTCCAAACCTACCCACCTTCTTAGTTTTTGTTTTTTAATTAACTTAAATTATTTTAGATTTATGTATGTTATGTGTATGACTGTTTGGCTGAAAGAGCAGCCAGTGCTCTTAACTCTTGAGCCACCTCTCCAGCCCTTCATACATGTGCGGTATATATTTCTGTATAAGGGTGGACATGCATGTGTGTGCAAGCATTTAGAGGCCAGACGCTGACCCTGGGTCTTTTCTTCTCTTCACCTTATTTATATTTTTGGAGATAGGGTCTCACTAAAAAGCTTTGGATGGCTTTGAAATCATAGAGATTCACCTGCTTGCTTCTGCCTCACGAGTGCTGGGGTTAAAGGTGTGATCTATTGTGTCCAGCCACCTTATTCTTTAAGACACAGTCTCTCATCAAACCTGGTTCACCAATTCATCTAGACTGGCTGACCAATGAGCCCTCTGTACTAGATAGCTTTATGTCAACTTGACACAAACTAAAGTCTTTGAGAGGGAACTTCAGTTAAGAAAATGTCTCCATAAGATAGGGCTGTAGGCAAGCCTGAAGAACATTTTCTTAATTAGTGATTGATGGGGGAGGGCCCAGCCCATTGTGGGTGGTGCCATCCCTGGGCTGGTGGTCCTTCGATCTATAAGAAAGCAGTCTGAGCAATACATGGGCAGCAAGTTAGCAAGCAGCACCCCTCCATGGCCTCTGTATCAGCTCCTGACTCCAGAATCCTGCTCTGCTTGAGTTCCTTCCCTCAGTGCTTTTGAAGACAAATCTTTACATAGAACATAGAACTGTGAATGAAACAAACCCTTTCCTCCCCAAGTTGCTTTCGGTCATGGTGTTTCATCACAGCAACAGTAACCCTAAGACACTGCCCTTACGTCCTCCTGTCTCCATCTCCCTGGTGCTGGAATTACAGGTGCTTGTGGCTATGCTGAGCCTTTTTAAATGGCTGTTGAGGATCCAAACTCAGGTCTTAATACTCGTGAAGGAAGCACTTCATTGACTGATGGCTCCTCTGTTCCCCACCCATTTGCATGTGATGTGGTATGTGTACATGTGTGTATGTTTGCATGTATGTGTATGGCCATAGGATGACATTGGTTATCTGAATTTGAACAAACAGATTAGGTCCCTTTGAAGTACATAGAAATGAGATCACAGGGCTTTACGTTTACTTAGTTTCTCCAAATACGTTATTTCTGGGCCTCACTCCCGCTGCTGCTGCTGCTAGCCTGGGTCGAAGCTTTCCCAGTGCTGTATATTACTTCAGTGTATGAATGTTTCCAGTTTCCTGTTGGAAAAGTTTCCAGCTTGGGGCTGTACACATGGCCACGGTCAGAACATTTTTGTATACATACACCTTTTGGTGAAAGTGTTATTGCATTTATTATATGGATGAGGAAACTACATGTGCTCCCGTCCACCTAGGGGGGAGGTAATTGAAACCAAGGAAACTGCATCTTAAAGGGATTAAGATTCATCCAAGATCTCAGTGGGCCGGAGCTGAGCCACAAACCAGGTGCGAGTCTTGATAGTCATTACTTTGAACTATTTAATGGCTTCTACTGAGCTGCTGACATGATATACTAACCCAGAAATACAATATTTTATCCTGTGGGACTGACTATTCAATACTTGCTGATAGATCTGTTGTTTTAATCTGCAGGTCCCAAAAGAAAAAAAAAGGGAGGGGTAACCTCATCAGGAAATTACTAGAATTTCCAAGTTGGCAATAGCAGCCTGTTGAGTCAAGCATAGGCCCTCACTGAGCAAGAAGCCCAGAGACCTACATAGCTCTCATGCCCATGAAACCAGCTCTGAGAGCTAGGATCTCCGTGGACCTAAATGCTCTCTAGGAAGAGATAATCAAATGAAGAAGCTAACTGCAAACACACACTTAAGACATGGAAGTTATGTAGCAAGTGCCAACAGTGCACAAAGACAGGGTAAAAAACATGGCTGTGGCAGGTCTCTATCGGCATGTGTGTGCGTGTCGGGCTGTGAAGCGGAAGGAAGAACCTAGACAGACACAGCATTCATTTCCCACATTAAATACTTCGGCATCTGCCTAGTTTTCCAGGCTCTCTAAATGCAGAGCTCTTCTCCTAGTCTACCTTATTCCGCCCACAATGTTTCAGCACAAGCTTGTTTGATCGAATCAGTGTGACTTAACACCATACGTCTATCCTACCCTAGTGTTTCTAGGCACAGCCTATTCCTTGAGAGTATACTGTACTCACCCACTGATGCTGCTGAGCAAATAAAGTTCAAACCCAGCTCTCTCCTCTTAATCAGCCTCATGACGGGTCATGCATTCCATCTGCCCCACACTTGTGACGAGGGAGCTTTCCCAGCTATTACTTGGATGCACCAATTCCCTCTACACTCTTTGGCTTATTTATTTTGAAACAGGGTCTTGACAAGACAAGGCCTATCCTGGCCTTGATCTCTGGATTACAGGTGTGCACCACATGCCCAGTAATACCTATTATTATTATTTTAAAATATAGGGTCTCAATGATGTAGCTCTGGCTGCCCTGGAACTCATTATGTAGACCTGGTTGGCCTCAAACTCACGCAGTCCACCTGCCTTTGCCTCCTAAGTGCTGGGATTAAAGGCGTGTGCCACCACATCTGGCATTAATACCCATTATTAAACAAGCAAATCTCTGCTCCTATTTAGTCTGGATCTACTAGTGTTGCTTTTTCTAAGGGTAGAATTCTGTACTAACACCTGAGTTCAAAACATCTCCCTTTGTAGTTCTAGAAGCTATTGTTTTCTCTGCCTGTTGAATCTTTGACATGTGGCCTGGGTCAACAGTCATGTAGACCTTAAACTAACCCCAATTTCAAATATCTGGGAGATAATTCTGAATGCCTTAGAATCTTCTTAAGCATGTGCACACATGCTGTGTTTGTGTGTGTGAAAAACAAGGATTAGTTAATCTAATAACTGTATAAACACAAAATTATTCTCCAAGTTACAAAGTAAAGAAAAGGTGTTTTTTAAAAATACTTTATTTTTACTTTAAATTATATGTATGTGGAGGCTGGCAAGATGGCTCAGCTGGTCAAGGCATCTGCTGTCAAACACGACAACCCAAGCCCAGTCCCATAAGCCACATGGTAGAAGAGAAATGACTCTTCCAAGTTGTCCTCTGACCTGCACAAGCACACTGTGGCAGGCCTGCACACAATAAATAAATAAGTAAATATGTAATTTAACAATTGCATGTCTGTATGTTTGTGCATGTGCAATGCCCTTGGAGAACAGAGAGGGTGCTGGATCCTCTGGAGTTGGAGTTGTAGGCAGTGGGAGCCACCTGGGTGTGTGCTGGGGATATAACGGGTTTTCTGCAAGAGCAGTATGTACTCTTGACTGCTGAGCCATCTCTCCAGCCTGGAAAAGGTGGCTTGTTTTTGTTTTTGTTTTAAAGTAAACATAAGAAAATAAAAAAAAAAACCAGGAGATATTATTTGTTTTATAATCCTGCCACCCTCTCCACCTAACTCAAAAAATAGGAATTCTGTAGATAGGTACTATTCAAGGCCCATATGGCTTCTTAGGAACTAGCCCAGACTAATGAAAGACTCAAAATCACTAATAAAATTGTTACTGAACTTACAGATAATATGTACATAGAAAATAACTGTACAGTTGATAAAGTTAGGAATTAAAGATAAATATGCACCCTGAATTTCCAAAATGTTATATAATTTGAAAATTATATGACCTGATATAAACTTTGCTAAATCAAAACAGTGCCAAACTATCTATCTATCTATCTATCTATCTATTTATTTATTTATTTATTTATTTATTTATTTGCAGTGCGGGGGATTGAACCCAGGGCCTCATACATGTTATATAAGTATGGCACCACTGAGTCACAACCCTAGCACAATAGTTAAAACTTTTTATGTGCTTTTGTTTTTGTAATAGAGTCTCCATGTGTAGCCAGGCTATCCTTGAACTGACTATATGGCCTTAGTTGGCCTTAAACTACAGATCTAGGCCAGGCAGTGGTGGAGCTTGCCTTTAATCCCAGCCCTCGGGAGGCAATGCCAGGCAGATCTCCCGTGAGTTCAAGACCAGCCCAGTCTACAGAGTGAGTTCCAGGACAGCCAGAGTTACAACAGAAAAACCCTATCTCACAAAACCAAAAACAACAACAACAAAACAAACAAATAAACAAACTCCTTATCTGCCATATCTGGGTTATAAAACTTTCCAATGACATCAAACATGTTTAGAAGGTAGGGTCAGGGGCTGCAGAGATGGCTCATTGACTAAGCACATTGGCTGCTCTTGCAAAGGACCCAGGTTCAATTCCCAGCACCCACACTGTGGTTCACAACAGTCTGTAACTCCAGTTAAATTCTAGGGGATCCAGTGCTCTCCAAAGACAAAGACCTACACTCAGGGAAAACACCCACATAAAAACACATAAAATAACGGTAATAGTTAAAAAAAATATTTAAAAGGTAGATAGGCTGGGATGCCCTGTGAGAAGATACAGATCTGACATTTTTACAAGTATATCAGAATTGAAAATGAATTCATAAACTGAAGATTATGTTAGCAATATTTTAAATGTTTATAAAAAGCTATATATTAAATATGCTATATCTGCAGAAAAATTAAAAGATATTGATTTAAAATTTTACTGTGAAAACAGAAGGACAATTTGGCATACACTCAACGCTCAACTATAAGTACTTCAAGAAAGTGATAATTTCTCCAGAGCCAAGGGGAGGGAGTTTCAGATGGTTCCATTTTTGTTGTAACAGCAGCATGAACTAGACAGACTTGCCTCTGGCTACACTTAACTCCCCAAGGAGCTCATCTGTTAATGATTGTAAATAAACCTCTGCACATTAGCCCTTACCTACACTTTCAGGACAAAGTGCCTTGAGTATCAGATCAACCTCAAAGTCAACAGACACATAACCGGACATCCGTTACAGGATGGACAAAGGAGATGATCTGATAGTGGTCTCATCCTGGTCAAGCCACAGGAACTCCAGCAAATAATGTGTTGTAAGTACTTTTTTTTTTTTAAAGTTTTTAAAAAGTATTATTATTACTTTGAGATAGGATCTCTCTATGTAGCCCTGGCTGTACTGGAATTTACTGTGTAGACTAGGCTGGTCTAGAATTCACAGAGATCCACCCACATCTACTTCCAGAGTGCTGCGATTCAAGGCATTTGGCAAGGTTTATTGTTTACAATTCTTATTTATGTGCATGTGAATGTCTGTGTGATAGTAAGCCACTTGTAAGCAGGTGCCTACAGAGGCCAGAGGGTGGCACTAGATCCCTTGGGACTGGAGTCACATATGAGCTGCCATGTGAGTGATAGGAATTGAACCCAGGACTTCTGGAAGAGTAGTCAGTGTACTTAACCACTGAGCCATCTCTCCAGCCCTCTGTAAGAACATTTTGCTTGTACATTTTAGGTATTTACAAGACAAAGTCTAGCTATGTAGCCCTAGATAACCTGGAATTCACTATGTTGCCCAAGCTGGAGGACTTGAATTTGCAAAAATCTTCCTCTGTGCTGGGACTACTGGCATGTGCCATCATACCTGGCTTTACTTTAAAACTTAAAAAAAGAAAATTGAAGTTGTGTGGTCCTTTTCCGTAGAAGAACTTAAATGGGCCGAACACAGTTATAGGGATCCAAGCATCAGGTGAGTGGGACAGAGGACTAGGTGGTTTTTAAGGTCTCTTCTAATTACTACAATTTCTATATTACCATTATTATTTGAGATAGGGTTTAGTTAGAGATAGGCTAGTCGAGATAGGCTAGTTCTAAACTTCCTACATAGTCAAGAATGACTCTGAACTCCTGTCCCTTATGCCTTTATCTCTCAAGTGCTGGGATTACAGGTATATGCCATCAGCCAGGCTGACAATCTACAGCTCTCTATATATTATCAAGTCCCCACTTGATTGACTTTATACATTTGGCACAATTCCTACATTTATTGCAACGTAAGAATTAAAGATAGCTAGAGAGGCAGAAAAGGTATAAGCAAACAAACAAATAATATGTGCTTAGAGATGTCAAACTGTTGCTTTACCTATTCAACAAATTTTCAGCATGTGCCTATGGAGCAGGGAGGCGCCCATCTAAAACCTGTTTTTTAAATTGCAAAGGAAATTTTAATACCTTCTCCCACCCTCCTCCATGAGACCTACATTCTATTAAGTTGATTTTCACTTAGTGTAGGACTTCAGGGCTGAAGAGGTGACTCTGTGGTTAACAGCACTTGGCTGCTCTTCCAGAGGACCTGAGTTCAGTTCCCAGCCACTTCATGGTGGCTCACAAATATTTGTTAACTCCAGTTCCAGGGGATCTGATGCCCTCTTCTGGCATCTGAGGCAGCAGACACGAATGTGGTATATTTAAATACACGTGAGCAAAACACTTATACGTAGAAAATAAAAAATGCCTAGGATGTCTTGCATGAGATACTCTTCTGTTAATACAATAAGGGGGTGTAAGATGGGAGGTTGGAGAGATGTGGGGGTCATTATCTCCAAGACTGCTATTATCCAACATATGGCCATTTAATATGGCACGATCCAGAACAACAGAAATCTCATCTTCATTTACCTTCCCATATTAAGTGTTATATCTTCTCACACTGTGCTACGAGGGCAAAAGGGAGGAAACTGTGATGAATGATTAACTTGGCTTTGTCATGTGACACTGGGGTAAGGCAGGAAGAGAGGTGTGGAGTGAGACAGGTAATTGAGGATCTTCCCTAATCTCTTAGCCTTTCTCTCTCTAGTCCAGTAAGAAAATCTTCACCTATTAACTATTAATATTACAGCAATCTTTAATTAATGACTTAACTTTCTAGTTCATAAGACATTCCTAAGGAAACATTTAGATGTGAAATACAAATTATAATTTTGATTTTAGTATTTACTAAAAATGAGAGAGGTGGTTTTTGGTTCAGTAGCCTACTTCCTTTCTTGGAAGCACATCTCTATTTCTATTCCACACCTAACTTACGAGACACAAAGGCTAGAGACATGGCTCAGCAGTTAAGAGCACTGACTGCTCATCCAGAGGTCATGAGTTCAATTCCTAACAATCACATGGTGACTCACACCATCTATAATGGGATCAGATGCCCTTTTCTGGCATGCAGGTGTACATACAGAAAGAACATTCATATAAATAAAATAAATCTTAAAAAAAAAAAAGGCATGAATTTCCCTCCACCTCTCCTCCTGGTGGCTGCCAGGATTTTCACCTAACCTACACTATACTTTTCTCTGAAACTTATCTTACCATGAATTATTTAGAGGCCTCAGCTCAGTCTTGTAGTTCTATAGAAGGTATATACTTAGCCAGAAGCCCCTAGGAGGCTGAGGCCAGCCAACCTGGGCTATCTATTGAGACAGGAAGAGTTCACCACAAACACAAACAGAAACACCATGTCTGTGGCCCTTATTTCTTTTTACTATTTTAAGATAGTCTCACTAAGTTTTCCAGGCTGGCCTTGAACTGTAAATCCTCATTGTCTCACCTGGAATACTAGGTGGGATTCCAGGCATACACCACCAGGGGAAAACACTGTGGTCCCACAGTGAACCATTTTTTGAATTCCCATGCCTCTTCCAGCTTCCTTCTTCAAGCAGCACACAAATCAAGACTCATTCTTGTGCAGGGTCTGATCTAGAGGCTAAAGAATCTCCTTCAGCTTTTCACCTCACTTCTTTAATCCAGTGCTTCTGATTGTAATTGAGCAGTATGAAGAACTGTAAAACTACCAAAGTATTTGACTATAAATGTGAAGTAGCTTGATCCTTTTTTGTTTGTTTGTTTGAGACAGGGTCTCTCTATGTAGTTCTGGTTGTCCTGGAACTCGATAAGTATGCCAGGCTAGGCACAGAGATCCACTGGCCTCTGCCTCCTGAGTTCTAGGCTTAAAGGTATGCATCACTATGTCCAGCCAGGCAGCTTGATCTTAATTTTTTAAAAATTTAAGAAATTATGTGTACGGTTTTTTATTTTGCCTGCTTGTATGTCTGCAAAACACCTGTATGTCTGGTGCCCTTGTAGACCAGAAGAGAGCTTCAGATTCCCTGAAACTAGAGTTTATAGATGGTTGAGACAGCATGTAGTAGTGGCTGGGGATTCTGGTCCTCTTGGGAGTGTAGCAAGTGCTCTTAACTAGAGACATCTCTCCAGCCTTGGGCAGCTGGATTTCATATGGGAGCAGAAGCAGGGATGAAGTGAGATTAGTCAGAAAAGTTAGTAATAATCATACATTTTGCTGGTTGATGCCTAAGATTTAGAACTCCTAAGAGACCAGCAACGAGTTGCTGCAAGGACCGAGTGTGGTAATATATTACACTCACTGCAAAAGTTGACCTTTAATAAATGTTAATTACTTTTCCTGTAAGCTCAGCATCAAATTTTGATAGTCGTTTTGTGAACCACTTAATAGAGCAGCAAAGGGTTGGTCACTGGCAAATCACACGATTGACACTGAGTTTCTACAGTGGTCCCTAGTAGCATCTGGATTTCTGTAGCAGCTAATAGCCACAGGTGGCTATTAGCACTTGAGTGGTGTGCAGCTGGGGTGAAGATATGCTGTGAGGGTAAAATACACAGCAGATTTGTAAGGCTTAGTATTTTAAAAAAAACTCATTTAATTATTTGATTTTTTTTTATGTTGAAACATTTGGATATACTGGTTTAAATTAAACATAAAATTCTTTTCATGTGGTTTCAATGGGCAAATGTGGCTCCCAGGAAATCTAAAAGCACCTAGGTGCCTAGAAGATTTGTCTTGAACAGAGGATTCAAAACCTCACTACTGTGGAGACTAGCAACACTTGGGAGCTTGTTAAAAATGACAAATACTCAAAATAAAAAAAGTAAGTTTTAAATAAATGCAGAGAGAACATCAGGCCCAGACTCTGAATCAATGTCTGCATTTCCACACGACCCTGGGTTAATTCTTTCTTATGGCTCACGTATTTCACTGGTTACTTAATGACGCGGGCAATTCCTGTCCTAAGGCCACATTACTACGAACACCCACCCATGCTTTAGGAAACTGCTAACCGGAAAGGCAAAGAGAAAGGTGAGAACGGTGACAAGGAAGTAGTAATGGAGAAAGCAGAAGAAACTGTTATAGGAAGAAGCAGCGGGGAGATCAACCGGGGAGAAAGGCATTTCTAGACCTTTGCCTACATAAACGCGGAGGGTGAAGCAAAGATCTACAATCAAAACCTATCCAGAGTCAGGAACTGTCCATCAAATCTAGCATTACCCGCCCCTCAGCGGCCTCAATCAAGCTAGGCCTGAGCTGGAGCAGCTCTGAGGTCGGCGTGTGATGCCAAGCACCATCCTTCCCAGGGTTGGACAATTCCTTCAGGCGTTTCTCCATCTTTCGCCCAAAGTCCCATTTCCCGAGACACACACCGCTCTTCCCTGGCTCACCTGCCTCCGAGCAACCTCAACCGCCAGCGCCTTAGCCGCCGCCACCTTCCCAGTCCTTCTGCAGAGAGCCCGCCTTCTCAGGCCCAAACAGTACTGCTATTGGTCAGCCTGCCCGTCACTACGGCAGGACGACCGATCTAGGGGAGGCTGGGACGAACGCCATAGCAACCGAACCAGGAACTACAACTCCCGGTATGCTCCCCTCGGTAGAGAGGCGAGGCACCGCCCGGGGACTACCAATAAATGGGAAAGTTGGGCGTTGCCGAGATGGGATCCGTTTTATGCAAATTAGAGTAAAAGGCCACACCCTTCCTCATTCCAACTGTTCCCCCTACCATCTTTCCTCGGTCTTTGTCTCGCCTCGCCTTTCGTCTCCACATTCTTTCTGCAAAATCTTCAATTTAGTTGATTTTCCTAGCTACTGTCGCTCATGGAAAAGAGCAAAGCATCAAATCGTGAAATAATAGCTCCACACGCCTAGATCAGAACCTCTAGTTACGCCTTCGTGGGAGGAGACATGGGAGGGGAGAAAAGATAAAAATGCTCTTTGAGCCATCTGATTGGTGAATCTAGCTGCCACTCGTTGTACTTCTATTTTCTTTGGTTCTTCCTTTTTTCCCCGCCCAATGGGCGGAGTCAAATGTAGGAGCAGGAGAGGAGGCGTGGTCTCCAACGTCCGATTGGCAGGCGATTATCCCCGCCCGTCTGTGGGCGGAGCCGAACGCTGGATACGGGGAGGGGGGAGGTGGCGAAGGGAGATGAAGAGATAGGCGGGAGCGAGGGAGCGAGGGAGCGAAGGAGGCAGAGAGGAGTGGAGCGACGCTGGGAGGGCGCGCAGCTTGGTTGCTCCGTAGTACGGCGGCTCGCAAGGGAGCATCCCGAGCGGGCTCCGAGACGGCCGGGAGGCAAGCAGGCGGGCGGGGATGGTGTGTGCGGCTGCGGACCCTGCGTTCCTCCGCGCGGCGTGAGGGCTGCACTGATTTGTGTGAGGGGCGGCCGCGCGCACCCGCCTGGAGATGAGGTGAGGAGCTGACGCGGGCGGCCTGGCGCGCGGGCGGGGGTCGGCGATGGCCGCCTGGGGTCGGGTCCTTCGGCCAGGCGCGCGTCCCCGCGGCCGCCGTCGCCGCTTTGCCTTGTCTTTCCCATCCTCCCGGGGGCGGCGGGGTGGACGGGCCGCGGCGGTGGCGGCCGCGGGACGGGCTCGGGCTGAATGGGCGTCCGCAGCCGCGGCCGGTGCTCCCGAGGGGGTATCGCGGCGGGCGGTCCATCCACAGCTGACCCCTCTGCCCTCGGCGGCCGGAGGGTGGCGGGCGGGCCCGGTCTCCCGGGGATCCCGAGCTCGCGGGAGCGGCTTCACGCCGCCCGCCGGTATCCCCGGCCTCGAGTCCCCCGGCTCATCTTTTTTTTCTCTCGCGCCTGCTTGGAATACACTGTCAGTGAAGGGCGGTCAAAGCCGTTCGGCCCGAAGTGCTGCGGCCGGGACTGCCTCTGATGGTATTTAACAGAAAGCGGCTCCGCTTGAAGCGGGAGCGCGTCCCCGGGGTCGGCCGCTTCGCTCTCCCTTGCGCACACACGCTGACTCGGGTTTCTGCTGTGGACCCGGGACACAATCGCGGTACCTTCTTGGTGGGACGAGGAAATGCAATCCGGATTCCCAGAAAAAGAAAAGGAAGGAGGAGCTGTCTGGACCTCCCTTCACTTGTGTTTTCCTTTGGTTTGGAAGGCAACTTCACTGATCCCCCTTGCCTATGAGCAATCTATTGTGATTCAGACTACAGGCTCTGCTTTTGAAAGAATAGATTAGTGGCTTCTTGCTGCAGCTGGAGGGTGTAGAGATGTTTGGTAGCATCTTGAAATGTGAAAGTTTCCAACTTTGCCCTCATCACTGCTATTCAGAAAACAACCAACCTGGAAATATAAATGCATGCCGATTCTGGCCAGATGAGGTTCTTTTGTGCTTCTCTGTTGGTATCTTTCTTTTGCTGCTTACGTGGTCATTGGTCAAAACCGTAGAGATAATATAAGTATGAAAAAACAAAAGCCCACAGATAATGAAAGAATAGGAACAAATGCCTCTGGAAAATATCGATTCCATTTTCAGGGAGTCCAGTTTACTAATCCCGCTGAACTGATGAAGAGAAAGGCTAGCTCATGGATTATGTAGTGGGCAGGATGTGAGGGCAGGAGCTAGGGCCAGGAGCCAGCAAGCCAGCTGCTTTACAGGGCACTTCTCTAAACGCTCCTAATAGGAGGAAATGTGTTTGTTGGGATACTTTTATTTTTAGATGACGTTAACGTGAAGCGTTTAGACATTTAAACAACCATTGTAGTTATCATTTCTATGTGCCTATTTCTTTTTACATTTTTTTACTAGTTTGCTTGAAACATTGTATGCATTTGCTTATAACTTAAGAACTTTTTAAAAAAGGAAAATCTTTCCGTAGAGATATGTAAAGAACTCAGGAAATTTTAAGGATTTAAATTAAGAAGTGAAGGACACTGATTTGGTAACGGGGCTAAAAGGTATTTCAGATAGCTTAAGTTGCCACAGTAAGAACCTTTCTGAGAGTACATGTTAAAAAAAATGGTATTTACTAAAAAAATGTCTGTAGAACTTGCTGAGGATGGTGGTACGGCCACAAAGCTATTATTATTCTGCCTGAGTAAGAGAGGAAATGAACACATTTTAATGTACTTTGGAACCCTGTGGATTGTTCAGATGATGAGCATTGTGAAATAGGGCATAAAATGAGTGGTGGCAAATCAGTTCCCTGAAATGTTTGTCCCTTGGCAGTTTTTGTTTCTTTTTGCAGTTGACTATCAATTTCCTTTTCCTCTGGATATTCTTTATCTTTTCCTCAAATACCTAGATTGAGACACACCCTTAGGACACTTAGAAGAGATTAAAGGGGAGGCCCTGGTAAATTCCTCTGCTCCTGCCTTTTCTTTTGGTAATTGAACCAGGGTCAAGCATGCTAAGCATGTGCCCTATCACCTAGCTACGCCCCCAGCCTCATATCAATCTTTGTGCGTGTCGCTGACGTTTGAACCTAGGGCCTTATGATGCTAGGCAAGTTCTGTAAGGCTGATTTACGTCTCTAATGTGTCATCTTTTTAATTTACTAATTTTTTTTTTACTTATAGAAAATTAATTACACGAAGGTTATATCAGGGTTCTCTTTTAAGTGACTCCTTCCTTAGTAGCTCCACTCACCGACTCCATTTCTGAGTCTAGACCTCAGCTTTACATCAGCATAACAGGTTTCTGTTTCTCCACTTCAGAATCAGACAATGGGAAGTAAGTCGGTATTTTCAATACATTTTCCAGGAATTTCTCCAGGGCAGCAAATTTGGAGAATCTTGGCAGCATGCTTCTTTCTTACTGAGTGTCTCCTAAGACTGTCCCCTGAAGTGCAAGCTTCTCAAGTGGCAGAAGCCTTATGTGTTAGGCCACTAGTAAACTACTGGCCATGACCTTCAGGTATAATTGTGCTATGATAAATGCTTCAGAAGGGCAGACTTTACTGTGGTCTCTCTAGAAACTAAAATAGTGCCCGGAGGAACTCTATTAAATAGTTGCTGAGTGAGTCAGTGAACCACACTGCAAAGAGCCCAGGTCTTTAGTCTTCATTTGCCAAGTTTAGTTGCATCACAAAGTAGTCACAAGCACTGTGTCCTAGTCACTTCTGGAAACTTGACTGGTCTTAAATGAGGCAGGATGTGATGAAAAGAAGACTAGCAGAATGCTGGTTTAAGGATTCAAAAATTGTAAGTTTCAATGTAGCCAGCTAATCATTTCACATACCATTTTATAAATGATGATAATCCCAACATACGCATCATTTCCAGAAAATACAGACAATTGGTATGCTTTCCAATTTTACTTTTCATAATATATGACCGCTAACTCCCCTTCTACAGGTTTTATGTGGGTGAAGGCTAGGTTAAGTCCAACTCTGGAGAGAATATGGGATTTGACCACATATTGTTAATGACTTAGATGTAGTCACCAAATCTCCCAGTGCCTCAGTTTTCTTACCTGAAAATAGGAAGAATGGCATAGAGTTTATATCTGCCTAAGTAGCCCAGGCTAGCCTTGAAATGCTGTTGATAGCCTTGAGTGGGATTTCAAGCATGTGCTGCTGTGTCCTACACTTAAACACAGCCGGTTATTAAATAGTAGTTCACAACTGATGATAAAGAATTGGAGTGTATAGTATATAAGATTTGAAAGCTAACACCCAACTTGATTTCTCTTTACTTTGTTGTCACAATAGAAGCTCATTGCTTACAAAGGAAATTTCTTGCTAATTTCTTGGTACTAAATATGTATCTTTACTAAGCTACCAAGGATTATATATGTATAATTTTAAAAATAAATCTCATGATCATCTTATTTTAATTGTATTACTTTAGAGTAAATCTCAAGTCAATTGAGAGTCAATAGCTTTAAGCTATAAAATAGCTTAAATAGCCTTTGTATTAAAAATCACACTTAGAGAAATTGAAATACAGAAAAGTAAACATGAAAATTATGAAATACCCATAAATCCACGACCTGAGTCATACATTTTAGATCACTTTTATGTGTGCATATGACTATTGATAAATAGCTTTTGGTACAAAAAATAGAATCTTGTTTTGCATATCTGTTTTCCTCTCCCTCCTCTTCCTTCTTCAAAGCTAGCCTTGGCTAGCCAGGAACTAACTATAGACCAGGCTGACCTCTGATTTGCAATGATTCTTTCCTACTTTCTGCCTAAAGGAGCATTAAACGTGCGCACGCGTGCGCACGCGCGCGCACACACACACGGATTTGAACACAGGGCCTCTACCACTGAGCCATTTTTCCTGTTTGCTTTTTCTTTTCATTCTCTTTTCTCTGTCTTGGGGCAGGGGGGTAGTATGTCTTGTTGTGTAGACCAGGCTAGCCTCATACTTGCAATGATCCTCTTACCTTTGCTTCCCTGGTATTGGAATTCAGGCACTCACCAACCACCATACCCACCTTGTACATGTATTTACTTATTAACTTGTTTTCTTAACATCCAAAAAAAAGGTCTTTCCATGTCTATTTTGTCAATTTAGTAGCTGGATAATACATTACTTTATGGATTTTTGAGAATTTAACCAATTTTTAAGACATTAATGTGTCATTTTCCACTCTTGTTATTAGTATTCCTGCAATGACTGACTCTCCTTATGAGTGTTTCCTTTTTAAATTTTTTAAAATTTATTAATTAAAAAATGTATATGAGTGTTTTGCCTGCATGTATTTTTTTGAACCATGTATATGGTCAGTGCCCAAGCAAGCCAGAAGAGGGCGTCTGATCCTCTGGAATGGGAATTACAGATCGTTGTGATCATATGTGGGTGCTTGAGATTGAACCCCAGGCCCCCTGGAAGAGCAGCTGGTGCTCTTACCTTTTGAGCTGTCTCTCCACAACTCCCTAGCCCCTTCCCCTGTGCATTTCTTAAGATATGTTTCCAGGGCCTGATGGCTCAGTGGGTGAGTTCTTTCTGTTCTGACATGAGGAACTGAATCCAGGTCCCCAGAACCCACATAGAAGCTGGGTATGGTGATTTGTGGAAGAATCAGTGCATGTTAGAGGCCAGCCTTAACCCCAGGAGCAGGGGGATGGATGATCCCTGGGGCTTGCTGGCTAGACTAGCCAAAGGACCAGCTCTAGTGATGGACTGTCTCAAAGACAATAAAGTAGAAGAGCTGTTAGGGAAAAGATGTCCCAGTGTCAATGACTTATACCCATGTGGGTAAATGTATCTTCATACAGGTACATACACATAATATATAACAAAGTTTTTACAAAGCCTGGTTTTCTAGAAGTGAAATTGCAGAATCAAAGGCTATGCTAAAGTTTAAAGATTTTTACAAACTCTTATTCTATGTCTGATCTATATGTCTGATCATATCGCCCCCGCTTCTGTCCCTTGTTCCCTTATTCCCAACAAGTCCCTCTCCAGCTTTCATGTGTGTTTTTTTGGGGGGAGAGGTGGTCCATTGCACTTATTTAGTGCAAAACCCCCAATCAGGGCTGCTTGCATGAGATCGGATGGGAAGTTGTTTACTTGAGCAAGGGCAACTTAACAATGGCAGCACTGCTGAGGAATATGAGTGCCTCTCCCACAGCAACCATTCAGTCTAGCTCCTCAGGAAAGAGTGGTAGAATGTGGATGGGTCCAGTGTTCTGCAAGTAACCTCTATTGTGAGTTCCTCGGTGCAACAGCTGTGTCACAGCCATGGGAAGCCTTGTAGAGTACTCACTCCCATCCTCAGGCTCTAACATTCTTTCTGCCTTGCAGTGTTTGCTGAGCTTTGAGGGGGTGACAGACGTCCTGTTTAGGGCGCTCAACAGTCATTTATTCTCATCACCCTGAGCAGATAGTCTGCATTACTGTGACTCACTGCCAAAGCAACACTGTGTATGGGCATATTAAGTTTAAAGATGTGCAGTACCTATGTCCCACTTGCCACCTAGAAAGGCTATAAGCCTTTACACACTCTTGACTGTGGTGTGGCAGTCCCACCCCATGCTCCACTTTTTGGAATGACTTAGCCGGTGCGAAACACAGCTTTTCTTGTGGCAAGAAGAGTGGCTTGTTAGCATAAGCTTGCTTAGCGGTGGGTTATGACATCAGAACATTCTTGTGCCTGTAAGTGTAGCACCTGACATTAAGTCCTTCTGAAGCATATGCATTAGCTCATTTGTCCTTCATAAACTCTATATATGCCTTGGAAACTTAAGTAGCTTAGCCAACAAGTAGCCAGGGAAATTCTTAGTCAGAGTTCACAACTCCTGGCCTATTTCTTGGATACATTTTGTAGGCATATGAGTATCTCACATTCCTGATTTCTGTTGTTTAGCCACTAAGAGATTTCTTGACAAGCAATAATGCTTGTGATAATTAGGTGGGCAGTGGGGTGCCTATTTGAATGCTCTCTAAGCTGGCTCCAGGTAAGCCTCAGCAACTGCCTGGCTGTCATCCCTCATCTTTTAGTTTGCTGAGAGTTTCCTAAAGTGCCCCGCATGAAAAACAGGATTAGAGCAGTAGAGAAGGATAATAAAACTAGAAAACACAGTTTTACTTGTGTGGACTTGCTTTAGGAACACAGACTATAGAAGTGTGACAAGGGAGACAACTGGGAGCCTACGCAGGAATTTGCACTCTGACCAGTTTGGAGAGTTGAAGCAGCTGTAGAAGTTTGCTTCAGCACTGCCAAGGCCTTAGTGAAAGATGTTACCTGGAGGACCTTAAAAAAAACAAACCCCAAATCTTGTGTTACTAAATGTGATGACTGGTTGGTTTTGCATCCAGTGCTGAACAAAGTTTGTAGCCACCTAACAGTGAATTTGAAACAAATTAACCTGTTTGAATTCATCTTCTTTCAACCATTTCCTTACTAGCCTGTTGGCCAGACAGTGTGCTGGTGAAATCCTCCTGGCCTTTGTTCCCTGGCCTGAGTTTATCTGTGCTTCCCAGTGAGGCAGGACAGCCAGGGTTTAGTCTTCAGACTATCAAACCTTGCCTCACAGTTGTGTGGCACGGGGCTTCTTAGAGGCTATGTGGAGGTGATACCAAGAGGATCTCACCCTTCACTGAGTGGTGGAACCAGGGTTAAACTCTGAAGGATGTGGCTGGATTTTGGATCCAACTGAATTAGAATGTGAAAATAACAAGGTCATAGCGAGTAGCCAAAGTTTTATCCTTGGTGGGTAAAATTAAATGCCCATCTTAAAGCAGCGGGGTAGGGCTTTTGATCCTTTGTTGCTAAGCTTTTGGCTTGCTCTTCCTTGAGGTTTTTTTTTTTTTTTTTTTTTTTTTTAACTCTTGATTCCTGATGGCATGCATTTGTAAGACTTAGATGCTGTGCATGGAGTCCCTGGCTCTTAACGCCACACACTAAGGAAGACATTGACTTAAAATAAAGCCACTGAAACAGAATGCACTGGAACCCCTCTGCATGTGTCTATTTGTGTCTGTATATTTGGGGCTGATTATTTCCAGTGAAAACTTCTTTTTTTTCCTTCCCTTCTCCTCCTCTTCTTACTCCTCCTCCTCCTCTTCTTTCTTCTTCTCCTTCTTCTTCCTCTTCGTTTGTTTTGAGAAAGGGTCTCACTGTAGCATAGGCTAGCCAGAATTATTATAGCCTAGCCCCAGCACAAATTTCCTGAGCAACTTTGTTGTTACCAGGGCCTTGTGTTATACATTAGGTGATATTTGATAAATTACGGTCATTGAATGCATTTCTGTACCATTCTATCATACCATCTATCATAAGGGTTTATGCACTGGGTGTCCAGTGTTTTATAAAAATCCACTTACTTCCACTTTAAACTCAAGATAGCAGATTGCAAATAGCAGTGGCCAATGGGAGGTAGTACTGCTTATTTTTAGATCTATTCAAATATAATTGTTCTTTTAGTATTCTTTAAATGATTAGGGAAATTGGGGAAGAGGACACTTTCTGGGGTGGGGGGTGCTATTAGAATGCCAACTGCATGAGAGTAAGGGGTGTCATTGCTGTTGCTCTTAGACTTACCTCCTTGTTCTAGACCAGTGCCCACCACATGGAGGCCCCTCCACAGCCGTTGTTCGGTGTATGGTATAGAATGTCTGGACAAGTACTACAAGACAGGGAGGGGTGGAGGAGAGAGCTGGCATGGGTTGGATTCCCCAGGAGGTAGAAAGCTAATTGACAGTTCATGTGATTTGCTTCTGTGTAAAATGCTCCCTTTGGAGTTTGCCCTCCAGGGTGAGTGGTTTGGAGGAGAACAAGAGAAATACCAAATCAGCTCTGCTTTAGTTACTTTTGGCCTTGTACTTTATCTTTCTGGTGAGGATAATGTGATTTATTCTTTTGGGTCTCTGATTGTGTCAGATAAATGGATTATATAAGCTGTTTGAAGTTCTGTGAGGAATAGAATCCTGTAAGACCCTGGTTTAGAGTAAGTCCAGTTGGATACCTTGAGCAATACATGTTCAATAGAAGCTGTACTTGGAATTGTGGTCTGCTGTTTTCCTGGGCTGGTGATAGGCAGTTGGTCTATGCTCCTAGTGAGCTCCTGGGTCACAAGGCAGCTGATAACTCTCCAGTGTGCTGTGATGCTAAACAGTGAAATCTGATAAATTAGGAGCACTGGATGCAATACTACTTTTCAGTTTATGATGAATCTATTTTCATAACCCCATTTTCACTTCAGGAACATCTGTACTATTAGTCAAATGAAATAACAGTCTAAGATGATGGGTAAGGTGGTATATAGCTATAATCCCAGCACTCTGAAGGCTAAGGCAGGAGAATTGAGGCTAGCCTAGGTTTCATAGTGAGTTTCAGGTTAGCAAGGGCTATTTGTGAGACCCAGTTTCAAAAAACAAAAAAATCCAAAATGAACAAGTAATTACCCCCTAAAAGCAAACCCAAACAAAGATGTAATGTAAGGTGAAGACCAAGAATTATTTAATACCACAAGGGCTACATTAATTGGGATTGTGGATGTAGGTTTCTGGGAGGAAAGATTTGATCTGCTTTTCTTTGTGAAAGAAGCTAACTTTACATGCACAGAAATGAATCCTTAAAACAGCTGTTTTGTGAGTAGAGGGTCCATAGGAGCTGCTCTCTATGAAGACGATCTATTTTGCACAATGCTGTGGCTGTTTGTCCAATCTGTAGAGTTAGTGTCAGAAGAAGGGAAATCCCACAGTAATTATAACCTTGCATTTCCTTTTAGTTCAGTTAATTTTAAAGCACAGTCATTATGTGTTATCTGTAATTGTTTTGATCACATCAGTTGAAATGATATTATAGTTGTGATTTGGTAGTTTTAAAAATAACATGATTTCTTACTACAAAAAGCAATACGTGCTTATTGAAGTAATGTTTTGAAAATATAAATAAGGCAAAAAGACCGAAAGCTTATCGTCTCAACCTCCCAATGCTTTGGTAGATACCAGTACCAGTGAAGGTTCCCGCAGTGCCCAATGTTCTGTGGCTCAGTCTGGGAGACTGACGACCTGTTGATTGTGGGTGCACATCAAAGGTAGTCCTGTCAGCGGGGCAGCCTCGGGCCACGCAGTCTTCTAAATTAATTTAGAGGCACTGAATTATTATGAGCTCCTGATTTGTGGCAACACACCTGTAGTCAAAGTTTATATGAGAGCTGAAGTAAGTTTGGTGGCTTACCTGTTTGTAATCTCAAGTACATAAAGGTTGATAGCCTGTAATTTTCAGTTACTATGTAGTGAAAATATTGTCAGTCTTGTGATGCATGCTTATAATTCACTTACTTATTGTAGGTAACCATTTTGCTATTTAATAAAGACAGTGAAAATTCTTAAATTTAGAACTTCAGTTCACCAGTTTTAATTACTTTATTCCTTTATTTTCTAAAAAAGTTTAAAAACATTTTGTGTATGTGTGTGTGTGTGTTGTATACAGCTGTGTGCACTGGCCAAAGGAGGATGTGACCTACTCCATCGCTCTTCTTCATTATTCTCTTTAGTCAGGTTCTCTTGCTGAACCTGGAGCTAGGCTGGTGGCCAGCAAGCCGCAGTGACCCTCTTGTGTCTTGTCCCCATCAGTGGGGTTACAGCACACTCAAGACCCTATTCTGCTTCTTATGTGTGTTCTGGGTGTTTGGACTCAGGTCTAAATGCTTGTGCAGTAAGTGCTCATATCTACCCGGCCGTATCCCAAGCACTGAACTGCTTCCGTAATCATAAAGTTTCTTAGAGCCTCCTTGGCCCAGTTTTTAAATGTGCATTGCTAGCATTATTCTTTTCTCTTACTCACAGGCTCCTCAACTTATGGTTCCATGTGGAACTGCTGGAAAACCATGTGTGTGCTCTGAGGAAGAAGGCTGTGAAGAGACATTCTGCCAGCTACTGAGAGAGAGAGAGAGACAGACAGACAGACAGACAGACAGACAGACACTGGGGGTGGGGGGCTTTTTCAGAAGAGCATGAGCTTGTTTGAAAAAAAATCTCTTTCTGTTCCAGGAAGACTATTGCAAGTATCTGCAAAGAGCTTGTAATGTCTTGGAAAATGTTGCATTTGGTTTTTTACTTTATAAATCTGTAAAGTGATTCATTCCACACTTGATTATAGCAGTTTCTGACCATCATGTCCATGTAGAATCGATCATCCCTTGACCATGGCTTTCTACCCTCTTAGTTTCATTTTCTCCCTTGTGCATCTGGAACCTCAAATCTGCTTATTTCCGTTCACCCAGCTCCCATTTTTTTATTTCATTTCGACCCTATAAATTTTCATCCCTAGACCCATCCCAATATCTGGGTTCTGTTTCCTGTTTTTGTGCTGCTAAAAGTCAGCTGGAGAAAACCATATAATGTAAGACCTTTGCCCTTCAGTTAGCTGTGTCCTGCCAAATGCTCCACTTTGGCTTTGCCTCCATTCCTCAGACTTCGTACCAAATTTGGCACCTTTCCTCAAGTCCCAAGGACCTTCACTCTCAGGCTGTGATTCTGCCTGCTGGCTGGGCCTTCTGCCCTCTCCTCTGGTAGCTCTTGGGAATGCATCTTTCTCACATCTTTTGCACCTGGAGATAGGAAGAGGAGGTAGGTAACTGACCGATCCCTTCCTCATGTGTGAGATACTGTCATGGCCTGTTTCCTCTGGAGGCTTTGTACCATTCCTTCTTGCCTATTCCCTCTGCAGAGCCAGAACCATGTCCTGCTTGACTGCTGTGTGCCAGGTGGTGTGGCAGAAGAAAGGACAGTCCTGACAGGGTCCCTGTCCTTACTCTATTTATATTCTAGTGAGCAGATAAACAAGCAAACACACAAATACATGATTCCCAGCTGTTGCAAGTGCTGAAAAGAAAGTAAGTGCTCAAGAGACCTAATGGTGGAAGAGCAGCGTTTGTTATCTGAGGTGCATCCAGGAGTTAATCAGGGAAGGGAGAAGTTGTTTTTCAGCTAAGGAATCAGCCTGTGAACAGCTTATATGGCTTAAAGGAGCACAATATCTTTTACAAAGAGGCCACCATTACCGTAAAGGGAGGCATAGGGCCTGACTATGCTGGGGCTCCATTGTGGTTTTGTAGGCTTAAGTCTGATGATGTTCATTTTCTGTTTTCTTTCTCTTTGTCTTCCTGCCTTGTGCACCTTCCTTGTCCTTGACTCAGCTATGCCTTCCTGACACTCTGCTCCCTGTGATTCTTATCTCTAGTCTTCCTTTACAGTGCATGTTTCTTGGAAGAGTAGTTTATGCCAAGTGCTTCAGACTGAGGACTGGTTTAAGGGGGTATCCGTACAGCCAGGGACTGATGGGGGTGAAATTGTCATCACCCCACCATCTCCAAGGAGAGGCCATGGAAATTGAGTTCAGTCACACAGTTATTTGATGGATCATGCCTACATAGTAAGATGGAAACTCTGGAATGGTGAGCCTGAGAGGTCCAGACTGGTGAACTGCTAAGTGTGGGAAGGTGAGCCTGCCTTCCCAGAGAAGAGCAGTGAAGCTCCTCCCTACCCATGCCCCATCTGCTCCAGTGGGCTTCTCTTGCAGATAGAGTGATTTTTCTGAGTTCTGAGACTCTAGTGAGTCAGGGAGCTTGAAGGGGGTCAGGTGGCAGAAGTGACAGGAACTTGGGAGTACACATGACTTGAGAGTGGTTTGTGAAGTGGGAACAGTCTTTGGGGACTTGTAGGCCACACTAGCTTCAGTGGGTAGCATCAGAATCGAGTTGAATTGTGGAACACGAGATGATGTTTCAGAATGGTTGCCAGACAACCAAACTCATGCTCTGTCTATATAGTACCTACATAGAAATATCATATGTACCTGTCAGCCTGATTGGTGCACAGGCAGTTGATTGCAATCTAGCCATGTAAACTGGCATCCTTTGTGACTTGCCGTTCCGGAATCAGTGTCCTGATTGAATAAATATCTAGTATTCTCATTACTTTCTGACTTCAATACTTGTGTTTTGGTTTTTGGTTTTATGTTTGTTTGTTTGTTTTTTAAAGAAAGAGCAAGAACAAAAAGTATGGTGTGTAGGGAGGTGGGGAGGGTTGGGGAGATCTGGGAGGAGTTGGGGGAGGGGAAGGAGCATGACCAAAATATATTGCATATATTTTTTTTAATTAAAAGAAAGAGAATAGTGTCAAACAGAAAAGAAATTATGGGTGAGATTGTGCAAGCCTAAAATTCCAGTACTTGTAAGGCAGAGGCAGGTGGATCTGAGATCTAGACTAGTTTTGTCTACATAATGAGACCTGTTTCAAAAAACAAATTATAAACAAAATGAAATCAAACAAAAACTCCATCAACTTACACTTATTTATTTTGTGTGTGTGTGCACTTGCATGTGTGTATGTGTTCAGGGCACGAGTGTGCCTTGGTGTGCATATGGAGGCCAGAACCAAGTTGTGGGATTCAGCTCTCTCCTTCTATTTTCTGGGTACCAGGGATGGCAATCAGATCATCAGGCTTGGCAACAAATGCGTTCATTTTTGTTTTACCTTTTTTTTTTTTTTTGGAGACAGGGATTTCTCTGTGTAGCCGCCCTGGTTGTCCTGGAACTTACTCTTTAGACCAGACTGGCCTTGAACTCAGAGATCCACCTGCCTCTGCCTCATGAGTATGCCACCACTGCCTGCCTTTCTCTTAATCCTCAATGGCTGCTTCTTCCTGCCTTGTTTGACCTCCCTGTTGTACTTCATGTTACATATCCATTGTTGCCAGAATCTACTTCTGATGTGCTTTGTGCTTCAACATACAAACATGTTTCCCATGGTTTCATGTATATGGCAGGTTTAAAAACTTCTTGGTTTCTGAAATCATTGTTGTTTTGTTTTTAGTATTTATTCATTTATTTTTATGTGCATGGGTGTTTGGTCTGAATGAATGTCTGTGCATCATGAGCATGCAGTGTCTGTGGAGGCCAGAAGGCATCAGAACTGGAGTTATAGACCTTTATGAGCCACCATGTGGGTGCTGGGAATTGAACCTGGGCCCTCTGGAAGAACAGTCAGTGCCCTTAAGTGCTGAGCTAACTCTCCAGCCACAGAATTCTTGTATTTATTCAAGACTAAAGATCCGGAAGAGCTTTTCTTGATGTAGGTTTTTGTCTGTTTCTGTCTGTTAGACTAGAAATTGAAACGCATTATAAAAAACAGGAATTCTTTTAAGTAGCTATTATAAGTTTATTACATGTTAAAAATAGCATTTTTATGAAAACTGTTCATAAAACAAAGTAAGAGAAGAATAGCATTGTTTTACATACTTGCAAATTTCTTTCACTCTAGTAGATGATAGCTGGATTCTCATCTCTGCTCTTAGTTTGTTCAAAATGTTTTGGTTGAAATACTTGAAGAAAGCCTGTCTTACGGTTAATAGCTGGAAGAAGAATTTGTACTTAATGATGCTGTGTTTCTTTCCCAAACTCAGAACAGAGTAATGTCTATAAGAGTTGCAGTATGGTGTCAGGAAGCAGTCAGTGAAGTTCTTGTGCCCTGTTCCATTCTGCATGGTTCTGTAGCACTGTTGGACATTGGGCTAGGTAACTGAGCATTGCAGACCTTCCAGGTACTGACTCATTGTTGGATTACATCATCACTCTTTAAAAGCAGTTGAGACAGGGTCTGATAGCCCAGATTGGTCTTAAACTGCATAGGTAGCCAGAATGACCTTGAATTTATGATCCTCCTGACTCCACCTCTGGAGTGCTGGCATGTTCCTAGTATTATAGGCAAACCATGCCTGGTTTATCCAGTGCTGGGGATTGAACCCTGACCCTCATAAGCAACTGTGCTACATCCCTAGCCCTGTCACACACCCTATTTATTTATTTATTTATTTATTTATTAGTTTTTTGAGACAGAGTTTCTCTGTGGTAATTCTAGCTGTCCTGGAACTCACTCTGTAGACCAGGCTGGCTTCAAACTCACAAAGATCTGCCTGCCTCTGCCTCCCAAGTGATGGGATTAAAGGCATGCACCACCACTGCCTGGCAACACATCATATTAGAAAATTCTTTAAGTGCCAAGAAACCTATAGCTCACAAAAGCTGATAAAAAAAAAATTTCCAAAGTTCTAATAGACAAGAATGTCATTCTTACAGTACTGGCCATCATTTTTTTTTTTTTTTTTTTTTTTTTTTTGAGACTGTATCTCTCACTGGCCTGGAGCCGGCTAAGTAAGAGCTACACTTGGTTGTCCAGAAAGCCCCAGAGACTTACCTGTCTCTCTCTTCCCCTGGTGCTGGGATTATAAGTGCATACTACCATATCCAACTTTGGGCTTAAAATCAAAATAAAAATATTATTGGGGGCTAATAATATTGAGATGGCTCATTGGTTAAGAGCGCTTACTGTTCTTGCAGACACCCAATTTCTATTTCAGGCAGCCATGTGGTGACTTACAGTCATCTGTAACTCCAGTTATGGGTGATTCAATGCCTTTAGATGTTTAAGGGTACCAGACACACATGCATGCAAAAGTGTAATCAAGAAAATGACAAATCAATCATTACTCTGTGTGTGCATGTCAGTTTGGTTTTGTGTTTGCCACAAAGAGTGTTGAAGTCAAGGCTTTCCTCTTGCTTTGTTTGCTTGTTTGTTTTTATTTTTGAGACCAGTCTCTCTGTGTAGTCCTGACTGGCTGTCCTTTAACTCACTCTGTAGACCAGGCTAGCCTCAAACTCAGATTGGCTTGCCTCTGCTTCCTCAGTACTAGGATTAAAGTTGAGTGCCACCACACCCAGAGACTGAGAGACATTTCTTAGGAAAACCTTAATACCTGATATAGTCTATAGATTCTGGGTTTTATACCACTGAGTTCATCAGATAAATGACCTTCAGCTAAAGGATGGAGAGTTATGTTCTGCTTCTATGGAGGTGCTTTAGAAGGACTTTAGTGTTACTGATCCCCACTGCTCAGGAATGTGCTCTTCACCCCCCAGATGTCTTATAAGTCAGAGAGTAGGGTCCTTGCTTTACATTACAGGTGAGGAACCAGAACCCTAATTTATAATAAATTTTATGAGTGAACTATTGGGCAGGTGAACTCATTAAAAACAAACAAATAAGCAAACAACTATTTACAGTATAACAACAACATGAAACAAGACTTGACATAAAACATTTCAGGACTTTAGCCCACATCTTAGTTCTAGAAGTAACAGGACGTTTTGGAGGCCCCTGACTCTTGGGTACTTGCGGTAGAGCTAGGTGCCCTGGTGTACATGCCTATAAGTACTGCTGAGAAAATGAAAACTAAACTCTAGCTTTACGTTCCTATATTGGTTTTGTCATATGGTGTATTTATTACCTTTTAGATTTCTTCTTAAGAGGTACACCTTTTTAGGTTCTGCTTTCAAAGCAACTACTGATAGGAAATTGTAAATTTGGGGCTTTTGTTAGATGGGTCCTTGGTATCTGGCTTAACTGGCACCTAGAACCTTTTAAGATTGATGTTGGGATATAAATGAGGTGATATTGGTAGTACTGTTGAGTACCCTGAATAGTCTTTTGTCTGGGTTAGAAATGTTAGAAAAGGTCTAAATCAATGTGACTCACTCATCTGTTTGATGTGGGGGGGGCGGTGCGGGAAGAGGGCACTTTAACTTGAATAAAGGACCAACTTCTAAAACCAGCAGTTACTTGAAAGATTTGAGTAGTGGGGGGTTGGCATCTGAAAACGGCATTCAGCAATATAGCTATTGGTATTTTCTAAAACAGACCTAATTTATTTTAAGCAGTGGGGCAAAGTGTGTTACCATTTCAAGGTTGAGTGACAGTAGAGTGAGGGGACTGTGCAGCTCCTTTGTGGCTGTGAGATGCTTAAGGCATCATGTCTGTACCTCACCAACAGCATTGATGGCAGTTCCTGTCATGTGAGATTGTTGTGAGGATGGCGAACAGTTAGCACTGAGCCTCAGTTTATAGTAAGTGCTGCATAAGAGATGACAATTTTACCATCACCTGTACTCCAAGCCTGGAGTGTAGGCTTTAAGACAAAATTGGGAGGTTGTCTGTGTTGTTTACTTACAAGTAGATTGCCAGACCTCACATAACTCCTCAGTTGTTCATTATCTGGAAGAATTCCCATTTCTTTGAAGCTTGAAAGAAGGAAGAGGACCAGATACATGATAGGCTTAAACTGTTCATTTACTCACAGGAAATAACTGGGCATAATGCTTGAAAATAAACAAATGACCAACAAACACATGAAAAGATGCTCAGCAGCATTAGAGAGAAGTGAAAACAAGATTCCCCTTTTCACTAGAATGGCTATTGTTTAACCAACAACAACAAAAATGAAAGGTGCCAAGTGTTGAGGCTAACAAAGTGGATGGATCCTCGTGCCTGTTGGTGGGTGTGTCTGAGTGCGCTGCTGTGGAAAGCAGGCACTTGCCTGCCAGTGGTTAAACTCATTCCTACACACACAGCCAAAAGTATAGAAAACAGGTGTTCACACAAAAGTGAGCGTTCACAGCGGTGCTGTGTTGCAGGCTTCTTTCCAGGTTCTGGAAGTGATTGTTGCACATCATTAGGGATATATTAAATGTCACCAAGCTGTGTACTTAAGCTAAGAACGGTAAGTTTATGTGTACCACATCATACAATAAAAGACAGAAATTTAACCTGGCACATTCCTAGTTTACCTTAGTACTGATTTCCCCAAAATAATTTATTAAACTTTATTTTGGGTCATTTTAGGAAATAATTTTCAGTTCAATAAAATATTTCATAATTCTTTTCTAAGGGTTATAAGGTGGGAAAAGAAAGCAAGCTGTGAGAATTTTAAAATCTGCTCTTAGTAAAAAGTTCTAAATGTAGGGTGGTGCCCCCAGGGCTCCTCAAGCTCACATTGCTTTTATGCTGGTGCTTGCTGCTACAACTTTTTCTCTTAAGTGTACAGTGTGTTTTCCAGACGTAGTATGACACAGGGTGATGCCATCCTTTCGTAGCTAATGGTTTAAGTGCTGATAGGTGTCTGTTTTGTTTTGTTTTTATCAAATTTTCTAAGGTAAGCTCTTTGGGATCACCAGTAAATGAAAACAGAAAGCCAGATGACTCTATTTGAGCACTTTTATTACTGCTCAGGAGTTATTAGATTTGGAAGCCAGGTGTTCTTTTCAGAACATAATAAGTTTCCCTGTTTAGGCAAAGGATCCTAGTTATTGGTAAACCACCTTTCAAACTTGAACACATTTTTACACTAACTTTGTCATAGTTCCCCAAATTTGTAAAGTTTTTAATGTATTGTAAGTATGATAATGAAAGCTAATACTTACTATTTGTCGTGTCTAGGCACTATTCTAGGTAATTCTGTGGATAATCTTTTCCCAAATGGCAGAATAGATACTGTTACTTTCATCTCATATCCACAGTACAGCATGGTTAAGTAACATCTCCAGTGCCACAGCTGGTGAGTAGCACATGTGGCCTTTGGACCAAGATGTCTGTACTATTAGCACTAAGGTGTGTGTTTTTTCTTACAAACATTGCCTAATACAGCTCTCTGGCAAGGCACATGTGGCATTTCTACTGCACAGCCTACACCTTATCTCATTGTAGTGCTGTGCTGAGAGATTTGGCAGAGGGGTTGGGATGGGCTGCTTAAGGAAGGAGCTTCAGCTAGTGGGTGGTTGACTGAGAATTGGGGTCAAGGACAGGAGGATGAGGAGTGTTGTGGGATATTTTATAGTTATAGAATCATACTCCTGTATGCTGTCAAGGAGGAAGGGTGCTTCCTGATGCCTTGCAGCATGTAAAGTAATTGCTTTCTACCTCTTAACATCTCTGTGCTAAAAACAATGGAGTATTAATCAGATCTCCATATGAACAGGCCATTTGTTTACCTTAATGCAGATGAAGGTTCCCTATCACCCTCAATTTCTGCAGCCGGGTGATCAGAGAAGACTGACTCACCCCCAGCTTGGAAACCGGCAGGGATAGGTGACATGTTTGCTGGCAGACCCTGAGAAGTGTTAGGTTCCATTCATTTGTATAATGAAGGCCTGTGTGGAGAGAGGGAATTTTGAATGAATAAAGCACCTAGGGGCTGGGGCAGAGGAGGAGCAGATGAGCAGAGATGGGCTGGGCAGAACCTTGGAGAGAGTGGTGTGAGGAGGCTATGGAGTAAGCTTTCTGCCTAAGCCGCCCGGATTTTGGATCCCTGAGAGTTGTCATGGCTCATTATTAATATATCTGTGCCACCATTAATAAATAATACTTTAGCAGAGGAGCTAGCTATAAGGGGCCAGGCCTCTGTTCTGATGCTTCTGGTCCTGTTTGCTGATTGAACTTTCCCCCTAGAGAGTGGGTGAATAGCTTATAAGAGGACCTCTGACTTTTTCTGTGACCCTTTGGAATGAGATACACTTTCATAGTGTTCTCCAAAATCTGTACATACTTGAGTCAATCCATTTGAACTTTTCTAAGGGTTTTGCTACCAACCAGAAAGGAGAGAAAAGATTGAAGGGGAGGTGGTATTAGGAAGATAAACTTTTTTAAAAGGGTTTCAAAGCATTGTTTTATTTTCTTACTAGTTAGAGGCAGTTTCCAGAAAGGTACATTTGAAAAAAAAGTTAACAGATCCAGGCTGAGGAGAGCTCAGTAGATAAAGCTCTTGATGTATGAGCATGAGTGTGGGTTCTTAGCTCCCATATAAAATCTGGTGGGTATGGCAGCTGTTTAGTTTTTGTCAACTTGACACCATCCTAGACAGACCTGGGAAGATAGGATCTCAACTGAGATATTACCTGTGTCAGATTTGCCTGTCTGTGGGGGCATTTGATGTAGGAGGACCCAGCTGACTGTGGGTGTTGACATCTTTAGGCAGGTCAGCCAGGGCTGTATACAAATGGTAACTGAGCAAGCCATGGGGAGCAATAAGCAGCATTCCTCCATAGCTTCTGCTTCAGTCTCTGCTTCAGTTCCTTTTTAGGCTTCTCACAGTGACAGACTGTAACCTTTAAGTCACACCACACACATAACACATGATAAAAACAAAAAAGGAAATAGGAAAATGAGCAGAAACAAGAATTACAAATATTAGTGGATAGCTTGATGTTAGTACAATGAAATAAGTTTTGGAGGTTCAGGTCTAAGATCGAATCTTGTTGGTTTGGCAAGCTGATGAGAGGGTACATCACAGTGGGAAGCACAATGGTGGAATATTCAATCTTGTGTGGGGTATGGAGGGACCATCCCCTCAACACACACACCAAGGTCCCATAGCCCCCTCCAAGGGTATGGTCATAATGTTATGAGGATCATACATAAAGTCTCACTTCTTAAAGGTTCACAGTGCCTTCCCACCCCCACCCATTAGGTTTTAACAATCAGGGCCTTTGGGGGACAGTGCATATTCAAACTATAGCAATGTTGTGATTTCTTGGATTTGGGTTATTAAAATAAAAGTCATCAGCCTTTCTGTGTGTTGGTGGTGTCACATGGCTATAGTGTCACTCTGAAATCATGATGGTGTTGTACTGTGAAGAATAAGCTAAGACCTTTAGCAACAAGTTAGGTATGATCAGATCTGCTCTGAGGCTGAGGAATTCCAAAATATCCCCGTGATATCAAAATATCATATTATAAACCTTAAATACATAAGCTGAGAAATTGTGCTAAACAAGAGAGCAAGGCTGTTTTAACCCTCTACCCTATGGGTCTGAGGTCCATTCAATGGAGAAGAGGAATGACAGCTTGGGCACTGGAGATAATCTAGGCAGTTTTCAAGAAGGAAGCACTCCAGTAGTATCTAAAATGGACACTAGAGTTCTTTTCCTCTACAATTATGTTTTGTGTTAAGCGCTTTTCCCTCCAGAGATTTTTCTGTGCTGACTGACCCCATGAACCACTCCATTCTGAACCCTCTGTGTTGGGTTCAAAACAGTACTGTGTTGGCAGCTCTAGACTTCCCCTGTAGAATATGGAAAGCTCAGAGCTTTGCAGTGTTCTTGTGTGCTGTACATTGTACAGGAAGTCCAGAGGGTAGTAGATAGTTTTTCCAAACATTTGTGCGATGGCAGAGATCTAAAGATGTGTATTTATGAAGGATGAATTCATCTAGGTAAATATACAGATTAATGTATAGCATGATACCTGTAGTTTAAGAAATATTTATTGTGTAAGGAAATATGGCAAGAGTGGATTTCAGAAGCTCTTAACATGTAGTTAAGAAATGCATGGTAAACTTTGAAAAGATGAATAATCTACTGAAGTTATCAATTCACTATACATATAGGCCCTGTATTCATTTACCAACACCACATAGGGAAAAATATCACCCCCAAACCCCAGTTCATTGTATACATATACATATATACATTGTATACATATACATCTATATTAAGGTATTATATTTTATTTATTTAGTTTTTTGAAATGGGGTTTCACTATGTATTGCTGGCTGGCCTTGAACTCATGGAAATCTGTCTGTCTCCCAAGTGTTTGGATTAAAGGCATGCGCCACCACTGCCCAGTGAATATATTTTAATTATACAGAACAAACAAAAGAAAAACTATAGTATTAGATTGGAGTACATGGATGGATTGTGGACTTGGAGTTAAGTGGCCTTGAACAAGTAGATGAACTGAAAGCCTTAACTTTCTTATTTGTTACATGTTTTAGAGAAACTGTATATATTAGTATCTGCTGTGGGGTGATCCTTATCTGTTCCTTTTCCAGGACTTAAATCTGAAATGCTCCCGGCTCATAATTTAGTATGTGGTGGGAGAGCTTGTGGTACTAGTTTGTAGACCTTAGAGCCCTTTAGGAGGTGGATAAGACTTACAGTAATGTGACAGGAGAGGTAGGCCTTTGAAGGTTATGACTGCCCCAGGTTCCAGGATCCTGATCTGCTTCAGTGAAAAGCCACCCCCGTCATGGTTTTGCTGCCGTACTGAGAGGTTCTGCCACCATGCTTCCCTATCATGATGAACTAAAAATCTCCCTGAAACTGAGCCAAAATTAGTTTCCTTCCCTAAGTTGCTTTTGTCAGGTGTTTTGATCACAGCACACAAAAGTTACTAAAGGACATCTGCTTATCTCCAAGTGGGCTGTAGGCATCTGAGGGCAGCAAGGATCTCTCAGCTGCTTGTTACCAGTGCTAGTTTAGTGCGTGACTCCTTTATCCATTTAGCAAACAAATGTAGCACATTTGCTATTGGCATTATTGGTGTTGGACTGCGAATAAACTTTGCTTCATGTTTATCATGGCAGTACTTTAGTTCTATGATAACAACTTACCCTGTGTGAAGAAATATATTAATGAGCACCTCAAGCTTCAGCAGATCTAGCCCTAAGTGGGGTCATTTATGAAAGAAAACTATTTCTGTAGTATTTTTTTGAAGACTGAATTGTTGCACTTTCTAGATAGAGCTGATGCCTTGTTATTAGTGAGGAATCTAGTTAGTTGAATGTTCTGTTGTGTAGCTCTGCCTCTGACCATATAATTAAATGAGTTTGTAGCCAGTGTCTTCCTTGAGGAAGCCAGATGTGTTTGAGCACCTATGAGGCTGCTGAAGGCCTGAAGCCATGTCTCTAGGAGTTACTGGCTCTAATTTTATGACATTACTAAGGTACGATTTTTGTTCACTGTGCATCTGTTCTTGTTACAGAAATTTTCAGATGTTAAAGATTCTTCTGTAGCTCAGCCTCTTTGGATAACTTAATGTGTTACTGTTGGAATTTTAAGGAAAGACTGCAAAATGTTATTTGTTTGTTTAGGAGACTTTCTGGGTTTCGAAGACCCAAGCAAAGCATGTAGATTCCACAGTGTTCTCATACATTGATACACATCCACCAGATCTGTAATGGGATTTGCATTTTGGCAAGTTCTCTATTAATGTTAGTGCTTTTGCTCTCTAGTTTTGAGAACTTCTGGGTTAGTGTGGAAAATAACTAGAGGCAATAATATGAAGAGGGCACCGTGTTTGGGGGAAGAATCTCTTTGTTTTCCCCAAAGGCAATAAATAGAACAGTAAAGAAAAATTGGCTTTGGGATTGGAAAAGAAGGAATAGCTCTTGACTGTGACACCATGTGATCACAGGTGGTCCTGACAATGGAGGTACCAAAGAGATTTGAAAACGGTATAACATCAAAAAGGTTCTGTGTCTCTTTAAAATAGAAGAACTATGTATGCAGAGTGTTGAAAAGATAGAAAAGAATCTGTTCTAAAAGAGAGAAAATGATTCCTCTAAACATACTTTTTATTTCTTGAAGATACTTTCTGTTACCTTTGGATAATTTTCATTCAGTGTGTTTTATATTAGAAAATGAGGTTTTAACTGTTAAAGCAGATTGTGCTCATTGAAAGAAGGTGGTGAATAGTGTTAGCGAGGGTAACTCCCATTACCCTCTTGGCGTTCGTTATCAGAGATCTCGTCATACGGTATCTCCATCGATTTCTAGTAACTGACTATGATTTTTAGAACCTTTTTTTCATTAAATATATTTTCATATCACGTGTACTTTGAAGCTCCTCCCCGTTTCTATGTTGAATTTCTTTTCTTGTCATATTTTTTGGGGGGTGGTTAATCTTTTTATTTTTAAATTTATGAACTTATACTTAAAAACATTAAGTCTTATGTTGCATGCTTCGAATATGATTTAAAAAACTTTTATGTTTTAAAAATGTGAATCACTGTGATGACACGTGCCTGTGAATAGCTGGGACATGTTTCCTCAGCTATTTGGGGAGCTGGTGCAGGAAGTTCACATAAATTTATGAGTTTGAGATCAACTTATGCTACTTACTGAGACTCCATCTCAGAACAACAACAAAAATCTTACTTATTCAAATGCATTGGCCTATGTATTTATTTTCCACTAACCACCATTATTTTTCATTTTTATGATTCTTGCCTTAGTGCTTAATTTTATAAATATTAACCTGTACTTTCTTTTAATACACTCTAATGGATTCATTTTTTTCCTAATAAAATCCTTAAGCCATAATTTATGTTAGTATAAGCAAGTAAGTTTACTATGAGTGAATATAATTTACATGTCCTCAATGTTTCGTTATTTTACCAGGCTTTATAAAGAAGCAGACTGAGGTGAAGGTAGAAATAGGCCATTCAGCTCATACTGCTCTGGGAATCCTGAAAAGGGCATGGGAGAGAAGGGCAGGAGGGAGAGCAGGCAAGTGTGTGGATATTGCCAGCAGCTTTTGGACCCCTAACAAGAGGCAGTTCTAATGCACCTGACAGAAGCAAACTTGTGCTCCCTTCCCTGATCTGTGTCCTAAGCCTTTCTCATCCTTGGAGATGGTTCATTATCCTCCCAATTGCTGCTCGTTCCTTCCTTCCTTCCTCCCCTCCCTCCCACCCTCCCTCCCTTCCTTCCTTCCTCCCTTCCTTCCTTTCTTTCTTCCTTTCTTTTTTTTTCTTTTAATCCAGGCCAGCCTCTAATTCAGTGTGTAGCTGAAGATGGCCCTCCTGCCTTAGTCTCCTGAATACTGTGATTACAGGCATGTACTACCATGCCTTGCCATCATAGCTGGTTTTTTCTCTCTGCCACCCACATTGTATTAATGCCACCATACAGTTTTGCAAGCTGTCTGTTGAAGCTCACCTTTCTAAAGCATTAGTCCTAGCCACGACTGTCTTACATGATATCTGCCATGGTTTCCTCGATGATTTTCCCCGTTCCTCTTGCTTGCCTATGGAGTGTCCCCCAGAGCAGCTTCTGCACCAGATGTGGTATTCCCTACCTTTCAGTGGTTTTATTACACTTCAGATAAAGACTGCATTTGTCTGGCTTCTCTAGCCTCATTCCCCTCTTCTGCAGCTCCTCATCTACTTTGCTTGCATTAGTCAAAGTGCTTTTGTCTCTTGAACAAGTTTCTTGCCTTGGCTGAACTGTCTCTGGAACATCCCAGAAACTACTCCTGATGTCTTCTTAGCGCTTATTAGACTCCCAAATCATGAAACTGACTAGTCGTCCACCTTGTTATCTTGCCCCATTCTTTGCATTAATGCTCTGTATGTCACATGATCGTGTTGGTTTACTTCTCTAATCACTCCTATTCTGGAATATAAGCTCCCTGAGGTAGTCACTGTCTATGAAGTCCAAGTGCCCCACCAATTCCTCCTATTACTATGTGATAGTAGGCACAGGTTCCCTATGGGAACTGTTCTAGTTTAGCCAACAGTGCAGCATTTTCTTACGCCCCTCCATGCTGGAGTCGGGACTGCACATGCTGAGCAAGTGCTTTACCGTGGAGCTACATCCCAGGCCCAGCTTCTCCAGCTTGAGCTTCAGTGTGAGGATCTACTTTCAAAAAGCATTTTTGGTTGACAGAACTCCCAAAGTTTCAGGTTAATTTGCTTGGACTTGAAGCCTTTTTCCAAGGATGTAAGAGAAAGAAAACATTTTAAATTGATTCCTGTCAATGCTTTGTTTTATAAATCCATTGGTAAAATGGTTCCTGACACTTTTTTAACCTGAAGGTACAAGCATGAATATGGCATAATAATTTTAAAGGTTCCTTGCCCAAGATTATGCTTTCTTTACTTCTGAATTGCATCCTAGAGTTTTATCCTATAATTAGGAAGCTTATGAGATTATATCATGTTATTTTTACTATTTTTAGAGTGCTTCCTGAATTCCAAGCCAGTGCACCTGCGTAGCTGTATACTGGTTGTTCTTTGTGTATCTAAGCATGTTATTATGCTTGGGCTGTGTGCGCGTATGTTTTCACACCATTTGTGTTGTTTGCTCTCTATTAGATGTCTACACTGTGACTTCAGTGTGGCAGCACCTCCCTGACTGGCATACAAAGCTGTGGTGCCAAGTAGTAGTTGAGTCTAGCATCAGTCCCAAGTCAATTTTGATATTTAGATTTTTGGTTATTGATTGTTTGAAATTCATCCCAGTTGTGGAATAAGCACCTGCATGATTCAGCACAAACCCTTCCTGAGGTTCCTTTGTGAAGTTTGTCACAGCAATAGTAAAGGTCTTTCTTGGGCAGTGCTTCTCTGCTATTCTGGAGTGTTTCTCTTGGTGCCATGTTTCCAGGGTTTTCTTTGAGTTTCATTCATGCTTAAGGATTCCAAATGCCCAAAGTTCAGCAAAGAGACCTTCCCAGCCTTTTGGAGAACAAACAAAGCAAAGTTTGTGACCCCATTATTTGAGGACTAAAGTGTCATCATCTACTTTCCACAATGTTCTGAGTCAGCTATTGAACTGTATTGAACTGTATAACAGCACCCACCCTCAAATCTCCAGTTTACAAAAGCTTATTTCTTGTCCAGTGCCTTCTGTGGACACCATTCAGGAGCACATGATGAAAGGAAAAGAGCCATGGCAAGAGCTCCAGTTGGCTCTCATTGCTTCTTGTGCCTTTCAGCTCACACTTCCTAAGCCAGAAGCAAATCACATGATCACACGTGTGACCCACAGGCAAGAATTTAACTTCTGCAGGAATGTTGCTGGTAGCATCTGAGAAACAGAGGACAGCAAATATTTTTCATAACTGTGTGCTATGTTATGTATTTGGAGGTAGTGCTGTTCTAAAAGACTTCCTCAGATTTCTGAGGGGTAGTCAAGTGGAGATGTGGTTTTGTAGTCTTTAGCCTGCTTTGTCTAGCACTGTGATATACTAGTTATACTTTAAAAAAAGATTTATTTATTATTTTTAAGTTGTGTGTGTGTGTGTGTGTGTGTGCATGTACACTCATGTATGTGCATATATATGGGTACAGGTGCCAGAGGCCACAGGTGTCTATCTGATCCTACTGGTCCTGGGTTTACAGATGGTTGTGGTCTGCCTAACATGGGTACTGGAAACTAAACTCAGGTCCTCTACAAGAACAGCATTCAATCTTAACCATCTGGCCCTTCACAGTACTGGAAATCTACCTTGCTGAGGTGAATGAAACATTGTTTTGTCATCTTAGATCTGAAATGTAGTTATCCCCAATAAGACATAAGATGAATTCCTTATGAATGTGCTAAAAGGTTCTTCTGTATCTGTTTTACAAAGGTCTGATCACATATAGATAACACACTAACTAAACTTGAATAACTCATACTCAATGCACCTTCCAAATGTTTTTAAATATCCTGTGTAGACTCAGGCTACTTGGTGAGCAGTTTTTATTTTTTGTAGTTTTGTGAATTTGTATTTTACTTTTGTAGTTTCTGTCCACTATCGAGACATCTACTTTGTCAAGTCAGTTAGGAATTTGTGCAGATGCCAGCTTAAGTGATGTGTGTTTGCTGTTGAAGTAGATGCCCATAAGTAGTGATCACATCAAAGAGAAGCAGGTGGGAAAGAGTTGCATGCAGCCACCTCTAGCATCTGTTAGAGACCAGAGAACCCTGAATTGGTTTGGGTTTTCCCTTTCAGGTTTTATTTTCATTTCCTCTGCTGTATTAAAGTTCACTTGAACCTGTACTTGAGTGCTGATGACTGATACTGTCTTAAAGGATCTTAAAGAATGTGATTTAGTGATAACTTTGTTTCCTTTATACTACTTATCTGATCTACATGAACTTTTGAGAAAAGTGTCCAATATGAAGGTTAACTCACAGGTCAGGCAGACATTAATCTTGCTTGTCAAGTGTCTTCTATCATTCTGAAGTCTAATTGTCCCTTTTTTCTTTTTCTTTTTCCTTTTTTTCCTCTTTCAGTTTTTTGGGACAGGGTTTCTCTATTGTAACTCTGGCTGACCTGGAACTCACTCTGCACACCAGACTGGTCTTGAACTCACAGAGATCCTCCTACCTCTGCCTCCTGAGTCCTGGAGTTAAAGGCATGAGCCACCACTGCCCAGCCTAAATTGTCCTTTTTTATTATTAGTTAAATTTATTATTTGGTAAGTTCACGCAGGTACCTCATGTATACTGACCTTTCATCCTCCACCTTCTCCCATCTCCCTATTACCTCTAACTGCCCCTGCTTCTCTACAAATCTCTTTCCCACGTTCCCGTCTGTTTTGTTTTGTGATTTACTGAGTTTAACCAGGGCTGTCAGTGTGATCTGGGTTTGGAGCTTTCCATTGGAACCTGGTCCCATCTAAGAGTGCTTGGTTAACTCCATAGCACTTGTGCCACTCATACACGGCTGGGACCATCTTGCCCAGGAGGTTTGTTTGTTTGTCTGTCTGTTTTTGTTTCATGGGGCTCACAGATGGATAGACCAATGGTGCATTTCCTCCTGCAGTAGCCTACATGGCACCTTCTGGAATTTTGAAAGCCAGACATCAGGGAAGAATTTTCCAGCTCTGTTTCAGCTTGTTTTCTCTAAGTATTGCAGCAAGGTGTGTGGGATCTTCAGCAGTAGGGTCTTATCTTCTAATTCTGATGGGAAGTAGAATTAGTTAGGTTTATGTTACTGTGATAAGACACCAAAACCAAAAGCAACTTATGAACAAAGAATTTGGCTTATTTTGGCTTATGGTTCCAGAAGGTTAAAAGTCTATCATGGGCGAGTGGGGGAGCCCATGGCAGCAAGCGGCAGATATGACAGCAGGAACCTGAGTTCACATCTTTAACTGCAAACAGAAAGCAGAGAGATCAAATTGTAAGTGGGGTAAGACTATAAACACTTAGTATTGTAATTCCAGCAAAACTGTTTGACCCAAAACTCCCGAAACAGGACCACACCTGGGAATCAAGTGTTCCAATGCCTGAGTCTATGGAAGCATTCTTCATTCAAACCAAAACAGCTAAGAAGATCCTGTATGGTTTGGGGGACCCCTGGAGCCTCACTGACACCTTTTTTGGAGGTGTCCCACACTGGAACTGAGGACTTTGTTTAGTTACTCATTGCCTCTAGGATTAGCATCATCTAGAATCTAGATTGATCTTTACATAACACATCAGAGAGTAAGTTCTATTAGAAAGACAAATATTGATCTCTCATGATTTAAATTTTAGCAAGGTATGAAAGAAAAAGAATTTCAAATGTGGAATGGTATAATTTATGAGAATATCAAGGTCAAGGTAATACATTAAAATTTTTTGTTTTACCTAGGGGACAGTAACTCTGGTACATTTAAATATTTACTAAGCTTTACTTAAAGGCAGAATTCAGGTAGAAACAATTTCCCCGGGATATTTTAAATTTTCTTTTTATTATCTCAGGAGTGTTAGTTTGGAGATTGAAGAGGGAAAATGAACATTTCTTTTTAAAATAGACTTAATTGAAATGACACAAGGCAAAACAGAGGCCGTAGTTTCCCAGATGAACCTGTGAACAATAGAAAAATCACAGCCCATAATATGCGTTTTATGATTTTAAAACTTCAAGAAATGAGCTGTAAATGTTGGTGTGCCTTTAATCCCAGCACTCTGCAGGCAGAGGCAGGTGGATCTCTGTGAAGTGATTACCACCTGACACTGGTGCAGAGGCTGGGTAAGGTGGATCTCTGTGAGGTATTTACCCCCCTACGCTGGTTCAGAGGCATGTAGATCTCTGTGAGGGCATAACCCCCCTGACACTGGTGCAGAGGCATGTAGATCTCTGTGAGGGCCTTACCCCCCTGACACTGGTGCAGAGGCATGTAGATCTCTGTGAGGGCATTACCCCCCTGACACTGGTGCAGAGGCGTGTAAATCTCTGTGAGGGGATTACCCTCCTGACATTGGTGCAGACTCGACAGGCTGGAGAGTATAAGGAGACAGTGAAGAGAACCTGTGAAGACAGGAGCTTCGATTTTCATGAAATGCTTGTGTGGCAGTTAGGGTTCCTGTGCCTCTTAAATAGAAGCATATTTGCAATTTCCTACTTGGAAATTCCTGAGCGAATTCAGGTATAGTCATCCTGTACTCTTTTGGCTGTGCCTTATCTGGTTGTATTAAGAGGAAGAAAGAATTATTTCACCAAGAGTTGCTTTTGAGAGGAGTTAGATAGATTGGGTATATTTAGGAAACACCTCTTAACACTGTAATAGTATACCAGCTTTTAAAGGTTCCTTATAACAATGACTCTTGAAAGATACAAATAAAAAAAACACTTAAAGTTTATCTTGCATCCTAACCATCTGTGTGACAAACTAATTCTTTTGAGTCAAAGTATCTTAGATCTGCAAGTATTGGTTGACTGCCCGTTTGTTTCTAATCCTATTGGTTTCCCAGGCTAGTGTGTCTTTCTGTATACTTTAGCCTTGTACTTCAAGCTGAATTCCTTCGGTCAATTGAAGGATAAAGCTGTCGATTCCCGTTAGTGAGTGTGGGAATTAAATTTTCGATCTAAGTCAGTAGACTTAGTGGCAACCATAACTGTTTATCAATCTGCTTCTAAAGAAAAGTAGGTCCCTTTGACTGTTTAAAATGTTTTTATTTCTAAACCTGAAGTCAGTTTTGCTCTACTTACACATTCTTGAGCATGGAATTCTAGAGGTTCACCTTGTCTTACTTATTACACTTGGGAGGGTAATTGGAAACTTGCATCTGTGGAAGCTTGAGATACTGGGCTGAGCTAAACCAGAATCTAACCAGCAGCGAGATTAAATAAATCAGTAGCTAAGCAAAAGTAATGATATTTACATTCTATCTATTTCACAGGGATGTTGTTAGAATCACTATAATTATATTTACAAAAAACTGTAGGACGTATTTAAGCTTTTCACATTTGAGTGCTATATAAAAAGCAAAGTGTTGTTAACGTCTTTTCTGTTTTTGAGACAAGAAATGTATGTTGCATTCTCTAATTTCCTGGTGTACGTTCTAACAAATGTTTTAAATTTGTGGTCTATAAAAGTCTTCTGTCCTATTTTTAGTCATTAGTGATGAGTCTGGATATGGCTAAGTTAATAGCAAGGTAACTGAACTGTGTGTGCTAAGTGCTTGCCTGCATATCCTTCTGGCCTCTCCACTTTCAGGGTTGAGTTACTGTTTACAGTAACACATTTCACCATGGCTGGACAGTCTGAATCAGTTTGCCTGTTGTCTGGCCATCTTGTGCCCAGAATTTGTCTGGTTCTACCTCTCCTCCACCCATCCCTTTTATCTTAAATTTCAAGAGGGATGGTCTAATGGGAAAGATTAGCTGTTTAGTAGTCAGAACCGGATTGTTCTTGTTCTGTGGCATACATTTGAGAACCACAAATGATAAGTGAGCACTCCGCTGGCTCTGGATTCCCCTTGTGTGATCATACATGGGATTGTTTCTCTCTGATTTGGACTGTTTTGTTTGCTGTTGGCTAACACAGTTGAATTTTTAACAGTGTTTGGTTGTGCTTTGTGTACATTGTGCACTTTCAGTGGGGCTTTCAGTGGGGCTGAGGCTCTCAAGCCTTATACCAGTAGTTTTCCAGCTTCACTGGGATGCATGTAGCCATGAGCTTATCACACACCAAGACAATCTGATACATGTAGGTTTTGCCATTTCTAGATTGTAGAATTTGAAGACCTAAGGATTTGAACTGGTGGCTTTTCAGGGGTGGGTGGAACTCTGCTTTTCACAAGGTGGGTCTTTGTTGTTCATGGTTACATTTTGTTATGTTTAGAAATGAATGAACATGACATATAGAAGCAGAATTCTGAATATGTAAGTGGGACAGTTGCCAGTGGCTTCTGGAATGTTTGAAAATGGCTCTCATTTTATCATACAACTTGAAAAAGCGTCCTTTGACAGGCACCTTGTTTTTTTAAAAGATCCTTAAAAGCCAGCAATAACATGCTTTGATACTAGGAACTTAAAACAAACAGGCAGTTTCTGATGTTAAGCTGAATTTGTTTGATTTTTCAGGTCAAATAAATGAAGACTGTTTCTGAGACTAGTGTGTGGTATATTATGTGCGGATATAGGAATCTTCCAAACGTTTTGACTGTTGGTTCTATAACAGTACGTTTATGGAATGTGCTACCTAGTTTGTTTGTTTTTTTTAAAACTTGTCTCCTGTGTGTTAAAATATTGTTTAATATTTTGATTGCTTTTTTATTTTCTTGAAAAGGTATACATTTAATCTTTATTAATTGTACTGTGTTTTATATATTTTTCTCAGAACACTGGGTATTGGTGTGAAAATTACATGGCTGATCTTGCTTACAAAGTTTGGGACCTAATAGGTCATTTCTCTTGTATTCTTTGGAATGAAAACTTATTCTAAAACATTTGTAGATCTTTACTATAGGAGGAACCTGAGTGGGAAAAGAATCCTTGCTTAGTTCTGAATTTATGTAGGTAAGGATTTGTGACTGCTGGAGATAAAGGGATGATGGTATGGCTCAGTACTTCATTCAGTGCACAGCTTCCACTCGTCAGTGGCCTGTGTAACAGATGCTGGAAACCCCAAGACAAATCCTTGCTCTCAAAGGATAGGCTTGTATGAGAATCAGTGAGCAGCAGTGTCCGGAATCTCATCTACACTGAGAGCATGCAGAGAGCACAATAGAGAAAACCCTTTAGACTCCAGCCAGGACAGGAAGGGAGGCAGGGACTGGACATGGTTCCACAGGGAAACCGCTCCTCTCTCAGGCTCCTTCTGCAGTTACTTGTCTGTGACATTTTTCCAGCAGTTTGTGATTGTTGAAGGTTGACATGGAAATTATGACCAAATTTTTCTTGGTGTGTTTCTGTAACTACATGTTTAATTTTTTTTCTTTTCTGATATATTTTTGCTATTGAAGATGGGCAGTGTTTGTATTCTCTGATGGTTGTGCAGTGTGTATCAATGTTAAGTCTGAAGCTGCCACCTCCCTAGATCTAGCTTTCGTAGGGAGCATGCTTTAATTTTTTAAAATTGCTTGACAGTTTCATACATTTTTATAATAAATTTTAGTCATTTTGACTTCCACTTCCTTCCCTCCCTACCTCGCATTGGTACCCTTCTGTCTTCTTTCTGTATGTGGCCACTGAGTTTACTAAGTCACTTACCCAAGTGTGGGTGGAGCTTATGTTATATAGAACAAGGACATCTGATCTGTGACTACACCATTGTGGAAGATGGCACCCTTCCCTCAGAGAAGAGTATTCTAAATGGCAAATGCTCCTTTGTTCTTGTCTAAAGTCTTTGGGTGGTTTCCTCACCCCAGGAGATCATGGTGAGTCCCATCTCCACCCTACACATCATCTTTGGGGTGCTTTATTAGCCCCTCTATTTAGAAAGCTTCTTGGCTGATGGCCTTTTTTCAGGCTGCTTTCCTTCTTCCCTGCTGCCTACTTGGACTTGCTCTACTGTTGCATGAAGCCAGCAGCATTAGTCTCTTCCTCTCCTAAATATGACCTTTCTTGAACCTTTAAGCTCTTCGTGTGAGGAACAGAGTAACTGATTAAAGCCGAGATTTGTCAGTTTGAGAATTTTGTTACAATTGCAAGGAGATAATTCTGACAACAGAAGTTGACCTTTGAAGCTTTTTACTCTGCATAAAGCAGTGGTCCAGATGCTTTATTTCTGTTAAAACTCATATAATTAGCCGGGTGTGCTAGATCATGCCTTTACTCCCAGCAGGCACTGGAGAGGCAGAGGCAAGTGGATCTCTGTAAGTTTGAGGCCAGCCTTGTTTACATAGTGAGTTCCAGGATAGCCAGAGCTACATAGAGAGACCCTCATTTAGTTTACTGTAAACAAAACCCCTCATTTAGTTTACTGCAAGGAGAAGGAGAAAGTAGCCTCCGTTCCAAATTCATTAAGGACAGATGGAAATTATAGCTGCATAGCAGAGTTGGGGGAGAAAATTACTGAGAAGACACTGAGGAAAGCTCTTCCAAAACTCACTGTTTTAGTCTACTTGGGCTGCTGAAACAAAATGCTGTGGTCTGGACTCCTTAAGTAGCCATCGTCTTACTGCATGCTCTTGCCAGAGGAAGATGAGCAAGAGGGGAGGAGACACCATTGCTCTGGTGTCCATGTAAAGGCTCCAGTCTTCTTCAGGAGAGCCCTTACCAAATTGTCTACCAAGGGCCAGATCTCCAAATATCATCACCCTGGTGGGTAGGATTTCGTGTGTGTGTGTGTGTGTGTGTGTGTGTGTGTGTGTGTGTTCGCGTGCGCGTGCGTGCACGCTGAGTGGGACTAACATTGAGCTAACAGCAGTCTTGCTGAAGGCAGACCAAGGGCTTATACATCAAAAATGAAGGGTTTGAGTTATCAAGAGTGATCAGCTGTCAAGGTGAGGAGAGTCTTTATAAACTGCTTTAGCAGGATATCTCTAAAATCCACCTACACATGTGAGGAGGACAAGAGGGCATGAGGAAGGTGGGCGTGGTTGAGAAGGCTTACCAAGGCCAGGCTAAAGTTTGGTCAAGAGAGTTTTGTCAGGATTAGGAACTCTCTGGGTTCAGTACCACTTCTGTTTAACCTTCATTTTATAATAAAACTTAGAAAGAATATCTGTAACACACATGGAATCCACAATCTGGGAAAATTGGAGCTGGAATGCTTTGTCTGATTATGTTGAACTTGCCACTGTCACCTGACTGCACTGCCTGTGGTAGCTCAGTTCATTCTTACTGACTGCTGTGAAAATGGAGAGATGTGTGCCTCTGAGGACAGCCCCCTGGTGTTACTGCTGCCAGTGCCATCCCAAAGGTGCATGGATTCCTCCTGGAGCAGCATCCTTAGGTGTACTGCAGCATGAGTTTAAGCTGTTAGCCACTTTATTGAAATGGAACACAGATGGTACATCTTCAACAGTCTATATACAATTCTGTTTCCTTTAAATAGTCATCAGAAGAACTTTTTTTTTTCAAGATTGCTGTATATTGCCTCTTGTAGTCATAGGAGAGAAATGAAAAATAGGACTTCAGATGTTATCAATGTAAAGTTTAATTTTGATCAATAATCGACAGTCTATTTTCATGAAAAATTCTTTAAATATGGGTTATTTATCCAGTAAGCCCTGTGAATCAGCTGTTTTCTAAATGGTTATTGGTGATTATTTTTGAATGATTTCACTCAATTTTCTGAGAGTCATAAAAAGGGAGTGATTTCTGTAGCTTCAGTTTTCTGGAGCATCTGTAGTACACATTAAGAGAAGAAACTGGCTTCCTGGCACATACCTATTATCCCATACTTGGGAGGCTGAAGCAGGAGGATCTCAAGTATGAACCATAAGAGATCTTATCTCACATCTCTCTCTGATACAGGGGGTGGTGGCTTAGATAGCAAGGATGCTGTCCTTGACCATAAGAATCTTATAGGCTGGGCATTGTGGCACTTGCCTTTAATCTCTGAAAACCAAAACAAACAAACAAATTAAAGAATCTTACATTCTTTCATCCTACCTCCATTCATTCTCTCTCTCTCTCTCTCTCTCTCTCTCTCCCTCCTTCCCCCTTCTTCCTCCCCCCTCCTTTTCCCTCTCTACAAAGCCCTGGCTGCCCTGGAACTCAATACATAGACCAGGCTTGGCCTCAGAATCACAGAGATCCTCCTGCCTCTGCCTCCCCAGTGCTGGGATTGAAAGTGCTTACTTACATTCTTTATGTCTGGAGTAGAGCTGTTTTAGATGTGATTGCTGACACCTGAGATAGAAATAAGAGTGCACATGTTAATTGTGTGCCCTGTCACTCACTGCATTACTCTCCCAACCCCTCCTCTGTTTTGTATTTAAATGTGGTGGGTTAGTCTTGTGTACTCCCTCTCCCCCCCACCTCTAGAATATTATCCTCAACTGTATCTGTGCAGCACTTCTAATCTAATTCCTTCTTGTTTGACCTTCATTCTGTGAAGAGGTGAGAGACCGGGCTTAGGGAGGTAGGTACACAGGGTTCCTTTGTTTGATCTAATGCACATGGAAGAAGTAACTGAATCATTGTTCAAGCTTTAGATTGTTAGTTGGTATTTGCAGTCTACCCAGCTTTTAATGTTTTGCTTTGTTTTCTTCTATCTTTTCTAAAGTAAAATACCACATAAAGTTTGCACTTGGTGAGCAAACTTAATGGTCATGTATTGATTATGTGACCATAGCCTATTCTATACTGTTGAACATATAACAAGATTCTTGCTTGCTCTCACTCTCACTCTTTCTGTTTTTGAGACAAGATTTTGTTGTATAGCCCTTGAACTCTCACAGTTCTGCCTTTATCTCCCAAGTGCTGAGATATAGGTGTGTGCCACTGTGCCTGACTTCATGAGCTGGCGATGGCTCAGTGGGTAAAGGAGCTTGCTCCCGAGCTCCATGCCCTGAATCAATCCTTGGGACCTACAGAGTGGAAGGAGAGAACTGACTTCCACAGGTTACCCTCTGACCTCCACACATATAATCAATCAGTCGATCGGTGTGATTTAATTTTTTTGATGATGCCATGTAACTGTTGACATACATTCCTTAGCTTTGGATTTTTTTTCAAGCAGATTAATAGATGATAAATTATTGGGTACAATAATTTTCTACTTTTGATACATAGCTGTCAGGTTGCTTTCCTTAGCAGTTGTCATAATTGGCCCTCACACCAGCAGTGACTATCAGAAATCTCTATTGATTTTTGTGGTCGTTATTTGTTGGTTTGAGGCAAGTTTTTCAAGTTAAAGTGAGTTTAAGTAAGTTGACTATAGATTTCTAAGTAAACTTTTCCTCTAACAAAGATTTGGTAAAATCATTATAACTTTCAAGCACATGAAAGCTTTGTCAGAGAGGAAGACAAGGGTTAGTTTTGTAATGTCACATTTACAGGATGATTTTTAATGCTGTGTGTCAGATGAATGGACTTCTCTTCCCTTCAGTAACAACAAGTACCTTTCAGAATCTTTTCAGACTTGGAATTTGTTAACTTAGTAGTTTGAATTTTGCAAAAATGAAATTCAATGCAGCTGATTCTTGAGAGAACAGTCCTGCTAAAAGTGTAATTATAGATACATTAGGTTGTATTTAAACATGTTTACATAAATATCAAATTAGCTTATATGAAGTGTTTGATAGTAGAAGAATTTGAACCTTTCCAAATAAATATAAAATTAAGAAAACCTTGGGATTTTTTTTTCTTTTGAGTCATATTGTCTTTGTGTTTTTTGTTTTTTAAATCAGAAACTTCCAGATTTTCTTTTCTCTGCTTTAATGGGTCATGTAAAGAAAAGAACAGTCCCTGGTGGAGGTGACTGGCAGTGCTTCAGCTTTCTCCATTTTCTCAACTCCAAATTGATTATCATGTAAATTGTTCAAGAGAAGTGCAATGACATACTGGAATCTTTATCTGTTGCCTTCTAAAATAATCTGGTTTTCTGTTGTATTTTAGTGCTGCTAATGCTTTTAACTTTTTTAGTCCTAAACATTTCAAATGCATAGAGGTCCTTTATGTCAGTTAGCAGAGCACAATTGTTTTTGTAAATGACTATTTTTCTTTACTTTCGCACATGATAAACAGTGACTTTTGCTGATGTTACAAGTAGTATACCCCTCTTCCTCTTGGACTTCACCCATTCATAAGCATTGGTAAATAATCTTAAGCTGTAGCAGGAGGCAATAGCATCTATGTCTGCGCAGAATATACCTTTGCACATTTCCTGTTCCTGATTATACAAATGTTTAACAGTCTAGCAGAGTCTTAAGAGGTTACAAAGTATCTCCATTGAGTTTTCCACAGGTTCTAACTGGCATTAAGAGTTGGGTATATCGGACTGGAGAGTCTAATTGCCATTGCTTCTCATAGTGGCACCACATCTGTAAAAAGTCAACTATGTGAAATGTTTGCAAGCTTCTTTATTATGTATCTATTACATATTCATTGTATATATAGTTAGTGTCATTCCAGTGACTATCGAGTTGTCTAATGTCCATGTAATTCCAGTGACTGTTGAATTGTCAAATATTTTACAATTTACAATTTATTTTTAGTGTGTGTATGTATGTGTGTCTGTGCATGGGTGTCCAGAGAGGCCAGAAGTCATCAGATTCCCTGGAGCTAGAGTTACAGGCAGTCGTGAGCCACCTGAGATGGGTGCTGGGACCTGAACTCAGGTACTCTGCAGGAGCTGCATGTGTTTTTAATTATGGGGCCATCTCTCCATCCCCTATTGGCTCATTTTAAAAAGCAGTACACTCATGTTTCATTTCCTTTTATCATGCTTTGTCAGCCTATATGATGCATTCATGTTACAATTGGCACACTTTTATTGAAATAAAGCCAAGAATCTGATAGGAGGTCTTCTTCTGGAATAGCTGAATAAAGACTCCCAAACCTTTCAGGGCTAAGCTGTAACTCCAGGCTTGGGTGCTGGTCTGATTTTTTTTTGAAAACAAAAAGCATAGATAGTAGTTTTGTATGTTACTGTGCGGTAGTAGGTGATTCAGAAGTGAAAATAAGAGCTTCAAAGCAGGGACTCTGGAACCCTTTTTCTCTTAGCAGACACTCCTGTCTCTTCTCTGCTGTCCCTTACTTGTCACCTTGGTGTCTCAGCTGTGCTCTGTTCCCTAGTGAATTCTCTTTTTCAAATATTAGAATAAGGGTAATTTAGAAGAACTAAAGTTAAAATCTGCTTGGAGCAGTGCTCTAGGCAAGAAACCCCAGCATTCCTTTGTGGGAGGTAAGCTGGAAGAAAGATGCCAGTAAGTGTTGCCAAGTGACCTGCTGACAGCTGGGCCTGACAGTGATTGCTGGGCACTGGTCCTTCCTGTCTCCTTGCTTCCCATAGGCTTCCCCCCCAACCCCCAACACACACACATTCTGCATGAAGTACGTATTCCTTTTTAGACAGGGACTTGAGCGTTCACTAATTTTCAAGACACAATGTTGTCTCTAAATCTCTTCACCCTTGCTCCTTTTAACTGAGACTCTGCTCTGTAGTTTTTAGATCTAATTTGTAGTCTGCTGTGTGCTTTTTGGAGCACATACAGAAACCACATGACAACACGGCATTGATCAGGTTGGCTGTATGTTTAGGAGTTGTCAGTTCTTTTGTCTGTTTATTGCTTGATTTTCAATATCTTTTCTCTGAATTTCTAAAGAGCTTTGTATACCTTCTGCCTGTATGTGTAATCTTACGGGGTGACATTCTGCTCTTTGTCCATCTGCTCAAATAGCCACCAAAAGAGTGGAATTTGGTATGTGTCTCACTGCACAGGATACAGTCTCTGTTTCTGCTCATTGCAGTTTCTGAAAAAGATTAGGGCTTTTCTTTCAAGGTGGTGTTGTTCTTTACAATTTCATGCACGTACACTATGTATTCTGGTCCCTCCCTGCCTCTCCTGTTTCCCTACTGTCCCTACACACTCCTTCTTCTTACTACAAATATCTTTTTCCTATTTATTAGTTTTGGTTTTGTTTGTTGTCCTACAGAGTTTAACTAGGCCTGAATTTGCTAAAAACCATTAGAGCCTGATGGGCTCACTGTTGCTCTGCTCTGATGGACTCACAGCCCCTTTCCCTATCTCTGGCTCTTATATTCTTCTGAGCTTTTAGGGCAGCATTTCTCAACCTGTGGGTTGTGACCCCTTTGGGGGTTAAACGACCCTTTCAATTGGGTCACCTAAGACCATCTGCATATCAGATATTTACATTATGATTCATGGCAGTAGCCATGAAGTAGTAATGAAAATAATTTTACGGTTGGGGACAGCACAACATGAGAACCTGCATTAAAGGATCACAGCGTTAGGAGGGTTGAGAACCACTACTTGAGGGGGTGGTATGAATGTCTTGTATCGGTTTGAGCCCTCAACCAGTCTTTATTCTCAGCATTTTATGTAGCCATGAGTCTACATTTGCCTTCATTCACTGCAAGAAATATTTCTGTTTAAGTCTGAGAGTAGCCTTTGCCTGTGGACGTAAACATGGGTATTGAGGGGGTGGTTTGTAATTTTGTCAATTCAGCTAAGCAGCTGTCTTAGGTTCCCCTCCTCAGGGTCTAAGACCTTTTCAGTCATGAATTGACCGAGGTTTAACTGTATTAAGTATGGATAATCCCTTGGAGAGCAAGTCTCAGTTTAATTGGGAGCAGTTGGTTATCCCATAATAGTCCTGCCACCATTACACTATGAGGTACATCTTGCCTGATGTTGTTATTGTTGTTCCTGAAGCTCCCTTTTAGGGTGTTAAAACATTTTTCACTGTTTTCTGTTTCCTCTCAATATTTCATCAATGAAAAGTTTATATTGATTTCAATATTTTATAGTTTCTTTGACTTAAAACTATAACTTTTTTACAACTTTAAAAACAGTTTAAAAACTATCTCTTCTATCCCTTTTATCTCTTTATCTACTCTGTCCATCTGTTTTTCTGTCTCTCTCTGCTATAGATCAAACCCAGGGCCTGTATGCTAGGCAAGTGCTCTTTACACTGTCCCATAGCCTCAGCCCCTTACTGTTTGTGAGATGAATAATCTTATTACCCTAATACCATGACTGACTTTTTTTGCTGAGCCATCTTGCTGGCCCATGAAGTGCTCTTTAAATATGGAAATGGAAAGGTTCCTCTGATCCTTCATTCTTCTAGCCAGCCTGCCTGCCTCTTTTAGGGGACACTCGTATAGTTGTCAGTGTTGCTGGGCTACTGTAAACTTAGGATAGCAGGAGGAACCATATAAACATAAGCCACTTAAAATTGGTCCCTTGTATAAAAAGATATTTCCAAGGCCTGACATGTGGTGTATGCCTGAGGGAGGCTGGGGTGGAGGATCACCGGTTAGAGGACAGCCTGAGCTACACAGGGAGACCCTGCCTTAAAATGCCAAGAACTGGAGACATAGCTCAGTGGTTGAGCACTTAGCTAGCTTGTGCAAAGCCTGTGAACCCCTGGTTTGGATTCCCAGTACTGCAGAGCACTCTCCCTGGGGTAGGTTGGTCTTTCAGTGTTGAGACTGTGTGTTTGGAGTGAGTCTGGCAGTGGATCAGTGGCCTCCTTACACTGAACAGCCTTCTCTCCTTCTGTGACCTTTGCTTCCTTGCATATGCAAAGGATTATTGTATAAGGATTAACTATAAGATTTCTTTGAGAAGGTTGCTGTCAATATGTGAAAGCTTAATGTATGTTCACAATCTATTTTAGTCTTTGGATCATTAACCCAAAATTAGCCTTCTTGGCATATTAGAAGTATGCTAATTATATGAACTACATAATTATTAACTCTTCTTTCTTCAAGTATGTTCAGATTATTGTATCTTATATTTTTAAAAAGTCTTTTCTATTTTCAAAAAACTTAAAAATTTTCAAACCTTTAGGAAAGCTGTGAGATTATCAAAATAACATACTTGTTTTTAATACTAGTTGCAATTATTTGATATCAATAAGGCTTAAGATTGTAATTATGCCAGCAATTTTGACTAGAATTTTCTTTCTCGTGATTAAAATTTGCTTTCATTAAATTGTCAAATTTAGTACCTATGTGCTAGAAACCAAATCCCTAATTGTACATTTAAATTTTAAATAATTATTAAATTTTTATGTTAATCCATATTTATGACAGCCAGACAGTGAATATCAAGTGACAATCTATTTTAAGATGTTTTTAGCATTACAAATGATATTTTATAAGTAGTATTACCAACATTTGGGACTTTAGTATAAATACCAGAACTATGGATCAGTATTTATTCTTTTAACTTTCAGCGATTAGCCCTCCTTTCTAAAGCTGAATTGAGAAGATTAAAGATGTCTCAAAAATATTCTAGAAGTGGCTTAGTCATTTTAACATTATCCAGACTTTGAAAAGCACTGTTAACCCAGTTCTTCATTGCCTAGTACTTAGTTTGTCTGTTTTCTATTTTGTTTACACAAATATAGGAGTATTTGCCTCACTCAAAACATCTAAAACTATGTTAAATATGTAGCTTGTCTAGCATGTATGAGGTCTTAGGTTCAGTTGTTAGCAGTGCTCCTTACTCAGAAGTTTGAAGCCCACAGCATGTTTATGGTTTTAGAAATTATATTTAAAAGAAGAACAGTTTTATATTCCTTGGGAAAAGGCAGAAAGGAGGTGTAAATTCCAAGGTGTTAATAGAGGTAGCCTATGGCTGGTAAAATTTGGGGAAAGATTTCTCTTTTTTCTTCAGTTTTCTGAATTCACTACTGCTATCTTCTGTTCCTTTTCACTGAAGGGGAAATGTGGACAGTTATGCTGCAGACATGTAGTAAAGTAGAAGTGTTTCAGAAGATTTTTGTTTTTAGTTTTTAAATTTTATTTATTTAGGTTTTTTTGAGACAGGGTTTCTCTGTGTAGCCCTGGCTGTCCTGGAACTCACAAAAATCCACCTGCCTCTGTCTCCCGAGTGATGGGACCGTCCAGCCAGTTCTTAAATTTTTCATTAGTTCTTTTTTGATGCTTGACTGTCCCTACATATGCACAAACATTTTAGTATTAGCTATCCATTATTGACTCAAACTCTTTAATAACAAGGGTCATTCTGGTAAATCCTCAACTAAGCTAACTATTATTTTGGGACAATGTAGACCATTATCTAGGACTTTGAGTTTTCTTTTGAATGAGATAAGACCTATTAATCAGCTTTTAAGATAGTCTTAAATGTATCAATAAAAAGATAAAATCAGAGCTGGGACAATAGCTCCAGGCTGTCCTGCAAGCAGGAAGCCCAACTTCTCCCACAGGGTAGTGGCACCTAGACTAGCAGTGGGAAGGCAGAAACAGGTGGAGCCCTGTGGTACTCACCTACACACGCACACTCACACACACAGAAATTAAAATCCCTGATTCCACCTCCTGTTTATATGTTTACTTTAAAAATCCTTTCGTTATCATATGAAATACTTGGTTTTATTATGACATGCTTATTATACATGTTTATCATTATACTTTGTTCAAATTCACACCATCTGAGTGCATTATTTTCTCCCCCAGACACACCCTTAAGGGTCCCATCATCTCAGCACTGCCACACTGGGGACCGGTGACCAGCAGTGTAGCTTAAGATGGCAGTGTTTTCAACATTGTTATTTTCCACTCCCAGCAGCAGTTGTGAGGTCTAGCTCTACCACATCCTTACCAACACAGGGCATGGTCAGACTTTTTCAAATTAGACTTTGTAGCAAAGAGTGGCACATACATGTGTGCTTCCTTGATGGCTAATCTGTCAACCATCCTTGCATGCGTTTGTTGAGTTGTAGTTACTAGAGTCTTCTTTACATATGCTAGACGCAGGCTCCGTGTCTCATTTATGTTAGAAATGTTTTTTCTATTCTGACTTGGGTTTATTCTTTTTATCTTTGTTATCTTTTAAAGGTTTTTTTTTTAACATTCATGAAGCCAATTTATTATTTTTTCTTTTACTAATTATACGTGTTTGTGTAGCCCAAGGCATGAGCATATCCTCCAGTTTTTAAAATATCTTTTGTATAAAGTTTGTGTGGTTTTCTATCTAGTTCTGTGATATACTTTGAATTTATTTTTTGTGTTACATGCCATTCGAGTCAGTGTTCTTTCATTTATTCTTCAGGAGTGTCTGCGTAGCTATCTATGTGGCTGGTCTTGCTCTGTTGAAAAGGCTTGTTTCCCCTTTAAGTTGCCTGCGCAACTTTGCCAAAAACCAGTTGGCAAACATGTATGGCAGACCTCTGGGTAGCAGATCTGAGCTTCTTGACTCTGTTGCCTTGTAGTGAGTCTTGGAATCAGACAGGGCAGACCCCCCAATTGTGCTCTTTTTAAACTCTCAGCAGGCCTTCTATTTCTGTATAATATAAATGCCAGCTTGCTGGGTCCCACTAAAACTCCTGTAATTTTGATTGAGATTGCTTGAAATACTGAGGTCTTTTGGAAGAGAATTGCTGTTCTAACAAAATTGAACCTTACAGTTCATGGTAGTATATTTCCATTATTTAGGACTTCTTGAATTTTTCTTAGCAATATTTTGATATTTTCAACATAGAGATCTAATCTCTGTTTTGTTCTAGATAGGGTCTCACCTATGTATTCCAAGCTAGTTTAGTATTTGACACCATCCTGCTTTAGTCTCCTGAGTGTTGAGATTGTAGGTGTGCTCCAGCATATGTCATTTCTTTCACGTATTAGAATTATTTTGTGTGTTCTGAGTATTTGCCTGCATGGTATGTATGTATGCCACATGCATGCCTGGTGCCCACAGAGGTCAGAAGAAAGCAGCAGATCCCATGGGATTGGAGTTGTGGATGACTTTGAACCACCATGAAGGTGTTGGGAACTGAACCTGGGTTCTCTGCAAGAGCAGCAAGTGCTCTAACAGCTAACCTGACTCTCTACCCTTGGTTATTTCTCTTAATTTCACTTTATAATTACCTCTATGCCAATATATCAAGATTTAGGTATGTGTTTTTTATTTTTTTTTAAGTGCATTTGGCTTTTATCCTACAACTCTTAGGTTTGCTTACTGTTGTTTTCTAGATTTTCTGGAGTTTGCTATGTTAAAATTTGTGCATGTGTGTGTCTGTGTGTGTGTGTGTGTGTGTGTGTATGTGTAAATTAGAGGATACTGTGAAAAAATTATTTTTCAAATTTAATAATAAAACGGTACCTGGTATTGTTCATGCCTATAGTCCCTGCTGGGGAGGCTGAGATCTGAAAATCAAGGGGCCACTTGTGACTCCATGTTCTGTGTAGGACCTTTACCATAATCTAAGCCAGCATATAGATGATGGTGTCACACCCTTCTCAACCTACCCAGCTCTGGTAAAAGTGAGCTGGTTTGAGGCTTCTGACTTTTGGAAGTGTCCCTGAGGAAAGGCAATTCAGTCTACTTGATTTGTCTCTCAACATAACCTGCCTCTCATCCCAGCTTCCAAACAGAATAGTCTTAGTGCCTTTTTTTGTAATGTAAAGGAGCATCCAGGGCTCACCAGAGATGTACACAGAGCAGCCAGGCAGCCAACAATAGAAGAGGAACCAGAAGGACCAATTGGTGCAAGAAACAAGGAAACTAAAATACAAATAAGTCAGAAGTTCAGTGTCTGTAAATACTATAAAAAGACAGAGTACTGGGAGAAGGCAGGAGTGGAGAACAGGAAAGAGCTTCTAGAAACTCCTCTATAATCAACTGAATTTGAGTTGTATTAAGAGAACATCATATTTTGAAGCCCAAGTTTCTCTAAACTTCTTTTCTGCTGTTAACTGTTGAGATGGTGTCCTCAGTGTACAGGAGGACTGACACTCTCTATCTGGCTTTGAACTCATGATCCTGCTTCTTTCTGAGTGCTAGTATTATAGGTGCATACTACAACATCTGACTAAATTTATCTAAAAATTTTAACAAATGCCTTGTATTCTTTTTGATTGTGGAAATTTACTGTAACAAAATTAAATTAGGTACTCTATTAATTACATTTTTATTGTTCTGATGAAACATCATGACCAAGGCAACTTACAGAAGAAGGACTTTGTGTTGGCTTAAGGTTCCAGAGGACTGGCAAACGAAGCAGAAGGAGCAAATGGGAAATGGTGAGAGTCTTTAAACTCTCAAATCATGCCTCCAGGTACATACTTCTGCCAGCAAGGCCACATCTCCCCAAACAGCACCACCAACTGGAGTCTAAGTCCACTTATTCAGATTCAAACCTACCACAGACAAGAAGAAAAATAGTCACTACATCTAAGGTTTTGAATTGGGGAAGAGAACCTTGTTTCTTGTTGACTGATCATGAACAATAATGCCTGATGGGAAATTTTGGAACATCAGTTTGGTATTCTGGGCAGGCATTACTGTATGTGTGCTGTTTAAATGCTTCTTATGGTTTTTTTTGAGAAGAGCGTCACGTAGCTCAGTCTAGTCATAAACTCACCATGTAAAGTGCCGCCCTGTATTATTGTGTGTACACACACAGTGTGTGAGAGTGAAACACTGTGAGTGTGGAGATCAGAGGAACTTGGTGAAGTTGATTCTGTCCTTCCACCTTTATGAGATTGAGCTTAACATTGTCAGGCGTGCGCTGTTGGCTAACAGATGCTTTTACCCACTGAGCCATCTCCACTGCTGGGTTCTCATAATCTTGATGGAGCAAGTCATTGCTGTTCTTGGTGGCACACAGGTGGTGGTATTTGTTGCCCTGTGGTAATCACTTTACTCTCTTATTCGGTTTTCTTTATTGTAATGCAGGGTGGAGTTAGTAATACCTATTGCATAGGGCTGTGCATGTGATTAAAAGAGAAGAATTGTACCCCACCATTGTACAATGTGCGTCTTATTAAGTGCTCAGTGAAAAGGAACTATAAAAATCCTCAAGTAGATGAGTGGTGTATAGACTGTAAAAATATGTTAAAAACCACCAGATACAACACTGGTGATTAAATAGGTTGTCCTAGCTAGCCATACAAAAGCTTCTTGCTGCCAGTCCATCAGCACCCTTCGGTGCCCCTCGTTGTTTCTAGCTCTAAGGATCTATCCAGGGAACTGATGAAGGGCCATTTTATTGTACCTTTCATTTGTAGGACTGTACGATAGCTCTGGTGTTGATGTCTGCCAATTAAGACAGCGTGTTAGTGTGTTTATAAACAGACCTGAAGCTTCCCTAAACTTACGTGTTACATTTTAATTACAGGCGTCGATTAGCAAGGTAAACGTAACAGAACCATGGCTCAGTTTCCAACGCCTTTTGGTGGTAAGTTTTGAAAATTCCTTTCTTAATATAAGTTGGAGCCAGATTTTTAAGACTGGGAAATTTCACATAAATTAGTAGAGTTGAATTGGACTGGAGTGTAGCTTAGAGGCAGCTTTCTTAGCATGCATGAAGTCCTGTGTTCAGTCTTCATTAGCACAAAACAAACAAACCAATGTAAATAGAGGAAATTACTCAGTCGACCCTCATGGTACACCTTGAGATGTTTCAGTGATTAGGGGCTCAATTTTGTTTCATTTGGGTTGTTCTGAAGTAACTCCAAGACATCTTAAAATCCCTAAAGATTTTAATGTGTTTATTTACTAAATGTTTAAAACTAAAATGTAAAACCATTACCAAATCTGTAAAATCCATGTATGTATACCCATAAAATTTACATTCTATCCACTTTAGGCTTCAGACAGTATTTCATTATTTTTGTTCAAATTGAAATCTAAGTAAGATGTGTGGGGTACCTCCACCCGCCTCAACTCTGCCGTCTCAGCGTCTTGCTTGCACGGATTATTTGTTGAGCAGAATGGATCATGTTATATTCTTTCAAAGCCTGTATTTGAAGCATACATTTTTGCTTTATTTTATCTGTTTGAAACTCATCAGTCTGGGTAAAATGTTTCTCTGGCATCGTGTTCATAAATGTCTTGATATTTTCTTTGTTGGTGCTAATGACTGAACTCAGGGCCTAGGTGTGCTAGGAAAGTACTGTCGGAGTTATACCCTCAGCCCAGAATCTATTAATAAAACAAAGTATGCTGGGCTAACAGGTGATTTTGGCAAGACTGTGGACAGTGCGCAAGGTTTGAGTGCTTGACTGCTGTAGCCGGGCCTTGAGATCGATTCCTAATATTGCCAAAAGCAAAATGAAATGTAAAGGCAGATTTCTTGTGTCAGTTGTAAAGAGGATAAGAAGGCATGTGTGGAGTCCTCGGAGCACCTTTGAAAGCCTCTAGACACCTGCAGGCTTCTCCAGATCTTTAGTTACTTTTATGTTACTTGGATTTGTGTTTTTTGATTTGCCTTCTTAATTAATTATGTAATTTATATTTGTTTTTTTTTAACTTTCATTTTATTTGTAAGTATGAAGCTCATGAAGGCAATAAAAGTCCCTTTTCTTTTTAGGGCTACTGTTCTGTGTCGGGCACTCCCCCCCCCCACCCCCTAGTCATATGACACAGTGATTGGCACAGAGAACATGTTCAGTAAATATTTTCCCAGTGTGTGAATGGAGCCGGCCCCTCACTGTTACACCCTACCCTAAAGAGAGAGGGTGTTAGTTAGAATGTTACAGGCACAATCACATTGAGTAAAACATGAGCATTGTATGTTCCCATCTTGGGGACAGTGGTCGGCTTTCACAGAGTTTTTTGTCTATCGTCTAGAATTACTTTAGTGAATCTTTTTTAGAAGACAAGGACTAAAATTGTGTGTGTGTGTGTGTGTGTGTTTGTGTTTTCTTTGGCTATTAGTTTCTTCAGATTATTCATTTTTAGAAGCAATTTTAATGAGGCACAATTCAAACTTCATAGAGTTGACTAGTTTTAACTGTACCACCTAGTGATTATTAGTACGTTTGCAATGTTGTATAATCATTACCAGATACTTGAATATTTTCATCGAATCACACTATTCTAATTGAACTATAGTTCCACCACCACCACTACCACCATTATTTTTTTCTTAATGCTGTCTTGCACATTCAACTGGATTTTCATAATTTTTACTTGTGACATTTTAAGCTCCTAAGATAGAGTTTTAGGCTTCAGTTACCTTAGTCTTATTTCTTAGATTTATGTAAATAAATTACTGACTTACTATGTTTTCATATAATACAAGCTGTAGAGCCATAGGACTAGTTTCTAGAAAAGATTTATGTTTTTTTTTAATTGCTTTGTTCTTAATTTTTAAACTTTAAACACATCTTCCAAAGACAGTAGTTTATTATACCATTTATAGCACACTAACAGAACTTTACAGTGCTGTGGACATCTTGTGTTCGAACATCTTATTTTTCTTGGTGATAATTGTCTGTCTTGTCTTTGGACCACAGGTAGCCTGGATATCTGGGCCATAACTGTGGAGGAAAGAGCCAAGCATGATCAGCAGTTCCATAGTTTGAAGCCGATATCTGGATTTATTACTGGTATGTGGTCAGCGTCTTTACATTCTCACTTAGCAGTAGGAAGTTTGTTATTCAAAGTGGAAGTGGGGCATTTAACCATTTGCCCTAATCTTGAACCTGTATTTTGTTGTCATTTATTTTTAAAATTTTGTTTATCATTATCATATGTGTGTTGGGGCTGGTGGTGGAGCTCAGAGGATAACTTTGTGGAGTCAGTTCTCTCCTGTCTTCCCGTGGCTTTCAGGACCCAGCTTGGGGGCTCTGGCCTTCATGCTAGACTCTTACCCAGAGTCCTTTCTCAGGCCCTCGAGCCTGTATTTTTTAGTCGTTTCTCTTTAATACCTTCAAACTTTTTGCAGTCCTTCATGAGTGCTAGGCCACTTGTCTGGAGCATCTTTCTCATAGGAATTGGTTATAGTCAAACACTACATTCTTCAAAGAAGGGTCAGACCTGTACCCTGGAGCTAAAGTTCTAATCCTGAACTCAGGAAAACAGCAGATCGCAAGCACTTTTTAAGGATTTGTTGCTATCTCTGTAAGTTCCTTCTGTTCTGTGCCTTTCTATGACCTTTGCTGTTTGGTCATCATTCAGCAGTTCACCACAGGACAAGTGGGGATCTGGGTTTCCTGGGAGGTGTTTCTGTATTTGTTTGTATGATAGCTCTCCAATTGGCTGATTGGCAGGATTCTTTTATTCATTGTTGCCTATTCTGTGTCATAATAAGCAGTATCAATATTCAGAGTGAAAGCTTTTTAAGAGTATGGTTCATCAGTTATTAACTAAGGAGTCCTCTGTGAATGCTTTGTCATGTGTTATTTTCTCTTATTGTAACATGGTACCCTATGCAATAAGGTATTAAAACAGAAAAGTGTATCTTGGCTCACAGTGAGACCTAAGGCGTTTCACTATCCGCTACTTCTCAGTAGCATCAGGCTAGGAGTGGAGCTGTAAATATGGCCCTTTGGGGTACATTTAGCATCCAAACTAGCAGTCATGATGTCATCTTGTTTCACCACAGCTTAAAGTAGACAGTTTATCCCAGCAAATACCCAGTCTTTATCAAGCCTTGAGTCAGGTGTGTGCTTATGGAGTGCTTATTAGAGACCTTCATCCTTTCCTGTGGGGTCATTGGTGTTCATAGGATAGCCAGCGTCTTAAATAATTTTATAATTTTGCTATGAGAGGATTTCTGTCAGCTGCTGCTGTTTTGCTTTCCTGAAACTTTTCTACTTACTTTACAGGTGATCAAGCAAGGAACTTTTTTTTTCAATCTGGGTTACCTCAGCCTGTCTTAGCACAAATATGGTAAGTTGGAATTTTATATAAGCAGAATGTAAAACAAAACACTGTCCCATTCTGTTTATTTGGAAATATAATTTCTTATGTAGAAAAAGAACTTGCAGATCTAGCTTGGAATATTATGTTAGTTCTTACCAGAAAAATATTTTTGCAAAGGCCTGACATTTGAATGGCAGTGCTATGCACAAAAATTAAGTTGTAGCTTGAAGCACCTGAATTTGGATAGTTTCCTACTAATTTATTTTGGCCTCAAGCATATTATTCATACTTATTCCAGTGTCCCCCATTTCTTCCTTTCTAATGAAATTATCCTTTATCTTCATTGTTTGAGACTTAGCAGCAGTTAGGAACAACTGGTCTTTGGTTCAATGTGTTACATAGCCAATGCTAAGTAAGTGTTGACTTCTGTAACAAATAGGAGTTCGGTCAAAAGCATGAGTAAAACAGGCTGGCAGGTGAAATTTTGGGTTCTAGGTTCCCAGCTTTGGGGGGCAATGCTGAATTTTAGTGACCTGTAAGAAAGCCACATTTTCCTCTGTGTGGCTCTTACCGGGACTGCATATGTTGGTGTGGCGAGTGCTTGGTGTAAATAGAGGCACAAAATTTGTAGTCCTAGATGTAGCATTTTCTGTGTCTGTGATTGGGAACACATATTTGCCCTTTTGATCTCAGTTCTTAATCTAGATAATTGGTATGTTTGTATTTTTTTTTTATAAAGTTGAGTGGATTAGCAGAAAAATTATACATGAAGGATTTAATATGTGGCTTGACACATAATTCAAAACAAAACTCAGAAAGGTAGATCAGAGACTGAATCTTCCACATAGCTACACTTTCCGACTGATTGCTTGACCCTTTGAGTGGCCAGTGTGCTTATATTTATAAACTTAGGGAAATTGGAAAGACTGACATAGAACCTTGTTGCTTTCAGACTCTTCATAACTCAACATACACCATTCTTGATTAAGTAGTCAGGGTTATGCAAAGTCATGTTCTAAAAAAGCAAAGCTTACATGGGACATGTAACACATACACGCTCACACGCACACACACTTTTGTTGGATATAGTCAGGTTGAAAAGCAGTAATGGCAGAGTCCTGTGCTGTACTTGGCTGTTTGCTATCTTTTTCCTGGTTGTCAGCCTTCTGGCAGCCAGTCTCTTTCCTTCTTACCACTAGTGAGCTTGCTTCCATGACACTATTCCAGTTCTAACTGCTGGTCCATTTGAGCTAAGAGAAGTAAAGACTCAGAGAGAGGAAGCACTTATGCAGGCTTCATGACAAGCCATGTCTGATCAGTTAAGTGTCAAAACTGCAGTGCACTCGTGTGACACCTTTTTGCATCATAGCAGGCTTCTTTTTGGGTTGCAGCCTGGTGTGTGGTGGTGTTACCCACTCATCAAGCCTGTGTCTAGTATCTGCTCTCCAGGGCTCCTCCACTGACGTGTGCCTAGCTGATGATGTAACCATGTTTTGAAGTCTCGTTGGAGAAGCATCTTCTCACCAGCCATGCACAGGGCTGTAGATCAGGGGACCATAAGTTAGAGGCCAGTGTGAGCTACAGCATGGGACCCATCTCAGGGAAGAAAACAAACAAAATACCAAAACCTTCATAACTGGGGATTGAACCCATCCCTTTGAGGCACACTGCACAAGTACAAGGTTGAACTGCATCCCTATGTGCCCAGCCCCCACCTTTTAAAAATTGTATTTTGATGCAATAGCCTTGAACTTTAGTCTTCCTCCCTCAGCCTCCTGAGTAGAAGGGATTACGTCTGTCTTCTCTGCCCTGTTCCTCTCAACACCAGTGCGAGGCAGAAATCATTCTAAATCATTTCAGTTGCCAAAGTGGCATCTGCCAGTTTCCTTCCCACTCCTTACTGGGAGGGCAATTTCCAGGGGCCGTGTCATCTTTGGCCATTGTTATAATCTGGCATTACACACTCTGACCTAACTCCTCCAGAGAATTCAGCTTTCCTCATTCATATTCTTCATTAGAAATCTGATTGCGGAGACAAACAGTCCTCAAGTCTGAATAGGTATAGTTTAAGATTCCAGAAACTGTTTCCAGTTTCTACGTGCTAACAAAACACCACAGCAGATTCTAAGATATTCTGCTCCTCTGTGCACATCTTTGAGTGTTTGAAATTAGCTCTACAATCTGGAACATAAAGGAGAGAGTGTGAGCCAGGACAGTTAGCTGCTACAGATCATTGCCACAGATATCACCTTTGTCAGAGTCCACCCTATTCCTCTCTCTACGAAGAAAAGTGCAGGCAGGCCCTGGGACCCACTTAGGGAAACACAGGAATGTGACATTGGAAAAGCTGTCATTCATGACAATTTTTAAAACTTAGGCTTGAAGAGCTTAAGAACCGCTCTGAGTTACTAAGTAAATGGGTACTGGAGCTGGGTTCGAAGGCAGCTTGCTCATCTTAGCCCATCCTTGTAGCAGATCTCATGTTTGTGAAATTTCAAACTACTTTTTAGAGATACTGCTGAGGTCCTGAGTTTCAGTTCCTAGTACCCACATTGGACTGTTCACAGCTGCCTGTTTCCAGCTCCAAGGAATCCGAAACCTCTGGCTCCCAAGGACACTGGTACTCAAGTGCACATTTACATGCACACACACAATTGAAAATAAAATGCATCTGGACTACACTGGACATGATGGTATATGATCATGTTCAAAGCACTTTGATGGGAGAAAAAGAGGATCCAGAGTTTAGGTCCACTTCGGCTACACATGAGATCAGCTTTAAAAATGAGCCCCTGTCCTTCTGGAGACAAATATTTAAAACTCCATTAAGGGGCTGAAGAGATGACTTAGTGGTTAAGAGCACTTGCTGCTGCTCTTCCAGAGGACCTGGGTTCAATTCCCAGCACGCACAGGGTGGCTCACAACAGTTTGTAACTCCAGTTCCAGGGGATCCAGTGCCTTCTTCTGGCCTCTGAGGGCAGTAGCCATGCACATGGTACACATAAATACATGCAGGCAAATAACCATACACATAAAATTAATTAATGAGTTAATTCAAACTATCCATTGAAACTAAAACCCAAAGCCTTCACTGAATGTCCAAGCACAGTATGATCCTGCTTTTGCTGTGTTTTGTCTCCTCTTAGCTCTTATCTCTGCTCACTGTCTTCCACTGTATCTATTCCAGAAGCTGATCTGTCTGTTCCTCACTGGGGCAGGTTTCTCTTTGCCTCAGGACCATGCTACTGTTGTTTCTCCTTCCTGCAGTTGTAGAACCAACATAGCTGTTCCATGTCTTCCTGGTTTTAGTTTGTCATCATGCAGAGAGGTGCTCTTTGGTGAATTTATCCAAAGTGGTTCCCTTCCCCCACTTAATCCCTCTTCAGTCTCAGCCCTATCTCTCAGTGGTGGGTCTCCATTCCAGGGCCTCGAGCATGCTGGACAAAGGGCTTTATCACTGAAACACAGCCCCAGCCCTTTCCTCTGATCTTAGTTGTATACAGCACTGCACACACTAATCTTGTTCTAAACAAGAAGGCAGAGACCTTGTCTGTTTTTAATTTCTAGATAGTGTTCACACCATAGCAGGTGTACCCATAGTTAACTATTTTTTTAATGAATGAATGACCAAACTGGTTCAATCTTCCTTATTGATTGGCCTTACTTTTAGTTTAATGAGCACCAAATGGCAGAAGAATGGCCTGTGACATGTTTGTGTACAGCAGTGACCTAAAGAACTCTCTAAGCTTCATTAACAAGGTTCTAAAAGCAGCAGTGTATGTTGTGTATGCAGGGGTGTGTGTGGTATATGTAGGGGTGTGAGCAGTGTGTGCAGGGGTGTGTGCAGTGTATGAGGGGTGTCTTGGGAAGTTCCCTCAGTCTGCTCCTCATTCCGTGTTCCTTCTTACATCACTGTTTCTTGTTACATTTTTGTTGTTGTTTATTATTGTGGATAAAAAGCAGGCATAGAATGTATAATGTTTTATGTTTACATGTAGTTTATTTTCTCTTTCTTATATTACAGGTTAGCTACAAACCCACTCTTACCTTTTGCTTTTCCCACTTACTATATCCTGGAAGCTTCTTGTCACTCCATCTTCTCATTCTCTTCTCACTCACATAGCTCATGGCAGCAGGCACGCAGTAGTGCTCTTAGCCAGTGCCCTGTGTGTCCATAGTCGGGTTGTTTCCGGTGTTATTATTGATAATGTGGTGATTACAGAAAACATTGCAGTGAACAGCTCTTAGCTGTATGTTTTTATGTTGTTGAAATGTACCTTCAGAGTCAGTTTGTAAGCGAGCAGTTGCTGGTTCTGAGTAAATGATTATGTGGTTTTGGAGTTACAGTAATTTCCCCACCAGCAGTATGTGAGATCGGTGTATGATTTGATTTATTTATATAAATCAAATGAGGAAAAATATACTGTTGATATAATAGTTACTTTCTACATGATGCGATAGAACACCCATGACCAAGGCAGCTTACAGAAAGAAGGGTGTGTTGGGGGCTTACGTGACACGGGGATAAGAGTCCTCGGCATCCATTAGAAAGCATGGCAGCCAGCACCAGGCACTGCAACAGGAACAGCTGAGGGCTCATATCTTTAACCACAAACAAGAAACAAAGAGACCTCATAGAGGAGTCTTTGAAACCACAAAGCTCACCCCAGTGACATACTTTCTTCAGCAAAGCCACACCTCCTAAGCCTTCCTAAACAGGGCTGCCAACTGAAGGCCCAAGTGTTCAAATGCCAGAGACTGGGGAGACATTCATCACTCAGACCACCTTTCATGGTGATATCCATCATCTCTGCCCCTTTCTCACCTGCCTCGTGTTAGGCACTGCTTCTCATCCTTGGCTAAGCACCGATTTCAAGGTCAGTTTCCAGAGTCGTATACAACAGTTGCTTGCTGTGTTTAGCATATACTTTGACTACTGAAGTTTTATGAATGTGGTGTCAGTATTGTCAGACTTACTTACTTCGGAAGGATCAGTACAGAGTTCATTGGAGAAATAATTACAAGTCAAATATGAAAAGGATGACAGGGCCAAAGTGTTTTGATTTTTGCCAGAAGCCATGGGCAGCGGAATGGCAGCTCTGCTGTAGAACAGCAGTTGGATTCTGCTGTATTGAGTGCTGGAGAGGGAAATGGTGGAGGCTTGAGCTTTGTGGAGTAGCTGTATTTCCAGAACTTCCTTTGAGATCTCTGTCACTAGGGAGTTCTAATAGTTAAGTTTTGTTAATTGAGGGAGGGGAAAAAAACAAAACCAAACAAAAAAACCTTTTGAGAACTGTAGACAAGGCGTTCAGCCAGATGCTAGAGCTGTGCTGGATGATTTAACATGAAGCTCCAGAACCAAGGGTTACGTGTTTTCTTTCTCCTTGCCCAAGGAAGTGCAACAGGTTTTAGAAGCACCAAATTATTTTAATTAAACACTTACTAAAAAGTCTCTGCTCCATTAACCCACAAATCTCACCTTGAATATTTCTAGTTTCCACCAAAAATGCTTTTCAGGAGGAGCGTAGGGAGCAGAGGCCGGGCATCTGCCTGCATCTTTATTTAAATGTAAATAAAGTATGCAAGATGCCACTAAGAAACCTTTCTCCTGAAAAGTGTTTAAAATAGCTGAGCGTGTTAAAGATGCCGTGCAGAAGGAGGAAGGATTGTCACCTTATTTGTGTCTTTTAAATCTGAAAACTTGTGCACAATAAAACAACTCATTGACTACCAGGTCCTGTCATGAATATAGATGCAAAACCCAAGCAAGTAGACTTTCACAATGTGTAAGTTTCACAACACTTTGACCTGCTTGAGTTTAAGCCAGAGGCACAAGATTCATTCGGGATCGTGAGATTCTGTCAACATTGGTATTTATTTCAACAGATAAAGCCAAAGGAAAATTCATCATCAGCCCAGCAGATGTGGATTGAGACTAGAAAAACAAAACTAAGCAAAACACAGGAACATTTTCTTCCAAGTGACTGTGGATATAGCTCAGCGACAGAGCTCTTGTGCAATGTAGAGGCAATACTACTACTAATGACTAATTACTGAATTAAAAAACACCACCACATGGCATTTAGAGCCTGTAAGCCTAGCTCTTAGGACAGGAGGAGCAGGTATTTATGGTCATTCTCTACATAGTGAGTTGTAGGCTAGCCTGGGCTTTGTGCAACCCTCTTTTAAAAGCAACTAACTAAAAGGAAGTTAGACTGCTTAACAAAAGTCACTACTATTAGTGATAAGCTTAGAAATCTAGGAATATAACACAGTGTAGTATAAATAAGTATTAAAACTCTATGCATGTGTTGAGTCAGGGTCCCATAGCCTAGGTTGGGCTTGGATTTTTGATGTAGCTAATATGACCTGAAATTCTTGATCCTCCTCCCTCCCTGCTTTCTGAGTGCTGGGATTACAGGCCAATGGCAATACACCTGGTTTAAAAGTACTGTGTGCTTAAAATAAACCTAAACCTAAAAACTAGGAATCTAGGGAAATATGCTACTTACAATTCTGGTAAAAATAATAAAATTCCATAGAATACTTTTGTCAATAAAATTTCATGAGTTGCATGAGGAACATGTGATACTGAAAAAAAATACTATCTTATTAGAGGAAATGGAAGAAATGGAAAGATGTAAGTATTATTATTTCTCTTGCTGAGCAAACTACAGTGTATTTCCAGTACAGGAAAAAAAAGTGTGTGTATGTGTGTGTATGCATGAACATGGGTCCTGTGTGTGCATGTGTGCACATATTTATGTAGAAACCAGAGATAAACTTTGGGTGTTTTTCCTTAGGAACTGTCCACCTTGGTGTTTTATTTTTATTTATGTTTATGTATGTATATGTCACTGTGAATGTTGAGTGAATGCTGAGTATTTTGTTGGGAGGCGTAGATGTGTGCTCTTGGAGTCCAGAAGAGGGTGTCAAGTTCCTTGGAACTGGAGTTACAGGTGGTGGTGAGCTGTGTCATGTGGGTGCTGGGACCAGCCTTGTCTCTTGAAAGAGCTTTATTCTTTATCAAAATTTAAAAAATTTTTTATCTGTATGGTTGTTTGCCTGCATGTGTGTATAAGTGCATCATGTGTCTCGTGTGTGCAGTACCGGAGCATGCCAGAAGAGGGCATCAAATGACCCAAGAACTGGAATTACAGACAGTTGTTAGCAGCTGTGTATGTACTGGGAAGTGAACCTGGGTCATCTGTAAGAGCAGCCAGCAAAGAGCTGAGCCCTCTCTTTGGTCTCTGCATTTTGTCTTTGTTCATAAGACAGGTTCTTTGCCTAGGATCTGGAGTTCACCAGTGAGACCAAGATTAAAGGCCAGCAGGGCAGATCTGCCTGTCTCCACTTTCCTACAAGAGAATTACAAGCATATACTATCATGCCTGGCTTTTCATAGGTGCTGGGGGTCCAGGTCTTCCTGTACTGCAGGCTCCTGACCAGCTGAAAAGGATGACAGGGCCAAAGTGTTTTGTTTTTGCCAGAATGTGGTTGTTGATCATCATGGAATAAATCCTCCCCCCCCCCCAATAAATTAAGGCAGGCTAAGGATTAAAATGTAACAAAACAATACAGTCTTTAAGAAATCAAAGACTGAAAACTTAAAAACCGATAAAAATTTTATGCATACAGTGTGTAATTTCCACACAGTAAAGATCCACACAAAATCTGTAGACTGATTTTTAAAACTCACTAATTTGCAGTTAAATAGTTAATACGCTGTGTATAGAGAATGCTTTGAAGATGACAAGAAAAAGAAATATAATCCAGCAGGAAATTTGGCAAAGTTTAGAGCAAGCAGTTTACAGAACAATAAATCCAAGTGAGCAGGAAGCATAAGGAAAGTGAAGCTCAGGCTCACCGTAGCAGAGAAACGTGTGGTTTGCTAAGGGTCATGACTGCAGGAGGACCCTGAGCTGCCAGCGAGCTCCTTCCTGTTTGATGATCTTTATTTTCCAAAATAACTGTGCTGACTACAACCTGTATCACTGTTACACAAAGCTTTAATTTTTTATTGCGGGACATGCTTCTTTTTGTGCTGCATGTTTTCATTAGTGGGCAAAAGAAGTCTAAAAAGTATTTTTCATGTTGTCATAAGTATGCATGGTTTTGCTTCTGATACAAAACTATACCTTTCACTGCCTTTTGCTTCCTTTTCCATGAAAGAAAGTACTCTTTGAAAACTCATTACAGATCACACTTGGGCCGTGGATGCCGATGATCATTGTGAAACAGCAAGTATGCGCCTAAGCACAGCTTCAAGGTTCTAAAAACAGTTAGCTTGAAGAATTTTCACAGTATAGTAATGTTGCAGAATAGGATAGCATGCCATGCCATCTCCTGTGGATGTAGAACACCACAGAGGAAGTAGAGTTTAACTGAGCATCCTTAGGAATAGTACTAGTTCTAGATATCATTTTAATAACATTTAACCACAATGTAATTAACAAATTTACCCTTTGAAATTGTCCTGTGTAAATCGGTAGTCTGTGTAATTGTCATAGAATTGTGTCCCCACCACCCCTATTTAATTTTAGAACATTTTTCAAATTAAAATGAAATCTTTTAAAACGTAAGAAATTTTCAAATTCAGGCTGAAAGTTCCTCAATGTCTCTATGGGTAAAGAATACGATAGTATAAGGTCCCATATAGTCACATAAAAATGTACTGGCTTTTATAATTTTCCTCCACAGCTTGGTAAAGATGTTTCATTAGTTTTGTTCTCTGTAGGAGTAAAGGAGCCAATTATTTTGTTTGTGCCTGAAGAAGTGGTGTTCAGAAAGATTCTTTTGTAGTCACAATTGTCTTGAGTCTGTGCTGCTGGTTTGCAGGGCACTAGCTGACATGAATAACGATGGAAGAATGGATCAAGTGGAGTTTTCCATAGCTATGAAGCTTATCAAACTGAAGCTACAAGGATATCAGCTCCCCTCTGCACTTCCCCCTGTCATGAAACAGCAACCAGTTGCTATTTCTAGTGCACCAGCATTTGGTAAGTCTGAAAGTGAATTGCTTCCTATATTTTGTTGTATGTTTTTAAAATGAATATTTCTCCCTTTTCTTCCTTCAGAAATAGTGAAATTCTTGAGTAGTTTTATCTAAAAAATAACGACCTTCAGAAAGATAATGCTGTCCACAGTGAATGCAAGGATAAAGGTTATTGCAGTGGAGAGGTGCAGGCTCTGGCTTAAGGAACACGCCTGCAGTCCCTCTGCCTCCTTGCTTTTCACATTCCTTTGGTTTTCCAGACTCGTTGTTTCTCCTTGCACATAAACAGCTCCTTTGGATTGTTATATCTCTGTCTTTCTATTTTATTTTGTAATTATTTCTTTTATTTTGGGAATCATATCATTTCCTTCTTCCCTTTCCTTCCTGCAAACCCTCTCATTCACCCCTCCTTGCTCTCTTCCAAATCATAGCCTCTTTTTCATTCATTGTTGTTACACGTGTGTGTGCATGTGTGTTCCTAAATGTAATGTAAATGTAAATACAGCCTGCTCAGTCTGTATAATGTTACTTATCTATATGCTTTCAGGACTGATCACTGATTAACCAATCAGTATACTCTTACCTGGGGAAGATTATTTCTCCCATGCTCTGCATTCCTTAGTTACCTGTGGTTCTTCGTATAGAGTTGAGGCCTGTCCCCCTCCCCACCTTCTACTTTAGCATGCCTATTATTATTGTCTTCATTCAGCTCATGTTTAGACAGTCATGTCGGTGAGACTTCATGGGTGTAGCTTCTGACATTTCCAGGGGACACAATCCCACAGCCAACTCCCTGATCCTCTGACTCTTACAATGTTTCCACTCCCTCTTCTGCAATGACCCCTGAGCCTTAGATGCTAGAATATTGTAGATGGATCTGTTAGAACTGGACTCCACAACTGCATTCTGATTTATTGTAGTTTTCTGTAATGGTCTCCCTCTTGCAGAGAGAAGTTTCCTTGATGAGGGTAAGGACTATATATTTATCTGTGGGTATAAGAACAAATATTTAGAATGTAGTTAGGGATTATGCTAGGTTAGTAAAGTAGCAATTATAGGTTCTCCTCCAAGGTTCATAACTTTACTAGCTCTGGGTGGTTTGCTAGGTTTCCAGACCAGGCATGATTTTCCTCTTGTTGAGTGAGTCTTAAATCCAATTAGAGATCTGTTGGTTACCACTGATGTGTGTGTGTGCCACTACTGCATTTTTAGTGATATTGTGCTAACACTTGTCATTGTTGTGGTCCATAAGTGTCATAGCTGAGGACTGTTGACTGTTTCCCTCCTTTGGAAACTTGCATGGTGCCTTCTGGCACCTAAAGATTCAAAAATCTCTCAACATAGTGCTAAGAAACATTAGCTTATGAGGGACATTACAGATTCAAACTGTAATGCTGCATTCTGTCTTTCTTTTGGGGACCTTTGGCTACAAAACTGGTTTTTTTAAGAGGAAGATGTGAGTTTGAGGAAATTGTTAGTTTAGTGGGACAAGGATCAAGGAGAAGAAGCACAAAGCTGTGCATGAGCAAAGATGAGGAAGAGCACAAGTGAGCAGTGTAGTAATAGCACATGACAAGCCCAGTTTTCCTTTGTGTTTACAGTACTTCACCTGCAGTTAGCCAGCCTATGCAAGTGGACTTTGTACTTAATCCTCAAAGGTGCTAATTTTAGTTCAGGAGTTATGTGTTAAAACAATTAAGGCATGTTTGGTTTTCTTTTGGACTCCTCTACAAAGACTGCAAAGTGGAGAAAGGATCTATTGAACAATGATGTCCCATTTTGCTCTTTTCCCCCTAAACTTGGGTGCAACTCTTTCTTTGATATTTAATTTGTTTTCTCTTTTTCTGCTCTATGACTTTCAGTTTTGTCAACATTGCTGCTCTTTTCGAGGCACTTGGGGGCTCACCACTTAGTGTCTTATAGTCATTTACACACCTACCACTGCTACCGAGGGAACCCACCAGCATTGCCAGCCTGAGCCTGTACATCAGCCATGATGCTTCCTAGGCTCCTTCCTGTCTCTTCTCACCTTGTTCTCATCACATCAACATTCTCAGTAAATTGATTTCAGGAGAATTAACAAACCATGAGGAGTTAAGAGAAGTTAAAAGTACAAGTGTCCATCAGGTTTACTCAAAGAGGTAGTGTGTACTGGTATTTCTGTTTCCACTCTCAGCTCAATGTGAGTAGTGATTTAGATGTGGATAGGATATAGTGAGCTCATATTAGCCTTGTGTGCCTTGTTTTGGAGAGGAGTAAAACAGGCTTGTCATGGAGTCTGAGTAATTGAGGCGGGTTGGGAATGCAGCCCAGTGTTAGGGAGGAAGGGTAGTGAGGGCATGTGGAACCAAATCTTGTGTGATGTGGTGCTGGAAACTGTAGTAAAAGGGAAGGCACTGCAAGTGCAGACAGAATGTGGGTGGGAAATGCTCCCGTTCCCCTATACAGGCAAGTGCTTCAAGGGAGAAGTGAACATCTGTTGAGATGTTCCTGAGAGGTGAGGCAAGAATAGGATAGGAAAGTGATGACTGAACCTGACCTGTGGGGCTCTCGGCCACATTGTCCATTCGAGTGGCTGTGTGGGGCTAGAGGAGGGCTTGACTGTGAGGAGGAGATCGTGAGCTTTAAGAATAAGTACCATAAGAAGTGATGGCACCAAGAACCAGCCTCCATTTAATATATTTAATTAGAAAATCATTCCTTAGCCAACAGGCTAGTACTTGGGACTAGTACTTCTGTCAGAGGCAGGAGAATTACTTCAAGGTCAAGGCCAGCCTTGCCTATATCGTGAGTTCCAGGACATTCAGGGATACACAGAGAGACCCTTTCTCAACAAACAGACTGTACTCATTTGATGAGAGGAGGTCAGTCTTTGCAGTTGGGTTCTTTTGCTCCTGTTGGTTTGTCCTGTTGGGAAGCAAACCCTGGATCTTGCCACCCTAGGTAGGTGTTCTGCCTCAGCTCTACAGCGGGCAAAAACAACAAACGAGCAGGAAATGGTGGCCCAGGCTTGTAACACCAGCTTCTAGAGGCTAAGTTGGGACTGCAAATCCAAGGCCAGCCTGGGCTGTGGACGTGGTCTCAAAGAATTTTTTTTTTTTCCCAAAATGGAAAAACTCTGATATAAGAATAGTTTAACTAACATTTGGAGGCTTAAATGATACTTTTACCAGTTGATAATTTTTTTTTACACTGTTAACTAGTTTTGTGTAGTTGTTTTGGTAACAATTTTGAGACACTATTATAAGATCTTTCACAGCATCATCTTCAAGGTTACCTTCTTTTTTTTCCAAGATGAGGAGTTTGTGGTATTAGAGCTGAGGTGTGTCAGGAATTTGCCATTGTCAACCTGGACAGTCTTAAAGGCTTTAGATGGTGTTTAGTTGCTTTAACAGATGGAGTGAAATTTAACACAACCATCAAGTAGCTGGCGATGGAATTAACCTGATACACTTTGATATGTGTCTACATAAAATCTGATTCAAGTGAGATGTGTGGCAAGGTGTTGATAGTGGGTATAGCCTGTAAGTCAGTCCTCTGAATGTTTGTAAATTATAGACTATACCCAGGTTAGAAATTTCCTTCTCTTTGTTGTACTTTGAATACCTATAAACACTGTTAGTTTTTTTTTTTTTCAAATGAAAAGCTGCACTTGGCATGTAACTTAGTAATAAAAAATATGGTTAGTTTGTTTGAAGCCCTGGATTCATTCCCCAGCTTTGAGGTGGAGGGGAAGTTTTCTCATTGTATAAATAATAGATACCAATTGAAAATGCAGAAAGAATTGAGGGAAATGTGTGAAAATTACAATCCCATCATCTAGGGATGATCACTGTGTACCTTTTTTTTTTTTTTTTGAGAAAAGGTCTTAGTTGGTAGTCCAGGCTCATCTAGAACATACTATGTCGCCCCAGGTGGCTTCTAACTCCCAATCCTGCTTCAGCTTCAAAAAAGGGGGAGTTGTTGAATGAAGAAAGCATGTGTGTGAGAGTTGGAGTCTGGATCCCCCAAACTGAACAGGTGTTGTGGCAACTGTAACCCCAGCACATGGGGGCAAGAGGTGGGATCCCTAGGACAAGCTGAGCTCCAGCAAGCGACCCTGCCTCACTAAAGTGGAGAATGACCCACATGGACTTCAGGCCTCTATACACATGAAACACATGAACTCACACTTTCCACACATGCATTCACACAGGAGAAACTGAAAAAGGGAATTACAAGCAAAACAGAAATTAGCAGGAAGAATTGTCTTTCTGGTATAGCTGAGAAAGAGAAGCAACAAAGTAATTGGTAGCTGTTCACAAGAAACTAGATCCAGCTAGTCAGAGCACTGTGCTTCTGAAAGCCCCTGTTACAGTCTGCAGAAGGCCTGAAAGATCTGGAATGATCCAGTTTCCATAACCCCCTACTCAAACGGACTTATCTGTGTTCCTGGGTTTGATCTTTATGCCAAACAAACCCACACCCCAGCTCACCTAGACCCTTTCTGAGAGCAAGCCCATTCATCCCAAGGTAAAGTAAATGGAGCAGAATCAAAAATGAGCAGTGCAGCATGGAGACAAAGGGACTCATGTGTGTGTGTGTGTGTGTGTGTGTGTGTTGGGGTGGGAGGAGTTCCAGGAAACAGGACTCGCATACAAATAAGCAGCAGAAAGGTTTGAGCCTGGTCATCCCACACTGAGTTATTATTAGAAAAACATTGTGTAACTGAGGTTACTCCATACCTGCCTGAGGACACTGTTTCAAATAAGCCACAGGATTTAAACATCTCAGAAGGAAGGTGACAGTATTCAGCAAAGAATGAACAATAAACCTTTATTCTAAAAACAATAGCTAAACTAGAAGCAACTTCAGAGATACTATTCTGAAGAGAAATAAAAACCTTTTTTAAAATTAGAAGAAAATGAAGCAATAGCTATAAAAAGGACTCCAGAAACTGACAGACACTGAAATTTTTTTAAAAAAAAAAAAAATCGGATAGGAATTCATGAAGAATCTCCCACTAGGGAACAAAGCAAATTGTAAATTGAATTCAGCACCATTATCTTGAAAGGGAAATTTTGAAAGAGTATCTATGTCTAAGAATACTAACCTGAAGAGACCAACCCTAAGGTATATTCTATTTTTAAAATATTTCGGCACGTAGAAAAAGAAATCACCTGGTTCATAAGGAAAAATAGATTAGTTTCAGATGTTGACAGCAATGCTTTGTTGCAAAAGAAAATTGAGTAACATATTTAGGATTCTTAGGGAAAGAGTGAGCCAAGGATTTTTAATGTCCTGAAAAAGTGATTTTCAGATGGAGCACAGACAAACTTATAAAGTCAAAGAGTATTAAATATGCCTTCAGTATTAAATATGTCTTCAGTCATCTATTAGTTCTCTTGTCTATTCATCTATACACTTATCCATCTGTGCTATCTGACCATCTTTCTCTTTCCTTTGTCCACTGAAAAGATCTAAAATCCAATGGTTGATCTCAGCATCAGTGCATCCCCAGTGGCCAGACTGTGGACTAGAAATAGCATTTCCTGCTGTAGGAAGCCAGAATTTCTTGGGGAGAAAATCTGATTCTAGATCTGAAGTATGAAATATCCATGATGAACTTAGAAGGTGTGTTCTTTGATCATGGTCAGTTAAGAAGCTGTCAGAGAACAGCAGAGCAGTAACAGAAGTCAAAGCCAGCCTGGAAAGACTATGCTGCCCTTTGAGCTACAGTACTAAGGACCATAGCTTGAAACTAAGTATCTTAAAATATGACTTAGTACTGATATACATTTAGTTAGTTAATGTATTTTTAAAGCAGTGTCTCATGTGCCCAAGCTGGGCTTGAACTCCTCATCCTCCTGCATGTACCACCACTCTTGGGTATGCTTTACAAGAAAATCATGAAGCTGTTAAAGTAGAGACAAATATAAAAGATAAGAGCATTTGTCTTAGTTCCAATGTTCTTTTATTGGTTAGAACATACTTATAAAGAGAAACTTCTCTCATTAGCTATTTGGTTACAATATATTATGTGCAGTATATATTGGAGAGGCAGGTAAAATGGCTGATTTGTTACTCTTGTTTATCTTTGTTGCCTTTATTTTTTTCTTTAAAAAATTTTTTTTGTAAATTTTATTTTTTAAGAACTTGCAAATAAATAAAAATACCACATTAAAAATTAACCAGCCCCCAAATCTATGCAGTATATTTATTACCTTTATCTCCAGGGCCATTATTGTTTTTATTTCTGTTTTGAGGCACAGTCTCCTGTAGCCCCAGGCTGGCCTCAAACTCAGAATGTAGCTGAGGGTAACCTTGATCTTATGGCTCTTCTCAGTCAGAGGTGGCGGTTCTCTGAAGTTCTGGGGTTATAAGCACATGCCCCCATGCATGGGTTATATGGAGCTGGGGATTGAACCCGGGACCTCCTGAATGCCAGGAAAACACTCTTTACAGTGCTATACCTGACCCCAGTGCTATTGTCACTGATCTGCATCCAGATGAATCCTCTTCAAGCTGAGTGCATAATCCTTTTGTTTGTTGTTCCCTGGAAGAATAGCATTCTAGAGGGGTTCTAGAGGAAACTGTCAGGACTGACAGTGGGGCACATGAGTAAGAGAACTCAGGGCCTTATAATTCTTGACATAAATATTTGTGTTATCCAACTGTTTGACCTGAGGGTGTGTGTGTGTGTGTGTTTGAATTTAAAGAATTTTCTTTCTGCAGTGCTGAATATTGAACCCAGAGCTATGTGTGTAAGACAAGCAGGAACTTTACAACCGAGCTGTATACTCTCAGCTCTATAACCATTTTATATGAGGATGTTGTCTTTCTCCAGCAGTACTGGGTTATATGTCGCTGAACCTTACCATGTGACTGGCTGAGTCTTACTGGGGCTTTTCTTCTAGGTATGGGAGGAATCACTAGTATGCCACCACTTACAGCTGTTGCTCCAGTGCCAATGGGCTCCATCCCAGTTGTTGGAATGTCTCCACCCTTAGTATCTTCTGTTCCTCCAGCAGCAGTGCCTCCCCTGGCTAACGGGGCACCCGCTGTCATACAACCTCTGCCTGCATTTGCTCATCCTGGTACGTGCCTGTGTATGGACCTGTTGCCACTACTTACATTTTGCTGTTCTTTCCTATTAAATATATTGTCACTTTTTAGTTATTTAATCTAGTTATGATTAAATGATATTTTATTACAGAGGAAGGAATTGTAATTCCTCTATTTGATTTCTTATTCCATCCCAGCATATGAAGAGGATATGTATGCTAAGAGGAGAAGGAGTGAAAGGGGCCATCATCGTGGAATGTGGGTACCTCTGTAAATAAAAAGGAACCCAACAGTGAAACCCAAGAGCATGATTTTCTTTCAAGGGCCTGATAGGAACTACTGAGATTGAGCAGTATATTTGAACACTATTTTCATGTGTCAGTTACTTCTATTCTTAACTTCTGTGAATTGCTAATACACAAGCCCGTCCTCTATGAACAGAATCCCATGGTGAGGAAAAGTGAACATTGTGGGTCTTTGAACAAGTAGAATGAATCGAGCAGAACAGGGAAGAAAGTCAATTAAGTGGCCAAATATATTAAGTTCATACTATTGAACGCTTGCTTAAAGGATGTTATTTTAGTTCCTAGTTTAGTTAATTTCATTTTGAGACTTTATTCAAAGTCTTTTCCTATAATTAAAAGAAAGCATCTACTGTAGATAATAGATAGCCTTGGTCTAATAAATCAATGAATTTGTAGCAATATGGTATTTTTTTAAATGCTGTTTGGGTACACCTGAGTAAATTCAATACTGTCAACAGTGTAAGTTTCAAAATTGTATTTGTGTCACTCTTGCTGTGTCTGAGGCAACCTGCACTTATGTATGTATGTGTTTCAAGTTAGAGAAAGAATCCACTGAGCCTCTTCTGTTTGTCCTATGCAGTCCTTCATGTGTGGCTATAACTGCAGATGTGAAAGCAGCCAAGATAGTTCATGCAACTGTTCCTGTAGAATTAGTCAACCCACACACACTGTCTTGTTTCTTTTGTGCCATGGCATGTGTTATAAGACGCTAGGCAAGGTTGAGAGGTGGAGGGTATGGCTAGGGTCTCATCAGGTCAAATGAGAATCCCACACAAATCTGACCCTCCCTAGCATCCCAAGTCACCTGGATAAGACTGAGCAGCCTGTAACTTCTTGGCTGCTATGTCTGGAACTAGTATTTTAGCTCCTTTGATGGTAAGAAAATGCCATCTTACATATTTAATCTGTTATTTCATTGACTTGGAACAGTACCCCTAAAATGTGATGCTAAATGTTCAATGTTCAGCATTTCAACTCAGTTAGGAGATTCTCGGCAGAACAGGTGAATCTAGGTAGTTTTTTGGCAAGAAGATAGAGTAAAGGCAGGGAAGTAACTGTGATTCCATGCTGGTCACTGCTTCACATTTTATGACTCAGTGTTTAAATGTTTTAAATATTTTCTTATTTTTATAAAAGTAACATTATTCAATATTTTATTTTTACAGCAGCCACATTGCCAAAGAGTTCTTCCTTCAGCAGATCTGGTCCAGGGTCACAACTAAACACTAAGTTACAGAAGGCACAATCATTTGATGTAGCCAGGTAAGACTGCTTGTTATTAATTGGAAGGTTAGGTAAAGCATTATCTGATGCCTAAATGAATTTTGTCCATCCTAATTTCTTTTTTAAGATTTATTTTATGGGTTCAATGTTTTGCCTGCATGTATGTATGTATGTGTGCCACTTGTCTGGTGCTCACAGAGGTCAGTAGAGGATGCTGGATCCCCTGGAACTGAAGTTACAGATGGTTATGAATCGCCTTGGGTGCTGAAAATCACCTGTGTCCTCTGCAAGAGCAGCAAGTGCTCTAAACCACTGAGCTGTCTCTCCAGCCCCCAACCTTTATTTTTACCTTGTTTAATTTTGTAGAATGATAATGATGCCTTTTAAATTCTGCATAATTCTATTAGAATTTATCATTTATTTACTGCAGAGATGGCAAATCAAGAATGTGCCATTTTCCTAAATATTTTTAACAAAAATATGGTAGTACAGTTTGGGTGTTCTGTGCAGTGGAGGAGAGCTCGCCCAGCACACTGAGGAGCTGTTCACCACCAGCACCACCAGAAAGAAATAGAATGGAATTCACTGGAACAGACCCTGGGGAGTAAAAAAACAAATTAATGATCTAAAGGGTTATGATTTTTTTTTATATGAGATTTGAACCAAAGTTGGACTTGCTTTTAATACTGTCATAATCTCATTGTCTGTAGTAGACTGTTAGTCTGTTAGTAGTAGAACAGTAGTAAACACCAACTTGTTTGTTTGTTTTTCCAGACAGGGTTTCTCTGTTATAACTCTGTCTGTCCTAGAACTCATTCAGACCAGGCTGGCCTCAAACTCACAGAGATCCGCCTGCCTCTGCCTCCCAAGTGCTGGGATTAAAGGCATGTGCCACCACTACCTGGTTGTAAACACCAGTCTTAATAAAATGAGTTATTCAAATTATGGAATATACACACTAATCGCTTATATATCTCAGTTTTGAGAGATTCTGTACAATCTCATTGCTCATATATGGCCAACCATAATTTCATAAGAACTTGTATATGTTTCTTTTACTCCTTATTTTTTTCCTAGGGCTGAGATTTAAGCTCCTATTCATATTAAATTTCACCCCTATCTCAGACTGAAGTTTCATGTGTTTTTAACTTTTCTCACATGATTTTGAATTCTGCCTTAAAATTGCTTTATAACATTTACTGATGGTTAGCCCATATTAATGCTTTTAGATTGTTGGGTTTTCCTTGTGGGTAGTATCTTTTCAATAATGAATGTCAAATTGTAACTTTTTTGTCTAGAGCTACCTAACTTTTAGGTGGCAAGCTCCTTGAATTTTTAGTCTACTTAAACTCTCAGGAGTGTGGTAGAAAGCTGTGGTTTGATAAGTATAATCTGGGTGAGTGCCTGTGTGCACACCCTTTATCTTTGCAGTGCAGGGACAAGATGGTTAGCTTTTAATAAACAGGCAGGAGTTGGAATGAGCAAAATATTAGTTAAAGAAAATGAGAGAAGTGTTACAGAAGTACTCACAGCAGAGTCCATCATGGTAAGTGGTCTCATTAAGAAACTTACAGGAATTAAAGAAGGTGAATTTATACAGTTACTTTTCAAGTGTTGATAGCTGACTCAAGAACTTTGCATAGTGAGTGTAAGTACAAGGGAACCACACATATTAATAGATGGTAACTAAAATGTCAGTGTGTGGTTAGAATAGAATCTCCATTTATTGTGAGTGACATGAATCTCTGTAAGCATGGAAGGAGATTACATATGGGGCTTCACTGCCCCTTCATGTGGAATGCCAGCCTTTCTGTCTCCATAGTGTTTAAATTTTTTGACTTAGATCTTGGATTCTTACACACTGTCTCTGTCAGTGTGATACCTGTGTGGACCATAACATCTGCAGAAGAAACTGCCGGGAGTGTCTTGCCCGGACTCTGTTAGCAGGGTTTCCTCGGGTCAGTGTTGTAGCACATTGGCAAGGAGACATCAGTGTTGGATTACAGTCAAGAAACTAGAGCTTTGTCCATGACTGCTCCACTGATTTGCCAGGGCTCTGGACATATCCTATTCCTTTCTGGGAGGTTTCCCATTTGCTAGGAATTTAAACCTTCCAGCAGGAAATATTTTACTTCATTAAGAAATGGGTGGCTCAGTGGGTAAGAGTGCTTGCCTCCAAACCTGAGAATCTGGGTTAAATTCCCAGGACTGACAGAGTGAATAGAGAGAACCAACTCTTGCAGTTTGTCCTCTGGCCTCCACACATGTGCCATGTCATGTACCTCTTACACACACACACACACACACACACACACACCTTGAATAGATAAATAAGTGTAAAAACAAAAAGAAAATGAGTCCATATTTGTTGTAGAGAAGGTAAGTGTTTTGAAGTATACTTTTTTTAAACATCATTGTCATTTTTTTAAACTTTAATTTTATGTGCACTGGTGTAAGGGCATCAGATCCCCTGGAACTGGAGTTATAGACAATTGTGAGCTGCCATGTGGGTGCTGAGAATTGAGCCCGGGTTCTCTGGAACTTGTTTAACTTGCTGAACCATTTCTCCAGCTCCTGAAGTATACTTTTTAAAGGGAATTGTCAGCATTGCTTTTTTCCTGAGTGCTTAGGAAAATCTGGGTAGTATATAATACCTCAGTTCTGAGGACATTTTTCATATATTACTGGTACCTTCAGATTATTAAATTACATATAGAATATTAAAATAGGTCATTTGATATGTTACTTTTCTTTATATCTGAAAGAATAGTTTAGTTAGTTTTTTAAAAGGCTTCTTTATTGTGTGTCTGCGTGTATGCCATATGTGTACTGATGCCCACAGAAACCAGATGAGGATGCAGGAGCACCTGAGCTGGGCTATAGGCAGTTTTGAGCTGCCTGGCACGGGTGCTGGGTCCTCTGGAAGCAAGCAGTCTTAACTGCTGAACCATCTCTCCAGCCCCTAATTTACCTCTTTTGAAAGATGTTTGTAACTTAAGAAATATAAGACTGTGAGTGTGGCTTAGTGGTAGGACCTTTGCCTGCTACAGAGGCCCTGGGTTCAACCTTACCACCACCAGGAGGAAAAAGGAAACACTGCTAACCTTAGATAGTTAGACAAGTTCTTGAGCCTCAGCAAGCCGTTTCTTACATTGTGTCACCCACTCTCCTTCCTCTTTCCCCACAGTGCCTCTCCAGCAGCAGAATGGGCTGTGCCTCAGTCATCAAGACTGAAATACAGGCAGTTATTCAATAGCCATGACAAAACTATGAGTGGACACTTAACAGGTATTTACAAACAAAAATTTAGAGAAATAAAATCATTGTTTTAAATACGAATTGTTTCTAGTTAGATAATGAATCAAAGATATTTTCCAAATGTCTTATCTGTTTCCTTATTTCTAAATAGAGTTTTCATTGTCTCTATTATCTTGTATTTTCAACTATTGATAACTCCATCCATGGTTACCTTATTCTCCTCTGCCTCTGGCTTTCACCCTATGTCTGTTGGCAAGTGGACCAGGAACCCTCTCACACTTTGAAAGCTCTCATGAGATAAGTGGGACACCAGCACAGATACAGTGTTGTGAACAAAGAATCCTCGGCTCCTGACATGTGCCTGTGCAGTGGAACTTGAAGTTGCTCATTCCCTGGGTCAGGGTTTGAGGCTGTATGCAGGATAAAGGGTCTGGGAGTAAGGAACTCTGTTTGTCATGTTTGCCTGGTGCTCATCTCTTTGGATCTCATTTCTTCTTCTGTGAAAGGCTAAGAATTAATTTATAGGATCTCAATGGGTTTTCTAAAGCATAGTGATTCTGTTATTCAGGTCAGAAGGGTAAAGAAGCATTTCAGATACCATCCCAAATCTTTATTTGATGAAGTTTGAAGTAGTTAAAACTACCAACGCAAATGTTATAAAGAAAGCCTTAATAAAGGCAAATAGATTCCTTCCTCTCTTGAACTGTTAAGTCCTGTGACAAGTTGAAAGGGAAGGAGAATGAACTGACCTGTGAATCATTATGCACTGAACACAACATGCTTTTTAAGCATCTGAGTCTTATCTGTTCCTCTAGCATTTTATTAAGACCTGACCATGGTAGACTTTGGCATTAGGGCAATTAGAAAGGTGTTTAGGTTTGGTATGAGTAAGAAATTACTCCTTACCATACACAGCTGAGCTTTACACAGTGGCAGAACGCTTAGCAGTGGAGGGTGCCGTGCCGCCCATTGACCAATTGCTTGCCTAACCTGTGGAGGTTCTTGGTTCAGCCTGTAACACAGAGCATTGTAAGTTCTGGTTCTTCATACATTGCTTTGCTGTTGCCTATGATCATACCTTTTACTTCCAGATGAGAAAATGCTTCTTTTCTGGACTAAAAATGACTGGATGAAACTTTCAGTCTGCTATGCTCTTGAACTCTGTCTGTATGATAAATCTTAGCAGTCACTTTAGATAAACACATTCACCTGAAAGGGCAAATAGTAAATGCTTGTCCATTCTCTAAATTCCACACTTTTCCTGAAATAGCAGCTCTCAATATTTTTAGGCAGCATAGAAAAACACACTAGTCTGTGTGGGCACTGAAGAAATAAACAGTAGTGTCATTTTGAGAGGGTATTTGACACATGCTCCATACACAAAAAATATTTCTTTAGAACACTGTTGGTATTTGTTGTAAGCTAATTAATAGTGTTTCATTGTGAATTGGTTTAGAAATTCTTTCATGTTAAAATTTATTTTTTATGAATGATAAATGTGGTGCCTATATCCTGAAGATATGATCTAGATACTTGAATATAGAACATTTAAATATCTGAGGCAAAAAGTAAGATTTGAAGTATTCTGGTTTGTTCTAGTAAGCAATGAAGGTGTAAATTTTTATCTTTGAGCTAGACTGTTGTACAGTCATTAAAAAATAAGAAATGAAAATTAATTTAGTATATTTTAAAATGGCAATAAATAAGATGATTTTCCCTTTATGCATTTATAAGGAGTCTATAGGGTGTTTCCTAGGCTCAGTTAAAGCAGTTAGTAGAAACACAGAGCTCATGTGATGAGCTGGATGAAACGGGAAAGTCAGCTTTTTGATCAGAACTGTGGAAATAGTTATGAGCACCCAGCGTCCCCAAGGCAACTGTCCATCCAGCAGAAAGATGAAGGGAGTGTTAAGAAAGCTGAGCAAAGGTCCTGGTGTACAGAGAGGCCCCAGAGAAACATTTTATACTCTGCTCTTGGTTCCTTCCCCCCCACTTTGGAAAAATAATTTTTTATAGGTTCTTGTTATAAACAACTAAGAAGCATTTTTTTAAAATGAATGCACATAATTATAGCGTCTCAATACAGTTCAGTAGTTCTCAACCTTCACAACTGTGTTGGCCTTATGTTATAAATACAATGGTAAAATTATGAGTTAAAATACAAAAGTTGCAAGAAGTTTGTTTTCCTGTGATTTAGGGGAGAATCTCGGCTGTGCATGTACCATCAGTTTTATCCCATGTTCCCTGTGTTGTCATTATTAGCCTTCCAAGAATGGCACATACTCTGCAGTCTAACTGACACATGCCACAGCCAGCGGCAAATCCTATCATCTCTTCTGAATGGGATTCCCAATTAGCATTCTGCTGTATTTTCACGTATTTCTGGATGTCATCAAATTCTGGCTATGTAAAAAGTGTGTTGGGGTGCCAGCTAGTCCATCTTTAGGATTACTCTTACAGAGTCCGTGGATTTCCTGGTGAATTAACTGATAGAGCTGGCTAGACACATTCCTTAGCTATTGGTGTCTTCCTTCTTCAGACCATGTTTTAGGTAGCCAGGTTGATGAGCCTAACAAACATATACATACAAATTATTATAGGATCTGAACTTAGAAATTTTTTTATATACACACACATATGTAACATATACAGTTGTATACACACACATATATAAATAAGTAACAACAATTAGGAAAAGGAAGGGATAAATGATGTAATGATATTGTCTCAAAAAGAATATTTAAAAATAAATTATTCCATTATCAAAAGAGAAAACTAATTCTGTAGGTTATGTGGGTGCCATAGAAGTTTTGTGATCCTATTAATGCTTTCTTCTCTTCTTGGAGAGGTATTTCATTGCTTGGTTGCATTCTGAAATGTGAATGTGCCATTTGGTTATTCATCTGCTAAGCATGAGAGCCAGTGTTAGTCATCATTGGACACAAAGTGTCAGTTCCATATAATTACATCTCTTCTATGTGTTCACGTTCCCTCCTCAGACATGGAGGTGCATAGTTGAGTGTGTGAACTTGAGATTTCAGTTGTCTCTGGGAATTTCCTACAAGTGTTACTGTAACATTGATGCCCCATATGTACATGTGCCACCACAAGGAAGTTCTCGGATCAAAGCTCAGTTTTCTGGCATTTTGTTACAATCCTCTCTTAGTTGTCGCCTGTATCTTAATGTTCACAACAAGTGTAAAACTTTTAGAGGTAGTTGTAACCTTCCAGAGTAGGGGTCAGTAAACTTCCATGAGGAGAAGGTAGTCAGTGTTTTAGGCTTTGGGCCACAATGTCCTCTGATAGAGCTGCATAGATGTGTGCTACTGTCTGCACTTAGGGTGCAGTTCCTACAGCTTGGCCACTTTGTCCCCAAAACATAGATGAGTGGGCACAACAGAGTTTTAAGAAAAGTACTTAGGAAAGAGCCGTCCAGGCTGGCCTGTGTGCCATCATTTGTCAACCCCAGTTTCTGGTTATTTCTCTCATTTCAGAAATTAAGTAACTTGTTTTGCTAATATCAGGCAAAGACTGGAATTCAAGTCTCCTGGCATCTGGATACAGTTAGTTCTTCTCAGTCATTGTGTACCTTTTTATCCTAAGTGGATAGATACTTAGATATGTCCTATAATTTTAAACTGAGAAGAGCTGTAACAAGTATAATTGATGTTCATTCAGACTTTATTCTACTTTTATGTTGCAAACTGAATAGTGTTACAGACTAAAGAAAATGGGCAACAAGCCTTCTTCATTCCAGTATGCCATAAAAATTTGAGGATCTTTGCATTAATTATAAAAATTGTCTTGTGCTTAAATTTCCTGACACTCCCCCTAAATATGTCCATATATTTGCCCAAAATATGTATTTACCATTCATAAGGGCCCCAACCTGAAAGTTTCACTGAAGTCTAGTGGATAGTTGTGATGTAAGTACACAATAATGAACTAGAGCAGTGAGGATTATGTTTTACAGCCACATGTACTATACTGAGTAGAGCTAGCTAGACCTAACAGCATGCCTAAGCAATTAGAAGTTGACTGTGCTCAGTAGAAGGCTGTCCTCCAAGACAGGCAAAGAGGAGCTCCTGAGGTGCCAGGTGAATTCTGTTGATGATCAGCTTAGAACTTGGATTCTAAGAAAGCATATATATTGCATATGCTTACATGTGTGCATTAATGTGCACTTTTCTGCCAGTGTATTAGATGTAAATAGCAGCTAAAAGATTGCCAATAGTAGAAATGGTAACCATTACCTGCTGGATCCTTTGAGTGCTAAGCTCAGTGTTATCTTTCCGTACATGATGGATCATAGATGTGCTCATGGAGCCCTGGAAATGAGCAAGCCCCTGAGTGATGAGCTGACTTCCCCAAGTCCCTCAGTGACATATATACCTAACCAGCAGCAGAGCCTGCAGCCTCTTGCTTGTTGGTACTTTTCCCTTCATTTTGAGATGTCATTTGCTGGAACTCATGGCCTCTGCTCCTGGCTGTGCAAGAACACATTCACTTCTGTGTTTCATAATAAGGTGATACTTGAAAACTAAGTCATGAAAATCTGAAGTTTATGCATGGAAAAGGAATCTTCCCAGTGTTATTGCTATGGCTTCCCGTTTCTTGGTCCATGGACCAATTTCTGGGACTACTCCTTTGAGACAGGGCTAAACTATGACATATTTGCCTTTCCTTGACACCAGAGCACTTGTTACAATTTTTATCTCATAGCTAAAGCTTTTTCAGGCCAGAAATGAAGATGTTTATCATTATATTAAATAACAAAACTGATTTTGAATGAAAAGTTGAAATTCTAATAACTTTTATGCAACCTTTACTTGCTCACATTGTTAACATCCTTAATGAGGTATATGCAGTGATGGAATTAGAAGGGATCCAATAAGGCCCCTTCTTCCTCTAAGATTCTGACTTCCCTTAATTTGTGTGATGATGTCATGGTGAAAACAACAGGTGCGAGCTGTGGCAGAAGATGTCCAATGTACAGCTATTAAATCACTATTTATAAATAAATACAATACAAAAATGGGGTAATCTGGCCAAGAGGGCAGGCTGCATTTGAAGCTCTAGTCTTTTATATACTCACTCCTCACTGGTCATCTGTTTAACTGAATTTGACTATCCTGTGCTGTTCTTCCCTGTTGCTATAGCTTAATTTCCTTTCACAAAGCTGGATACTGAGTAGAGTGTTGTGATTGCATGCGGTTGCATAAAACCTATGTGCAGCCCTCTGGACTCTCTGTGCAGGGGAATATTTAATGATTCATCTTTATGTCTTTTCTCTGATTTCTGGTTAGGTCCCCAGGCAAGAACTATTCTTATGCAATCAAGTTTACCCCAGGCTCAGCTGGCTTCAATATGGTAAGGAAGTACAAGTTCCGGGGTTTGGATAAAGTAGAGTTACTTAGGTTGGCTTTTTCCTCATGCAATTTTAGATTCACATCCTTATTTAGAGAAGATGGAATATGCTTAATTTTTAGTGAGCTGTAATAATCACTGCTCTTACTAAAAGGATATTAACGCAATGAGCCCTAAGAATTCAAGACTGCCTAACAATTCTTAACCCAAGGCTAGGTTCCTTTTTCTCAACAACTTCAAGCCAAGGCTCTCTTACTGTTTTACCTATAAATGCTTACATTTATTTCTTTAACTATAACCATAATGCCAGTAGTAAGTATTTAAGTAGTCATTCATATTAAGTTAGTGAGCTAACTTTCAAAGGCCTTACATCAGCTAATAGGTTTTTATAGTTTTATTTGTTCAGAGGAGTGAAACGAACCTATACAGTATTTTACTGATATATTCATATTTCTTTTAAAGATTATTTTACTTTATGGATATATGTGTGTTTTCTTGCATATATGTCTCTGCACCATGTGCATGCCTGGTGCCCTTGGAGGTCAGAAGCGGGCATCAGATCTCTTGGAACTGGCGTTAAAAATGGTTGGGAGCCCTACTCCGTGGTGCTGGGAACCAATCCTAGGTCTTCTGTAAGAGCAACAAGTGATCTTAACCACTGAGCCATCTCTTAAGCTCTCTTAAGCTCATTAATTGGTACATTTAAAAACTCTCCTTTAGTCTCTCCATTCCCCTTACTTGTTCTCTATTTGCTCCACAAGTCTTCCCAAAATACATGAGGTAATTTATTGGATAGTTTCCTAATGGCTTGACTTTATGTATCCCTCTGGTGGTATTTAATTTGTCTCTGTATTTCCTGTGAAATGATAATTAGATCTAGATCAAGACTTTTTACTTTTAGCACTGTGACATTTAGGGGCAGTAATTCTTCATTTGGGGCTGCCTTGCGACATCTCTGTAATATCACATGCCATTGTAACATCACTGGCCTCTTATTTAGAATAGACCAACTAATAGATATTTTCTACCTTTAACACATTCAGACCTCTTGAAGTCTGGGTTTGACCAGTATCCCCTCTGAAATATAAATATAAATCTAAGATGTAACATTTGACTGACAGTTCCTTAGGTTGTTCTCATACTTAGCTTATGGTTTCCATCGATGACTTACTTCCTAAGACATTTGAGGCATCTATTAGAATGTTATATTTTCCTTTTTCACACTAAAAAAGATACTTTAATTTTTTGTGGTTCTTATTTAGCCAGTTGATGGGGGAAAACAAGAGCCTTTACTTTCTTTTAGTCTGATTTACTTTGGAGTAGCTTAGAGTGGAACATATAAAGAAGGAGGGCGGGTGGATTTTTGGCTCTCTCTGTTGTCTAAAGGATGCATAGCATCTTAAGAGAGCAGAAGTAGGGCAGAAAACAGACCCATGGGGCCAGCGCAGGGAGTGGGGGTGAAGAAAAGAAGCGCAGAGGTTTGGGTGGCCCAAGCTTCTGTATGCCACAGTGGTAGCTCCCTAACTGGCATGTTGTCAGAAATGCACAGGATTGCCTCTGCAGAGAGCAAGCACTGTTACCTTGTGGAGATTATACCTTAATAAGGGTAGCCAGGAACCACGTGGTGCCTGAAAGACATTTCAGGAAGAGGAAGAAAGTTTCTCAGTTAGTTGTCATTGGCAAAGGCAGACTCTTAATGTGGTGCTTGTCCTGTTGGCCTTCTTGAGAGTAAATGTGTGCTCTCACATCTTCTTTTGTTGTCTAGAAAAATCAGCTGTATTTTGTAATTAGTGCAAGTCCATCATTAGAGCACTGTGGTGATTGGATTGCTAGAGTGAAGAGGGAGAGATGTCCCCAACTCTAGAGGGGTGCTGGAGGCTAGAAAGATCAACCCTTAGATGAGTAAATGACCAGTGGGTAGAATCTGACCTGCCTCCATTTTTGTAGGTGGTTTTATTGTAAACACAGGCTTGTCCGGTCATTTACATGTTCTCTATGGCTTCTCATCAAGAGTAAAATTTGGTATGATGGGGCTTATGTGTCTTACTGACCATGAAATAATTTGCTATGTTACTTTTTTATTGTGTCAGTCTTTTCTGTAGTATGTAGCATTTTAAGATTACAAGAACTTGAATATAATATATTTTAAATGAGATTGACCAAGAAGAGGATCACTGTAATCATAGTTAACATTTACTGAATGCTAAAGACAGTCCCAACTGTATATATTACCTCTTTTTATCCTTCCAGTAGTCTGAAATAGTACTGGCTCTACAAGCTGGCACACAGAATGATTCTATTGGCTTAGTGTCAGAGTAAGGAAATAAAATTTTCAAATTCCTGGTGAATAGTAAGAAGTATGCATTTTCATGAACTGGATTGCATAGAGTGTTTTTGTTGTTGAATTAGGAATCTTTCTGACATTGATCAAGATGGAAAACTCACAGCAGAAGAATTTATCCTGGCTATGCACCTAATTGATGTTGCCATGTCTGGTCAACCATTGCCACCCGTCCTGCCTCCAGAATACATTCCTCCTTCCTTTCGGTAAGTGACATTTGATTCTTGGAAGAATTGGCATGGATTCTATCCTTGGCTCTGTTTCCTTTCCTGGTGTAAAGATGAACTATCCATGAACTTTTCAGTGTTTAGCCTGGTCCTGTTCTGTTCTCCAGAGTGCTTATATATTCCATATAATAAAAGCAATCAAATAAAAGACCAAGAGTGTTAACTTTTGTGCCCAGCTATTATCAAAGCTCACCAGAAATTGTAAGCTCACAAAGAAAGAGAACCAACATGAGGGGGCATGTTGGAAATCAGAGATCACACCTGCAAATCATACGTATTCAAGAGGTAACAAAAATGCTGGCAGTGTCGAAATTATACTCAGGAAGATCATTTTAAAAATTTATCCTGGATTGGAACAGATTCAGTAGAGATGTCACGAGAGCCTACAAGATCTAGTCAGAAGAAGCCTGCTGTACCTGTTCAACCCACCTGCACCTGTAAAGTATGAGCATACCATCTCAGAACACACCATCTCCTGGATAAAAGACAAAGAAGATCTGAGTTCATGTTCTGAGTCCTCAGACTTCAGGGGAGACTTGGGCACAGTCTCTCTAAAATGGAGCGCTATAGAGCCATCAGTATCTGCTTCCCTGTGTACTGGGAGTAAAATGGGGAATGCTGCAGGTGGGAAACAGCAGGTGGCAGAACCTCACAGCCTTAACAACCACTGTGAGAGAAACTGAACATTTGAAGATGTTTAAAAGAAAGCATAAAAAAGATGAGAGGTTTGGTTGAGACAGGATCTCACTATGTAGTCCTGGCTGTCCTAGAACTCACTTATATAGATCAGTCTGATCTTGAACTCTTAAGAAATCCACCTATCTCTCAGTGCTGGGATTTAAGTTGTGTGCCACCACACCCAGCTGAGAGCTTTTTTTTTTTTAAAGACAAAGGTTAAGGGTTTAATGTGACACTTATTAATACATGAGTTGATTTCATTTTCAGAATCATAAATATATTTGTGTTTAGGAAGTACAAAATGGAATTTCTAACGGGAAAAATCACTGGTCACAGTTAGATGCACCATTGTTTCCTTCGGGAAGCTGAGAATTACTTTTGAGGGTAATGGTAATGGTCACCAACGCTTAATGAGTGGTTGCAAGTTCTGCCCTCACTGGTTGTTCTAACTCATGTGACAGTTCTAAATATTTCATTGGTTTTGGGCACACAATGGTTTGGAAAGTGCTGGAGATTAAACCCAGGATCTTGCGTGTGTAAGCGTGTGCCACCACTGAGCTACATCCCTGGCACCGACATTTTGAGCATGCTTGGCACTCGGAATCTGATGACATTCAAATGCCCGTTTAAAAATCTTTGTTAGTAGAGAAAGACAAATCTTTACCTTTTCTCACTGTAACTGAAAACTGCTCCACTGTGTTCTCTAATCAACCCTTTCTTGCCATGGCCCATGTAGTGCTACCCACGCTATGTGATGTGATGCTCTTCCTTTCTTTCTGCAGAAGAGTACGATCTGGTAGTGGGATGTCCGTCGTAAGCTCTTCGTCTGTGGATCAGAGGCTACCTGAGGAGCCAGCGTCAGAGGATGAGCAGCAGTTAGAGAAGAAGCTGCCTGGTGAGCAGCTCCTGTAGCTAATTAGCTGGTGGAGAACTCTAGTATGTGGATGGCAGAAATGGAGATGAAATCATCTTAGTTTCTGACACTTACTGATCCTTCAGCTGCCCATAGGCAGGAGAAGACACTTTTGGAATTGATGTTGAGAAACAGAATGTTGTCTACTCTGCTAATGCACCCTTATTCCATCACTAGTTGAAGTATGATTACCTACTGCAAAACAAAACTTCTGTACATGTTATCCATAGGATACAGAACACTAGACTTTGGTGTTAAGGTGGTTTTTTGGTATCACCAATGCAACAGTAGAAACTAGAGTCCCCTACTGGTATTTTATTTTGGTAGTGGAGAATTGGGAACTTGTAAACAGAAGGAAAGTATTTCATTTTAATGTGAGCTGATTTTAGATAGCCCTCATTTTCAATGGCAAAGCTATTAAGCTATTAAGCTAGTCTGAGATGAGAAGGCTCTGAATTATTAATGAAGTGATAGTGATACTAAGAAGCAGTTGAAATTTATTAATAAGTCTTTGTCTTAACTACTTTGCCCTGTCACTTGCTACATTTTCAGGACTCTCCAGTTAATTGATTGGCTGAGACACTCATTCTCCCAGCTGATTAAATTGCCTTTCATTTATGTTCAGCAATAAAATACTTATTGTAAATGATCTATGAGCAAGGCTGTGTGTTAAGTACAGTGAAAATTTTAAATATTACTATGATTATACTCTCAGAAATACTATTTAGGTTTTGGGAATGTGGTTCTGAGACATAGAATCTTGATATGTGGCCCAAGCTGGCCTGGATCTCACAGCAGTCTTCCTACCTGAGTCTTCTGTGTGCTGAGATTACAGGTGTGTGGCATCACACCTGGTTTCTAAAAAGATTTAAGTCACCTGTAGAAACAAAGTCCTGAAGGAGCACTGTAGTGTATAGATTACTGGAGAGTTTGTGTGTGCTTGCTCAAGCCTATCTGTGGTTGGCCAAGATGGAGGACAGCAGTAGGAAATAAATACATCTCCAGATGTATTTATAGAATGAGTTGGAGTTGACAGGGACTTACAGAGGAATCAGCACTACATGTGTCAGGAATGTGTCATGATCTGATAATGGTAGAAATGAAGTGTCATTGTCAAATAAATACAGGAATTCTTAGATTTTGGATTGTCTTTTTCTGTTGGCAACAAACATTCATTTATGATTTTAAATAGGAAAGGACATTGTCAAAATATTTTGGCTCTGCATCCCCACCCCCACTCCCACCCACCCCCCACACACAGTGAAGGGAATCATGACCTTGAGCAGTTCTGGGGTCGGGTTTGTATTTCAAGTATGCACCTGAGTTTTTCTTGAAACTGGTGATTTTCTTCATCACTGATGTTTTCATTTTTAAAGTAACATTTGAAGATAAGAAGAGGGAGAATTTTGAACGTGGCAATCTGGAGCTGGAGAAGCGCAGACAAGCCCTCTTAGAGCAGCAGCGCAAAGAGCAGGAGCGTTTGGCTCAGCTGGAGCGTGCTGAGCAAGAGAGGAAAGAGCGTGAGCGCCAGGAACAGGAACGAAAGAGGCAACTGGAGCTGGAGAAGCAGCTGGAGAAGCAGAGGGAGCTGGAACGGCAGAGAGAGGAAGAGAGGAGGAAGGAAATCGAGAGGCGGGAGGTGAGCAACTATGCAGCAGCTCCCTGCAGTTGGGGGTCCGAATTCAGACACACTGTTCTTTCTCTTGTGAGTTTTAGTATATCTAGAGTTGCTCAGTTTTCACCACCGTCTACCCCAAAACCCCATTCCACTTTTCTCCTGGTGCTGAGGAATTGCTGATTTATATACTATGTTTATTTGCCTGATCTGTAGAAGTGGTGGAGTTGGTGCTAGACCTGGATAAGGGGAGCAGTTCCTGTCTGTCATTCTTGTGTATCGCTCTGTGTGTGTGTGTGTGTGTTGCTACAGAAGCAATGCCACCATTCTCCCATGTGAATAAAATACAAAGATAAGTTTTTCCTTATTAAAAAATATTTGGTTTCATCTTCTAGTTACTGCTTTAGAAAAAGTATGTAGTCCTTACTGTTTTTGTGTTCAAGCAGATAAATACAGATTCTCACAGGGTTTTGTGTTCATTTATTTGGTGCTGGGGGTTAAATGCAGCAATGCTAAGCATCATCAAGTTGACATCACTAGTCCCCAGAGATACAGAGGTCACCCAATGCTCTCTCTGTCCTTTAGGGTATTACAGTATGACTGAGAATTGCTAAGTGAGAGGCAGTCACACTAAGCACCATGTGTTCTGCCTAGCAGTCAGTATAGACTAGGTTGATACTTTGAAACTGCAGCTTCTGTGGTTTAAAAGGAAATGAATGACTAAGAAGGTGGGAATCACAGGCTTATAAAACTTGAGATATGTTTAGAGTGTCCCTGATATGAAAATCTGAATCTGAAATCCTTCCAAATCCTGAAATCCAGCAGTAAGAGTTAGGATTTTCACATTAGGACACTTCAAGAATCAGAAACCATTTCTGCTCTCATCACTTGGACAAGGGACATTCAACTTATATGGAGTAACTTCTCTTTCAACAGAAGAAAATCAAGTTTGTTTATTTGTTTTTGTCCATGAGGATTTTAGTTTGATTTTACTAGATAAGAAAAATCCCCCTCATCCTTGAGTCTGTAAACAAGGATACATTTGCTTAGTTCAGCATGCATTCTGGGAGGCATGAAGAATGGGGCTTCAGTGCAAAAGGACTCTGTCAGTTCCCATCTTTGTATGTATAACTGGAGTAATCAGAGCACAGTGTTATGTGTGCTCTGACAGTGTATGACAGTTCACCACTAGAAGAAAGGGCTTACTAGGCGTTTTTGCTAAGAAACATTGCATAGTGTTAGAATTTAAAAAATTAATGAGCTATCTATAACCACAGGCTGCAAAACGGGAACTTGAACGGCAGCGACAACTTGAATGGGAAAGGAACCGGAGACAAGAACTCCTGAACCAGAGGAACAAAGAGCAGGAGGGCATTGTTGTCCTGAAGGCAAGGAGGAAGACCCTGGAGTTTGAATTAGAAGCTCTGGTGAGTGCAGTTGGCGTTATGTTCAGCCCAGCACTGGAAACATTAAACATCACCCTCACCCCTGTTATCTTTCATTTATTGAAGAATGACAAAAAGCACCAACTAGAAGGAAAACTTCAAGATATCAGATGTCGACTGACCACCCAAAGGCAGGAAATTGAGAGCACAAACAAATCTAGAGAGTTGAGAATTGCTGAAATCACCCATTTACAGCAGCAGTTACAGGTGGGTCCTTTGCCTGCATTTTAATTCATCATCCGCCATTCATTAGGCACTGGAGGCAAGGAGGAAGTAGATAGGTTGGATCCTCTGAAAAGTGGTTTTTAAGTGAACTCACAACTGTTTGCTGAACACTGTTGTGGGCCAGGCACCTGTGGGCCCTGAGGCTGCAGCAGTGAACAACAGAAATCTGCCTTGCGGGAGCTGTTCTCTGTAGAAATGTTGGTCGCTTGCCCCAGTGCCTAGGACCAGAACTATTTAGAATTCCAGGTTTTCTTTTTCTGACTTTAGAATATTTGCATATGGATAATGAGTATCTAGGGAAAGGAGCCCAGTCTAGACATGAAATTCATGTTGCATATATGTTTTACATGCATAACCTAAAAGTAATTTTGTGATATTTTCAATGCATCTACATTGTAACTATCAGGTCAGGTGCTGAATTTTCCACTTGAGGGTTCATGCCAGCATTTCAGACTGTAGAGTTTAGATGATAGGTTTTCAGATCAGGAATGTTCAACTTGGGCTCCTTAGACTCTGGAAAGTGCCATAGAGCCTGAATGGGGAAGGTAAGCAGGAACTTGGGGGTTGGAAAAATTTCGACTTAATTAAGATCTCTGGACAGGCGTTTCTGTGTGTGACATTTGAGTGAAGATCTGAAACTGATGATGAGGTGAGCTCTGGATCTCTGGGTAGCAAGCTTAAGACAGGGAAAGAGCAGTGTGTGTGTCCCGAGGTTGCCTCAGGCTATGAGAGGTCAGTTACAGCACCAAGATCACTGGTTAAAGCAGATGGGAGTCAGGTCACGAAGGATCTGTTGTCCATCAGTGGGATATTGGCTTTACTTTGATAATTACAGTAAATTAATGGGATCAAGTGTTTCAGTAGGTATGTGAGAGTACCTGTGTAGATGACTAGGTGGGGATACAGTGGGGTGCTGTTAGCATTTCTGCCTCCATTTTGCTGCCTGTCCAAAGCTGTGATGTTATCATGTACCTTCCTATCAAACATAAAACTATAGGGGCATCAATGAATGCTGACATTATCTGTAAGTTATGTATCTTTTGAGACTCTTCAGTGTCAGGCTTTTTCTCTCAGCATGTTGTTTAGTGGATTGGATTTATTTGTGTTGAGTGAATAACTAAGTTTCTTTTTATCTCTAGGTGATATTCCACCATTTACTCAGTCTTGGAGTTAAAATGTTATTACATTTTTACTTACTACATTGCGGGGGGCATGCATGTAGAGGTGAAAGACAACTTGTGGGTGTTGCTTCTTTCCTTCAACCATGTGAGATCAGGTTGTCAGACTACGCAATTCTTTACCCACTGAGCCATCATGCTGGCTTCAGTTGGGAATTTCTTTTGAGTAAAACTGCAATGAGAATTTATGTGCAAGTCTTGTATGGAAATAGGTTTTGTTGCTCTTCGGAAATTTTTTCAGTGTGAATTGCTACTCATCATAAGTCTTATAAGCAACTGTCAGTGGTTCTTGTACATTTTCTGACCAGCACTTAGGTGAGGGGTATGGTTTTTCTCATCCTCAACCAGCCTTTGTTACTTTGAACTTTACCACTTCTGGTGGATATGTATGTAGCATGATGGCTTTAGTTTGCGTCTCTCTGCATCCTGGTGCTGCTGTGTACCATTTGGGGTATTCATTGACATGTGTCTTTTGTGTGTTTCCTCGAAGCATTTGAACAAATCTTTTGTCCACTTGTATTGAGCTAAATAATGATGACTTCCTTTTAATCAGCCATTTATTAGGTAACTTGTTTTGCAGCTGTGTGATATTTGCAACCACCCACCCCCAGCTTTCACCTGCTCTTTTTTGTTTGTTGTGTTTTGTTTGGTTGGTTTTTGAGACAGGATCTTGCCATGTATTCCTGGCCGGTCTGAAACTCTGTACACCGGGCCTGCTTTGTACCTACAGCAATCACTCAGGTCTCTGCTTCCCAGTTACTGGTTCACAGCATGTGCGTACACACCCTGCTTGCTTATCATTTTTGTGGTGTTTTTTAAAGGGCACATGTTTCTCATTTGATAAGGTTCCGTTTGCTAATTTTTCCTTTGGGTTCTGAGAAATCATTGACTCCCAATGAGATAAGAACATGCTCTGGGCATTTTTTGAGGAGTTCCTTGTGGTTGGGTCCCAAATCCATTTCAAGTTGATTGTTAAATGCAGGTTAAGATAAAGGTTAATTTAAGATTTGATCTTTTCTCCATATAGGTAGATACTCAGCACATTTGTTGAACTCTCATTGATGTTCCTTGGTAGTTGTTGAAAGTTCATCGAATATTCTTGTAGAGGTCTGTTCAGGATCGTGTCCCTTGCTTTGTTTATCCTTTTTCCCAATTTTTGAAAATTATGGCTATAAGTAATATGAATTCTCTATTTTGTCATCTTCTCTCCCCTTTTTTCTTATGTCTATTCTTAGTCCTTTACATTTTCAAATAAATTGTAGAAATTACCTATTGGGTTTTGTAATTTAAAAAAAAAAAACTTGGAATTTTGTTGGAATTTTTTAATTTATAGGTTAATCTGAGATTTGTCATCTTAACAATATCCAATCACATGGCCGCAGTCTTTGTGTCATTACATATTTTAGCAGTATTTTTTTTTTTTTTTTTTTTTTAGTTTTCAGTATATAAGTGTTAATTAAGTCTATAAGGGTTTTCCTTTTCTGGTCTGTTTATCTTTTATATTTTTTTTTTAATCTTACTGCATTGAACAGGACCTCCAGTACTGCTCCAGTACTGTTAAATACAATGTGTGTGTATATGTGTGTGTGTGTGTGTGTGTGTGTACATATATGTTTTGTCTGTGTTTTCTCTGTACATATGTTAGATATAGAAGTGAGGACTTGTCTTGGGCCTTACATGGAAAGCTTTCCTGCCATTAAATGATATTTTTATTTTTATTTTATTTTATTTTTTTGTAGTTGGCTTGATGGACTTAGTTCTTTTTTTGTTATTTTTGTTTTTGCAGTCCTGGGGATTGAACTGGGGGCCTCACATAGATCCTCACCACAGCTGATTCCTTCTCTGAACGGTTTAGTCTCAGGAAGGGATGGCTCCTTGAGCTGTGGTTTGTTTGGTGTCTGTTGAGGTAGTTGAGGCTTTTTCCCTTTATTTTGTTGATACAGTGATTCACAGTGATTGAATTTTGAACATTAAGCCAGAGGGCTAGTCCTGGATTAAGCACACCTAGTCAGCAGTGTATTATTTATAAACATTTTGTTAGATTCTATTTTCCATCTTTCCATTAAGGATTTCTCATCATATTCATGGGGATATTGATTTGTAGTTTTGGTATCAGATTAATACAGGTCTCAGAACATAAATTGGTACTGAATTTTCTTCTTCCTACACTCTGAAAATGTTGATATTGAAACAGTGTTTCTTTACACTTTGGTGACAGTAGTGAAGGCTGTGGGCCTTCTTTGTTGCAAGATTTTAAGTTGTATTCAAGCCAGGCAGTGGTGGCACACACCTTTAATCCCAGCTCTTGGGAGACAGAGGCAGATGGATCTCTAAGTTCGAGGCCAACCTGGTCTACAGAAGGAATTCCAGGACAGCCAGGGCTGTACAGAAAAACCCTGTCTTGAAAAACCGAAAGAAAATTGTATTCGGTAGATAATAAAGCTATTGAAACTGTTTCTTCTTGAACCTTTTTGATGATGTGTCTTTTAATTAATTTGTTCAATTATCTAAATGATCAATATGTGTCATAAAGTTGTTTACAATATTTCTTATTCTTTGTCTGTGTGTAGCATCTGTAGTGGTGTATCCCTATTCCTTCCTGATGGTAACTATTGCATCACACTCTCTTCTACTGGCTCTGTTTCTTCCTCTGCCTCACTCCCTAGCCTCCCTCTTCTTCCTGCTCTCCTTCTGGTACCTTTCTTGATAGGCCTATCAGGAAGTTTATTGGGTTTATTGATATTTTTCTTTTCTTTTGTTTTGTTTGTTTGTTGTTTTGTTTCGAGACAGGGGTTTCTCTGTGTAGTGCTGGCTTTCCTGGAACTCACTCTGTGGACCAGGCAGGCTGGCCTCCTGAGTGCTGGGATTAAAGGTGCACCACCATGTCTGACTTTTTTGATAGTTTTCAAACAAGCTCTTTTCTATATAGATTTTTCTCTGTGATGTGTCTTTGTTATATTCTATCAATTGTTATATTCTATGAACTTAATGCTCTTATTGTTTACCTTCCATTTACTTATTTGGGGTTTAGTTTTCTTTTTTCTTTATTTATTGGCAGGAAGCTTAGATAATTTAATTTAAGCCTTAATTTGTTTCTGACATAAAAGTTCTTAGTTATAAACGTACTTGCCACAGCCATAGCTATGTTCCATGAGGCTTTAGACTTCATGTTTTATTTACTTATTTTGCCATTTCTTGGATGGCCTAGGTGAACTTATACTATTTGGTTTCTAAGCACTTGGTTCTTACCACATCTTATTTGTTTCTTGCTTACTTACATTATGATCTGAAAGAATATTTTGTGTGATTTTAGTTCCTTTAAGTATATTGAGACTTTGGACCAAGTATACAATCTTAGTGACTATCCTATGTACACCTGAAGAATGTATGTGCTATGTTTCAGTTGGTGGTGTGCCCTGCAAGCCAGTTAGAGGAAGTTGATTCAAGATAGAGTACAAGCTTCCTTACTCACACTTCTGATTTATATTCTTAGTGCTTGTGACTGCTGCTGTCACTGACTGAGAGGAGCAATCTTCCTAACTGTGCTTCCCTTTCTGTTCTGTCAGTTGTTGATGTACGAAAGTAGTCATCAGTTTGAGATTTGGGGGCATGATCAACTACTATTGAGAAATCATAAAATATTACCCAAAAATATTTAGAGCAGAGGCCATGTGCTCAGTATGCCAGTATTGTGGCTGAATGAACACAGTTGTTATCCAACAGGAAAGCGTTCACTTGTTGGTAATGCAGACCCTGGCTAACTAGTAGGGTCAGGCTCAGCACATGCATGGAAGAAAGGCACCCAAAGCGGTGAGCCTGGCTTCTTCCATTCCTCGTGGGCATCACGGCGCTCTTGCTTTGCAAGTCAGTCTTCATATTGATGTGACCTATTTTAGAAATTTGAATCATGCTTTTTTTTAAAGATTTACTTTAAAAAAAAAAATTCTATGTCTGTGTGTGCTTATGTGCCCACGGAGTCCACAAACGTAGAGCCCCCTGGAGCTGGAGGTACAGGGGACTTGTGAGCTGAGTGCCAGGAACCCACCTTGCGTCTTGTGCTCTTCACCCCTGAGCCATCCCCCAGCCCGGGTTCTGCGTTCTCAAGTACCGTTTATGTGAGTCAGACAGTCTCAGTGGTTGGAAGAGGATTCCTCTTGACACTTCTTTGTCTTGGTTCAAGAAATAAATTTTGGGGGTTGGTAAGAGGCCTTGACTGCGGGAGAATAATTGAAGGGTCAACTGAGTGGGCTTTGCTCTCTGAGACAAAGATCTGTGGTGTATTTTCTTTTGTGAAAGTCTTGCCGTGGGTTACTAAATCCTCTCTATTGAGTTAACCTCCCTACCACGTAAGCCTAGCACACAGTTCATCCTGCAGGTGCCGATGTACACGTGGTTCAAAGAGACTGGTTCTGAGCCTCCACAGGAAATTCTTAAATAAGGCATTTTTATTTTCTCACAAGAGTCATTATCCCCCTCCAAGGTAAAAATAAATGTCAAGTAGACCAGCAAGGCTGCCAGTTTACTAAACCAACTACAAGATCATTTCAGCTGAACTTAAACAAATAACTGTGCTTGGCACGTTACCCATCAAAACTCCAAATAGCCTACCTTATGCAGTGTGGTTTTAGCTTTTTTCTTATGCCAGTATTAAAAAAAAAAAAAAAGAAAGAAAGAAAAGGAAAGAGGCTGGATTCAGGACTCTGCTGTTTAAAATTCCTGTGTGATGGGAAAACATGGGTGGCATCTAGGATTCCAGTTGTGACAGCTGTCTCTCTGAGTTCTGTGCCAACTTCAGGTATGCAGTAAGCCTCAGCACAGTGCTAGTGAGCACCAACTCTCAGAACACAACAGGGGTAATATGCGCTGCAGTAACCTGCAGTCAAGCACAGCATTCGTGCTGTAGCTCCATGCAATTAAGAGATCTCGAGTTTCTTTCAGACCTATTTGAATTGCATTTTTTAAAGCTTATAAATATCCAGTATGTTACCAACCACATAAGCAGCACCATGGGAGCTGTAACTGCCCTAACTTCATCCTAGGGGACAGCATTTGGCAGTTAATTCCTTGGTGAGATTGGGTGTGTCTGGGAGATGAGGACACTGACGTGGGCTCATCTGGGGTTCAGTTGCTCATTGCTGTTTCCCTCCCTCTCTCCTAGGAATCTCAGCAAATGCTTGGAAGACTTATTCCAGAAAAACAGATACTCAATGACCAATTAAAACAAGTCCAGCAGAACAGTTTGCATAGTAGGTGTCGTACTTATTTATATACTTTACTTGTTCTTTTGAGGCACGGTTTCACTGTGTAGACCAGGCTTGCCTCTAAGTAAGAGAGTTCCACCTGCCTCAGCTTCCCAAGTGCCAGAAGGTGTTTTATTTTTACAGTTGACCTTTTCCTCCAGTGCTGACATTGATTAATCTTTAGACTTAGTTTATGCTGTGCATTTGTTTTATCACTGAGCAATGCTCTTCAGCCCCAACTTTCCCCCCTTTTTATCAGCAAGAACTCCCTTTAAAAGTGACATGAAGGTTGAATATATTCCTCACTGCTGGCTAAAGTTCCCTTGTCTTACATTCTTTTCTGAAATAGGAGATTCACTTCTGACCCTCAAAAGAGCCTTGGAAGCAAAAGAGCTGGCCCGGCAGCAGCTTCGAGACCAGCTGGATGAGGTGGAGAGAGAGACCAGGTCAAAGCTGCAGGAGATTGATGTTTTCAACAACCAGCTGAAGGTGACTCCTGTGTGCTGTGTGTTCTGCCCTTTAACCAGTCCTACTGGAAGATGAGGCAGGAAGTCAAATGTGTTGTGCTGGATTGTGAGCAGTGGGTCAGGCCTTCAGTATGTGTGCATGTCATTGTGAGCCCTCAGTTGTGCTTCTCTTCTTTGATGTCTCTAAGTTAGGGCTGTGATTGGCCCTGCTCCACGTGACAGTTTTGTGCACTTCTTTCCTTTGCCTATTTATAACCACATCATGTCCAAAAGCCAGGCCACACGTGTTCTCTTTTGTGTGTCCTTTGAAGATTTCTTATGTGCTTTTCTGTTTTAAAATTGAGATTTTTCTGCCATTCCTTTAAGATCATGTTTAAGTGTGTACCTATTTTGTCACCTTTTATTTTTAAGTGCCTTTTAACTTATTTGCTTAGTGGGGTCATTACTGTTCTCTCTCTCTGGCAGAGCTGCCAATGGCTTTGTTATACTGCACAGTAACTCGGGGAAACACCACAAAAACCACTCAGGATCACAGCCTCTTTTGGGTGTGGTGTTTTATTACTTTAAAAATGTTAACTCAAGCTGGGAATAGTGGCACATGTCTTTAATCCCAGCACTCAGGTAGATCCCTGTGAATTCAAGACCAGGCTGGTCTACATAGTGCGTTTTCAGGACAGACAGAAATACATAATGAGATCTTCCCTGTCTCGGGAGGATGGATGGATGGTTAGATAGATAGATAGATAGATAGATAGATAGATAGATAGATAGATAGATAGATAGATAAAATAAAAATTTAACTCAAAACCAGAGTAGTAAATCCCATTTCTTATAATAATTATTATATAATGTTTTAGATTTAGGTAGATTTTATGTTCTTATCGAAATTAGATGTTACATTTCCCCCCAAAAAATACTTGCTTTAGTTTTTCACCTTAAAATTCCTTATACTTTAGTATATATGTGCCATTTAGCTTCTGATACTAAGAAATAAAATTTCTTTACTACTAAAAGAGAATTTTAAATTAAGAAGCATATTTGAGATTTTTTTTGTTACCCTCTGGATTGAGAGTCCGTGCCAGATTGTCTAGACATCTAAGTTAAAGTATTTGTGCAGTTCTTTCAGCGTTGGGTAATGAACTTTCTCAGTTGTACAATTCCAGGAAAGTGCTCCCCTTAGGGGAGTATTATTTAGCCAGTTTAGTGTTTTTCTTCACATTACTTTCATGTTTGCGTGTGTGTGTGTGTGTGTGTGTGTGTGTGTGTGTGTGTTGCCTATGTTCTGTATTTAAGCACCATATCAGTGTTAGAAATGCATCTGTGAGTTCTCTAATGCCTAAGTACAATAAAATCAATTTAACATTGAAACAGTTTTTCTATGTTCTCAAGCAGTCCCTAGGAATGCAAACCATTGAGCATTACTCAATCGTCTCTGAACACAAGGAGCACAGCTTTCACCTCAGTGTTGATTATTTTCTAGAAGTCTGGCTCTAAGACAGGGTTTGAATGTTAGGAAAAAACGCTCTAGGCAGCGGCTTTTGACTAATGCTCATATTTGAGGATGAAATGACAATAGCGATCACTGCAGTTGCCTTTGCTAAAGAGAATACCCTCAGATGGGTTGAGTCGCTATCGTGACTAATTAGTGTTTAGCTGACTGATGCTGCCTGTGGTACCAGAGGTTCTTATACAAAGGCTAATTTTAGCTCCCCCCACACACTGGCCCTTTCCCAAATATGCTCATTTTTAAATTATAACATTTCTTTCTGCCTTTTTAATTCTTATTTTGGTTTCTTATTAACTGTAAAGTTCACATGGCAGATGCAAAGCATAGCTGTGTTGTTTGTAGCTTAACATCCACTTGCAGGATTCAATGAATGTATTATATTGTCTTTGGATTGTTGCTTCTAGAATTCCTCTGAAACCTGTTGAGACCAAAACAGAATTGTTAAAGAATCAAAAGATCTGTGATCAGCTGAGATGACTGAGAGGCTGAAATATTTAGTTTCTTTGTGTTTCCTGCTGTTTTTCGGCCACACTGGAAAATACAAAACATTTTTTCTCTGACTTTAGAGCATATGTTCATTAGCAACCCTAACTTCTTGTAGGAATTAGACCTGGAGGAGCTCGGCCTGACCGCTAGTCTGGTGCTTAGTGTTTTGATTCCCCTGCTAGAGCAGTGCTTCTGGAGCATCTGCACACGTTGTCAGCATTTTCTTCTGTCTGCCGCAAACAAAAGCATTGCCAGTACCCCGTCATTCCACACATAGTGCTTGATGCTGTGTGTCTGCTGTATTCTAAACCTTCCTTTCTCAAAAGGAAGCAGACAGTAAGTTAGGCTTCAGCGGGTGTATTTCATGTTCATGAAGGCTGTGCATTCTCTGGCAAGAAGCTAAAGCAGTTCACTGTCTGGGCTATAAGCAAAGCTTTAAAGTGAGTTGCCTGGGGCACTAAATCCATGTGAAATATACAAGTGAGGATCACTGCTTATGGTCAGTCACTCACTTGCCTTCACCTGCTCATACCCAGTAGGGAATCATCAGACCCTGGATTAGCCCTAACTGTAAAGTGTAAGACAGCACAGTTATGGGTACACATGTATTTAGTTTTATGACTGAGAAAGTAAAGACTAATGTTGTTTATTATTTTTCCTTTTTATAAACATAACATAATCATATAATTTTACTCCTTCTTTTAGAATGTCTACTTCAGATTCAATCTTCCTCTGAGGGTTTTACCCCTTTTCTTTATCTTAGGAAGAATTACATTTCTGTCTTCTTTGCCTGATAAGCAATGATGGAAATTCTCAAATCTTTAAAGTGAGAATAGTGCCCTGCTATAGGCAGATTAGCAAGCTTTTGTTTCATATCGGGAAACCAGAGTTTTAAAACTACAAATGCTCAGTGATAAGAGTATTTGCCTAGCTTGCACGAGGCTATTGGTTCAATCCCCACTGCAAAATAAATGAATAATGAGTAAATTAGCCTACGTAGAATTACAGCACTACTAGTGACAGCAGGTTTAACACATGACCTCAAGTCTCTAACCTTTACGTTTCATTGTTCTTTCTTAGAAATGCAGGGCTCCTTCTTTCTTTTCACAAAAGGCTTTTTCCCATGCAGTTAAATAGATGCCTTATCAGTATGTTAATTGTATTACAGAGACATCCAGAGATGGAAATGACCCAGTGGTAGCATGAGTAAAGCTGTGGCTCACCTCCTGTTCCCACACAGTCCCCACAGAGGTCCCAAGATGGTCTTAGTTTTTGCATTGCCACAAAGCCAAGAATCTCACCACAGTGTTAGACTTTGCTTTTGTTTTATAAAGGAGAGTGGGAGGCAGAAGTACAGCATCCTGACATAGGGACTCCTGTGCCGCTGATCCCTGATTTGACACACCTAAAATGATTTAAAGTGAACTTTAGAAATTAGCCTCTTGGTGGTCAGATAAACCATCTAACCAGCATACCAGCCAGGAGCAGATTTCAACAGTGAGTGTTAATACCACAGATTACTATTTCTCTTTATGTTTTATTTTTGGTTTTTGAGACAGGATCTCTTTGTGTAGACCTGATTGTCCTGGAACTCACCTTTTCCTGCATCTGCCTCCAGAGTGCTAGGATTAAAGGTGTGTGCCACCAATGCCCAGCTGAATTAGTACTTAACATCTTCATCCAGTAACCAAATTTATTTACGATAAATTTCTACTTATAAAATGTGTCTTATATACAACAAACATCTCAAATTTATGCTCGTGAAATATCAGTTTTAAACTAGTTAACTTTCTTGTTATACCTCATTTTATAGGAAATTAAGTTTCAACTTTTTGGACAAGTTGTAATCTCTAAAGGGCACATAGGGACTTGCTTATAATTACTGGGGGCTCTTTAACTTACAGAGTTTAGAGTACAAAATTATAGTTCTGAAAAGTGTCAGATAACACTCCAGTGAAGCCCTCTGGGACCTCCCCTTGTCCTTGGAAGTGTTGGTAGCTACTGAAACAGTTTTCCTTGGCACCGACAGTCTAATATTTCAATATCTTAACTATGTTGAGTAGTCATGTAAAACATGGCTTATAGTTTATAAAACTTTACTGTGTGCCAAATATAGAGAATCCAACACCCAAAGAGTGAGGTTTTGTGTTTACCATTCAGAAGTCCAGTCCTTGTTGATTCCTGTCTAATGGCTTTGTGCTGCTGGGCACGTCCTAACATTTGAACATTTGAACGTTTCTTTCTTCAGTCAGTGGCAATGGATGAGGCAGTGTGGCACTGCTTTGCAGTTCTGAGCTGCATCATCCACTGAGACTTCTTTCTATAGGTTCCCATACCCTACTCAAGCAATGTACATCTTTCTCAGACTCAGAATGATGAACATCTCCAACTCTGTGCTTCAGTCCCCACTCCAGATGAGTGCACAGGGTCTGAGATAGTGTTACCAGGAAGTAGTAAGACATCTGGCCAATATTAATGATGTTAGTTCTGTCAGTATTTTCCAGCACATATGGACAGTGTTACCATTGGTACGTCATTCCAAAAGTGGATAGTATTTTATTTCGTAGTGAAATCAGAGTATTTAGGGAAGATTCACAATTAATCATGGTCTGTGATATAGTTAGGAAATTTGGCTTCCTACATTAAATGCAGGATCATCAAAGATTCTGTCTGTAATGATAGCTGTCCTGAAAATTGCTTTAGAACTGAATGGATATTGAATTGAGAGTGCCAGTCATGGCAAATAAGGTTACTTTCTTAACTAAAGCTTTTATGCTCTTGGTTTCAGACACTGGCTTTCATGGCAGGCTCATTCATTGTGAAGGCAGTGAAAGGCAGAATGTTAGCAGCAAAGGGAGAAAAAAAGAGCTGGAGAAAGAACCACAGAGCAGAATGAGAAGTCAGGACAGATGCATGCGGAGGGAAACAGTGATGGGAAGAAAAAGATCCAGAAAGAGAAGCTGGAGAGACAGCAGGAAAAGGCCACATAGCAGCGGTGCCTCCATGACAGGACAGACGTCTGTCTGCTTCGCACTTTGCCGTCTCTCTTTCTTTGTTCAACATGAAATTTTCTTTTTACGTACATGTCCTTTGGAAAAGGACTCTTCTGCCCAGAAATAATAAAATCCTTTAACTGATTACTTGTGATTGTGGAAACTTAATAGAGATTCCTGGAGTGTGGACCACTTATTAGACTACTCTCCAGATGGAAACAGACAGCAGCTGTATTAGATTTTATGTCACACCAGTAGACTGATTTGGTTGACTGAGGTTTTTTAGGTAAAATGTGGGCTTTTTCTATGTAAAATTGTAAAAATATTTAATAAAAGGTTATCAGAGAAAGGAACAAAGACAGAACTTAGTCTCCTGGAAAGTTCTTTTCTCCTCTGTACCCTCATTTGCCCAACAGCTTTATGCTTTAGGGGCAGCATGCACCTACTATATGGCATATTTCTTTGTGTATGAAGCTAAGACAGTTGGGAGGGAAATTCAGATTTTCAGGACAAACTAGAATCAGTTTTCTCTCTGTGGAAAGAGCACAGTATTCACCCAGCCTTCCTGGGGGAAGGTTCTGGGGCTCTATTCCTGTTGCAGGGCAGGGTCGGACATTTCCCACACTGACTGTCAGTTTGGGTATGGGGAGTAGTTCTTGCTACTTGGTGAGTGTTGGCTTCAGTTTAGAACCGATGTTTGAACATGTTTCTTAAACATTAATATAGACCTTCTTAGAGTTTAGATAACAAATTAAAAAATCTTTATGCTCTTCCAACTTTTAATGCAACACATGAATAAACTTTGTAATTTGGAGTTAAACGTCTGTTTTCCTTGACTGTATGTTTCTATGTCTTGAAACAATTCTCTTTAGATTTTTTTTTCCATCAGATATAAGTTTCTCTATCATCTGGGCTCATTAACTTGTTTTCTCTTTAGTTAGTTTGTTTGTTTCATCTCTTAATTGGGAAATATTATTGCATCTTAAAACTCAGAAGAGGGCCAGCAAGGTGGCTCAGCTGATAAGAGTTCAATCCCTGGAACCCACGTGATAGAAGCAGAGAACCAACTCCCACAGTTATCCTCTGACCTCAATGTATGTGCACACACACAATGAACAAACAAATGTTTAAAGTACAACTAAACCAAATGCCTGGGATTTCTCCTCTTGCCGCCCGGATTAATTTCCTATGAAATTAATAGTAATAAAACTTTTTAGGTTTGTAGTATCAAGTTCAGAAATTTCCAGTTACTCACAGTATGTTTTTGCCTCTTGTCTCTAAAGGACAGCCTAAGGCACAAAGAAAAAAGCAAAATAGTTCTAAAATGTTAGATATCCAGATTAGCAAACACATTTCCTTGGCTGCTGGTCTCCTCTCAGCCTATATTGCTGCTTCATTTTTTTCCATCATGGGCATTTGTGCAAAGTCATCTGTATGGAGAAGAACTCTGTACACATTATTCAGGTGAATGTTTCATACTTCGAGTAACAGCACTCCACACAATATAACATTTTTTGTATCTCTTTAAGACCAAGTGAAAGAGTAGCCACTGCAGTAATTAAGTGATTTTGTGCCCCTTGGCATAGAACAGCCATCTTCAGTGAACTTGAAATTGAGCCATATCTGTCAATGGAAAAATAGCTGAGCTTTGGATATTCAATTTGTCAAACATACTGCTTTTGGATTACTTTGGCTACATGCCATGGGATGTCCAGAGATGTTTTATGACTCAAAAATCTTAATTATTTAGTGAGTTTTCTCATTTGGGCCTATGAAAGAAAATTAAAAGTAAACTGATTTTTAATTTATCTTTAATACAAGACAGACTTTTGCCAGTTTTTCAATTAAGGTTTATAATTTGTGTTCATCAGAGACTCTTTGAGAGCCTCCTCTGTCTGAGAAATGCCCTTCCATTCCAAATGTGCCTGCAGTTTGACAGCCTTCACAGGGCCAGATCCTTTTCATTGACTCGGGTTAAGATGCATAGCCATTTATCTGTAGAGTTCTGTTTATGTTACTGGTAGTAAAAATACTGTTTTATCTGAGCATAGTGGCAAATGCCTTTAATCATAGCACTTAGGAGGCAGAAGCAGGTAGATCTCGGAGTTTGGTGCCAGCCAGAGCTATGGAGGCCCTGTCTCAAAAACAGCAATAACCAAAAAGTTATTTAAAGCCATATATGTTGCATGTGCCTATTTTCTCAGCTTCTCATTAGTTTGAGACTGGAGGACCTCTCAGCCCAGGAGGGCCAGCCCTGGCAGTTATAGGCAGCTATTTATCCTGTGATAAAATTTTTTAATCTCATAATTTGTATTTATATCCTATTGTTTTATAATTTTAATATAATTATTTGTGGTAAATGTAACTAGTAATTCCAGAATTCTTATTTAATGATTTTTTTTTTAATTCATTAAGAAAGTGGGCTGGGAACCAGGTGTGATGACAGATACATGCTACAATCCCACCATTTAGGAGTTCAAGATCACCACCAAGTACATAGTGAATATAAAACCACATAAGACCTTGCCTTAGCCTGCTTCCTCCCACCCCCACAAAAACAATTAAAAAAAAAACAAAAAACCTGGAAGTACAGCCAAGTGGTAGGATGCTTGTGTAGCATGCACAAGACAGTGGGTTCAGTCGCTAACACCATGGGGGTGAAGGCGACATACCTTATTAGAAGATAGTATTCCCTTCATGTCTACTGTAAAATATATCAGAGCCTTGAATAGAACTCGTTAAAGAAAAAGCAATGACATTACTCACTCTATACTATCATAAGTGTTTAGCCATAAGATACATACTTGCAGTGACTAGTTTTAGAAAGAAAGAAGTTAATTTGAGAAGAAGCTATAAGTAAGATACAGCCTTTTGATGCCTTGTAATTTCTTTTTAGTTTCAAAGTAGAGAAGCGTGCTAAGGGACATGTGTATTTTATAGAGATTTTGAGGGTTACTTCAATCAGGGTGTCTACCAGGAAAAGTTGATAAATAACTGTGACTGTCTCCTTGACAGTGTTGAAAAAGTGTGAGAAAACCACAGTGCCCATCCCCTGTGAAAGGACTCAGTGTTCCACACCGGCTTTGTTATGGCAGGGGAAGGAAAGCCATTCACTACACTCTAGTGCATATTCCAGCCATGTACAGGAGTTTATTACGCATACTCTACTTTCATTGTTTCATAGCATCTGAAATTCCCAAATACGAAGGGAAAAAAGGACTAGAATGCCAGCCAAGCCTGCTCAGGTCACCTTAAAGCTGAATGCCTGTCTCAGCAGTATTTGACTTGGATGAAAGAAATAGTAGAAAATCTTTGCCATTTTCCAATCTGGACCATAAGCTGCCAGCGCCTTCTGTTAACCTTCTTTGACATCTGTTATTTTATGGCTCCTACAAACTCCATTTCCTTGGAGGCACTTGAGGCTGAAACCTCATTTTAATAGTTCTCAATATAGGTTCAACCTGACCTGTGATGCCGCGCTGTCTTTAAAAGGAAATACGATTTTGAACTTAGGGTGTGGTGGACACATTGAACCGTTGTTTTTAAAGCCATTTCACTGATATGATTGTTTTCTGTTGGTTCTCTAAATCATTTCTTGTTGCTTTTCTTTTTGTGCCATTTGCTAACATCTCTATTTGCTCCCATCTGTCTAAATTTCTTTGTTCATTAACCACCTTCCAATCTAAACCTGATCTTGAATTCAATATAGACAGGAAATATGCATCATTCTTTGAAAAAATGAGATGTTTTGATTTGTGCAATGGTCTGTTGGGATATTCTGGCCAGTGTCCATCCTGGTTTCACAGTACCTGTTGTTAAATATTTTTAATGTTACCCTCCTATGGATAAACTTTCCCTAGATGAAATAAGAACCTTTACCTTTGAAATGCATAACTAGGTACTGAAAAGATAACACAGTCAAGTGCTTGCCACATAGGCATGAAGACAGCAAGCCTGAGGACCTGAGTTCACTCCCCAGCACCTCCATAAGAAGCTCAGTGAGATGGTGGCTCATATTTGTAATCAAAGGCACACACATTCCCAGAGCTCACTTGCCAGCCGGCTTCCAGTGAGAGGCACTGTCTCAGCACATAGGGTAGATAGGGCTGGGGATGGCTCAGTGGTTAATACCACTCATTGCTCCTCCAAAGGACCTGAGTTTGTTTCCCAGCACTGACATGATGGCTCAAAATCCTCTGTAACCCCAGTTCCAGGGAATCAACTGTCCTGTTCTGGCCTTCATGGGCACCAGACATGCACACAAGGTATAGATATACATGTAGGCACAACACTCGTACACAGAAAATAAAGCCAAGACAGGCAGCTCTATAGGAAATAACACTCAAGGGCAGACTCTGGCCTCCAAATGCACATACACACATGCACTCAGACATCTTCCTGCCCATATGTACATTCATTGCAAATAAATATAAAAATACAATAATGCAATTGGTTACATGAACATCACACTAATTTTTTCCTTTCCCTTCTTACTATTAGCATGGCAGAAAACAGGAAAATTGTGCTGTTGATGATGAAGTTTTAAAGTAGGATGAAATGTAAATTTTTCCACGACTTATATGTCCTTTGATAAGGTCTCTGTGTTGGGCCAGGGATGGTTAGGCAGCCTTTGACTGTGTGCCCTGACTTTGGATCCCGGCCCCCTCACGGGACACAAGAGTTTGATTTAGTATCACTCCCACAGTTGTTCCACTTTGCCCAAGAGTACTTGAATTGATCTCCTCTGTGTGTCTTCGAAATACCAGCTCTACATCAGTAACCAGATGAGCCATTCATGTTATTAGGGATTATTCTTCATTACAAATTACAAAAGCCAATATGGCTGGGTTTTTGACACATGGTATTAGGTTGTAGTATCCATGGCATTCCTGTTAGGATGGTAATGAAAAATGGAATATCCGTCCCCGCTCCCCACCAGCAGAGTTGACTTTCTCTTTTCCATCCCATCTTTAGTCAGAGTGGGGCTTCATCATTATTTCCCAGTTGCCATTCTTGGATGCCTCTATCCCCTCCCCAGCTAAGCCCCTGTGTCAGGCACCCTTCCAAACCAGCAGCTACATACCCAGGCTGCTGCCTTAGGGGATGGCCCAAGCTGCACCTCGCCAAGCTCTCCCCACCAAAGCTCCTCCCTCTTGTCCTTCCTCTAGTACCTCCCACTCTCTCCCACCCTGTTTCCAGTTAAACTTTTTATCTTGTTACCTCTCTCTTAAGGGAGACTAAGCCCTGGGCTGTGCTACCATACCTCCAGCTTAATGTGGCTTTCATATTTTTAAGTACTTATACTTCTGATTTAAATACTTTTTCACATAATTTGTCTGGTGTTTTCAAAGCCAGGGAAATTTCGTATGGATTAATTATCATAGTAACTAGTTTTATTCATAAATCACCATATCGTAAATCTAGTTGCCCTTTAGTATTGTTGAGTCTGTCCCAGTGTAGCTCCCCCACATTGCCCTTCACAAGCAAGCTCCTTTTCAAACAGATCCTGGAGGCAGGAGTGGGGGAGGGGTGGGGAATGGTACTTAGTAGGAGAACACTGGGCTAGTGTATGCAAGGTCCCAGATTCAATCCCAGCCCCACAGATAAGTACATGACCTGGGAAGTGACATAGTGTGTTGTGGCCTGCTGGAATATAATCTGGGATAATGACTGGTGATCATTCATGTCAAAACGTAGCAGATTCAATTTCTAAGTGAACATTTGTCAACCCTGAGAAGTCATCTGCCAAATGCCCAGGGCTTCGCTGCTGTGAAATGGTGCATGCTGATCAACAGTTCCTGTTCACTCGCTCAGATCATCCATAAGCTGTCCTGATTCCTTCCAGGAACTAAGAGAAATACACAGTAAGCAGCAGCTCCAGAAGCAGAAGTCCATCGAGGCAGAACGGCTAAGGCAGAAAGAGCAGGAGCGGAAGAGCCTAGAGTTAGAAAAGCAAAAGGAAGACGCTCAAAGGTGAGTCTTTTGAGGCGGCCTGTGGACCCACTCTGGAGAAACTGGCATTTGCTCTTCCTGGTCTCACTCCTCCAGATGGTTAGTGTACTGAACAGACGCCTTCATCCCTTAATGCATGTGTGGGCCAGCAGACACTCGTATATAAATCTTTGCGTGTGTAAGTACCCCCCTTAAGTTCTTGGTCAGTTCCCAGTGCTCTCCTGTGTAGATAATGGAAATAGACAAGGAAATTGGGACACTTGGTTAGCTCATTTGCATGCCAATGACCAAAATAGATTTCCAGTTCACAGCCTTTTAATAACAGTGATGGTCAAAGGGCAGGGTTTGAAAGCAAAGCCCCTGAGCTTGCTCTCCACATAGCTTCTCCAGCAAGACCAGGATTGTGCCTCTCTGGCTCCTGTCTTCTTTATTGCAACTGCAAATTAAACTTGAGTACAAAAGGTGAAGATTTGCCGTCCCTGCTTAGGACACAAAACACACTTTTGTCTGTTTTTGTTTGAGTATCTGTGGCTGTTGTCTCGGTGTCTTTCCATGTAGCATTCTGTAGTCACTGTAGAAATTGGTTTGTTACCTTTTAGTGTCTCTGATTTTGTTCATGGGCGTGTGCTATTTGGAATTCAGTTCATTTTAGAGTCCAAGAAACAAGCATGACCAAATGTCCCAGGGAGATGCTACAAATTGTAAAAACGGGTTATTGAAATTACACTGAAAAGAGGAGGACACTAGGCATCTTGAGTGCAAAAGTAGAACCGAGTTCAGTGACACTGCACAGATCTGTCAGGTCCGCTTTGTTCTGGGCCATTGGATCCTTGGAGCCTGTTTTGTGTTTGTATGTTTTATTTTTAATGCCAGAGATCTCATACCTATTTATCGAATTAAGAATTTTTTCATTTTATTTCTCTCCTCCCCCTAAACTGTTGTAGGGCTTTTTGGTGGTGGTGGTGGTGGTGGTGATGGTTGTGTGTGTGTGTGTGTATCTATGCATTCATGCAGGTTTGTGTACTATGCATTTGTAGAGTCAGAGAGCGTCTTGCAGGAGCAGGTTCTCTTCTTCTATCAAGTAAGTTCTGCAGATCAAACAAGTTGTTAGACTTGGATGCAAGCACCTTTGACAGTCGAGCCATCTCCCTGGCCCCCAGTTGTTGTAATAGTTTATGAAATACCTTCATTACTAATGCTGCAACATGAAACTACACTCCTACAGAGCATAAATAAACTGAAAATGTAATGTAGAAAATACCATTCTACAAATAGAATACAATGTAATACTAACGATATAGGTAAATTGTACTCAAGACTTCAGAAATCTCTTATTTTTTTACCCTCTATTAAATATACTTTGATGGTGTTTTGGGGGTTGGGGAGTGGGGTAAAACAGTTTCTCTATGTTGCCTGGGCTATCCTGGAACTCACTGTAGAACCTGGAGGGCCTCGAACTCACAGAGATCCTCCTGTCTTTGTCTCCAGAATGCTGGGATTAAAGGTGAGCACCACAACACCTGGCCTTTTTATGCTTTATAAATAGACATTTTATGTGTATTAGGTTTTTTGCCTGAATGTTTATCTGTGCACCCTGTATGTGCGGTGCTCTCAGAGACCAGGAGAGGGCATTGGATTCTGTGGCTACGATGTTACAGAGGGTCGTGAGCTCTCATGTGAGTGCTGGGAACTGAACCTGAGCCCCCTACATGATTACAGCAAGGAAGCAACTCTGATTCCTGCTAAGAGCACTTGTTGAGCCATCTCTCCAGCCTCAGAAGTCAGTTAATATCTGTTTCACCTTCAGGTTTGGGAGCATCGTTTATGTATGTCAACGTGGGACATACATGCCTGGGGAGGGGCTGTAGGAATGTCACAGTTGTCCTCAATTAAGCGGTGTTCATCGCAGAATGTGGGCTATTCTGTTTTCATAAAGTTCGTCTTCATCTGTGTTCTGTGGAATGGCTTGTTTTTGGTTTGGGTTTTTGTGGTTTAATATCAGTTTCAACATTGTGAGATGTACTTTTTCTTAGTCTTTAGCCACTTTATGAAATACATCACAATTTCTTTGTGTGTGTGTTTTAATCTTGTGATTTCATTTTGCTTGGAGTGGGAGCCCCAAGAAGCCGGTTTTGCAGTTCCGCTGTCTATGTGAAGAGCAACATTGCCTTGAGTTCCCTCTGACTAGAGGGAACTTCTTGGCGAAAAGAGGGGGTAGGACTGTTGAGTCAGAGTTGCCTCCTTGCTGTAATCAGGCATCTTTGTTAGCAGACGAGTTCAGGAAAGGGACAAGCAATGGCTGGAGCATGTGCAGCAGGAGGAGCATCTGAGGCCACGAAAAGCCAACGAGGAGGACAAACTAAAAAGGGAAGACAGTGTCAAAAAGAAGGAGGGCGAGGAGAGAGCCAAACCAGAAATGCAAGACAAGCTAAATCGGCTTTTCCATCCACACCAAGAACCAGCTAAGCCAGCTGTCCAAGCGCCCTGGTCTACCACAGGTATCAGATGGGGCGGGGCTGCTCATCCGTAGAGCTCTTGTGTGATGCACCGGGTCCTATCACTGTCGCCTCCATATATGTGTGTGTGATCGACAATGTGTCGTCCCTCCCAGAGCCTAAGCACGCTCTATCTTGAGTACTTCTTTTATGGGACAGGTTCTCACTACCAGCCTGGCCTTAAACTCTGCCTGCCTCTGTCTTGAGTGCTGGGATTAAAGGCGTGTGCTACCATGCCCAGCTTGCTTATGAGATGTCTGCCTCTGCTTGGATGCTGTGGCTCCTACTCTCCGGGTGTGTTCAAGTAGCCCCGCTCCACCTGATCCAAGCGGCATAAATTCCATTATCAAACCCGGTTCGCGTGTATGTTACAAATGCTGAACTTGACCTATTTTGCCAAGATGACTTGCTGTTTCTCTAGTTTGGTATTTTCCCCTGAAATTGCTGACCTGTGTCAACTGTTTTTTGTCTTTTGTGCCTTTTGAAATGTGTGAGATGCCGCTTTAAAAAATTAAATAAATTAAATAAAAGGTTAACCTCAACTTGTTTGGGGAAAGTTAACTAATACAAGCTTTCCCTTAGATAATATTAGGTATACACTAAAATGTATTTTCAAAATTCTTGACCCTATCTCATTAACCATTTGCTTAACTCCAGACCACAGAGTGGGTGGATGGCAGTGAGGAGTAGTGATGGGTCAGGAGTCGTCCCTGTCTGAGATACTATAGCTAAAGAACCTGGACTTGAGCATGTAGGAGGGTCTGGGAATTGTCAGAGGAGAGATAAACTTAATTTCTGATGGATTTTTTGTGGTCTGAAGAGGAATTCACCATTCCATTAACCTCGGGGGTCAATGAGGTTCCTGTGCTTCCTCTCTCTGTGAACTGAGGATCACTTTCTCCCCTTAGCTCAGTACCACCCATTGCTTATCACACATGGAAGCTACAGAGAGATGATAATCTACCTCACTGCCTTTCAAACAAGATGGGTATCAAGTTGCTATCGCTTGTGTGTGGAAAATTCAGAGGGTTATAACTAACTCTTGGCCAAAATCCAAGAGTGTCCTCTGCCTGGGTGCAGTTTTAAATTTTTTTTCATTTGATATAAAATCTAAATTATTTTCATTTGGATTCACCCTTGAGCTCATTCTTTCCCCCCAGAAATGCAAAAGACTCAGTTCACCAGAGTCATTAGGACATTACCTGAAGTCTTAGGTTTATGTGATCTTGTTAAGTGCTCCCAAGACCAAAATTTGTCTTTGTATATGTGGAAAGTTGTGCTTCTCTTCCTCTTCCCCTACAAGAATGCTCTCTGGCCAATCAGATCTACTGTCATATCCAAACAACGCCCTGGGTGTGGATAATTTACAGATGTGCAGTGATAGGCCGCTGGCCAAGAGAAGGGCTCTCTGGGCTGCCTCACCCACCACGCTCAGTTCTGGGAACTTATCTGTGGAGAGTCCACTAATAAATTTCAGTGGTCGTAGGTCCTCCTGTCAGATTCTGTTCTCCTTTGGCATTCCCTGTGTGTTTCAGAAATTCCTTGAATGGGTGGAAATATTTCCAATATAAGGCAGACTATAACAATAACAGCTGTTCGTCTTGGCATATGTCAGTGCTTCCTGTAACATGTCCCTCCTCTCCCCAAACAGAGAAAGGCCCGCTTACAATTTCTGCACAGGAGAATGTGAAAGTGGTATATTATCGAGCACTGTACCCCTTTGAATCCAGAAGTCACGATGAAATTACCATCCAACCAGGAGACATAGTCATGGTAAGAAAGACAACAGCCAAAGTTTGGGTTGGAGATTGGCATCTGTCCTCTTTTTCACTTTGTTGCATAATTAGGAAATCTCTAGCAAGCATGAGGATAAAGGGTCCAGGTCTTGGAAGCAAGAAACTTGGCCTTCTTTCCTTTTTATCAGAATGAAAGTTCTGTCTCAAAAGTGTGCGTCAGTAGTACTTCAAATACAGTTATTAGAGACAATGTTCCCATTGCAGCATGGCAGCCTTAGCATATTTTTAATCCTATGATTGCTGGATAGTGTACAGGCTAGACCACTTATATAGTTTCTTTAAGAAACCATTCCAAATGCCTTCACTCACAGCTGCCCAGAATAATGGATGTGCCTTTGAGCCAAAGCCTTTGGGGCTTGGATTTTGGTTTTGTTTTGATAATGAAGTAAATATAGAGAGTCTGCATTACTGTTTAGAAAATTAACAAAAATGTTCAGTTTTGCTCTGTTGCCGTTTATGCTGTTTACAGTACTGACAACTCAGTACAGTCTTAGACTTGCAACATTATAAGAACTAGTTTTTAAAAGAGAATAAAGCTCTGGTCTTTATCTAAATTACTTTATAAATGGCCACTTGAAATTTTGATTCACTTACAAGTAACCGAAAGTTAAGAGTTGAGACAAACGTGCTTTTTATAGTAGGGTACTAAACAGTGATCTGTGTTTCAATGAGAAGCTATTGCGTTAGTGGGGGACCCACCATCCCTGCAGTTCTAACAGTGATACGGACTCCTTTTCCTGGAGTTGGCTAGCTCACCCCTGGTTTGATTCACTGAGTAGAGTTTAGATGTGGTCTAAGGTATGACATTTCATTAAACATCTTTTGCCTTGCTTTTGAACCTTTGCTTTCCTGGTGGAGGTTAAAGGGGAATGGGTAAGTGCCTTCTGTCAGGAAGTCTGCCTCTCTCTCCGTGTCTTGTTCTTTAAATCCCTTTAATTCTGTGTAAGTGGGTGGATCTTTGGATGTTATGGCAGTGAAAACATGTTGGGGTTCATACATCAGGGTTGTGCTTTAAAGAGAAGTGTCAATTGTTTGGGTTTGTGTGCTGGCTCTGTTTGCCAGACTCTGTGCAGACTAATCTGAGGTTCTGTACTTGTCAAAGGTCCATCTGACGTCAGGAGTTCCTGGTAGATTAAACTTAAAAGTTAAACATTTGAAATCTTTTATTTTAAAAAAGATTAGAATGATTTCTGGCTTTTAACACCGTATTTATTTACTTATTTACTTACTCACTTGCTTACTTACTACTTGACAAGGGTCTCATACAGCTCAGGCTGACCTCAAGCTCACTATGTCACCAGGACTGGTCTTAAACTCTTGATTGTCCTGCCTCCACCACCTAAGAAACATGAGCTGAACATGGAAATAATAGAGACTGATAAGTTGTTGACCTCTGGTCATTGCATAATCCAGGGGTCACTTTTAATTTTGTCAGCATCATAATCATCAGATTCTCAGACTTCTCGAAAACTCTTGGAAAAATAGCAATCTTACATTTTAGTCACCCGTGTTTCCCCTTTAAATATAGGAAACCTTGGGGTGAGGGAATCCTTAAAAATACTTTGGTCTTAAATCAGTTTGCTCCTGAACTGTTTTTTTATTGTTAACAATTTAATGTGCTGTCTTGTGTGTTGTCATATTCTGAATGTTTGCTTATACAAAGAAATATAAGATGATGTCTGCCATTTGAATATTTAAATCCTTTTTGGAAAAGGCATGAGAAAGGGATGAACCCAATCTGTGATGAAGTTCCCCATGACTATCCAGTGACCTAGCAACGTAAAGAGGAAAGGAGTCAGGGTGGAGTGATGTACTCAGGGATCATCTTCACTGAAGCTGCTTAGTTGATCACTGCCTTGATGGCTGAGGCTTAGAGGCCTTAGCCTCTTATCTGATGTGGAGGTCACCGTACCAGGGGATGAAGTTGACATTTGTATGCATGGCCCAAACAATTAGATAAGCAATGAGAGGAACTTCACTCACTGCCATTTTGGTTAAGATTTGTGTGAGGAGTGAACACCAGCTGAACATCCGAGTGCTGGTGCCAAGATGGGAACAGCATCAGGTGTGTCTGAATTACTCAGGGTGTTCAGAAAAGTGCTGACAACAGTGCTGGCAAGACAGCTTAGTGCATGATGGAGCTCACCATGCAGACCTGATGCCCTGTGGATCCCTGTAGCCACATAAAGGTGGGAGGAGATAACTAACTCCTCAAAGTGTCTCTGACTTTCACGTGCACCCCATGTACCCCTCCACATACCGTGCACTCTTACATAACTCTCTCTCTTTCTCCCTCCCTCCCTCTCTTTCTCTTTCTTCCTTTCAAAATAACTAAGGGCGGCCTTAGCGCTTAAACATTCTGACAACTTTCAGTCCAAATCCGAGTTCAGAATACTCTCTAGGCCTTTCATTAGGGAGTGAGTTTCAGGAGCCGTTGATCCAGCCCCACCCATTTGTCCTGTCAGGACTAATCCTAAATCATTTCTAGAAAACAGTCCAGAGTCCAAGGGTTTCTTTCACAGTTACCAGCTTCCTAGTAATTTTGTGCTGAAAGCTGTCCTCTAAATCCTGCCCTTATCCTGTCCCCACCTCTCCGGCATTGCGACTATAGGCACGTACCACCACTCTGGCTTTTATATGGTTTCTGGAGACCAAACTCGGCCTGTGTCACAGTAGTTTGCATTCTTTTTCTACTTGTGGAGAAAAAAAAAACTTAATATCAAAAACTTTTTCTTCCACCTTCTTTAGATTTCCAAAATATTAACATCTGAGCTCAGCTTGTTTCACAGTTGGTCTGAACATCACCGCTGATTTGAGAGACGAATGTACACATCCGATTACAGGCTCAGGGCCAGATCTGACACATTATGTGCTTCAGATAAAGTTTTATTGGAACATAGCCAGGTTTCATGCATTTGCATGTTGTCTACAGCCTTTTGTGCGCTACCACAGCAGGCTTGCTCAGTTGTACTAAAGAAAGAATTCCTGGTCCTCTAGGCTCCTGCCTTAGAAAAGAGATTTGATATCCTTGTACCAGCAGGCAAAATGCCCATGCACAAAATTTTTAAAAAAATAATAATAAAATAAAGCTAGAAATAGAACCACCATATGGCCCAGCTATACAATTCCTGGGCACATATGCACAGGACTCTCTCCTACTCCAGAGATGCTTGGCTCATCCATGTCCATTTCTACACTATTCATAAGAGCCACAGAATCAGCCTGGATGTCCATCAGCTGATGAGTGGATAATGAGCATGTGGGACCTGTGCACAGTGGAATTAGTAAGATTACACACAGTTAAACAGATAGAACTGGGGAAAATTACATTGAGTAGGGAAACCTAGGCACAGGAGGTCGGGTGCTGCGTGTCCTCTTGCATGCTGTGGATCCTAGTTTGGAACCTTTAGCTTTGCATGTTTAACTTGGAGTAACTGTAGAATCCAGGAAACTAGAAAGGGGTCACTGGAGTAGAGGATGCCCTGAGGGCTAGGGCTAGGAAAATACAAGTGATAGGAAAGTATGGCGGGGGTTTGGAGGAATGCTGGTGGTGGAAAGGTTAACTCAGGGGTGGGAGTGCAGTGTGGAGAGAGTTACCCAAATTCAGAATGTATGGAAACCTACCAATTTGTAAGGCAATTGAAAAATGTAAGTTAAGGGCTTAGAGAAATCGCTTAGTACTTATGAGCACTCCCTGCTCTTCCAGAAGACCTAACTTCAGTTCCCAGCACCCATGTCAGGCAGCCCCTGATCACCTGTGATTCTAGCTGTAGGACTCTGATGCCCTCTTCTAGCCTCCAAGGGCATGCATGCCTATGTTCACACAGACACACACATCATTTTTTTTTTTTAAAGTTAAACAAAAATAAAGAGTTTGAAGGGGTGGTTGGATAATGTACCCCAGGGCACAAGAGGATAAGGAATGGACCCAGAGCCCCACAGTGTCCCTTTAAAGTCTTATACCCTCAAAACTACAGATCTCCCGCTGGGCCCCATCTCCTGAAGGCTCAGCCACCTCTCAGTACTACCATCCTGAGGAAGAAGCCTGGCCAGGAATGTTGTTCAAGGTGATTCAAGACACAAATGTAAACAGTACCTCCTCTGTGACCAAGTTGGGAATTTAAGAAAGACCAAAGCTACCTAGTGAAATGGTGGCCAGTGTGCATGTAGCTGTTAGAATTCAAGCCTTAGCCAAATTGATTTAAATCTGAACTGACCACTGTACACATCTGACTTTTACATCCACCAGGTGCGATATGCCGTATCTAGTCAGTACTGTTGTAGACTACCTCTGAGTCCAAATCCCAGAAACGAGCAGAATATAGAATCTGTGCTTCAATTCTATGATGTCCTAGTAGGATTACTCCCAAAGAAATTGGAATTTATGGGATAGACCTGGTTAAATAAGTTATATTAAGACAAAACTTGTTTGTTAAAAAGAAGGAGAATCCCTCTTAAAAGCCACCCATAGGTGAGTGTGCTATGTGTAAAAGTCTATATGCTAGTCTGCCATGTTAAAAAGTATATGTGCTTAACCTCTTGGACTATCGTAATCTTATATTTTTCCAAAATTGGATTGGTGTTTCTGGCAAAGTTTTCCAAATCCAAAAAGAAATATCTCTCGTTTTCATGTTGACCCTTTTGTTTTTTCCAAGTGGTTAATTGTTAAGAATGAATTTTTCTGCCTCCTCTGGACCTTAAAATGTAGTTGTTAAGATATACAGGCCCTGTAAGAGTTAGGTTCAAGATCCTGAGACTGTTTGGGCCATAATTGAGGGCAGTAAGTTTCTTCTATTGAAAGTGAGTCTTTGCTGGTTTCATCATTGCCTTGGAGATGGGAGTTCTTGTTGGTGTTGCTGATCCCCAGCTCAGGGTCTGTCCTCTAGCTCCTGAGGATACTTGGAAGTGCACTGTGTTTTCTGTCCTTGCTGGTGGCAGGAAGGGTGTGTGGTTTCTTAGTTGGGTGGGGGCTAGACCTTTCCTTTGAGTCAGATAGTTCCTCTGGACTTCTGATCTAATCCCTATGTCCACCCAAAGTCTTATTGACCAGACAAAAGAATAACAGTAAATTCTAAGTCATGGTGAGATAAAGAAGTTGGTATTTGTGGCAGTGAAAGTTCTGGACAGACAGATATTAAATTGGTCCTTGTAGGGGATTACCCTGGCAAGGTTAACCAAAGGTGCCAGAGTCCAGTGGGCTTCTGGAACATAGAACTGAAGCCTGTTTAGCATAAACTAGGTCAAAACTAGGTACCTAAACCAAAGCCCAGATATAAGAATGCCATATAAAGTCAGAGTTGGATTTCTAACATTATGTCGTTAAATAATTTTATGTGCCAGGCAGTTACAGATTTATCAGAAGCTGGGTGGTGATGGCACATACCTTTAATCCCAGCACTTGATAGGATCAAGGCTGGCCTGGTCTACAATAGGGAGTTCCAGGACAGCTAGGGCTACACAGAGAAACTCTGACTTGAAAACAAAACGAAACAACAACAAAAAAGATGTATCAATTCTGAAAGCATCATACTAAGGCAAGTATGTTATAGACAAACAGAGGTATCTGGAAGTTCATGCACTTACTAGCTACAGAACCTGTATTTAAAAACAAGGCAGTCAGGCTGGAGAGATGGCTCAGCCGTTAAAGGCTAGGCTCACAACCAAAAAGATAAAATCGAGGTCATCTAAATGCAGAGCCCTGCTCTTCATCATCACTCTGCAGTCTTTTGTGTTGATTTAAACGCCTAACTTGCTCTTACTGGACTTCTCCTTTAGTCCTACCTTGGGGATTGAAGAGCTTGGCCATCAAACCTACAGGAGTGTTGGTGTACTTAGAGCAGCTGTTCTCAGTGCCTAGCATTTGCAGTGTGTGATGCCACTAGTAACATAAACTCAGAGGGCAGAAAAGCCCACTGTTTGAGTTCAGCATCAATGTAAATCCATGTAGACATTGATTCAAGGCAAAGGGGCAGTATATTTCTTATCTGATTCAAACACCAGTTTTAGTCCTAGAGCCCTGGAGCATTTCGGCCTCTGTACAATCTAATCTAGAACTGGAAAGCCTCAGCCTCTGCCTCTATACAATCTAGAACATTAAAGCCTCTGAGACCTATTGCTGACTGAGCCTCTCTATTTCCTTCTGAACTTTGACTCTTCTGGTTCAATTCAACTCATTCGCTGTTCTGGCTCAAACTCTTCTTCAAGGTGCTAATTCAAACTGACCTTTGAGCTGACTGACTGTTTCTGACCAAACTCTTGTGACACTGGCAGACTCTGGGCTGACTCTCTGACTGCCTCAAACTGAACTGCTCTGCTTGGCTTCAAATTAACTCACTCTTTCTGTCTGATACTGACTTCTGTCAGACCACTTCATTGTCTCTTGTGTCTTGCCCTGACTCCATGAACTGAGAGCCTGCTTTTCAGTTGGATATGTCCTCACTCTGACTCACTCTGCTGACTCTTTTTCTGATTAATCACTTTGCCTGCCCTTTGTTCTACTGCATCTCAGACGTCACTTCCTGTCTGACAGTCTCCTTCTGAGCTCTGTTTCCTTTGTCTGCTTCCACACTCTGTTTCTGTCTTGTGAATTAAAGGCATGTGCGACCACTGTCTTCTGAATACTGAGTTTAAAGGTGTGTACCAACATTCCTTCTACATTCTATGCAGACCACACAGGCCTCTGAATGTGATCCCTTCATATAGACCCAGAGCAGCCATGTTGCTGGATTAATGATTAAATATTCCTCTATAAATCCAAATAGAAAAATACAGTTATTAGATCCTCCTGCAGAGAAACAGCTGCAGGAAACAGGGAAGAACAAAACAATAAAGGGAGTTGAGTGGGAATGTATGTTTGTATCTGTGTGAATATGAGCAACAGTGATCAGACTGTAAAACAAAACCAGCCCCCTTGGAATACTGTACTTGACCTGAGAATCTCCCTTTTTCTGTGGAGAATTCAGCCTTAAAAATTATGTTTTGGGGCTCAGTGGGTAAGAGTGCTTGCTGTCCTTCAGAGGACCCAGGCTTGGTTCAGGTTTGCTGTTTAGACCTTCCCTATTCCTGTTGTTTCTGAAAAGTCACCTTAATGTCCAGTGATGTGTCAGATGGCTTCAACTCTAGGCCGTGTGTGTGGGTTTGAGAATGGTACTTGTTTGGCTCTTGTCCTGGATCCAGCTTTCTGCGTGCGGTTGTCCCCGGGAGCCTTCTCCCATAAGCTAGTGAAGTAACTGTAGGATATGTAGGATGACTTGCCATTTTGAATAATCCTTTTGGGACAGAACTAAGGTTAAACACAAACATTAAATGCACTTGGCATAGTAGATGACCCCTCTGAAAATTTTAAATAGAAGGCTCAAGTCTTTGTGCAATTTTGTGGATTTAAAGTTTAGTTTCTACAAAAGAAAATTATAGTCTCAATAAAACTAGTGACGGCTGTAAATAAGCACTGTTTTCATTTCCTCAGCTAGTGTCTGTGGAGCTCTTAGATGGCTAAACGATGGGTCCATCTTGTTTCCCAGAGCTGCGGCTATTGCTTTTCTTTTACTCTCCTTGTCCCTGTGCTGAATAAAAGCTTAATTAGTGGAAGTTTTTAGAATACTAACTTTATGTTGGTTGTACTCTTTGCTTGAAATAATAAACCCAAATTATTTTTAATAATTACATGACTTCCTGAGTTTTGAAGGCTGTCAGATAGATTCAGAATATCTGACATTTTGAACTAGATGCCCAAGGACCCGAGGCACTGTATTTCAGCTGTTGCTAGGAAAGCGGGGAGAAGCCAGAGTAGGGACACGCATTGCAGAGCACTGAGGCTAAGATGAAGAAACGTCTGTGCTGTGTGTCAATCAGGAGCCGAGGCTTGTGGCTTTGTTGTGGTGAAATGATTGATGTGTTCAGGGGTTGATGGATTTCCATTTATTTTAAACATTGTGACTTCCCACAGGTGGATGAAAGCCAAACTGGAGAACCAGGATGGCTTGGAGGAGAATTAAAAGGAAAGACAGGATGGTTCCCTGCAAACTATGCAGAGAAGATTCCAGAAAATGAGGTTCCCACTCCTGCCAAACCGGTGACTGATAAGACATCTGCCCCTGCCCCCAAACTGGCTCTGCGTGAGACCCCTGCTCCTTTGCCAGTGACCTCCTCTGAGCCCTCTACAACCCCCAACAACTGGGCGGACTTCAGTTCCACGTACGTGTTAATATACTAGCTTTGACAGTTTTGAAAATCAAACTTGGTCATCTTCTTGCAGTTTGTAGGGTGTTGAGTTGTTCTCTTTGAAAGGGAGATGAGATGGTGTGTGTTCATGACCCTTCCTCTGACTGGCCAGCTGACAGGTTGGAGTTCTTGGCTTCTGAACTAGATTTAATGATATGATTGACAAACAGGGATTTACCAGGGTGAAAAATAAAGCCAGCTATGTTTCGTTCCATCATTTATGTGTATCTTTCAGTGTAGGGGAAGAAATGGAGAAATAGAACTTCCTAATAATCTGTGCTGACATTCTTGTCAGTCAGCAAAAAATTCAGTCATTTCCTGCAGGCTGGGAAGTAACACTATTTTGTTAGCCAGAAACAAAAAATGTGGTCAGTCATGTGGTTTGGAATAAGACAGAAAGCTGTCTCTCCGGGAGCTTTCTGCTATTGTTAACCTTGAGCAGTACAGTGTGGAGAGGGCATGTGCCCTTGCCCGCAGTGGGCTCTCTGCCCTTGCTCACCAGGAAATGGCTTTCAGCAAACAGCAAGTAAGCAGGGGTTTGAAATGATGGATGAAGCCACTGCCTACACTCCATTTGTAAGCCCATGACCTACATGTGCAGTTGTCCAAAGAGACCTCAAACTAGTGTGCAGTAAGAGTGTGAGTAGGAAGCATTTTTAATTTATTTTCCAGTTGAATAACCTTCTAGAAGAAACATGTTGAAGGCAAGGCATCAAGACGTATTTATAGAGAAGGATCAGATGGAACAAATAGAGGGAGAGAAGAGAGTAATGACGTGGAGGGAAGGGTGTAAGAAATCACAACGCTTTCTCATGGGTATTTTCAGATAAAGGTTGAAGGAGCTGAAGAAGTCCTTCCTGAAGAACCTCTGCTTAAGAAATAACCTTCCCCTGGCCTGACTAAGTCAGACTATCCCTACTACTTTTGTCTGGTCTTGCTTGAAAAGCTCTTGACTTTCCAAAATGCAGCTCCAGTTAAGATATAAAATTATAGTCAGGTGGTGGTGGCGCAGGCTTTGATCCCAGCACTTGGAGACAGAGACAGGTGGATCAGTGAGTTCTAGGACAGCCAGGGCTACACAGAGAAACCCTGTCTCAAAAGAGGCAGGGGGAGGGGGGATGTGGGGGGAGGGAGTGGAAAAGAAGAATTATGCCATGGTTGTTTGTTGTGACAAGGTCAGATAGCCCAGGCAAACCTCAAACTTATCACATGTCCTTGAGCTTCTCCTAAGGCCTTCACCTCCCTAGTACTAGGACCACAGGTGTGCATTACCATACCTACCATATGTGGTGCTGGGGATGGGATCTGAGGCTTGAAGCCAGTAGGCTTCAGTCTCCATCCAAATACCACGTTTTGTTTCTTCTGTGAACCAGATCACAGGGTGTTGTTCTAGAGAAGATAAGAGATTGAGAGAAAGTATTCTAATTCATCTGAGGGGTATGGCTAGTGTGTGTAGCAGTCAGACCTAAGCCTAGCATTCTTTTCTGTCCTCTGTGTTCCTAACTGGAGATGCCCACATAAAAACCATGGATTTCCATTACCCAGGGCGCCCTCTGTGTGAATGTGGGTGTCCTTTAGTGCTAAGGCACTAGAGAGTGTCTCTGCTTATGACATGTGCTTTTCCTTCTAGGTGGCCCACCAGCACAAATGAGAAACCAGAAACTGATAACTGGGACGCATGGGCCACTCAGCCTTCTCTTACTGTTCCCAGTGCTGGCCAGTTAAGGCAGAGATCAGCCTTTACACCAGCCACAGCCACTGGCTCATCCCCGTCTCCCGTCCTGGGCCAGGTAGGGGCACTTACTGAGAATGTGAAGACTGAATGTGATCTGCAGCCAGTGTTTTTTATACCAACAATTTCAGCAGACATTTGTTGGCAATGTCATTTAAAAGCAGTCTCTTATGAAGCTGGGTTGACTGGCTGAACTTAGCTCAGAAACCTGAGACTTACGTAAACCTCAGAGTTCGGATGCCTGTGTCTGTCTGAGAAGCTTCATTGAAAAAGTGGCATCAGAGCTTCAATGTTGATTGATTTAAAACGTATAGAAAGTGCCATGGGAAGAGTCAGGGTGCATGTAAAGAAAATTCCAGTCAGACCATTTGGCTACCCCATCAGTCCTTACTAGAAAAGGTAGGCTGATGGCAGGTTGATGGGAAGCCCTGCTAAGGCTTCTGAAAGCATAGGGGTTGCCTCTGTGAACACTTCTCTTTTGGTTAATGTAATAATGATAAAGGAATGAAATTTATCAGTTGGACAGCAAATGCCCATCTGGGAGGCCTCGGGAGACCATGAGAAGTTTCTGTTCTGGAAATGCTCACATTGGAGAAGATTTCCCAGATCCAGGGGGAGTGGCATGCATGGAGATTGGAGCTGCTGAGCAGCAGTGCTCTCAAGGACACTAATGTGAAGAGCCTAGACGCTGCTGACTTCCTATGGCCCATGGATACGGGCGACAGAGTAGGGTCGGTGCCATGGGGTGGAGGCACACACATGGGTACCAGAGGGAAAGAAATGAGCCGGGTGAGGAAGGAAGAGAGATATGAGTGTAGCAAGGGGCTGAGTGTTAGATGGTAGAGCGGGGCATCCGGTAGTGCTGTCTGGCAGAGTGGTAGAACATGGATCTGGGAGGAGGAGAAAGATGAGGGCTGCGCTATAGGGAGCACAATCACATCCAAGGGAACAGAGACCATCAGAGGCAGCAGAGTATGCGTGTTGGGGCTCGGGGAAGGACTACTGAGTGGGGGCAGGCACTTTCCTCTGCATCTGCGCACCCTCAGCTCTTAGTGACCAAGGAGGCGCTATGAGTGAGGCCTGAGTACGAACTATGGGGACAAGAGTGCTCTCTAGAACTCGGAAAGAGAGTAAGGTAGTTATGTTCTCAAAGGCTGATTAGGGCAGAGACCAGACCATCTGGTCTGGTGGTAAGTAGAATCAGTCTCTCAGTGACTTGAGAAGGAAGGGGTGAAATAAATCCAGATCGCAGTGGGATAAGGAGGAAGATGAGCCATGAACAGTCTGCTGGTTCATGAGGAGCAGGGAAGTGGAGCAGAGAGGAAAACACAAAGTGTAGGCCAGTCTAGGTGAGGAGCAAGCCCCTGTGTAATGGAGAAGCTTAGCAGTTACTAGGAGTTAGACAGGGAAGAGCAATGAGTTCCCTGGTAAATTGAACCCACCATTCTCTAGCAAGACTGCCCAGCTGGAGACTAGGGATCGCAGTACCATAACCTTCTGGCTATGGGTAGAGTCACAGCAAATGCTTGTGCATAAGTCTTCCTGAACATTACAGCAACCTTTGGAAGAGTACTGTCTCTTTGGTAGATGTGAAAAGTGAGGAATCGAGAGATCTAACAATTGCCTGAGTTGCCCGAGTGTCATGGAATTAGTACATGGCAGACCTGGGATTCAGCCCCAGTGTCCCTGTCCTATCTGACCTCAGGCTGATTCAGAAACCCAACGTGGGGAAAGAGTCTGAGGGAGACATCCCGAACTTCTGTAAAGGCCAAGGAAATGGCTTCCCTTCCATTCTGGCCCAGAAGTCCATGAAGTAGTTGAGGATTAGGCAGTGCAGAAGCACATGGATCAGTGGGTAGCAGGGGATATAGGGGTAGAGAATAGTGATCTTGGGGCTAAAACAGAAGGAAGTGAGGAAGTTGTAGGTGTAGGGAGGTAGAAATCCCTGCTAGCAAAGTTCGAAGTTGCCACACACACATGGAAGCTGCTGGCCAGTCGCAAGTTTTTCAGGCAAGCACAGAGGGCTCTGGATCAGCTCTCTTAGGGCATCGACTTTTGCTCCCTATCTAGCTGCGTGGATAATGGAAGTGGGACTTGTTATGTTTGTTTAAGTTGTCATAATGATTTTTCAATGGATAATAAGTGCCTCACCTGCCTTTGCAGCCTTGTCTCCTGCTCTACCCTTCCTTGGGCCGAGGCTGCCTGCAGCCCCGGATCCTGCTCCTCCTCCTGGGATACTCACAGTGCACTCAGCGCACCACCTCGAGGCCTTTGCCTGTGCTGTGCCTTTGGCCTGGAGTGCCCTTCTGCAGCCGTAGCCATCCCAACCCTTCCTGTCCTCCAGGGCCTGCCTCAAATGCCTCTTCCTCTGTGAAACTGTCCCTGGTGCCCGGAGGCAGAATTCGTCCTCCTTTCCTGTCTGATCCCACAGAGAAGCTGGGGAACTTTTGTGTAGTGTACTTCACTCCACCTAGCTGTTTTTATCTCCTTGCACAGTAACTAAGCTCCTTTCCAGAGGATATTCTTATAACACTTCAAGGTTAATAAAATGCTTTATCCAAACTATGTAGAGAGAGCATAAATGTTTTCTTCATCCTTATAGTCCCACAGTGTCTGGAATATGGGAAATAAAATAAGCACATTCCAGTGCGCGGCCTGTTTGCGTGTGTCCACACAAACTGAAATAACCATTCAACTACTAAAATGTCTGCCCCGTTACATTGAAATATAAAAGCACACAGCTTGTGCAACTGAAAAAGTATGGTCTGGCAGGACCTCTGGGAATGGCTGGCAGGTCTTTGTCTCCACTTTTGAAATGAATATTCCTGGGGAGCCACAAGGTGTCTGACACTGGTGCCAGGCTGAGGCAGTGTCCTTTGTGGTTGTGTGTGTGCACTGTCTGCACGTCTCTTGGTTGATAACAAGCTACAGCATAATCACAGGTCCTTTATGTCATTCTGCACAAGGGTGAAAAAGTGGAGGGGCTACAAGCACAAGCCCTGTATCCCTGGAGAGCCAAAAAAGACAACCACTTAAATTTTAACAAAAATGATGTCATCACCGTTCTGGAACAGCAAGACATGTGGTGGTTTGGAGAAGTTCAAGGTCAGAAGGGTTGGTTCCCCAAGTCTTACGTGAAACTCATTTCAGGGCCCGTAAGGAAATCCACAAGGTATTTTTATTTATCTGCTTCTATTTGATGAAAACAGTATTAGCAATTATTGTCTGTGCTAGTTAAGATACGTGGATGGAGCTGGGAGCTGCAGGGTGACTGTGGATGAAAGACAGAAAGGGAACCCATTCTCATGAGCTAGCATTTTCCTCTAGCAGGGAAGCCTGTACATCATGTTTGTATTGAATCCCGAATTGTTTGGGGATTATGACTCTTTATGCTTAGTACCCAATACAGTACCAAATACATGCAAATATACTTAAGAGCAGATCAAAGCATTTGGGAAAGTAATTGGGAGAATGAATGACTTTCTTCATTAGTGTCTGTATCTGCCACAGAACTCACAAGTTATTGTTGTTGATTATTCCAACGTATAAAGATGTCCAAAACCAGCTGTGAGTTGTAAGAGGATACAACTAGAAATGCCCTGTGACATCTGCTAGTCAGTGCTGAAAGAGACTCACATTGAGCCTGTGTGTCCAGCATAGCAAGTGTGAGCTTAGTCATGCCTCTAGCTTGCTCGCTATGTCCTAACTCAGCTAAAGTGACTGTTGCAACTGTGGGTCGTTCAGAGCTTTCAAAGAGAAAAAGCAGTGTCCTTTGGTATTTTCAGATGAAACTTAAAATATTCTTTTCTTCCCTTCTTATAGCATTGATGCTGGCCCTTCTGAAAGTCCTGCTAGCCTAAAGAGAGTGGCTTCCCCAGCAGCCAAGCCAGCCATTCCTGGAGAAGGTGAGGACCTGGGTTGAGTTGACCTCTTAGGAGGCTGAGGACATTATTCGGTACAGACTGTAAATATTCCTAATGATTGGATTTGTTTTTAAATAGGCTGTTAGTTTATGTTCAGGCCTCTGAACTCTGAGGTAAAAGGGAGGTTGAGCTCTTTATACAATCTACTTTTTGAAGTCCTTTCAAAATAGTGCTAGAGGCATTGTTTATTCAAAACTGGATTCTCTGATTATATCTAGCAGTGAGAGAAGCCCATTATGCCCTAAGGATCAAGTGCTGAGCATATGTCTGTCGTGGTCTTGCTTCCCCATGTAGTAGTCTTTCCTGATTTACATGGATAAATGTGTTGTTTTAAGACTGACTGCATGGTCCAGCAAAGCTGTCAGGATACCATGAGTGTCGTGGGTACATTCCAGAAAGAGGCAGAAGATTGCTTATCTGTGCTCTGTGTGAATAACCAAAAAGGATTATTTAGGCCCAAAGCATTCATTTTTAGTGTTTATTTTACAGGAATAACTAATTGCTTTTCCCTCTGATCTTTGTTATATGGCATATTCCTGGGTATTCTATGCCCGGCTATAGAAAGAGGTGTTATTTAAAGGTTTTAAAAAGTTTAAAATGAACCAAACCTACATAATTGAGGCTTCACTAGTCTTTCCCATACTCACTGCAGTCATTATGTGGTACCAGCTGAACAGTATCACCCGACCTGAGCATCCATGCAGCGCTGGAGCAGCTCCGTAGTTAGAGGTATCAGTGGAGGTGTGCGGTGATCTTTTCCCAGATATCTGGAATACACTGTGTCAAGACAGAGTGTGCTTAGTGTGCTTCAGTAAAAACTGTTGTGTTCCTTAGAGACTTGGCCAGTGGAAAGTAGAATTCTTGGAATAATTGCTTCATTGGCGGTAGCACAAATGAAGGTTTAATGCTAGTTCAGACTCCAAGGAACAGTATTCCATTCTCAAGACTTTTTAAGGTAATTATTGTTTAGTTTATAGGCGTAGGTATAAAATCTCATCACTACTAAAAAGAAATCCAGCATTTTCCACATAACTGTTGTTACTTATTTTTATATGAATATATATTATTATTATATGAACTCTGTTAGGATAATCATCTATCCACAGTCACATTTTCTTAGTAATTATTTCAGCACTATTAGAACAGGGCAAAAAAATCTTTTAGATATAGCATGCCTTCAGCCTAATTAAAAGCAAATTTTATTTCTCCCCAAAGCAAAACAACAGCAAATACTTAAGTGTATTTTATGTAATCAGGTCTTGCTAGAGGGGAGAATTCACAGTCTGGCTCTCTTACAGTAATTGTATTAATCTCAATCATGCCTCAACCTCCACATCTGTGAAGGGGGCATAATAACCACTCTTTGAGGGGGAAGTTATTAGAGGGATTATGAGATAAAACGTATAAAGTTTTTAGAATGAAAGCCAGTAAATGCCTGCTCCTTTTCTGGTTTGCCTCGTCTCCTTGCTTACTGCTATTTACAGCAGTATGGAAGAACAGTTGAAACATGTACAGAGACCATATCACTTGAGGTCTTAAATAGGTCACAACTGACCCACACTTTCTCTTAAAGTCAGGTAGCAGAATAGAGTCGGATTCTGATCTTAGTTGGCTGGCTGTTTTGAAATGAGTTGGGCTTTAGAGAAACCAGGGAAGATTGCTGGGCTTGTGGAAGGAGAGCTTTTAGGAGGATATTGGCATTTGAAATTCTGAGAAAAGCTATTTACAGATTAATGACCCTCTTGTTAATAATATATTAAACATCAACTAATTTAAAATATAAACTAGATTTAAATAGATTATCCATTAGAATGGCTCTAAGTAGTGGCTCAGGACTGGCCTATGCCCCTCTCTTAAATGTCTCCTGAAAGGGAGTCTGCAGGGAGCCCTCTGAAGTCCCTCATCAAGTCTTCCCACAACCTTGGGCAGGGCAGGGCAGGGCATGCAAAGCCTCTTTAGTCCTTTCAGGCTCCTTACATTTTGAGCTGTAGCATTGCACTCAGCTAGACGCCCCGTTTCCTAAACATTTTGAAGGATACTCCAAAATTTTAAATGGATTTAAAGAAGGTGATTCTTATATTGAATAATCCAGGAAATGTGTAGAATGCCAGTGTCCTGGAAGAAATAGCCAGGTGGGAACAAGCAGTAGAGGAAAGCAAATGTCCAGAATATTGAGGAATGTTAAGTGTGTGAGTGAAAAAAGAATGCCCCTGTTAAAGCTTTGACCTCCTCGTATGTGGAATACAGTCAGTTTTGACTGTGGAGGTTCATGTTACCAGCGCGGAGGGCCAAAGACGGATCTTGTCTTCCCAAGGACATTTGGGTGACCTTGTGTCAGCTGTGGGTCCAGCACTCTCCACCAGCAATCGGTGCTGGCTTCAGCATAGGTCACTAGTCACCTGCATGTGAAGGAGACCCCTTGTGGTTAGGGATGCCCGCTTAGCTCAGTTATAGGGGTTTTGTTCCTTGTACTTATTTCAGTTTTCATTAGGACAAGCTCTTCACATTAGCCAGGGGAGGAGGCTCGCAAGATGGCTCAGCAGGTCAAGTTCTTGTAGTGAAGCCTAACAACCTGAGTATGATCCGCAAAACCATTATGGTGGAGGGAGAGAACTGACTTCTGCAAGTTGTCATCTGACCTCCACACACGAGTCACACCAAAATACAGTAAATGTAAAACTGGCCAGTGAAAATGTCTATACCAAAGTTCTAGCTGTTAGCCAGCCTTGCACTCTGCATTGAAGGGGTATAATCTGAAATTCTAATATAACAATACATTGTCTGTCATGAAAGTAAGCTTTCTGAAACACATAGTCTTTATTACTTTTTAAAAGTACACAGACCTAGATCAAAGTGGAGATGAAACGTAGAAATAAGAAGCATGTACCTCTTTCTGTAAATCTTCTGTACTCAGTGTCTAGGATTTTGTGTCCAGTAATCTTGACTATGACTTTGTTCTGAGCCTCAGGATCAAGTCAAAGCAAAGCAGAGTTCCATGTATAGTCACAGGGAGATGCTCCTGTGGAAATATACACCTCTGACTGGAGTCACTAGAGAACACCAGCTCTTACTCCTTGAGACTAAATCACATGAGTAATGATTTATAATAAGATTTTTAGAAATGATTGGTTATTGTCTTGGGCTAGGGAGATATTACTTTATCATCAATCCACTGTACCTGCTTATGCAACTTGAGTGACAAGCAGATGTCCAATCATACCCAAATGCCTACTGCTTTGGCCCTTAAACAGTCCCCTGCCATTTGTATACATGGCACTATATGTCTTAAGTGCTCACTCAGGCACTTAAGTAGTGAAAGGTGTATGTATCATTTGATTGATATAAAAGATGAACTGTATCTAAAAGTCTTCTAAAATGTTCCCCTCAAAACTGAAACACAGATGTTTGCACAGCAAGAGCCTGCATGTGAATACATCCTACCCCATTCACAACCCAAAGTACACACTCAGTATTAACTAAAGCTAAATATGGAAACTTTTTTCATTTAAAGAGATGATGCTTGTAAACAAGTCACAGGTCATTCTTGATGTTCGTTCAGTCAGGAGATGTGCAGTTGGTTTGCGTTCCTGTGGCTGGGTCCGCACAGCTGCCCCTGTCCATCGCACTGCATGTGTCTGTGCAGTGAGGGACATGGAACCCAGGAATGGCACAGTCCTGTGTCTTAATCTCTGGCTACTCTTTCCTGAATGGGTCTCACCTTGACTTGCTTTTGCACAGCTGTCTGGGATGTCTTTAAACCATCAAGCTCTCTCCGTATCTCAATATTTCTCCCCACCAGAGTTTATTGCCATGTACACTTACGAGAGTTCTGAGCAAGGAGATTTAACCTTTCAGCAAGGGGATGTGATTTTGGTTACCAAGAAAGATGGTGACTGGTGGACGGGAACGGTGGGCGACAAGTCCGGAGTCTTCCCTTCTAACTATGTGAGGCTTAAAGATTCAGAGGTAAACCCACATTAACTGTTTCCTCTCCCTCTCTGTGTGGTGGTTCTCTTGGTGGGGAGTCACGATGTTTGACGATGAAACTGTGTTGGGTTCTTCTGAGTTCTGGAATGCGATGGCAACTAGAGTGACATGCAGCTGTCCGACCCTGCCCTTCAGTGCTGTCGGGCAGGCACTGGCTTCCTCACGCAGAACTCCAGGGTTAAGTGGAGGCTGCACTCAGGGGCCCGCTCTTCATCACTCTGTTCTAATGCTCAGTGTTGGTGGTATGATTTTGAGAAAACTTGATCAGTTCTTCTTGGCCATTGGTTTTAGGTGCTCACAGCAGTATTTGCCTGTATAGATGATGGTGTTCTGATGACACCAACCCCTCAATAGTGGGCAGTGGGGAGTTTCAAATCTGCATTGTTGTCAGTAGAAAGACATTAATTTCCAAGAGGTTGGTATGCTTTTGGCAAAGCCGCTATCCTCGTAAGTTGGAAATGGCTCCTTAACATTTCTGATTGCATAGAATATAGTCTTGAGGTGGTACAAGCTCAATGAATGGTTGGGGTTGGAGGGTGTTTTATAGTAGCCAAGTTCAAGTTAGAGGAGTTTTCTGGTATAAATATAGCCATTTAACAGATCCATGGAAAGAAGCCAACAGGAATGAACCTTATTTTTTGAAGGACAGTAAGCCCATAGTTGTTTTCTTCTCCCCCAACCCTCTCACGTCTCCTAGGCACAGAGAGAAAAAAGCTGGCAGAACCTGTAGAGACTGCATCCTTGAGTGTGAGTGAGTGGACAAGACGCTCGCTGTCATTGAGATGCCAGACAGAGAGTGCGTGTTGGCGTCTTCTGTAGGCCCTGCATTGCTAGTGGCTTTAGTGGTGAGGGTGGGCCTTGTGACTTGCTGTCATACATCTACGATTGACCTTCTCACCTCAGGAATGATTTTACATGCTTTTAAAAAAAAAAAAATGAGTTAACTATTGTTTGGGAGGATTTTTGCTTGCTGTGGGATTGAAAGCAGCTTGCTAAATTCTGGGTATTTATGTAAGTCTGCCCACCCTTTGCAGAAGGAAGCTGGGGAGAAATCATTTTCCCTTGTAAGACAGCTGGCTTGTTAAACTCCATAGATCTAGAAAGGGAAACTCCAACCCTTCTCCAGTCCAGCAAGTTGGCTCTATTAAGATCATGCAGATGACATTTCCAGGGTAGGAAACTTTAGTTCCTGCCATCAGACACAAAAACTCTTGAAGTGAGGTTGCCTATTACATCAAGTAAATACAGAACCATTTGGTTTGCATCTATTTTTATTTTATTCAATGAAATTTTGCCTAAGTATGCTGTGTATATATGTAGATAGATATATACAGAGAGATAGCCTTAATGCATATTTAAGTAACATACACTGAAAAATGCAAAAGCTTTTTCTTACATTCTATTTTAATACATTATGGCTTTCTGTCTAAAAGTATCTGAAGTCCTTAAACAAGAACAATGTGTGCTGTGGCTTTAAAAGCCCAACGGACCTGTGAGGTGTTTCCTTACCTCAGTCTTTACTTATTTAATTATTGGCTATGGAATAACTATCAATTAAAATTTTTAAATCAAAAATAACAATAAAAATACAAGGATCAGTGTAAGAGCAAAACATCCTACCAAATGTAAAAGAAAGCAACACACCTGGTGTGTACACCAGGCTAGACCCAGGGTCTGAGGAACAGCTAGCTGCCCTTCCTGCCACCCTTCCCTTCAGTAGACTCAGGCAGAACAGAACCTGACCTTCTGTCACCTGCTGCCTCCAGCTTCTCAAAGGGAACATGCTAGAGCCACCTGACCTGTGGCTGGAAGAAACCAGTTGCTTTCTTCTGTGTATGGAACATGGGGAATTATTATAAGCCCATGTAGTAGAAGCAATCTTTTTTTCATTGCTATTCCTTTATTTGATATGCAGGGCTATAAAAATAGCAAGAAAATTGGTAGTTTATAATTGTGCTCATTAATTAATAGATTAATTAATTAATAGAGTAAAAATTTGTTTCAAACCTTTCCTCTTCAGTGGTCATTCAATTTCAATGACCAGAATATAACAGCAATGATAAACTGTATTCCTCAGAGACACACTGCACATTTTTATCTTTACAGTAACTCGGACTTGGTCTATTAAACCCTTTGCTTTACTTCAGTTGAAATGCTTAATTTACTACGAGGGTAGGCAGGCAAGGAGGAGCATTAATTCACAAAAAAGCACTTTGTCACACAGATTGCATTCTGGCCCCTGTCCTGGCTCTCGTGGTTTCTGTTGTCTGAGTCAGCTGGGTTAAAGTTCCATGTATCTGGGAGGAATTCAACCCCACGGTGTTTCTGGAACACTTGGTAGTTGGAAAAAAATAGCCTTTGTTTCTATGATTGTGCGAAGATAGAGAAATGTTGGTGCTCAGTGTGAAATCGGTGGAAGGAGACACCATGCAGGGCAGCAACCCCCTTTTTAGAGAGAGAAGTGAAGGGGGAAGGGTGGAGCCCATCCTCCGGATGCTGGTTCAGTTCTTAAAGAAAACTCTAGTACAAATGTAGTGAAACACCAGTACTCTAATGTATTAAATCCGGGCGGGAGACTCAGGTGCGCGTGGTCGTCTCTCTTCTCTTACGCATGAAGTATTCCCTGGCATACTTGTGGAGGTGAAGCGAGCTGAGCGGACGAGCATAGTCCTCCTGGCACGGAGCGGGATTTCCTTCTGTTGAGTTTGCTCAGGTCCAGGATGAGCCTTTGCCACATGCAGCCCATGCCTGAGCCTCCTGGCCTGCAGGGCCACACGTTCACCCTGTCACCCTGATAGTCTCCCTCTTGTCGGGTGCTGCCATGGTCCTCCAGAATGAAAAGAGGGATTTAAGGGCTCTAGCGGGTTTGTATTATTAATCATTTTTTTAAGTTGTGTGATCAACTCTTCAGCATGCAAATGAGACCTTCTGCTCTGTTTTAAGGGCTCTGGAACTGCTGGGAAAACAGGGAGTTTAGGAAAAAAACCTGGTAAGTTGCAAACCCCTGATGCTTGTGCTTCAATGTTAATGACTGTGCTTGATAGTTGTTCCCCATCTTTGTTTATTGCGGCTAGGTGTTTAAAGTAGAGGCAAAAGAAGCTCCCCTGACAGTACCTGTTAGTTAAATGTACATGGCTATGAAGTGCGGCTGTCGCTGCACATGTAGGGAATGGAGACTTTCCCAGGCAACATGGTGGGATGCTGATGCAGACAGAGTCGTCAGGCTGCAGGGTCAGCTCTTCTTGGTCATCCTCTCATTGGGTTTGGAAAACCCTTGCTGTTTCCTGTTAGCACACGAAGTCCCAGTGGGCACAACAGGGGAGATGAGAGGTGCAGCGGGCATCGTCAGATGACAGGTCTCATTAATTTAAGAGTCAGGTGGTTTTCCCCAGGCAAACATTGAAGGTACAAAATGACAGCCGTGCCTCAGAATCCAGAGTTTTAGTTTATTTAAGCAAAACCACATGTTCTATTAATAGTGGCATGAAAGAGAGAAGGAAGCAGCTGTGAGATGACACGGTTGGTGTGGCCCGTCTTCCCGGCCAAGGTCCTTGGGTCTATTTCGCTGTCATATCCTTAGGAAATTATAGGTTTGAGCAGCACAACTGTGCTGAGAGGGACTGTGTGCTCAGCTGCATGGGCTTACACTGACAGAAAAGGGGGTTAGTCAGAATACATGGCTGAATCTTTGCTGTTACTGGGAGTTGTCTCCACTTTCAACATTTGTCATTCCAGAGTGTCCAGATATTTCACGTACAGTGCTCAGATGAGCCTCACTTTACCCTAAAAGTCAGGGACACCGGGCTCTTTAGAATGCCAAGGCAGATCTCTGGCTCATGTGCCAGGCCCTTTGAGGAGCAGAAACCATTGATGCCAAATAGGACACTAATTGGGACTTTCTCCAAACCAAAAACTTGGAATCTAGAACTCGTCCTTGGCACACCAGAGGAGTCCTCATCCCAACAAAGACTCCCTGCTCAGGCTCTCAGTTGGAGATAGGCTAGCTGTAAGCTATGCTTTTTTTGCCTTCCTGGGTCTTCTGAAGCACTGAGAGCAGGCCTTTTCTGCCCCTCCTGTTGTGTGGCCATTGGCCTGGGATTGCAGGACAGACTGCTGGGGGCTTCTTAAAGGGGTAGGATCTCATTTCTGCCCTGCAGGCAGTGGAACAGGAGATGTTAGAGCAGGAGGCCTTTCCTCCTTCCTTCCCTTTGTCCTCTCTGCTCTGTCAGGTTTGTTGAGATGGGGTGAGTGTAAGGGAGTAAACAGTTTGTTCTGTATCCCTTCCACGCATTCAGGAAGCTATAGCCTCAGCTGCACCAGAATCTGGACTGTGGTCGTCCTGGGAGTCTTCTTCTCATAGGATCTTTAAGATTCAGGAAAACTTTTTTTCTATGCTAAATTACTATTTTTGCATAAAGTTCCAATAATTCTGTGTTCCTCTTGTAACTTGGAATAAAAAGTTAAACTCAATGGTTCCATGATTAAAACCAGAAATTTCTGGACTACTCCTAGAATATGAGCAAAGGCTGATTAGGTCATGTTGGTGGGAGTGACAGTCCTAAGTCGTGTGTAAACAAGCTATGGCCAGGGGCCTATGGGCTCTGGGGAAAATCAAATGCTGGCAATGGGAAGTGTCCCTTAGATTTGGAGCTGGGGAAGCATGGACCTGGCCTTTTGTCAAGTTCATAGTAACTGTGGGAGGCTCTTTGACAGGAAACATAAGGGACAGGTAGGATGGGACTGGCAGAGAGCTAGTGGTCATAGACAATGAAGGGCCCACAGAGACGAAGCTGAGCAGGAAAACAAGCAGAGTCCTAGAAGAGGTGACTCCTGGGAAAGGGTAAGAGATGACTGTCAGGGATCTGTACCCTCAGCACAGAGTGGGAACCAGCCAGTGTGCTGATTTTCAAGGTGTTGATCTCTGGTCCTGGGAGATGACTGCATCTTCTTAGGAATCCCTTCTCCTCACCCTGACAGTAAGCTGCAACATTTGATCTTGTTTTTCAGAAATTGCCCAGGTAATTGCCTCCTACACCGCCACTGGTCCCGAACAGCTCACCCTGGCTCCCGGTCAGCTGATTTTGATCCGAAAAAAGAACCCAGGTGGATGGTGGGAAGGAGAACTCCAAGTTAGTATCTCTGTATTGATTTAAAACTCTGTCTAAGTGTGAATATCCAGATTCGCAAGGGACAGTGTTCCTCTGCAAAATGCGTGAGCACTCAGTTGACTAACGCAGCCTCTAACGAGGGATTCCTCTGTTCCTTTGCATTTGGATTTGAGAGCTGGGGAATAATCCGAATGTGGACCCAGTGGCTTGCCAAATTCAGATTGTGAGCACAGTGAACAGTGAGCATATCGAATGATACCTAAGCCTGCATAGACACGTCCTCATGTGAAACATAGTTGAGTGTTTCATTAGAGGTGTTTTAAGATGTGCTAACATAGCAGGTGTCTTTTTAATGCAGATCATGTCTGTTCACCATATTGTTGTCAGTTCCTGCGTGTGTATCAGAATCATGTTAGTCATTTCACCATTCCGGATACCTCCTTTAATTCTCACGTCCAGACACAAAGATACTGTAGAGGGCTGTTACTGTGTATCATCATGAAAGAGAGTTAGGATCGTCATGGAGTACCACATCTAAGGGCAGCATTATGTGAGGACAGAGAATGTGTGTGGCGGTTAATGGCTCCATGCAGTACTTGGTATTTTCAGGGATACAGTGATAACAAACACAGTTGAGAACTAGGGTACCACCTAGTCCAGTAATCAGAATGCCCATCACCAGTGGAGACAAATGGACATTATTCATGCAAACGTACTCCCTAGTAAGGCACAGCATCCATACTGTGCCAACAGAATTGCACCAACTCAGTCTAATCCTGAGCAACTAGATAAATGCAAAATGAGGACTGTCTAGCTAAAATAGGACAGGGAGAGGATGCACACTTCAAAACCATCAATGGCTAAACCTATAGAAAGAAGAGAAAGGAGATGGTGGCAATATCCGAGTCTCACCTGGACTCTATATGAAACAGAAACGTGTGACACGAGTGGGATGTGGAGACCAGACTAGATCAGATTACTAGTACATCGTTAACTTTACGAAAACACAGTTATTTTATAGTTCAGTCTTTTATACTGTGGTTCATACTTTAATACATGCCTATGGAAATATGTCAGATTAGAGAACCACGATGTAGGGGCTGGGGAGGTGGCTCAGTGGTTAAGGCCTGAGAGAGGCTTCCCAGTACCCACATCAGGCCGCTTGCACCTGTAGTTGTACTCCAGGGGGTCCGATGATCTCTGCTGGCCTTTTCAGGCACCCACACACATGTGACTCGACACATCAGTAGGGAAAATAATTTTCTTTAAGAGCTGGGATGTAAGCGACTAGTAACCAAGTGTTTCAGAAGAGAAATGGCAGAGAGGGGCTGGGAAGGGAAGGCAAGAGGACACAGGTGACGGGGCAGCTGGGGTCAGCACCAGAGTGGGCGAATCCATGTGAAGAACAAGCGCTCGTTCTGTGCGCTGTCCTCGTTACTGCTACTTTTCTGTAAGTTCCTTCTTTCTAAGCTAAAGACTGTTTTTAGAAATTAGTTCTATAGCAATTACAATGGGCCTCGATAGCTGGGTTCTACCTCTCAGGAGTTAGCAGTGGTCCAACATTACTGGAGACTTGGACTTCCTTCCTTGTGTTCTGGAGTCTTCAGGGGTCCGGGAACCAGCCATACCCACATGTGCACACGTAGGAACAACTGTACACGAGAGGTCGGCCCACTGGCTCTTGTACAGGAAATGCTTCCCTCCTATCCTCTCACTCAGTGAACACCAGTCTGGGACCGCAGGCTCCACCTGGCTCTCTTCCATTGGCATTCGTCCCTTTCTTCATGAAGGCGAGTGTGGGCCGTGGCTCACCACATAGGCATTCAGTAGTGGCCTGCCAAAGGGCTGGGCTTCCCACCAGCTGTCTGGTTTTGTATACAAGGAACGCCTACAGTGTTTCTCCTTTAGAGTCTCGCATTAGGGGCTGCTGCATAACACAGAGGGTCTCAGCATGTGAACTGATAATTTATAGCACCCCCTCTAAGAGCCCAGTGTCACTATGGAACAAGCCCATGATAACCCTCTGCTGTTACAATGTGCCTGTGATCTGCTTACCACATTAGCCAGTTTTTTGTGTGGCTCTGAGCAAGACAGTGTGAGAGACAGGTAAGTCTGAGACCGAGAAGGGTGGACATTGGCCAGAGAGTGGGGTTGTTAGAGCAGAGGGAACAGCAGACACTCCTCAGGGGGGAAGAAGAGCTGACTGCGGCTCCCCAGCATTGCGCAGTTCTCTGCCCACAGCTATGTCCAGACCAATCCCAAGTGAGGAAGGAAGACCCATGCTCTGGTAAGCTGGACACACCAGGAAAGAAATGCTCTTGACCAGAAGAAAAGCCACAGTCTTAGTGTAGCTGACGATAGACTTCCACAGGGAGCTGTCTGGTGGGCAGCCAGAATTCTGTCCAGAGATACTGGCCCAGCACAGCATACTTGTGGAGGAATTTAGCCCTGAGACCCAGAAATCCATTCTGCTTTGTATGCCTGATGAGCGGGGAGTAGTTAGAGTCGCTCTTTTCTCTCTCTGGTATAGCCTTGGCTGGCCTGGAACTCACCATGTAGACCAGACTGGCCTCAAAGTCACAAACATCCACCAGCCTGTGCCAGATTAAAGGCACACACCACCATGCCCAGCCTTGACTTGCTTTGAGGCAGGGTCTCGCTGTGTCGTCCAGGCTAGACTCAAACGTGCAATTCTCCTCCCCTACCCTGAATCCCAATGCATCCTGGCTCCTGCTCTGCTTTTGAACATGGCTGTGATGGATATGGAGAAGGCTGCTGCTGGCCTTCTGGTCCACCTCTTCTGTTCAGAATGTTCTCATGAGTCCTGTCGCCTCTCTTCCTCATAACTGTGAGCTGGCCCATCCCTGCCTCCATGGTGCTCTTCTTTCCATTGCAGCAGCCTGTCCACCTCAGCCTCATCTGACATTTCATTTGAAGTGGCCACACCCCCGGGCCTTATGCCCCATGCCATGGGCTGTGGCATTCCTTCCCACTGGCCTCTGATTCCTCGGGCTTAGCCACATCCCTCTCCTTTCAGCAGCTACTGGCTGCTGCACCCAGTAGCCCTGCACCTTTCTCTGGACTCAGGGGCTGTCGCATGCTGGCACCGCTCTCAGGATGCCCTAGTCCGTGCCAATATCGAGGCTTAGACTCTCCATTTCTACACTTAGGTGATCACCTCCTTAAAGAAGCCTGTGTTTGGCCCTGTATTCCTGGCACATCAGAGTCTTGACTAGCTCAGGACCTCACAGGAGTGTAAGTGGCTTGCTGTGCCCAGGATATGTCCTATATTTTAACCAGACTCTCAGCATGGAGGCACAGTGGAGAAAAGCAAGGAGCTCTGTGTTCTGCCCTTGTAAAGCCACAGCGGTGGGGCAGAAGAATGGCTGTGAGCCACGTGACAGTGTGCTAGTCGGGTCCACATGCAGGAGTAGCCAAGCAAATGCAGTGGTTATCGCAGTCATCGGCAGATTCGCAAGGCAGGCTGCACTTGAGCCATGGACATGGCTTCTGTCTGGACAACCAAAATCTGAGCCGTGCTCGAGAATTGTGGTAGCATTTGTTTTATTTTCTTGTTTGGGGAATAGGTGTTAGTCATGTGATTCTTAAATAAATACAAAGTTTCCCAGCCTTGACCAAAGTAAATACATTATTTTTTAAATATTTATTTATCTTTAATTTTTATTTTATGTGTATGGGCGTTTTGTCACATGCATGTCTATGTACCATGTATGTCCCTAGTGTCCATGGAGTCCAGAAGAGGGTACTGATGACTTTGAACTGGAGTTGCAGGCTGTCATTAGCTTCCCTGGGGACGCTGGGAACTGAACCCAGGTCCTTGAAAGAGCAGCCAGTGCTCTTAACCACTGAACTTAACCTCTGCCCTGACAGATGCTTTTATCAGAGCTCTCTTCTGAGAGGAGTGTTGGCGTGCGTGCGTGTGTGTGTGCGCGTGTGTTCATGTGGACTTCTTTCTCCTGACAGTATGAATGGACAAGGATATCTCTGTCTTCATCCTATGATCCAATCTTATACCTTTTCTGATATCATAGAAATACTAAATTGATATATGTTGGGTCGAATCAGATTGAAATAAAAGAGGGAAGAACAGAAGTAGAAAATGTGGATGATGCTGTGAAATTTAAGACAGTGTGAAAATCCTGCTGCCTCTGAGCCTAGAACAGCATCAAGGTCAGCTTCCGAGCTCTGTGGGCACTGTGTGTTGTCTCACATCTACCTGGAATGCTCAGTCGTGGCAGTGAATCTTGGCTTGACATCAACTAGGCTATAGCTCTGGGACTGTCATGTATGTTTTCAAGCTCAATTTAGGCATCTCAGAAGTGAGAATGACAATGCTGTTGCCTTCTAGAGCTGTCCTGTAGACAAAGGCACCTGAGGTACCTGGCAATCCATGAACACTCATGACATGAACCAGGATGTCTGAATTACCTGGAGCTAGCAGAAAAATGCTAACTAGTTTTCTATCTTTCTTAAAAATAATTTCAGTGTTATGTGTGTGGGTGTTGTCTACGTACCACTTGCATTCCTAGTACCTGTGGAAGCCAGAGGAAGGCCTTTGGATCCCCTGGAACTGGATTTATAGACGGTTGTAAGCTGCCATGTGGGGCTGGAAATTGACCCCAGGTCTTCTGGAAGAGCCAGTGCTCTGAACCCTGCGCCGTCTCTCCAGCCCCTAGTTTTCTCTCTTAACCACATCACAGAATATCCCTAATGCATGGTCTCCATTATCCAACTCTTGCGAAACATTTCCAGGCTCTGTGGACCTGTGGCTGCCTTGCTTTGAATGTCACAGCCGTGACATTTCTGTGACGGTTGGTGCCCTTCGCGCCTCAACTCTGTGAGCTTCGTATGGTGCCCTACCTCGAAGCAAATCATGTAAGAAAGATGGACTTTAATTTTTATAAAACATTATTATTTTCTTTCTAGGCTCGAGGGAAAAAGCGCCAGATAGGCTGGTTCCCAGCAAACTATGTCAAACTTCTGAGCCCCGGAACAAGCAAAATCACCCCGACCGAGCTACCCAAGTCTGCGGTGTTGCCGGCAGGTGAGACACTGTAGGTCACTCCGCTCCCACTCAGTTTCCTCACCCAGCGTCTTGTGTTGCTTCTCATGTGTGCTTAGCTCTTGTGCTTGCTGGTACCAGCACACAGCTAATGTGGCAGGGAATGTTTTTCAAGAGCTCCGAATATCTCCGAAGCCTTTCTGTGCTAAGTACAGCAGCACCCTTGTTGGGCTCTCTTGGAGAAGTTGGGAATGCTGTGGCATTAAAACCCAGATTTTTCTCTTGGTTTCCTTCCAGCCATTTACACTGGGACTTGGGCCACTGGGTAAGACAACAGAGAGGGCCCCTGAAAACAAACTGCGGGGGCCTCGATAGGTCAGGAGATAGAGATGGAGCCATGGGGTCTGTTGGGCATAATGTAGTGTGGCAGAAGACTGAGATAACTCCCCTGTCACATTTGCTGGGGACAGAGGGGGCCCACTGAGTGGACAGGATGTTGTGTTGTGCTCCTGGAGGGCGGGCAAAGGCAGAGGGCTGCCGTTGACTCGCTTGCCTGTTTCTAAGACGGTGAGCTAGCTGTTTCACTGCTCTTGGCAGAGCTTGGTGTAGGGGTCAGATCTCTGCTTTAGGCCTTTAGTCCCCATACTCGATGGCATCTCCGAAGAGTGTGGAAGTTTTGTTCCAGCGTCACCCTGTAATTTGGATGTCAGTGTTTAATGTTCCCTGGAAAGCCGGCTTGATATTTGCCATCCTTGAAGAGATGTCAGGGCCTCTAAACATGACTGAACCCTTACCTCAGATGGTCCTCTTTGCATGAGCTGAGGCCTCGTATACAGTGGGGTGGGGTGCTGCCTGATTCTGCTCTCCCTTGGGGAGACTTGGCAGAGCCTCTGCTATCAGCATGGAAGCCCCTCGCTGTGGCTGAAGCTCTGAGTCACCTGTGGAAGTGATTCTGTTCTCTTAGCTGGAGAGTTTGAGACTTCTGCCACTGCAGGTGGGTTGTCTAAGAGCAGTGAGGTGCCAGCAGAGAATGGGTCCATCCCCGGGGGCTAAAGAAGAGGAGGGAGGAAAACTGTACCTGTGTGTGGTCACTTCTTAGACATGAGGACACGACAGAGTCACCTCTTAAAGTGCTCACTCTACTTTTCACCAAGATTTGGAAGTGTTAGAAGATTGGGTAATAATTGCATTCCATCTTTAAAAAGGCCAAGTTCTGGGGCTGGAGAGATGGCTCAGCAGTTAAGAACACTGGCTGCTCTTCCAGAGGTCCTGGGTTCAATTCCCAGCAACCACTTGGTGGCTCACAGCCATCTCTAATGGGATCAGATGCCCCCCTCTGACATGTAGGTGTATATGCAGATAGAACACTAATATGCCTAAAATACATAAATAAAAATTTTTTTAAAAAGATCAGGTCCGGGGCTATAAGCTCAGTGGCAGAACAGTTGTGTAGCATGCATGAAGCCCTGGGTTCAATCTTCAACATCACAAGAGACAGTGCTGTGGCCCCGGGCTGTCTGTGCTGTGTCATGAGAACTGGGTGGTACCAGCCAGTCCTCCAGAGTCAGCACTGTAAATCCTGCCACTGTGCTGAGAATCGAGATTCTGTTATCTGCTGACAAGCACTATGAAAGAGGAAGATGTTATTAAATGTAAGACAGTGTGAAAATCTTGCTGTTGCCTTCAAATTTAATCCTTCGCCTTCCTCTATTGCCCCACACCATGGAATGCCTCATTCTTCCCCCCCCCCTTCTGAAGGGCAAAACCCATGCAGGAATGTATCAGCCAGTGGCCTGCGTGCGGCACGTGTGCCCCTGGCCGCACGGCCACTCACCCGGCCCTGTCTCCCGCAGTGTGCCAGGTGATCGGGATGTACGATTACACCGCGCAGAACGATGACGAGCTGGCCTTCAGCAAGGGTCAGATCATCAACGTCCTCAACAAGGAGGACCCCGACTGGTGGAAAGGAGAGGTCAACGGGCAAGTCGGGCTCTTCCCATCCAATTATGTAAAGCTGACCACGGACATGGACCCAAGCCAGCAATGTAAGTGCCCTGGTGGCTCTCTTCCTCTCCGCTCCGGTCTCTCCCCGTAACACATGCAGCATTGCTCTGACGCTGCCACACTTGGTTTGCAGAACTTAAACCCAGACCGCTGCTGCGTTTGCAACAGTCTCTTTGAAGACCTTCTGTGATGCGAGACTAGAGACTATCTCGTGGGGTCGTTTTTGTTTTAAAATTTTCATTCCTTCTGTAGCATGTCCCTCCCCTCCCCTCCCTGCCCTTCCTTCTTCTTCTTCTTTTTTTTTTTTTAACTTTTTTTTAATCATTTTGGCACCATGCTGTGTACACGCCTGACTCATTTTCCTAGCTTGAATTTTGCTCATTGTTTTGTTTTGCTTATGTGTTGTTTTCCTCCTTTTTCTAGGAATCATATGTTGTCCATCCCCCCTCAGGCTTGAAAGTCCTCAAAGAGACCCACTATCCCATATCACTGCCCAGAGGGATGATGGGAGATGCAGCCTTGATCATGTGACTTGCAGCATGATCTCCTACTGCCTTCTGAGTAGAAGAACTCACTGCAGAGCAGTTTACCTCATTTTACCTTAGTTGCATGTGATCGCAATGTCTGAGTCATCACGTGCAGAGACAGAAGCAAAATTGCAGAACTGCACGGGTGGTGGGTCCTTTTGTGGCTTTCCTGATAACTCAGAGTGACCGCCCCGCCTTTACACAGGCGCTTTCAGTCGTTTTAAGATTATTTTTAAATGTGTATTTTAGCCTTTCAATAAAAATCAATCGATTACTTCTTTGCTATTTCGGTTTTGCAAAAAGACCCACTATCAAGGAATGCTGCATGTGCGATTAAAAATTGTTCCAAATGTCCATAAATCTGAGACGTGATGTATTTTTTCCATTTTGTCCAGTGTTACCAACTAAATTGTGTAGTTTGGGGCTTCTCCCCTGCTGTAGCGTACAGAGGAGTCAGGTATGCCTGTTCTGAAGATGTGTAGATTGAGCCTGACTAAACAGACGGTGTTGTGCTTGTTTGTGACTGTCACATGTACCTGTTGCGCATGTAACACATCTGAACCGAAGAAGTAGCTCCTCGAGTGGCAAATGCTACCACCGTGTACAATGCTCTCATCTATTGCATTAATTTTATTTTGCACAGTGCCCTTGTAGATACACGAGAAAGCACCTGTGTTTCCGTTTGGTCTCAGATTTATCTGGTTGCGTTGGTGTTTTGTTTTGAGTTTTTGATTTGGCGTGTTTTCATACCATGAATCAGTAGACGCCACCGCCGAGGTGGGTGCAATCAGCAGTATCTGCAATCTCAGTCTCTGTTACATGAAGGTTTATTCCAGTTGCTTTTCCTGGAATATTTTGAACAAGTAATCTTCTTGACAAGAAAGAATGTATAGACTTCTCCCTGCAATTGATTTCCAGTGTTTACATTTTTTAACTAAACTGTGGAGTTTCTACAGATTAATATGAAATGGCGCTCCTGGTCCGTATATGTGTTAACTGTGCTGTAGCTGAAGCCATGTTTGTCTTTAGACAGTAGTTGGAAGCTCTCAATTAAAAAAAAAGAAAGAAAGAAAGAAAGAAAAAGAAAAACACCCACTGCTGACAGCACAGAAAATGGCACTGGGGAGGCCTGCAGCACCATCTAGCTGCCTAGTAATAAGTGTGACGTGACGTCCCTCTGGGTTCCCTCCTGGGCGAGGCCTTGCTGGCAGTTTGTCATGGTTCTTCCCCCATCACATGGTGCAGAGGCTGGGGCAGCCCCTCCTGTCTACTCGTGCTTCAGTGTTTTCGTGGATATGAATGTAAAATATATAAATATATAAACCTGCGGCTTTAACAATTGTAATACAACCTTTTGGATTAGTTATGTGTATAGATAATTAAATTCTTCATATAAAAGTTAGATGGAAATGTCTCTGTGTTCTTGTTGTTGGAATCTTGCAGTGGTGAGGGGCACCACACAGACAGATGTCAGCCATTGGCCTGCTACCCCGTGTGGAGTGTGAATACAGACATAGTACATGAGTGGCCCCCTCCCCCAGCAGTACGTGAACAGTGCTCCTCACACAATACCGGCTTCCAAGCGTGGAAGTCTACCATCCAGCTTAGCCATCACCTCTCCCATTTAACTTTTAGTTTATGCTGTGGACACATTGACAAATGTGTGGTTTGGCTTAGGGCACAAAACATTGGTCCAAAAGCCATGTCATAATAAGGAGCTAGTGAACGTTAGAATACACACAGGTAAAGGCAGACTTGCATATTTCCCTGTTGCGTGGAATCTCGTGAGGTAGGCACACTTTGTGTGACCTTTACAGAGACAGACCAGCATATACATGGATGACACTGTTAGCCATGACGGACACTTGATTGACACTATCCTCATGAACTTAATGGCCTCCCCTGCCATTCCATTGAATAGTGATTGCAATTTTTTTCAAGTTGACAAAAAAGCTTCTGGGAAGGTGATGGTAAATCTTCCATGTGTTGAGAGTCCTGCTGGGTTCTGGTGAGAGAAGAGTACTCAGCAGAGGCCAGGTCCCTGTGCTTATGAAATTCATATTCTAATGGAAAGAGCAAGTGAAAGCCAAGTCCATATAAATGTTTATGGGGCGTGCGTTAAGTTGTGTGCAGAAGATGTGCGTGGATGGGTACCATGGTAGGCCGTCCGGCACTGGTGGGCTGGGGGAGGGTGCTGCTACTAAGGGGAAATATAGAACCCCTCAGAAGGGATAATGCTGAAGTGGAGATCCACATGGGCTAAGAAGGAGCCAGGTGAGGTACCAGGAGAAATATTTGTTATAGACCTAGATGTCAGAACAGTAAAGACCCAGAGGGAGGTGGGGCAGGGCCCTTCCTGTCTCCCATGCAACCTCCCATCCCCACAGGCCTCATCTCCTCCCTAGGACCCCTTCCTTCTCTCTCTCTCTCTCTCAGGCCGTCTTCCTTCTCCAGTGTTGAGATTGGTGGTGGGATGCAGTTGTCAAGGTGGGTGATGTTCCTCAAATTTTGCTCTCTGGTACCCTCCCATGGTTCGCTCCTCCAGGCTTTCTTCTGGGTTTGGGAACTGGCACAGATTTCCTTCACCTCTCTTCAGTTTGCATGGACTGCCCAGAATCCATCTGACCCTGTGGGTTTTAGGCAGAGGGCCAAGGGCACTTACACTAGCAACCTGTAGGTAAAGGCTGGGGTCGTGGATCGTCTTACAATGCAGAACACAGTTCACGTGACAGAGAAGCTGGTCCCAGATGTTGCCAGTGCTGAGCTGAGAAACCCTGATCACCTCCCGGCCACTATGGCTAAAGTTCACTGGGTTGGCCCAAGTGGTCCCCTCACGCGTGGCTGCCGAAGTTACCCCGATAACTACTGCTGAGTAGATACGCTCATTTCGTAAGCTCATGTCACGGGTCTGCGACGTGAGAAGTCTCCCACAACTGTGTTTTATTTTTCAAAATATATTGGTTACTCCCTTATTCTCTACTTTTAAAGTTGGATTGAACAGTAAAGTGTCCCTTAGAGTTTAAAGATACTAAGTTTGGAGTTTGATTTTTGTGGATTTTTTTAGGGTTTTATTTTATTTTACCATTTTACATTTACTATGTGTCATGTGTGTGTGGTAAATGTGTGTGTGGGTGTGTGTGTAAAAATCCCTCTGCTGAGTGGTTACCCTACCTAAAACAGCAATTCTTAAGGCTTAACCCAATATGATATATTATTTCCTGGCACATGGTGGGTTTAAGCACTCAAAATTGCCCATTGTGTAAGCAGATCAAACAACTGTAGAATACACCAGAATCCAGGTTCTTGACACATTACATCTCCCTTAGGAGAAACCAAGATGTCGCCTAGTTTCCTCTCCCTTCAGGTACAGGCTTCCAGGAGAAGCGGTGCCTGGTGCCTGGCCTGTGTATGCTAAGGCTTGAAGCCTATGGACTCTGGCCCATTCTGGAAAGTTTCCCACCCAGATAACAGCCCTGCTTCCTAGAAATGGAAAATCATTTCTGAGAGATAATATTTTTTTTCCTTTGGGCAGAATTTTAAATTAATCTGTTTATTCTTTTTCAGTCCCAAAAATACCCAAGAAAATTGTTCTGGAAGCTGCATTGAATGTTAGTGATCCCCACCCCTACCCCAGTAAATGCATAGGAAAATACAAAATATTGGATATTTTGGATCTGGTAAGACACAGAATAGTGGGAGGAAGAGAAGATCCAGGTTCAATTCCCAGCACCCACGTGGCGGCTCACAGCTGTCTGTATCTGAAATCTTCTGGCCTCTATGGACATCAGGCACATGTGGTGCTGCACAAACAGACACATAACATGCAGGCAAAACACCCACACACATAAATATTTTTTAAAAGAAATTAAAAAAGAGAAGATACAAAATAATGAGAAAGTTTGGTTCTGATATCACATTTCCTTGGGCCCTTTTTAAATGAAAACCTATGGGAAAGCTAGGTAGTTCTCTCAGCCAGCCAGTCCATTGCGTCTCGTGAAGGTTCTGTTCTTCAGACTCAAAGTTCCCAGGCATTAAAACAAACAAGAAGATGCCTGAATTCCCTAAATCAAAGGCTTTGTTTCCTAGACGCAGCCATCGCTTTTAAGACACACATGTTCTGTTTGCACAGCTCTGTGTTAGCACACGTCCCCCTTGCCTGCTGCTCTGTTTGGTCAGTGGTCTTTGTGTGTGCCAGACGGAGGCAGTGCGAAAGTGACTTAAATGTGTTCACCTGTGGCTCAATAGCATCGGGCCGACTGGAGAGGTCAGGTCCGGCTACAAGCAGATAGAACCATGTAGATTGTCTCGGCTGACAGTTGCAGTTTTCATATCTGTTTGACTCACCATGGTGGTGGCCACAAGAAAGTCATATCCCTTTCTTTGACTTAGCCATATTTGCTAAGGCTGGACACTGTTTCTCCCGAAGTCTCCAAACCCTGACCCAGGACAGGAGATACCTTTGACCTGCGAGCAAGCATGAGGAGGCTGTGTGCTCCTGAGGCCTCTGCTCTCCTATTCTGCGTCCCGTGCTACCTGGCCTCCTTTTTCGATCCCTGTCACTCACTCTTGCACACTAAGCCAGGTTGCAACCGAGGAAGCAGAGAAGAAAGTGATGTGGGAGTGAGAGACAGGTGTTCCCTGCAGAATATTTGACAGCTGAGATCTGAGAAGCTTGGGTACAAGCCCTTCGCTTGACAGTGAGGACGCTGAGCATCTAGGGCGTCCCTCACAGTGGCTCTTCCAGTGCTGGTCCTCTTTCTTGTACCCTAGAGCATTCCTGTCGGCCTTAGCAGACCGAGAGCCTAGCATCCAAGCTGCACCTGCTCAAAATTATTAGTGGCTGCCACTTTGGAAGATAAGAATGGGCCCCCTTTCCTTCCTGTGGTTCCTCACTGGGATTGTGTTGGGACTTGGGAACCAGGATGAGGATTCCACACATCAGTGCACATTTTCAGTGCCCAACCTCACACCCTACCTCGGTCTTAGGTCCTTCTTGACTGCAGCCCAGTTTCCCAAAGACAGGCATGTCCCAGATGCCCTCCCTCACTCTGGGCCAACTGTGGCTTCTAAATCTTTATTCCTGGCCACAGCCAGAATACCATGGTGCCAAATTAGGAACACTACTTAGGTACAAGTTAATCTAATAGTTGACTCTGGGGAAATCAGCATAGCTGGACCCTTGACCCTTAGTAGCATTAAAGATATTCTAGGTTGGCCATTTAGAGCATGGGTTCAAATCCCATGTCTGCAACTTTACCTATGTTTGTGGTCTTGGGCACATTATTTAAGCTCTTTGCACTTCACCAGCAAAGAGCTAAGATCACCAATGAGTAACCAAGCACCCATAAGAGACAAGCTGTTCTCGGGGAACAAATGATTGGCTTCCTGCTTGCTTTCATGCGGTGCTTTTTAAGACCCATCAGCTGCTGATTTTCCAGATGAGAGATTTTGGAGTGAATGGCAGCTCCTCTAAAGCCTTCACACATCCCCTGCAACTTTGCCCCCACTGACTTGCAAATGAATCACAGCCCCTTTCTTCTGGCAACAGGGCTCACCTTCGTGGAAGCCTCTTGGAGCATCAGCCCCGCAGGTCTGAACAATGCTGACACCCTGTCTCAAGCCAGCGTCTCCCCAGAACACGATGCAAGCTGCCTCTTTTCACACGGCTGGCGGTGGGGTGCCCAGCCACGGAAATGAAATGTGCAAGGCTTTTAAATACCACGACCGTGGACTGTTGGCAGGCCCATGCAGCGCTCCACAATAAACCTGTCACAAATGTGTTGAGTCACTGGGTCCTGTGTTTCTCATCACAGCCTTCTGTGGCCTTGTGTTCTCTTGCCAGCAAAGAATGGAACGTTTGCCCCCTGCCCCCACTAGACATGGCAGCCACTTTGAAAAAAAAAAATAGCCATACAGCTTGGCTAGAGACATGTGTTTCCCGGAGCAGCTGTGCCAGAACACTTACAGCCTCCAGAGGCACACTGTCCCTACTGCATGCACCCAGACATCCCTCACAACAGCTTTGGCTGCCTCTGTTCTGTTTGCTGAACCAGAGCTGGGGACTGGCCCCAGCAGGGCAGACAAAGCCAAGCAGGGATCCTCACTCTCTGGAGCGTTGCCTTGGAGTCCCACAGCCCCATGGGAAGGCCTACATAGCTGTATCTTCCCTCAGTAACCAGCCCCCATTGACTGCCTAGTGGGAACCCTCACTCCAGCCCAAGAGACAGAGAAAATCTGCCAGTACCCTTCCCTTCTTCCCTCTTGCTGCAGCAAGGCTTCAGAGGGCTATCCTGCCTCAGTTTCCCCTCTCCCACTGTGCATACATGCATACACACACATGCACATTCACACAAGGAGTATGGACCCTGATAAGGCTGTGGGCATTGAAACACAGGCAAGTGTGATGCCTGCTTTTGAACCTGTGGGGGTGGGAGGAGACGGGACAGCATGACCGAAGGCCAGCGCTGTAGTGCAGGGGCATTATAGGAACCATATACCAAATACAGGAACACCACCTAGATACAAGTTAATCTAATAGTTGATTCCTCCAGTCTACAATAGAGTCAGAGCCCACATCTGCTCCCTCTGGCAGCATCCTGGGCCTGCATCGGGAAGTGACAGGCACCTTGGGTGTGGAGCCTTCTCAGACTCAGAGAATTCATGATCCAAACCCCCTGGGCAATGTCTCCTCCCCAGAGCTCCGCCTTCTAGTCAGGTACTTAGTCAGGTACTTAGCCCTCAGTCATCTAGCTCTACCCTGCCTGTCCGGTCTTAACCAACCCCAAATCTCCCTTTGCCCCATGTCTTCCCACACATCCTTCCTGGAATTCTTGCTTCAGGTTTAAGCCATTAGTGCACTCCGGGAACACATGGCCTGCCCTCCTCCCCATCCTACTCTCTGCCGCCACTCCCCCCTCCCCCCCACTGAGTCACCTTGCCATGCATTCCTTTCATATAAAATAACAAGGAGACCAGGAGGCTGATAGTCACACACATGGACACGGGGTAAGTCAGACACTGTCACCACAACAGGGCCCTAAGGAGGAAAGTCTTACTTTGGCCACAGATTTAACATTCTCATCTGCCTAAGCTCAAGGCCTCCATGGCTGTGGGCCCTTTGTAAAATGGAACATCATGGCAGCAGGAGCGTATGGCACAGTGGGGTCACTTACTTCATGATAGAAACAGTGACAGGAAGGAAGTAGGGACCAGATACCTGTCAAAGGGCGTGCCCTAGTCATCTTTCTAAGTCTCCACCACCTCCTAGTAGTGCTAGCAGTTACCTCCATCCACAGATCAGCTGATGCCTGGTTCCCTCTCAATCCAGTAATCCGTCAGGGATTGGATGCACCAGTAGGGACTGAGCACACGTGAGCCTTTGGTGTGTGTGGGGAGCAGGTATTTCATCTGCAAACTGTAAGATAGACTCATACTCTTACTGAATGCCTTGCAGGCAGGGCTAGCCTAACCTCTCTAGATCTGTCACATTCCCATCAAGAACTCCAAGAGAATCTGGCTATAATCCCAGCACTAGGAAGGCTGAGGCAGGAGGATCATGATTTGGGGGATCAGTCTGGGCCACATAAGGAAATCCTGTCAAAAGTAAATAAATTGGGCTGAGACTGTTTGGCATCGTGTTTACCCAGCATGCATATAGCCCTGGGTTCGATCTTCAGCACCACGTAAGCAGGTGTGGTGATGTACCTGTGATCTCAGTATTTGGAAGGTGGAGGCAGGGGGATGAGAAGTTCACCCTCAGCAGAGAGAGTTGTGGGACACACAAGGTTCTAGTCGAAGGAAGGAAGGAAGGAAGGAAAGAAGGAAGGAAGGAAGGAAGGAAGGAAGGAAGGAAGGAAGGAAGGAAGGAAGGAAGGAGAAAAGAGAAGAAAACACAAGTTAACTAGTAAAAAGCAATCTCTGCAGAGGAGCTAGGGTTGTGGCTCAGTGGTGACACTTATGCTTAGCATGGATAAGACCCTGGGTTTCTCCCAAGAACCACAGAAGGGGGTGAGTCATCACAGGATAAATACAATCGATGGCAATGGTGCCCCTTCTTGTAGAGTTGACTTACTGTGGGATCCCCATCTCTTGATGGTTGTAAGCCACAGTTTGATTAACACACTCACGTATTTCCCATGGGCCCTCACTCTTAGGGGCTGCAGAGAGGTGTAGGGGGTTGGTGGCAGTCTGCCTTTGCCTTGTTTCCTTCCCTTGCTCTATTAGCACAGTCTTCCCTTCCCAACTGGACCATAAATGCCACCATCTTATTCATTCTCTTCACTGCGTGGCAGAAAACACAGTGCAAAGCCTATGCTGGGAACTCTGGCATATTTGTAAAAAAATAATAATTAATTAATTAATTAAAAAATATATATATATATATAAAATATGAATGAAAGGCCCTTAAAAGGGAAGTGTTCTTTATTCTTATAATCACTTAACTTATCTATGTGCCACTTGGACCTGTGTATATTTGGTATTTAGCCTCCCCTATAAGTATGGCAGCCTCCCGGAAGCATCCCTGGATGCTTCTGCAGCTGCTGAAACAGACGGGAAGCGTCTCTAGTTAGAGGTCTCTTGTGTTCTGCTGGAGTCCATTTGTCAGGGACCAGGGTGTTCCCAGACCCTTCCGAAGCCATTGCCTTGGGTTGTGAAGTATATCTCTCCCACCTTAGAGCCTTCAGAGTCCCTTGTGGGCTGGTGCTGTCACAGGACTGGTCAGCCAAAAGTCTTTTCTTTATTTTTACTTATGTGTACGTGTGTATGCTGTGTGTGTGTATGGAGTGGGGGGTAACCTGTGGAGGCCAGAAGAAGGTTTTGGATCCCCTAGAACTGGAATTACAGGTGACTCTGAGCCACCACATTGGGATGCTAGGAACCAAACTTGTGATGCAGGAAGCTCTCTTAATTGCTGAACCATCTCTCCAGCCCCATTTTATGGGGAGTCTCTCCAGAGGCCATATTTTTTGGAGAAGACTTGTTGCCTTGACTCAGACTGGCTACAACCAGCTCCCGAGAGCCTGAGCTCCAAGGCTAAGCTTGTCCTCAGTAGACCTTACAAAAAGTACTGGAAGAAAAGGTGCCAGGCCCCTGGGAACATTGGTGGTTTCCTTCATGGTTCTGTTTCCAGAGAGTATTTCTGACAGAGGGAATGGCCATACCTTTATATACTCTACTGTCCCGCCCATCAAATGAAGGTGTTGAGCTACTGGTATGGTCAGTTGGGATAATGTGGCCTCACATGTAACTCCAGGGGTCCCAAGAACAGAATATCAGGCGTTCAGTGGGTCCCAAGTTGTAGGTGGCCTTCCCCAGGCTCACTGTCCTGTGGTCATAGCTGTCAAGGGAGGCCCTTGGAAGCATTATTCAAGTGGCTAGCCCTAGGCTGGCTTCAACTGAGAGCTGGGGAGGCCCTGATTCTCAGGCACTGAGACAGCTATAGTTCCCAGTTCTTGTTCCCTGTCCTTACTGAGCATCTAGACCATTTTTTCTCTTCAGAATGGAAAGTCCTCTCCTGCCTGATACGGGGAGCACTCTTTACAAATGACGGGTACCTATGTCTCCCCTTGATAAGCTAGATATAGTTGGCTTTGGGTCCACCGGGGAGACTGGCAGTCTAAGCTCCTTGGGTGACTCCAGTGTGCAGCCATACCTGAGGACCACCACCTCCCCCACTCCTACACTCAGCTGCCACCGAGATCCTCTTGAGATACAGCCACATATGGATAGACACCATGGGTTTACACGCACAAAGGCAGAGTTCTGTTGCGACACAGGAAGAAGAAGACATGGTTAGAAGCCTGGTTAGAAGCCCAGGAGAGATGAACCCTGCCAACACCTTGACTTGATCTTGGACTTGAGCCTCCAGAACTGTAAGAAAGTAAACTTCTATTTTTAAAGCCCAATCTGTGTGTCCTAGCCACCAGAACACACAAAAACATCACCTTTCTCAGCAAGACAAAAACGTAACAGTTAAGAATATGGACTCGGGTTCTATTTCCTTCCCTATTTCTTTTTCTTTTCTTTTTTGTTTAGTTTTTTGAGGCAGGGTTTTCCTCTTGTAACTCTGGCTGTCCTGGAACTCAGTCTGTAGACCAGGCTGGCCTCGAACTCACAGAGAGCCACCTGACCCTGCCTCCCGAGTGCTGGGATCAAAGGCGTGCGTCGCCACCGTCCAGCTCCTTTTCCTGTTTCTTAATGGAGGCTTTATTGAGTTATTTATCTTTTCCATGTCTGTTTCCTCATCTGCCCATTGTGGGTAGTGGTAACTATTCCACAGGCTTGTTGGTGAGTTAGCACACGCACAATGTCTGGAGCTTCGAGCTCAGCGTTGCTGTTTGCCATCGCCCAGTATCTTCTCTCTTCCACACCTATTCCTCTGGTTCCAAGCACCCAACTCTGATTCTCCCATGCTCCCACCATCCTCTTTGTTCATGGTGTCTTAGTGCATGAGACTCTAGCAAAATGCCTGAAGGTGGCTAAATTATAACTAGTTTTTATTTGCTCATAGTTCTGGAGGCTGAGAAGTCCAAGATCCAAAGGCTGCATCTGGTGGAGCCTTCCTTGTACATCGCCCCACTCCAGAAGGGTGAAAGGATTAAAGGACAAACTCTAGAGAACAGGGGTGTCCACACGTTTGTATCTGGATCTCACCCTTAGATAACAACGCTGCTCTATTCATGAGGATAATCGCCCTAGTCACCTCCGCAGTCACACATGTCCATAGGACGGTATGTGAACACTGAGGGACATGTCAGCCATAACAAAGTCCAACTCCAGTTCCTCCTCTGCAAAATCTTCCCAGACCTCTCTGGTCTTTGAGGCCTCCTTCTTCGAATCCCAATAAAATCATGTCCCACAGCGCTGCTGTAACACTTTCTTCTGCTTCGAGTACCTGAAGGGTTTATTTACAGCCCTTGCTAAAGAAGACTAAAAATCCTGGGGGATAGGACACATCAGAAGCAGGTTCTCAAAAAGGTAGAAGATCATGGGTGGAGATACAAATGCATCCAAGAATGAACAGAAAATGCAGACTATAAAGGGGCCAAGAGTCCAACATCAGTCAGAAAGCCAGAATGATATGCTGCTTATTGCATTCATAGTCATGGCAGAGCAGGAGATGGACTATCCCTGGGAGGAATTCCATTTCCACCACTTCTCCATGGTCATTAAACTGCCTGGAAAGCCAGGTAGACCAGATGGCCCTTCTTGGGAGATGATGATGATGATGATGATGATGACAATGATGATGAGGACGACAATGACTTGGAAAGTATGTGCTGCTTTTGAGCTTCTGGGTTTATAAGTGAGTAAGGAGGCTGGATGGACACTCCCAGAGAGACCCAGCTGCACGACTCACAATGAGTCCCCTAAGACAGGCCAGAGTGGGATTCTCAGGCTCAGCTGCATCTTTGATGCCACTGGTGGCATCTTCAACTTCTCACCCACAGGCCTCTCACTAGCTCCTGATCAAAGTTGAAATCAAATCCTGAGAATTTGCAACTCTCCGGTCCTGGGAGCTGATGGCAGACAGCTCACAGCCACGTCCTTTCAGAAGCATCTGTGCGTCAACAAGGGCAGAGGCCAGTCTAGGTGCCAGGGTCTCCAGAAGACAAGGACCCAGCTGTTTCACTCACCATTGACCTCAGTTCCAAACACAGATGCTGGCTTCTAGCAGGAGCATATACCTTCCTGCCTGGGGGCTGGAGGTAGGAGAGGAAATATTCACACAACAGCCATGGTTCAGAGACAAACCCAGAAAACGTGACACGGCTGCTTCATTTGCTTTCCTTACAGCACAGGCCGTCCCATATGCCTCTCTGCCTAGGATGCTGAGTGGCTCATGATAGAACCAATGTCCTGGGAGGATGGAGTGCAGCTGGTGGGGATGGGAAAGGCACTGCTCACGTGGCAAGAGAGACTAAGGCCTTGGAGAGTCCCTATTTGCCACATGCAGGTCCACTTTAGCAGCCTGCAGTGCAGGCAGGAACTCCAGACATCTAATTGACACATACTTGACTGACACTGATGCAGGACCATTTAGTAAAGGCTAACTGTCTCTAGAAACATGGTGCTGTCTTCCCCTTGAGATACAAACCATCACCCAGGCTTCCACTTTTTTTCTCCCCACTCCCCGCTGTGTCTCCGGATTTGTTCTGGCATGGCTACCCCTAGAACGTGGTCTTTTCTATACCCCATGTCTCCCACAGGTGTCTGTGTTTACCTGCCTGTTTTCACAGCACTGTTGCTGGACTCTTTTGTGTGTGTGAGTGTGCAGGTGGGAGTACAAGGTGTGTGTGTGTGTGTGTGTGTGTGTGAGACACACAGCGGTCAACCTCAAATATTGATACTTAGGAGCTATCCACCTTCCTTTTGAGACAGTGTCTCTCGGTGACACCCAGGGCTTGCCAAGTGCTAAGCCAGGCTGGCTGGCAAGCAAGCCCCATGAATCTGCCCATTTCTGCCTCCCCCAGGGCTGGGATTGCAAGCATGCACCACATTCCTGGCTTCTTAATATAGGTTCTAAGGGTTGAACTCAGGTCCAAGCAAGGCTTCACGGACGGAACCATCTCTCAGCTCTGTCCCACCCTTTAATGTGTGCTATTTTTAATTTCCTTTTCCTATAGCATCCTCCCCTAAGCTTATGTGTTTCCCAGAGGATGAGGACAGTATCTGCTTAACTCCTGTATCCCTTCAACTTCCTAGAAACTTAATAAATATTTATTGACCAACTTAGTGTATTTTTTTGGTTCCTTCATAACAGGAACCAGGACTGTTTATTTACTTTGCCCAATGTTTAGCCTGCTGTGAGAGCTAATTTGGGTTTTAAAACTCCACTGTAGACAGGACGTTCTTACACTTTTGGGGCTTAATACTTCTATATCCTTTGAAATTCTACAATATCTGTGGGTTCATGTATTTCTTGTAATAAAAAAGATGTCAGTTCTACTGATCATAGCAGCAGTGGTTGAAGGGGATAGGATGACCTTTGGGGGCTGAGATTTTTCCCCAGTCTCTGGTTCTTTCAAAAGGACATTACAGCCCTGTCCCTTTCATAAACATATTTAAGAAAACAATAGAAACTTGGGACCCTGTGTTAGAAATTTCCTATGGGCTTTAATGGGGGGTTGATTTTAACTGCTTGGAGTCCTTGCAATATTATTTCAGCTGTGAACCAATTTTAGTTTTGAGACTGCCTTCATCTTCCCCACCCCAGCCATGGAAAATAATTCAGTACACTTTGCCTCCTCATCTTTCCCTGAGCCAAGGGGGTCAGCAAGCTGTGTGTATCCTGGTACCCAAGAGAGAGAAGGCCACACCCTTCCACCCCCTGAAGAAAACTTAATTTAAAATGTTTTTTTCCACTTGCTCTGTTTGAATAATGGAGGGTTTTTTTTTTTACTCTTGTTTTTCTAAATATGAGTTTTTCAAAGGAAGGAGATTTGAGGGTTTAGAATGCCCTTTTCAAGTCTTTCACGGTTCTCTGGGTCTGGAACTCACCCCCACAGTATCTCATGGGTCAGTCTAGTGACTAAAAAAAAACCAAAAAAACCCATCAACCTGATGTGGTTGCCGTGTAATGTGGAGACAAACCTAAGAAAATCTTTGCCTTGGGTTATGTTCTGGGTCCAGAGGCCAGTGTGGTCATTCCACGGGGTGGGATGCTGGCAATGAACAGCCCGATGCACCAGCATCCCCAGGCTCTTGGTTCTGACTTGGATGCTGTAGATATATAGATCCAAAGACTGGCCTGCTCAGAACAAGGTGTAAGGCAGCCGTCAAGTGCATCCAGAGTTGGTCCTGAGCCAGGAGTCCCTGTACCCTCTGCAATTCTCCCAAAACTTGTACGCAGAGGAGCTTCTAGAATTCCAAAGGGCCAGGCATCTCCCCCAATAAGACCTCATTTCTGGTTTCTTGACCATTCTTGTGTCTTCTGGTCATGCCATTCCTTGTTGTAGAAAGTAGTTGGTGTTTCTCAGTGGGGTCTACCGGCAGGCAGGGTAGGCTCTCTGTCCTATGTATTTACTCCATTAATCCTGGGCTACACTACCAAATTCCAGCCATTGCTTTCATGTTAGGACAAGAATATCCTCAGTCTTGGGGGATGGGATGCAGCAACTTCAACCTGGCATGATAGGAAGGTGATATTAATTCAGAGAGGGGCAGTACCACCTTTAGCCTGGTAGGGGAACAGTACCACTGTCAGACTGTGGCGGGGGCAGACCACTGTTAGTCTGGCAGAGGAGTTGTACCACCTTTAGTTGGAGTACCACCTTCAGCCTGAGAGGTCAATACCACTGTCAAACTGTGAGGGCAGTACCACCTTCAGTCTGGGGTCAGTACTGGGGTCAGTACCATCTTCAGCCTATAGGGGCAGTACCACCTTTAGCCTATGGGGGCAGCACCATTGTCAGCCTGGGGGGAGCAGTACCACTGTCAGCCTGCTGGCTGTACTATGTCCAGTAGGAGAATCTTTCACTAGAGGAGGAGACAGCACCATCTCCAGTTTCCAACAGTTGAATCCCCAAGGTCTGGATGGACTCTGGAAGAGTCTTGCTTTCTTTCTGAAGCCCCAGCATGCAGCACGGCTGGTACCAGAGTCATGGTGGGGAATCACAAAATCATCAAATGAAAGAATAAGGGCCTCAAACAGGCTTTCATCGTTTGGTTGGTTGTTGTTTTGGGTTTTCTGTTTTCTGTTGTTCTTGTTGTTCTTTTGTTTTCACAACAGGGTTTCCTCTGTGTAGCCCTGGCTGTCCCGGCATTCACTCAAAGATCCACCTTCCTCTGCCTCCAAGTGCTGGGATTAAAGCCGTGTGCCACCAGCTCACAAACAGGCTTTTGAAATCAATGAAATTGAGTACAAATGTGTGTGGGTATTTCATATGGTACACAAGGGTTTGCTGGACCTAGGATCTGTGATCCAAGGAGTTGTGAGCTACAGGGATATTTGTGAGACTTGCCTGTCCACTGCTGGTGTTTATGCTGCCAACACTTCAGAACAGAGCTGAGCAAATGTAAGCCATTGCCTGTGCTAGAATTCTACTGTCCCTGTGGTCAGGAATGACCTGGGAGCACCCAGGAGACTGGTCCATGAGAGCCCCAGCTCTCATGGGTCCAGGGGCCACAGTCAGGTGTTGAACAAGAGATGGACTGAGTCCTGGGTCTTGGCACTCACTCTTAGGACAGTGGGCAAAAATAGGACTGGATAGGCCTCCCCGCAGTTTAAAAGTGTTTACTAGATGACTCCCCAAGAAAACTTAAAGGGCGTCTCTTGACTTCCCACACCCCAATGCCCACCCAGTTGCTGGGGGACACTCAGGTCTTGCTTCCTTCTGGGAGGCACTGCTAAGACAGAAGATAGCGCCTCAGGCAGGAGGAGGAGCTGGGCCATGTGGGTGGCGGAGCAGGAAGCCCTAGCTCCGAGTCAAATGCAGGCTGTACTGTTGTACCCACCTTGCAGCTCTGAGGTCTAGCTCAGCTCCCCCCGCAGTGTCTGGGTGAGGTCCAGGATGGACAGCTGTGAAGACTTACTATAAAGATAGCTCATTCCTGCTTGGCACTCTCTTGGCTATCCTAGGCTGTTCTGTCCCAAACAGAGAAACTACATGGTGCCCACAGGGCAACTGGCCAGGGGAGAGAGAGAAACCTAGTACAGTAACAACCCAAGATATAATGTCTGGAGCAGAAAATATGTCACTAAGAAGTCTGCGATACCACTTTCCCCAGATGGTTCCATTCACGGAAGCTTCCAGCATCTATGCATAGACTATCTCGGTCCTGAGCCCAGATAACCCCCTATCGGGGAGGTGGAATCTCTGAGGAGCTTTGGAGAGCCTTCTTAACCTGAAGACTCACTGGGGAGCTTGTTAAATGGCAGCGCTCTGGGCCCCTCCGCAAGAGAGACTATTTGGCAGTGTTCTAGCCCTTTATTTACAGCTCTAAGGCATTCACAGGTGCTGCGGGGGAGGTTGGTGGTGGAGGGACCACACTTTTCCAAGAGGGAGCTCACAGTGTTCTATCGTGCCCCCTTGTGGCCAGTAATAGGAAGGATGAGAAATGAAAGTGAGCAGGACTGGGGCCCCACCCTCCGCCTCCACCTCTCAGAGTATGTATTTTACAAATTCAAGTTCGGTGATTAAATAAAAAGTACATTCGTGAGTCTACTTTCACGTTAAAAAAGGTGGGGCCAGCTCTGCACATGGGCTGCTACTGAGAACGGGCTCATCTGAGGCGTGGCATAGGATGCGCTGATAATGCCCTATGTGAACAGAATAACAGAGTTGAGGTCTGTCCTGTCTCAGGGCATCTGAGGGGCCATTCCTTCCAGCAGCCTTGACCTCTACAAAGGTCTTGTAGGAGCTGTCTGCAGCTGGCAGGGCGTCCCCATCTGCCAGAGGCTTGCTGCTAATCTTCCATGGAGACTCCACAGTGGTCTTGCCTGGAGAGTCTTCCCAGTCCTGTCTGGATGCATCTGCCTGGTCCTCGTGTCTACCAGGAGGAGCCTCTAAAAGTCTCAGGATGACCACGTGCCTTCCTGCAGCTTGGTGGGGACAACGGGGTCAAGAGAGCACATACAGCCTCTGGACCAATCTGGCCTTGGACTCTCCTTACCACTGTGGAGAGGCAGGAGCTGGGGAGAGTTAGCCTTTCTGAATCTTGGTTACCTTCTCTGTATCAGATGATTCTGGAACTTTAGAAAAGCAGTCAAGCTCCTGGTACCGTGCTTGACATGGAAGCGTTGGCCAGGTGTCAGCAGGTCACTTGACCCTTTCGTGGTTCTGACAGAGCATGAGTGTGTTACCTGTGTTTGTTCTAGGGCTGTAGAATGATCACAAACAGAGTGGCTTAAAACAAGTGTGATTCATCCCCTTACAGTTCCTGGGCTGAAAGTCTGACATGAGGGTATGGGCAGGACTGTGCTCCCCCTGAAGTCTCTGTTCTACTTTTCCCTTAAGCTTCTAGAATTGTTGGCAATCTGTGGTGATCTCTGCTTGTGGCTGTGTCTCTCCAATCTCCGCAGCTCAACCCATAACCCCAGGGCTGGTGAGACCACGACACCCCACAGTCCCAAGGACCTTGGAGATCTTCATTATGGAGCTGTAGGCTTCCACAGCTTTGGACTAAACGTTTTCCTAAACGGTTGTGTCTTCCAGGGTGCTCAGACTTACATCTCTTAGATATGTTGACCACCGACTGAGAGGAAGCGACAAGGTTACATCCATGAGCTCATTGTCACAGAGGAGAACTATGTGAACGACCTGCAGCTGGTCACAGAGGTACCAGCAGCCCTGGGAGGCTGGGGAGTGGCTCTGCAGGGGGTGGGAAGAGCTGGAGGCCCCGCTGAGGAGGCCTATGTCCTGACTCTTGAGCCTGGAGCAGCCTCTGAGATGTGAGCTATCCGAATATCAAAGAAATGAATATCAAAGAAATGGTCACCGTTTCCCATAAGGCCATCCTGTGAGTCAGAGAAGCAGCTCTCAACCCAGGCCAAGGCCAAGAGCATACAGCTCCCAAACTAATTGATGGGTGCTTAATGACTTGGGACTCTTGACTCCAGTCAAAAACTTGCAGCTCAGTCACTAACTGACTGATGTCATCAAGCCAGTCACATAACATCCCTGACCCTTGGCATTGGCCCCTGAGAATGGCGACTAGCCACAAGTCTCTTGAGTTATTTCTAGTGTCCCCCATAAACTCCTGAGAAAATCTACCACTGTGGCTGAGCATGAAGATAGGCTTTCCTATGGCTCCATGAGGCTGCTCGCCTGGGGTGAGCTGCCCCCGTGGGTAGCCAGGGAAGGTCTTAGCACACTGTCTAAAAGGATGGGGTGGCGCGGAGTTTATAGGCCCTGCTGAAAGAAGGTGGCCTTATCCGCACACACTGAGAGTCCGAGGAGCTGGACCTGAGGGTCAACTTCAACATGGAAAGTCCTGCCATGGTTTGTAAACCTGAACCCCAGCAAATGTCATGAAACAGTGATGTCACCTCCACATCCAGTGTTCAGTTCTTTGGTGTTATGGGAGTAACACCAGCTCACAAAGTTCCCAGTTGTGTTGCCTCAAGATGTCTGACTGCTATTAAACATAAAATCCAAGTGTGTAGGGTACAAGTGTCAGCCACTTAGATGTGGCATCCTGTGTGAACATTACCCAGTTTACCATCAGATTAAGGACTCAGGCAAGGCTCCCAAGGGTCAGACACAACAGGACAGGTTATTTCAAAGACGAGCTGTCCCAGTGTCCAAAGAACTTTCAGAGGAGCCACATGGAGTCCCCCTGAGATCTGTGATTAGCTATAAGTTATCCGCCCACCCACCCAGAGCCCAGGAGGAGGTGGCATTGTCTCCTCATGACCCCCGGCTTCAGGCTTTGTGCTAGCCTTGTAGTTGCTTCCCTCAGAATGCCCATAGCTTGTATGGCTGCAAGGAAAGAGTCATGCCTCTCCACAGGCATCCTCAAACTCCCATGTGCTCCTGGGACCCTTCCTCCCAGCGAGCAGGTGAGGCAGCCCCACCATACGCATGAGGGACCACGAGCCTCCTGGCTTCTTATTGGTGGAGCTAAACTCTTCCTCCTCCAAGATTCCAGGGCCTCCCCCTTGTCAAACAGTTGTCCCTCCAGGAGAAGGTACAGTCTCGAGTCCTCTCCTTTGTGCTAAACAATCCTGAGTGTGCATGTTTCGTGTGTGTGTGTGTGTGTGTGTGTGTGTGTGTGTGTGTGTGTTGAGCTAACTGTTTGCTTTCTGAATGGCTTCATTTTCTACACCTGTAGATCTTTCAGAAACCCCTGATGGAGTCTGAGCTGCTGACAGAAAAAGAGGTTGCTATGATTTTTGTTAACTGGAAGGAGCTGATTATGTGTAATATCAAACTGCTGAAGTAAGCCTTTCTTCTCTAACCCCAGCCGCTCTGCGCCCCCGTGGCGCATACACCAGCGCCTCTGTATGGTCTTTTATGTGTCCCTCATGCATGCCACCTCTCTTCATGCGTCTCTCTTCATTTTTTTTTCTCTCATTGCCTTTCAAAGTGCCATCACCCTCTGTGTCCTCATTCCTTCTGGAAATATGTTATGGATTTCTCACAGTTTGGGGGTGAACTACCCTTGCATGCAGGTTCCTGCTCTGACACTGGTTCCAGAATTTCCTGAGCTGGGACAATTCTGGCTCCTGGTCATTGGCTAGCTCCATCCTTGGGGGTGGAGCAGTTCCAGCCCCAGGGCCTGCAGCGATGATCTATCACCTGAGACTCTGGGCCACAAATGGAGAGTGTGGAATGATTCCCCACCAAACAGGAGCAGAAGTATCTCAGGAGGGTCCCAGCAGCTGTCTGAGGCCAATTATACTTTACACCTGTTCAGCCTGCACAGGCTGCTGCAGAGGCAGAGCTAAGGAATAGGGGTGTAGACCTCACCATTTTGGGCCTCAGTTTCCCCATCTATACACATAGAGGATAGGCTTGGACCACAAAGATCCTTTCAATTCTTTAAAAACAAAAATCAAAGCAATCAGAGTCCCAAATCTGTGTCACAAGGCCCTAAGTGTGACATCACTCACTAGAAAGCAGACTAAGCTCTGGTTCCCAGGGCATAGGACACAGCAGCTGGGAGCAAGGGTCACTCTCTCCCTGACTGAGCTCTCGGGACAGCCAGCTGGATTCCCCCGTTCATTCCTGATGTCTGTGTTTGGGTCACTGGGAAGCAGCCATATCTTATACCTGGTCCCCGTGTGCTTGTAAAGCAACTTCCAGTCCCACTTGCTTGGGTCTGTAATGGGAATAGCAGAGGAAATGGAGCCAGGAGGCATAGGGAAGCGAGGAACAGGCGTGGCTGCTCCCTCTGTGCCTAGGCTAATGCTGTAGACACTTGCTGTGTGTGAGTGGGTGGCGGACTCTTGAGCTCACTGTTACCTTCTGGCTGTGTGTCTTTGGTTGGTGCCTTACATTCAGTCTCTGGGCCTCTGTGTCCTGTCTGTAGAATGGCAGTTTTATTACTCTTTTCTGTGGCTATAACAAAAAGCCCGAGGCTATCTTCTCCATAAATAAAGAAAAAAATGATTATTTAGCACACCAGCCTTTAGGTGAAAGCCTCCTGACAGATAACATCTCCATGGTGGTGACAGATAAGGCAAGCCAGGAAATTAGAGATTTGGGGGTCTGTCTTGCTCTTTTGGGACAACTTGCTCTAAAAGGAATTATCCGGCATCGTAAGAAACTAACTGAGGATGTCCCTGTGTGGCGAGCTGGAGTTCAGGATAGAGGGTCCTGGCCAGAGCTCAGAGTCCCTTGGGTGAGGCTTCAAAGTAAAAGAACAAACAGCAACGGTAGACATGAGATCGTCAAATCCAGGCTCTCACAACAGCCAGCAGAAACTGACTGGGGAAGTAGGAGCGTCCCTTCGGCTGCAGGCATTATAAAAACCGTGTATAAACCGTGATGAACAATAGGGGGCTCTGTGGGAAATGGTCCTGTCTCTATCTGTCCTCAGGGCACAGTGTTCCTCTGTCCAGCTGTTTCGCTGTTCTCTTCTGTCCCTGCCAGGCCCACCCCCAGACAAGGGTGTCTTGGAGGAGACTTTGAGACAAATGTACTTGGGTCTGAAATGGCACCAACTTTGTTTTCAGGCCAGGTTCTTAGTGAACTTACACAGGACGTGACAATTTAGCAATATAACATACGCCACAGACAGCAGTGTACCTGGTGGCCCAATTGTCTGTTGAAGGCCCCACCACCCCAGTGCTATCCTACGCCCCCAGCAGCAGGCCTTTGGGGAAACCATGTCCAGGTCGCACATCAATGCCTATGCTTTAGTATTCCAGAGCCCTTCACCCAGCATGCTCCTGGTTCACGCTACAGCGAGTGGACCCTGGGCCCACTGGAGAAGCTAAGTTTTCACCCCTATTTGGAGCAAGCCTGCCTGCCATGTGGTTATCCCTGAACTTAGAAGCACTGCAGGTGTGGTAGACACACACTGTTTGAAAATAGACATAGAGTTTTCTGTTAAAAACATACACATAGGGAGCAAGGGAGATGTGGCAAGCATGAAGGTGTGATTTGTAACCCCAAGACCCATATAAACACCAGGAGTGGAAGCACGCACCTGAAGAACCAGAGCTGGGGACAGACAGGGGAGAACCCTGGGGCCCACCGGCCAGCCAGCCTAGCTGAATCAGTGAGTTCTAGCTTCTGTGAGAGATCTTGTTCCCAAAAATAAGGTGGAGAGAGAGAGAGAGGAAGACACCAGTGTTGGCACCTGTTTTTCATATGCATGTACACACATGCGTGCACTCACGCGCGCGCGCACACACACACACACACACACACGTGCACATACATACGCACGCGCACACACACGCGCACACACACAGGCTACTAGGAAGTTATAGTGGGTGTAGAAAGGTGTGAGATGTGTATGCTACCCCCAACTTTCCCTTAAAAGACTAACATCGCCCAAGCCGACGTTGCCCGTCACCTTCCCACTCCTAACCCTCGCTCCTGCTCTTGTCCTAAAGAGACTGTCCCTTTGCCGGGCCCCGTCAGGGCCGGCCCGGTGTGTTACGTCCTCCTGTAGCTCTGACCTGCTCCATGGCCGTGAGGTGGGAACTGTGAACACTGAGACAGCTGGGGAGTCCAAGAAAGGTGGGGGACTCACCACAAGTCACCCAGAAAGACTCAGTGAGCTCCAGCAGACTCCTCTGGGCATGGTGCCCAGATTCAGTGAGGGAATACCATTTGGTTCTGCCTCCCCCATAGAAAGAGTGTCAGGAGTCACAAGTCCTGTGGTTTTCCAGCATCTTCAAACTTGTTCACCGCAGCTATCTCGGGCAGGTGACTCTCCCACCCTTCTGTTTTAGCGGCTACATCAACCATGATCAAAGCAACTTGTGGAGGAAATGGTTTATCTGGCTTAAGGTTCCGCATCACTGTTCATCATCAAAGGAAGTCAGCACAGGAACTCAAACAGGGCAGGAACCTGGAGACAGAGGCTGATGCAGAGCATGTGGAGGAACGCTGCTTACTGGCTTGCTCCACCCACAATGGGCTGGGCCCTTCCTATCAGTCAACTCATTAAGAAAATGTTCTACAGGCTTGTGTACAACCTGGTCTCATGGAGGCATTTTCTCAGATGATTTCGGCTTGTGCCAAGTTGCTATAAAATTAGCCAGCACCGTTGTCTTCCAGAATTTGATGTTAAGATCCTGTTGCTGAAGACAACACATACCTGAGTCACAGTCCATAGAGAAATCAAGCTGGCACTGACCTAAAAGCTTCATCCCTACTGGCTAGATTTCATAGTGCTAGAAAATGCTATGGAATGGTATTGGAGGAGAAGAGTAATCAACAATCTTACCCAACTGTGAACTCTGAGAGCTGCAATAATGACTGACCTGGGAAAGGGAGCGTTCGGTGCATGGGAAGCATGAACAGATGCTAGGGCTTGTCTGTGGACATCAGATGGAGCCACTGATGTAGTCATCAGCTGTTAGCAAGCGCTCCCTGAATGCCCTTAGCCGACAGCTCCCCAGTGCAGATCAAAGCCTCTCGTGCACAGATCTTTCTATGAGGTTGTAGCTCACCAGAGGTCCAGAGCTCTCAGGGCTGTGGTTGCAACAAGCGACTCACTCTCTCACCCTCTGCTTCACGTATTTGGCCTCTGCAGTAGAACATTTAAAGAGACTCTCAGATGAAACTAGCAGGCCGTAAGCCAGGCCATGATTTCAAGATGGTTTCCTGGTTAGACAATTTGATTCTATCAGAACCCAGGGACTGACTTAGCATCCTAGAGAGAATGACTATGAACATAAGTTCTTGTCCTCCAGCCCCACCTCTTCTCACCCTCCTCCACCATTTAATGAGGAAGAGGAGGAGGGTGAGAGTCCTTTTTATCATCGTTACAGAAAAGCCGCTTTCAGGGAAACGGCGGACTAAAGGGATCTTAGAGGTTAGTAACATGATTGTTTATTTATGGACCTCCATAATTACCAGCGGCTAATGCTTGAACAAGGCTCTTCAGGGACACTCCACATCCCGTCCAGTGGAACGGAGCCCTTTGGAGCATCCTGAGGAACCCAAGCTGCTGCTCCTCTCACAGGTGGCCATTGCCTACCTGGCCCATGAGAGCATGAACTAGAAGGGAAAAACGCTGATTGGTTATGTGACTTATTGTCTCTCAAGTTTCCTTCTTTGGCTTCCTAAGACAAGGAAAAAATCTTTAGCTGAAAATAAAATGTGGGAGAAAGAAAAATAAATTGTCTGAAGTTTTTAAAGCTGGACACATGGATTGTGGAACCTCCTTGGAATTGCTAGCCTTACCTGTACCTCATGGTTTCTCTAATGTGGCTGCAGAAAGTAGTCACCTCCTAGCCTTGTGTTGAAATCATGTACTACCCCATTCACCCACCCACCCATCCATTCACCCACTCACCCATCCATTCACCCACCCACCCATCCATTCACCCACTCACCCATCCATTCACCCACCCACCCATCCATTCACCCACCCACTCATTCATCTACCCACCTACCTACCCATCGACAAATTCACTCACCCACCCACCCACTCACCCATCCACCCACCCACTGTGATGATGTGATCACTGGGGCAGCTGAACACACTCGGCCTCCCTTGTGATTTCCCCCAGCAGTAGACTGCTATCCTTGCCATGTAGAAGCTGAGCCTCCAGATGCTGGGCAGAGTGCATAATTTAGAGTTGAAAGGAAGGACACTCCATCCTGGCTGCCAGAACCCAGGACACTCTGTACACAGGGTAGACTCAGGAGCAGACACTTTCCTGTCCCTTCAGCAGTTTTTCCCTGTTTTCAGGATAGAAATTGTTTGAGCTCATTTTTCTTAATTATTCATCTTGTCTGCTTTAAGTTAGATATATCAATGAAGTCGTGGACAGGAGAAATATATATATATATATATATATATATATATATATATATATATATATATATATATAATGTATACACACACACACACATATATCACCTGGGTGGTTATAAATATAAAACCACCCAGGTGATCCCTCCCTGAAGTACTAGACTTGTGTCTTTCTCTGTCCCTTGTCTTCCAAATAGATGCTTTAGTGTCTCTTGGGTCTGTACCCCTCACATTCATTCCGGTTTCTCTACAACCTGGAAGCATAAAGGCGTGTGACTTACCCCCACCCCCTCTTCTGTGCAGAGCGTTGAGAGTCCGTAAGAAGATGTCTGGAGAGAAGATGCCGGTGAAGATGATTGGTGACATCCTGAGCGCCCAGCTGCCACACATGCAGCCCTACATCCGCTTCTGCAGCTGCCAGCTCAACGGGGCTGCCCTCATTCAGCAGAAGACCGATGAGGCCCCGGACTTCAAGGAGTTCGTTAAAGTAAGAAGCCGAGGCTAAAGGGAGACCCAGGAGACTCTCTCCAGAGGGCCATCTCGATGTGTGAGGGGCTCCTCAGAAGTCTGCTAGCATCTTTCCACTAAAGGCTGCCGGGGTGGATGAAGGCTTGAGAGGCACTGAACCAGCAGGTGTGGTTTTTACCCAAGGGGGCCGGAGAGCCATCCTTGGTTCTGAAAGCTTTGAAATAGCTTCAGGGACGTGTTATTCAGGTACTTGTGGTGTTTTTGAGAGGCGTGTCTAAGTCCTTCGTTTCATTTTCTTGGCCCGTGCAGACCGGGGGCCCCTTCAGTTAGCTTCAGCTTTCTCAGTTCTCTGCCTTTCATGCAGAGAAGGAACACCCGGAGTCTCCAGAACCCCTTGGCCCATGTTTGGGCTTGCTTCCTGTTATGATAAAACCCTCCAACCAAAGGCAACTTGGGGAAGGAATGAGTTTATTTGGTTTACAGGTTATAGTTCATTGTCAAGTCTCTGGGATCCAGGGCAGAAGCCAGAGACAGGGATCTGGAGGCAGAAACTGAAGCAGGCATCTTAGAGGAACGATGTTCAGGCTCACATTCTGCTCCTTTCTTGGCCCAGGGCCACCAACCGAGGGGTTGTGCCTTCCGGAGTGTGCTGAGCCCTTCTACACCAATTAGCAGTTTAAAATGTCCCACAGGCCAATCTGATGGAGACAGTTCCTCAACTAAGGTTCCGTTTCCCCAGATGGGTCAAGTTCAGCCATCAAAACCCCTTTTCTGTCTAGGTCTAGTCCCAGCAGGAGTTCAGCAACCCCGGGAGGGGAGGCAGAATCAGCGAATAATGTAGATACAACCATACCTCTTATAGATGGGACCAGACTTCATTCAGGCTTTTTCTCTCCTCCTCTCTGTCTCTCCTTTTTCCTTCTCTCCTCTCCTTTTCTCTCCTTCTCTACTGTCTGTCTGTTTTTCCATATATCTTATATATGTTTTTGACAAAGCCCCTCTTGGGGAAAAATCACATTATGATCACATCTTGATCATAAACTTAAACTTCACATAATAATTACAGGTTGTACATTTCAGTGATTTCAAGTTTTATATTTTTAAAAAACAAGTTATCTTAAAACCCACACCTGAACACCTATTTCCTCATATATTTTCTCCCCACAATACATCTGTATCCTAGGAGCATTAATTTTTTCTATTATAGACTAAGAGAGTTTAAGCAAGCCTTATGCATCATGTTATTCTAACTTAATACTTTTTATTTAGCTACTACAGTAAAACAAGTTTGTTATAACTAGAAAACTTTAAGTCAGGGGGTCTTTTTGCTCTTCTGAGGTAAAAGGAGAGTCTGCCGCACAGCTCTGTGTCCTTAAGGCGTACTCCAAACTCATCAGCAAGCTTTTAACTGTAGAAACCAGGAAAGAGTCAACTTCATTTGTCAACAAGGAAGCTCAAGCTTAGCAGTGGGCACTGAAACTCACTCGTTATCTCTTGATGATGGGCCTGTCTTTCATAGGCAAAACTCGTGGGCCCCGGCAATTAAGCTTTCTTTGTTCTTGCTTTCTAACCGCCCCCTCCCCCCATCAAAACAAGTCCCTCACAAAAATATAATAATTCTTAGGTTACTGATGTTTCCTAGGTTACTGGTTCCGAGGCAGCTGGCAAAACATTCCAATCTGATCCTGTGACTGTGTGTGAAAACACCCAGTTTTACTAACTATACACGGTTTTTAGTTATTCTTTCTGGAGTTTCAATCGAATCGCTAGTTTAACTGAGTGACATTCCCACTGTTGTCATGGATAGTACCACCAGAGAGATAAAGGGACTATGATAGCCATCATCAAGACAGAGCCCGCCAGCAACAGCAGCAGGAGCCAACGGAAGACAACCCCCACCCCCAAGACTTTGCAAATTGGAGGTAAAAACTCATCTCTACTGAAAAACTGTGAGCTGTACTTCTGAGGTTCCTGGCTGCAGTTCCCCTGACACCGTTCCCAGTGGGAAATCATGGACTTCAAGCTCTGGGCATCCCATGGGCTCAGTATGAGATGCCACGACCCTACTGTAGGGTTATCAGGGTCTGAAGAGCCATATCCACCAGGGGACAGGGTGCCAGGGCCGCTAGTGGCCTCTGCCCTGGCCTAGGAACCCTGGTACTTGATGTTGCTCAGAGTGGGTCCCCGCTAGTCACAGCAGGCACACAAACATCATTCACCTCTCTGGCAAAAAAGAAAGAAAAGAAAACAGGAAGGATAAAATAACTCCAGCCAGCATGTACCTTTTGCTGAATAAACTTCAGGCTTTGGGGGTGGGGGTGGGGTGGCATGGGTGTCAGAATCATGCTCCCTGGACCATCTCAGTGAGGCATCACTGTGGCGTCTCCTTGATCAGAGCCTCCCGTGAGCATGCTGTTCTTCGCTCTGCTCTCGTTCTCTGCGTTGAGTGCTTTGCTATGCTAGCCAACGAATGAGGCATGAGGACATTCGTGGTGAGAGAGACGGCTAAGAAGTGGGCCAGGGCTGAGCTGAGGCTGGAGGGCAGGTGCCATGCTGCCAGCACCACGAGTTCAGCTCCTGGCCATGGGCAAGATGAGTCCACCACTGGTTCTGCTTCAGCTGCAGGAAGGCTGATAGAAGTCCTGGGCAGGGGCTCGCTGTCCTCTCCGCCTGGGCCTCTCACCATCCCTGCTCCACTGGACAGTTCACCCTCTCCTGTTTCCAAAATGATCGTGACCACAGACGATGGTGACCCAGAGGCTGATGGTTTGGCGTGTCAGAACTCCAGGTGCCTGTGCCTAAGGCATTAAACTGGACCCCAGTCTTTATTGCTGGGAGAGGAGGCGCTTCTTTTTGTGGGTAGAAGGACTCTTGTCTACTAGAGGGGTTGATAGAGCTCGCAGAGTGGTGGGAGGTTGGGAGGGTGGGAGAAAGACTCAGGTAAAGCACTTGCCAGTCGCATGAAGACCTGAGTTCCAGCCCCAGAACCTGCAGAAGAGCAGGAGAGAACCAGCTCTGCCCTCTGATCTCCATGGTCACCCACCCACACATATGCATACGTGCACACAATACACAGGTACACATAAACACACAGACACACAGTCACACATAAACACACACACACATACACACACATGCACACACACAGGCACATATAAACACACACGGACACACACATGTGCATACACACATAAATAATACATAAATGCCTTTTTCAAAAGTGGTAAGAGAAAGGACACCAAGAGCCACTGGTGAAGACAAACTGTAGAGCCCAAGACTGGAGTCTTAGCCCTCGGGTCTCAGCTCCAAGATCCAGCCTGGAGCTTCTTGAAGCCTGGGTAGGCTCCAACTGTATCAGTCCTTCTGGCTTCTCTGCCCCTCAGCAGGATCTTTTCTCCCATCGAGTAGTCTTTGAGTCTTCTGGGCTCCTGGGCTACCACGAAGGTTTGCAGGCATCTTGGAGAAATTCTGAAGACAGAATCTCCTCTAATGGAAGGTATGCTGAGTCTGGAGGTAGGGGGTGCATGGGTTGCATCCTCCCTCTGCAAACCGCCTCAGCCTGGACCACGACATCTGAACAATGCCTTCCAACTCCAGGCTCCTCAGTTACTATCCAAATGGATGGGTAATGGGCAGGGTAATGGGATGGGTAATGGGCGTCCTAGATGACAAATGTAATGTCACTGTCAGTAGATTTTGCGAATTTTTGAAGCACATGAAAAAACATCTTCTCTTTCAGAGACTGGCGATGGATCCTCGGTGCAAAGGGATGCCACTGTCCAGTTTTATACTGAAGCCTATGCAGCGTGTCACAAGATACCCACTGATCATTAAAAACGTAAGTACGTAAGTGCAGCCACCTGTGCCTTCAGGGCAGAGGAAGGCTGGAGGCGGCTGGAGTCAGGGGCTGAGTCCCCAGCCAGAGCACCTGGGAGCTGCTGTGGAAGTTGTGTGCCTGGAAGGTGCTGAGGCCATCTGCTCCTGACTAGGAGGGAAAGAATAATTCCGAGTTAAAAAGACTAATATGCCCAGCCTTCAGACGGCAACCAAGTGGTTTCAAAGCTAGAGACTAAGAGGTCTGCTCCTGTTGCTTTCCCAGCACTGGCACGGTGCCTCTGTACAGAGTTTGGAGCAATAAAGAGAGAGAGACAGGAGACCTACCACCTGTCCTGGCAAGACCATTCCCTGATGCTCCGCCTGGTACCAAGCACTTGTTTTTCCATTCTTTCAAAAAAAAAAAAAACAAAAAACCCAAAGAACACCAGAACTAGTGTTTCAGTGTCCACACCTAGAGATGAGCAGCTGACTCAGCTGCCCTCTGAGCTGTAGGGTCAGGGGAGGGAAGCCTGGCTCCCAAGGAAGGTAGAAATAGGTTCCTTTATCTGAGAGTGGTATTCAGAAACCTAGCTGTGCAGGTATGCTCATGGCTACTCTGAGATGTGGGTGCCTGTACACACACACACACATACATGTGCACGCACACACACACACACACACACACACACGTGCACGCGACACACACATGCATGCACACACACACATGAAGTGTACACCTTTGCTCAGGCTCCTCCTATGTAACCCATCTCCCTCCCACATAAGCCTCAGCAGACCCGGCTCCACCTCACATCAAAGGGCCACATTTCCCTGAGTTCATTCATCTGGGAAGCATCTTCCCTTATTACTCTCTATGTTTAATTATGCCCTGATGCTGGAGGTCAAAGGTTAAAAACCTTTGAAGTAGGTTTAAAAATCAAGAACCAAGAGGCATAAATATTTAAAAGTAAAGCACACTGGCATTGTAACACTTTCCTTCTCTGTAGAGCCTCAAGGAGAAAGACTGGAGAGCTAACAGAACTAAACAGAGATTGGGGAAAGTATGATAACTAAGCTTTTTAAAGATTCATTTTATCTGCTGTGTGGGACTTTGCCCACATGTATGCTTGTGCATCACATGTATGCAGTGCCCTCAGAGGCCAGAAGAAGGAATTACAGATGGTTGTGAGCCACCAACTTAGCTTAGGGATGACAGCTAAGGTGGCCCTCTGGCTCCACACACAAGCATGCACACACGTACAGACACGTGTATGTCTCCACACCGGTAATCCCAGCCTCGGGGGCGGGGAATAAGGCCACTATCACAATCACAATTGAGCCAAATTGGAGCAAACTTGCTTTTTATTTTTTGGGGTGTACCAAAAACTGGTACCATATGAGTGCTAGGAACTGAACCCAGGTCCTTTGGAAGAGCAGCCAATGTTGAGCCATCTTCCCAGCCTTCAGAACTATATGTTTTTATAATGGTGAGGCGAAGGATTCTTAGCCTGGTGTTATGGCTGTAGGGTAGTTTAGAGATTCACCAGTATGACCATTAATATACTTGAACAAAGAAGAGGCTTTTATTCAGATATTGGCCAGGTCTACACCAGGGATTCTGGATTCCCCCATGTAGTGCCCAGCCACCTCTGTAGGGTGTTTGTAAAGGCAAAGAATACAAAGTTACCAGTTGCTCTTATGCAAGGGGCTGTCCTCTTGTGCAAACAAGCTTGTTTACAGAAGCAGAAACAGCATAAAAAGTTTAACCCTTCATAGCCCTTAACATTTGGAGGTCTAATTTTTGCTTTGTTGTTCTCTTAAGCACAGAGATTTTAAACTTTTAAACATGAAGTTAGCTATCACACAAGGATTCAAAACAAAACTTTATTTTAAAAAAATTGTATTTTGAGAGCAAGCAAGTCAGAGAGCAAAAGAAAGCAGGAGGTTGGGGGATAGGAGATGAGGGCTGGGAGGACGTTGCCATGGCACACATGGGAAGATCAGAGAACAATTTAATTTTCAGGAGTCAGCTCTCTCCCACCACCGTGGGTTCCAAGGTTGAACACGGCTTCTCAAGCTTGCACAGTGCATACTTTCACCCAGTCAGTCATCTTCCTGGGCCCCACACCTAGTCATAACAATATAAAAGAAAACTCTAATCCAGGACACATGCTCAGTAAAGATAATAACTAAATAAACATGCTAGATTTGCCCTATGAAACTATTTTAAACTATTTCATTTCTGTTGCTTATCCCGGCCTGGAGAGCTATCCAGCCCTTCAAATAAGCTGACAGAGGCAGTACTATTGCACTTAGCTAGCAAAGGTCTGCTCAGGATTAAAAACAAACAAAAATCAGGACAAACAAACAAACACATAATTGGGGACCAAGGAGGTGGTTCAGCCAGAAATGCATGGGCTGCCAGCATCCATGTGAAAAGCCGGACACGGTGGCATACACCCGCACTGGGAGGCAGAGATGGGGGAATCCTAGCTAGCCTAACCTAGTTGGTGAACGCTGAAGGGAATTCTGCACACTTTGGGGTGTTCCCTCTCAGTCCTTGGATTATGCACAGACCCCACCCAAACACCAATTTCCAGCACAGAGATCTTTTATTAAGCAGGAAAAGCAAAGGTGGCTGCTTTTGAGTTGTACAGAATCAGCAAAGAAAAAACTTTGCCGGTATGCTTTTAACTAGGAGAAAATGTAGGACAAGTCAGGGTGTCATGATTGGGCATGTTAATTAGGGTGTCCAGTGGGGGAGGGGTCTAATTGCTGGACTTTGGCGGGTGAGAAAAGGGCCTTGGTGTTCAGTCTCAGAATTGAGTTAATGCCCAAATAAGGGAATTGACCTTGGCTAGCTTTAGGAGTGTGGTCTAGTAGTTTACTAAGGGAGGGGAAGAGGAAGGCAGAACCTGCTGGGGCCATGTTTTGGGCCCCTCTGAGCTCTTTGTTCTCAGGGGGCAGATGCTCCATCTGCCAGGCTCAGGCCTGTTATAGCCCTACAAACCCCAGATGCCATCAAAAAATTCTGTCTCACAAACAAGGAAGGTGACTCCTGAGGCTAAGGTGGCCCTCTGGCTCCACAGACATGTGTATGTCCCCACATCAGTAATCTCACCTGAGGGGGAGGGGTGGATATAAGACCACTATCACAGTTTGAGCCAAATTGGAGCAAATTTGCTTTTTATTTTTTGGGGTGTACCAAAAGCTGGCCAGTGACTGCCCTTTAAATGGGGTTAAAGAGAGCAGCCCTTTGTGGCTGGAGAGATGGCTCTGTGGGAAGGAACACTGGCTGCTCTTCCAGAGGTCCTGATGGCTCACAACCATCTATGATGGGATCAGATGCCCTCTTCTGGTGTGCAGGTGTACATGCAGATAGAGTACTCATCAATCAATCAATCAATAAACCATAAAAGAATTTAAAAAACAGAGAGAGCACCCCCAAGTCCAGGTTTTACATGTGCAGGTTTTATATAGTGAGACTATGGGATAATAAGGAAGTACAGAAAACTCTCAAAAAACACAGGTGATTAGAGAGGATCGGGGAGGGTGTTATCGAAGTCAAGGTCGTGGGTTGGGGTAGATCAGGTTCCAGGAAACAAACTGAAAAAAGTTACTTATTTTTAACAATACAGCATAAAGGTTCCTGCCTCAAAATGGGAGTCAGATAGGTTCCTGAACACATACACGAGGCATACATATTTGCTCAGGGGAACCACGAACTGATTTCCATGATGCATAGGTGCATACAGTTATGCATATTCTCTAGGGACATGGGTGCATGGTGCATGGCATCTATCCCACCCCATCCTAAGGTGCCCTGCCTACTCCTAGACTTTCACTAGTGAGTTAATGGGATACAGTTCAGTTCCAACACCAGAATGTCATCCTTGGTTCCTTCGGGCCAGTGGGGGAGGGACGCAGCTGCTGGTTGCCAGCAGGGAAGCCTGGCTTCTTCTTGCTCTCCAGCTGGGTTTCTTCCTCTGTGAAACAGAGTAAAGATTTTCGAAGAAAAACTTCGTTGGCTGCGACTCTGCTGGCTGCGTTGTTCTGTATGCCATCTAAGATCTGGGGTGTATGTGTGTGGTTTAGCGTACATGCTAGAGTCAGCATTCTGAAGGACGGTCACAGTTTGTCCTGGGACATTCACCGGTATGAGGCTGGGCTGAAGGCTCAAGGGCAGGGCCATCCATTGCCTTCCTGCAGCAAGTGTAGCTAAGGTCAAGGCTACTCGCTGGAGCCAACATTACACTCCATTCGTGGCTATGGTGGGCACCATGCAGGAAAATACTGTGGCTTCCATGAGAATGGCCCCAGGTCCATCCACGCTGAGGAAAGTAGCCTGACAAGGCTGTTGTCTTCTGTTCTCCCGTACAGATCCTAGAAAACACTCCTGAAAACCACCCTGACCACAGCCACTTGAAGCATGCCCTGGAAAAGGCCGAAGAGCTGTGTTCCCAGGTGAATGAAGGAGTGCGAGAGAAGGAGAACTCCGACCGGCTGGAGTGGATCCAAGCCCACGTGCAGTGTGAAGGCCTTTCTGAGGTAGCCGCTTACTGGGTAGGACCTAGACCACGCCCACCCACTGGGTGGAGCCTAGACCACCCCTACCTACTGGGCGGGACCTGGACCTCTCCTACCCACGGGCAGGACCTAGACCACTCCCACCAAGGGCAGAACCTGGACCACCAGCGTGGGCAGCCTGGACAGAAGGTTTGGGAAAAATGAGGCGCTTTCTTCTCCAGCATTAAGGCTTATCTTCTCATCAGCTGTCTCATCTGCTCTTTAATACAAACAATGAGTATGTTTTAATTTCAATTATATTATTTCCCGTGGCTAAAAATTTATTTTTTAAGTGTCCTAGTTTCTTTCACGTGTCTTGTTCCTTGTTCAAAAGTTCATGTTTTCTATTCGTTTCTTAACACATTTTAAACGTATTTGTGTGTATTCCAGCATCTGATAGTCCCAGTACCTAATGTTGTGGGTCATATTCTTTTGTCTATTTTTTCTGCTAGCTGTTACTCACCATGCCTTATTTTTCTGTATGTATTGTGATTTTTCCCCCCCTGTACTAGCCATCTCTCCTCTCGCATGCTGGTTAATACAGGAGCCGCACTTTCAGCTCCTGTATTGTGACTTTTGACTATGAACAATTTGTTGAATGTGAAACTTCCCTTGTGTGAACCTTTGGTGTTTGAACTTGCATTTCCCCTGAGCAGATTGCTACTCAGATCACCCTAAGTTATATTTGGAGGGAGTTTGGGAATTGCATCCGATGAGTGGCTTACAGCTGTGGTTTTGTGTGAGAACTGGGTGGTGGTCACAAAGTCTGGGCAGCACATTCATTTCCACAGAGCCGAAAGCAGCCAAACTTCCTCCCCTATTTCTTCTGCGTGTTTCAGTTTATCATTTGTCCATGGAGCCAGCTTTTTGGAGAGACATCCTGCTAAGTCCTGAATTCATCTCTCTTCACCCTGTACAGCTGCAGCAGGGGCAGCGTAGTGTCAACAGGTCTAACATGCAGTCAGGGCTAACACTGACTTTGATGTTTGATCTTATGACCATCTCATTTTCATTCTGGCTTGAAGGTCTGCACGTTTCTTCTTAGTTTATTATTTTACCAGCTTGCATTTTAAAAGTGTTTTGTGTCTTGTTCTCTCTTTCTTTTTAAAGCTTGTGTTAGTGAGTCATCTGTAATCTTTGCTGGTCTTTCTCTCTCTTCCTGTCGCTTAACCTTCACTCTCATTCTTCCTGCCTGTGTTTTCTCTGGATCTGAGTACATGGGTGTACACACGCGAATGTGCGTACACATGCATACACGTATACTTACAGATTGTTAGAGTTTTCCAAAACACCCAGGGAGAATGAGTCTCATTCACCTTCCTTCCCTGTGGTCTATCCCCTTTTCTAAATTCTGAGGACAGGCACTATGGGGACCACCTCCACCCTGTCCTTCCAGTCCACACCCTACCCCCTTCAGGAAGGTGTGCACAAGCAAAGTTTATGAGCAGATCTGCAGAAGAGGCTGAAGTGAAGGCTGGGACTCTCAGTCTAGAATCCAGGGACAATCTTTAGTTGACTGGCTCATGCATTCATTCATACAAAGACTCATTTATTATCTGTGCATATGCTATTGTTCAATACTGAAGCCCAAGTACATTTTAAAAAGAAAAAGAGACAGAATGGTTGTCACCACCGCTACCAGGGGTGGCTCAGCAGTTGAGAGCACTGGCTGCTCTTGCAGAAGACTCAAGGTTTGATTCTGAGCACCCATGTGGTCTAATTGCAGAGGGCCTGACACCCTCTTCTGTCCTCTGCTGATACCAGGCATGCATGTGGTGCACAGACACATTCAGGCAAAACACCCATACACATCAAATAATTTTTAAAAAGATGTTGCTCTTACATTTGAAGAGATTAAGATGCTGGAGGAAGTTGATAAAATGAATATAAATAATTAAATATGAAGAATGATGAGGGACGTGTGCAGACGAGGAAGGGGCAGTAGACCAGGTGTGCAGAGAGGCTCTGGGAGGTGACAGTCTCTCTGTGTGTCCAGAACAGAATCAGGAATGAGTTTTATGAGTGTGAGTGCAGCCACCCAGGTACTCTGGTAAGGAGTGTGGATGGAGCATAGGCCACGGGGTAGAGCCAGGGGAGGTCAGACTGAATGTGTATCCTGGAAGTAGAGCCTCTGAGTCACCGAAGCAGAAATGCTGGGATGGCAGTACACACTTTAGAAACGGTCCACCCCGAGTCTGACTCTTCAGTCAGCAGGACTCGGGGGGCCTGGGTCTCCATCCTAAAATGTTAAGGGGTCTCCATCTTAAGATGTTGAGGAAATGACTCACACCTGTCAACCTAGCACTTCATAGACGAAAGCAGGAGGATTGCCAGGAGTTAGAAGCCAGTCTGGGCTACAATGTGAGACCCTTGTCTAAGATAACAGCAGCAAAAACAAGCACATAAAACAAATACTAAGAATAAAATACATTCTTGTCAGTTGTGTTTGTTTGTTTGTTTTTGGCTTATGAACTCTGGGTAACCAGGTTCCTGTCCTTGTTGGGTGGCCTTTTCTAGCCATCATAACCAGCCTATTGTCTTTATGACATTCACAGCAATAAGGAGTGTGCTGGCCTCTAATTTGTCTCAAGACCACAGTATGGACTGTGTTTGGCTTGGTATTAGACACACACAAAGTGATTAAGTTTCAGGTAAGCCCTGTCTCTGGCACATTCATCTGCAGAGTAATGGAGAGACGACTCCCAGTTCAGGTATGGTCAGTTAGCCCAGCCACTGGGGGCTAAATGCTTTGAGTATGAATGAATGCCAGCCATAGTCCAGGGACATTTGGCTTTTCTGGACCGACTGTTGTCGTGTGGTTTGACCTCTAGGGCGGACTAGACTGACCTCCAAGCTTCTGGAGAAAGCATAGGCATCAAGAGTAGCCCTTGAGGGCTCCTGCTGGGATGTCACCGTCAGTCCTAGGCTCCCTCAGAGCCGCAGAGGGGAGACTAGGGGTCCTTCATCCTTGGACCTAAGAGTGAAGTAATGGCCTGTCTTTGTCACCTTCAGGTCTCTGGTCACCAAATCACTTGTCAGTTTTTCTCCCACATTGGAGGTGGACAGGTAACCACCAGCATCTCTTAGGAGACATTTATTGTGAGTTCCGTGGTCTCTTCCCAGATATTTTCTTCAGAGAAGTGTGTCGTAATCATGAGCTGGAGAGAAAATTTCTCTTGAAGGTAGCTGGATAGAGTATCACGTACGGTAGCGTGGGCCATGGGCAGGTGAGCGGGCAGCAGGAGGCCCTGAAGGTCCAGGATCTTCCTGAATCCCTGTGCCTGGTGCGCAGCTGTGGCCCTGTCTTCTCTGTCTCCCAGCCTACTGTCAAAAGCGGGGCCTCTGTCAGGTCCTGTCCTCAGCTCCACTCTCCATCCAGAGCCAGCTGGCCTGACATCTCAGCCCCCAGGGAGATGCTGGAGCCATGTGTCGGCACTCACGGTTGCCCCTCAGTGTTGGTGAGTGGCAGGAAGAGAGCTGCTCCCCTCACACTTTCTAAACTAGTATGTGGGGTGGGGTCCAGCATGCACATGCTGTTGTGTAGGGCTTTGAGGGGTCACTTGGCACCACAGAATTTTGCAGCCCCTCTTGTCCTGGGGTCTGAACTCTGCATCCGGGGAAGTATCCTTTGTCGATGAACTTATACAAGAGCTCTGCCACTTTCCAGAAGCACCGAGGACTACTTGTGCCCTGTGGGGACTTTCTGTTGGAGCTGCTACTGCTGCTTCAGTGTAGCACCCCACATGGAGCAGATAGCCAAGAGGGGAGGCTTTGTTCCCCTCTTGGGGCCTCTTGTAACATAGGAAGACTGGGACCAGCTTTCTCCTGACACCCCACTTCTCAATAAGTGAAGGGGAAAGACATACCCACCACACCCTGAGATTAGAGCAGAGCACCTCTGAGAGGCCTTGGGAATTTAACCAAACCTAATCCCACTACCCAGAATCCCATGACCCTGCCTTAGCTTTATTGACTCCAGAAGCTGCTTCCAGGAATGCTCAGAACTATCCTCGGTTTGTATGTGGGATTCAGGCCTGCTGGGTCCAGCCTTCGACTCTGATGGACCTCATGGGTTGAGACAGAGAAAGAAAAACAAGAGTGAGGTCTCCCTTCATCTCGCCTTCTTCCTGTCTGGCTGTCTTTTCTAGCAACTGGTGTTCAATTCGGTGACCAACTGCTTGGGGCCACGCAAGTTTCTGCACAGTGGGAAGCTCTACAAGGCCAAAAGCAACAAGGAACTGTACGGCTTCCTCTTCAATGACTTCCTCCTGCTGACCCAAATCACAAAGCCCTTAGGCTCTTCCGGCACCGATAAAGTCTTCAGCCCCAAATCTAACCTGCAGTATAAAATGTACAAAACGGTAAGGTTTATGCTAGGTTGCAGGAGAAGAAGTCTCCAAAAAATTCTGTTTCAGAAGGGTTTATGACTAGGGTGCGAGGGGTGGGGGTGGGATGGGGTAGGGGAATTGACTGGGAGGAGTTAAGATAGGGTAAGAGGAGGAGCCAGGTTAGAGTAAGGGGAGGAGCCAACATAGAACATGGAGAGGAGGAGGATTGAGTAAGCGGAACAGTTGGAATAGAGGACTGTCGTGTCCTACCTTGGTTCTCGATAACACACCATCCTATGGAGGGACCTCACTTTCATGTGACAAAAACACGCCTCATTCCATGCAAGTGAACAGTATAGCCAGCCCAAGCACCCAACTGCTCCTTCCACACTGCCCCCGAGGCCCTGGCAAACTCACAGTGGCTTGAACCATCCTTGCCCTTCCCTTCCACAGCCAGCATGTGGAATATTCTTTGAACAGAGTGCTCAGTCCCATGTGTGCGGGGCTGTGTTGGTATGTCGCTACACCATAGGGGGTTTTATTTTCTCACTTCGTCTACGCAGGGTGTCTTCCTCAAGGGTTCTCGTGGGAGCAGAAGTTGCTTTATTTTGGAAGAAAGTGACATGATTATAGCTAGAGCTCTGTATGAAAATCCTGGGAGAGACTCTCAGGATGTAATACAGGGAAAATAGTCCAGATAGTTCTCACTTGTAAGGACTCTAAAGGTCTGTAAAATACATAACTTTATAGAATGGGGCTGGAGAAATGGATCAGAGTTTAGGAATGCTGGCAGCTCTTACAGAGGATCCGGGTTCAGTTCCCAGCACCCACATGGCTGCTCACAACTGTCTGTAACTCCAGTTCCAGGTGACTTGACACTCCTCTCTGGCCTCTGTGGGCATTGCACATGTAGCGCATAGACATACATACAAGCAAAACAACCTTACACATAAAAAAAAGTATTAACATAAAATTTGTATTCTGGGATAGCCATGTGTACTAAACTACATCCATGATCACACATCCTTCATCTAGATCACTGGGTCACGCACACACGCACATGCACATGCTCAGTGAGGTTTACTGACGTTCATGGGCAGACATGGGCACACATATGTGCTCACATCACACACATACAGAGCCCCTGCCTTGTCTTTGTTCTGTAACACCTTTGCGTTATGACTTTACAGCCTATCTTCTTAAATGAGGTTCTAGTAAAATTACCCACCGACCCTTCTGGAGATGAACCCATCTTCCACATTTCCCACATCGACCGAGTCTACACCCTCCGAGCAGAGAGCATAAATGAACGGTAAGCCCTGACCCCTCCCTGTCACTGGATGTGGGCCTCTTGTCAGCATGTCCCAGCATTCCCAGCTGCAACGCTATCACCTCTGTGTGGACGGAAGTATATATACTATTTTTCTTTTTTTAGAATTTCTCAAAAGTTGGACATCAGGCATGAGTTTTTCAAAATAAACGGGTTGAAATCAGCTTTGCTCAAAGCCTTTTTGTTTGTTTGTTTCGAGACAGGGTTTCTCTGTTGTAACTCCTGCTGTCCTAGAACTCATTCTGTAGACCAGGCTGGCCTTGGACTCACAAAGATTTGCTGCCTCTGCCTCCCAAGTGCTGGGATTAAAGATGTACACCACCACCACCACCACTACCACCGCCTGGCTTTTTTTTTTTTTTTTTAAAGAAATATTCAACAGCTTTTGAGGTATTGAAAGCTGCTTAGATCGCCCCAAGTTTCCCAGGTGGTAGAAACTAATCAGAAAGTGATTTGGCCCAGCCCCCAGGGCGGTATCCCGCTCTTAGGTTTGCGGGGTATTTTGCTCCAGTCTCATCTTTAAGAGCCAAAAGAAACGGATCACTTTGTGAAGGGTGAGCTTGACACGAGGCCAGCAGCATTCCCAAGAACACCCGTGCCAGGCAAGAAGATTGGCTACAGTTACTGTGCATATGGCACCCAGAGAAAAAAAGGAGAAAACCCAAACGCCAAAGCGCCTCCTGCCGGTACTTCGCTCTTCCATGTGCGAAATGGTTCTTCCCTTGGGCGATTTTGAAAGAAAGATCCTTCTGTCCTCCTGGGTCTGCCAAGCACGTGATGCTTTGCGGTGAGGGAGGAAGAGGAGCTGTCTGTCTCTCTTCGAGCCTGGGATTTATCAGCTTTCTTCATGGTATTGGAGAGTATGAAGGAGATCTCAAGTATAACCATGGGCAGGCAGGGCTGTGACTTGGGTGCAAAAAATCCTGAGTTCAATTCCTCGCACCACATAAACAAGTCACAGAAGTGTGTGCCTATAATCCTAGCACTCGGGAGGAAGAGACAGGGAGAGAAATTCAAGGTCATCCTTGATTACTTCGTTCACCGCAGTCTGGGATGAGACCCTGTCTAGAAAAAATACACCCTTACCGATGGTAGGGATACCTACTAGCATCACGTAACACAGAATCAGACTTCTTTTCTTTTCTGAGCCTTCGTTGTTAAAGTCAAATAAACCAAGGAAAAAGAGCCCTGGGAAAAACGGAGTTTAGCAGCCCCAAGCCTGTTTTCTGCGTCTGATTGGCAACACTCTGTCTTTCCCTGTCCAAGGACCGCCTGGGTGCAGAAAATCAAAGCTGCTTCTGAGCTCTACATAGAGACGGAGAAAAAGAAGCGAGAGAAGGCATACCTGGGTAATGTGTACAGGGTGCCCCGGGCCCGAGAGACCGGGCAGAGGACCATCGTGTCCATCCCAGTATCCCTGGGGCTGGAACACGTGCGCAGAAATGGTGGTGCAAGGTGGGGGTGCAGGATGATGGAGGAAGGGCAGACGCATGGCACTGACTGAGCATGCTGGGAGGAGAAGGGCATCAAAGCTAATGTGAAACAAGCATCTTGTGTTGTTTCCTTGTGGTCTAGTCCGTTCCCAGCGGGCAACTGGTATTGGAAGGCTGATGGTGAATGTCGTAGAAGGCATTGAGTTGAAGCCCTGTCGGTCACATGGTAAGGACCAATGAATTCCACTCAAGCACTTAGAGTACTGGGGTGTTCTCTGCCTCCTCCACCCCACACCTAACCAACTTGACGTCAGTTGTGCTCTTTCCCTCCACCCCCCTCCTCTCTAGTTTTGTTTTTTTGAGGCAAGGTTTCTCTGTTGTAACTCTGGCTGTCCTGGAACTCACTCTGTAGACCAGGCTGGCCTCGAACTCACAGAGATCCGCCTGCCTCTGCCTCCCGAGTGCTGAGATTAAAGGAGTGCACCACCACCGCCTGGCTAGTTGTGCTATTTCTTTTGTAAATTTTCTACTGTCATTGGTTTATCTAGAACTTGTCAAAGAGCATATATACACACACATACATACATACACACACATATATATACACATGTATATATATACATATACATGTGCACATATATGTTTATATATAATCATATGTATATATGTACATTATATAATTATATATATATATATATATAATTTTTGTAAAATCTATTCTATTGTCCTGCTTTTCAGGGAGACCTGAGAGGCCTCATTCATAGAACATGTAGCATACATGATATACGTAAATATGTGAATAGACAGGAGGATCTGATTTTGAGTCCTGCTAACAGACTTGTTCTTCTTGTAAATCCAATACCAAAATATGGGAGTGTCCACTCGATTTCCCATTTATTAATCTCAAAGGCCGAGGGGGATGGAAACGAAGTGTGTCCCACCTGGCAGGGGCTTTTGTTCACTCCAGGAAAGAGCAACCCCTACTGTGAGGTCACCATGGGCTCTCAGTGCCACATCACCAAGACAATCCAGGACACACTGAACCCTAAGTGGAATTCCAACTGCCAGTTCTTCATCAGAGACCTGGAGCAGGAAGTTCTCTGCATCACCGTGTTCGAGAGGGACCAGTTCTCCCCTGATGGTGAGTGGAAAATGACCATCGGGGCACCCTTTGTCCTGGCCCACCTTTCGGAGGGGTGCATGCTCTCTCACCCGAGAACCTGAGCCTGGCACTCCCTGGGCTTCTCTCCTGAGAGATTGGCTTGGCATGACACAAGGGGCTGCTGGAGGCAGCAGGAAGTGGACAGGAAGTGCCTTGTCTAGTTGCTTCACTGAGCTAGAGAAGGACTGCAGTGGTCTGCTTTCCAACACAGGCGGCTATGGGGAAAGGCACGCCTAGGAACCTTGCTGTGCTTTGGTTTGTTTTTCTGTCCTCAGCTATCATCAAGGGTGGCTCAGCAGTTAAAGGCAATTGCCTCCAAGCCTGGTGATTTGAGCTTGATCCCTAGCACTGACATAGAGGGAGTGGAGAGAAAATGGGCTCCTGTAAGTTGTCCTCTGACTCCATGTATGTCACGGCATGGACACATGGGCAAACCACACAGAGAGAGAGAGACACACACACACACACTTGCTAAATAAGTAACTGTTTAAAGAGCAACAAGATAGCCACGCTTGGTGGTTCACACCCATAACCCCAGCATTCCGGAGGCTGAGACAGGAATTATGAGTTTGAAGTGAGCAGGGTTACATAAGGAGACCCTGTTAAAAATGTAAAAGATATCGGATGAAGCTGGTCATGGGAGCTAGAAGAATGTTAGTCCGGGGAAGACACAAGAAGCTTCAGTTGTTTTGGTCGCCTCCCTCCTTCAGCCTTTCTCTTTCTGCAGCGAATTTTGGCTGGCGAATCCAGGAAGCCACATTCTGTCAGCCAAATAAAAACCAGAGAATGAGTTTAAAGCGCGGGTATTCAGTCATTATCAGAGGAACATAATAAGCTAACCCATGCTGGCACTGCCTGGGCTGAGTGGAGGCTGCACAAGGCCTTTGTGTCTCAGTACTTTTTGTATGAATTATCTGTCTCATGTGAGCTATACCCTGTTGGTTTGCCTAGTGACAGCCTCACAGCTGCTCGCACATCAGAACGTGACCAGAACACTTGATTTCTGGGGTCTCTCAGCCCTTAGCTACTACGCTTTACCATCACCTTCTACTCTACTAAAAAGTTTGGAATAATTTTTTTAAAAATTAAGTACATATATATTATGTGTGTGAATTATGTATGAATGTATGTCCTGTATATGTGTGTATGTCGCGTGTGTAGGTGCCTGTGGTGTTCAGAAGAGGGTGTCAGATTCCTTGGAGCTCAAGGTGCGAGCTATCATAAGCTTCTCCACCTGGTACTTAGACTCAGGAACTGAGGTCGAGTCCTCTGAAAGAACAGCACGTGCTCTTGACCACTGAGCCATCTCTCTCTCTCTCTCTCTCTCTGTGTATGTGTGTGTGTGTAAACCTCGGGTGTTACCACTAAGGAGTTACCTACCTTGTGTTTTGAGGTAGAATCTCTCAGTAGCCTGGAGCTCACTGATTGGCTCGTCTGGCTTGTCCGTACTGTTTCCACCTCCTTGTGTTGGGGTTCCAAGTCTGTACTGTCATACATGGCTTTTCTGTTTGTTTGTTTATAGATAGGTTTTTATGTAACCCAGGCTGGCCTTAATTCAGTTTATAAAGTACTGGGACATCCCAGGCTTAATGCATACTAGGGCAAACATTCTACCAACTGAGTTACACCTCTAGCTCCTTGCCCAGCTTTTAAAAAACTGTATGGTTGATTGTCTGCATGAGTTTATGTGCACCACATGCATGTAGGAGCCTGTGGGGACTACAAGAGGGCGCTGGATCACCTGGGATCATAGGTACAAGTAGTTGTGAGCCTCCATGTAGATTCTGGGAACTGAACTCAGGTCTCTGGAAGAGAAGCATATGTTCTTAACTGTTTGAGCCATCTCTCCACCTAGTTTTATTTTTAAATGTAGATCTTGGGGATCAAATTTATGTCCCTGTACCTGCAAGGCAACTATTTTTACTGACTGAACCATCCCCTTGACCCTATTAATATATTTTAAAATAGAGAATATATTCTATTTGTGAGGTCTCACGTGGTATCTCAGTAAATGTATCTAATATGGAATAATCAATCAGGGTAGTTGGTATTCCCATCACCTTAGATATATATTATTTTGTTTTATTGAGAATATTTTTTTAAAAAATCTTTATTTTTCTTTTCAGCAGTGAAATATTGTGGCACGTGGACAACTCCGTGGAAAGTTGTTTCAAACACTAGTGCTGGTCATAATATCAGTGATTCTAGACTAAGTCAAGCCTGGCGGTGCCATGGGAGTGTCCCAGTGTGACTACTCTGTGCTTGGGAGCATTGGTTTCTCAGCTTTGGTTTACTTTTTCTCCTTTCAGATTTTTTGGGTCGGACAGAGATCCGAGTGGCTGACATCAAAAAAGATCAGGGCTCCAAGGGGCCGGTAACCAAGTGTCTCCTGCTGCATGAGGTCCCCACGGGAGAGATTGTGGTCCGGCTTGACCTGCAGCTATTTGATGAACCATAGCAGCCTCTGGGATCATCAAGAGGACTTCCTTCTCAAGGCCCTGCTAGCTGTCTGGTGGTCAGCGCGGGGCATCGGGACAGCAAAGACGAAGCCCCTAAAGGCTACTAGGAATAGTTCTCGACAATCCTGCCCTTCGAACCGTGTCCCATTTTATGAATCCAAATTCTCTTTTACTTTGTCCTTGCCACAGGTCTCATCATGGCTTCTAGAGTCTCTGAAATCTATAACCTTCAACTAGGTTCCACTGGGAGCCCAGATCCTTCTGGGCTGGAGGTGTGGTCTGGTTACTATAAAATAGATTTATAAATGCAGTGACTGTATGTTGGGGGGACTATGTAGGCCTTCTATTTCTTACCTCTACCAGCCTCTTTGTAGACTACTTGGCCTATGACGCCCCACGCGTGGTGTGCTTAGTCCGATTATGATGGCACTGTTGCTGCTTTGGAGTCCAGCTCCCACTGAGAAATGGGGCCCTAGATTGAATGCTCAGCACAATGGCTCCCCAAGCAGGCGCACCGACTTAGCTCTCTGGAGAGCTCTTACTGGAAGATTCTCACGTGTGCCGTTAGAGCTGGCCCATTCACCTCTAGACCTTGGTTAGGGTCTGTCAATGAAAACTCACTGGTGTACTATGGGGTGATTCAGATCTGAGTCCAGGTGTGCCTGGAGGACGGTCCTGGAAGCTCATTACCTACAAAGTTCTGTCCTGATGTGTTAGATCTACTATGGGTCACTGGGAAGGCTTTCAGACATTATTGAGTCCCAGTTGCCAGCCGTAGTCAGATTGGGCTGGGAGATCCTGTGATGTTTCATGAGGAGTCTTGTCTGGTGGCCAGCCCTGAACCGGTTCTGTGCTTGAATGTACTGGTTCCTGACTCTTTTAGGAAATTCCTACAGCTGGCTTTAGTGAGTCACCCCTAAGAAGTCATGCCTTAGATGGATAAAGTTTGGAAGAGAAAGGATTCAAGATGGAGCTGGGGGATGTGGAGAGATGCTAAAAAAAATCCATTACTCTGTGGGCGAAAAGACCTTGGGGCTCATGGGCCCTCTATATATATGATAGGAAGATGGGAGACTCTCCCCCAAGCTTCCCAGGGGAACACACAAACCTCTTAATAATAAAACACATGTGTTTTGTTTGGTTTTTTCTTTTTGCAGAGTCAGGAGTCTATGGCCATAGACCAGGCTTTTAGTTTGAGTGCTTCAGGTTTTCTTTCCCTTAAATGCTAGGAGACAGGTCAGTTAACTAGATAATAACTCAGTGTGCTAATGGTGAGTGTGGGCTGAGTTTTGTTCCCGTGCTTGCATTCTCACACTCCAAGACTGTGGTCAGGAAGCGTTCTTTGCATGTCTTTGGCTTCTGGAGTTGGACTTTCCTGTGTTAGGTGGTGTTCTTTTTGACTGTAGGTCCTCAGAATTGAACTAGAGTTCTAGAAGTACTTTGTAAATGATAGTGTCTCAATGGCAGAATAGCCACTGTGCTGAAAACGGAATGCTTTGTGCGATCCCACCCTGAAAGGTTCCTGTCCATGGATGTATTTCAAGTGATTTTTTTCAAAAAGTGTATGTGGGAAAGAACAACAAAGTTTACATTTCATACTTCCAAGGAACACTTATTATTTATTTATTGAAGATGGTGTTGACTTTTGTATCAAGAACAACAGACATAGCTATTTTTTTGAAACAAGCCAATAAAGTCTTCAGTTAGCAGCTTTCCACTGCACATGAGATAGACTGAGTTTAAACTTGAGGCATGCATTGGCTTACCCCTTCCCGGCAGGAGACACTGGAAACACTTCACACCCACGCTTTCCTAGTCGTTAAGAAACTGTTTTAAATGAAACCTATAAATAGATCCGCAACTCATGCTCCCCCGTTCCGATAACCAGGAGACTTCATTCAGCGCGTTGATGAAGGATGTGTTCCCATAGTGTGAGAAACAAGTATTTGGTGTGCAAACGGCCCCCGCTGGGTCACCATTGCAACTCCTTCCGTTATGCCCCTTCCCCCTCTTTTTGTGTTACTGTTGAGCATCGATGTTCTTGTAGGAAGATTGTGGGATGCATGGTGACCCCCGTAGGTTCCAGCTTCCCTATAGAATCCCATGATAGTAGCATGCAAATGCAGTCTGTGAGTCTTTTCCCCAGGTGACTCTACAGGACGTCCTTGGGGTGGCCCTGGGGGTTGACAAAACTGGATTAGTGTCCTTGCATCTACTACTGTCATTTGTTGTGATCGGTGTGTTTCTGGATGAGTTGGGCTGGCTCTCAGACCCAGCTGTGACTCCTGAGTCTTGTTAGGTAGAGTCCTGCTGTGATCCATGGGCAACACGTGGAGTCTCAAACCCTTGACTCTCCTTCACTCCCACCTTTCTGGACAGCCAGGTTCCATTTCATACAAATGGTCTGCCCTTGCCAATAAGGAATCTGAATCCTAGCTGGAAATGTAGTGCTTGCCCAGGCTATGCCTCTTGGCATCCTGATGCCAGCTCTTTGGACACCTCCATGAAGGCATCCCTCTTCAACGAGCCTCACTGCCAGTGCCTCCCGCACGTACCTCCTCTCACTCAGGAAGGGGCGTTCCTGGAACATGGCTGTGCTCTGACTCTCAGGCATCCCTGTGAATTATCCTGAGAGCTCTGAGGACAGAAGCTCCCGGGCTGGGCTTCCTTCACAGACCACTGGTCTCAAAGGGTCAATTCTGGTTTCTGAAGCAAGGCTAATAGTTTGTCCTTCTAGCAGGTGGATAGATAGCTTTATCTCTTGGGAGCAGATTTTCTGTGTCTACAGGTTTTGGAGACATATGTAATTCATTGAGATCCAGGTTGCCCTAGAAGCAGAGAGACCTTTCTAGACTAGAGTCACCAGGGATGCTAGAGAGACTGGGCAAGTGTACCATATTCAACTGCTGGTATAATATGTCTCTATCCTTGAACAGCAGACAAGAACCCTCTTTCCCAAAGAACATTAGTGGGAAATGGGACATTTGTTTTTCCTTGTTGTGAGGCAGGGTCTCACTGCATAGCCCAAGTGGCCTTGAACTCAGGATCCTCCTGTCTCGGCCTCCTAAGTGCTGGAATTACAAGTGTGTGCCACTGTGCTCAGCTGTCTTCATTTTATAAACAAAAGTATGACTTTGGCAGATGAAGGGGCTAGAACTGACCTGAACTTAATTGGGGGAAAAAAAATCCCAAGAAAATGTGGACCAATGGACCACTTGTACTGCCTGTTCTCTTGGCGCCAGTGTGTACCCTAGAGGTGTGTTCAGGTGGCCAAGGGCGTTTGGAAAGGGTCATTGCAGGTCTTTTCCAAGGTGGGGCAGCAGCTTCTTCCCCAGGAGCTGGCTGGACAGAAGTAGAGCCAGTGACCATACAGAGTCTTGTGTGTTCTAGAATCCCATGAGTCTGACATCGAGGGCAAGTGGACGGGATCTCTCTGGCTTTATTTGAAAAGTGAAGTGGATCTGGCTGAAACCGTACTGAAGAGACAAAGAGGGTCTGAACACCAAGGAATTGTTTTTCTAGCTGCTCATGCCTTTTTGATTCCTAGGAAGCAGCCGAAAGTGGGATGGATTCTTTCATTCAGCCTTTCCTTTCAGGACCCGGATGTGCTCCAGAGCTGACACTGGCTCTTCCTCCTCCTCTTCTCTGAGCAGCCTCATGGGGCTGAATTCTCGTGTTTCTCTTTGTTTCCATCCATTCTCTCCACTGAAGATAACATTCCTGGGACTGCTGTATTGGTTAGGCTTATATTTTGGGACAGACCTTAGGGACAGAAGCTGGCTCATAAGAGTGGCGGGCACTATTTTAGAAGCATCCCCACCTTGCTAAACTAGAAAGCGGCAGTAAGGACCCCAAATGGGTACTAAGATGCTAATCTGTCCGCCCTCTACACCTCCACTGCACAGTTCCTTTTAAGGGCCAGGGCCTGACCATTTCCAACTCCATCGACTGCCTACCTGCCTAGAGCCCGTCATGGCTGTGAGGTCCACAAGGCTGAGGTAATGCAAAGCAAAAGATAGAAGGAGGAAAGGAAAGGGGAAGAGGGAAAGAAGGAAAGAGGAATGGAAGGGAGTGAGGGAGGGGGAGAGGCAGACAGTCGAAGACCTTGAGGAGACTTCCTCTAGCTCTTTAAGCATCTGGGCCTCTCCGATTGTGAAGGGCAAGTGAGCGATGCTCAGAGGCCAAGGCTCACCCACTGCCATGTGCTCCTTTCAGGAGTTTAGGGGACCATATCTTTGGAGAAGAGACTAAATCCCCGCCGTCCCCACAGGCCAGGCAGTCATATTTCTGAAGATGGTTCTTATCCTGCTCTCCTTGTCAGGGAGACTTATTCCTCTAGGATAGCAGCCCCTAGAGCCACCGAAGCCTTCCGAGTGGCAAGTTCCCAGGGGCCCTTGAGCATTTTATTCTATTTTGAATGACCCCTGTTAATGAACGTTGTCCTGTGATGGGCTATTCAGGGAAATAAGACTTCTCTTTAGTTTTGACTTGGAAGAAATAACTGCCTGGTTTACGTAGGATCTCCCCTTTCCAGTTCCTTGTTCCCTGATACCTGGAAAGCAGTTGTCTGAGCCGGGGAAGGGAACGTTCTAGAGACCATTTCCTCTCACAACACTGATGAAGTCCCTGTTTGCAGGTCACCAGGATCAATTAAGGTGTATAATAACTTCATCTCTGTAAGAGTCAGGAAAGACTCTGTCCTTGAGAATCATGGAAAACACAAGCCATAAGAAAGATGGCCACAATTGCAGGCTCTCTAACTAGAGAGCTTCACAACTCAGATGCCAGCACGCTGGGCAGCCTGCAGTCAGGAGCACGGTCAGCAATGCTAAATAGTATCTTGTTCCTTCAGGGAGTTGTTCTTTCAAGGAGTCCTGTCATCCTGCCCAGGCCCCCTGTGGCGGACTGGGAGGCAAAGAAGGGGCCTTCCTTTTTGTGGTGTTCAAGCCAACTTGTAGATCTGATTTTAAGTCATTTTGATCACATAAAATGCATGTGGCTGGGTGGATAGCTCAGATGGGAAAGTGTTTGCCATGCAAGCCCAAGGACCTGAGTTTGACTCCCAGCACCCACAGAAAAAAGCCAGATGCAGCAATGCATACCTGTAACCCCAGTGCTGGAGAGGCGGAGAGAGGAGGGATCTTTGAGCTTGTTCCCTAGGGCTTACAGCCGAATCGGCTGGCCAGCAAGCTCTAGAGTTAGTGAGAAGTCCTGTCTTAAAAGATAGGGTGCAGAGCTATGAGGAAGACACTCAGAGTTGACTTCTGAACTTAAATATGCACATAACACACACACACACACACACACACACACACACACGGAAACATTAGTGTTTACTTCCAAATAGCCACTTCAGTTCTACATAGACCTAACTAGTTTTCCTTCATTAAAATTAAATAATTTTTTTTGGCTTATAATTCTTCCAGCACTGTGTGTGATTGTCCTATTTCGGAATAGATGGTCCCTACGGCCTGTCAGGGCTTTGGTTATATTTTATTAGGATTCTGTTCTGTGTTCTGGACCAGCCTAGAGTCTCACCATCCTCACAGAGATGAGTATTTTACTGTTCAGAGTCCACCGAGGAGAGCTGCATTCACAAGTGGGCTTATTTAGTTAGCCTTAAAAATGTCCAGCGTCCCTCTGGGGTTTCTGGAGAACTGGCTTGTCCAGCGTCCCTCTGGGGTTTCTGGAGAACTGGCCAGCACCCAAGCCTTTTATGCTGTGGAGACGCCCCTTTCCTTCTAGAACCGTCCTATACATATCATTTGTGAGAGTGTCGTTCTGTGGCATTCTGCCTCTAAAGCTATACTCTTTTGTCGTTCTCCTCTCAAACTCAGATTTTCTTATTGTCTCCTGGTCTCAGAACAGAGTGCCTCCCCCCAAGAAAAAGTAGGAGCCAAAGGCAAGGGTGGTGTCAGAAGCTGCCCTTCTGTCCGCAGTTGCCCACTCCCCTGGCTGTTCCTAGCTGGTTCCATGGCAGGTCCCGAGGTGCTGGCGCCCCCTGCTGCAGCCAAGCAGCATTGCTCTCGAATGACTGAAGGAATTCGCCAGTCAGAAGGGCGTTGGGGGATGGCCCTGAGTCCGACTGAAGGAGGCTGAAACGTGTTTCTCCGCCCTTCCCCAAGCTGCATTCAGGACCAGCTGGTAATGTGTGGGCCAACTGCAAAATTAAAAATTGTGACCACCTCGTTCCAAATGGTTGGGGATTTCAGCAGTGTCAGCCGGGAATTGAGCTGAGTCTGGGCCCTGCTGAGTGTGGGCCTTGCAAATGCACGGGTCCAACACCTGGCATTGAGGACACTGTAAATGTAGCGGGGCGTCATTTATGTCTTCTTTTTAGAAAAGTCTCCCTGACAGGCTGTGCAGAGCTCTTTCCCTCCCCACTTTCCCTTTCATTTTCCTTGCAGAGCTCAGGATCAAAGCCACGGTATCGTGCATGCTTAGAAAATGGTATATTTTCCAAAACACTTTTATCTCTTTAAAGTACAAACAGTCCAGGCTAATTAGAGCACGCAGAACCCCAGCTTACATTTGAAAGCATCCCTAAATGGGCAGAGTCATCAGCTGAGGGTTGATGGTTTCCCAGGTCCCAGTCCGGGGTGTGTCATGGGGTATTAAGTGGTCTTTGAGCCTTCAAAATTGAATTCTCGGATTTGAAACGAAACCTTTCATTTAGTCACCCACCAGGGGCCTTTCTCCCTGTTTCTGTTGTCACAGAGAGGCTTCTAAACTGCTTTTGTGGAGGAGATCTGAGAAGGGCCCAATGTCCCTGCTCCCCAATGACTGGATGCCTGTTCCTCTAGCTACCACTTTCTGGAAAGGAGGGTGGGCTAAGCCTCTCTGCCCCAGAGGCCAAGTATCTGAGAGTTCATCTGAGAGTCAGGGCCCTCACATGCTAGATCCCCTGCTTGGCTTTTGTATGGTGTTAGCAGAGAGGAAAGTCTGTGTGTGTAACCAGGGCTTCGGGGAGGCCAGTGGTTATGGAGTTGACCCTCGTTACTGTGTGCAAGGTGCTTTGTTGTACAGATTTGCTTCCATTGGGCCGGATGCTCCGAGCCCTCTGAGGCTCTGCTTGCTTTTTGCAGATGTAGTCCCATGTCTACACTAGCAAAGCAATAATCCTTCCCAGGTTTCCAGATTCTACTCCTGTAATCCCAGCACTCAAGAGGGGGAGGCTGGAAGATCAGGAATTTAAGGGCCTCCTCAGCTACATATGAGTAGGAGGACAGCCTGGGCTACATGAGATCCTCTCTCAAAAGTAAAAAATGCAAAAACTGAAGAAGGAAAAACTGGCAGAAGGCCCATCTGTCGTGGATTTAAGTCACCTTAAATGAAAGCAAAGTGTTTCCATGGGCCATGCTCCCTAGAGGCGTCTGACCACTACTGTGTCAGCATCCATTTTAATGAATGAATATTTTGGGATATACTTCATAAATCAGCATTCTTAAAGCATTACTTCCTGAATATTTGCTGTGTCAGAACATTCTTGAAAGGTCCTTGTTAACGACACTCAATGGGTAGACATGCATTTAAGTGAGCATTTGTTGTTAATGGCACAAGTATCTTGGAACTAAGAGATCAACCCTAGATCTGGTCCATGGCTGAAGTCCTAGTCCTCCTCTCCCTCTGCACAGTTCTGTCCATACAGGGGAGTGGGCTCTCTGTGTTGTACTGCCTTAGATCTTCAGCTTTGCACCCTTGCACGTGCCGACGGTGAACACGGGTGAACACCGTACAGAGGTGAGAAACCTCCACAAATCATCCTGTGTGTGATAGTCAGCTCACGGCTCCTGGGTTTCTGCACTTTATGCAGTTTCCAACAAAGAAAAAGACAGATATCCACTACATAATGTGAAAAGGTCGTGCTCTGTCTGTGGTTCGTCATGCGATCTCTGCTGTATGTTTCTGGGAATGAGGATTATATGTATATACAGTACGTAAGAGGCTATGCTGTTAAATGTTGCATAAACTTAACAGATTCTCTAGTCTGAATATTTAACTTGTTATTGTAAAATGTGATTTCTCATTGAGAGATTATTTTTCTGTATGTATATGAGAGTATTTTAGGAATCTAATTTAAGTGCATAAACTATAGAAGAAACTTAAAAAACAAAACAAAACAAAACATATTCCAGGAGTAGAAATGCTTGATCAGATCATTTCGGTTCAACCCAACTAAATTTTATTAAAAAACAAATCCAAGTTGAATGTTTAGAAATTCAAAAGTGTCAATTTTTATTTTATTTTTTTTCTGCCTTGCAGGGGATAAGGATGTGTGTCAATGAGATGGGTGGCGGCATGATAAACAGAAGGGATCACATACCTGGGATGCGACCATGCTACCATAGGTTGCCTCATACAGATACCCTGTTCTAAAGAGTGTGATGCACAGCCTGCCTTCCATCAGACCTGGTGGCACAGACCACAGTCTCCAGTCAGGAACGTGGTGGTCAGAGAGTTTAGGAGCACTTGAGGAGGCCGCACCCTGGCTCAGCCTCCCTTACCATCACACAGCAGGCAGGGAGGCCCAGCAGTTTTACAGGCCATGTGAACAGGTAGCCTGGAGCAGCTCCCTGGAGGCCCACGCAGAGGCAAGAGGCCTTCCCTACTGTCTGCCACTCTCTTCCCAGAAGAATATCAGGAGTCCAGGCTGTTTCTGAGCACAGCCCTGGTAAACTTGGCCACCAGGAATGTCCCTTCTGGTGACCCAGGGAGGGTTCATGAAACCCAGTGTCTGACCTCTCCCCTCCAACCCCCGTACCCTGAAGGAGCATTCTCAGGTGACTTTAGTGAGTCATGACCCTGTGAGTCCAGCCTTACCTAGCTGATCAGATATGCTAGAGGTGAACACTGCCGGAGTGCAGAACCACATAATTCTGGCTTCTCTGCCCACATAGACCAAGTCCCTCCTCCCCCGGAATGCCCTCTGGGCTGGGCTGGCCGTAGGCTGTGAGGATGAACCAGCCAGTCAGTCGTCTCCTGTCCTGTGTGTTTAAATCTGCAGACAAGAGGAGCGAGAACACGGGGCCCTCCCCCATGGTGTTGGTGAGGTTAGCCTTGTGATTTGTAGTGGCCATGATGCTGGTAGCCTGTGGCTTCTTCACAGCCCTGCTTAGTGGCAGAACCAGGCCATGCCCTTGATGGATGTAATATGTACTTGTTGCTAAATAATAGTATTTTTCATGAAAGGGAGATTATATTGTCTGCTCTATAACATTAATGGAGTTCTGAAGAATTACTAGGCATTGTTATAAAAATTGTAGAATTCTACATTTACCAAAGGTTTGCTGAAGCAGGGTCATGCAACCTTTTTTCTATTTGTTTAAAAAGTTTGTTATTTTTCTTTTTTTGATGTCTGAACACTCCTTTGGCACCTTATAATGTGTGAAATGTTGTTTTTAGTATCAGAGAGTTGTTTGCTTTCTTTGTAACAATATTTGTAGGAATCACCAGGCCCATGATCTTGAACCTAAAAAGAACAATCTCCCCAAACAAGTGTCACTTCCTGTGTCTATTTACCAGAGGTTAAGGTGGTAGCTGTTTTTAAAAAAAAAAAAAAATGCAAAAATAAATCTAAAAAGCAAAACAAAGCATCCACCTTGTAATAGATAGTTCTATGGAGACAGACTCCTTTGTTGAATGTTCCTGAAAACACGAGAAATTCTACATTGTATAGTCTAAGAAATGCCAAGAGCAGTTAGAGGGGCGCCAAAGACAAACTCAGCAAGGCCCAAAAAGTACAGGAGAAACAAAGCTTCAACACTCCTAGAGATGTTCTAGACCAGTGTGTTTTGCTTTTTGCACAGGGTCACACATAGCTGAGGTTGGCTTTGAACTCCTGATCCTCCCGCCTCACACCCCAAGATTGAGGTTCCGGACATGCACGATTGATTTCAATGTTACACTTGTGATGCCCTTCATATGCTTTCTTCTGAATGTGTACCCAGCATAGGATGCTACTTGTATACTACTTAATAGTTAATATACATTGCGGCCCAGCTACAAGGACCGTTAGTCACACAGCTCACAGAAACCTTCCAATTTTGTTTGCTTTCTTTCTCATCAGCTCATCTTCCACAGCCTGGGTTTTGTATAGGACTTGGCTGTTTGGCTCTACCTTCATTTACCCATTAATTTAAGTACCAAATGCTACATTTTGATATAGATATTTAACATTTTTTAAAATTACTTTTCAGTTATGTGGTGGCGGGAGACAGGTTATAGACACACAAGTGCATTTTGCCTATAGAGGCCAGGGGTGTCAGATCTCCTGGAGCTGGAGTCACAGGTGTTTGTGGGCTGCTTATGCGGGTGCTCGGACAGAATTTGGGACCTCTCAAAGTGCAGTTATGTGTGCTCTTCACCACTGAGTCATCTCTCCCCTGGTAGGGCCCCAGGAGCAAGCTGGGAGGAAGGCAATGGGTCTTGGGAAAGTAGAGAAGTGAGGTCACATTCAGAAGAGAGGAAGAGCCCAGGGGTCAGTGAGGAAACCTGGCAGAGTGACGGTGCCTTTGGCATCACCTGCCTTTTTCCCCAGCCTGGCTGCTCTGGATCTGGCCGTCTCATCTGTATCCATTTGGAAGAGGACACCTGCGTGGACTGCCAGGTTGCTGCTGAAGGCGCCACGGGCACACCCCATCTCCTCTTTTCTGTTTGCTGAGACTTAGCCCTGTAGTAAGGTACTTGAAACTGGCCAATGCAAGTCACCAGCTGCGGTCCCAGGCTTGCCAGCCATCCAGGACAACCGCTACCCAGGTCAACTGTCGTCTTGGCATTCTTGGCTCTTGGGAAGACAAGAGTCCTGAGCGCTTGTAGCCCTGCTGGGGTCACTGGTGGGCGGCTCGCTAGGCACGACCGGTAGGAGGGGTGCACAGGAGCCACAGCACATGGGGAGGGGATCCCTGGCCCTGCCCTCTAGGACTTCCTTCCTAGCTGCACTTTCTGCCTCTTCCTGAGGTACTACTCTAGCAGGAGCCCTCTGGAGTAGTCTGATGGGCAAACACTCTTGGTGGGGGGCTCGCCAAGGGCTACCCAGAGAGCCCTGGCTTCTCCAGCAGCCTCAGAGGTGAGCTGTTCGGCTACAGGTGGACTGGGAGCATCTCAGGGAGACTGTGAGACGGGACATGGGGACCTGTGTGTTGGCCTGGCTGGCTGGTTCCAGCAGTGGTCAAGCTGTGCCAGCTGTCGCAGGGGACAGGCATGAGATGGGGATGGCAAACCAGGGTCCTGGGCCTCACCACCAGCTGCTCAGCCAAGTTACTCTGAGCAAGTCTCATTTGTAAAATGAGAGCCACCTGTCCTATCATGTCACAAGACTGCTAGGTTAAATAGGAAGTGGATGAAGTGCCCTAAAAATTAGAGCATCCTACAGTTAGGGGCTTCATGTCAGGATCAAGAGCTTTTCAGTAGGCAGTATCAGACTGTGTATGTAGGTTCACCGTTAGTTTAATCAGTGAATTCCTAAGAACAACACATACAAACCAAGTTCTCCAGCTCAAGGGCCTCAAAACCAGAGGGGTCCCAAGGACTGATGAAAACCTCGCACGACCCCTGAAAGGACAAGAGGCTTCACGTCCTCTGTTCAGGAAGCATTTTATTGTCGTTCCAAGAATGAGCGCTCCCACTGGGTCAGAGCCTTTCAGAGCAAGTCCCGCATGGCCTGGCTGAGCTTCTGGATCTTGGTCTTTGCAGACATATCAACAAATTTCTCCCCAATTCGGACAATCATCCCACCCATGATTGATGGGTCAGTCTAGGAAAGAAAACAGGTTGCAAATGTGAAGACACAGCGCCCTCTAATCAGGGAGGCAGATGAGAACCCTGATGTGGCTGACTCAAACAGACACAGGCCACCCTCAACACAGATGGGGAACCACAGAGAAATCATAACCCTTACGTCTAAGCTCTGCCCAGTTAACACTTCCCACAGCCATCGCTGAGTCAGATAACGCAAGGGAACAAACCACAGTTGTTTAAACCCACCTTAATCTCCAACTTCAACACTTGGCCTTCACTCAGGAAGCTATTCAGCACTGTCTTTAACTCAGAGAGAACAGCTTCATCTAAAGGCTGAAAAAGAACCAAACACCCTTTAAACAGAGCAACACCAGCATCACATTAAAGGAAACAGAAACACTACAGCGGGCCAGTATCTGACCGACATCCGGGCACAGGGAGCAGCTGCACCATGACATACCTTCCAGTGCACTGGTTCAGGAGCAGAGGGCCTGGCCACAAAAGAACCCCCAAGACCCCGGCAAGCTCCATAGGTGACTAATCACCAATAAGATACACAACAGGTCTTCCGAGTGGAGGTGCCCAGAAACCCCCCAAATGACAAGCTATGTTCCCCAGTGCAGCAGCAAGGACTTTGCTACTTACAGATGCTGTGGTCACCACACATGGTACTTCTCCACGGTGGACACTCATGATGGTGGAAAAGGCAGAGATGACTCCCTGAGTGTTGCTTAGGCGACCATTTTCAGCAAGTAAATCTGGGAAAGAGACAGGAAACTCACTGAATCATACCCAAAGCAATGTCAACTTGTGCCCTGAAAACACCACATTCAAAGTCCTTTAAGAATATGAATGGGGTCTGGAGGGATGGCTCAGCGATTAAGAACACATGGCGCATATGGTGGCTCACAACCACCCGTAACTCCAGTTCCAGGTTCCTTCCCTTCTCTTGTGCACACGCGCGCACGCACACACACATAGTTACAACAATTACCTAAGAAAACCCAAGCGGGAACGTCCCCACACTCACCCATGAGGTTGGCCGTCAGTGGAGAAAACTTTTCCTTTGCTGCGATGGCCTTCAGGCTTTTCACTTTGATGGAGCGCTTGATGTAGGGATTCAGCACAGCGAGAGCCACCTTGGGGTCCTTCAGCAGTCTCTGAAAGTACACATCCCAACTGCTACCGTTTTTTGTTCATGACTTTACGTGGGATTAAAGACACTCTTTGAAGAACTTGAAAAGTACCTTGTGAAGTTTCTTGTAAAGTTAAGGAGCCGAAGTCTTACCACATAGTCTACCATGTGTGACATGGTGAGGCCTGTTTTCCTCATCACACCAAGTACACCAACACTTCTGTGCTGCTCCCTGGCCTCTGTCTCAGGAGTCTCTGGCTGTGCCCTCCCCTCCCTCTTACAGAGCTCCTGGGATAACTCCAATTTATGAGACTCTGCTGTGCAAGGGAGAGTGGGCAAAACCCACAACAAAGTTGGGAATCCATTTAACCCCCACTTTGCTAAATCACAAACTTGAATTCAGCACCTGCAGCTTTAGCACCTGCAGCGTTCAAGGACTCACAAGGCTGTCCCAGGCAGGTGCTGTCCAGGAGTGCCTCTCCACCTGCCTGTCAGCTGCGCCTCAGCATCTCACTGGCTCCCGGCCAGAATTCAGTCACATCACCATGGGGTGCTAAATCTTTCATCTACGATCTCCGCTTGAGTAGCCTCACAGAAAGCCTTTACAAACATGCCCCTGGAGTCTGGACTACCCACCTTTTCATGTTTCATGAAACACCAAGTAGACATTTAAGGTGACATCCCTAACCATATCATCCCACCCCCCAACCCCCAGCCTCAACTCTCTCCTTTTTTCTCTATGACTGACTTCTGGGTTTTATCAAAATGAAATCTAAGTAATGTGTGTCTGTGTGTGTGTATGGCATGATGAGTGTGTGCAGTCAGAGAACAACTCTGTAAGAGTTGGTTCTCTCCTTCCACCACATGGGTCCCAGAAAATGAACTCAGGTCGTCATGCTTGGTGGCAATTGCCCTTATCCAGCGAGCCATCTTGCCGGCCCCAAACCCGACTCTAACGTCCACCTCTAAAATCATCATCTTCATGGGGAACAGGACTGCTTGGATCAAAGGCAGCATAACTGACCACCACTTAACAATAACCACCTTCACAGGGCCTGTCTGCTCCAGTCAATGCCTCCCCACAAGGAAGGAAGTCCCCGCTAAGCTCCTAGGACTATGTGAGTAACAGGAAAGCGTGAGTAACAGCTTCACCGATGAGCGGCTAAGCAGCACCTGTGCACAGTCCATTAACAACGCGGTATCAGCCTGTGCAGCCGGACTGCTTTCTTGTCCAGAGATATGTGGATTAGGAAGTACATGCTATTTTCAAAAAATAGCTGAAAACCCCACCTTTTCTCTAGGGTGACTAAACACTCGCCAACTCCTCCTTTAAGGGAGCCCCACAGCTAGAGGGGCAGCTACACCCAGGAGGGGGTCTGACATGCACAGAAACCAGAAAGCTGAGTGGAAATGGGAGCAGACATTCTCTAAGTTAAGCTCAGGTTTCTGCTGATTTATAGGATTGATTTCCCTCTTTTCTTTGTGTTTCAAAAACCAAAACTAAAACACATAGAGAAAACTTCCTTTTCTAAGGAAAACAAAACCAAAAAACACAAAGGCCTTTTCTAAGGCCTAGGGCCTGTCAATCCTGTCTCAGCGTGACGTTGACACTCAGCCCTGACTTTGCTGCCCAGCTGCTTCTGCTCAGCCATGTTTCCTTCACATCTTGGGAACAAAATAATTATAGAAACCCACGAAGGGCACGATGGCCCAGTGGGCAAAGGCACCAGCTAAGGCAGCTGGCCTGAGTTTGAGCCCCAGATCTCACAGAATAGAGGGAGAGGGCTCTGATGTCCACACTTGCAGTGTGCATGCTCAACACTCCCAATACACAGGGAAATGTAATTAAAAAAATTAAACCCCAGGAAGTTTCTGAAGGAAACCCCCCCACCCCCCCGCCCCGACAGGGTTTCTCTGTTATAACTCTGGCTGTCCTGGAACTCAGAGAGATCCTCCTGCCTCTTCCTCCCGAGTGCTGGGATTAAAGGCGTGTGCCACCACTGCTTGGCTCTCTGAAGGAACTTTTATGAAGGAAATATAATTTCAGTAAAGTGAAAATATATTCAAAAGACAGCTTGGCTATTCTAGGTCTATAACTCTAAAGTTGGTCTTTAAATTCTCTTCTGAAGTGGCAAGTGTTCTTCAATTATAGCTTGATTTTTATTTTCTAACTGAAAAGCTTGGGTTCATAATGTTAATACACTTATGTATCTCCTAGCTCGGATTACACAACAGTTTCAGAATAATAAAGTGCTCTTTCATTATCAGCATGTCTACAGTAAACACTTTTGTTATTTCTGGTGGCTATACCCCATCAGGGACACACAGCTAAATGACTGAAATTAGGAACAGCAACAGCAGTCAACAAGAGTTACTCACTCCCACACGCAGCAACTCCTTTTCCACAACATCCAGCTTATTCTGTTTAGATGCAGCAGAATAAAGGGCAGTGGCATAGCGACCTTCGATGCCGTATATCTGAACAGGGGGCTGGAGACAAAGGGGGGGGGGAGGGACAAGGAGAGCAAGACAGGTAAGTCAGGAACAGAATCATAAGACCACATTTTCCACACCACTTAAATACTTCACCAAGGGGCACTCCTAAGTGAGAATCCATAAAGTAGGGGCATTTCCTTGGCCAGGACCCTCTACTTTGGAGGGGAAGAGAAGACACAGTGCCCAGCATCTCCTCCAGCTCTACCTACCTTCAACTGTTTACGATAACCCTTTCGTTTTGTTGAACTCTGTAACGGAGCAGTCTCCCACGTGAGGGTTTAAGTACCACAGCAGACAGTTTTGAAGATAAGCACAGCAGGAGAATGGTGTATGAGAAGTGCACAAGTGCATGCTTTCCCCATCACTGTTACAGTATTCTAGGAAGTTCTCAGGATGAATAAAATGGCTCCATTCACAGAGATGATAAGGAACTTGCTGCTGTTCCCTAACACCAAGAAGGGTGGCGTGTGTTTCTGTAAATTCTGCCTAATATTCCCTAATGCATTGGATAGTGTGATCATTCTGTTTTGCTATTTCCTGAGGAGAGTCTAAGTGCAGCTGACTGGCCTGGGTGCTGAAGAGCATTAGGAAATCCCAGAATATCTTTAGACCTGTAAGCTAAGAAAACTGAATAAATTCTATCACACATAAACTAGTAGTAAAAGAATTATAAAACAACCCATGAACATGTAGCCATACTTTAATCTGTATTGGGTAACAAGGCTGGAGTCATCTTCATCAGAGGTCAATCCAACTTCTTGTTCAAAAAGAAGGGCTGGCAGACCTTTGTAATGGCAAGACTATTGGTGCCTAGCGAACACTGTTCTGTCAGTACTGATTTTGTATGAGGAAAAAAGGTGCAAAGTGCAAACATATCTCATTAGCTGCCAGAGTCAAGAAGCAACAGGGAGTTGCAAAAGAGTATCAATTCCGATAACAAGCTATGTGTGAAACTGGGCACTTTACTTTCTTTTATTAGAAATATTTCCTTCATAAAAAGAAAACTTGTCTCTGGAGGGTTACTAACAATTTAAAAATTCTTATACATATAACGTGTGTGTGTGTGCTTATGCGGAGAAGAGAGTATAGAAGACAACTTGTATGGTCTTTCCATGCAAGTCTAGGGTTCTAGGAATTGAACTCAGATACTGAGGCTTGCAATCAGGAACCTTTTACCTGCTGAGTTCCCTTGCAGGCCCCAAATAGATAATTTTTAAAACATTAAAGGTTAGGGATGAACTCAGACTATAAGAGCCAACACCATTAGCAATTACCCCAGGCACTCATCTGGAAACTGCTCATCTTGCAGAGAACAGGTTAGTAGTCACACTCCCATCTGCTTTCCGTTAACATACCCTCACAAGCTTGGAGAAGGGCCTGACCACAGATGTACTGAAGCTCCGCACCTTTGGAACAAAAGAAAATAGATCAGACAGGCTTATGTGAAGGATTTCTACATTAGCTTAGCAATATGTTAAAATAGTCTAAACGATCAGTTGCATATATTCCTTATCACTAGGTTATATAAGTGGGAACTGTTCTTCATTACCTTTATATAAATCCTCTATGGAGAATTATCTCAAATCGTTTCGGAAACTGTCCTCCTACCACCTTTCTCACTGGATAGTTGAGAGAAAATGCTAACTTCTCAAAACTGAATTTGTCAAAAACTTAAGAAACTTATCACCTTTGAGAAGAATTTTAATTCAAGTTGGAAGGTTCCAGTCATGATGCAAGCAAATATACTTAGGAATTAAAATGCTATCTAAGAGCAAAGATTAACTCTGAATATTACTTGATATGGCACGAGGCTTCAGGTCTTAAGAGATGGCATTGTGTCTGTCAAGGGAAAAGCCTGGAATCCATAGCTTAAAAAGCATCTGGCAAGGGCAAAGGTCACCGTCATATACTTCCAGCTTTGGAATGCACTAGATTAGAACTGTCTATGAGGATTAAAAACTTTCTATTGCCTTTGTAAAAATTATATATGTTGCAAATGATCACGGCAGATGATCAAGGCACATATATATTTTTTTCCACTCAATTGCAAGTTCTGTTGGACTTCGTGGTTCCAATCGTACCATCACTTACTGCCAGCTAAGGAGGATACATTTAACCCTTTCTCCCCTCTTTATAAACACATGGAATGCGCTTTTGGAACACTGAATGTTCCCGGCTGAGCAGAAGCAGCTAGCCCTGACACGTTTACCACCATGGCTGGACGCGTCCTTGCTCCCAGACTCCCTCTCCCACGCCCTTGCCTGCTGCACCTCTGCACAGTGACCCCTGGATGTCAAGGTCAAGACAGCGCAACCCTGCGCCCACTCCCCGCGGGGACAAAACCCGGATCCACCGGACGCTACCCCCAGTCGCCGAGCCCCACGACCCTACTGGACGGCCTGACCCCTCAGCCACGGCCTCGCACGCGGCACTGGGAGCCGGGGACCGGCCACCCCAAGAAGGACCCTCCCGCCAGCGTCTTCTACCTGTCGGGACAGCCCGAACGCTGCTGGGGCGGCCATCTTTTCCCGGGAAGCTGTAGGTCAAACCCAAGTGGAAAGCGACAGGCGATACCAAAGCGCATGCGTACGCCGGCGTGACCGCTCGGCTTTCTGGGAATTGTACGCATCGTGGGTCAGGGCGCAGGCGTAGAAAACCTCTTGCTCGCTGGGAATTGTAGTCCATACACGTCGTGGTTGTGTTGGACTTTTGAACTCGCTCGGAATCTGAAAATTAAATCTTAAATTACTAGCTGAGCGGGTCTTAGTGTAGATTGGATGTGTTCTCTTTAGTTTAAAGTTTACATTTAGATACTTTGCACATGTATCGTCAAAATCGTTGCCTCGTCTAGTACTCTAGGCTGCCGAAGCCTGCTTCAGTGGCAATGCCTCACGCTTTGCATAAACAAATCAAAACAAAAGACACAAGGGAGCCTGGCAATCAATCCCAGAGGCGAATGCTTAGTCTCTTTCACGGCCTGGTACCATTTTCTCTTTCCCTCCTTCCCAGCCTCACAGTAATCCGAATTTATTAGATTTTGAGGGTGTATGCCCTTCCAGGCAGGACAGAGTAAGACCAGGACTAGAATCAGATTTTAATCAAAGATGATGTAGAAAGTTAAAACTTAGTATTGTGCCTTAGCCGGTTTCTTTTCAGATATAAAACATACTCATTATCAACACATGCTCTTAATTTTCTTTTTCACAGCAAAGGGTTTGCGACCTACAGGTCTAACCTGTAAGCTTTGTCTGTTTGTTTTTAATGGAGACGCGTACTCCCTTCTTTTCTACCACCCAGAGACCCCTTGTCATCGATGTAGTGAACTGTTTGTCAAAATATTTTTAGGTTGCAGACTGCTTAGGCTTGAATCTTAATAGTTCTGTGACCTTGGCCTAATCATACAATTTCTCTGTGCCTCAGTTTTCTTAGCTACAAAATTGTTATTATAGTAGTGTAGTACCCGCTTTACACTGTGCTAGGAAAGTTAACATTAACTTATGTTAACATATATGTCAAGTATATAGAACAGTTGATGGAGTTCTTTATTTTGTGTTTGTGCTTTTTATATACACAGATTCATAATTTATAATTTTGTAACTTGCCCTTTTCCTTAAAACAAGGAAAAAATGGATTAGAATTATATATGGGTTGTGAATACATTCTTTTAAAATTTATTTTATGTGTGTGAGTGTTTGCTTGCATATATGTATATGCACCATGTGTGTGGCTGTTGTCCGTAAGAGTCCAGGATTATTAGGCCCCTGGGAGTTGGAGTTAGAGGTAGTTGTGAGCCTCCATGTAGGTGCTGGGAACTGAATACAGGTCCTCTGTAAGAGTAGCAAGTGCTCTTAACTGCTGAGCCACTCTCCAGCCTCGTGAATACATTTCTTTTAAGCAAATTTCTAAGTGATGACATTTTTATAAACATGCTCATTTTGATTCTGTAACTTGTCCATTCTACAACTTTTCAGCACAATTCACATGGTTTATATTTATTTTGTCCATTGAAAAAAAAGTGTATATATCCTGGGTATCTTTAGACATACTTTTTCATATTTTGGATAATTTACAAAGTAGAATTTCAAAATTTCACAGCTAGGCAAACGAACACGAGCACATGGGCACATGAAGTGAAGCTATTTTTCCCCAGTTTACACTCCCACTAGCAGTGTGTGAATACTTCTGATTTGCTCTGTTGCTGCAAATTATTTTTAGAGGCTATTTTCAAATCAGCCCAATGAAAAGCATATTCACTACTGAGCACATTTTATTGAACCCCTGTGTGTAGGCAGCTGTTCTACTGTGCCCAAGACACAGCAAAGTATACAAAAAACAATAAGCTTGCCTTCACAGACTGTACTGATTGGTTTGTGTCCACTTGACACGAACTAAAGATACCTGAGAAGAAGGAACTTCAATTGAGAAATTGCCTCCATTAGACTGGCCTGGAGGCAAGTTTGTGAACTATTTTCTTGATTAATGATTGGTGTGAAAGGACCCAGTCCACTGTTGGCATGCCACCCAGGGGCAGGTGGCACAGGCAGGTGGCAAGGGCAGGTGGTCCTTGGGTTGTATATGAAAGCAGGCTGAGCAAGCCATAGAGAGTAAGCCAGTAAACAGTGAATCTGTACTTCAGTTACTGCATTCACTGTCAGCCCCTTTGTTGACTTCTCTCTGTAATAAATAAACTGTTACTTGGAAATGAAAGTTGAAACAAGATCTTTCCTTCCCCAACTTATTGTTGTTGTTTTTTGTTTGTTTGTTTTGTTGTTGTTTTGAGACAGGGTTTCTCTGTTGTAACTTTGGCTGCTCTGGAACTCTGCTCTGGAACGCTGGCCTTGAACTCACAGATATCTACCTTCCTCTACCTCCTGAGTGCTGGGATTAAAGGAGTGTACCACCATTGTCCGGCTTGTTCTGTGTCTTATCACAGCAAATGAAACCAAACTAGGACACGGATCTTACCCTCGGTGGAAAGTCAAACCACACCGCTATATATTTTGGACTATAGGTACTCACAATTTTACAAGCAATTTGGGTATCAATACATGTAATAGAAACTAAAAGTTCTGGGCTCAAATATGCTTGGGAAATCTAGACCATCTACTGCACTAAATTAAATTATATGTCAGTCTGACCTGTAGCAAGAAAGTGCCTTCTACTTATTTTGTATTGTTCATTCCACTCTAGCTTCTTGCATAGTTCTAAGATGGTAGTTTATGGTTGTTTGAATTTCAAGGTTTGCATTTATTTTGAGTCTCAGGATGACCCTCAGGTGTAGGTATAGGTATGTCTCTATTCTATTGGTGGCAAAACAGTCTTAAGATTGTTTAGAAATTAGTTACATCAACAATCACGGGCAATCGTGTGAGACAGGCTTGCCCAAGGGCAGTTCTACAGTGGGAGCAAACCCCTGGCACTTAAGATACCTTGTTTGTTTTGTTTTATGCCGACTTTCATTTCAAGGCAGATATCGAGCACTACTTTGTCTTCTGCACAAAGGCAGTCCCAGAACAGCAGCATGGCACTGTGAGACCGTCACTGGTGTGTGTATGTGTTATACTTATTACAACTATTGTGTGTGCATGGGATGCACATGCCACAGGGTGCATGTGAATGCCAAAGGACAACTTTGTTCTCTCCTTCCACCTTTATGTGGATCCTGGGGGACCAAACTCATGTCGTCAGGCTTTCAAGGCAAGCGCCTTTATCCTCCGAGCCATATTGACAGCCTCTGTGTATATCTTTTAAATTAAGTAACTTGCTCTTTAATTCAGAAAGACGAATTTTGAAATTACACTATTCAGAAAATCCAGATGGAAAGACTAGACTTTCAGGAACACAATTTCTATAGTTCATTATCAGAAACCTAGATGAAAGTTCATGTCCAAATTCTTCACTGCACTCACTTAAAAATAGAAAGGGAGAAAGGAAGGAAGGAAGGAAGAGAGATGCCCAAGCATATGGGAATTTTTTTTAATGGTATATTATACAGCCATTAAAATAAGACTTTCAAGTTAGACATAGTGATGTGTACCTGTAATCCCAGCACTCAGGGGACAGCGGCAGGCAGATGATTGTAAATTCAAGCTCAACATAGCAGGTTCTAGTCCAGTCAGGCTACACCATATAAGCCAAACAAACAAACAAACACAGATAAACAAAAAGCCTGAATAAGAAAATCATGTTTACAAAAATTATCTCATGACACAAAAAGAGATCTAATTACACATATTAAAAATTTACAAACCACATTCTGTAACTTTCTACAATGAGCATGTGGGCACTTAACCGGGGGAGGGGGCAATGGCTGGTGTGATTCTGTTACTAGTCAACTGCCATGCCCCTTAAAGGGTAGACACGCCTGCTCTGATCACACCTCAGTTCTGACATGAAAAGCAACTGCTTCAAGGTTAGTTCCCTGAAGGGTGGACATTGCAGAAATTTATTTTATTGATGTTTAAAATATTGTTTTGTGCACTATTGGGGAAGGGCTGACTAGGCCTTGTCCTTTTGTATTGTCTGCAGGTATTGGATTTATGTGGGGGATGTTTGGTTGCACATGGACTACACATGCTATCAGTAGAAACCTGAGGAGGTCTGTATCAATAAAAACACCCGGGTTCAGACGCTCAGGGTTCCACTGTGAGTATGGCACTGGCCAAGATGGTGGTTCCCTCTGCTGAGGTCTGTCAGGGTTTGCAGTTATGAAATACGCCTCCTTGTTTTCCTTGCTGAGCCACCCCAGCAGCAGCTGACTACTACAAATGGTGTACCAACTCGGGACATTGACATCACACCAGCCTCATCCAACATGGAGACAAGGAAGAAAGAAGAAAGAAAAAAAACAAAAAAATCCAGACCTCGCAGAGTCTGTTTTGTTTTGTGTTCTGCAAACCTGTCTAGATACTGATGAGGTGAGGTGGTCCTGACAAGACACTTCTGTTATGGTGATGAGAATTCTACCCCATGAGGGAACCCTTCCTGCCGACAAGCTTACCAGTTGTTTTCCAGCAAACCAAACTCTATCTTACAATCTAGAAAGTGTTTCCTCAGAGTCAGCACATAGAAGCTGTCTTCCAGAACCGGTAGAGGTTGTATCTCGTGCTGGCAGCCGAACTTGGTACTGTAAGAGTTACCCAGGTGGAACTAGTTTTGAAGGCCCAGGGATCTGTCTGTAGATTTCATTACAAACATGCTATCTGTTCAGGACAAAGAGTAAAGAGGGTTTGCTCTAGTCCTCATCTTGCACGGACAGGACTTGGGGGTGTTTGCATTATCCATGGAGTAAGTTCTGCTCTGATGTTCTCTTTGTTTTGTTTAAGAAACGCGTATGAGTTCTTTACTGCCATCCAGAGCCACTTGTGTTTTGAGGACACAAGCTTGCTGCCTACATTTGAGCAGTTCTTTCACAGATGACCCCTCTTTCTGTTTAAGGCAGCTTTTGCTCTTCGGTCTGTGGAGACTACATGTTAGGAACTGATCAGACATTGAACAAGAAAAGAGTAGGTACTATGACACACGAATTTAAACTCATTAACCTTAAGATCTGGTACACGTGCTCAGAGGAAAGCGACAATATATCATTTAAGAAGAGTCTGTTGGTGGGACTGGAGACTTGGCTGAGCAGTTAAGATCATGTGCTGCTCTTGCAGAGGATACCCGTTCAGTCCCCAGCACCCAGGTCAGCTAACTCCAACTCTGGGCACCCTGATGCCCTCTGCTGAACTCTGCTGGCACCTGCACACTGTCATGTACATACCCACAGACACATCTGCATACACAAGGGGGAGTTTTTTTTTTTTTTTTTTTTTTTTTGAGACAAGGGTCTCACTGTGTGTCCAGTCTGGCCTGGAACTCTCTATGTAGACCAGGCTGGTCTCAAACTCACTGTGATCCACCTGCCCCTGCCTCCAGAATGCTGGGATTAAAGGCATGCGCCACCCCACCAGCATACATGTAATTTAAAAACATTTTTTAATTAAAAAAAAGTTTGGTGGTTTTCTATCTGCAACTCAAACCTCTCAGATCTGGAAAGTAACAGAGGGAGGGTCTTGAGTTTCACCGCCCTGTGGCTCAGGCCTGCTCTCCTCACTTCCAGCCGTGAAGAAGTCGTGTCCACCTTGAAGCTGGGGCCTGCTCAATGCTCAAGGTCACCCACCACAAGAAATACGGTCGCAGGTTTCTGCAAGAAGCTGCCGACACTAGAGGGCGCCATCTCCTTATGTTGCAAACGTTCTTTCTAGAGCGTTCAGCGTCCAAATAGGCTCACGTTTGCTAGAGATAATCAGGCGGACAAACAATCCAGAGAGCTACAGTGTGTTGTTTCCAACATCACAGCTTTCGCCACCCCAGCCAAAGCCTGCCACAGACTCCCCTAGAAACCATTGGCTTTCAGACCTTCCGTAGCAACACAGGTTTTGCTTCACCTGGCAGAAGCAGGTCTGCGATTTAGTAATCAGTCCTTTGTGGGGGTGGGGTGGGCTAGGTCAGGGGAAGCGCTCTATCTTCGGAGGAATCTTATTCTGGAAGCTGGTAGCGACAGAAGCAGCAAATTAAAGATACAGAGCAGAACATCCTTTAGCCCCTGGTTTGAATCAGAACGCTGCTCTTAAATGGAAAGCCAGGGTGATGAACCTGGGTCTGGTCACTTTTGGTTGTTCTTGCTAGGGTGACTTAGGTTCTGCCCTTCACTACCTCTCCCTTAAGGCAGTTTCTGTGTCTCAGGTCTTCCTTGGAGAGGGAGATAAGAGCCTGGGAGCACCTGTTACTCTCACCTCTGCACACAGTGGGTCTTCTATCTGCAAACCCGAACAGGGGCATAACGTTAACATGTTATTTCCATCCCCCACTGGGCTCTGGCTCAGAACTTGGTAAAGAGGCCCTTTGAAAGCTGAGGATGTTCCAGCCAACATCAGGCCTGATTGTGGGGAAGGCCACAGCCAGATGGGTCAGAAGCAGGTGTCTTTGGCAGAAAGTTTCCATGTAAAGGCAGACTAGGTTTCAGAGCAACCTGTAGCCCAGCAGTTGGTAAACGACGATGTAGTGGGACGCTTTGAAGGAGTTTTGTGATCTTGGTTTCCTTAAAAATACAAAATGGCGTTTGGACTATGGGTCTGTTCCCATCCCAGGTGTAATCGATGATGATGATGAGTTGATTTGGAATGTTCGTTACTGGTGGCGATGATTTGATTACGTGGGGCTGCTTTGCCACGTGTAGCTTGTACTTATGAGTAAGTGCTGCTTGAACTTCTGGGAACTTCGCTTAGAGTATATAAGGGTTGAAACTCGAGAGCCGGGGTGGGTGGTTGGTGGTGGTTAGTGGGTTTGTTTGTTGGTTGGTTATTGCTTAGACGAACTTCGGTAGGAGAAATTAGGTCCAGCTCGCTAACAGCCCTCCAAGCTCTGGGCAGCCAAAAAGGGCTGTGGCTATTTCTTTCTTTCTCTCTTTAAGGCCACAAACAAGGGTGGGGAAGATTTCTTTCTTTCTATCCTTTGTCTTTTCTGAGCTAGACGGTAAAAAAGCATGGTAGCAACCCGCTACATGAGGAAGCACCAAAGAGCGTTCACAGCCAGCGAGACGGCTCAGTGGGCGAAGGCACTTGCTGCCAAGCCTGACAGCCTGAGTTCAATCCCTGCCCACACATGGTGGAGAGAACTGACTCAAGCATATACCCATACAACAAACACATAAATAAATAAATAATCTTAAAGAACATTACTTGGGAAAAATCCGGGTGGGTGGCGAAGGAAGGAGGGATGGAGAAAGGAGCGTATATGTTTGACAAAACATGTGAGAACTGCAGGGCTTTGTAGGAGTCAAGTGTGAAAAAGACAATTATATAGTTTTTCTTTAGTTGTAGGAAACAGAAGAGTAATACATCTGAGGAATACATTCGCACTCACAGGGGAGCCTCCCAGAGGGACGGAGTGTGCTGAAGTCTGACTTTGAAAAGTCACAGTGTAGAGACAGGATGGTCTGGAGGTGAGGATACATCACTTAAGCAATTGCTGGGCACACTAGATAGCAGGACTTCTCCCTGCCTCTCTCCTCCCCCTTAAAGTAGAGCTGGCTCTGAGATGTCAGGGGAATGAGGCTGGAACATGATGCAGGGGGTTGGTAGAGAAGATACGGTGAGTGCAGTGGTCACTGCTGACTCCATGGAGACCAGAGGCTCGGAACAGCATAGATAGGAGAAGAAAGGAGGCTTATTACTACCCCAGGTTAAAGGCCACCCCAGTCTCTGTGTTAGTGTGACCTTGTAGCCCTGTGACCTGGTCCATGGCAATTCCATGAGGCACCTCCAAGGGCGAGACTGGACTGCTAGCCGCTTTTTGAGGGGTTTATTTGAGGACAGAATTGCAAGACTGAGTAAAAGCCCCAACTAGTTTCAGATTTTCAGTGATGAGAGGACTATTGTGGGGTAGTTTTCAGAGACCAAGATCAAATCTACGAGAAACAGAGTAATTTAGACCCTCTGTACATGGCTGGAAAGGGGTAGAGGGTCACTTCCCCAATTCAGTTCTTCGTTCCCTTGCGTAGGCACGAATTCACAGAAGAGCATTCGTTGTGCATTAGGATGTCATGATAGATTTTCCAGGCCACGGGCAAACAGGCAAGACCAGCCCTGCCTTCAGGGAGCTGTCACTAAGTTCCTTCGAAGTAGTTTAATTTTAAAGTTCATCTTCCCTCTTGCTAGGGAGTTGGCACAGCTGGTAAAGTGGCTGCCTTGGAAGAATGAAGACCTAGGTTCAGGTCCCCCCCTCCCCCCCAACACGTGTGTGTGCTGCCAGGCTCCTCGTCTCATGAGCCTTTGACTCATAGAGTCAAGGATTTGGAGGCAGAGACAGGTGGATCTCAGGAGCTCACTGACTAGTGAGTCTTGCAAAATGGGGTGAGCTCCAGCTTCAGGGAGAGACCTTGTCCCAAAATATAGAGAGTGACAGAGGAAGACACTTAACTGTGGCCTCCACGTGGATACGCACATACACCTGCACATACATGTGTGTGTACACACATAAATACCCTCACCTTTGCTTTGACCTACATTTAGATACTGCATCGACACTAGGCTACCATCAAAGTGAGCTGCACCTAGTTTTACAAGCTCTGAGCTTTCCTGAATATGTCTTTACATTTGTAGGACTTCTTCCTACATGTGAGTCCCAAGCAGCTCCTGTCGTGTCTTGGCAACCAATCAAAGCAATGAAAGAGAAAAAAAAATGATAAAAATAAATCATCCCGGCTGGCAGATCATCGCTGCATGGTTCTCAGAGTGGGTTGTTTATCAAAACTTAAGTCTGTACCATCTCACTGGCACTGAGTCAAACTGGCCCACTTGTGACAGTGACGAGAAGACCAGTGTTCTCTTATGATTTATGGCACTGATGCTCAACTTGGAATCAATTTGCTGATGTTCTTGAAGCCTGGGTGTTCTTTTCTTTTGTGTGTGTGTGTGTGTGTGTGTGTGTTCTAACCTGAAGGTTTCTTGAGAGTATTCTAGAAGTAATCTTTCATGGTAGTCATCAGTCAGTCCAGTCTTCTGATTGAAAATACGCTGTGGAACTTGAGAAATTACAGACATCTACCCAAGTCAGATGGATTAGGATCAATCATGCATGTTTTATCTTTTATTAAGTATTGAGTTTGTGTATCTAAGAACTGGACAGGGATTAGATAAATCTTGGTTCATCTAGGATGAAATATTATGCTGCCATTTGCTTTGAGAAATATTTATAGTTCATTGCTAACAACAACAAAAATAGCAGCATTAAAATGCTCGGCATATAATATGATGATGTTTTTGTTAGATAATTAGGTGTTTATCTGTATCGATCAAAAGATCAGAAGAGAGTCTGGAGAAATGGATAAGAACACGCACTCCCCTTACAGAAGAACTGAGTTTGATTCATAGCACCCACATGGGGCAGTTGACAACCACCTGAAATACCAGTTCCAGGGGATCTGATTGCCTCTTCTGGCCTCTGCACGTATGCACACATGAGCATTGCGGGGTGGGTTGGGGAAGGTGGTGGGGCAATCCCAGTTAAATAAATCCTAAAGGCCAAAGATGAGGCTGGCAGTCTCTGAGCAGTGGCTTTCTGCCAACTTCCCTGTGTTCCCTAAGTTTTGAGCATGGATCTCAGATTGCTTTGGTCCTGATTTAAAATCTCCTCAGGAGATGTTAAGTTTCCCCTCAGAGATACCATGAGGAGAAGCAAAGAAAGGAAATGTGCTGAGGTCCATGAATATCCCTGACGCTGGATGGAGTCTTCATGACAAAGTGCCAGATTCTCTAGCTAAGGAAATTTTTGGCCCATCAGCTACTTTGTCCCCCTTCTTGGCTGAATGTGGTGAGCCCCCCAGACTCTGGGTCTAGATTCTGCTGTGAGCCTCTGGCTATACGCCTATTTTGTTATTGGGAAATATTCTGAGCAAAACTGAGTCACAAACAAGTTGCCTGAGGGTGGCTAGTTTCGAGGAAGTCAAAGATTATCTAAGGAAACACTCCTCTGGCTAAGCATCTAACTCCACCGAGAGAGGTTGTCTCCCGGGGTAAACATCCTGCCCCAGCAGGGAAGGTGTTTTGTTCTGTTACTTATTGGCTTTAGGATGTTTTCACAGATGTATTGTCTAACCCTGTGATTGACACCCTCATTGTATTTTTGTAACCGCTGCAGCTGCACATAGGCCCTTGAGGAAAGGTGTATAAAAATTGAGACAAAAATTAAACGCTAGCTCTTTTCCACCTGAGCTCAATGATACGTGTGTGTCTGGTCCATTCCCTTCCCTTTTCATCTCTTTTCCCCTCTCTTCATAAGGCCCTTCAGTCCCACCCCCATTCAGGTACTTTCTGACTTGTCAGGCCAGACCTGACAGCTGAAATGTCCACAAAAAGCCTTTCATCAATAATGACAATGTCTACATGGCCTACCTGAACTGGCTGTTGTTGGCTGAGAAAGGAATGCAGCCATTTCACCTGAAAACCTTACAGGCTTTTTTAAGTCCTGGCATGTGCAGGACCTATCTATTGCATATTGCAAGCATATCATAAAAGCCATCCCCGGGATGGGTGTTGATATTCCAGGAAGAGCTAAATAAGCCTTTAACTGATAGAAGCTAAAAGGAAAATTAGCATACCTGGAAAATGATCTGCACCCTGAGCTGCATTCAGCCAACAGGAGCTTCCAAACATTAATAGGTCATTGTGTCAAATGTTCTTTGAAGTAACCCCAAAGCTTGCAGGCAGATGAACTGGCTCCATCCTGGATCACACCTGCATACCAAGATGGCCCCTGCCGTGATGACTGGCATCTGCTTTCGACCGCCATCTACATACCAAAAATGGCACAGGCCCTTTAAAAGTTTTTGCCAGCAGCAGCTCACTCTCTTGGCACGTTTCTCCCCTGGCAGTGTACTTTTGTTTTCTCTCTTACTCTTTTCTCTCCTTGATATGTACACTGTTAATTTTCTTATTAAAAATGCCCCAGCGTTTTTATTTCTAAAGCACGAAAAGCATATCATATCGGGTCCCATAGAAGAATGAACTACTACGTTCATTTGTCATAGCTTTCATTGTTTATCCTCCTTCGTGGAGTCTGAGGAACCCTCATGCGGACTAGAGCTGGACTCAACCCCCACAGAAATGTATGTAGCTGCTTCATCCTCTCCTGCTTTTATTTAGCCTTTACAATTTGTCATTCATTTTATTTAGTCTTAAGGTCTCTCCATGCGCTCATTGCTGGCAGTTCTTGGTGCTGGGCTCTAGATCTCTGCTTTCTGAAATTCAATGCTGTGCTGGTTAGTTTTATGTCAACTTGATAGAAGCTACAGTCACTGGAAAGAAGGGAGCCTCAATTAAGAAAATGCCCCCATATGATCCAGCTGTATAAGGCATTTTCTTAATTAGTGATTGATGGGGAGGACCCAGCCCACTGTGGGTGGTGCCATCCTTGGGCTGGTTGTCCTGTGATCTATAAGAAAGTAGGCTGAACAAGTCATGGGGAGCAAACCAGTAAGTAGCACCCATCCATGGCCTCTGCTATCACCTCCTGCCTCTAGGTTCCTTCCTGTTTGAGTTCCTGTCCTGACTTTCTTTGATGATGAACTGTGAGGTGGAACTGTAAGTCAAATCAATCATTTCCTCCCCAAGTTGCTTTGGTCATGGTATTTCATTGCAGCAATAGTAATTCTAACTAAAACAAGTTAGTCCCAGTGTAGTGGGGGTTGCTGTGACAGACCCGATCATGTTGTTATGGGGACGATTGTGGAAGGACTTTGGAACTTTGGGCCAGAAAAAATGCACTGAGTGTTGCGAGCTCAGTGAGATATTCTGTGGGAACTTGGAAGATAAGAATGTTGAAAGCAGTGCAGAAGATGGGAGGCCTAGCTTGTGAAGTTCCAGAGGGAAGTTAGATGTAAAGATTTATCACTTAAAGACTTATCAGGGCCCTTTGCTATTTTGAATTGAGAATCTGTGATTTTGGTTAGCTGGGGCTAAAAAGTCAGCTGTGATTAACAAGAGAAAAGAACCACTGAAGTTAAACCATTGCTTTATTGGGACATGTAACCATAGATTTGGGGCAAAAGTTGTTTATTCTTTTCCTAATTCAATTACTGGTCCTAGTCCTGGAGCCCTGGAATATTCAGTCTCCATACAATTGAATCTTCAAACTGCTAGCCTAGACCTAGAAGGCTTCAGCCTCAGCCTCCATACAATCTAGAATGTTTAAGTCTCTGAGACTTACTGCTGACTGAGTCACTCTGACTAGCTCCTTCTGAACTCAGAACTGTACCGATCAATTCACTTGCTGCTCTGGCTTAAACTCTTGCCTAAGCTGCTGGTTCAGATTGACCTCCTGAGCGGCTGACTGCTTCTGGCACTCTTCTGACTCTGGCAGATTCTGACAGAATTGCTCTGCACAGCTTCAAACTGACTAATTCATCTCATCTGATATTGACTTCTACCAAACTGCCTCTGTGTCTCTGCCTCAGACTCCTTAGAATGCTTAGACTCTTATCTTCTGTTCCTCTCCCTGCAACCTGACTGCTTCTGTAACTGACTGCTTCAGACTGCTCCTGTATCTCTGCCTGTGTTTCTTATCCTCTCTCTCTGAGCTCAGACCTGCTTTTCTATCTTGAAAGTTGGGCATGTCCTCACTCTGACTCACTCTGCTAACTCTTCCTCTTATTTGTCACTTTGCCTGCCCTTCACTGACTCATGTCAGATGTCACTTCCTGTCTGAGCTCTGCTTCCTGTCTCCCAAGTGCTGGGATTAAAGGTGTGTACTGCCACTACCTTCTGAATACTGGGATTAAAGGTGTATACTACATTCTTTCTACATGCCATCTACAGGCCTCTCAATGTGATCCCTTCATATAGACCCTTGGATTTGATCCCTTCCAGCTATCACATTGGCCTTTCAATGTGATTCTTTTCCAGAGCAGCCATCTTGCTGTATTAAATGATTAAATATCCTCTACAGGAACAATTGATGCTGGTCAGCTGGAGCTAAGAAATTAGTGGTGATTAAGAAGATACCAGCCTCATTGAGGTGAAATCTTCTGGGAAGTGTTTCTTCAGGGTCAGCACACAGAAGCTGTGTTCTAGAGGTGGTCAAGGTTGTACCTTGTGCCAGCAGATAAACTTGGCTACCGTAAGAGTTACCCAGGTGATACTGGTTTTGAAGGCATGAAGGGGTCATGGAGTGCAGCTGAGGCTTAGCACTGTGTGGCAGGACTGGAGTCCTTGAAGAGAGTCCAGGAGAGGTTATTGGTGAAGGTGCAGCCCAGTTGCAACAAAGACCCCAGCATTTTGGAGATGCCAGTACCATGAGATGAACAGCAGCAGCAGCAGTGGAGTGGAGCTAGCCAGAGCCTAGAAGACAGTCTGTGTATGCTGCAGAGGGCAGAGCTGGAGAAGTGACTCAAGTTCTTTGGAGGATCCAGAAGATCACGAATGATCCCAGACATTGGGCATAGAGTTCTTTATACTGTTGGAGTTTGGTTTTGCTTTGCTTAGACTGTGAGTGTGCCCTGGTTCTTCCCTCCTGAAGTAAGAAAGTATTTCATTTATTTTTGATTTTACAGGAGCCTAGAGGTGAGAGACTTTGGATTTTAAAAGAAACTGGCTATTTCAAAGGGACTGAATTTTTAAGTGTTTAAGTTTTTAAAGACTGTGGGACTTTTGAAATTTGAAATGTTTATATTGTAACGTTGATATTAATGTGTGATCTTGGGGGAAGGAAGAAAGGAAAGATTATGGCTTAACAGTGATATGGTTGTGTGTTAGATTGACAAGGGGTCAATTGTGCCAAATAGTTTTATGTCAACTTGACATAAGCTAAAGTCATCAGAGAGGAGAAAGCTTCGATTAAGAATATGCCTCCATAAGATCAGACTATAGGCAAGCATTTTCTTAATGAGTGATCAGTGTGGGAGGGCTCAGCCTACTATGTGTGGTGCCATCCCTGGGCTGGTGGTCCTGAGTTCTATAAGTAAGCAGACTGAGCAAGCCACAAGGAGCAAGCCAGTAAGCAGCACTACTCCATGGCCTCTGCATCAGCTCTAGGTTTCTACTCTGAGTTCCTGTCCTGACCCCCATCAGTGATGAACAGTGATGTGGAAGCAAAAGCCAAATCAACCCTTTCCTCTCCAAGTATCTCTGGACATGGTGTATCATCATGGCAATAGGAATTCTAAGTAAGACAATGTTGAGGTTTGTTTCTTTGCTGCTTATGAGGCATTTCAAGGAGTGTCTGAATGCAGGTTCCCTCCTTTTGTATTTATGTATGTGGAGGCCAGAGGTCAGTGTTCAATTTCTTCTATTGCTCTCTACCTTAGTTTTTTGAGACAGGATCTCGCACCAAGCCTGGCACTGTCTGATTAGCTACCTTGACTGGCCAGTGAGCCCTGGAATCCTCTAGTCTCTTTGCCTTTCAGCACCAGACCTACAGGTGTGCACATCCGAGCTGGCTTTTTACTTGCCTCATACTTTCATAGTTAGAACTTTACCCTCTGAGCCATCGCCTCAGCCCCAGGATTCCCCATTTTAAACATGCACCCCATGTGGGTTCTGGCACACCATCTGGCCTGTTCTCTGGGAAGTTGTGAGGACCATGTGTTTGGCTTTACCTTGCTTAAAGCGTGGGGAACTGGCAGACTGTGGTCACCTGGCTTGCTGCTTCCATCATAGAAACCAAGTTCTCTCAACGTCTCTAGACTCCTGCTCTTTAGCCACAGTGCTGGGTTTTAGAATGGGACACCTGAGTGGAATGGTGATCAAAACATAGCCAGCATCCATGGAGATAAAGTGTGGCAGATGCAGCCCTTCATCTTCTTCCTCCCTCCTGCCTCTTCCCTCCTCCCTCCTTCTCTCTTTCCCTTCCTCTTTTCCTAAGGACATGTGACAATCAAGATTTTGCAGATCTGGGATTCCCATCCTTCTCCAGGCTTCTACTTCAGATTCCTTTACTCATTTCAGACTACAGGAGAATCATTCCTATTTTACAGACAAGGAAATGGAAACTTAGAGAGGTCAGTTTCCATGCTCAAGATCCCACGGCCAGACCTTTCTCCAGCCCCACCAGCGGCCGCTGTGCAGGCTCTGGCTGTGCAGTTTCCTCTAGTGTGCTGGAATATTGACCAGTACCAAGTGGGCCCAATACCGATGGGCTGTTCAACCACCCGTTTTCTGTTGTCAGCTTGTTATTTAACTTCAACCTTCTGAAACTGTGCCCTTCATGGTCCCAACCTCACACAGAGTTCTGAACACAGCACAGAATGCATAAAACACAGCCAGCAGCGAATTTCCAAAGCAGGTTTGTGGAAAGGCAGGCAGTGTTTTAGAGAAATAGCCTTGGGCCAAAACAGTTAGAGCTGCCACAGAAGCCTGTGGCCTGCGGTGTCTGTTGAACCAGGGAAACCTGGGGCTCTGAGGCTTGAGTAAGGCAGTGGAGGTCAGTCAGGGAGGACTTCTGGGCTCTGCTGGCAATGCAGGGAAAACCATTGCAGTTGTTGCTCAGAAGCTCGTATCTCTTTAAAGGATACCTCATTTGTGCCCACTCCACCCAGGGATGTTTAGCCACTTTTAAACATATTCTGATGAATTACTTTCATTTCAACTTGTCCATTTCATTGAGACATAATTTATGTATTATAAAATTTAACTACTTCATTTATTTGCAGTACTTGGGGTTGGAGTGCAGAGGCTTCATGCATGCTGGGTAAGGATTCTACCACCGAGTCACACTCCTTACCTCTGTATACCCCCTTAAAGTAAATTTTGAAGTTTTTTGTTTTGTTTTGAGACAGAGTCTCACTATGTAGACCGGACTGGCCTCAAACTCACAGAGACCTGCCTGTCTCTTTCTCCCCAGTGCTCGGATTAAAGGTGTGGGTTACTATGCCTGACGCCATTTGACTTTTTAAAATATACATTCTTAGGGTTGTGCAACCTTCACTACTCTCTAATTCCAGGACATTTATACCACCCCCAGAAAGCCTCGCTAACAACCTGTTATATTCTGAATTTTTAAAAAAATTATGTGTACGTATCTCTCCATGTGTGTATGCGTATGTGAATGCAGCTATCCAAGAAAGCCGGAATAAGACATCGGATTCCTAGAGCACAGGCTACAAGTGCTTCTGAGGCACCCTACTTGGGTGTTGGAAACTGAACTCAGGTCCATTTGCAAGAGCTCTGTGGTGGTTTGAGTACGAATGGCCCCCACAGGCTCACAGATTTGAGCTTAGTCATCAGACAGTAGCAGTACTTTAGAAAGAAGGACAAGGACCCGTGGTCTTGTTGGAGGAAGTGTGTCACTGGGCTAGGCTTTGAGGTTTCAAAAGTCCAAGCTATGCCCAGTGGCTCTCTCTTTCTGCTGCCTGTAGATCCGGATGTAGAACTTAAGCTCCTTCTCCAGATCCATGTCTGCCTGCGTGCCGCCATGTTTCCTGCCATGACGATAATGGATTGAACCTCTGAACCTGTAAGCCAGCCCCAATGAAATCCTTTCTTTTATAAGAGTTGCCATGGTCATGGTGTCTCTTCACAGCAATAGAACACTAACTGAGACAAGCTCTTGTAAGAGCAAAAGTTATGCTTTAAATTTTAATTACTCTAAGTAATTCTATGAACAAGGACATAACTTCCTGAAGTGTTAGGTGAGGTAATTCAGGTGGGCTAGTCTTGAACCTCTCTTGCCCAAGGACATAACCTCTTGGACTGTTGGGTAGGGAGTGGCTCGATCCCAAGTTGACCCTACTGCACTGGATATGCTCCATGTACCATATGTGCCTGGTTGCTTGTAGGCAGGAGATAACCCAGACAGGAAGTATATCAGGATAGATGCTTGCCACTGATTGGACCTGGTGGGAAGTATGCAGCCTTACAGGTTCTGTCTTTTTAAGACCCTGTGATTCAGGGCCATTCTGTGAGAGCTCTGGAGGTGGCAGGTTCACTCCATGAGTATCTCAGAATGGACCTGGTTAGAGTTCGTCTTCCTGACCAGGATTTGGGATTTACACTCTTAATTGCTGAGCCATCTCTCCGACTTCCATTAAAGTTATAAATTTTTTCTTTTCAGTCACAATAGGAAAGACTATACAACGCTTTGTAGCACGTAGTAGGTAATTTTTTTGGCAATTTTTTTTTCTTGGTGATAGAGGCCTCAACATTAAGACTTCCTTTTCCAGGCCCGCGGGTGGGTGGGGCAGTTGAAAGCATGTGTGAGGCCCTGGCTTTGACGCCCAGCACTCAAAGCAAACAAAAAAAGGAATCCACTCCTTCTTTTCTTGGCTTTAATACAATTTAAAAATTATATTAAGTAATTTAAGATGAAAATCAACAGCTGAATTTTTACTTTTTCTCCCTTTTCTTCATTTAGAAAGCCCCGAGGTCAAAAGTCTCAAGCCAACTGGATAGATGGTTGAGTGACTTTATTCATAACAATTCGGTTTAGGAAAAGACAAGGGCCATCTTGAATTATATTGTGCTGTGAACAATGGTAGTTCAGTGGTATTTAATATTTTTTTAGCTCATAAAAATACAGGAAAGTAATTAACAGCTCAGACTGTGGGAAAAGGAGAAACAGAGTTGAAACCGGGCTGGGCACAGTCTGCATTGGTTGCTGACGCAGTGAAGCAGGTGACTAGGGCCGAGACGTGGCCCCAGTCATGCCTGGGAATCCACCGGCTCAATCCCCCTTTGTTGGCAGAACATGAACGCTAAAGATTAGAGCCTGATGCTGTGGCATTTGTTAATCCACGGCACAGGTTCACGCTTCAGGTCGCACACTCCTTTGGAGAGGCAAGGGTTTTGGTTACCCCAGCAGCACCTATGGAAAGATTCACTGTGACAGAATGAAACTACGGTCAGTGCAGATGAAGACAGCATCGCTTCTGTCTAGGAGCATCAATATCTCCCCCGTCCGAAACTCTCTTTTCTTTTTACGTTCAAATAACACGAACATTTTCCTCTGAGAAACCAGAGGATCAGATTTAATGCACTGCTGAAAACCGTCTGTGTGTCCAAGAATGAATGGACAGGTTTAAAAAAAAAAAAGTGGACTATCCATGCAGCAGAATGTTACTCGGTCTCGAAAAAGAATGAAGTCCTGACACATGCTGACCTGTGAATGTAGCTTTAAAGGGAGCCATTGAGTAAAAAGCACTTTTTACAATGCTTTTTACTAGTTCAAGAACTAGTTTTGAAAATAGCCTTTTTAATTTAATTTGATTGGTTTCTGCAATTGTTTCCTTCTCGGTCTTTTATCTACTTTAATACACTTATATCTTCCATAGACCAGACACAGACCTCCATGTTATGGTTCTGTTAAATAAAACCCTGTCCATCCCTATTGCCCTAAACTATAAACTCCAGGAGTGCCACCTAGCTCTTGCTACCAGCGAGCTCCTACAGCCTTCCAGGTGGGCCTAGCACACCGTGGCTTCTACTATTTATTTAGTGCCTTCCTATGGAAGGCCAGTCACAGGTGTGGGAAGACCAAGACCTTGTCATGCAGAATCTGCCTTTCCTCCAGGCCAGAGCAGAGAGCAGCTTCTAGGACTTGACAAGAGAACGAAGGAGTATCTGTGGAAGTGGTTAATTCCACTCTGGGCTCCGGCTAGACTGTGCCTGGAGGGGTTCCAGGAAGAGAACAATTTTGTGCCTTCTGTTGGAAGACAAAAACTGGATTTAACTATTGGATGTAATCTGAAAAATACGATTCTAGAAAATTCTCAGAAGACTGAGTTTACAAAACACATTGACTTTGGACAAAAGGAGAGAGAGAGAGAGAAGCAAGCATTATTTTTGAAATTACCTTTTTTTTTTTTTTCCTAGAGAAATAATGTGTTGTTCATTATAAATTTAGAAATTTCCGAGAAAGTTCTAAGAATGTATAAAGAAGAAGAAAATAAAAGGCTCCCCCAGTTCCGGGCCCCAGAGGGATTCTCTTGGCATTCCTGGTGCACACATTATTTATAACAATGGATCCTGCTCTACACTGTTCCGTAGCCCACTTCTAACTTAAATGAAACTTCGATGGCACAGTGGTAGATGGGAAGGGGTTTACCGCCTCAGATTGGAGTGATTCATTCCCACGCGAAGAGCAATTTCACGTTTGTTCTGCTTCTTTGCCTGTTTGGTTCAGGAAAGGGCACCACAGACAAAGCAAGAAAGGTTCCCAGAACCGAGGAGGCTTCCCGGACTCACGGTGGGGGTGGCAGTTGGCTGCAGCGCCCCTGCCCCTCGGTCCTTCCCACAGTCCTAAGGGGCCTTGGCGCCTGTGTCCATTCAGGTTCTCTGAGATGTTCTCATAGCTGGAGAATTTTGTAAACTTTGAGTTTGCCCTTGTCCCTTCTTTGTCCTTGGCTATTTCAGAGCCTTTTGGAGAAGAGGTGAGGGAACACGCCTGTTTTGTTCCCTGGTTAGCGGCCAGCACACAGTGCCTGGCAGAGCCCTGACATCCAATAAGTACTCATTAATAAATGGATGGGTGAGTTGCTCAGGAACGATGCCCTTTATTATGGAAATCGTCACACCACGTGGTCGTCTTCTGGAAGCATCAAATAGGCGTTCTATATTTAGGTTCTTGGAATTGAAACATCGATACCACGAGTAAGAATCATCACACTTTAGACGATTAATAGAAGGCACCTACTTGGTGCCTTCCTGCTTGGTCTTTGCTGTGGTCCCATGAGGGAGGTATTACCAACTCCATTCCGGAGCCAAAAGGATGGGCAGGTTCCGCTCCTGGCCCCTTCATCCCAAGGTTCAGGTTTCTTCTACTATTCCTACTGCCTTTCAGATACTCCACTTTCTGTCTGTGAAAGGCACCCCCACATCCTCGTAGGCTAGTTTAAAACAAACTTTCTCAAACTATAGTGTTCTGTAGACTTGACCAGGGCTCAGGTAGCCAACTTTAGATAATCGTTGGGCTGATTTGGAGTCAAGTGGTCTGGAAAGCTCACCCGGAGGAACTAGCTTCGGATGTTTCAAACAGAAGAGGAGGCCATGAGAGGCCATAATGACCCTCACCAGCCTTAGCTTGGCCCAGCTTTATCCCGAAGGAGACCTGGAAAAACAACACAACAGTTAAATTCTCTACCGACGCCCTGAGCTAGGGCTTTACATAAATTATCTTCTTTAATTCTCCTTAGAAGCCACTGTGACAGGCTCTGTTGTTCTCTTTGACCAGAGAACCAGCCTAGAGCTTGACATAAATTGTTTGTTTTTTTAAAGTGAGACTCATTTGAAAAAATGTATTCTTTTGAAAGTACATTTCTGTATTGTACAAAGTTCTCCATGATATAATAGAGTAACACATTGTAGGAAAAGATGCCTTGGGCTAGAGTGATGGCTTAGTGGTTAAGAGCACTGACTGCTCTTCCAGAGGACCCCAGTTCAATTCCCAGCACCCACATGGCAGCTCACAACTGTCTGTAACTCCAATTCCGGGGGATCTGACATCCCCAATGCACATAAAATTAGGTAAATTATTTTTTAAAAAAGAAAAGATGCCTCAAAAGCTAATGGTTATGAGTTAACAGCTGCCACTCCTCTAATTTCAAATATTGAATTCTTATTTCCCCTTTTATTGAAAATAAGTTTTCCCTCCCTCTACTCCTCCAGTTCCTCCTCACCTCCCCCATCCCTCAATCTGGGTCCTCCTCTTTTCTGTCTCTCATTAGAAAACAAACAGGCTTCCAAAGGATAATACTAAAATAAATTAAAACAAAAACTACATGTCAGAATAGGACAAAAAACCAAACAAATAGAAGGAAAAGACCCAAGAAAAGGCTCAAGAAATATATAGATACAGAGACCCACTCATTTGCACAGTAAGGAATGCCATAAAAACTAAACTGGAAGCCATACTATATATACAAAGGAACTGTAGGGTAAAAAAGAGAGAAAAAGAATGTATTAAAGAAAAATATGATAGATTTTTTTTTAAAGGAAAAGCCCTCACACAACATTATGAAAGGAGGAACCTCCTGAGATGCTGTTCATTTTCTGTTTGCCATCTAGAGCTGTGTGCGCAGCCTACCTTTAAGAGTGTGTTGTCTCCTGGTGAGACTCCCTTAGAGAAAACTAAAATTTCACTTGCTAGTGGTTATCAGTTGACATTGCTTCTGGGTTAGGGGTGGGGGGCATGTGTCCACTTCTTTCAGTTCTAGGGTCCGATCTAGTGCAGACCCGTGCAGGTCCTGTGCATGCTGTTTCTGTCTCTGTGAGTTTTCATGAGCATCAGTCCTGCCAATATCTCTCTGGCTCTTACACTCTTCCATAGAGTTCCCTGAGCCCTGAGGGGAGGGATTTGATGGAGACATCTCATTTAGGCCAGAGTATACCAAGGTCTCTCACTCTATTTCCCATCTGCTGCAAGAGGAAGCTTCTCTGATGGTAGTGAATCGATCCGTGAGTATAGCAGAATATCATTAGGGATCATTTTATTGCTTTCTTTTTTTTTTTTTTCCAGAATAGCAATGTTTGGTTTTTCCCTAGGGCCCTGGCCTTTCTCTTCCTTCAGGTTCAGTGTGTTGAGGTCTTTGATCTACTTGGAGTTGAGTTTTGTGCAAGGTGATGAGTATGGGTCTATTTGAAGTTTTCTACATGCAGACATCCAGTTTGACCAGCACTATTTGTTGAAAATGCTGTCTGTTTCCCAGTGTATATTTATGGCTTCTTTATCAGCAATCAGGTATCCATAGGTGTGTGTATTTATGTCTGGGTCTTCAATTCAATTCAATTTAGTTCAATTCAGTTCAATTCAAATCGATTCCATCCATCAGTGTGTCTGCCTTTGTGCCAATACCATGCTGTTCTTATTACTATAGCTTATGGCTGTAGTACAACTTGACATCGGTGATGGTGATACCGCCAGCAGTTCTTTTATCATTTAAGATTGTTCTAGCTATCCTGGGTTTTTTGCCTTTCCATATGAGCCTGAAAATTGTCCTTTTAAGAACTGTGAAGAATTGTGTTGGAATTTTGATGGAGTTTACATCGAATCTTGAAATTGAAAGTTGCTTTTAGTAGGATGGTAATTTTTGATTATATTAACCCTACTGATCCACGAGCATGGGAGATCTTTGCATCTTCTGATATCTTCTTCAATGTCTTAAAGTTTTTATCTTACAAGTCTTTCGCTTTCTTGGTTAGAGTCACCCCAAGATATTTTATGTCACTTGAGGCTATTTTGAAAGGTGTTGTTTTCCTGATTTCTTTCTCAGTTTATTTGTCATTTGTATGTAGGAGGCTACTGATTTTTGAGAGTTAGTTTTCGTATCCAGCTACTTTGTTGAAAGTGTTTATCGGCTGTAGGAGTTCCCTGGTAGAATTATTAGGGTCACTTATATATACTATTGTATCATCTATAAATAAAGATAAATGACTTCTTCCTTTCCAATTTGTATCCCATTGAATTTCCTTCAGTTGTCTTATTCCTCTAGCTAAGACTTTAAGTACTAAATTGAATAGATATGGAGAGAGTGGACAACCTTGTCTTGCTCCTGTTTTAGTGGAATTGCTTTGAATTTCTCTCCATTTAAGTTGTCAGCTCTGGGCTTGCTGTAAACTGCCTTTATTATGTTGTGGCTGTCCCTTGTATCCCTAATCTCTCCAGTACTTTTATCAGGAAAGGGTGTTGGATTTTGCCAAAGGCCCTTTCTGCACTTAATTAAGTGATGATATGGTTTTTGTCTTTCAAAAGATTACATTTATCAATTTGCACATGTCGAATCATCCCTGCATCTCTTGGATCATGGTGGATAATCTTACTGATGTGTTCTTGTATTCAATTTGCAAATGTTTTATTGAGAATTTTTGCATCTGTGTTCCTAAGAGAAATTGATAAATAATTCTCTTTCTTTGTTGGGTCTTTATGTGGTTTGAGTATAAGGGTAACTGTGGCCTTGTAAAATGAAGACCAGAGTCTTCTCTGTTTTCTGGCTGCAGAAGCTACAAGGGCCCAAGGACCCTTCATTTGCACTAAGATAAACAAATGGCCTGTTTATGTGGAGATTTTAAGGGGCCACATTGTTTTTAGCACAGAGGTATGAACTGATACCTACAGGAAGCAAATTTTTACAGAGTGAAGCAAGCTGCAAAGCATTAGGGAGCACCCTTCCCCCATACAGCACAGAAAGCTCGTGCACAGGAGCGTCATTCCACAAAGACAGAATATATAACTATAAAATATCTAATTCAAATATTCCCCCTTTGGTGTCTCCATTGAGAAGTCAGATGCTATTACAATAGGTCTGCTTTTATATGTTACTTGTTTTTTTTTTCTTGAAGCTTTTAATATTTTCTTTGTTATGTATGTTTAATGTTTTGATTTTTATGTACTGAGGGGAATTTCTGCTCTGGTCTAGTGTATCTGGTGTTCTGTATGCTTGTACCTTGATAGGTATCTCCTTCTTTAGGTTGACAAAATTTTTCTCCTATGATTTTGATGAAGATATTTTCTATGCCTTAGGTCTGGGTTTCTTCTCCTTCCTCTATTGCTAGTATTCTTAGATTTGGTTTTTCCACAGTGTTCCAGATTTCCTGGATGCTTTGTGACAGGATGTTTTTAGATTTAACATTTTCTTCTATTGTATCTTCAATGCCCGAGACTCTCTCTTCTATCTCTCGTATTCTGTTGGTGAGGCTTGCCTCGGAGGATCCTGTTTGAGTTCCTAAACTTTTCATTTCCAGATTTCCCTATGCTTGGCTTTCCTTTATTGATTCAGCTTCCACTTTAAGGTTTCAAACTGTTTTATTCATTTCCTTCCACCGTTTGCTTGTGTTTTCCTAGATTTCTTCGAGTGATTTATTAACCTCCTCTTTGAGGACCTCTAACATATTCATAAAGGCTATTTTAAAGTCTTTGTCTTGTGCTTCAGCCACGTATTAATTCTCAGTACCTAGTGGAGACATGTTGTTCTGGCTGTTGTTGATTGTGTTTTTACTCTGGTGTCTAGGCATCTGAGTTTGCTAATATCTGGTCTTTGTTGGGTGGATGTTTTGTTCCTTGGTTTCTGTTGCCCTCTCTGGTTCTTAGGAGAGTGTGGTGGCTGTGTGTTGCCTAGGAGCAAATTCTTCTGGGATCTTGAGAATGTGGCCAATGAGGTTTCTGGGTAAAATGTGTTTCTAGGTATTGGGAGGTGACACTTAGGAATGGGGATAGGCTGGGGAGGAAAGAGGAAAGCAGCGTAAAAACACAGGAGGGAGGAAAACAGGGTGTTCCACCAAGATCTGCTTAGTCACTTGGGAGTGGGGGCAAGGGGTGAGGGGAGGTCACAACAGGTTATCTGCTGTAGAGCTGGAGATGAGACTGGGGAATTAGATTTGCAGGAAAAGCGGAGAGTGAAGATCTACCTACCAGCTTTGCTGGCCTACTTGCTTCTCTGGCAGGCCTGGCTGGTGGGTTCCCAGAGAATGACTATAAGGGTTATTGGTAGGATACACCAATGGGTGAGGGAGAAGGAAGGTCAGGGAGGAGGAGCTTTGAGATCCACTGAAGATGGAGGTAGGGAGAGGGGTGAGGCCGCGGCAGGTGGTTTGCCACGGAGCTGGGGATGAGACTGGGGGACTGGATTTGGAGAGGAAGGAGAGGTGAAGATCTGCAGTTAGCCTACCTGATTTCCTGGCCTGAGTCACAAATTATCTTCTTTAATTCTTCTTGCCAATATGATAGGTCCTGTCATTAATTCCATTTGACCAGGGAATCAAAGTTCATATAAGTATACCTGGCTTATCTACCATCAGGTAGAACTGATAGCAGAATTAAACAATTAAATCTTAGTGCCACCAGGTTGAAAACCCAGCTCTTATTATTTTTACAAAGCAGATAGAAGGTGGTGCTACCAATCCTATAAAATAGTGCTTCAGATTTTGACTTCCACATCTAGGTCCTTCCTCCTGTGCAGATCGCTCTTGACCACCTTGGAATTAGAAAGCAAAACTGCACAGTGAAGCAGATGAGATTCACGTCCTTCCTCCAGTCTACTCCTAGAATCAGTACTGTAGGCAGGAACCTGAATCTTGGGACCCACTGAAGTTTCCTGGTCCCTGTCTTCCAAGGCAAAGAACAGGATGGCCCAGGGACACACAGTTAGAAATAGAAAAAGAAGTTCAATTTGTTTACAGTTTTTAAGATTAAAATATAATCACATAATCCCCCTCCCTCTCTCTAATTTCTCCATGTCCCCACCCATTACTGTTTCCTCTCATATTCATGGCTTCATTTTCTTTAATTATTATTTGTTACTCACACACTATACATACATAAGTAATGTATGTGTGTGTGTGTGTGTGTGTGTGTGTAAAAATACACAACCTGCTTAGTCCATTTGGTGTTGCCTGTACGAGTATATTTTCAGGGCTGCTCACTTGATATAATCGATTAGGGTGTTCGTTTCTGGGGAAGACTAATTCTCCCTTTCTCAGCAGGCCTGTAGCTTTTCATTTAGGAGTAGGAGCCTGTGAGTTTCCCCTTTGCACATTAACAAGGCTGTTAGTGATATTGCTCAAGTCTTAGCTGAGCAGCCATATTGTTGCGGTTTCGTGCCTGCAGTCTCCCTGTCACCCGGAGGAGGCACAGTTTCGTAGCATACATCCTTGTCTGACTCTTACACCCTCTCTGCCTTATCTTCCACGGTGCTCCTGATCCTTAGGTGTGTGCCTTGTGCTGTAGATGTACCAACCAGGCTGGATACCCAGGATCAGTTGCTCCCTGCATTTCAACCAGTTGTGATTTTTTTTTTTTTTAATCTCCAAAAACACAGTTTATTAAGAAAGGAAAAATACTCCCAAGAATGAGAGTGGGCTAGTGAGCTGAAGGAAAAGCACGGGATTCATGGCTCTCCCCAGGTCATTCACACAGCACCCACGTCTCCCACATAGGTGGGCTTTTCTGGAGCAACTTGCTTTTTATATGTAGCTCAGGTAGGAAAGAGCGTTTCAGTGTTCTTCTGTCTACGGAGTTCTTTGTTCATGTGTCAGTCATGAAGCTTTTTCCAGCCTTTTTCTCTCCTGCCTAAGAGGGCCACAGGACTCTCTCCACATTGGTTTGAGCAGATGCTTTAGATTTTCTGTAGTAGTAGGTGGCTGGAATCCCTGCATCACAAGGAGTCTAGTTTGGAGCTGTCGTTTATCCTAGAAGACACACATTTTATGAGGTGTAGCATTTAAGCGAGAGTGACACAATGCTGCTCACTGGTGGCCTCAAGGGTGAGACTCAGGAGAGCCATGGCCACACCAAAAACACAAAACCAAAACAAAACAACACACTGGTGGTTATATGTTGCCAGGTGGTGGCGGCACGTGCCTTTAATCCAACACTTGGAAGACAGAGGCAGGAGGATCTCTGTGAGTTCAAGGCCAGCCTGGTCTACAGAGTGAGTTCTAGGACAGCCAAAGTCACAACAGAGAAACCTCGTCTCAAAAACAAACAACAAAACAAAACAAAACAAAAAGAATGTGGCAAGAATAAGAAAAATTTGAGGAGGCATCTGATGATTTCCAACCACTTTGCTAACAGGCTATACTTTGTGCTGTGTGTTTAAGGTCATGTGGAGAGTCAGCATTTAGCCTTTCTTGTTTTTGCTAAGGTCAGTTGGTTCTCTTGAGGGATTGCCCATGGAGGTTTAGGAAGAGCCCCTGGGCTGGTCTAGTCTTCCTTCTTCAGTTGTGCCATTTGCTGGGATGGGATGAGAAGCCTTGCTGACCATGTGACCTCTCTTGGAGGCACTGAAGATATTTCCCTCAGTGTTGACACTCCTCTTTGAAGAACGCACTCGGAGATCTCCATGACCTCTTTGACCAAGAGAACAGGTGATAAACTGCAGCCACAGAATGCTTTGAGAAATGTCCCATCTTCCCCTGGGACCTGGATGACCTGGGGGCACGGGCCACAGTATTGGCTGTTCTTCTCATTGCCTCTGTCCTTTCTTTGAGCACACTCACTGAACACCCAGAATGTCAGGGACATCAGTATTAAAGAACAAACTATGCCTTAAAATCTAGCTGTTGTATAAACTTAGATAAAGCTTGTCACAGAAGTTCTTAAATGAAACTTTCTTAAGACTCAATTTTTAAATCAGAAGCCTGATAGCCTCAGTAGAAATTATAAGCAATTAGTTTGATAAAATATAAAATCTTTGTTCTGTAAAGCCTGTTAATTACTGCAGGAGAGCTGGAAGCACAGTCATGCTTCTAATCTTTAGATTCTAGGACTGGCAGAGCCTTAAGGACATGCTCCAACTGTCTGCGAACAGGAGGCTGTGCCCTGGAGTAAGTAAGGGTCACTGTGCCCTGAGCCCCAGATAATTTCCCTCGGGCAACAGGGATTTCTTTAGACCATGTGTAGAGTTAAGGTTGGGGCAATGATCAACCGAATAACATCTTACTTACATATCCCTTTTGTTTATTGGGATTATATTTTCTACATCCCCAATATGAAATGTTCTTTGACAAACATATATCTATGTATCATAGACCTTACATTTAACATTAGGAATATTTCTGAAAAAGAAATCCGTGTCAATTAGTCCAATAAGGATTTTTTAAAAAATTATTTTAATTGTGAATGTGTGTGTGTGTGTGTGTGTGTGTGTGTGTGTGTGTGTGTGTGTATTATGTCAGCCTGCTTGTATATACACCACATGGGTGTAGATGTCTGTGGAGGTCAGAAGAGGGTGTCAGATCCTTGAAACTGGAGTTACAAGCAGTTGTGAGCTGTCAGATGTGGGTGCTAGGCACTAAACCTGGGTCCTCTGCAAGAGTAGCAAGTACTTTTAACCACTGAGCCATTTCTATACCCCTTATTAAGAATTTAAAACGTTATTTATTTTTATTTTATTTGCCTGCTTATATGTCTGTGCATCACTTAAATGTCTGGTGCTTGTGGAGGATAGAAGAGAGCATCAGACCATTTGCAGTTACAGATCTTTGTGAGCTACCATGTGGGTGCTGGGAAGCAATCCAGGGTCCTCTGAAAGAGCAGCCAGTACACTTAACCATTGAGCCATCTCTCCAGCTCCCTAATAATATGCATTACTCAGAGGTGTTGTATTGAACACAAACCACTTTAATGTCTTATTTCTATTATTCGTTTTTTAAACCAATAATTATTGAAAATGAAATAGAATTAAGAATTTTTTAAGACTTGTTTTGTAAGGAAATCATTATGAAAATCTAAATATATTATACTTATTAACCGAGATACTCAGACTTTCTTAAAACCTATTAAAATGCTATCTGTAGGTCAGTTAAGTGTTTCATTATAACCTTAAAGTGTTATTTGTTTATATAAAACAACATTTATTGAAGTGAACATTAAAAAGTTGAACTTTTAAACAAAATCCAGAATATTTGAAAATGGATTACTGACCATATGTTTGACGATATTAAGACATTATTGTGCTGAGCTTGGTGGTGGAGGCTTGTAATTCCAGCTACTTGGGAGACTGAGGCAGGAGGATTGCCTGAGCTACAAACTGAGTGCCAGCTGAGGCAACTTACAGAGACCTTATCTCAAAACAGAAAGCATAAATAAAGGGTGGTGGTGGGGCATATAACTCAGTTGTACAGGGCTGCGCTGGCACGCCCAAGGTCCCAAATTCAGTCCTCATTACCAAACAGAAAAAGAAAAAAGAAAAATGTAAGTGTTCCAAATATTGTACATTTGAGAAAAGGGATTTTGTAATATAGTGTTTGCTTTTATCCATTTTCTGTTGCTGTAACAGGATGCCTTAGACTAGATAATTCATAAAGGAGAGCTGGTTTATACCTCTGGAGGAGGCTGCAAGGTTCTGAGTTTTTTTTTTTTTTAGAGAGGACTAGGTACTTGTTCACCCCATAGTGGAGAGGAGAGGGAGGCCAAGAGGGCACAGCCTCAGTTCAGAACAAGCAAAACAGCTAAGACTCAGGACAACCCAGTCTGGTATACTCCCATCCTTCAAGACTGAAGACTCACATACTGCCAAGAGAACTGACCCAGTTCTACGAGGATGGATTGCTTCCTCTTAATATTCTAACCACTTCAAAAGGCCTCATTTCCTAAAACCACCACAGTGGCATCAAATTTCAACAGAAGAAGCTGGAGAGATGCCTCAGTGGTTAGGAGCACTGGCTGCTCTTTCAGAGGACCAGGGTTCTATTCCCAGCAGATCATGGCAGATCATCTCAGTAAGAGAGCGTCTAAGCTTGGCTCGTGGATGTGTCTATGAGGGATTATCTTATTATAATAAGTTTAGATTGGAAGGCCTGCCCACTGTGAGTGTCACTATTCCCTTGGCAGAGATCCTGAACTGTGTGAGAATAGAGAGCAGCAGCTGAGCACTAGCACTCGCCTACACATTGCTCTCTCTGCTCGTGACTGTGGGTATGATGGGACCAGCTGCTTCAGGTCCTTGCCTTGACTTCCCTGCAGTGTGGACTGTAATCTGGAACTGTGAGCTAAATAAATCCTTCTCCTTTCAGTTATTGTCATCACATCCACAGGAAATGGAAGTGAGGTCAGCACAGAGGGGTTTACTAAAACTACCCTCTCTAGTTTTTATGCATGTTTGACTATTTCTATAACAAAAGAGTAGAAAAGAAAAACAGTCTAGTGTCTTCTATCTATCCCTAGGTCTTTTGTGTTCAGGGAGTGGATTTAATACGCTTAACTAAAGCATGTGAGGTAATAAGATTACTGAATTATTGTGACATAAAGTGCTGTGCTTTTAACATGGATCTTCAATGCCACAGTCCAAAGATGCACATGTGTGGCCTTCCTACTCGCAATCCAATATAAGGGAGACTCTTGTCACCAGCTTATTCCCCAACTCACTACCCAGGTGTAGAGGTAGTCCTGATCCCCGGCTCCTGGTGCATTTCTGGTAATTAGTCTTAGATGCCATAACATTGCACAATGCTTAAAAATGTGTTCGGTTGCATCGATCCCTAGATTTCATTACTTTTCTGTGAGCTGACAGGGCGTATCGAATCCATCCTCTTAAATACAGGGACTAATAGGTGTTCCAAGAGGTTAATTGGATTTAGTTAGCTAATTTCTTCTTGTAGCTGTGTGTCCTTACAAACAGGCAGCCCGCACTGAGCAACAGTGGCATGTCTGATGCGGTGCTGGATTCAGTGCTCCAGAGATAGCTAAAAGGGCACCAGAGTCTGAGGAGTTCTCAATGGGGGATGGCATGTAGCCAGACAGTTTGCTAGTGGGCAGGAGACTCCTGGTTGGCCATTCAAATGAGCAGTAGTTTCTTGTCCTCTTCCAATTAATGGCAGAATCCGAATCCAAGCCCAGGCACCAGCCCGTCTCTGTCCAATGCTACCCAATTTTCCTGTAGCAATTCTGCTGCTTCTTTTTTTTGATTTTTAGATTCTAGTTTTCTTTGTTCCTTAATTTTTCTGTAGGATTTTTCATAGAGCTTTATGTGGTTCTGTAATATTGCATAGAAGGAGGCCTATTTCCCTGTTGGGAGCTGGGGGCATGGGACAGATTGGACAGGAAGTGGGTGGATGCTAGCTAGCCTGGGTCCCTGCTGAGATGCAGCCTGGGGGCACATCCACTCCTCATCTCTGCAGGTCAGCTGGCTTGTCACATGTCTGTCAGCATGCAGAACCCCTGTTTACCTGTTCACACAGCCATTACTCACCTCTTCCCACGTACCCCCACACTTGCACACAAAGCCTGAGAGTAGCTCACTTTTTTTTTTTTTTAAGAACCATGCTCATTCCCCCATGCTCATTCTAAAATGTCAAGTGCTTCAGTTTTGAGAAGGAAAAAAAAAAAAAAAGAAAGAAAGAAAGAAAGAAAACTGAAAAAACCATGACTCATGACAGGCCAACAAACAGATCTGAAGGTATGCTGGGTGAGTCACTCTGAGACCGTAGCGGTGAGGGCCAGCAATGGAGAGACCGTCATGAGACCAGCCAGTAAAATTCCACTACTCTCTGGAGCAGAGTGGGAGGCAATTCAAAAAGTCTGGGATTTTTCCAGTCCTAATTTCATGTAGGACTCTGGGTGCTCTTAAGTGTGTTGATTTACCCAGGAAATCAGCAAGAATGATTATTAATAACAACCCCCCCTCCCATTATCTTTCTTTGCCCAGTACCATGTTGAACCAGCTCTGTTTGCCTCTGCACACTAGCGAGGCTGCTGAATTGTCTTGAAGGGTATTGCGTTGCTAAGCAACAGCGCTGGCAGCATCCGTCATGCCCAGCGATGTCAGCCCCTGAGCGTGGCCAGCAGAGCACATTGGGACCCCTCCCCCACATCCTCCCTCAACCTCCCCACCCCCTATGAAAATGTTAATTTGCATCTTGGGGTCAGGAGCTGTGCCAGGTGATCCTGTGTATAAACGCCTCAGTGCAGTGCATGAAGTACAAATACTGTTTTTAGTTGCAAGAGAGAACGTATGACGTCGTTGCAGATACAGACCCATTTGTGAATGCACTTCATATTAGCCTTGTGTAGGTGCAATTTAGAAGTCGGTGTGTCAAATACATCCTTGTATCTTCTTTTATTCATTTTTTTCCTGTCTGCCCACACAGCATCTTATTCACCCCCTGTTCTCCCTCCCTCCCTCTTTGTGCTGTGGTCTCCTGGCGATGGACTTATTGTTTGGTTATAGGGACTGTGGACAAGAGGAAGTCTATTTCTAGAGGTGAGAGGGTCCCCTGGTTATGGTTGGAAGCCACTCTTTACAAGGCTTTTCAATGAGGTGCTTTGCTCCAGAAATGCTTATTTTGGGGTGTGGGTCTCCATCAGGGCTCAGTCTATGCCTTTTACTTTCTGTGAATAGGCAGCAGTCTCAGCAAGCTGGGAAAGGGCCAGAGGCAGCAATGTGGCTGACGGGAAGGAATCGGCTTTAGAAGAGACCCAAATCCTTCCTCCTCTCCCAGCCCACTCTGGCATTTCTACAAGTTGCTGCATTCTGTGACTTTTCTGGGGTGACACAAACAAACGTCTGTTCACCAGTGGCAGACTAAAGAAAAGAGTCCACCCAAGGCCAGCTTCCTGAACCAATGAGTTTATTGGGGTTACTTATGGGAGAGGGTGTTGCTCAGAGGCAGCTCGAGTTCCTAGGTGAGGTCTCCTCTTCCCAAGTGTGTCAAGTTGATAGCCGAGATCAGCCATCATGAGTATTTAAGATGTCAGTTGGCTCAGGAAGTCTAACTCCTCCACACTCCGCAGTGGTAACTGGAGTCCATACAAGTGGTAAGAGGACTGGGTTACAAGCACTTCTTCAGACTCCTGGCCCAGAGGCCTTTCTTCCTGACCCATTATGACATCTGTTGCCCACCACCTTCCTCCCTCCTTCCCTTCCTTCTTTTGTTTTAAGGAAATAGGTTTTTGTTTTGTTTTGATTTTGGTTCACAGTTCCACAGAAGGACATCATGGTAATGCCTGGTAGCAAAAGCCTTGGGAGTCTGGAAGCAGAGAGATCACACTTCATCTCCACAAAGTAGGGAGAGAGAGAGAGAGAGAGAGAGATATTGAGATTGTCTTCTTTCTTAAAATTATGTCTTGATACTGAGTCCTTCAGTAGACTGTCTCTCCTGAATTAGCTGGCAAGGCTGGAGGACTGTGGGATTTTGCTGGTGTCTAAGACCAGGCACTTGACCGTGGCCTGGCCAGGCTGACGTGTGCCTTAGGCCTCAAGAGCCTTTGACAGCTCTCTGATGATTTGCCACCACTGCACGAGCTGTTAGGGAGAGCTGCTTCTAATTCCCAGCTGAGACAGAGCTGTCAAATGGGAAACGAAAGGATGCCTTATTTGAAGGAAACGTTCTTTTTTGGGGGGTTTTAAACCACAATTGCTGGAGATGGTCGGTGTCAGCACAATCTTACCATTCACTCGTAGAGGAGGCCTTCCCTTCAAAGGAAAGCTACGGTGTTTCTGGGCTGGTGTTGCCAGTAAAGGAAGAGCAGCCCTTGTCTTAGAGGCTTAGACCATTTTCTGTTGTTATGACTAAATACTTGAGGCTAGAGAATTTATAAAGAAAGGGCACAAGGAAGGTCAGAATCAGGTGGCTGTAACTGTTAGCATCTGGTGAAGCTGTATAACATGCAGATGATGTCACACAGTGGGAATGTGTACAGTAGTGAGCAGATGTGGGGAAGGAGAGACAAAGGGGCTGACCACTTTATAACAACCCATTCCAGAGAAAGAGTCCTTTTCTGCAAGGACTACTAATCTTGCCCAGATGTAGTACACATCTGTCATTCCAGCAGAGGATGACACATAAAGGAGATTCAGGAGTTCAAGGCCAGTCTGGGCTACTGGAGACCCTGCCTCAGTAAAACAAACAAATGACAACAAACGAACTAGAAATCTTGCTGGACAGTGGTGGTGCATGCCTTTAATCCCAGCACTCAGGAGGCAGAGGCAGGTGGATCTCTGTGAGTTCAAGGCTGGCCTGGTCTACAGAGTGAGTTCCAGGATAGCCAGAGTTACAACAGAGAAACCCTGTCTCGGAAAAACAAAATAATCTTGATATAAAGGCATCAACCTCTTGCAAAGGCCCATGGTCCCACCTGCTGTTGCACCAGCCACCAGACTGCAACATTAGTCTTGGCTGGATCAAACTATGTCAAAGCTAGAGTTCCTGTCATCTGCAGCCTGAGGCAGCCATGTCCCAAGGTCCAGTTGCTGACACCATCTTCCTGTTTAGCAGCCTAAGAGGAGAACAGGGTATCAGTCTAGGTTTTCTCTGGGTCAGAGTCAGTAAAGAGGACTAAAGGGCAAAGTGAATTCAAATTAGAGAGCACACGGGAAAGACTCCAGCAGGAGGGGATGGAAAGGGACACACTGATAGTCAAGAAGAGAGCAATGAGACACTCTAAGATCAGTCTGTGAATCCTCTTTTTGAACTGAAAAGTCTCCCAGAGCACTGAACCATGAAGAGGAGGGAAGGATATCCCTATGGATAAAGCGAGGCATGAGCGAGAGATGACTTACAGCCAGCGATCAGTGACCAAATATATCTAGAATAGTGATCAGGGAAGTAGGCCAGACTTGCTGGGCTTCAGTCCTGGCTTTATCAATTAGCTGTGTGCATTTGAACAAGTCCTGTAACCTCTTGAAGCCTCAGTTGCTTATCAGAAAAAAATGGGGACAAAATATATGCCCAAAGGGTTGCTTTAGAAAGAAATCTCTAAAATGTGTGATCTATGCAACAGCCTTGGTGCAGAGCCCAGCACTTCAGACTGTGCCATGGCTGACATCATCTCGTTGCTATGGTCTGAGCATCTCTGGGGAAGGGAAATTGCCTGCTGATGCCTCTTCTCTAGCCACATGTTAGAAATGATAGCAGATCCTGAGAAACCCTACACAAAGATGTGAAAGCCTTTCGAAGAACTATTCTCATTTATGTGTATGTGTGTGTGGCTGGGTAAGCTTATGTGCATCCCATGCATGAACGTGCCTGCAGAGGTCAGAGGGCATCCCTTGTCTTGGAACTTGAGTTGTTGGCAGTGATGAGTCCCCTGATGTGGATGCTAGGAACTGAATCCAGGTCTCTGGAAGAGCAGCAGGTGTTCTTAACCACTGAGCCATCTCTCCAGCCCAGGAAAGCCTTTTTATTCATCCATAGAGAAGTAAGTGATCGGCATAAACTACAATCAGTGATAAGAATTTCTCTATCAGAAAGGTGTGACTTTGAAGGAAGTTCATATGGGAGCCAAGGTCAGAGAAGAAGGTGGGCATGGCTCTTCTAGACCCTCCCTCTCAGCACACCTCAGCCAGTGACACCTGGCAGCCGAGGTCCCATCCCTGCTCAGAGCACCCCCAGACCTGGCAGAGGTGAACAGCTGTTCAGAAAGATGAGCAAGGACTCCAGACAGAGATGCCAACCTCACGGTCCCCAGAGATGGGTCCTGAGAGCCGTGGAGTGGATGTCCGTTAGGGAGGTGAGCACATGGACTGCTGTACTCCGGCGACTTTCAACAGACAAATGCAGAGAGAGAAAAGAAATCCTTCTACACCATCCTCTCCTGACTTAGGGTGACCAAGAAAAGTGCTTCCTCTTTCCCTCTCTGCTTCTCCTTTTCCTTACAACTGGCATCTGTAGTCTGCAGAATCAGTGCCAGGCAGAATCTTCATGCGTAAGTGGGAACGGAGAAGGATGGCAGGGCATGTTGCGGACTACATAATTAATAGCACGTTTGTTGAAAGATGTCTTGGTGTTCTAGATTGTCACAGCCTTTTGGGAAAGAGCTGAGAGCATAAAAAGTAAAGTCTCTAAGGATCAAATGATGTCTTAGTTAGGGCTTCTATTGCTGTGAAGAGACACCGTGACCATAGCAACTCTTATAAAGAAAAGCATTGAATTGGCGCTGGCTTATAATTCAGAGGGTTAGTCTATTATCATCACGGATGGAAGCATGGCAGAATACAGACAGACATGTTGCAGGAGAGGCAGCTGAAAGTTCTACATCCAGATCAGCAGGCAGCAGGAAGAGAGAGACTCTGGTCCTGGCTTGAGCATTTGCAACCTCCAAGTCTGCTCTCTGACATACTTCCTCCAACAAGGCCACACCTCCTAATATTGCTACTCTCTGGTGACCAAGCATTCAAACACATGAGTCTGTGGGGGCCACTGCTATTCAAACCACCACAGATGACACAGGACAAAATGTCAGCACATCGAGCACCTACTCGTGTGGTGGCATACTCAGGTAAGGTCTCTAGCATGGTTCTGTCAAAAGGACATCTGAGTTTACAAGTTCATCTAGGAAATGTGTGTGGTTTCTAGTTTTTGGTTACAATGAGGAGCGCTTCACTGAACATCCTAGTGCATGAATTCTGGTTTAACACATGAGTGCTGTACGATAAATGTTTCAGAAAAATGGTCAGATCTAGTATGCACAAGCTAAGATGCAGAGGACTAAGTTTTTCAGAGCAGTTGCTCATTTAGAACCCAGAATATGAGCATTCCAGTGGCTCTACATCTACCTCAACATTGTTATCTTTTCCTAGTCTCATATTTTGTATCTAGTAATGGAATTTACAGACCTACGGGGTTTATTTAGTGTGGATTGTGTGTGTGTGGGTGTCAGGCTATCACTGGCTGCTAAACATCTGACTAGGTGACCGCACCCAGGCTCACTCCCATAGTGGCCATTTAAAGGAGGCTCATGGCCTTGCCCCACCCATTCATTTCTTCAGTCATTCAGTGCACATGCCATCATTCTCATAATCTGAAAGCATGACCATAGTGAGCAGTGAGCCGTTGTTCCTAAGGGAAGCAGGGCTAGTTTGTTTGTTTGTTTGCTTGTTTGTTTTTACAAGCCCCTGGGAGCATTTTCATCAAAGCATCGGTGTGATTTTGTTTTTGTGTTTTCTTTTTACTTTGTGGTATCTATTCGTTAACATTAAGCTCACAACTAACAACACTAATGGGCATTTTCTTCCTAAGTCATATCCCCCTGCACTTAGAAGCTCGTGATACTAGACAGCCCTTCAGCGATTTAAACAGAAATCACTAACAACAAAGAGAAAGGTGGGCTGAACGTGTAGCCTACAGATAGAAGGCTTCCTTCATGTGTGCCTGGAATTGGGTTCAGTTCATAGCAACGCACACGCACGCGTGTGCACGGGCACACACACACACGTATTTCCTTGTTTGACTTCAGCTAGAAAAGGGCTGGTAGGCAAATCATTTTTTTCTCCTACTTTTGTGATTACACACATGCTTACACCTGCAGAGAAAGCACCCTGAGAATTGATTTTGGGCTTTTAAGTAAACTGGTAAGTAGGAAGACTCAAGTATTTGGAATTGGCGAGTAGTGAAGATTGCCTGTATCTTAAGTGTCTCTTTGCTAAAGTGCTCAGGGAGCTGTGCACAGAGCAGTCAAACATATGTGCCCTTGGCTCTCAGATTGCCTGGAGACCAGGACAGAGCCAGAAACAAACCAACAACTTGCTTTGCAAACAAATAAATCCATCATTACAGACTGTGCCCAGGGCCCTAAGGGCACTGGTAGGGTTTAGTGTCGTGAGTGGTAGAGAACTGGGTAGTTGGAAATGAACTCTATGAAATGTAAGGGCTAGGAGGAGCTAGCTGTTGACAAGAAGGGCCAGGAGGAGTTACAGGACCTGCGTCTGCAATGGCCTTGTGATGGGAATGCTCACACGCTCACTCTGCTCAGATTCTACATTCTAATTCTCCTGCTTACTAAAAACACACTTCCTGCTGAATGCGTTTCTCAGACAGCTGCTCAGCGTAGTTCCTCTTTTAAGCTGTCAATCAAGTTTTCCCCATCATCCTATTAAAATGCGAATAACTCCACCCTTCCATGCCTACTTCATTTCTGCGTCAACTTCCCCATTGTACCGTCTTTCTCTAACGTTCCATGTTTTGTTCTGATTTACATATATACGTATCTTTTATATAAACTAAAAAAATAACCCCCTACGGTTGGTCCTCTGCACCCATGGGTTCCGAATCCCCAGATTTAGTCAACAATGATTTAAAAACACTTGGGGAAAATTATATATCTGTACACAACATGTACAGATGTGCCTTTTGTGGTGGTTCCCTGTTTAATGTAACAGCTCTTTACATAGCATTTAGGTTGCTAGACACATTATAATGAATACGAGTGGGTTATGTACAAATACCATGCCATTTTCTACAGGGAAGTTGAGCACCTGCAGACTTTGGTGTCCAAAGAGAGTTCTGGAAGGAATTCCCAGGGGTGACAAGGGACAACTGGGTATTGTTTAGTATTTGTTTCTTCTTGCTAAACTAACAGTCTGAGTGTTTTGTTTTTTTTTTTTGTCACCATTGTTTCCGTGTCTCCCCGGACACTGCTACCACATGCTTTACTGTCAGTGTCCTCAATTTCCAGTAACTTTTGAACAAGCCTCTCCCTTTTCATTTATTGTACTCTGCAGGTAGCTGGTCCTGACTGCCAGGGACGCAGTGGACACTCGATAAGCAACTCACCGAATGAATGTCGAAGGTGGTGATTTGCAAAACAGATGCAAGCTGATGTCTGTCCAACTGAGTGGAAGGAGCATGGTGGCTCATTCTTTAAATTATCACTCTCTGTTTGTTTGTTTATTGTTTTCAGGTGTAGCATCCTTTAGTGATGCTGGATACCTGAGATGGGGGACTCTGGGACAGGAGAGCCAACCAATTTCAAGTCACAGAGTAAAGGAAATTCCTTACACTTATGGATGTTAGAGGGGGCAACGTCTAAGCTTCGAGGGAAGGGTGTTTGAGTTGAGCAGATTGATGAAGGTGCTACATAGGGAGGACATGAGCTACACAGGAGGGACGTCTGTGATCGGTGATTCTTGCCTTTCTGCTTATACACAAAGAAGAAAGGACTTCATGGGACAAGGGTTAGAGGAGGTGAGCTATGGCTGTTGACTTCAGATCTGGCTGCTTTCTGCTGAAGTTGGGGTATTGTTGGGGCTAAGGTTAAGATGTCCTCCCCCCCCCCCAGTTCCTGCCTGTTGGCCAGTTGATGACCCTTGAGTTGGGGCTGACGTCTGCACTGTGCAGCAGGAGCATGCTGTCCATGTGAACCTGTGGATACTGGGAAGTGGTCAGGATGAGAGGCCTATGGATGTAGAAATCAAAGTGGTTGTAGAGAGTCACCAAGTACATGTGATATCTATAGAAAGTGGGATGATTTTATTTTATTATTATATCTTAGGCAGGGCCTTGCTGTACAGCCTGGGCTAGCCTCATACTCTCCACCCCCTCCACATCACCGGGAGGAGCAGCTCCTGTGCTGTCTGCCTCCCCTCCAGGATCCTCAATTCAAGGGCTGCTCTTGCCATTGGGCAGCCCCTCCCCCTTTGCCTCTCAGGACTGGCAACATTCTGCTCTGGGTCACCACACTGCTGTGGACTTACCTCCATGTCACCTCTCCCAGGTAGAACTGAGTTTTAAAGTAGCAGGAATGAGGAATACTCCTTCGCAGAGACCTCAGGAGGCCAGGGAGGAACCCGAAGTCCGGCTGGAACGGCAAAGCTTCGCACACAGCTCATAGATACCTTCAAGCCAGTCTACACATCAGACCTGAGCCCAGGTATAGAAATGGAAGATGGTTCAACTTGTGGCTACAGAGTCTAGAAATCTGTGGAATGTTAGGCAAATCCATTTTGACTAATATCTTGTATAAGAAAGAAGAAAACATATGTTAATCAGAGAATGAGTTTTGTTAGACAAAGATGGCAATTCACACGGGACACAGTTTAGAAGCTCTCAGGTATATGCAGTTGGCGTCTGAGGGGAGGGGCTGATGAGTAAACTCGAAATTGTCATCTGTATCCTGCAAACTAGGACCAGACCTTAGTTGCCAGATTTACAAAATCACTATAGACCCACGTAAGACAGCAGCATCTGCAAATACTTGACCTTAGCATTGTCTTTGTGGTTTTACTTGAAAATGACAGGAGAACACCCAGAATTCTTAGAACTTATGAAACTACAAATGTTGAAAAAAGGTATATATCCATACATGTAAGGATATTAGGCAAAATAGGGGAACTGGCTCAGTGGTTGAAGAACTTCCTGTATACGCAAGACGACCTGTGTTAGGATCCCCAGAACCCACATAAAAGCTGGGTGCAATGGTGTGGTCTGTAACTCCAGCACTGTAGGGCAAAGCCTTGCTGGTGCACCAGCCTCCACGTTCGGTGAGAGACCCTGTCTTCAAAATATGGTGCAGGGCGACAAGGGAGACCTGTGAAGTCAACCTGTGACCTCCCCAGGTGCATCCAAGAGCAAGCATACTACACACACACACACACACACACACACACACACTCACAGAGAAAGAGAGAGAGAGAGCACGAGCACGCTAAGGAATTAAACTTCAAAGTTGTAGGTTTGCAATCAGACCTCATCCTGGTGAGGTAAGAATATCAGATATCAAGTGAAAACCAAACAAAGGACAAAACCCTGCGCCCAGTTCAGGAAGCAGAAGGGACGTTGCCCAAGCGATTGCATCTCTGCTTAGAAAAGAGAGGGTGGTTTTAAGCTGCTGTGTGCGATGTGCACCCGTGATGTTGAGCGCGTTCCATGTGCAATTCTCAACCTGTGGGTCATGATCCCTCTGGGAGAGGGTCAAGCAACCCCTTCATAGGAGTCACCTAAGACCATCTGCATATCAGATATTTACATTATGATTCATAACAGTAGGAACATTACAGTTGTAAAGTAGCAACAAAAATAATTTTATGGTTGGAGTCGCCACAACATGAGGAGCTGTGTTGAAGCACCACAGCACCGGGAAGGTTGAGGACCACTGGCGAGGGCAGGTCATGGTTGTTCCCAATGTTCCCCTTCCGTCACTGTGTTTGAGGAAACTGACCAGCTCTTGTCATAGTCTTTCAGCAATAGAGGGTCTGAATGGGACTACGGGGTGAAGGGTGACTTCACCACCGTTTCCTTCAGGGCGCGATTATGATGTCATTCTCCTCACTTCTAACTGTACCTATTGATATGACCATCTCCTGCAGAGCTGTCTGGGAAATGTAGTCCTCAGCCAGATAGCCATGTATCCAACACGATGTTATCCACATTGAGTATCCAATCTAAAGTGTCTCAGAGTTTGGATTTCTTCATAGTTTGGAATATTTGCATAGACTAAAAGAAAATCTAAGAGGTGAGACCGGGGTCTAGATACAAAATAGCGTTATGTTTCATATATACCATATGTACATACCTGAAGGAAATTTTATACAGTATTTTCAATAATGTTGTGTATAAAACAGCAAAGTGGAAATTCTGAGTGTGTGAGGGTCTCAGATTTTTGGATTAGGGATGCTCAGCCTGTGTCCCTGCTGGATAAAAAAGCAGAACTCTGAGGGTAACCAGTAGCCCCTGGAGCCACTCAACCTCACAGAGAAAGCAAGAGTGATCGGTACCTCTCAAAAGGGCACTTTGCCAGGTTCCCTGAGCAGCAGGCCCATTGTCCAAAGCCAAACTCCCCATGGAGCAGAAGGCAATTTAGGAAATGATTCAGGCTCCCTGGCTCACTCATGCCCCGAGCATCCTGGAGAGAAAAGCAGCCTTACACCCATTTGGGGTTTGGGGTTTAGCATATAATAATAACAATGACTTTGGCACTAAGAACTTCCTGAGGGTTAATGAATGACTGGCTTGGATTAATAGCCCAAATCACTGCCGAAACCTATCAACTCTTTCCAGCTTCGTATTAATCTACAGGAAACCTTTTGTACACCCAGCGGTTACTGCTCCAACCTTGCACAATCAAAATGAATGGATATTTCATTGGAACGTGGGGGAAAGAATTTGGTCACTATTGTGTGTGGTCACCTTTCAATTTTTTTTTTCAGGCCCATTTCCTGCACTTTTCTTTTTGTTATTTTTGCTGTAGCAGCAGCAGCAGCAGCAGCAGCAGCAGCAGCAGCAGCAGCAGCAGCAGCAGGCTTTCTAGAATTAGTTTCTCCTGCCGTTTATAAAGCACCTTGTACCACTCTTTCATACTTGGACTTGCCTTTCCAGCTAGAGTGGGACCTCCATAAGGTGGAGACAGCCAGGGGACTCCCAGCTCCACAGAGCCCAGCGACAGCAATCGCTCTATAAACTACATGTTGAGTGGGACTTAACAGACTTCAGGCCAGAGAGATGGCTCCGTGGTTGAGGGTGTGTACTGCTCTTGCAGAGGGCCTGAGTTTGGTTCTTACCATCATCACCAAAGTTCCATGGCTCACAATTTGCTTGTAACTCCAGCTTAGGGGACCTGATGCCTCTGGCCTCTGAGGACCCCTGTACTCATGGGTCCGTGCCACTCCATTATGCACATAATTATAAAACAAAAATCTTAAAAATAGTGAACTTAATAGAACAGTGACAGCATTTTAAATGACCCTTCATCATCATCATCAGTCAAGCAGACTGTTCAAAGCATACCTGGGGAACTTGGTGTGTAGTTGTATTGAAGGTATTGCATTTTTAGCTGATTAAGATCCAACCAGAGTTTCCCCAAAGCCGCTGGAAGCAGAGGGCCGCGGGTGGAGTGAAGCTCCGGGTTAGGCTATCCGATGCTGTCCGAGTGCTGGCCAGGAAGAGAGACCAGGGATGTACTAGGACAAGTAGTCACACCTGGGCCTGTGGGGACCTTTGATCTTCCCTAGCCATGGAGTCAGTGACAAAACAAGCATGCTTCCTTCAGCGAATTCCCTGCTGTCATGTCGGAGTTTATGGATGGTGCAGCTTTTCTCTGCGGTGTCACTCAAACCTCTGCCTTCTTGCCCTGTGCTTGCATGGATGCGTGTGTGTGTGTGTGTGTGTGTGTGCATGTGTGTGTGTGTGTGTGTGTGTGTGCATGTGTGTATGTGTGTGTGTGTGTGTGTGTGTGCTGATCAACATCTGAGTGGACTTGGCAAGCACAAATGCAAAATGTGAGCCCTGAACCAAGCTATCACCAGCACATTTATCATTCTGGTGAGCTGAGCAGTGCTCAGCAGTGGTGCTGGCTGCTAGCAGCTGACAGTGTCACAACAGTCTCTAAGCTGAGACCACAAGACCCCTCCACCCCAATGAGAACAGCAGGTGAGGGTCCGAATAAGGACATTGCTGGTGACAATAGAAGTGTTGGTGGCTCTCTGGGGTGGAGAGTGGGTTGGAGTAGGAAGCCCGCAGACCGAGGGAGGAGGGAATAGGATTGAGGGCTCAGAAAGTGCACGTTTCCTACTGTTGTTTTTATGAGCGCTGATAAGAGGACTCCAGAACCTGTGGGCAGAGCCTTGGAAAGGCCAAGGGGAGTGTAATCAACCAGCAAGAACATTCCAACTCTTGTTTCCCAGGGTTTGTTGGAGGACGTACTGTTGTCTTCTGGCCTTGGAAGTTTATTTTTCTGTTTTCGACCAAGGATGTAAGATGCATTGTGAACTCTCAGGTAATGTGAAGTCCTCATACCTAAGCAGTTACCAACAGACATGTGTTTACGTGTAGACATGTAGGTGAAGTCAAATTCCTCTATTGGAGACAGTAGGGTAGATTGGAATTTCATATACAAGAAAGCGTTGATGGCTGGAGAGATGGCTCAGGTGGCCAAAGTGCCTTCTGTGTAAACATGAGGACCTGAGTTCGGATCCCCAGCTCCCCTGAAGAAACTGGGTATAGAAGTGTGGCGTGCATCCATGGCATGTATCCATGACTCTAGCACTGAAGAGGTGGAAGAGGCAGAGGCAGGCAGAGCTCATTAGCTGGCAGCCAACCTCGCAGAATGAGTGAGCCTCCATTCAGTGAAGAGACTCAGCCTCAAAATATAAGATGGAGACCCATCAAGAGAAGACACCTAATGTCTTCTGGCCCACACATAGCTGCACGCATGCTCCTGTAATACATCCCCATGCATATGTGAATACAACACACACACACACACACACACACACACACACACACACACACAGCAATGAGTAGTTCTACGACAGACAGTGTATTATGGTAAATTCCTTCCTCAGGATATGATAAAAAGGACAAATACTGTAATACTTTGCACCTGGAACAAATATCAAAGGTCCACGCATTAAAGGCTTGTTTCTTTGTTGCTATTGAAAATCACGGAGCCTTTATAGGCAGAGCCTTGGAAGGTCTTAGGTCACTGGGAGCATTACTTTGAAGAGGACTGTGGGGTACCCATCACTTCCTCTCTCTTACTGGTATTGAAGCAGGACATTGTGAAGTGTTCTGTGCAGCCTTCCTTAGGCTTGGATGCCGTTTAGACTTCTAGGAACAGCTTAGGGTTTAAAAGAGGCAGAGGCCAGCTGACAGTGACTAACAGTTGGTGGGAGAGCAGGCTGGCTCCAGCTTATGTTAGAGTTAGTACATGGGATGTACATTGTTAGATGTTAGTCCAGTTCTCCAGGCTTCAAACACATACGGGGTTGCGAAGAAATCTTCCTTTCTCTCTTTTCCTTCATAACCTTTTAGAGCTAGGGGGTTAAAAAAGCTCCAAGTTAAGAATCTGTTTCAGTAGTAGCCAGGCAAAAGAACCAGGAGGCAGAGTTCAGTTACAATTGGCTCCAAACAAACAAGACTTCAGAGCTCAGCTCCAGCGTTGGAAACCGGTTACAGATAATAGGAGGTAAGCATTCTCCACTGCGTGCTCTTTTCATGGTGTACCACCTCACCACACGCTCCAAACCACGGAGCCAACCAACATGGACAGAAACCTTCAGAACTACGAGTCAAACCCCTCCCCTCTTTTCAAGTTGATTGTCTTAGGTACTTTATTACAGCAACAGAGCTGACAGACGTCCTTCCAGTGAGTCTAAGAAAATAGACTCAGGGTGGAAATGATGGCATGTGATTAAGTCTCAGCACTCAGGGACTGGGGCACGAGGATGTGATTATGGAGCCAATTTGAGTTACATAGTGAGAACCATCTTTTAAATTATTTTAAAAGATTTATTATTTTACATGCATGAATATTTGCTTACACGTATGCATGTGTATCACACGTGTGCCTCAGTGGTCAGAAGAGGGCAACAGATCCTCTGGGACTGGAGTTACAGATGGCTGTGAGCTGCTGTGTGGGTGTAAGAGCAACAAGTGCTCTGAGCTGCTGAGCCAACTCTCCAGTCCCATGACCCTCTCTTTAAAGATAAAAAGGAAAGGAACTTCCTTCACTTAGTGATGACTGATCAGATTGCATCCATGACCAGCAGAGTCTGAACCAGGCTTGATCTCTCTGCACTCAGACTGCCCGTGGAATCAAATTTTTTTTCCCTGAAAGTGAAGGAGAAAATGTGCTCAAAGGATGGGCTCTGAGACCAAAGTGACCAACATCTGTGAGAGATGCACTTGTCATTTCTCGCTTTCAGGAAATGCTCCCAGTGAACTTGACCTTCAGGGCCTGAGCCTTGGTGGTAGCTAGCTAGACTCTGGACAGACACTCTGTTATTAATAGGGCACAAGGACATTAATTTCATTTTTTTTTCTATCTCCTCTGTCAAGTCACAACATTTCATACTGCAAAATGGAGATAGAATGCAAAGTGAACCCTGAAAAAATATGGACAAAATTTGATCTCAGTGCCATCGTTAGAAAATTACAGATGGTCCTTGGCTTACAGTGGTTCAGCTCACTGTGCTTGACACTAGGGAACCATTTGAATTTGATCTTTTAAAGCCATGTTAGGGCAGCAATGTGCAGAATTCTCTCTCGTGACGCTAGGCAGGCACAGTGACCGCAGCCCTGGGTGCCTGCTGTTGTTAAGCTCTGATGCTCTATTGCTTGGGGTACCAGATGCATCTTCAGTTTACAGTGTTTAATCTCACATGCATATGTCGGGATGTAACACAACTGTTAAATTAATTACGTTAAATTGAGAAGCACCTGTGGTGCTTCTGGCCATGTGCTTCCTAGTTTTCTACTGGGGAGTTGGAGGGTTGGGTGCACTTCAATACACACACACATACACACACACACACACACCTTAATTTGTTTCCCCATGGTTATACCCCACATTGTTGGAGACTCAGAAGCAGCACCATCTGTAAGAGAAAGATCAAATGTGGCTTAGGCTCCAATGGTGGGGGCATAAATCACAGCTGTACACCTGCTGGATGGCTTGAAGCAAGTCGCAATCGGTCTCTGTTTACTCATTTTATTAGTTTACTGTGCTGTTGTAATAGTCTCCCTCAAACTTGTTGACTTAACACAGCACACATCTACCTTTTCCTTTTTCCCTTTTTTATTCAGTAGTTCATAAGTTCAAATCAATTTTATTGATTCAAAAATCAAGTATTGCCTGAGCTACCGTCTCTCTGAAGGCTCCAGGGCGAACATTTCCTTACCTTACATCAGATGCTTTATTTTTTTAACAATGAAAATGATTTACTTTTATTTGTGTGTGCATGTGTGCGTGTGTATGTGTGCATGTGTGCGTGTGTACCCGAAGAAGCCAGAAGAGGGCATCAGATGCCCTGGAGCTGGAGTTACAGGTGGTTGTGAGCCACCTGGCATTGGCGCTGGGCACTGAACTCAGGCCCTCTGGAGGACCAGCAAGCACTCTTAACCTCAGAGCTGCTCTCCAGTGTTGATGCTTCTTAGTTGGTCTTAGTTGGTCTCTTCTTCCTCGCCCAAGGCCAGAGTCACAGCATCTTGACCCACTGCCTTCTTTCTTGTCAGATCTTCTGTGTGTTATTTAATTTTGATATGTGGTCCAGCTGCTTTTCCCAAACTGATCTCAAGTTCCCGGGCCGAAGAAATCTTCCTGACTCAGTCTCCTAAGAACTTTGAAGTATAGTGTTGCACTACCATGCCTGGCTTGCCTTCTTCTCATAAAAAACATGTGGACGTATTTGGACCTCACATGATCTTCTAGAGTATCTTCATCTCAAGATCTTTGACTAAACCCATCTGCAAGAGACATGGTAGAGAGGGCAATAATTACAGGCTATAGGGGTCAGGGCATAGGTACCTTTTGAGGCCACTATTCTGCCCACCACACTTATCTATGAGGGAGAGTTAGTGATTCCTGTCTTAAAGGACAAAAAAGATCTGAAGAGGTAACTTTTATGAAAATACACACAGTGGAAGTCAGTAGATGCCACTGAGTCTGGAATAGGGAAGGGTCTGACATCCCACTAGTCAGGTCTCTCTCCTGATAGACATGTGAACAATGGAAGAGCTGATGTGGCTGGTATATTCAGACTCTGAGGTAGCCTCATGTGTCAGTGACCCTAGCCAAAGCGTGACTCTAGGGACGAGGCTGAGAGCAAGGTGGAAGACACAGAAGATATCTAGATGGGCAGGATGGGAAAAGTGGGTCTCATTTCATGAGCTCATTCTTGGAGCTCTGTGTGGATGGATGGGCATCTCTGTATCACTTAGAGAGATAGCAGCCCAGTGGCCCATCCTTCTGGATGTGGTGTGCTATCCTCTCCCTCTGAGAGACTTAACATGCTGGGGACTTCAGGCCTGGTGACAGGGCAAGCATCAGTTTTCTTTTTGTGTGAGCTGGAGCCTCACCAGATGTTTGCAATATTGTCTGGGAAGAGAAGACACACACATGTTCCTACCTCCTTTAGTCCCCCTGCCCCTCCTTCTCTTCCTTCTTCTCTTCTTCCCTCTTTTCCTTGTTCCCTACTCTACACCTTTTAAAAACAGTGTGTTATGAGTACTTACAGATGGTACATTTTCACTTGCCTGCTCCTGCTCTTTTTTTTTTGTTTGTTTGTTTGTTTTTTTTCAAGACAGGGTTTCTCTATCGTAACTCTGGCTGTCCCGGAACTCTGTAGACCAGGCTGGCCTCAAACTCACAGAGATCTGCCTGCCTCTGCCTCCCGAATGCTGAGATTAAAGGCATGGGCTGCCACCACCACCTGGCCTGCTCCTGCTCTTACGTGCAGAATCTTCATCATCCCTGAAAATTTTATTTTTCTTCTAGGAATTTATTCATTTACATATCACAAGGAATACACCTTCGTTTGTTCGTCTAGATGAATTTGAGTCCTACTTTGAGCCTCCATTTTTCTGTGTCATCTTCCAGATCTCGTGTTTTTCCTGGGCGTATACACGCACATTTCATAGGACTTTGAAATGCCAAAGCCTGTGTGTGGATCCATTGAGTTCTCCCTCATGTCCAATGGTGTCGGTCCACACAGGTCACCAAGAGCGAGTCCTCTTGGTGGAAGGACTTGAGTGACAGTTCAGCTCCCGTGTTCCTGGTACTATACTCGGTTCACAAGAGGCTGGCACTGCTTCTGTCCTCCAGAGGGGATCAAGGCTGCTTCACCCGGTGCCTGGCCACCTCTCCTTTCCTGGGACCTGGGCTACCTTGTTAGGTGCTTGCCCCAGTGTCTGCTATGACAAATACCCGACCAAAACAAGTTCAGTGAGGAGAGTCTTCGGTGAAGAAGGCAGGGGTATAGTGTGAGGTGGAGCAGTGCTCAAACCATGAACAATCAGGATACAGAGAATGCCTCTGCAAGCCTTTAAAAGTCAGCTCCAGGGGTCTACTTCTACCAGCCTGGGGCCTACTTCCTAAAGGCTACACAGACTCCAAAATAATACCAGAAGCTAGGGATCGACAGCTCAAAGCATGACCCTGTGGAAGACATTTCAGAGACAAACTGTAACCCCAGCAAAGGGACCTGTGAAGCCCTTGCTGGCAGACTGCTCAAGGATGTCTGCCCAGCAGCTGGCCTGGGGTGGGGTGCAGTGCCCTGCATCCCCGGGGCCCTTGGCTTCCTCTCATTCTAGGAAGACTAGGTACCCTTTTAAAGGTGTTATCTCAGAAGACTTTTGGTCCTTTCTTTGTCCCTTAGATAAACGCCAGAAGAGACTGTTACCACACTGTCTCTCTCTCCTCTTGGCTCCTCCTGCAGACCTGATACCACTTGGGGTTCTCACAAAGCAGGCCAACTGAAAAGTCTAACACTGGAATTTTGAATTGGTATTCTTCTCACTGCTGTCCCATTTTGTTTCAAAGCATTCTTTTCTGCCTCTTCCGTCCCCCCAGGAAAGTAACTTGAATGTCTCCTTGGTCCTTAGCCCCAGACTTCCTGTCCAACCGAGGCAGCTGGGCCTTCCCTAACACACCTCCACCCCATACCACCCGAAATCGTCCTGTCCAGGTCCACTTCATGTCCCACTTACAGAACAGTACAAAATCGTCCCCTGTGTCATTTTCTTCATCAATTGCTAAGGAGATTAGGTGATTATTAAGCCATGGTAAACAAACAGATCCTGGAGTGTTCTCACCTGAGTTCACTAGGCAGCGTGAATCACCACCCACAACGGGGATAGTTCTCTGTGCTTTCCACCCCCGGCTCATATTTGTAAACCCGGTTTGCTTTACTGAGTCTCCCTGAACATGGATGTCCTTTCTGATCAGTGGCCATGTGGGCTTCTTAGTACTCCGTGGCTGGTGATCCATGTTGATCTGTTGGAGGTTTGCTCAACGCCTCTTGGAAGTCCGTATCATTGGAGCCTAGGCATTGGGTAGCCACACTTCCGCTCTGATGACACACAGCTCAGCACCTTATCACACGAGGATGTCAAACATGTCTTCAACTCAGAGCCCTGTTTTGCACTTCCAACCTTTCCCATGTATGATGGTCTGTTTGGAGAAGGCACTGGTGGTTTGGTGGGTTTTTCTCGTCCTATGTGTCTGTGTCTCACCTTCCTTCTGTGTGTGTGTGTGTCTGATGTAACCTCAGGTGTCACGTTTAGACTACTTTTTAATGTATATATGTATATTACATAATTATATATTATATTTTTATTTTAAAATATTACATTTTATTTATATATTATCTCACTGGGCAGTCCAGGCCAGTGGGCCTCAGGGAGCTGCCCTTCCCCACCTCCCCTGTGCTGGGATTCCAAGTGGCTGCCACCACACCTGGCTTTTTTTTTTTTTTTTAAGCATGGGTGCTGGGATTTAATTCAAGTGACTGTGCTAAGGACTTTTCTGGATGAGCCATCTTCTCAGCCCCTCCACTTCATCCTTCAAGGATATTTTTCGTGTACCATTTACACTTTGGTAAAGCACTACCCTTTGGCTTTCAGAAGTCAGCAGACTGTTCACTGGGAGCTTCTTTGAAGGAAATCTCTCGGTCTTTCTCTTTTCTGATACTCAACTCCATGTATGCCGAGTGCACTCACTGTATACTCTGCCACCCCACCTCTCTCCTGCTTCAATCTTCTGTCCCCCCACACTGTAATCTTTCTTTTTATCTGCTTTAATTTTGGCACAGTTTCTCTTTTCTGTTGTGCTCAAAGTGTCGTGCTGTCCATTTGGTCTTTCATATTAGTTATGACACTTCACATCTGAAAGATTTTTTTTTTTTTATTTACATGAACCCTGTGGAACTTTTTATAGAGTCAAGATCCTTAAATGTTTCTTTGAATACAGTAGGCGGGGTTCATTTTGTCTGTGCAGAGCAATCCACATGCCTGGAATATTGTGAGTCCTTTCTCTCATGAGCTGCTTCCTATCCACAGTGTCATGGCTTCTTGTACTTCAGCCGTCTTTGGGCATCTTCAACTCCAGTTATCTCCAGGCATGCCAGGGGATCCCAGCACTCAGAAGTTCATGATTGTAACCTGTCCACGGTCACCTAGTCAATGGTCCTTCCTCTCCTGCCCTGCTGCCCTTCAGCAGTCTGTAGAACTATGTAGAATTGTCAAGTTTGGCCTTGGGGAAGACTGTCCTACATTGTCATTAGCAGACAGGAATCATTGTCTTAGGGGAAGTACAAGAAACCACGACCCTGCCTAGGAACAGCTCGTGAGAGATGACCGACGCCAGGCTCAACCTAGTGAGCACTGGAGGAGTTTGCAGAGGCTCACAATGACTCCTCATTTTCTGAGGTTCTCAGGCAGCTGGAGTCACAGAGCACACTGTGCACTTCAGGGGTGAGGTGGAGGGAGGAAGGTAGCAAGAATGGGAGCTCCAAATTTTTAAATTTTAGGCGAAAAATAATTTCTTCCATTTTTGCTTGTAGCTTCCCTGGCTGAGTGCGTGCCTATCACAGGAAGGAGCTCAGATCACGGCACATAAACACAATAGTCTCTCTCAGGTTGGCCAACTTGTTGGCTTCACTTTTACTGCTTGATTGCCCATGTAGATTAGCTTTTTGAGGGCTCACCTACACCCTGACAGACATGCTGGGGCTTGTAAGAAGATAGGAACAGGGTGTACAGGTGGGGGTGAGAAGGTTGAGTTGAAGCGAGCCACAGCTTTTTTTTCCCTTATAAATTACCCAACACCCCCTCCCCCCCTGCACCACGTCTATTTTTGACTTAAGTGCCTTCGGGCTCTTCTTTGGAAAAAGCACATGAACTCCTTTGAGTCCTCTGGTTCCACTTGGTAAATTTCCTTCAGCCAAGCACCGAGGGAGTGGAGACTGCCTCCTCACTCCCTCCTCAGCCTCCAGGCCTGTGGACCTGGGGAGCCTCTGGTGTCAGGGGTAGGGAGTGGAGGATGGGGAGGTGGGGGTGCTGTGGTCCTGGGGACCTGCTGCGGAGGTCTGTACTGCTTCCTGTTTCACCTCAGTGGCTGTGAGTCAGCAGCCAGAAGGCACAGTCACGCTCTCTGGGCACTCCAACCCCTGTGCTCTCCCTAAGGGTGAAAGTCACTCTGCTTTTCCTGGCAGAACGGAACTCCAGGATTCTAATGTCACCCGAATGCCCGGGAGGGGTGATGTCTTCCAGCCTACAGTCACTGCGGGCGAACAGTGCTGCTCTGGAGTCGAACTCTTCCGCAAGGACCGGTGAACGTCTCTGCTCTTGCGTGCCCTTGCCCTTCCCCAAGAGGTTCAGTTTTGACAAGCCACGCGTTACTGTGATCTTTCTCTGGGATGGGTGGCGTTGATGTGGCTGTTGTGTTGTCAGCTGACAGAAATGTGAAAAACAGTTGCATCAAATTATTGGAGTGAGCTGAATTTAAACCCTCAAAAATTTTGAGGAGAGAATGGGTTAAAACTTTTCAAAACTGACAGGGTACTCGAGTAGGAGGGGACTTAGGGCACGCCAGCTAGTACTGCTGCCAAAGAGAAAAAGAAAACAAACAACAAACAAATACAAAACAAAAACGAGGCCCAGAGAGAAATGCGTCTTCCCCAAGATCACAGAGCATCGGTCACTTGGGTTTCCTGACCCCAGACCAGAAGAGTCTTTACCCGTGGTTATAAGAAACAAGAAATAGCTTGTTTGAATTTGAAATCATGCCAGTGTTAAAAGATCTTCATTCCGTAGAGAGCTTTGCTGTTGCCACCGTTACCCATTTTATAGCCATCGTCTCTATTACCGTACGGGACTTAGCACGGACCATGGCAGTTTTGGGGGTATCTGAAGGAATCCTGTTTTCTAGGGTAGAAGTCTGGCTTATTGAGCAGTCAGAGGGTGATCTGGAACTACTAGGGACCCTCTGCCTCTGTCTTTGCAGATGAGGCAGCATTCTGGGGCTCACATTCATGCTCTCTACAAGGCATTTCACACACAGTGCATTCAGTGTACAACTGCTGTGTACCGGGAGCTATGTAATGGCCAAAGCAGACCATAGTCCTTGCCTTCAAGGGACAGCATGAGCAGATGATCACAGAATCACAGGGAGCTAAAGTGGAGGCTGCAGTTCAGAAAGGATAGGGGTAGGTTCCCTGGACTTGTGGAGGTGGGCTCCTTCAAGGAGGTGGGTGTGCAGGTTGTGAGAATGTTGGAGGAGGGACTTTCTGGGTGGAGAGAAGTGTGTTACTCAGAAGGCCAGAGTGACTGCATTTGAGGAAGTGAGAGAAAGCAGGCAGGAAGTGAAGTCACACATGTAGCTGACAGCTAATGTGTCTGCAAAGAAGACAAGGAGACACTTCCAGACTCAGCAGAGGGAACCTTCATCTGATATCAGCTGTTTTTATTGACACAGAACCTCCTCAGGTATTACAAATACTCTACCCTCTCATCCAAAGGCCTATTTGCATAATGAAGGAAACTTGTAGCTTAGTCTCATTCCACAATCCTTTAGCAGCCGAGATATGTCACCCTTATAGTGGGGAAAGTCAGGGCCCAAAGGGAGTGTTCTCTCGTTGCCTGAGACTGTGGGAAAGGAACTGCATGAATTCCTCCACAGCAATTTTGCTCTTCACACAGAGATCTCGTTGAACCACAGTGGCTCTGCCACAGGGCAGTGAGCAGGTGCAGATCATGAGTAAACAAACATCTTTTTTTTTTCAACGGGGTTTCTCTGTTGTTACTCTGGCTGTCCTGGAACTCACTCTGGAGACCAGACTGACAAGGAAACATCTTTAGATAAAGCTAACACCTGCAGATGATACAAACTGCTAAGGCTTAGGCAGTCCTTCCTTCAACACTGTTATTATAAATGTAATTAGAAATAAACTTCACAAACATACACAGGTCATAACGGGTGCAGAGAGCATGGATTCTTAAAAATAACTGTGGTGAAATACCCAAAATACAGATATAAAATTACTACCTGAACCCTTTTTACTTGTTAGTATTGGGAACTGAAGCCAGGACATTGCTCATGCCAGAGAAGATCTCTACCATTGAGCTATTCTCTAGTCCTTGTTTTTATGAGAGAGAGTCTTAATGTGTTGTTCACTTTGGACTCAAAATCGTGATCCTCCTGCCTCCATCTCCCTTATGCTGGAATTACAGATCTGGTCACCATTCCTAGTGTCTTTTGTGTATGTGTGCACTCATGTCTGTGCAGGTGCACATGTGTCCTTGTGTGTTTGGAAGCCAGAGGACAATATCATGTACTATTCCTGAGGATTTTGTGCACCTCGTTATTTTGAGACAGGATCTCTCACTGGCCTGAAATTGCTGAATCAGATAGACTGGCCCTAGGGATTCCCCAGCCTCCATCTCTGGGATGTTGTGATTATGACTGCACACCATTGTGCTTGCCTTTACATCTAGGCTCTGGGGATACAACTCAGGTCCTCATGCTTGTACAGCAAGGACTGTCCTGACTGCGCCATCTCCCCAGCCCTGTCTTTACCATTTTTACAGTGTCTAGATCTTAGAACTAAATTCATTCACACTGTTCAGAAGCCAGTGTCCAGAGTCTTTTCATCTTGCAGATCTAAAACTATGTGATAGGTTAAACAGCTCCCTAGTCTTCTCATCCCCTCAGCTTCTGGCAGCCACCCACCTACTTCTGTCTTTGTAAAAATGGGTACTCTGGTGACCTAACACAGGTGAAATCCTCCACAAGCCTTTGTGACTGGCTTGTTTCAGTTAGCACGATGTCCTCCTGGTTCATCTACATTGTAGTGCATGCCAGAATTTCAGTAATCCTCTCTTTCTGTGTGTGTGCACATGTACATATGGGAGTGGGTAGACTCACTGAGGCCAGAAGAGGGTGTAAAGTTGTCTTCTTCTGCCACGCTTCATCTAGCTTCATCTTTGAGGCGGGGTCTCTTCCTGAATCTGGTGTTCCTATCCAGGCTGAAATCCAACAAGCTCAACTGTCCTCCTGCCTCTGTCCCCTGGGAGCTGGGGTTACAGGGCATGTGTGGGTATTCAGCTTATCACATGGGTGTTGGGATCTGACCTCCATTCTATATGACTGAGTTATCCCCCAGGTTCCCCTTCCTCTTCAGTGAATAGTACTCCACTGTATGTGTGTACATACCACATTTTGCTTACACACTCACTTTGGATATTGTAAATGTTTCTGCTCTGGATATGAGTATGCAAAATTATCTCTGAGATACTGTTTTGAATAATGTTAATGATTTGAATATGACTTGCTCCCTAACAGTTGGATATTATGATTCAGAAGCCTTATCCCCAGTGTGGTAATGTTACCAGGCAGAACCTTTAAGATTGAGGCCTAGTGGTGGGGGCTTGTCAGGTTGCTGGGGGTCGGCCCTTGGAAGGGGTTAGTGCAGTTCTCCTGGACTCTAGTTGCTCTCTGGCCTGCTGTCTTGTTATGTAGCACCCCCCGTCCCCCCCTCCCACCCCATCCCCCCCAACGCCCCCACCCCCCGTCTAGAATCATCCTTTCCATTCCTGTATTAACTTCCTAGGGCTGATTATAACAAACAACAATTCCTTACCCAAAATGCTTGGACAAGAATTCTTTCAATTTATAAAAAAAAGTCTATTTATTTATTTATTTATTTATTTATTTTTATTTATTTATGTTTTAACTGCATGTATGTCTGCACATTAGAAAAGAGCATTGGATCCCATAGGATTACAGTTATAAATGGTTGTGAGCCTCCATGAGGATGCTGGGAATTGAACTCAGGACCTCTGGAAGAGCAGCCAGTGCTCTTAACTGCTGAATGATCTCCCCAGCCCCAAGAAATTTTTCCGTTAAAAAAATGTAGTTGGAATGATTGCACAGACTTAACTGGTAGAGCATGTGAAATAGAAAATCTGAAATCTGGAGGGCTCTGAAGTTGGAGACTTAAGGCATGATGCCTACTAGCTCAAAAACAAAACAGAGCCATGCTTATATGAAAGCTCTAGGAAAGGATTTTTCCCTGCCTCCCCTGGCCTTGAATGGTCATCCACACTCCTTGGTCTACGGCCCTGTCATTCGGCCATCGGTCTCTGTCCTCAAGAGCTTTCATCCCTGTATCCCTCCGTGTCTATCTGGTTCCCTTCTAAGAACATACCAGTCACTGGGCTCAGGATTGTTCTAACCCAACATGGCTTCATCTCAAGTGATCACATCTGCAAAACTCCATTTCCTGAAAGGGTGACACCCACAGGTCCCGGGGGGGAGGAAGTGTATCATTTGGAGGAAACAAATTCTGCCCACTACAATTATACACACAGACCCCACAGGATTCTATCCAAGAATAATTAGTTTCTTGAGTTTTGTTTTTTTTTGAAAGGACATGACCAAGTGAACAATGATAGGGGAAAAGTTTGACTCCCAAGCCCTTAGTCCTGACTTTGTGACCCTGAGTTTAATCCTAACTTCTCATCGCTCCTGTTTCTGTAGGTGCTGGGCCCTCTGACATGATGCACAGTGTCTCCGATATCATCCCAGAGCCCAGGAAACCACAGACGGTAGTTGCAGGGCTGCCATTGAGGTTCTCAACCATCTCAGCAGGCGATTCTGATCCCCGTTGAGACCTCCTCTGCTGTATCTACGTGGATGCTCACTCAGACAGGACTACAGTAATCACAGTGCTGTGCTGACTACAGTGTGTGTGTGGGGGTAGGGGGCATGGTGTACAGCTGACTGGCACCTCTTAGGAAGCCATGGAGGCAGAACTGGTCTTGTCCAGCATGGAAACAGCTCCTCTGAACATCATCAGAATCAAGTCCTTCTTCCTTACACCTCTTACCCGGTCCTCCTGGATGAGGAGCACCTCATGTGTGGTGGGGTCCTGTTTGCTCCTAGCCCGCCATAATGCAGTGCCTCCTTGCTCAGCTGTAGTGGCTCTGTTGGTCCCCCTGGATCTTCTTTTGTTGAATGCATTTCTCTCCACTCTCACTCCCCCCAACCCCCACCAGCACATGTTGGACTGACTCATGTAGCCATGTGATCCTCAGAGAGCATTCATTCTCTTGTCTCATAGGGGAAAAGACATCCCAGTTTGTATTCAGGCACATGGCCACAATCTCAAAACACTTCACACACGTATGTAATCTATGAGAATTCATTTATATGCAGCCAACTGGGGTGAATTAGCCAAATAAAGTATCATTTAATCTCAGTGTTCTTCTGGAGTGATGGGGGAAAAGTAAAATCCAGAAATGGCCTTGGGCACCAACTCCATTTGTCCCTTCTCTTACACTGGGCAAGGTCTCTGGAACAGCCATGCCTTTAGTCACATCTGAATCTGGACCTGAGCACCCTCTCATAAGGCAGCATTTTCGTACCTAGAATGGAATGGAGAGTCCTGGCTCTTGGTCACCATAGTTTTAAATGGTCACACGCCCACTGCCCTCATGGAGAGAGAAGCACTCTGTGTATTCTGAAAACATCATCAGGCCTTCCCTGAAGCCCCCTTCAGGGATGAGTGCCTTAGGATGAGGTTAAGAAAGCAGTGATGTCCACCGAACACTCCCCTTTGACTGGGAATGCTAGAAGCAAGGGGTTTGGGTGTCCACATGCATTCCATTTCCCCTCACAACCTGTTACAGGAAAATGTTTTAAAAAACAACATTGTCCATGGCCTGGTGGCACTAAGTCACTGCACACAAGGAGTTCCTGCTCACACAGGGAGGGCCCAATATATGCAGGCTCATGAGTTACTGGTGGGGCACATGAGGCTGCATAATTTTCAAGGCTTTTGCCTAATTCTTGTAGTTGGGCTTGGTGTGTATTTAAGAATCAGCCTCCAGGTCTGATGTTTGGCCTGTTTCCAGCCACTGTGACTCAAAATGCCAAAGACAACCAATGCATTCTAGTGTCTATTCAGACCCCAAAGAGGTGCACTTCAGGATTTGTATTTGGAAAATGTCAGTCTGGGGAATCCAAAGAGGCATAAATTATGAGAAGGTTACTGTAATCACCTGGTTTAGCCTCTTTTGCAGGGAGGTTTGGAGGTGGGAAGGTCTTGTTTCCCCATGTTTACCACCCTACAAAAGAATATTTTAATCTTTTAATCTGGCAGTATGGCTGCTCTAGGGTAGAAAGAACGTTGGCACACACCTTTAATCTCAGTATTTAGAAAGCAGTGGTGGCACACACCTTTAATCCCAGTATTCAAAAGGCAATGGTGGTTCATGCCTTTAATAACAGCACTTGGGAGAGAGGAAGCAGAGTTCAGAAGGAGTTAGTAGCAGATGGGAAGTGACATCTGAGCTGAGTCAGAGTGAAGGACAGGCAAAGTGATGAATCAGAGGAAGAGTTGGCAGAGTGAGTCACAGTGAGGACATGCCAAACTCTCATGATATAAAAGCAGGCTCTCAGCTCAAAGAGATAGACAGGATAAGACATAGAGAGATGAAGACACAGAGACAATGAAGCGGTCTGACTAAGGATAAGGGAGAGAAGCAGAGATGCTGACTGAGGCAGTATGGGGTAGTGAGAGCTGAGAGGGGATAAGACAAGAGGCAGCTTGGTAGAAGTCAGTATTAGACAGGAAGAATAAGTCAGTTTGAAGCCAAGCAGAGCAGTCCAGTCAGAGAAGTTGTGAGAGTCAGCCAGAGCCAGAAGAGTTAGCTGAGTTCAGTACAGCTCTGAGTTCAGGAGGAGCTAATCAGAGTGGCTCAGTTAGCAATAGATCTTGGAGGTTGATTAGATTGTATGGAGGCATAAACGTTCTAGATTTTACAGAGGCTGACACTGAAGCCTTCCAGTTCTAGGCTTAAGGCTAGTTTGTATGGAGGCAGAAATGCTCCAAGCCTCCAGGACTAGGACCAAGGATTGAATTAGGCAAATAATAAACTGTTTTTCTTGCCCTGAATCAATGGCTACACCTCCAGCTATTGAAGGTGGATGTTTGTTTTTGCTACCTGGTCCAGCACTGAAACGCTTGCTATGAACATTCTCAAGGTTGTTACTGGAAAGGGGGTGAAGGAACTGGAGAGGAACCAGGAAGACCCATGTTTTCCTTCTTCTTTTCACTCTGCCCTCTTCTCTCAAGGTCGACAGGAGATAAACGGGAAGAGTTTGGTGTGATGGAGCTCTGGGTGGAAAGGGAGGAATGGAGAAGCAGCTGGTATGTGGGGTGCTGTTGCTTTTTTCTCTGAGCATCCCTGGCTCAACCCCAGACATACACAGCATACACTCCTGTTCTCAATATGCTACACATGGCATGGACGTACTACACTAAGACTCCCACACACCCTCCCACAAAACATGCACACACATATCATACACACGGCACATATTGAACACACATGCCACACACAACATCACACATACCCACAAGGGTATGTAGAGACCACGTTGTGGCGCTATATGTTGCTTGTTGCCCATCCACTGGACCCTGGGGGCTGGGTAGAGCTGGCACAGAACCAAGACACACAGGCTCTGGGAGTCAGGTAAGTGGCAAAAGCAGACTCACTTTATTACAGGGGGGAGGGGAGCCTCTTATACCCTCCACCCAACCTAGAGTCCCATTGGCTCTCAGACTGCAGCTGCTGCCCCCTGGGTGTGTCTGGGCTGGTCTGTCTCTGGGCACGTTCACGTGGGTCTCAGGCCTTGTTCTGTCCAGTGGCAGGTCCAGTTTTCTCCTACAATACTATGCCATACACACAGTATATCCACATATACACATTGCACACGTGTCTAATGCACATACATCACACACATAATTCCACATAGTGTACCTGTATACCTACCATACTACACTACAAACCACACTACCCATACACATACACCACGTACACATACTGTACACATCCTAACTCTGTTCCCAGCCACATGACATGTGCAGACTGTAAAGAACGCCTCCAGGGAGCCTACACCCCGAGAAACACAACAGAGAAGCATTTTCCAGGGCTTCCTTAACTAGGGGCCCATGTTAAGACTAGAGTCTAGGTCAGTGGTTCTCAACCTTCCTAATACTGTGACCCTTAAATACAGTTCTTCATGTTGTGGTGACCCCAACCATAAAATTATTTTTGTTGCTACTTCATAACTAATTTTGCTACTGTTAAGAATTATGATGTAAATATCTGATAGACAGACGGTCTTAGGTGACTCTTATGAAAAGGTTGTTTGATCCCTGAAGGAGTCACAACCCACAAATTGAGAACCTCTGGTCTAGAGTCTAGAAGTCCTTCAGACTCGACTCTCAAAGTGGCCACCTCTGAGGCTGGAATAAGCCATAAACATGAAAATGTCTGGGAGCCATGATGCCCTGGGTAATCAGGAAGTTGTATTGTGACTGAGTTCTGTGATAACTGAGCCTTTCATTGAGTCGAGACTAACTAGAGACCCCTGGGATAGGACATTAGGAGTGTGCCCGCAAAGTCTTTACCGAGGCCGCCATGTCGCAGCATGAACGGAACAACTGAGATCACAGAGGCGCGTTGCGGTACAGCCCTAGCCTGAGAAGAGCAACACTGGTGGGCTGCAGGGGAATCTCCCAGAGTCGCCTCTGTGGGTTGCAGGCGTCTTTAGCCTTTTTGGCTTGTAGAAGCCTTACCTCAGTCTCTCCTTCATCTTCACATGGTGATTTCCCTTTGTGCCCGTCTCCTGTTCAAATCCCTTCTTTGTGACGACACCATCACACTGAATTAAAGGGCCACCTTTCTTCTACGTGTGACGCCATGTTAAGATATCTGCCATGACACTATCTGCAAGTAAGGCCACTCTCTGAGGTGCTGGTGGTTAAAATTTCAACACAGAGGTGGAGGACATACAATACAGCCCCTAACAACCCGGCGTGCTCTCCGTTTCTAGGCCTCATTGCTCTATGGGGTTTTGGACTCTGGGCTCAAGACTAGATCTTTTTGACCAGGATTTTGAGCAGGTCAGGAGACTCAGCTCAGAGGACTGCAAAGGCACGTAGAGGCCTGCCCCTGACCCCTCGAGTAACAGAACTCAGTCAACACAACTTCCTAATTACTCAGTGCATCATGGCTCCCAGACATTCTAATGTTTATGCCTCATTCCAGCATCAGAGGTGGCCAGTTTGGGGATTTATTATTCATTTTTCCAGGAAGAACAAACTTGTGCAAAAATTATGACCTGTGGGGGCTTCTGTGAACGATTTTGTGAAGGTGGCTGTACCTGAGGAGGGCTTTGATGGTGAACAGGCTTTAAACTGACCTTTCAAGGTTGAACACTTTTATAGAGGGTGATTTGATATCTCAGTAGTCGTTATTAATTGCACAACGATAAAACTAGGGTAGGGTGTGTAGCTACTGCTTTATACACTGGGTAATTTCCTTGTAGTGAGAACATTCAAAGAACAGTTAAAGACCCAGATATTTTGCTATATCTGACATCCTTTCCTCTATCTATAGCTACCCTACTGTGTTCTCTCATTCTCTCTCTCTCTCTCTCTCTCGCTGGATATTGAACCCAGCCAGGCCTTGGCATTTGTCCTCCTGAGTCTGGCTTATCTTAGTTAATACAAAGTGCCTTCCAGGTTAATCTGTGATGTCTGAAATGAGAGCATTCCATTATTTTTCTGGCTGAATAGTGCTCCATTGTGTAAGCAAAGCCCATTTTCTTTACCCACTGAACCGCTCTTGGCCCATATCCAGGGTATTGTGAGTAGTACGTCAGCAAACACAGTCAGGGTGAACAGGTGTGTGCACAGGGCATTCAACTGGATGGGTCCCGAGACTAGAGTGCTCCAAAGCTGCACAGTCCCACTTAGAATGGGTGAAGTCGATTCTCACGTGCGTCTTACTCGTTGTACCCAGCCTCACCTCATCTATTCAAAAACAGAAAGTTCTCGCAGTTTAACCACTGTCCTCGAGGCCAGAGGAAACTCTTCCTCCAAACTCGTCTTTCTCTACACAGAACCTACTACATCTCCGGTGTGCTTCAGTGAATGCAAATACACCTTTAGACTGATTCCAGCCCAGACACGTAATTCCATTTTGGACTCCTATCTTCTTTTCAGGGCTTAAACTGTCTCCGTATCCATCTCGGCAGTCTCCTACCTGTGAACCTCTGACCCCAGGATTTAAGTGCCCTGCAGGTCAGGTTGGCTCTGGACCCAAGGCATCATCCGCGGCAGAGCTGAGCCAGGCTCCCCAGCATAGCCTAGCTCCCCAGCCTCCTCCTCCATTCTCCCAGGCTAAGATGGCCATGAAGTACCCACTGACCTCTGCAGAAAACAGAGTAGGTAGGTGGTGACATCTACAGAGTCCCATGCTGTCCTCAGAGGCCTTCAAATGGATTGATTATCTTGTCTGGTCTAATGAGCTTAGATCATGGGGACCCAGCACATCACACCATTGCCCAGAGCTGGGGGAAGGACTTCCATGACTTTCCCAAGATCCCACAGTTAGCAAGCGTGGAATGACATTAGCTTATCTTTCAACCTGGTCTTGCATATGAGTGAGATGACTTCCTCCTCCCCCTACTCCTCCTCCTCCTCCTCCTCTTCCTCCTCCTCTTCCTCCTCCTCCTTGTCCTTTTCCTCTTTGTTAGGGTCTTGTGGAAAATAATTTAATGTTGGACTTTGCTGTTGCAGAGCTGGGATAAACCTGGGACCTGTGTTCTATCCACTGAGATACACTCCAGCCCTGCAGGGCAGCTTTCTTGGGAAAGGACATTTCATATCACATTGAGGATCCTTTGTCCTCGGAGTCTGCTGCACTTACAAGGGCACAGGAGGTCAGGGGACACGTGTGCCTCAGAGGTCAGGGAACAAGTGTGCCTCTGAGCACAGGAGTTCCCAGGCAAATCTCTCTTGTGAATGGTTTTTCCGAGGAAACGGTGATGTCTGAACTTGGAAAGAAGGACTTCTGTATTACATTTGAAATTCAGAAGAGAAGCAAAGGTCATATTTGGGACGGTTGGGCTAATGGATTCAGTCAAGGGCTAATTTTGGGGAACTATCCCAGTCATCTTCTAAGTTTAATTGTTTTGCTTGACTTTCAAGCTCCACTGGTCATCACTTCTCCCCATTTAACACAGGCTGGGGCGGGGCAGGCAAATATCTAGGAGGCCAAGGGGGCTAAAACACTGTTTCCTTGGGAAGGGAACATGGAAGCTGCCTTGGGCAAGGCATGTGGGGATGAAACCTGTAGTGATCTGCAAAGAGCCAGAGATAAGACAGCTAGACATATGGCTTAGAGAAAAAACCTTCTCCTTGTCTGAGCCTCTATTTCCCGGGAGCTGGTTTGGCATTAGGAACATCATCTTGTCCAGGGGAACAGTCCCAGCCTCTTGGTCCAGCAGGGGCTGAGCTAGGCTATGCACATGCGCTGTTTATAGATTCATGCTCCTCTCACTTCTGTCGACTTTTTAAATATATGTCAGTGTTGTAACGAGTAAAGCAGCAATGTAAACGTCTTAGCAATGTGAGATCACTTGAAATGCGCTAATACTCACAAGTAAAATGATTCGGCCAGGATACAGGTTCACCTACGTGGATAGAAAGACGGCTCCGTGACTAAGAGCATTTATTGTTTTTGTAGAGGACCCAAGTCTGTTCCCAACGCCCATGTGTTGGCTCACAGGTTGGTCCGTGCCCTTTCAAGCTCATGTATTGAAGTGCTGTCTCTTGGAGCTCAGAATGCATCTGTACTTGGACAAAGGGCTTGTAAAGAGGTGACTAAGTTAAAATCATTCTGTTCAGCTAGCCCCTGATCCTACTCAACGGGCATTCTTCAAAGAGGAAATTGGGAGACAGCAGTTGTTGATTACGTCACGCAGCCCGTATTTCATGATAGTACCTCAAGCCAGCTGATAGTTGTTACAAGAGATTGCCTTCCCTCTCTCCTACGTTGCTCACCTGTGGTCAGCTCTCCTCTATACCTAGCTCCAGTACTCTTGGAGATTGATACTCTTGGTACTGAGAAGCTTGTCCTTGATTGGTGCATCTCATCTAATTTTTGCAAAGACCACAACTGACCATTGTCAACCCGCCCTAGACACTGGCCCTGCCTGTCAGTGTGGGTGCCACAGCTTCTGCAACTGGAATGACTTTTTGTGGGTCCTGATTCTTAACCACCAGCAAGTCCTGAACTGGAATCCAGGATGGTACACCTGATTGGCTAGTTGTTAGAACCTGTGCAGGTGTTAGTTTTAGCTGTCAACTCAACACAAACTGGAATCACCTGGAAAGAGGTCTTAATTAAGGAACTGTCTAGCTACGGATGACCTGTAGACATGTCTGTGGGGGATTGTCTTGACTGTTAATTGAGGTGGGAAGACCCACCCTGGATGCGGGTGGGACTGTTTCACGGGCTGACCCTGAACCATGTGAGTGAGGAGAGTTAGTTGAACATAAGCAAGCAGGCAGCATGGGTAAATTCCCTTCTTTCTCCACTGGGGATGGGATGTGACTAGCTGCTTGAATTTCTGCCTGGACTTCTTCTTCCTCCTCCTCTACCTCTTCTCTTTCTTTTTCCTCTTCTCCTTTCTTTCTCTCCCTCCCCCTCCTCCTCTCTCTTCTCTCCTTCCTCCCTCCTCTCTCTGTCCCTCTTCATCTACCTCCTCTTCTCCCTCTCTTTCTCTCTTCACCCCATTCTCTTCCCCCTTTGTTTCTTCTCCTCATTCTAAGTAGGATAAAATAAGTGTATTATCAATTTTGGATTGTATCCCACGGGAAGAATCTACATAAACTTGAAGCCAGAGGCAGGACAGTGAGATGAATAGAAATTCACAGGAGGTTTTTCCCCCTGGCTGCCACCTTGGTTTACATCATTCCAAGTCCCACAACTTACTAGGTCACACCTGCTTTGGGGCAGGATGCCCCTGAAGTGATGAATTTTACTAGGCAAGGGTTTTGTGTGACCTCTTGCCTCTTTGGTTGTTTGAATTGGTTACATCTTGGGGTGTGGAAGCAGGATGAGGAGAGTTTCTGGGAGCAGTCCTTTGGGAAGAGGAGAGAGCTGGGCAGAGGAGGTGGGCTTTGACTATGGTGCTCCTACAACGTGCCGAGCATAGGTCTATGTAGTGAGACCTAGTGGAACAGAGACAGGCCCTGGGCTCATGGTAATCACTGTAGTTGTGATTTCTGAAGCTATTCTCGGCCAAATGAATGAAAAATTGGAGAGATGGATAGGTTGGATAGAGTACAGGTTGTATGCAGAACGAATTCCTTATTCCTACATCCACCCAATGTACTGAACACCCATGGGCAGTTTGTACGACACATGGGACTACAGAGACAGCCACACCTCATCTCTTCCACTGAGGGGTTTAAGTCTGGGCTGTGGATGCAGAAGTTGTAGGTGGTGTGTCTGATCTGCCAGAGCAGTGGTTCTCAACCATCCTAATGCTGTGACTCTTTAACACAGTTCCTCATGTTTTGGTGATCCCAACCATAAGATTATTTTCCTTGCTACTTCGTAACTGTTATTTTGCTACTGTTATGAATTGTAATGTAAGTATCTGATATGCAGCTGGTTTTAGGTGACCCCTGTGAAAGGGTCATTTCAACCTCAAAGGATTTGTGATCCACAGGTTGAGAACTACTGGTCTAGCGGCAGGCTCAGGGGAAGGAGAGACACGCTCAGGGTGGAGGGGATTTGTAAGGCTTACAGAGAAGGAGTGTTGAACTACCCTTAAAGGACAAATGAAAACTCACTAGAAGACACAGAGGAGGGACACCTCAGGCAGAAGGGAAGAGAAGACATCCATTAGAGCTGGAGACACAGGTAGAAGCCTGTTAGGCAGTAGAGAGTTGGTTGATGGTGGAGGTTTTCAGCGGAGCTGTGATTTAATTTGATCTGAGTTACGGCAGGGGCCATGTTCAGAGGGTAACTCAGTAAAAACTACAGTTAAGGTTGATGACTTCTGTGTGCTCTTTCAGGATCATGGCCTTACAGAAGAGACGCCTATTAGCTGAACGATGAAGACTCTTTCTGGGCAGGACTGTAATGCATTGGTTTCAGAAGTCTTAGGCTAGTATCTTCTGGCCTCTAAAGAGATAGATTTTGGATTTGCCAATAAAGTCAGAAGCCTGCACTTTATTCATAAAAGCAAACAAACAGTAAGGCAGTGAGGACTATAGAAATCAGAGTCCTGGTCCACAAATGGATCTGGTTGGCAATAACAGAGTAGCCATAATGAGCAGGGAAATTATTAACAGTTGCTCCTTTTAAGATATTACTTCTAGTCTCCATGGAGAAAAGAGAAGCAGATAGGATTTGCAGGGCTCCGGTGATGCTTCTTCCCTAAACATGTTCTCTTTCTTATTCTCTTTTCCAAACTGATAATCTGGACCCCATGTTCAAGTGGGCCGAAGAAGAAGAGCAGAAAGACCCGAGAGACAGACAAGGAGGACAAAAACACAGTGTGTGTGTGTGGTTGTGTGTATTATATATATTTAAAATACTTATTTATTTTTATTTTATTTGTGAAGAGTATTTTGGCTCCTTGTATGTAAATGCACCATGTGAATGCAGTGCCCACAGAAAGCCAGAAGAGGGCATCAGATCCCCAGGAGCTGGAGTTACAGATGGTTATGAGCTGCCATGTGGGTGCTGAGAATAGAACCTGGATCCTGCAAGAGCAACTTGCTCTTAACTGCTGAGCCATCTCTCCGGATTGGGGTGGGGAGGGTGGAGGGAGGGAGGGAAGGAGGAAGAGAGAGAGAGAGAGAAAGAGAGAGAGGGAAAGAAAGAGAGAGACACAGACAGAGAGAGATATAGATAGAAAGAGACACAGAGACACAACAGATGAGAGACACACAGAGAGGGTGAGACACAGAGAGACAGACACAGAGACGCACACAGAGAAGCAGAGACAGAGGTGGAGGCTGAGACAGAGACACAGACACAGAGAGAGATAGAGAGATAGACTCTCATGTAACCCAGGCTGGCCTTGAAGTCACTACGTAGCTAAAGATGACCTTGAACTCCTGATTCTCTTGATTCTATTTCCCAAGTATTTCGCTAGTATTACAGGTGACTGCCTCCGTATTCTTGGCTTATTCTTGTACTGATTTTAACTTTATGTGGTGAACTGAGACCTCCACAATGTCTCGTGGACCTTATAGCCTTAGTCTTGGATTGGGCAGCACCAGAATTCCTTAAAGCAGTGGTTCTCAACCTTCTAATGCTGCGGCCCTTTAATACAGTTCTGAACTCTGAACACTAACAGAGGAATGGTATCTTGGTTCCTAAGGCTATTGGAGATACGAGTTTTCTTATGGTCTTAGGCAACCCCTGTGAAAGAACTATTTGGTCCCCAAAGGGGTCAAGACCCACAGGTTGAGAATCACTGCCTTAAAGAAAAGACTGAAAATTGTACATTTCCAACCCTATCCAGCACCATTTTCTAGATATTCTGTTTACTAAGGTGTGGGGTGGAAAAAAAAGCTTTCCCAGAGTCGTAGAGGTGACCTGGATGCTTCCCTTGGCTGACGCACTGACTTGGTTGGCTCTCACTTGCATTCTTGAGAGCCCTGTTTAGTTGTAAAGGACCCGGCTCTGGACCCTGTGTGGCTCCAGATTTGACTGTTGTTTTCTCAGACATGAAGCAGAATTGGTGCAACTGTCTGAGTGGGAGATGGAGCTTAGAGGAGAGCTCAGAAAGGATTTCTGTCTTGGCTCCCAGCACTCGGGGGGTATAGCCAGGCAGATATCTGTGAATTTGAGGCCAGCCGGGTCTAAATAGAGTTGAAAGGTGTGAACTTGTCTTAAAAAAATAGATTAAAAAAAAAGAAAGAAAAGAAAACTCTGGGAGGAATTTAGAGATGGCAACATAGGTAGCGAGGATTCAGTTGAAGAGGTCTAGATGGCAGAAGTTCCAGGAGAGAGATGAGAGGACCCCAAAGACACCCTCTGTGGGGTCTTTGCTGAGCAGCCCTTGGACCACAGAGCTCACTTCTCTCTAGCCTCACCCCTCCCTGTGATGGATGAAACATACCAGGCAGCTTAGGAAGCACTTAGGAGGAAGCCACGACTCAACCTTTAACCCCAGGACTTTTCCACTCCATACATCGTTTGTACTTCTGGAACTCCAGACATCCACTCCCACGAGATTTCCCTGAGTACTGGTCCTCTCTGAAGGAGCTCTAAGGCACAGCAGCACCCAGTGAGCTGACACAGACTCCATAGAGGTTGCCACAGAGACGTTTTTCCTCTCTGAGTCATCCCCCATCTTCTGTTCTCCTCCTGTCGGCTGGTCTTCAGTGTCTTGTGATGAAGCCCAAGCCTACCACCTGCTTCTCCATCTTCCAGTCGCCTTTAGAAACTAGTTATTTTTACAATGGTGCTCCCCCTTCCAATCTGATCTTAAAACAAATATGGTTTTGGCACAACTAGCTAGCCCGCCTCCCCACAAAGGTAAGGCTGCTTCCCTGTCAGTTGATCTGAGTGGAGCTTGTGCTTCCTCTTGCTTCCTCTGCCCCTCCTCCTCCTGCAGGGGTAGGTTAGGCAGGACTTCCTCTCATCAGGGGGCTGCATTTCTGATCATTTTCCCAGAACTGACTAGCTGAACTTGAACTTTCTGGTCAAATTCACACGGTTCTTCAAAGTCTCCTCCAAATGTTTTCCTGTAAGACAAAGGCTGGCTCCTCACCTGTCACTCTTGTCAGTGTCGTTTATTTCTGGGGTTCCTGTGGGGTGCAGGTATCTCACACCCACTCTGTATTAGGGCTAAAGGACAAGATAGAATTGTCTTTGTTCTCCTGAAACAATCTATGAATAAGCTATCAGATGAACCTCAGCCAGAGAGACGGGCTCCTTCTGCCTGCCTGCTTTATGGTCTCCAGGGTGTGACTCTCTTTTCTGTGGCTCACATGGCTCTCTGTCATTTCTTGATCCAGGCAGTAGGGCTCCCTTGGAAGCTGCAGTGTCTCTTTCACTCACCTCCTGCTTGCTAGCCCTTCCTTGGTCAGTCTATACACCCTTTTTGGAGTCACTACCTTTAACTGGGGGAAAATTATTCCTGTGAGTCCCTCAAATATTTCTATATGTCTATTTTAATTTTCTTTCTATTCTGTGATTCCTCTTGTCTGGATGCCCATAATTCTACTTCCATTCTTCAAGTCTGTTGACTTTCCTTTGGTATCTTTTAAAAAAAGTGTGTGTGTGTGTGTGTGTGTGTGTGTGTGTGTATGTGTTCACACATGCATGTACCTACATGTGTGTAAGTGCCAGCAGAGGCCAGAAGAGGGTGTCAGATGCCCTGGAGCTGGAGTTACAGGAAGTTGTGAGCTGCCCAGTGAGGATGCTGAGAACCAAACTCAGGTCCTCTTTAAGAGCAGTATGTGCTCTTGGCCACTGAGCCATCTCTCCATCAATATCTACATGTCCCTCAGAGTCTTTCCCTGTGAGCTTTCTTCACAGGTACTCAAATCTCATTTTCCAATTTACTAGTTAGCTCTTTAGTTATATCCATCTATTGAACCAAGATGCCCATTTATTGTGACTCATTATACATTCCCATACCTTGTATTTCCCCCACTCTAGTTTTATACTGCCATGCTCAATTGAATAAAGAGAAAAAAGGGAGTGAATCTCAAACAGGTTGTCTCCATTTAGTATCACTGACCAACACCTCTTGAGGATAAAGCACCCCCATTAGATGATGCTAAGGGTGTAATAGGGGCACGGACACACACACACACACACACACACACACAAACAGTGTGTCACTCACTAACCCTGCAACTGGGCAGAACATGCAGAAGCTACTCAGTCCTTTCTTATGCTCTGTAATGTGCCACTGCCAAAGGGATTCTGGGCTTCTTTGACTTTACTATTGCACCAAAGGTCTAGGAGCATTACTGCAAATTTTTGAAGAGAAAGAAGCCATGTTCCTTGTCCCAAAGGGATGGTTGGGGGCAAAGGAACAGAGCTCAAGCTACATTTTCTATTCAAGTCTTCAAAGCAGCTCCATGTGCTAGTGCCCAAGGCTGCACCTCTCACCAGTGCCACCCCCACCATCGCTACACACGCACACATACCCTCAGATTTACATTTGGTTATTGATTTTAACTGGGAGGTTAGGGGTTTGTGTAAATTGTCTATCTTAGCAGGAACTGGAATGCCAGTGCAGCACCTAGCAGCCCTGTTGCATTAGTCAGGGTCCTGTAGAAAGATGGAACTTAAGTGTGTTTATGTTCCCATGCTCAGTGAAGCTGGCATGCCTGAAATCTGCAGAGGGAGCCATGGCCTGGGACCCCAGAAGAGGCAACACTTTGCTTTGAGTCTGAAGCTGTCTTTTGCAGCACCAAGAAGACTCAACAACCCAGAAGAAAACTGAAAACACTCTGCTAGAAAAATTCTCTCTCGGTAATGGAAAGTTACTATTTTCCCCGATTTAAGGCCTATTTGGAATGATCCATCATGAAGGGTAATATGCTTTGCTCAAAGCCAACTAATCTAGATGTTAATTGTATTCCCTAACCACTCAGAACAGTATTTTACCACACATCTGGACACCCTGTGGCCCACCCAGGTCAACGCATACAATTAGCAGCCATCACACCTGTGGTTCCAGGTATTGTCTGAGGTCCAGATTGACCTCCCCTGAGAGCTCATTAGAAATGCAGAGGCTTGGGACCACTCCAGAACCCGTGTTTAAACAAGGTTTACACATTGCAGTACAGCCAAGTCCTTCATTCCACTGAGCCGGGGCTTCACGGTGCTACATTGGAGAGCATGGATTCCTGTAGCCTGAATCCTTAAAAAAAAGAAAATAATAAATACTGCCTGTGTCCATCCCAACGGATGGAAACTGAGTCCCTGGGATGGGAATGGTCCAGGCATCCATACAGCGTTCTCAAACCACTTACCCTGATGGTTCTGTTGCCCATTGGACGTCTGGTGGGGTGTATCTCAAACTGTGACCTGTGTATGCAACATTTGGAGGGCTGGTGAAAGGACTGGTTCTTTAGAGTTGGAGAGGGCTGGGCAGTCTGCTTCCAACATACATTACCGAAGCTGCTGCTCCAGAATTCCTCTTGGTGTTGGATGGATGAGGGGCTGTTGGGGCAGAAGATGGGGTCAAGTCTTCGTTGGTTCTGAACTTCCTAGATCCCTGTAAACTGGAGGACTTCACTGGCTTGCTTCACCAGAGGTGTCTCTGTTAGTGTTGAACCAGGACATGAGAACTTAAGGTCAGTTTTTTGCCAAGATGACAAAATACCTGAATCAGACTGCTTACAAAAAAAAAAAATTAAAAAAGAGGTTTGTTTAAGTCACAGTTTTGAAGGTTGCGGTGTGTTCTGGGGCATGACATGACCATGGCTGTCTTGCATTAGAGCAACGGTGATCGCCCTCACAAGACAAGGCCTATTACGGTTCCCTGAGGAAGGAGGATGAGGGGAGGTGAGTAGACTCTCACCTGAGACTCCTTCCTGCCCCAGCCTCACGTGGCCTTGGAGGGTGCTGGGGCGTGCAGAAGGCAGAAGGCTGGGCAGGGTTGAGGCTTCGAAGATGCTGCCTTTGCTACTCGTGCTGGGGTACCGCATCCCTCCTGGTTCGGTCCTGGAGCCCCGACTAGGGATGGTGAGGGAATCAAGAAAGTCACACACATACACAGGCACAGGATAGCTGGGGTCAGGTGGAGTGGTCGAGCTCTGAAGGGGCCACACCTGCTCTCTAGCAGCCTGGAACACAAGCCTGTTGAGAGCTGTCTCCGGCTGTAAACGTCCAGGAGGAGGAAGCCGTTGTTGGCTTTTGTACACTGATAAAATCTTCTGTAAACGCTCATATTTGGACCTGAGGGAAGAGGCATTCCTAATTTTGAGCCTGATTCATCTGAGGGAAGGCTTTGCCAATTTCCCCTGGGTTCGTGGTCTTGGTCCTCGTCATGGCTGTGCTCATGTCAACCGTGTACTCAAGACTTTACTCACTCAGGACTTCCTCTACTGGGGTGGGGCCTCTTGCCGATGTCAGTGATTCACTGTGATTTACTGATGCCTGTGATTCACCTGTGCTCCTGTAAGAAAGCCCAACAGACCTACTGGCTCTCTGGTTTAATTTCTTTTCCTGTTGCTGTGATAAAACGCTCTGTCAAAAGTAACTTAAGGAGAAGGGGTTTATTTTCACTCACAGTTTAAGGTACAGTCCGTCAAGGTGGAGAAGCTGGGACAGCAGGAGCTTGGACCAGTCACCTCACATCCACAGTCAGAATCAGAGAAGGATGGATGCACACATGCTACTGCCCAGTTCTTTTTCTCCATTTTGTACAGGCCAGGATCCCCTGACCAGGGAGTGGTCCAACCACAGTAAAGATGAGTCTTCCCCCATCAAAGAACACAATCACGATAATCCATCTCAATTTTAGACTCTGTCAAGTTGATAATTGACACTGACCAGCGCAGTTCACCAAACCGGACTTGGATGCAATCGTGCTCTTGATCAGAAGGTGCCCTATGCAGGTGAGCAGACATTTTGGGATGTCTGCCCTAGAGAAAGTCACGGAACAGAGGTTCAAGAGCGGCACATGAATCAGCTCCGCCCTGGGGAGGACTTCATGGCAGGTGGTCATGGCTGGACCACGTGTTAGAGCAAGTTGCTTTATTTCAGGCCAGAAAATAAGGGTAGGTAAGGTGAAAAGCAGAGAGGAAAGGACAGAGACAGTGCGTGTGGGGCGGTAGTCTCAACATCATCATGGGTATCTCCTGTGCATGTTGGTTGACGGTCACATCAAACTTTACATTGCTCCCAACGCCCAGCATCACCCTTTCCCAATGCCACTCTCCACCATTTTCTTGCTTCTTATTTCCTTCAACCATGTTTGACATCTTCCTGTGCTCTGAGCTCACGAAGCCTACCTCAGGGTCTTGGCATTGGCTGTTCCTTCCATCCATACTTTCTCCCCCTGTTCTTTCTGTGACTGGCTGCTGCTTTTCATTCATCTCACAGCCTCTTCATTTCTTCCCTAAATGAGCTCACCCTGCCTTTTCCAACTCAGTACCAGTCTGTGTTCCAAAACACTTCTAATGTCATCACAGGATGAATGGCTATGAGGGGTATTTTACGTACTGGATTCTGTCCCTTGATCCCACCATTAAATTATACTCTAGAAGAGGCTGCATCCCTTAGTCACCCTATTGTCTGACTGCAAGGGTAGAAGGCCAAAGGGTGTTAAAAGAAGTGCACTTAGCTTCGTTTGGTCATTTACCAACACCCCCCCCCCCACACCTCTCTTTTTTTCTCTCTCTCCCAAAATGTGCCTAGCCATTTTTGGTGCCATGAAGACTAACCTTTGGAGAAGCAATACAAATAAAGACACTTTTGACAGAACATCAAGAGGCTCAGTTGGATTCCAGTTTTATAGGGCAATTGTGAGGTCCTGAGCTGGGAAACATTTACCAATCAATTTTAAGGACTCACAGCAAGTTCAGAAGAAGACTTTGCTCAGTGACAAGCTGGAGAGAAGCAGCAGCTGAGGGCATGGGGCAAGAAGCACCAGTCCTGGTCTACCTTCTCCCTACATTGCCATACCTCCAGGGTTTCTACTAAGCCTTGGCAGAGTCACCCACATAGATGCTGCCACAAAGGAAGGCAAGAGACCTTCAGTAGAGCTGGTCAGTACTGAAGGGGCTTAAAGTGAGCCAGAAAGCCAGGTTGTGCCAGGGAAGTTTGAAAACAGGGTGAGTCTCCACTGACTTTTCAGGCCATTCTAAGAAGTTGCTAGTAAAGGATTTTAATTCCCTCCCGGGTCTGCATGACTCAACTCATCACAGCTAGCAAGATGGAGGGCTAGAATCAAGTATCCTGTGGAGTAAGGTTGCGCTATTGGCACGCCAGCCTCAGCAGGTGGTCCATGGTATCCTCCAGGTGGCCTTGAGTGGGTGGAAGGGCAGAGGGTGGATCTACATTGCATCAGGTGGGACTCACATCCAAGCCCCACATCTCACTGGAGACATGTCATTAAAAAGTGCTGAATAAGCACTGAAGTAGAACCACGGCTGCGGTTATTTGTCCAGGAAAAGATCTTAAAGATTATTTTTGTGCTTGTTGGGGAAGAAGAGAACGTCAAAGAAGAACAAGGATGATTTACTACTTCTGGGGGCGGGGAGGGGAGGAGGGCTGAGGTTGTGATTTTGGCTTTACCGAAAGGACCCAGTGATGAAACGATTTGGACTTCGATTATGAGGATTCCTGGGGTAGATCATTCTTTTCATCTGGCTGATTTGATTCATCAGATGGGAGTTATATGTTTGCTCCATTCTAGTCCCTGTTTCAGGTTCTGGGGCACAGGGGTGTACAGCATGCAGATCTGGTCCTCAATCGTCTGGTGAAGGATGTAAATAAGGCCCCTTTCGTGGTGTTTTGAGGACAGTGAGAGGCAGCCAGCTCTTTTCTAGCTAGGGTCAGGAATTTGGAGTTCAGAGACCAAGTATAGGCTTCTAATCCACCAACTTTCTCACAGACATTTGATTTGCAGCCAATTAATTCAATTTTTTTTTTTTTTTGGTGCTGGAGATTGAACCCAGGACCTCGGGTGTGCTTGGTAAATTCTCAACACCAAGTTATATCCCAACCACCTACCCCAGTTATTCACATAGTTTTTCTTGTGTGTGTGTGTATGTGTGCATGTTCTTGTGTGTGTGGGTGTGTGTGCACTGTGTGTTTAGGCTAGAGGACAACATCAGCTGCCATTCCACAAGCTCCATCTACCTTATTGTTTGAGACAGGCCCTCTCATTGGCTAAATTAGCGGGCCATTGCACCCCAGGAATCTACCTGTTTCCATGTTCTCCGCACTAGGATTACAGATAAGCATCACCACACTTCACTTGTTTATGTGGAGGATACTGGGATCGAACTCCAGTCCCCTTGCTAGTACAACATGTACTCTACCAGTTGAGCTATCTTCTCAGCCCCAGTTATTCATCTCTAAGCATTAGTTTCCTAATCTACCACATGAGGGAATGATACTTGCTTTGTCCATTTCACAAATAAGGATCCTGGGAGACTTTGTATCTGAAAGCCTTTTGTGAGCTTGAAAGGAGACTTTCCAGTTACTATGGGTACCACCAAGAGCTTGGCTTTTGAATTTCCATCAATGATATCTCATTGTTCAATATAATCTTATGACATTACTTGTTATCAGTGGAATATGAAAATCTGAAGAAAGAAACCAACAGTGATAGACATGTGTTGTTTGTTGTGGTACCCCCCAACCACAGGCAGGTAGTCTAAATAAGTGCCCCCCTCCACCCCATAAGGCTAGGTTGGATTGAGAGATGCCCTGAGAACAAATACATGACAGATTGTGAAGTTAGTAAGCAAAAAAACAAAAACAAAAAAACAAAACAAAAGTCACATGATTTTTTTGATTGGTTACATATTTAAATGAGAATATTTTGAATATAGCAGGTTCAGTAAAACATATCCTTTAAGCTTACCTTCTTAATTTTAATATTACTACAGGGGATTTTAAATTAAATATGTGGCTCACAGTATGCTTTTGTTGAGTCACCAATTCACAGATGCTCCCTTTGGAAAAGTTATCTACCTAGTACACAACAACGTCCATGCTGTTCCAGGAACATCACAGAGCCCTTAAGGTCCTAGTTACGAAACCCCCAAAGTGACCGTTGTCATGGCTGCTTCTCATAAACATTCAGAATCCACATGTGGAATGTTATAGAAATCAGACCCTACGTGGGACACCATTATTGTGCTTTGCTACCCAGGGAGGCGCTTGTAGTGGCTACTTTTTGGTTGCTGTGATAAGATAATCCGAGCAGGAACCACTGAAGGAGGAGGGGTTTCGTCTCCCTTACAGGTACAGTCTGTCAGTTAGGGAAGTCCTCAGGGCAGGAGCTTGAGGGGTCACATCACATTCACAGTCAGGAAGCAGAGAGAGAGATGAAGACTGCTTGCGCAGTTCCCTTTCTCCTTTGTATGTGGTCCAGGATGAAGCCCATGACACGGTGCCACCCACATTTAGGGTGAGCCTTCCCACGTCAGCATTAATCGTGATACTCCCTGTTGGATGTGTTTATTTATCTCTTAGGTGATTCTAGATCCTGTCAAGTTGACAATATTTACTAACACAGCAGTTCATCATTGGCATGCACACACAAGCACTTGCACACACAAGAACATGCACACACACACACACACACACACACACACACGAAAGATAATGTGAATAACTGGGGTAGGTAGGTTGGGGTGTAACTCAGTAACTCAGTAACAGAGAATTTGCCAAGCATTCGAGGTCCTAGGTTCAATCTTTAGCACCAAAAAGAAAATTGAATTAATCAGCTGCAAGTCAAAATCTGTGTGAAAGTTGGTGGATTAGAAACCTGCAATGGTCTCTGAACTCCAAATTCCTGGCCCTAGCTGGGAAAGGGCTGGCTTCCTCTCACTGTCCTCAAAGCATTGTGGAAGGAGCATTATTTACATCCTTCGCCAGATGATTGAGGACCAGATCTGCATCAATATCTACATATGTATCTATAATCTATAGTCTCTATGTATCTATATCTATAGTCTGTATATGATGGGAATTGGCTCCCACACGTGTGGAGACTGGCAAGCTCTACAGTCTGATCTACCGCCTACAAGCTGAGGACCTGGAAAACTGATGGTATAATTTTTTTCCAAACCTAAAGGCCTTCAAGATGTATCGGGGAGGCTGCTGGTGTAATTTCCAGAGTCTGGAATTTTAAGAACCTCCATTGTTCAAGAGCAGATGATGAAAGACTCAGTACAAGAGGAGAGCCCAGCCTTCCCTTCCCTTGCCATTATGTTCTACCCAGGCCCAGCATCCGGACCACACCACCCACACTGAGAATGATCTTTTGTACCTGGCCTGCAGATTTAATGCTCGTTAAAAAAAAAAAAAAAGAAAACACCTTCTCAAACATATCCTGGAATAATGTTTTACCAGCCATCTGGGCATCTGTTAGCCCAGTCAGATTGATCCCTTGGACTTAATCACCACTGAGGGATTCCTTGTGGTTCCTCAGAGGATATGTTTTTATGGGAAAATGTTAGATGTTTGATAAGGCAAAACAAACAAACAAACAAAAAGCCAGAAACATATAAAAAAGACCAGCCTGTAGAATTTGTGCAGTTTAGAGTATATATTTAAGTTCCCACCACTGAGATAAATGCCTGAGAGAACCAACTTAAAAGGGAGAAAGGTTTATTTTGGCTCATGGTTTCTGTCCATGGTCATCTGACCTTGTTTCTTTGGTCCTATGTCAGGACAGTACATCATATTGGGGAGTACATGGTAGATCAAACTATACACCTCATGACAACTGGAGTAGGGGGAGAGGAGGAGGAGGAGGAGGAGGAGGAGGAGGGAGAAAATAGAACCCTAATAACCCCTTCAAAGGCATATCATCAATGGCCTAATTTCTTCTCACTAGGCCCCACCTCATAAAGGGTCTACCACTTAGTAGAAAACACAGGCTGGAAACAAAAGCTTTAACACACGGGCCTTTGGAGGATATTCAAGATCCAAACTACAGCTGGTTATCTGTGGTTCCCTTCCTAGAGGGTCCAGGGGGATGGACCATTTCCATCATGCCAGATGTGCTCAGCATACTCTTTAATTTTCCATATGTTGCTGTCGAAGACTTCTGAGCTGACTGTGATCTGGGATTGGTCCACTCAGAGAGGAGTTTTCCGAGTTGGCTCATCCTGAAGCAGACACAGCAATCAGCATCCAAATTCTACAAGTGGGGTTGCCAGTGGCAATATGAAGGACAGACAGACAAGGAAGTCTTTCTTTCTCAGAGCGTTTCTACTGCAGTTAGGTCATATCATCCAGGAGTGACACAAACTAGCCTTTTCATTTAGCAAAATAAAATGCCTATCCACTTTCATTGCACTGGGAAAGTCCAAGCCAGAATCTTGTTTTTAAAATTTTTTGTTTGACTTGCCACCCCCATGACTGCCCACTCAGTGCCTAGTGTCCGGCTGGACAAGAAGAAAGGGGAGAGTAGCCAGGCAGATATGAGCATGTGATAGGCTCTTGCGGCTCAGCTTCCGCAACATTTATATTAAAAAACCTCAGGAAAAAGGTGAAGTGTTGATGGCAGAGGCGTCTGTATCTCTGGGGGATTTGTTCCTATTTTCATGACTATGAATAAAGCATGGAACGTCTCACTTTTCAGAGCTGTGTTTTCTCATTAAACACGGCTGTATTGCATGCGGAAGGAACTAGATATTCCGGACACAGTATTTGGCAGACCTCAATCACCACTGCTCCAATATTGGCTTTCAGAAGCCCATTCCACACTTGGCCCCGACTTTCAAACCTTGTCCAGGCACCAAGCAGGAAGATGCCCCTGGATGGGGCCCCAGGCAGGGTGCCACACTGTGGAAAACACTTAAAGGGTTCTCTTCAGGGTCCTGATTCGGGAGGGTGAGGAATTTGCTCCTCCAGTGACCTTTCCTCCTTGGACTAGGGCACAAAGTCAAAGTGCAAGAGGGGTTTCAGGTGCTCCCCAGCAGTTCCACACAAGCAGAGTGTGTGTGATCAGACACCAAGGAGCCTTTGTGTACAGACAGGGGAAGCAGTGTTCTTGTTCTTATCCTCTGTACTCACGTGTAAACAGATACTCTGTATTACTAGCGCATTAAAAAAATAACATTTGCTTTAAGGTAAAAATATATATTTATGGTCAAGGGTTGGACCGTGTCTTCTGAATGCCCTCTCATTTGACATTTCATAAGGCATGGTTCACAAACTCCCATCCTTCAACCAGAAACGGAGGAATCTGTTTCCATTGCAGATTCCTAACAAATATATGGGAACCAGACTCAACAACGTGCATTACGTCACGCTCCCAGCAAACCCCGCTGCATCCCACTGTTGGTGAGCCATTAGATACAAAACCCACGTGTGTTTGTTAGTTATCACAGCAAGGCGTGATGGAAAACAAGGTGGGTTTCTTTGCTTGTGTGCATGGAAAACATTTAACTGTGTGCCTGTTTTAGGAAACCTTGAACCACATAGAAAAGGGCCATGCCGGGCTTTTGCTGTTTGATATGGATATCTTGTCCCTTTAGAGTTGTGAGTTGTTATTTGCTTGAGAACAGCATCTCTAAGAAGTTGTTTATATCTTTAGTGGGAAGAATTTGTCCTTTCATGAGAGTTCTTCCAACCTGTTGATAAAAAGAAAAAGAACAAAGCCATGTAGTCATCTCTCTTTTTTTCTCTGAAGGAGAGTGTGTGTGTGTGTGTGTGTGTGTGTGTGTGTGTGTGTGTGTAGGCCAGATGTCAACTTCCACTTCCAGCACTGTCCCTCAGGATTCTTACCATGCTTTTTGAGACAGGATCTCTACCAGCCTGGGACTTGGCTTGGTGATCAATTAGCCCCAGGGACTCACCTGCCTCTGCCTCTCCAGTGCTGGGTTTACATGCCACCACGCCTGGCTTTTTAACATGAGTCCTAGGGAGTAAACTCAAGTTCCTGAGCCAAGAGACCAGTGTACTAACGATCACTACTCACTATTTTAGTTTTGTACATTTACATACTCCTCTGCACCTGTTATTACCCAAGGGACTTTGGGTCCTGGTCCTCAAATTACATGTTTTCCGGAATTTACACTGTAACTGATTCTAGAATGATGCTGTTAACAAAAGGACAGTGATGCTGGAGCGACACTGGAAAGAGTTGCACAGGACGCTGATGCTTTTCTTGTGAACGTGAGTGATGCAAACTGATTATATTAAAATGAAGTGGACTTTTTAAAAAAAGGATTTCATATATGAGTACACCATTTATGCTCCTCCCTCTCCTGACCCAACTCTTTCTGTGTCCCATTCCCTCTCAGATTCATGACTTCTTTTTGGATTATTATTTTTACACACCCCCAACCTGCTGAATCTATTTAATGGTTCCTATATGTATATGCATTTTAGGCTGACCGCTTGGGATTGGATAGTCTATCATTGGGCTCATCTTTATCTGGGGCCGGGGCCTTGTGAGATGCTTCTCACTCACTTTGGCATGCCAACTGATGTTTCCACAGGTCTTCTTTAGGACATCATCATCTTTCAAGAGATTGGAAAACTTTCAGGCTTTCAGATTCTGCTAACTCTTTTGGGTCCCAATGGCTGAGGAATAGTAGTATCTGTCAGTCCTGGAATATTCTTACCTCTTTTTTACAATAATCAAGTTGAGAACACTCACATTGACGTCCACAATGCATCTCGATCAGACTTGGACTTCATCTCTCCAGTTTTTGGTCTGTAACAAGAGTGTCCCTTACTCAACAGCAGGCACATTCTGCCATGGGTCAAGACACCTTGCTTCATGGGAAAATATTTTTACTACAGAATCCCTTCCGCTCTCCACCCAGAGTACCAGCAGCTACTTCTGTGGCCATGGCTTCTCCTAGACAGTATGAAGTTTGTGTTCATCGTCCACTTCAGTGACTTTCTGACAGTGGGTGGCTGGGGAGGAGACATGCAGCTTCACCTTGACATAGCCAGCTGCCTAGAAGGTGCCATAAAAAGAGCTAAATTTTTATTTTTAAATTAAAATATAATTGTATTATTGTATATATAATTGTATTTATATTGAATAATATACTGTTTTATATCTATATCTATATATATCTCTATATCTATCTATCTAAATCTCTATCTATCTATCTATATCTCTATCTATCTATCTATCTATCTATCTATCTCTCTCTCTCTATATATATAAATTGTATCAAGGGAAATTTTCCCTTCCCCATTCTTCCCTCTCCAAACCCCCTCACCCCATTTTCTTTAAAAATCATGGCCTCTTTGTCGTAACTGTTATTGGGGAATGCAGTATTTAGAGAAATCTAAATCTCTCTTTAACTTGAGCTAGGGTCACTCACAGTTGGCTCCAGAATAAATTGTCTCTTTTGTTCTTTGGAGGGGAGAGCTGTTTCTTTCATCAACTAGTTCAGTATGGACTTTCTGGTGTATGACATTACATGGTCTGAGATAAATTTTTTTTGAATGGAAGAATTTTAAAATTCTGAAGTGGCAAAAAAAAAAAAAAAAAAAAAAAAAAGCCTGAAACATGCAAAGTGACTGGACTGTGGAACCCTGCGATGGCCCAGTTTGACAGTTTCTCATAAAGTCTTACCACAGAACCCAACGACCATACACCTTTATGTTTGTCCAAATAAACCAACAACATACATATATGTTTAAATAGTTTTATGAATGTTTAGAACAGCTTTGTCCTTAGCTTCTAAAATACTCTCCAGCAGGTGAGTGGGTAAATGAACTGTAGTACATGCAATACTATTCAATAATAAATAAAACCAACAAAGACCATCAAGTCACAGAAAGACATGGAGGAACCATGCATATACATCACTAAGTGAAAGAAGTCAGTGAGGAAGGACTACACACTGTGTGACTCCAAAGTGTGATGTTCTGGAGAAAACAAAGCTATGGGTACTTGGAAAGATTTGTGGGAACCGGAGAGTTGGCTCAGAGGCTAAGATCACTTGTTGCTTTTGCAGAGGGCCCGGGTTTGATTCTCAGCACCCACATGTCACTTACAACCATCTATAACTCCAGTTCCAGGGATTCCAACATCTTCTGACCTCACCAGGCACCAAGCATGCTTGTGGGAACACATACATACATGCAGGCAAAACACTTATACACATAAAACGATAAAATAAATATTAAAAAAACACCAGTAGTTACAAGGGGTTCAGGAGAAGAGGGGTAGGATAAATAGGCAGGTACAGAGACGGTGACACTTTGATACGGTAGCATAAGAGTGAACAAATGTCATTGGACATTTGTCAAGGACCACAGGAGACATAAGCATGAGTTCTGGTGTAAACTGTAGACTTCAGTTCATAATAAAGTATCAGTGTTGGCTCTGTGATACTAACACAGGCGCCACTCCCATGTGATGGCCTGAATGGAGAGACATAATGCGGCAGACATGGGGGAGCAGATGTGGACATTCTGGACTTCTGCAAACCTAAAATTACTCCAAGCAAATAACTCACTAAAAGAACGGGAGTAGTTAAGGCCGTTGTTCCCTCATAAATGGTTACTGTCTGGACATTTGGTTGCTAGCAAAAGGAAAGGCAGTCTAGAAGAGCCCCATTCCCAGGGAAAGGCCAGACCTGGTCACCCTTGAAGTTTTGCAGTCCGTCTTTGCTCAACCATAACACTGGGCGGTTCCAGGACTTGTGTAGGCAATGGCTGAGATTGTCTCTCTCCATCGGAAGCCACAGTATTTACTTTTCCCATCTCTGTGACAAAATAGCTGGTAGGATGCAACTTAAAGGAAGAAGATTTATTTCTTCTTACAATAAGGGAGCACAGTGCCAAGTGACGGGGAAGGTAGGGCAGTAGGCACATCAGGCGCGTCACGCATCTGGGCAGATGAAGTGGAGAGATGGAAGCAGGGGCTCATCGGGCTTTCTCTGTTTCTCCCTTTGTGCTGTCTTGGCCCCCAGCCCACCTGGACGACCTGGGTCTTCCTTCCTCAGGAAATCCTGTCTGGAAACACCCTCATAGACAGACCCAAAGATGTGTCTCACCAATACTCATGGTTTCCTTAATCCAATCAAGTAGTCTGTCAAAATTCATCATGGAAGTATGAATTCTATCCTTTCCTCTTCATGGTGAAGAGGAGGAGCACTGTCTCCAGACAGAACTGCGGGGCTCCTGAGTAATTCCAGGCTCCTGGGGAATGCTTTGGGCCACTGTAGGTCAAGTCCCTGGACTGAGCATCCCTTGTTGTGGGGTGAATCAGACATTCTGGACAGGTTGAGTGTTTTCCTTCAGATGAAAAAAGGAGCGTCACTACTGTGAGACGTCATCTGACATCCCACCCTGAGATTATTCCGCTGATGTTCTCCTTCTTCGTCTCGTGCCTTCCTGTCCCTCTTCCCTTCCTTCTCCTCTCCCTGCTCTGTCTCCTTTCCTCTCCTTTCTCTTCCTATTCTTCCTCTCCTCTTCTTCCTCCTTTTCTCCTCCTCTTCCTCCTCTTCCTCCTCTCGTCCTCCTCTTCCTCCTCTCCTCCTCCTCTTCCTCCTCTCCTCCTCCTCTTCCTCCTCTTCCTCCTCCTCTTCCTCCTCTTCCTCCTCTCCTCCTCCTCTTCCTCCTCTCCTCCTCCTCTTCCTCCTCTTCCTCCTCTCCTCCCCTTCCTCCTTTTCTCTTCCTCCTCCTCTTCCTCATCTCCCCTACATCGTCTTCCTTTTCTCCTCCTCTTCCTCCTCTCCTCCTCTTCCTCCTTTTCTCCTCCTCTTCCTACTCTCCTCCTCTTCTTCCTCTCCTCCTCTTCCTCCTTTTCCTCCTCTCCTCCTCTTCCTCCTTTTCCTCCTTTCCCCCTCCTCCTCTTTTTCTCTTCCTCATCTCCTCTTCTCTTTCTCTTTCTCCTCTCCTCCTCTTCCTCCTTTTCTCCTCTTCCTCTTCCTCCTCCTTTCCCTCCTTCTCCCTCTCCCATCCTCATTGTTATTTATTACTTTGTACTACTGAAGACTGAACTCACGGCCCGGTGCCTGTCAGATAATCATGTTAAGGAGTCGCCTGAAGCACAACAGAAGTGTGACAGCTCCCTTACACCAGAGGTGACGCTGTGCAGTTCTGGCCAATGAGATGTAAACCGTGTTGCGGATGAGGTTTCCAGGAAGGGTCCTTAAAAGAGGGGAGAGGGCACTGTGTGTTAGAGGGGAGGAGAGCGGTAAGTGGAGCATGAACCTCTTGCCTGACCTTCCTGTCCTTCCATTTCTTCTAACCAAGATGTTGACTTGGTGCTGGAGGTAGAGTCATCACTTTGTAGTCGAGAGCTGACTGTGAGCACGAAGGCTGCACACTAAGAAGAGGGAAGCAGATGCTAAAAGAAAGACAATTCTAGGTGGTGGTGTGCAGCCACTGTACGAGTTCCAAATGGCTCACAACTAGACTCTTTTAGATGTGAAAAATGAAGCCCCTCATTTCCTGAAGTCTATACTCTGAGAGTTTCTGTTGCTTGAGTCAAACCCAAAGTCTAACTGAGCCACAGGTGTCTCATGTGCATGCTAATAGCCGTGAGTGTGGGCTGTGAGGGCTGAAAACCTAGTAGCATATTTTGCTGTGTGACCTTGAACCTACTGCTTCACCTGTCTTAGCTTTGGATGCTATGGTTGGGCCGTGGAATGGATAAGAATACCAACCACTGTTTTGAGGAGAACTTGAAAGAATTTGCTCTAAATGCCTTTAGCACAGCACCTGACACATGCTAAAGACTGGGAGGATGGTAAGCAGTACTGGGCAGCTTCAGATTGTCAGGCCCATTATTAGAAGCTTACGCTTATAATCACTGCAGGAAAACCACTCCATTCAACACATAGATACTTACCAGGGAGATCTAGACAGACAGATGGAGGGTGCAGGAAGCTTTGATTTGTGTCTCTGAGATACCCCGCACCAGCTGATGCACCAGAGGCCGACTCTCACCTCACCTGAAAACCCCTCTCTAGACTGGCCAGGCTAGGAAACTTTCCTGTCCCCCAAGATGGCCATTTCAAATGTCCTCACCTCTCCTTGGAACTTCCTCCCCTCCTCATTCCTACTTGATGACATCATTTCTGGGTTTACTGAGGAAATGGGAGCATTCAGAGGGGTGTGGTCTCATTTTCCCACGGCCACACCCTTTTGATCTGTCTTCCTTTTCCTGACTCTTGTCAAGGGGCGAGTCTCTGCTGGACCCTGGGACCCATGGCCTCTCACCTCTCTGGAATGCCACTTCTCTCTCTTTCTGATCATTCTGGATGCACTAGCACCCTAAGCTGCCAGCACCTTCTACCTCTCCTCCTCCACCACATCCCTGCCTTGAACCCCTAGTCTCATGGCTTCCACTCCTCCCTCCCTCCCTGTCCCTCTTGCACTGACTGTCTCCAGGCTCTAGTCCCTAGCAGTCCCTATTGTCCCACAGAAACTGTTCTCATCAAGGTCATCAACCTATTTGTTGCCACATACAATAGCGGACTCTTTGTCTTTAGCCTACTCCAACTTCTAGCTGTAGGCCACCCAAATGATTGCTTTCTCTCCAGTTAGCCTCTGCAATGTGGGGAATGAGAAGCAGCAGGATAGCATGGGAGCTTGGTAACTGTGAGGGCTTCATTCTGCTCATAGCTATATCCCCAGGCAGCTAGAGCACTGCCTGCCACACCCAAAAAGCCCAGTAAACATTTATGGAACAAATGAAATCAGCATCCAATGTGATGGTTGGTGTGACCTTCGGATTCATAGGATTTAGGATCACCAAAGAGACATAGCCCTGGTGTGTCTGTGATTTATTTCCAAAGAGGATTAGTCTCAGGGGAAGACTCGACCTCAGAATGGGCAGAACGTTTTAAGGGTCAGCCCAGATGCAAAAAAGTCCAAGGAAAAAGCAATGTGCCCTACCCACCTTCACTTCTAGTGTGGCTGTTGCTGCAACCACCATCCTCTGCTGCCACGGATTTTCAGCTTCTTCAGCCTTTCAACCCAGACTCAATTCCAGTGATTTCCCCGGGAGCTCCAGACCCTTTGGGGACTGGCTGGAACTGCTGAAGCATCCAGCCTTGTGGACTAAGCAACTATTGGGTTCTCGGACCCTTCAATATGCAGATGGCCATTGCTGGACTATTTAACTGCTATCATTTAAGGCTATCTAATAAATTTGCTTTTAATGCAAACATGCACAGATAGATAGATGAGTAATAGATTGATGATAGATAGATAGATAGATAGATAGATGAGTGGATGGACAGACAGATAGATACTATTGGTTCAGCTCCTCTGGAAAACCCTGTCTAATCCATTAAGAATCAGCAAAGTACAGCCCACAGACCAAATCTGGCCCCTTGCCTGTCTTGTAAATAAAGCTTTATTGGAACACAGCTATGTTCACTAGTTCATAGATCGTCTAAGGCCGACTTTGCAGCAGAGTTGAGTAGCACAACAGAGACTGTATGAATCATAAAGCTCCCATCTGATCTTCTCCAGAAAAAGTTGCTCAATCCCTGATTTAGACTTCTAGTGTGTGCTGTGTATGTAAGACTCTTCCTGGCTCCAGGTGAGCAGTTCAGTTCCTAGCGCCTTCTCCTAAGCCCGAGAACTGACCTGATACCATGAAAGTCAATGTTGTGATTTTTTGATTTTGAGTCTACAGTGAACCTGCGTCCCTGTTGGAAGGTCTTGAAGACACCAGGAAAACACAGTGTTTGCTGTGCAGCAGCCACCTGCTTTCCTAGAGGCTCCGTACGATAATGGCAGTGGTGGTCACCTTTGAACCTGACTGGAAAAGTTGTCTCACTAAGCATTTTACTCACCTACTAACCCTTTTTCTATCTTGTGATGGATGAAGTGTTATCATAACTGTGTTAGCATCTTCTGCGGATGTGTTTCAGCACCCTAACTTCTCCACAGTACCGATACCAAGGTTCAAGAATGTGCAAATCCTTCATAGAAAATCAAGTATTTGCGCGTAATCTAGACCCCCTCCGGTGTATCTTAAATTGTCTTTACATTACTTTTAATACCTAAGACAATGTAAATGCTATGTGGGTGGTCATAATGTAGTATTCTTTAGAGAAGAATAACAGGAAAAAAGTCTGTCCATGTTCAGTACAGATGCAGCTTTTGGAGTGTGCACACGGACTAGTTCTGTGTGTTTGAATGTGTTAAGATAAACGAGAGTTTATCTTAAGAAAATCGCACAGCTTTTTATTTCTAAGTGAAAATATTTCTCATTTCTCAGAAACAGAAAGGAAAAACCAGCACGGAAAATGTCTTTCTTTTCTCTCTGTTCTGTACTACAAGTAATTGTCATGGTTTAAGTCCCCAATCCCCAAAGATGCCCAGCCATTTGAATCCTTTGAGTTGGAAGAATAGAGAGAACTGGAAGCTTCTGGAAAGCCCTGTAAGGTGGGAGCAGAATTCAGGCTGCACATATCATGAGGAGCAGTACTGAGATGCAGGAGGGTTTCCTAACCCCAAGAAAACATTCTTCCCCCAAGGAAGATAAGCATGCTTCTCCTTTGTTGCTGCTACTCAGCTTGTGGAGAAGCGCTGAGGGGCACAGAGCAAGCATCCTGACTGACTTTTGCTGTCTGTGTACTCACTCCACAAACTGCTCTTCATCAGAATGGTTAACTCTGCTCTGCTCTCCTCCCTCCCCTGCCCGAGAACCCGAGGTCTAGGTCTGAAGGAAGCCATGAGCACAGAAGCCACAGAGCAGCAGTTTGGCCCTCGGAGGTGCTTATGGAGAAAGAAACTCCAGAAAACAAAGGGGCCGAGTATGTGAACTTGTAACCCTCCTCACATGCCATTTGGTTAGTGGGTGGCATGAGCAAGCACTTAGTTCCCTGCAGTGGGTGTTTTTTATGGGGCCCAGTGACAAAGAGCCAAAGAGGGTAAGAACCCGTGAGCCTCAAGTGGAAAACTACCAAGTTCTGGCCGGATACTCCTGCCGCCAGTGCCAGGGTCACCTCGCTGAGTGAGCGCAGCTGGGCTCTGGGGCTCTGAGACTGAGCCGGCAGCACCAGGCCACTCTGGTGGGGTCATCAGCGATTCCACCGGCCAGCCGTGCACCGCACAAGGCAGCGTTTGTTCTGCAGTCAGTTTTCTTACACAGTCCCCTTCTTGGCTCCTTTTGTTTCGGTGGAGTGACAAGTTGTCAAGTGTGGGGCAGGCAATGGATAGTGGTTTTAATTATTGTTAACTAGCTCCTGCCTGCAGCTTTTATGAATACCACATTGTAAAATCAACACACTGAAGAGGCAACGTCGGCCCAGAGAGCCAGAGAAGAAAGACGTGGATCAGCGAAATGTGTGCTTGGAGGGCCGCATTAAATAGCGTCAAAGGTGTGAGCAAGCTGTGCGGTGACTGCATCCGACGTTCTGGAAGGTCTCACCTTTGGATTGTTGAGTTACCGTTAGCAATTGGTAAAGGTTTTCTGGGGCGAGGAATCCATGGGACCCGGGGCAGAGCAGTGAAAACTCTCAGTGGAGAGTGGCAGTGGTTTATGCTTTTGTAAACATCACTGAAGGAAGACAGTAGCGTTTCCTGGAAAGCTTACTGCATGTAGAGATATAAGAACCGGGGTTGAAATTCTAACGATGACAAACCCATTTGAGGGCTATTGGAGGTCAATAATCCTCGCCTTTCTCAAACAAGACATTGGGGGAGAAAGTGCAGGAAGCACATTACTGTAGGCACCACACAGTTCTATATGACAAATAGCATATCATGTGTCTGCTCAACAAACATATAGTAAGCAGCACCTCTAAGGAGCAGGACATACTTAATAACAGACTATGTCCCTGTTCCCCAACATTTACAGTTTATACTGACAAACGGGGAATTACTCGTAGGGGTAGAATAGAGTCTTCATGAAAGTTCATGAGGACTTCACTGACCTTGGGGTCAGGGAAATTCTCGCACTGTCTCTGGGAAGGTGTAATGTTCCAGCCACACCTCCTCAGTGGAGTCTCCCAGGCCCACCTTCCTTACAGAGGTAGCTCCACCTTCCTCTGCAGCCACCCTTCTCTCTTAGTTTACCATATGGTATATATTGCTTTCTCCTTTGTAATTTAGTCTACCATATAGTATGTGCTGCTTTCTCTACATATTGGCTTGTTAGTATATTGTATTTTTCTCCCTCACCCAAAGGATTAGTCCAGATTGTTAGAAGAAAGACATCTTTTCTGTTTTGTTTCCTTCTGCGTCTTCAGTGGTTGCAGTATATCCTGGCATAGAGTAGTAGGCGCCCAACATATTTGGGGAATGAATGGATATAAAATGTAGGTCTGATTCACAGACAGGAGGGCAGGAAGGAAAAGTTCTAAAAGAAGAGGACCATAAATGAAGATAAGGAGTCAAAGTGCAAGTGGGTGGGTGTAACTGGGTGTTAACCTGTGTGGGAGGAATGTGGAGAGCTGGAGGTGGGTGAGGCTCCATCATGAAGGGCCGTACATGCTACATTGGTGATTTGTTTTTTATCTGAGGGTCATAAGGACATTCTTATAACTCAGTATGCAAGGGTCAGGGAGACCTGGTTTCTGCACACATGGAGGAGTTCTGTTAATAGTCTGGGCTGGTGACAGTGATACCTCAATCGGGACAATGTTGGGGCATGTGTGCGCCTGAGAATGGACAGTCCTTGATCGTGATTGGCAGTGGAGAATGAAGAAGAGAGAAGGCTCTGTGATGAGAGATAGATGCAGATTTGAGGAGCATCATGGATGATGGTGCCATTCATGGAGATAAGTCAGAGGAAGAGGCAGGTTTAAACGTGTTGAGTGTTTAGGTGGACCGTCTATTCTGGGTTAATTACTTTCCTCGTTCCTATAACAGAATACCAGGCCAAAGAACCTGGAGGAGGGCAGAGCTGCTTTAGCTCATTGCTGGAGGGCAGTCCATCATGGCAGGGAAGGCGTGGCAGCAGATGTGAGGCTGCTCATCAAATTCTACCCGTTGTCAGAAGAGAGAGTGATGAATACTTCTTTCTGCTACCTTTTTCCTTTTATTCAAGCTAGGACCCAGTCCATGCCAGCCCTAATTAAGGTAGATCTTCCCACTCAATTAATTCAGTTTAGATAATTTCTTGCAGTTATGCCCAGAGGTTTGTCTCTACTGTAATTGTAATTAATCCTACCAACTTGACAATCAAAGTAAACTGTCGCATAACTGTTTTGTGAGCAAATATATAGGTAGGTCAGTTTATACAAGGAAATCAAAGTCACAGGGGCATGTGGCGTCCCAGAAAATTCTACTGCCTTCCTGCACCAGTGTTTCGTATTCCTACAATGAAATACCAGAGGCAGCTGACTTTATAAAGAGAAGAGGTTTATTTAGCTCACATTCCTGGCAGTTCAAAGGCATGTGTGGACCCAGTTCTGGTGAAGAACTCGTGGCACATGGTAGCTGGTGGAGTCTATGCCAAGCTGAATCACAGAAGGTGCCAGGAAACAAAGTGAGCCAGATGGGGCTGAGCTCACTTCTTCTAAAACAACCTTCTTGCAGAACACAAGGAGTCACAAGAGAACTTCCTTTTGAGAGTACCCTATAATAACCCAAGAATCTGCCACTAGCTCTCCCTCCCTCCATCTTAAAATGTCTACCACCTCTCACTAGGGACCCCTGGGGATCAAGCCTCCAATTGCCATGGACCTTTGGGAGATACCCTAATCACAATAGGGTGTTTTGGAAATTTTCAAATAATAAAATAGGGCATGTCAAGGGAAAGCCCCATCAGAAGCTTATGCGAGAAGGAAAGGCAGGGGGAGAAAAGACTACATAGGAAAGTGGGCAAGTTTAGAACTATTTCAGAAGACCAGGGTAGATCAAGAAAAAATGGGTTTTCCAGGCCAGGTTCAGTGTGAAACGACCATGGGTTCTATTCTCCCCAAAGGACTCAGTTCTGAGTCCTGGCCCTGGTTATCAGTGAGCATGGCCTTAACAGGGAAAGAATCATTACAGACATAGTCAAGTGAACACGAACAAGGTCACGATGAACCTCAGCTAATGACCCATGTTCTTATAAGAATTTGGACACTGGTTCACACACTGGAGCTGGGAATGTGGCTCAGCTGGGGAGGTGATTGCCTGATGTGCGTGAAGCCCTGGCTTCAGTCCCTGGCACTGCACAAACAAGCTTTGATGGCATTTGCCTAAAATATTAGCACTTAGGAGGTAGAGACTTAAGGGGATCAGAAGTTCAAAGTCATCCTCAGCTACATGGGGATTTGAGGCTAGCTTGGGATACATGTATATAATACATATATATTATAAATATATAATATATATGTATATAATATATACATACACATGTGTATATATAATTATACATATTATACACATATATACACATACACACACACATACAATAAAAGGAGATATTAAAAACATATAAAAGGTCACACGAAGAGAGAGGCAGATTGGAGTTCTAACTATAAGCCGAGGAGCACCAAGGAGGTTGACCACAACCAGGAAAAGATCCTAGTCTAGAACCGTGGAAGGCGCTGCATCATTCAGACCCGAGGTCAGACTTCTGCACACCTCTCAAACAATGCAAGAGTAAATTTTGACTGTTCACCCACCTCGTTTGGAGGCATTTATTATAAAAGCCCCAGGAAACCAATCCAGGAAGGGAAAATGTTCACAGATTTTGCAACAAGGAAGACACAAGAGGCCTTGTTGAAAGAGCCTCAGTTTCACAGCAAAGGAGCCCCAGGCAGGAGAGGGCAATGACAGAAAAGCAGATACAGAGTTCAGGTAGCTCTCTTAGTGCAAGAGAAGATTCAGAGCTGTGCCAAGTAGGAGAGATTTACTTTAAAAAGCTAATTAACAAGTTCATCACCTCATGTGGTTCTGGTGTTTTGTGTGTGGCTGGTGTGATGCTGAGATCAACTCACTTAGCAAACTTAGAGTTCCTAATTCAGCTTCATTAGTCAGCCACCATGCTGTGAGTGCTTCAGAACCAGTTTATCCTGTACAACTTAAATGTTGTACTTATTGACCAATGTTTTCCTGTCAGCTTCTTCCCACGTCCTAGATTCTAGGAACCGCTCACTTTTCCACTTTCTGCTCCTATGAGTCCAACTTTCTCAGATTATGTATCTAAGTGAGATCATCAATTTGCTTTTCTAAGCTGGCTTATTTCACTTAGCAGGAGTGACCCTCCAGGTTCATCCGTGTGTTTTGAAATTCCCTCTTTTTAAAGACTGAATAATCTTCTGTAGACACTCATATTACACACGCCCGCATACACATATATACCATGTTGCCCTCATTTATCTGCCAGCAGATGTTGTATTAGTTTTTTTCCTATTACTGTGATAAAATACTCTGACGAGAGCAACTTAAGGAAGAAAAGATTTATTTTGGCTCATTTCTGAGGGCCCAGCTTATCACATCAGGGAAGTCCTGGCAGCAGGATCTTGAAACTGCTGGTCGCATCGCACAGGCACTCAGGAACCAGAGAACAGTGACTGCTCTTCCAGTCACTTCCTCCTTTTTGTTTCGTTCCTGACCCCAGCCCACAAAATGGTGCTGCCCATCTTTAGGGTACCTATATTTAGGTTAACTGAAGTGGGAAGATCGCCTCAGTTAACCTAATTTGCATAGTACCTCCCAGTCACAGGTTTATCTCCTGGGTGAATTTAGAGCCAGTCAAGTCGATGACCACAGACACTCAGGCTAACTTCACAGCGTGGCGATAGCAGATAGATCCTTTGCCTAGTGATTTCATTTCTCTTGAATACATGCCCAGGAATATGGGATTTCTGGATCACATAGTAGTTCCATCTTTGATGTCTGGATGACTCCCCACTCATTCAGAAATCACAAGTTTAATATAGCCTTTCAACAACGTATTTCACTTAGACATGTTATTTTAGGTAGGAAGATAAACTAGGAACTAGGAAAATACCTAGTTTATTGCCTGCGTTTCAGAAAATTCACCTTGTTTGACCTTTTTTTTTTTTTTTGCACTGGAAAATTTTAATTGTGCTGGTTAGTTTTAACTGTCAACTTAACAGAATAAATCTGGAAGGGAGTCTTGATGAGGAATTAGTTAGACCAAGTTGGCCTGAGGGTATGTCCGTAGGAGATTGATTTGAATGTTAATTGAGGTATGAAGACACATCCCACAGTGGGCAGCACCATTCCCTAAACAGGTTCCTGAACAGTATAAGAGAGGAAGAGGCTAGCTGAGAGCAGTAAGCTCTTGACTGTGGGTTGATATGCCAAGCTGTTTCAGTCCCAGACTCGAGTTCCCTGAAATTATAGAATATAATTTAGAATTAGGCCAAATAAATCATTTACACACACACACACACACACACGCCCAGTTATGACAGAAATGAAGCTGGGACAGGAGTGGAATCAAGGTACATTTTGTCCTAGAGTTAGGTTGAGGCTAAACATTTGCATAAGATTTACTTTCTGTAAGGAACAGTTCAGAATACCACTCTGTCAAATGATACACCAAACAGTCTGCCATGACAGACCACAGTCCTAACCCACTTAACAATGAGCTTCTCAAGATGCTTCATCCCTGAGTTGATCATTACATATGCAGAGACTATTAGGCAGACTTTACCTACAAGTTGTGCTCTCCACCCTAGCTGTTGACCCTATTCAGGAGAGATGGGAGATGGTTGTCTGATTGGCTTTATTCCCATATCACCTATTAAACAAGATGTGATACACAGATCGGACATCAGTGAATGCATTCACAGCACTGGGAAGGTAAAAGCAAGAGAATCAAGAGTTCAAAGCTATCCTTGACAATATAACAAGTTTTGAGGTGGGTCTGAACTACACAAGACCCTGTTTTAAAACAAAACAAAACTACAAACAATAACAAAACTCCAAGCAAATGGTTAGTTCATTTCCTGCCTGTAGCACATGGTAAGCAATGGGACTCCTGGCACCTTCCCTTCGTGTATACTATGTAGACCAGGCCACACCCTATATCTAATTGATGAACATTTAAATACTCAAGTCTTACAGTAAACACAATTAGGTAGGCGAATCCACTGCCAGGAAATTGTGTAACGCATACTGTAAATTATTTTTGGAATAGTCTGTTTTGCATGGTGTATGAGAGGGATTCCTCCTGTTAGTGTAGGCAGATCAGAACCAATTCTTTCTCATTGTAACTCACATATACTTGAAGCCTATAGCCCTACAGATGCAAAGAAAGGTATGTATCTTCATTTTGCCTTTGTACTGGAGGGGAACTTGGAAATTAACATCATGCTAATGCACCAGACCCATAATAACCAACTGTTCTTTCTGGTCTAGGTCACCTCTTGTTCAGTTAACCAGGGAGACCCAATTTCCTGTCAAGGTGCCATAGGACAAATGTGCTCCTGTGAAAACAGGGCTTGAATGATGCTCCTTCTGCTGGAATTAAGGACTGATGTCCTCAGGGGAAGTCCTGAGTCTGATTCTAGGTTTGGGACCTAACGCCATTTCAAACATGCACTGGCCTCAGGTTTCTATTTTATACAAATGGGGCTATCGATCAGAAGATCTGGGTGTCTCTCAAGTTCTGGATTCTACGCTATGGAATTTTTTGGCTCTGTCCTTTACCTCATTTTGATTTTTTTCCCCAATATTCACTTCTTAAGTAACTCAAGAAAGAGCAAAGGTGTGTGTGAAGATATTTAACACTCTACTCTTTTTCCACAGTGTTTTAGCTAGCTTTAACTGCCAACTCGACACAGCTTAGAGTCATCTGAGAAGGGAGTCTCAACTGAGGGACTGCTCAGATTAGTCAATTAGCCTGTGGGCATGTCTGTGGAAGGGTTGTCTTGGTCGATAATTGGTGTAGGAAGGCTCAGTTCACTGTGGGTGGCACTATTCCCTAGACAGGTGTTCCTAGGCATAAGAAAGCTAGGTAATCACGAGCCTGGGAGAGAGCCAACTAGCTAGCAAGGCTGCTTTCAAGTTCCTCTTTTGAGTTTCTGCTCAACCTTCCTCAATGATGGACTGTGATCTAGAAGAGCAAGCCAAATCCTTTCTTCCCCAAGTTGTTTTCGGCCAGTGTTTTATCACAGCATAGCAACAGAATTTAAGCTAGAACTTATGGCGAGGTGTATTGAGGGTGAGAAAAGACTAAATGTCCAAGCAAAAGGAGGAGGCTAAGCAAGTAATGATAAATCAGGCATCTCATAAATTAAAATATTAATCAGAAATCAAGGGGGATATTTATGAAACCTCTTTGGCAAATTGGAAACTGTTTTCTAAATGGAAAAAAACCCCAGAAGGTGAACGATTTTTTTTTTTAACTGTGATAATATCTACCCAAGATATACACAGGAACGTGTATAAATTTAGAAGGGATGACTAAAAGTGGAAATAGTTGATATAAAAACATAGATATTTTCTTAGTCCTGGAAGCAAGTGTTCAGTATCTCCTGGGTTTCTCATTAGGTATCTCATTTTGTAAGTTATCTAAGGTAGGCTGATGGCTTTGGGGGTTGTGAATGCTAAGAAAGAATAGGAGATAGTTGACTCTCTAGCAGATTAAGTCCCAAGCAGGTGGGATGCAGGAGGATAGGAATGGGAAGAGAAGAGGCCAGGTTGGGAGCAAGAATATAAGAAGAGACAACAAGAATTGGAATTTAGGGGAGGGGGGATCTGGAGACCTACGGCAGTAGAAACTCACTGGAATCCACGATGGGAGACCCTGACAAGGACCTCTAACGTTGGAGAATGGGGATCATGAACAGGCCATCTGTAACCAGGCAAGGCTTCCAGGGGAGGGACTGGGACACCATCCCAGCCACAAAAACCTTGATCTATAACCTATCTTCCCTACAGGATCTGCTGGGACAAGGGAAGGGCAGAACCCCATGCCATAGGAGGGAACCCATGCCTGATACTGAAGTGTAGGCCAAGAGCTAGAGACTGGATAGCTTGGAGTTGATTTCTAATGATATCCTGGTCTGCTCATAGATTGGTGCCTAGCCCAATCTTCATCAGGGAGGCTTCGTTTGGCAGCTTATGGGAGTAGATGTAGAGGCCAAGAGCCAAACATAGTGCAGAGCTCTGGAAATCCTGCAGAAGAGGAAGAGGAGGGATTATGGGGACCAGAGGGGCAGAGAATATCAGGAGAACAAGCCCCACAGAGTCAACTGGCCAGCATGCTTAGGGTCTCATGGAGCCTGAACCAATAAACATAAGACCTGCAGAGTCCCCTAGGGTCTTGTGGTTGTCTGGCTTAGAGTTCTTGCAGAGTTCCTACAGGCTAGAGTATGTTGGGGGGCATGTCTCTGATGCTTCTGCCTGTCCTTGGGACATTTTTCCTCTCACTGGGTTGCCTAGTCCACCTTTGATATAGGGATTAGTGCCTGGCCTTGTTCCATCTAGCTGTGCTCTATTCGAGCAGTAACCCTGGGAGAACTGCTCTTTTTTGGGTAGGGGAGGAGTGGAGGTAGGTGGGTGGGGGTCAGGAAGGGTTAGATTTGGGGGAGACGGGAGATACGGGGAGCTGAAGGAGTGAAGGAAAGGGAGGAAGATGTCAGGGTGTATTTATTATAGAAGAGAAGGAAAAAATGTCTGCCAATTTAGCCCAGGCTTGTTTCAAACTTTTTATTCTTCTGCTTCTGACTGGAGTGGAGAGACCACAGCCATGTACCACCACACCTGACTTCAGATAAGGTATTTTTTTTAGAAAATAGGCTTCTTTAGCTCAGCATACTGTTTTGGGGTGACTTGTGTCATTGTAGGCCACCAGTAGCTTAATGCTTTTTATTCCTAGGTTGCATATTTCCGAGGTCAGCTCATGACTCCAAAGATGTTCAGGTTTTAGCCCTAGGAACCTGCAAATGTGCTTTGCCAAGGAACTTTGCAGGTAAGGCTACATTAAGGGGAGGGAAAGCTTGATCTAGATTATCCACATGGATCTTAAACACAATCCCAAATAAGAGAGACTCAGAGGGAGACTTGAGTAGGGAAGAACAGTAGGCGGGGAGAGAAAACCGGCTTCAGGTGGCCATGAGTAGCTGGAAAGGCGAGGGTAGGACTTCTTTTCCAGGACCTTTAGAGGACTCAGATTTGCTGATGCTTTGGCTATGGCCCAGTGAAATCTGATTCAAATTTCTGACCTTTGGAACCACCAGAGAATAAATGTATGCTGTTTTAAACTGTAAGTCAGTGTAGTGCAGTGACAACATGGAGAGACTATGATTCCATTGTGAGATATACTACAGATTGTCTCCCCATTCACCTCTTGATGAATCTGGATGCTATTTGGAACAATCACAGATAAAGCTGATACGAGGATTCGCTGTTTGTTTGTTTGAGACAGGGCGGCTTGGAACCCAGGCTGACTTTAAACTCTCCATGTAGCCGAGGGTGAGCTTGAAGTCACGACCCTCCTGCCTCCCTCACCACAAGGCCAGAGTTACAGACGTGGACCATCATGCCTAGTTTATGTGGTGCTGGAGACTGAACCCAGAGCTTCATGCATGCTAGGCAAGCAGTTTACTGAGCTACAACCACAGCCCTGCTGGGGAGACTTAGGTAAGTCCTTTCGTGGATGTGTTTTCATTTCTCTTAGTTGTAGCACAAACCAGTTCCCTCTTTAAAAAAAAAAAAAATAAGAGGAAGTCTGAGGTCATTTACCTTAAATGGTAAGGATTGGTGGGTATTCCTAGCCCCTTCTGGATAACTCCAGAAGCTGGCTGTACTTTCAGAGCCCTCAGTATGAACTCCAGTACGTTTTTATGCTTGGATGCATTTCTCTTTTTCTTGAAAAATGCCCCCCCACCCCAATTCTTTCCCTTCTCTCTGGTTCTGTGCTCCCTATTAGCACACACTGTGCTCTGTGGGTGGGTATCACAGCCTCGGTGACCCGACAGCCCAGGAGTCAGGAGACAGAGAGTCTAGACCTCAGGGTTCTGAGAGGGACACAGGGGACGCCACATGCTGAGCGCCTTTCCCGGGGGTGGGGTGGGGTGGGGAGGGGGCGGTCAACCATGTTATTCGGCACTAAATGGAATTTTCTTGTCCCTCTAAGTAGGAAAGCACCTGTTTCAGATGCCTCCCACCACAGTAGCTGATAAAACACTCAGCAGAAAGGAAGTGGGAGAGGAAGGGGTCCCAAGGGCCTGGGTTTCTTGGGGGAGCGAGGAGCTGTTTTGTTGATCTTGCTTTCGTGCACACACGCCTGTCTCCACACGTCTCAACGTCAGGTGCCTCCCTTCATCACTCTCCACCTAATTTTTTGAGACAAAAAACTTTCTAAACATGGAAGTTGCTGGTTCAGTTAGATTGGCTGACCAAAAGGCCTCAGGGATCCTGCTGTCTCTGCCTACCAAGCCCTGAAATTACAGGCATGTGCCCATTGAGCTTGGCATTAAAATATTTTTATTTATTTTATGTGCATGTGTGTGTGTGTTTGAGTGTATGTATGCACACCACATGCGTGCAGGAGCCAGTGGACATCAGAAGAGGGCATCAGAGACTTTAGAACTGGAGTTACAAGCAGTTGTGAGCCACCATGAGGGTGCTGAGACCCAAACCTGGATCCTCCATGAGATCAGCGAGTGCTCTTAACTACGGAGCCATCTCTCTGGCTCAAGAATAGCATTAAAACAAAAACAAAAACAAAAAAAAAGAGAGAGTTCTAGGTATCGAACTCAAGTCCTCATGAACAGCAAACCCTTTATACACTGAGCCATCTCCCCAGGCCCTACTTGGCTTTCGTTTTTTGACCTAAAGAAACTTGGCCACTTCTAAATCTTATCCAAAATTTCCAGAGCATTTCAGGGTTAAGCTGAAGAACAAAGAGGTAGTTGTCTCAAGGTGATAAGTTTTGGCTCCTGACATGGGATCTGGGATTTGAAGATCAGCTGGTTTATCCATGAATTTTAAACCTACTCAGGGCATAAATAGATTCTCATACCAGAATGGAATGTCCTCTTCCAACTTCCGTGGAAGACATACACGTGGTACACAGATATGGGTGCAGACAAAACACCCATACACATGAAATTAAGAAAATGTCTTCTACCTCTTGCAATTCATGTCATCTGTATACCAATACCTTGCACTGCAAATAAACCCCCACGTGTACTTCTTGCGTAAGAGCCTGCTCCAGTCTGGTACCCTATGTGGGATGCTTGTGTGGTCTGCTGGACATGCTCAGGACACTGAGAACTCAAGACCCCAGCTGACACTTGTGATCTTTAGATCCAAGGAGAGCTGTGTTTTATCATATCAGCAGGGCTGTGCCCATCCCTTTGGTGCATCCTAGCTTGGCACTGGTTGTGATGGTAGTGAGTACACAGGCTCCTCTGGTGGTCCTGGATAGATCCTGGACCTGGAGGTGGTGGTCCTGGAAGCCCCCCTTTACATGCAATGCAGCATGTCCTACTTGCTCAGGGTTGTTTTGGAATGCAAGCTCACATGTGGATGGGTACATGCTGGTTCTCTGAATGCTTAGGACAAGTTCTCCATGATGGGGGGGGGGGTGTTCATGGGGGGAGAAGTGCATTGCCAGGCAAAGGAAGTAACTTGGACAAGGCCCCAGTTTATGCCAAGAGAGAAATGGAAAGTGTGTGGGGCCTTGGCATGAAAGCACCACCCCAGGGTACAGATGATCCTTTTTTTTCCCCTCTGATTATCCTTCTGTGTTGGACTCATCCCAACACCAGCCATTTGCGGTGCCAAGCAGTGTGACCCGTGCTTGCCTCCGTCATGTGGTTGTCTTCTCATGATACCTGGAAGGAGGGGGAGAGAGAGGGGCAGCTTCTTCCAGGTGTCACATTTGCTCTTCTGTTTTTGGGCTATTGGAATGTGAGTGCCCTGTGGGTTATGGGATGCAGTTCTGCTCTTTGGCTGAGTCAGTTAGCACAGAAGTCAACAAACACCCTGTGGAAACCGCAATGTGCCAGAGCATTGTCCGGGTGGGGGGTAGGGGAACAGGCCATTTTGAAGAAAAGGGTAAAAATGGAGCATCTTCCTTTGCTGAAATCCCTTATCTGGAAGGTGGAATCGCTGCTTTCCAGGGCACTGACGAAGATCGAGGGGGACTTTGTACAGGAACTATCTTGGTCACTGTCAAGGACGCTATATGCACAGGCGACTGGCAGGAAATAGCATCCAGTGAGGATATTAGCAGCTAGTAAGGTGGGGCTTTCCCAGGGGAGAGGTGCACAGTGGGGAGCTGTGTTGAGCGAAGAGGTGGAAGGTTCTACCTGGTGGGGAAGTTGTACCCAGTGGGGAAGTTCCCTCCTAGTTTGCTTTCTCTTGCTGTGATAAACATCATGACCCAAAGCTCCTTGGGGAGGAGAGGGCTTGTTTGGTTTACACTTCCTCATCACAGTCAATCACTGAGGGAAGTCAGGGAGGGACTCAAGCAGGAGCAGAGGGCGGCACCATGGAGCAGCTGCTTACTTACTGGCTTGCTCTCCATGACTTGTTCAGCTTGTTTTCTTATATAACTTAGGACCACTTTCCCAGAGGTGGCCGGGCTGTGCTTTCCCATATCAGTTACTAATCAGGATTATGCTCCACAGACTGGCCCATAGGCCGGTCTGATGGGGGCATTTTCTCAATCGAGGTTCCTTCTGCCCAGATGATTCTGGCTTGTGTCAAGTTGACAAATATTTAACCAGCACACACTCAGTGGGGCAGCTGTACCGAGTGGGAAACTGTACCTAGTATATTTAGCCAGAAAGTTATACCTAGAGAAATGTTAATACCCTGGGAAGACAAAGGTACACGGGAGAGGTTGATACTCAGGAAAAGAGTTGCTTCTCATGAGGGGAGGTTGGTACCTAGTCGGGGGGAAAGATGGTGCCCAGTGGCCATATGGGCCTTGGATAGGCTCATCTCCTGGCTCAGGCTGTGTTGGCCTAATAGCAGAAGTCAAACAAGAAAGGAAGAGACAGATCGTGCAGTTCTTCATATTTAAATAAAAAAGCAGCAGCATGCCCCAAGCCTTCAGTCCCCTGCCTACGGTTAGGAATTTTAGAGCATCCATTTGTCCACACTGGTTTTCAATTTCTGCCAAGGAACACTAGTTAAAATTCAAGACAACATTGCTGGATCAAACAGTTCTCATATTTCTCTGTTGGAAATACCTATAATTCCTTAAGACAATGTTTCAATTTACCACATGTCCAGTCACATGCTGAAGTGTAATAGAAACCCCACCATCCTCTTCCTGTCTCCCACTCCCAGTGTTTTGAAGATTGCAGGACACACATGGACTTTGGATCAAGGAGGATGGCCCTGCCTCTGTTTCCAGTGCCTCTATCTGTACTAGAGTAATGGGTTATGGTGGACCACAGGTACTGGCTACTCGGGAGGTTATCACTAGAAGGAAGTGGACAAGTTACAGTGGAATAAGTACGTGGTTTGCTTTCTTCCCCAGCTGGTATGCCCCATGGTCTGTTCAGATGGCCCATGAGCCAGTTGGGATCTGGATCTATTCATTCTCCCATGGAGCTTTTACTGGCCCATCCCTGACCTGTCCTGGGCCTGCATTTGTGTCTATGGTCGGGGCCACTCTTGGGGCAGTACATTTCAACCTGTTGAAATACCATACTACTGTCACACAGGTTGAAAAATAGCCATTATATGGATACTTCTCAGTCTCCTTGAGGACCTGTGTCCAATCTGATTGGTTAGCAGCTATGGTCACATTTACTGTTGAAGAGTCGTGGTTTCCATTTGTGGGATGATAGACCCTCCTACCACACACGTGGTGGTGGGTGCCATGTCTTCCTCTGTCTGAAAATGCCCCCACCATGTTCTTTCAAGATGAAGGTGGCCTTAACTACTGTGTTTGAATGACTGAGAAACCCAGGGTTAGAGAAGAAATCTGTTGGAAGGACACCAAGATCAGAGTAATACTTGTAAGTCTCCTTGGTCCCAAGAACAATTCAACCCAATAAAATCAACAGATGTATGGATTTAAATTTAAAAAAAAAAGATGAAGCTGTGTAATAAGACAGAGGTTGTGCCAGGAAGTAGTGGTGTATGCATTTAATCCCAGCACTCGGGAGGCAGAGGCAGATGGATCTCTGTGAGTTCAAGGCCAGCCTGGTCTACAGTGTGAGTTCCAGGACAGCCAGAGTTACCACAGAGAAGCCCTATTTTGAACTGTCCTCTCCCAAAAAAGAGACAGAGGTTGTCTGGCTCCATGGCACTTTAATAAGGGTGGCTTCATTCTCTTTTATATCAGAAATGCCTGAGGTTGTTGTCTATTTGTAGAGTCTGAGGACATATCGAAGGCCAAATTGAGAAAGGTTGTTGTCTGTTTTCTTTGCTGTAACAAACAAATCCAAGGCTGGGCTATGCACAAAGAAAAAAGGTTTATTTTTTGCTCAGAGTTTTGGAGGCTGAAAATCCAAAATTGGGTGTCTGTGGGGAAACAGCTTAGTGGGAGACACTTGACAGCAAAATGGGATGTCTCTATGTGTTCAGTCTTCAGTGAGGGCCTCTTGCCAGATAGCATCATGGTAAAAGTGTGAGAGAGATCACACAGAGAAATGGGGGTGGGGCAGAGACTTAGCACAGACCTTAGATTTTTCTGCCAATGGCTTCAATTGGCTATGTTCAACATTATGTTCTTTCTTTTTTTATTATTTTAGATTTATTTTATTCATATGAGTGCTTTGCCTACACGTATATCTGTGTACTATATGCGTGCCTGGTGCCTGAGGAAGTGGTGAGCCTCCATGTAGGGTGCTGGGAATCAAACCCAGGTCCTTCACGAGATCAACAACTGCTCTGAACCACTGAGCCAACTCTCCAGTCCTGTCAATGTTACCTTCTTAAAGGACTATAAAGGAGAAACTGAGGCTGGTTCAGTCAGTAAAGGGCTTGCCTTGCATGCAGGAGACACTGAGTTCAATTCCCTGCACCCACATGAACAGCTGGGGGTAGTGATGCTCACTTGGAATTCCAGTGCCAAGAGGCAGAGTTGGTGGGGGGTGGGGGTGGGGCTCCCTGGTGCTCTCTGGTTAGCCAGTCTGACCTACTTGGGGAGCTTTATAGTGAGAGGCTCGTCTCAAAGGAGGCAGATGGTGTTCCTGGGCTGACACTTGAGGTTGTACTCCAACTTCTTAATGCACAGGTGTATGTGCACAGATCACACACAGGTATACACATACACATACACATGCACATGCATTAAAAATAGACTTTAAAGAGAAGTGTGGCTTAAAAAATAAAGGGGGAAAAGGAACCTGGTATGTACAAAATTTTTAGGCATCCACAAAAACATACAAGATTGATATATAAAATCAGTTGCTTTGAACATGCTGGTGATGAATGATACCAACATGAAATCAAGAAAAACAATTCTATTTGCAGTGGCTTCCCAGACCTTTTGAGGGATGAATCTAACAAGACAAGTGAAAGGCTCTCACACTGAGAACAGTATGAAATTAAAGGGGTCTGACCAAAAAATGGAGAGACAGAGGTGTCTGTACCCTGGAAGGTGACGCCATTCCTCAAGCTGATGTTCAGGTCTAACAAGACCCCTGTGCAAGTTCCAGGTGCCATTTTTGGTTTTACAGAATTTCATAACGTGATGCTACAGAAACTCCCAAATGCAGAAGGGAGCCACACTAGCTGAAAGAACTCTGCAAGAGAAGAAAGAAGTTAGAAGGCTCACGTTGGGAGCCACCTGATGTGGGTACTGGGAACTGAACTGAGGTCCTCTGCAAGAGTGGCAGTTGCTCTCAACTCCCCTTCAGTTTTTAAAGTTAGCTTACAAGGTAACAGTTTTCCACACAGTGTTTCCACGTGGTTGATTCTCCCTGCGTCCCTCACATCTTCCTACCCCTCTTCTACGGTTCTCTTTTGGTCCCAGCATTCCCTGCTTCTACTTCATTCTATTGTCTTCCCTTCAGATTCATTTTCTGTTTAGTGGAGCTGAAACCATGGTGGTATCAGAAAATTTAAATAAGGTACAATGTGTTGTTTGAAATATTGCTTGTCTCAGAGTAAGCCCTCCATAAAGGTTGCCCATTATTATTCCTGTTGAAGAGACTTTTGATGTTTTAATTCTGATCTATTTTTCACTTGAGCGTACCCTTAGGTGATATTCTCTGAAAGAGTAGACAAATGACTGATATCCTTCCTTCCAGCATCCCTTCCCCTGTTTTTATCCTTTGGCAATCATGTTTGATCCCTAGTGAACATTCAGTACATGTTAGCTATTATGTTTAGAACATGCAAAAATTGTCCTTTCTTGTCATTTTAATTTGGGCTCATTTTCATTGGGTTACTCTCGAAATAACTTCTTTGGAAAGAGTATAGCATGTATGCAATCTGACACTTTGCCTAACCAAACCTGTTTCTCTCTTGTGACCACACCCAACTTACAGTTTGGCTCGAAACAGAGTTCTAAGATCTCTTTGGAACAGTGTTTCACTCTTCAGTTTGATGAGTATTTTCACATTTGTTCTCAACTCATAGTCTTTATTCTGGTTTGCAAGTGGGAAGGATTCTCTTCAGCCTTAGGGTCAGCAGTTTTACTCTGTTCTATGGGCTGTCTTTGATATTGCTGCCTCCTTTGGGGTTGGTCCTTTGATGCCAACGTACACGCATTTCTTTAGTGCAGGGAAATCTTATTGTTTATTGGAGTATGGCTTTCCCTCTACTGGATTACGGTCTACTGGAACTCAGTCAAGTGACTGACTCACAGGTCTTTCCTCATGTTTCATGTTTTGGTTTTAAGATGTCCATTTCTTTGATTTTCGTTTCTGGAGTGTTTTTTTTTTTTTTTTTTTTAAGTTACTTATATACTGAGTTTCCGAGTTACTCTTTTGGTTTTTCAGGATTCCTGTTAAGTTATTTTGATGTATTTTTTAAAAATACAAGGTGCTGTCTTCATGTTCAGAGCTTGCTTTTGGGTGTAAAATCTTCCCCTAGATTGAAAAGGATAAAGACTAAAATATTTGAGAGCTCCGATGTGGTTTTAGCGGTTTTCTTGAAGTCTTTATAAGTTACCATACCCCTGGCTGTCGTCGCGAGGTTACCTGTCCAGGTTCACTGACGTGCGGTCTGTGGAGCACACAGGTCCCTGGGCTCGTCTTCTAACTCACGCCACACCGTGTCCTGTCCGGGCAGGGTTTGTTGTTCGTGAGAAGACTTCACGAGCCTTTTCAGTTCCAGTGAGAAGTGATCTTTACGCATATTTTCATTTCCCTGTGCTTATTTTTAAGGGGATTATGACCTCACAGTTTCATTTTTACCATGTAAGCATATTAAACTCACACCTTCATTTTTACAACAGGAGAGACCACAGTGGAGCAGGCCGAGGTGAAAGGTGACTCCCTCGTCAAGCAGGGGTTCCCGCGGAAGCATTTTCAGGTGAGCCCTTAGTGCTGTTCTCAGCGCCCCGCCATTATTTTATTCAAAAGCCTTTTTCACGTCAACTGGTACTGCCATTGCTCAGGTCTTGTTCAGGCAGCCATAATACCCAGATTCCCTGAGCTTCCCTGTCTTATCTCAAAGACAGAGTCTCACAGTAGACTTCTTGATTCTCTGGATTTTACAGAATTTTCTGTTCCCTCTCCCAGGATGCTTCCCCAGCCTGAGGTTATGATGCCGATGTATCAGTTGGGGCTGAGCACCCTAAGGTCAGCTGGCCTCTGCATTTTGATCAGTTGAGGATTCCTATAATGCTCCTTTCTGTGGCAAAAAGAAATTTCTTGGATGAGGGGTGCATGTCAATGCGGATGGGGGAAATCTCACTTGGACCCTGCCCCTGAATGAGTTACAGTTAACTAGCCTTTTAATTGGTTATCCACCAGTGGTCAGCACTAAAAACATATACGTACAAGCAACACTAAATAAATGCAACAGGTTGTATTTGTGAATTTGTTCATATATATATATATTTCAATAATAATTAAAGAAAAAGAGGCCATGAACTTGAGAGTAAGGGGAAGTGGAGCAGAGGGAAGGGGGAAACGATGTAATAATATTTTAATTAGCAATAAAATAAATTAATAAAAGTGCCTTTTTCTTACATTCTCATTTATGATATTTCAGTAATATTGAGTTTACCCGTATTTTAGCATTAATCAATATCTGAGTGTCGATTTTTTTTTTAACTTGAGCATTAGTATATATTTATCCCAATCCAAGCACAATGGCAGATTTAGAAATATCCGTTTTGTCTTTAATCCTAGAGACACACGCTATTTTGGGAGGGAGCAGCAAAACAAACAAACAAAAAAAGTAGACTTGAGGAAAACAGATTGCCTGAGAACTGGTAGAGAACCCAGACATATTTAAAACTTACTCTTCAAGAAAACAGAGCAATTGGAAGCATTTATAGAAATATCGATGGAAGACATGGCATTAATCTAATAGGAACAGAGAGATAAGAATCGTCAAAGCCTCCCGTGTAGAGGGTGAGGGTCGGGGTCCGCAAGGGAACACGGACATGCAGAGCGACACCACACTGTGCAGTAAATACATTTCAGAAGTAAACACAGGTGCCTGTGCCACAGAGGAAGAACGGGGGAATTCAAAGAGGCTGAGGAAGGGTGTTAGAACTTGGTGGAGCTGGGAAGAACAAACAGCACCCGTAGAAAGAACACAGGAGTCTACACAGGGAGGAGGAAGAAAAGGCGACAATGTGTAACGCGCGTGACTTGAGTGGGTCACAAGGAGAGACTGAGTGGGGTACCACAGAAGAGTCGTCCCTATGCGGCCTCAAGTATCGCTGGATTGTTCCCGTCTGCTCCATCCCTGCTGTACACATTTGCGGAATGAGTGGATGCCTGTGTGGGGTTGGAATATGACCCTCTTGCACCTCCGTTCTGGGGTTTTAAACAGGAAGACAATCCACCCATACTGTGCTTCTAAGGAAGCCATAAAGCAGGAGTGGGAAGCCCCAGGCCAGCAAGTGAACCGAGTGGAGACTGTAGGGGTACCTGGGAGGAAGGGGTGGGTAGGAGAGCTACTTGGCGCCTCAGCGGAGGATGCTGGGATCTAGCAGTTTTGCACATATCCAGTATGAGGACTTGGTGGTGTCACTCACAGGCTAGAAGAAATGTGACCACTGTCCAGGGAAGACACTAGGCTCCTAGGACTGCTCAGTCTATGCTGGGATAGGAACATCCAGATAGGAATACCTGATGGTCACAGTGTAGTGCTGGAAACCAGGAGGGAAGTGTGGCTTGGGAGGAGAATGGTCCTGGATCTGGGTAGTGATGAAACCCAGGCAGAATAAGAGCTCAGGGAAGGAGATTCCAACACAGGTGTTGAAGTGGCTCTGGGGACAAGAGGAAGGGATCAGCAGTGGTGCCCAAAGCTGCCTGGCTAGTAATCAGTGGTCCCGGAACTACCTTATGGTTTGAGGGAGCCACTCTCAGATGCAAAAGGACCTGGCGACTTCACCTTGAAGTGGGGTGAGGAGTTGATCAATGTGGTAAACTGTTGAAAAGATAAGACTCAGGGTAGAACAAGGTGGGAGGACCACAGACATAACAGGTCCCGGCAAGGAGTGGGCACAGGGCCCCCTTCTTACACCATGTCCAGTGGGGTGCAGGATGAAGTGGCCTCCAGGACCGGCATGGGGCAGGTGCACCTCTGAGTAACTTTCCATGCCACCTCCCAGCTTCTTTGCATAGCACGCCTCTGGGGTCCTGGCCTTCACCTGCCCTTGCCTGTAGTTCTCCACCCCGCTGGAACCTTCTGTGAGGCATTGGAGCAGCCAGTTGTGTGGGGTGGTGCCACTCAGCAGCCCCTCTTGCACGAGGGCAACTGCACGTGTAGACTCACAGGGCCCCATACAGTGCAGGCATTTCCAGTCATTTGTTTCCTCTTCCTATATCTTTTGACCTTTTACCTAGCCCCAGAGAAATTTTATTGCTGTTTTCTAGATACTGAGAAAGTTAGGATCCTTCTGTCCAGTTCTCAAGCTGGCTACATTGATGGTAACTTTTTCTTTGTGTGTGTGTGTGTTGGGGGGGGGGGTCAGAGGTGTCACCACAGATAGGAAGATATTCATTAGTTGTAAAAGGGAGGAAAGAAAAAGTGTGATCTTAAACATTCAAGATTGAAGGAAAAATTAACTAGTATTTTTTTTTCATAGTGGTTAAAAAATAGCTAGAAGGTTAATTAAGAGCGTAAACATTGGGGCTGGAGAGAGAAGTTCAGAGCGCTGGTTACTTTCCCAGGTGGTTGGAGCACAGTCCCTAGCACCCACGTAGGACAGCTTGCAACCACCCACAACTCCAGCTCCAGGAGATCTGACATCTCTTCTTGTTTCCAAGGACACAAATATACACCTCTTATACACACACACACACACACACACAATCTTTAAGCAAAAGAGAAAGCAGACATCCTTATAGTTAGATAACAAAGCAAAACATGGAATTAGAAATCATACGTGCAGTGTGATTGCAATGGTATAAATGAATGTATCCATGGTTAACTTTTGAAGAAAGGTCTAGAATGCCAATATGCTCAGATTATGGTACATTATTTTTATTGTTTTTGTTTTCTTAACTTTCTGTAATGTGGTTATGTTAGTCTTACAACAGATGAATGTATATAACAAAAAGTAGTTCTTTACAATGGCAAAGTCTAGTTCAAGCTTAGGGCCACCTCATCCTGCTCTCAGCCTATTTCCTGTTCCCTTTGACTCCTGGGACTTACCAGCCTATCTGGGGAAGCTCAGGGCAGGGTCACTCCGGGAACCAAGTCCCTCCTCCCTGAGGTGGGGCAGGCAGGCCCCTATCTTAGGACATAGGCTCTTAAAATCCAAGGAAACAATTAAATCAGGATTTTATGGTATTTTACTCAGTGAGAGAACAGAGAAGCTCTCAGAAAGTGCTGGAGGCCTGTTTCCCATAATGCGCCCTTAAGGACAGTTCAGAAAACGTCAGGGTAGGGCTTATGAGGGTATGATCCTCTGCCTCCTGTAGTCATTCTGGGACCTGCAGGTCACAAGGAAGCAATGTCATGGGGACTGAGGGTAAGTTAGGGTCAGTTAGGCCAGATGGTCCAATTTAGGAGATAAAATAAAATAAGGAAATAGATAGTCCTGGTTCTGAAGGTGGGAACGGGTTCCTACAACTTGGTTGTTTTCCTTTTCTGTGTCTTCAGTTAGAACACGTAGGCAGGGAACCCCTCCCCCACTCCCCTTCCTTCTCATGTCTCCAATCATATCTCCTTGCACAATGGCAGGTGGACAGTTCACTGTTTCTGGAATGATCCCTTGCATGCATGGGTGAAGAAATACTTTTGCCTCAGGAATAATGTAGGAGCAGTCTTCAGGGACTCGGAACCCCAGACTCAGACATGTGGGTGTGAGGTTACCTCCATTTCTGGTCAGCTGGATGGTTTGAGAACAAAATACTGAAATATTTCCAAACCTCAGCCCTCATTTTTTTTCTCCCGTGTGAAAAATAAGAAGCCTCACCTAGCGTTTCATAGAGGATGGAAGGAGACAGTTCAGAAAAGTACTTGACTATACCTGGACACAGTTCCTTAGTAGTCCTGTCCACTCTTTCTCTTAGGAAAGGATCGGAAGTTGTTTATCAGAGTTGGCTCTTGAGGGCAAGCCCTGGCCGATGGAAGGATAACTGGACTCAGCCCACACAGCCCAGACAGAGCCCTTTGGGTCTCATCTGCAGATTTCATCACCACCCTGACCTGTAGAGTGCTTCTGAGTCTCTGAAGATAAGTCTGTCCTCTCTAGCTGTGGAAAGAGGCAACATTTCAGGGAGCAAGAGTCAGGCAGGTGAGCCCCAAGAGAAAGCTCATTCAATAAAGTACTTGCCTTGCGAGCACTTGGGCCTGAGTCCCGAGAACCTATGTAAGAACTGCTGGGTTTGGTGGCACATCCTTGTAATCCCAGCACTGGGGATGTGTAGAGACAGGTGGACAGCCAGCCTAGCCTATTCACCAATCCCAGGCCAGAGAGAGACCTGTGTCAAAAAGAAGTGGGCGGAGCATAAGAAACAACACCTAAATTCTGTGCCTCCACATGTACAAATGCACAGGTACAGGTTTGACAGTACACACATGCACCCCCCCATCCCTCCACACACACAAGTCAAACAGGGGGTGATGATCTGAGCTAATTCTTTTTAAACACTGGCCCTCACAGGCTCCCTGTGCGACAAAGTACCAGGCGTCACTGAATGCACACAACAGGCAGACTTCCTTGTGCTTTCCTTACACAGTGTGCGTGATTTGTTCCAAGCCTGTGCCTTGAGTGTGTCATGCATGAGGAGACACAGAAGGACAAGAAGTTCAATTGGTCAAGATCACAGAATCACTGGATCTAGCCTGTCTTGCTTTCAGTCTCCAAGCTCAACTGCCTTTGGCAGCACAGGCCCAAGGCTGCTCAGGGAGGGTCTTTCCTAGGAATAAAACACTTATGCTCCACCTCACCACCCCATTCCTCTTCCTGTGTGCTCAGGTGAACTCTCAGAGATGGCCAATGAAACCCTTCTACCTGCTCAGAGATGTTGGTGTCTGTGAGCCAACATGCTCACCTTAGAGACATGTGGACTACAGCGAGTTGTATTTTAGGGTGAACACAGGCTGTGGTGAACACAGTCTCCAGAGAGAGGATATGGAGTTGGAGAGTGGGCGAATCCAGGCCCTTCTGGAGCAATATAGAGATAGGATGTATGTTGGAAGCTAAGAACGTCACATTTTGTTCTTCAGGAGTCCCTGATGTACATCCTACTTCTGGATTTTCGTATCTATTATTCTCAAGCCTTATGCTAAGTCTCTGGTTTTGTGTTTTCAATGTAATTATTACAGAATGGTGGTCAATAAGATAGGCAAGTCTGACCCGGTGCCACATCTTATAATCTGTAGGTGGAGGCAACGAGATCATAAGTTCATGGCCTGTGTGAGCTACATAGTGAGTTCAAAGCCAGCTTGGGGCAACTGTCTCAAAAGCAAGCAAACAAAACACCAGAAGGGCCTGAGGGCAGAACTCAGTGGTAGAGAATTTGCCTGCTCTGGTTTAATTTCCAGTAACACATAAAAAAGGAGATAGAAAACAAGAGAAAATCAAAAACCACAAGGAGTGTTACAGGCAACATTCGATTAACCGTAATCTTACAAGAAGGGGATTATCTGTGGTCTGGAGTGTGTATCTAGAGATTAGATTATGCATGTATATGTACTGTCTTTGGGCTCAAACCTGGTGATTTAAAAAGCTAACAGAAGGGACTGGAGAGATGGCTCAGAGGTGAAAAGCACTGGCTGCTGCTCTTCCAGGTCACCTGATCAATTCTCAGCACCCACATGGCAACTCACAGCTGTCAGTAACCTCTGTTCCTAGGGATCTGAAGCCCTCAGAGAGCACTGCATACAAATGGTGCACAAACATACATGCCAGTAAAAAAACACCCATACTAATAAAATAATTCAGAAAAAAAGTTAACAGAGGCTTCAATTTAAATTGATAAACGGTGAAACTTAAAAGCTAGCCAGAAAACACGTTATGAAGTTCAATCCCAGTGAAAAGTGGGAATCCTGTCTTGACACAGGTGTCAAGTCAACTTTTCCAGTTTCTAGATGTTCAAGGAAAATCATTCTGGAAGCATCAAACATGCACATCCTGGTCTAGACTTCACTTCTCTTCCAGAAACTTGAATCTATTACTGAATCTTCCATTACTAGACTAAGCAGATCTCCTCCTCTTGGTTGGGTGAATGGCTAAAATCATAGGAAAATGTCAAGATGAGTGTAGAATTAATGGTGTGCTTGATCCAAACCAGATCCTGTCTTTAGTTTATATTCCAAGGGCTTGCCTTCTGCATTTGGACCTCTTAGACACCAGCCTGGGAAACAGCAAATTTCAATCAGCCTTGACTATACTAAAATTATATATATAATTAATATAAACCATTAATATATTAAATATAATATATTATATATAATTTTATATATTATATGAATATATGATCTATAATATATAAATATCAATATATTTATAATGTATAATTATATATTATATAATATATAATTATATATATATAATTTTAACACATATATATGTTAAATATAGAGACTTAGAAGAATTTAGGTTTTAAAAATTTTGACCTGAACAATTTGAATATGTATCAAAACAAGTAAATGTAAGTAGTCTTTTGCATTAACAAAGCTTTCTTTAGATATTAGAATTGCAAGTGACATGTGTTGGGGCTTGTATTAGTTTGCTGTACACTGCTATAATAGACTTTTTGAGCTGGGTAACTCATAAAAAACATTTATTTTCTCATTATTTTGGAGATTTGGAAGTCCAAGGTAAAGGAGCTAGGAAGGTGGGTTGTCTGGGAGGATATGGTCACTGCTTCTAAGATGGTATCTTGAAAACCATGTCCTTGGGAGGGAAAGATGTGGTATATTTAGAGGCTGCAAGGGAAAAGGGTCAAGCAATACACACTCCCAATATAATGCCATTTTAAAAGAGCAGCTGGGGATGTAGTTCAGCTGATTGAGTGCTTGCCTAACATGCAGGAGAGCCCTGAGTCCAACCCCAGCACTGTGTAAACCATGTGTAGTGGTGCCTGTAACTCCAGAACTTGAGAGGATGTTAAGTTCAAGTTCATTTTTGGTTCAAAGCTAGCCTGGGCTATATGAGACCCTGTCTCAAAGAATAAAAGAATAAGAATAAGAGGAAGAGGAAGAGGAAGAGGAAGGAGGAAGAGGAAGAGCAGGAAGAGGAGGAGGAGGGAACCATCTGCTCCTATAAGAAGCTCTATGACCTAATCACATCTTCAAAATCACAAACAGAAGCAGAGAGGGTTAACTGGAAGTGGGCAAGGCTTTAAACTTTCCAAGCCTGCCCCCAGTGACATACTTCCTTCAGCAAGGCTGCACCTCCTAAAGATTTCATAACCTCCCTAAACAGCTCCACCAGTGCGGGCCAAGTGTTTAAATAGCCCAGCCTATAGGGGCGTGTTTCTCATTCAAATACCCCGGTCGTTGACTGGGAGTAGTAGTCACCTGAGGAGTATTAACCTAAATGGAGCAGTGGAATGTGAGGAGCCACAGCTGGGGATTGTTTCACATCCATCATGTGTATTCAATAAGATATGTATGTTAGCGTGATGGTAGAGGAAGCATAGATGACAGAGTACTGATATGGGTACCCGACTGTCTTAGTCAGGGTTACTGTTGCTGTGATGAAACACCATTACCAACAGCTACTTGGGGAGGAGAGGGTTTGTTTCACTCACAGGTTCATGTAACAGTTCATTATCAAAAGCAATGAAGGCAGGAATCCGGAGGCAGGGGCTAATGCAGAAGCCACGGGGGAGTGCTGCTTATTGGCTTGTTCCTGTGGCTTGCTCAGCCTGCTTTCTTATAAAACTCAGGGACATCAGCTCAGAGATGGTACCACCCACAATGGGCTGAGCCCTCCCACATCAATCACTAATTAAGAAAATGCCCTACAGGCTTGCTTACAGTCCAATCTTATGGAGACATTTTTTAAATTAAGGATCCCTCCTCTCAAGTGACTTTAGCTTGTGTCAAATTGAGTAGGCTTTTTTGGGGAGCAGTGACCAGAATACGGAACAGGAGTTAGCAAAATTATATACACTGCAGACAAAATTGCTGAGTAGTGCCTGTTGCTTCAGAAAACCTTTTACAATTATCTGGAAAAACTGAGGGTTTGCACACCATGAAGATACATTCCATTCCCAGGTCTAGGTCTTAGAAAAGACTCACACATGCGTATCTAGTTTAAGTCTACAAGTGTAAAAATGATACCGCTATGATTGTTACTAGTAACTGTCTGTCCAACCCACTCTCATCAATGGTAGAATGCATGCATGGTGGGTAGGTTGTACAATGTTGTATCAGCAGAGAAAACAAACTATGTTCAATGACTAGACTATCTCATCAGTCTAATGTTGGGGAGGAGAGTAAGACAGACAACATTCAAAGCAAGCAGGAACACACTGTTGCTTAGCAATATGTATACAAAAGACAAGACTATGAAGAAAAGAAAGGGGTCAGTGGAGAGGTGGTATTTCTACAGAGGTGTGGAAAGGGTTGTTTGCTAAATCTCCTTTAAGTTACACACGCTTTGTGCAATTTCTACTAATAAGATATAGTTCATAATAAAAACAGGGAGAAAGAAAGAAGCTAGATGAAGAGAAACGAGTGTGCTCCAGACAGAGGGCAAAAGTCAGCAGGCGATAGGCGTACAGAGCCATAGGACGTGCTAAGAGGAAGGGATGATGCAACGGTGGAATGGTGTGGCAAGGAGTAGCCAGAGGAATGGGAGCAGGCACCGCCCTACAGAAGGAGTGCTTTATAAGGCCTGCAGAGGAATCTGGACTTCATCCTGATGTCAGTGAGGAGCCACTGCCGCATAGGAGCTGAGGAGAGACAGAATCAGATTTGCATCTTCAGAAGACGCCTTTGGACACATCTAGGAAGATGCACCTTGTGGTACCTAGGTGAGTGGTAGTGAAGTGGGGACCAGAGGGGTTTGAATCTTAAGAGTGCTACTACTGCAGGTGGCATGTACCCAGAGCTCTGCCTGCATCCAAGAGGCTGTGAGCCCATAACTCCAGTCCAGTTCAGTAGCACTGCTCTCAAATCCTTTGGGCCAAGGGCTCTGCTGGGACTCGTCATGTCTTAATCACAGACGCATTAACGACAGGGCATTCTCCTGCAGAGTTGATCTCTTAACATCAGCCACGCTAACACTTGATTGAAGAGAAAGTGCCATCCCTGATCCTAGATACCATCTCATTTAGACTCTGGATATTTTAGAGCAAAGGAGAAAAACAAATAAAACAAAACAAAACAAAAACCAACAAAGGATTTGAGGGGTCTGGAAACAGCTGATGACTGCTGAACGTTAACCCTGTGTAGGAACCATCTAATAACTAATCTAATAATTCTGTATGTGATGTTTAGCTCATTGCTAAAATGACCTGTCCCATCTGTAATAATATCAGAGGAGCATCTGGTCAGTGGCAAGTTTTTTTTTTTCAGTGTTGTGGGCTTTTTTACCCAAGTTGGGAATTAAATTCTCAAGACATCCTGCACACATTCCTAGGTTCTCAGTAAACCTAGATTGGAAGTTCCAGATGAATTATATTGAAAGGTACTGTCTGAAAGCTCACAATTATCTTGTAATTTTAATTGTACATGAGGGACTTTTTTTCCCCTGATAGTATAGATAGCCACCATTATTATTGCTACTGTATTTATTTTTTAAAATACAAACAACCTAAAAATACACACACATATATATTATAGATATATATATATAGGTCAACACATATAGATCAACTTAATATGATCTAAACTTAAAAACAAGAAAATCTCCCTCATATCTGCTTTTGAGGCATTTAGCTTGCTATGAGATACCTTCTCCATTGCAAAAGATTAATTATTTACCTTCCATGTTCTCTGTTGGAATTCCCTCTGCCTTCTATACACATTAAAAAACAAGATTATTTATTTATTTATTTTTATTTTAAGTGCGTGCATGCATATGAGTGCAGGTCCCTGTTGAGGCCAGAAGAGGGCATTGGATCCCCTGGGGTTGGAGTTACAAGGGGATGGAAGCTGTCCCTTGTGAGTGCTGGGAACTGAACTCAGGTCCCCTGGCAGAGCAGGAAGTGCTATCAACCACTGAGCTATCTTTCCAACCCTCACTTTTTTCTTTCTCTTTTCAACGAATTTGTTGTCTTGTTCCATAATAAAAGGGAAGTCCAAAAAATGTTCAGAGTTGGGACTTAACTATTTAGTCAGACAATCTTCACCCTGAGCCAATGTATGCTGAATAGCTATTGGGCATAATTTGGTGCCTTTAAGATAGATTTCTATGACTAATCCTCTGTTCAACCCAGTCTGAACATAATGTTCCCCTGTTCACACTAGAGCCACCTCCAGACAGCCCTTGTAAGCAGAGGGTAGGATAGTCTTCACAGACAGGTGATTCTTGTACATTGACCTTACCCAGGAAGTGTTGGCTGGTGTTTAGCTGGCAGATTCAGGGTGACCTGCTGTGTGACTCTCCTCCTTGACTATTTAGAGTAGTAAAAGATGCCACTATAGCGCATCAGAAGATTGTATTCTTGCTATAAAATATTCATGAGGGAAAATCAATGAACTGAATTGTGAAATAAGCCTTATGAATTAAGAGCTGAGGACATCTCCAAGACAGGTGTGGCCGGAGCCAAACAAAACTGGTTCAGAATGAGCTGAGCCTCAAACATCCAATCAATCTGGAGTGCTACAGTGCTAATGTGTCCTCTTCAGCCTTCAACAGACCAGCAGCACCCACTTTGCCTGCCACGCTAGCCTCAGCACCGCTGTTTCCTGCACGTACACACGCCCCCTTTCAATTCTTTCCCACCTTACCTTCTTTCTTTGCACCTACAATCTTAGAGCTCCTTGTGCAGAGCAGGCCTGGCTCTGCGCACCATCGCACTTCTCCGCTCTCCAGTTCCCTGGCTCACTTGGAGGGTCCTCCTCAGCATTTTGCCTGATACAGAAAGATCTGCCCCCTGGAACTCCTGGGCAGATAGTGGTTACCTCCTCCCAATCTTCCTCCAGCTGCTGGCCTTTTTTCCTTTGCTAACTCTGAAAAAATGCTTCTAGAGCATTCTTCTGGATTTCACTCTGGTGGAGAGAAAGCTGCTTTATCCCTCCAACATTATTGACATTGAACATCAAGGACCCTTGTGGGCCTACGACAAGCTGTTGGGGACACTTTACAGCACTGTTAGCAAGGAAATATTAACCTAGCAAGTGGAGAAAGCGGAAGTGTTTTGCCTTTTAAAATCATAGTTAAAAATGTATTAAGTATCTCTTCACTAGAAAATGATATGGTAAGAACATCTCTCAAAGAACATCCTATAACTTTTCTAAGGAAAAAATGGTTTATTTTTATTACATTTAAAGTTATGTATCACACACACACACACACACACACACACACACACACAAAGGTCAGATGTGTTGGGTTTCCTGGAGTGAGCCACAGCCTGACACACACATACATGCTGGGTACCAAACTTGGGTCCTCTGCAAAAGCAGTCCATGCTCTTAGTTGTTGAGCCCCAACTTTTCTTTTTTAATAGAAGAGGGAGAGGTAAGGGAAATTATATAGTGAAGACCTTAGCTTTTCCTTTTTTTTTTTTTTTTTTGTAACCGAGTCCCAATTTGAAGCCCTTCTCCCTCAAAATTTATTTGATCAAAAATGTTAAAATAATTTGGAATTTGGCAGATGAAAAATGAGAAAATGTTTAAGAGCTCTCCAAATACCTGTCTTAAAACACATGTTCCACACAGCATTTCATTCTGCTATCAGGGACACAGCACATTCAAATTGATCTAGAGAGGCAGTGATCAGTCCATACTTACTGAGAAGAAAGAGAATCTGAGGTAAGTGGATATGACCAAAGGGTAGGGAAGAATGCATGAAGATTGCATGTAGATGTTTAGGAATGACCAGAGAAGTCACAGGTACAATGTTAAAAGCAAAATAAGTTTGAAATGCTGTGGTCTAAATCAGCCCATTGACTGACAAACACAGATGCACACTGAGCCACCATTCAGACACACCAGGCACACCAGGCAGGCACACCAGGCAGGCACACCAGACAGGCACACCAGACAGGCACACCAGACAGGCAGGCACATCAGACAGGTGCACCAGGCATGCACACCAGACAGGCAGGCACATCAGATAAGTACACCAGGCAGGCATGCCAGGCAGGCAGGCACATCAGGCAGGCAGGCACACCAGGCAGGCACACCAGGCAGGCAGACACATCAGGCAGCCAGGCAGGCATGCCAGGTCTTACAGGTACAGGTCATAGGAACAGAGGGCTGTGGAGCAATTCTAGCAATTCCCATGAGGAAAATACATACACTGTGCTGTTAATGGAAAGTCTTTTCACACGGGGGAAGATGACAGGTAGGAGAGAGCCATGGTCAACAAATCAGAACATGGTTTAATTCTAGCACATGATCATTTTTCTATTGACTGAAAACTTTCATATTTCTCCACTTTCTTTTTATTTTAATGCTGTGTATATGTCCTTTTCTTCTTCTTCTTTCTTCTTCTTCTTCTTCTTCTTCTTCTTCTTCTTCTTCTTCTTCTTCTTCTTCTTCTTCTTCTTCTTCTTCTTCTTTCTTCTCTTCCTCCTCTGTGTGTGTGTATGTGTGTGTGTGTGTGTGTGCATGCGCGTGTGCGTGCACATGTGAGTGTGGGTGCTCTCAGAGTCCAGAGGAGGGCACCAGATCCCTTGAAACAGGATACAGGTAGTTGTGACGTAGGTGTTGGAAATCACATTTGGTCTTTTGGAAGAGCTGCTTAACTGATTAGTTATCTCCCCAGTTCATATTCTTCACTTTCTGGTGGGTATATTTAGACACAGCAAGGTTCATAACCATAATGATTTGTACATGGCTTGCTTCTTCCTAGTTACATTCAGAACTCCTGTATTTAGAATACAGGAGGTCCCTGCACTCTTTAATCTACTGACAACAGCAAAATCGAAGCCCGGAGCCCACATATGGCAAGAACAAACTGGTAAGCAACACTGTCTTTGTTTTCCTCTGAGTTGTGCCAGCCCAGGGCTGTGTGACTTGGGATAAATAATTTACTTGTTTCCTTATCAGATTCTTTATCTGCAGACAGGGAACTCACATTTTTATACACTTCCCACTGCCCACCTGCACTTCCACAGTAAACTGGGATCCTGGTAGGGAAGATCAACTCAAAGTTTTTCAAGTCAAATTCTAATGGACTATAATTACGGGAACTTGGGTAATGACCTCTTCATGCCTTTAATCCTAACTAGCAGGATGATGTCTCTGTTGAGGGAACAGCCACATTCACGGGCAGGGAGGGGGGAAAAAGGAGTTGGAAGAGACCACCAAGATGGCAGCAAGGACCCTGACAGAGACGCCTAGAAAACAGCTCCTGGAAAGGAGACGAGGAGACCCCGTAGTGACAGCCTGGGCAGACACAGACTTACAAAGGCTGGAAAAGGGGCAGAATAGGTTTGGATACTGATGAAGGAATGAGGTTGGAAACAAAGAAAAGAATGATAAGTTGAGAGGGCAGCAGGGTTAAGAAAAATGAAAACATACCTACAGTGGTTTGAGGAGAAAAGTCTGCAGGGAGAGGAGAGTTTAGTATAGGTGCTGGAGGGAGATGGCAGTCATGTAGAGCCCCGAGAGACTGCGGTATTGGGGTTAAGTGTGCAAGTCAGAATTCTGTCTGATTTGGGGCAAGTGATGAAGATCTATTAAGCCTCATTTTCTTCCTGTGTAAATGGCAGGAGTTGTCTTTATGGTCAGAGATGAATATTAATCCATGCAAAGCACTTACAATGCGTCCTGGTTCACAGTGAATGCTCAAAATGTTATGTCTGGCAATAATAATAATAAAAACCCCAGCTATCTTGGAGATTAATGATGGAAAGCTTAAGGTCAAATCTCTCATTATACAGTGATAGAAAATGAGAAGGCAAAGGCGATTAAACTGACCCAGAGTACATTGGATTTCAACTTCTGTTTTTATTCTCTTTTCCTATTACTCCTCAAAAGAATTTACTTGAAAATTAGCCAAAATCTCTGGTTAATAAAATTTTACATATCTACCGTGTTAAATTTTTTCAAGGTTCTAAAAGATACTTGTTTAGATCGATGTATTAAATACCACAGAAATGGCTCATGATTCTATATGCTTACTATACATAGTATATATAGTTTAAAATTATTTTGATAAATTTCAATGTGCAGTTTTAGTTGGAAGATGCAAAATTTGCATCAGCATCTCTCATAATTTTAAGAAAAAAGTTAATGGATCCACAACCACATATTTAAAAAAATTGAAAAGGGGAACTAGGATAGCAGAATCCTTTTTCCATTTATGAAATGGGATGAATCTGTGGGTGGCCAACAACTTGGGAGGGCTGTGGGGCACTGTCTCCCCCGAGGCATTGTGCAGTCAGGCCAATTTCCTAGCTCTACTTCTCAAGTTAGAAAACCAGGACTTCAGTCCTCCCTGGGCATCATGGGAAACCTATGGTGCTTCCAGGAGGAGATGTTCCAGGCTGACAGGGTATTGCTTGGTGTATGGCTTGCTTAGGAATGTTGGGCTCATATCTTCTTATCCCTAAACCGGGTCATGGAATCCATACAGGAAGGACCGCTGAAGAGGGATGCCAGACAGATCTGGAATTCACTTCTGAGAGTCCAGAAATTCTTTCTTCCTTGCTCTTTGTAGTGTGCTGCATTTAAAAAACAAAACAAAACAAAACAAAAAAAAAAACAGGAGTGTGGTTTAAGCTAAGCAGGTTACCTGGGTTGTGTAGTTCCTGTTTAGAAAGGCATAGGTTATGGACAAACCCGAGAAATGAAAATGTTAAAACCCAAGGTGTCACAGATTGTGAAACCTTCACCTTTTGTGGAGGTTGGTGACACTGGAAACTCTATGTGGTCTGTAGAGATGGAGATGAAGAAAGTCTGCATTTGTGCTCTACAGAGCTGTCTAAGGCCACCGGGTAAGACCAAGGTCTTGGCCTGTGAGATGGGAGTGGTGGTGGTTCAGAAGTAGAGGCAATGAACTTTTATTCTTCAGACAGTCTGGACCCAGATTTTGTTTCTACATGTATGACCTTGGTCTAATTAAAATTATCCTTGCACGTCTATACTTGCTAATACCTAAAATAGGCTGAATACAATTTGCTTCGCAGAGATAGTGTGAGAATGAGACACTTGCAACAGCCTTAGTGCCATGCCTGATTCAGACAGTAAGCGCTCAATAAATTACTACCTGTTATTAGAGAACTTTAAGGTTATAAGAACATTCAACTTAGAGACCCTTTAAGCTCGGATAAACTGGGGGCAGGACAGCAGTTGCAGTGGGATTAGTGCCTTAAGAAGCAGAGCTAAGAAAACAGCACCTTATTCTAGTGGCAGAAGGGAGTTCTGAGCGTGTGTTTGTGTGTGTGTGTGTGAGAGAGAGAGAGAGAGAGAGAGAGAGAGTGGGGGGCGGAGAGGAAGAGGGAGAGGGTGTGTGTGTGTGTGTGTGTGTGTACTGGACTTGGAACCCTCTGAGACGTCCCTCCTCAGTCCTGTTCCCCAAGGGAACGCTTGGGATGCTTTAACTGACTGCTTTTGGGTCAGGCCAGGCTCACACAGCAAAATGCCCATATAGCCCTTCGGTTCCAGGCTTGTTTCTTTGCGGCACTGAGCACCTTACCACCTGCCATCCTCCCTTGAGACGCGGACCAGGGGCACACACCAGTCAGACCGCAGCGCACCGCACCGCGGCGCACGCGCACACGCTCCCCTAGCTTCCAGGGGAGGGAGATCTGGAACGTTCCACCGGGTTCCAGAGCCCAAGGTTGGTAGGCGCGGAGGCGGCGGGGATCGAGTGCGTATCGAGCGAGGATACGGCCTCCCAAGGACCGTTTCGGGACGGTGTTCATCCCGGAAGGCAGTCAGGCATCCGCGGAGGCGCAGGCGCGGGGCGAGGGGCGGGGCGGCGCCTGGTGGGCGGGGCTAGCCGTCTGCGCAGCTGCCAGAGCCTTTAAGCCCGGGCTCGCGCGGTCGCAGCGTGCTTTCGCCGCCCCGGAGCTGACCGGTGCAGAGCCTCTCGTCGTCCTCCTCGCCCCTCGTCCCCGTCCTCGGTGCCCCGCGACCCCGGCTCGCCTCGACTCGGCGCCACGATCCCTGGGAAATGCCCCGCTACGAGTTGGCTTTGATTTTGAAAGCCATGCGGCGGGTAAGTGACCTTTCCTCAGACCATGTTCCCGCGCGGGCTCGCCCCGCCGCCTCTAGGCTTCCCAGCCCCGCGTGCCCGGCCAGCCGGACACCGGGCCCCCTCGCGCGGTCCACGGGAGGCCGGGAGCGCAAAGGGGGTGCGCGTGGGCCGGGCGCTCGGCGCGGCCGCGTGCGCGCGGGAGGCGGGGGGTGTGCCCGTGCGTGTGCGCGGTCGCGGGAGGGGGGTTGTGCCAAGCACTCCGCGGGCCAAGGGGCGGGGCGGGCCTCGGACCCCGGCCCTCCGGAGTCCGGTGGAAGGACCGCGGGAGGACACACACAGAGAGCCCAGGCCGGCCCCGCTCTTCGCGTCGTGAAGCTGCTCGTCGTCCCCGCGGGCCGCTCGTCCCGATCGCCTGCCCTCAGCGTCCGTGATCAATACAACCATCCTCCAAAGCCTGTCGGTGCCGGCTGTGTACTCCACTCGCTTGTCACCGCTGCACGCGCTTGTCACCGCCGTCACACTTTAAAAAAAAAAAAATCTTTTGACCTCTCTTTTTCTGACTTCAGCGAAAATCCTGCTCCAGGTACCCTTAGCCCAGTTTCATTCATCCAAGTTGTGGCCTTGCTTGCGTCTTCCGAAGACATGTCCTCCCCCAGCTTTTGGTTGATCTCGAGGTAGGGACTTTCAGGTTTGGAGGGATGATAAGCCACCAGCAGCCGGGTCACAGACTGGGGTCGACGGAGGAGGCAGCTCTCTTCGTCCTCTGTTCTGAGTCAGGCACTCCTCAGTCGTCGCTGAAATTCCTATTCTTCTGAGAGAATTCGGTAAAGTAGTGTGATTTTATGCTCTCTCCTTCCCCAGCAGGTATAATTTAAAACAAAACAAAAACAGTTGTCATACCTTGTCTGAATTCGGAAGCAGCTTTCTTCAGCACTGGGCATGTGGGCTTTGGGTCACTTTCAAGTTGTAACCTCAGTTTGAAAAAATTTAAGTCAGGAATCATGGGCTAGGCTCTGTTGAACACCTAACAATCACACGACTTGAGATTGTTAGGTTAGGATGACTGGGAAAGGACACCAGAGCCACCTGATGATCCAGCGGGCTGGTCAGGCTGACTTACTCTCTGTCTCTGGGACAACTTTGTATTGTTTCACTTCTTGATAGTGAACTTTTATCTACTTTCTTTCTTTGAATATACAGCCTTAAAAGGATAGGAATAATGGAGGGGTGTGTGTGTGTGTAAGAGAGGGAGGGAGTGCACGAGAGAGCTCTCGAGCATTCGCAAAAGTGTCAAAAAGGGACAGTTTCCAATGAAGTAGAAATAGTTTGAGCCCCCCTTTATACTTTTTAGGTGATGTTAGATACTGAAAAATCTGGCCACTCAAATTCCTTTTCATCTTTCTTAGGCAGATGTAAGGTAGCAAGCAGGATATCTCTAAAGAGGTAGGGTCATAATTTTGTAATCCTTTGAATGAAAGTGCTTGCTTAGCATAGCTTCCAGAATATTGGCTAAATGTATTATACCATTATATGGATATGTGTTTTCACTCTAATTCAGAAGTTGAGTGCAGTTTGATTAAAATAACCTGTTCAAAAATCTTTGCTTGAGGGTAGGGCTGAAGCACCCTTAGAAAGGTATTCAGACACTCCCTAGGTAAGTGGGGTAGTGAAAGCACCAGCAGCAGTACTTAAACCCAACAGTGTGGAAGTTTTGTTGAGGAAATCCTTGACCCAAATAAACTAAGATTAAACAGTAACCTCATTTTTTTTTTGTTCTGACTTTAATAAAGTTGTAAACAAGTAAAAAGGTGCAGAATTTTGAGATTTTTGTTTGCTTTCAATTTTAGAAAATTTAATTCTAACAGTATGTATACTTGGGGGTGTAAAGGAAAAAACACTTTGTTTTACTAGGAAATGCCCCAGTGGCTTGGACACCTATGGAGGGCATTTGGGAAACCACAGTTACAACCTGGGGCGCTGTGCTTCTGGAGCAAGTTTTGAGTTGCATGTTGGATACCTGATAGTGCACCCTTTAATGTGACAGTATTTCCCTTCTCTCCAAGCATTTTATGTCTTGGAACTGAGAATAAGTTAAGCAAGCTTTGGGGCAGAAAAGGGAGTTGAGAGACTGTAGTTTCCTAGCTCTTCCTTTGTCTCCTGAGTTGTACTTTTGTTTCTTTTCTGCCTACAAAATAGTCTTAGTCTTCCCTGTTATGACTTTATTTTACTGTATTTGACCTCAGCCTTGACTTCCTACAATTGAGTTTTTAGAGTTTAAAGGTACATGTTGACACTCCCAAAGTACCTTTGTAGCAGATTGCCCTGTGAGTGTTCTCAGGCTGAGCCCTCAGGATACAAGCTCTAGGGCCATCTCCCCCTCACTTTGTAGTTGGGCTTGATTATTATTAGCCCTTGTTTTTGTTACAATTTCACAATTGTATGTTTATAAGTGCAGATGACAGCCCTCTTAAGATTGTTGGGCTTAACTTTTAATATATGATAAAGTTTTAATTTTTGTTTTCTCTAGCATAAAAAACAAGGTAAAAATGTGGCTAACTTCTGAAATATGGCACAGTGAAATAGTAATTGTGAAATTGGGCTTTGAAGGTGCTAATAAGACATCTGAAAAGCAGTTGCTTAGAAAAGTCTTAGCCATCTTGCCCTCCTACCCCAGCATCAGATAGCTTCAGGAGAGTTTTATTCATTCTGAAAAACATGAAGGACGTAGCTGCAGAGGGAATGCCAAACTGTAGATTCCCAGCGGCCGCTCCTCACAAAGACTGCCTATGGGATGGTGAGTTACTTCCACCTGTACTTACAGATGTGCTTGGGTACTAGGTGAATACTGACATGCTTACTCGGTTGCTTCTCTTGAGTCTGGGAAGAGCTGTTCGACTTCACTTTGTAGTTACGTCATTTCAGGTAGGTGAAAGATAGTTGTGGATACAAGCTGATAGAGCCACATCCTAGCTCTAAAGGACTTTGTAGGTTTTTTTTTTTTTTAACCTAGAATGGGTGTACAAGAGGAAATTTTTTTAGGAGAAAAATCTGTAAATATTCTTTGATTACATAGTTCAGAAACACTTTGTTAGGTCAAAAAATTGGTCACAGTTGGGATAGATTAGTGCCAGTCCTGAGGAGATATTTCTCTTGAAGTCATGTCACTATTACTCAAGAATTGTTAGTGAGAGGGTTTAAATAATAACTAGTTTAATTGCTAAATGAGTGAACATACAATAAGAAAGCATTTTATGTCCTTTTGTATTTAGGGATTTTAAAAAATAGGGTTTGGGGATGTGGTGGTACATCTGTAATTGCAGCACTTGGACAGGAGGATCAGGAGTATAGTGTCATCCTTCCCTACATAATGAGGTTGAGGCCTGCCTGGACTATATAGCAACCTGTCTCAAAAGAGCAACAGTAATAATACAAGTAGGAGTAAAGTAGGTAGCAATCTCATTAAAACATTATGTTCAATACTCTCAATTTTTAATTTCAATGAAAAGCAGATGATATTTTACAGGAACTCGCTAAAGTGGTTAGGAGTCTTATGGTATACTATGGAGTTAAATTTAGAAGACTGTATTGATAATGAACTTTATAAGATGCAGTGATTTTCTAAAAGTTGGGAACTGAAGAGTCTTATTGTTTCTTTCCTCAGGGACCTTTTTGATAAGACAACCTGACCAAAAAGTTTTGTGATGTTCTAGAGTTGTGTCTAAGTTAAGATGTTCTGGAAGTCATACTAGAAATGGTTACCTTGTAGTAGATGCCTTTCAGAACTCACACATGGGACTGGCTGGCCCTATGTCATTGTAGCTTGGTTGCCTTGACAACATTTGATAAGTAGGATGGGGCAAGATTTGTGTTGTTAATTGGTGCAGAAGTTCAAGTGGAAGTGTCCAGCTATCCAGTGATCATGTCAGCCATTTTCTTTGTCTTTTGGGCCTGACTTTAACAGCTTAGCTTGTATCTTTAATAATTTTTTCTTGTGTTGTGCTTGAAGCTACATGTTTTCAAATAGCTTTGTGAACCATGCTATACTTTGATTTGGCATTAAAATTCTCTTGGGTTACAGTTCACTGAAGCAGCAGGTGATAGAAGAAGGAGTCCTGTTCCTGCCCCTGAGCTACAGCTAAGGAACAAGGAATGGTTTGGGGGTAAGGAGTCCTTCCTTCCCTATCAGATATGGTTTGTATATTTCACACTCTGTCAGAAGTTTACATTCTACCCTAATTGGACTCATACACTCATTGCTAACAGTCACTGAAGAGTTAAAACAAAGTAGGTTGTATTTATATGTAGACTTCTACTAAGTCTTTTCACTGTAAAATCACCTTAAAATGTTCAAAAGCGGTGAGAGATCATTTGTAAAGTAATATTTTCCATGTAGTGCTATTGTTGTGCTTGTCTTAGTTGTATTTAGTTGATTTATCTGAAATTTGGGGTACAGAAGTTTGGCTGAACATGAAAGTAGAAGGAAGAGTAGAGAGGGGAGAATATATGTTATGTGGTTGTTCATGTGTGTGTAAAACTGTGGCATTTGATTTCATGGTTAGACTTCCTAGTTGACGTAGTCATTGACTTTGTACTAGAATTTGTGTATAATATTCTCATGAGTATATATTCAAGAAAAAAAGAGTACCTCCTTTTAGCATTTCATTTAAGAAGGCCATATTGTTAAGTCATCAGATTTGTCATCAGTATGTAATTATTTTTGTTTAGGGTAATCGGATTTAAGGAATAAATCAAACAACTGCCTGAAAAGTTATCAGTTTGCATAGAAGAAATGTTGCTGGACCATTGATCATTCCTTTTATCCTTATGTTACTCAAAGTAGAGTAACTGGTGAACTGGCTTACCTGCCACTTAGCCTCTTCATGGCCAGTGTTCTAAGAAAGGGAAAATGAGCTATGTTTTATGGCTCTATGGAAATGAGAAAAGTCTAGACATCACAATCCATCAGTGAAGTTATATTGAAGTGTGACCCCGTTCTGTTTGTCATCTAGTCCTTTACAGGTAGAACTTGATGGCCTTTGGTTTAAAGTGGAGAGACAGTTTTCTAGGCTCAGTGTTTCTCTTGGCTTTTTATGGTGCTTTTTTTTTTTTTTAAACTTTACTTTGATCCTTCTCTTTTTACAGTATTACACCTTTGACCATATAGGCGATGTGTGGTTTTTGAATCAAGCCCCAAACTGGCATTTCCCTCTGCTTGTTGTAGATGCTTATTTATCACCTTGGCATTGCAAACTCAGTGTGGTTCAAAACCTAATGGATTGTAGTTCCCAGAATCACCTGTTACTGCTTTATAACTTCTGTTTTCTGTTCCCCAGGACCCAAGGTTTTCTATGCCTATAGTCTCAGTCCCATATGCTGTGAACATTCTTGGATTCTGACAGTTTCTTCCGATGCCTCACTGAGGAGAATAGTTAGTACTTATAAATATACTTATTGGGGGTGCAAAGAAATACTTACTGGTGTTTTTGAAATACTTTTAACAAGCCTGAGATGAATTTTACTGAAGAAATAGCATTGGATAGCATTGGGTATTTGGTTTTTTAAAATAGTTGATAGTGTGAACACTTGCTGAATTAGGGCACACTTTTCTTAGAAGACAGTGAAATATGACATCATGCTGGCTTCTGGTGTAATTCCAACCTATTTTTTTCTAACATCATCACTTGAATTTCCTGTGTTCTCTATTCCAGATGCTGAGTAACAAAATTGTGGATCCCTATATCTACCATTCCCTTTTATTTTCTTTGGTGCATGTATCATATTGCTTCTCTGGAATGTCTTCCCTTTCCATATTACCACATCCCTTCCATGAAAACCTTCAATCATTTCAACTCACTTGTTACCTTAAACAGGTATCAAGGACCTGCAGTGTTAGTAATGTAGACAATAGTATTCCCATTGTGTGCACTATTTCTTATAATCCCCATGGTTTACTTTCTAATTTGTTCTAACAGTTAATTGGTGAATGTATATTTTACCTCCTGGGCTGGGTTATCATTCTTTAGGTCAGGTGTGTTTTTGTCTTTGGCTTTTCCTGTGCTTTGTGCATGGTAGATGTTCACTGGCTGCCTTTGAGGGTTACACCTATCTCTGTAGAGATGCTACATGGTCATGGTCAACATGCTATCATGACCCTCTGTGTCAGTAGGTTTCATCAAGTCGGCTTTCTTGAGACTGTTGAGTTGTATGCTTCCCAAAAGGTCTATTGATTTCCAAGACAATTTTATGGCAGAACATCTTGTTCATATAGTAATTTGTATATCTTACAAACAACTAAATGAAGGCAACCTTTGTCCTAAAAACCAAGATGGAGGGAGTCTTTGGAATGACTTGATATAAGGTGAGTGGCTAAAATAATGGTTATAGGATGAGACGTGCTCAAGTAACTAAACTCAGAGGGAGAGTAACAGTGGTTTTGGATTCTGTGTATACATTGCATTACAAAGCTTTCTACTGTAATGAAACTGACTGGAAATGTAGTTGTTGCATTTGTAGGTGCGGTATAGCTCGAACAGAACTATAAATCAACAGTGCCATTTTCCAAGGGTCTTTGGTTCCCGTGTTAAGGTTGAAAAGGGAATATATAGTTTATGCCTTAAAACATTTAAGGTATGTAAGGATGGTTTCTGAACAGAAGTGATGACTGGATATGAAGAGACCTCAGTTTCAAAATGTGCTTTGATTTTGTTTTCTAAATGAACAGAAGAGTATATGATCCCAAATAAAGATTGGTTGCTACAGTAGAATCAATAAGAACTGGCAATGGGAGACCTAGGAGGTTCTTGAGAGGTAGATAGAACTAGTTTTAGATCCTAGGATACATTTCCTAGGATTTTTAACTGTTTTAGACCCTTAGTTTCTCATCTCTTAATGAGGGTGGTCCTTATGGGAAGGCCTTTGAAGGTAAAATGGAAAGTGGGTATATACACTGTGCTTTCAGAGTAGTTTTCTGAACTCATTACCTTGTTTTCCATTGTTCCTTTACTGATGTTACTTCAAAGGCAAACAATATGTTTATTGTATCAACATCCAAGACTGGAATACAGTTCTTGTTCAGTCAGTGTCTGAATTAGTGATGTTGGTACTGACCACCACTCTATCACTGCATGTGTGAGGCTGGGTTCATCTACTCTTTTCTCTCTTGCTTACTTGTAGAAATCCAGGTTTTATAGGTAATCAGATTTTCAAAGCGTTGGCATCATGGGCCAAATGAGGTGTGTATAGATCAGCTAAAGCACTTATTGTGTAATTTCTAACTTATGTAATTGGACTTATGCAGCTGGTTTAAACCTCTTTGAACATTTATGTAGACAAAGCCTACCTTGTTTGTCATTGGTTTATAATAGGATTAATAGCTACTCAGTAAATACCAAGCATGTTCAGTTCTAAAAATGATGACAGTCTCCAGTTTCAGATCGTTCGATTATGTGAGGCCACGTAAGTTAAAGTGTACATGTAGAGCAGTGATTCTTAACTTGGGGGTCCAATGACCCTTTCACAGGGGTCGCCTAACACCATCTGCATATCAGATATTTACATTATGACTCATAACAGTAGCAAAATTAGTTATGAAGTAGCAACAAAAAATAACTTTATGGCTGGAGGTCACCACAATATGAAGAACTGTATGTAGAGGGTCACAGCATTAGGAACATTGAGAACCTCTGATGTAGAGGCTTCAGAGTTGCAGGTAACTAAGTATAGTCTGACAGTGTGGACTGTGAGAAATGGAATCTACAATTCACATTTTCTTGATCGTTGGGTTATTTTATGCATGCTTAGTTCTACTTTTTGTTTTGCCTTTGTCTATTTTATCCCCCCTCTCCAGGTAGATTTTCAACTGTGTAAACCAGATTGTCTTAGAACTCATAACATAACCCAGGTTGGCCTCAAATTCATGGCATTCTTCCTGCCTTAGCCTCCTGAGTGCTGGTGTTACATGAGTAAGCTACTGTACCCTGCTCATCAGGTCTACTTGACTAGCATCCATTTTAGTAATTTCTTAAGAGTTTGAAATAGTGTTTCTAGGCATTTGTCTGGAAAATGACATTTTTGGTCATCTTCTTAAAGATGGTAATAGTCACCTGTGATCCTTTTAATGTAGCATTAGGAAAAACAGGTACTTTCTCAGTCAGGGCTTGAGGCTAAATTTTTATTTGTGACCAGGCTTCATATTTCTTTAGAGTAGAAACCAAGTTAGTACCTCAACTAATTTTTTCTTTTTGTCTTTCTCCCTTCTTTACTCCTACTCCAGATACCTGCCATCAAATTGCAAATTTGAAACCTCAGATCCAGGTTTTTGTGAACATATCTTTTGGCCTATGGTTCAGTTGACTTGTTTTGCTCTCCTTTGCCAATCATTTCTTCTGTGATTACAGTGTCCCTGCTAAGGGAATCTTTACCCACTTTGTGCCTGGGTAAGAACTTGAAAAGGAAGCAAGCGAAAGCATAGACTTAGCAGAGTGTCTGCTGGAGTCCCCAGTCCTGAGAAACTGGTACTTGACTGCTTTCATCCACAAAAACAACTTCTGATTTTGGTTTTGAAACTGGTACTTGGCTGCTTTCATCCACAAAAGCAACTCCTGATTTTGGTTTTGTTTAGATTTCACTTTAGAAAAATGTTCTTCTTGACACCTATTCTGGCCATTAAATTCTTTCATTTTGTCAGGTGCAGCTGTGGGAGCCAGATTGCTGTGTATGTAGCCCAGTGTGAGAAGTTATCCTTGTGATGATGAGTGCAGTGCCACACGTGTTCAGTGACTGGAAAGAGGTTCCCATCAGCAATGTGCAGTTCTTGTTTCTGCTAGGGAAGTACAGAAATCGTTAACATCTCTGATAAGCATTACAGATAACAAAACATCCATCGGGTACTGGTTTGAATTCATTTTTAAGGTGAGTTTCAGTTGGCGAGTGAAAAGCTAAATTTGAGCGTAGGGTATCTATCTGCCTGGCTTTCCTAGCATAGGTAACACCTCTGCTCCTCTGTTGCCTTGTAAATGCTTGACCTTGTTAAGTGACTGACCCAGTCTAGGTTGTTCAGACTGTGTTTCTCTTGTTGGTGTACTGCTTGCCTTGTGTTTTGTTAAGCTATGTCAAGAAAGCACCTGTATGGAGTTTGTGATCTTAAAACCGTAAGTCATGGAGGTTCTGACAGGGACAGCCCAAGCCTGAAGACTTGGAGTACTTCTGGTCTCACAGGAATGCCAGTTTCATGTGTGGACCAAGTAAGTTTTTGTTTTTGTTTTGCAGATTCAGTCTGTATGAGAAAAAGAGTGAAGAAAACTTGAGAATTTCTCCTAATACCATTTTGTTTTTGTTTTGTTAAATATTTTATCTGATTAGGAAGAAATCACTGGAAGTTACTTCTAGAGTTCCAAGATCTCGTGTCTTCTGGTATCCAAAGGAAAGCAGTTCTGAAATACTCTCTGGATTTTTAGACCCTTCTATTGTCTTAACTGAAATAGAAGAGGAAAGCCTAGCTGCGTTTATCATCTGCAACACTGTACTTGTTTTGTGTTGACTCAGCAACCTAATATTTCCTTCCAGATACTGTTAAATTATTTTGTTTTTGGTCTTAGTTTTGCTTCTGGAAGAAAAAAAAGGCTTTGGCTTCCTTAGGAGACCTAGGACTGGTCTACCAGGAAGACTCTTGTTACACTTCATCGTGGGAAAAGAGAAGCCATGTAGTATCTGTTCTAGGAACAGGTTTCTAGGAAGATAAAACAGGAACCAAGTAGGTTGAACACACATACACAACCATGAAGGTGAACTAGAATGTTGACCTGGTTGAGTTTTGCTTCTTTAAGCCATATATAGTTGTTAGCCTTAGAGCAGTGATAGATACTCAAGGGGGCAGTACCGCCTAATCTTAGTGATTACTGAAGCAGAGACTGTGTATGTGAATATGTATTTAAGGTATGTGCTTTTCCTTCACTTTGGATTCTTTAATATCTTGAAGATTAGTGTGATTTACACAGCACAGATGGAAAAAAGGGAGTCCCACATCACATATCTCTGCCAGGCCAGGAATCTGGCAGTCTGCAGTGGGGAGTCATGCCTTTGATGGTTTTATCTAATAGTGTACCTTATAGTTAAAGTCCTTTTGTGTTGTGAAAGTAGTTTACATCTATTTTGGGTACCTACTAGATGCCAGTACTACCATGTGTTTCAGGAATGAAGTGGTTAGTTAATACAGAATTTCAGTGTTCATGGCACATGCTGTAAAAAAACACGAATCAGGAAAAAGTAACAGAATGTGCTAAGTTCCTTGTAATTAGGATGCTCAGGTAAGACTGAAACTTGTGAGATGAGAAGAGGCCATTAACTGGAGCATAAGAGGTCTTGATGTAGTTGTATTAATACATATTCATTTCAACAGATAGTAATTGTTTCTGCTCCTATGTCTTTAAACTTCTTACAAAAACCTTGCTTGACAGAGTTGGCAGTGCTTTTTTTCCCCATTCAACTTGGCCCACCTTGAGACAAAGCCACGTGTATTTCAGACTATTCCAAAACTTGTGGTCAAGGATGACCTTGAACTTTTTATTCTACTGGGCTCATATCCCAAGTGTTAGGATTATAGCATGTGCCACCATATGTGGTTTATACAATGCTGGGGATTGAACCTAGGGTTTCTTGCATGCTTCTAACTGAGCTGTATCCCCAGTATCTCTACAATTCTTTAATTTGATAATTTATATGATGTTGCCTTGTGGGGTGTATTCCTACATTTTATAGGTGTGAGGAGGTTCAGGCCTACATTAGTATCATCACTCAGCTCTAACAGGTTCATCAACATTTTACCAGTCTTATGGTATTTCTACTACTAACTTTTTTGAAGTGTATTTTAATACTCTTTAACCCTTAAAATGTGAGTCTGTTATGAAAACAATTCATTTGATAGTCCCTTGCATAGTTTTCATTTAGATCACTAATTGTGAGAAATCACAGACATCTTGATATACCTGTTAGGAGTAAGGGCTTTTCAGGTACAGTATAAGTCTTGCATTTGAACTTGACATAACATTCAGTTTATACTGAAATTTATTTGTAGTTTTTTAAAAATCTAGTATTAAATCAAAGATCATGCTTTTAGGTATTGTTTGGTTTCCTTGGGCAGTTCCAGCCTTTTCCAAGAAGGACAGTGGCGCTTTGCAGAATTTATCACTTAGAGTTTTTCTATAGTTCTTATGATTAGAGGTAGCTTGGTATGTTAGTACTAATATTCACAGAGGTGTCAGTACATTGTGTTGGGAGGTGTTCAGTTGGGAATATTAAGCAGTTACCTGGTTTGGGTGACACACATTAGATTACTCCATGGTAAATGATACTTCCTTTTGCTTTTGTAATAAGTGATGTATGGAGTAACAAACTTGAAACCAGACAATTTGTTCTTAAGCAATTATCTACTGATTTTAGTATTTGAATCAGTTACTGCTGGAGGACTTTAATTTACACAAAGATGAGTAATCATTTCCCTTTAAGCATTTCTATGTATCTCTTTAAGAACAGCCATTCCATTCCTTAACATCTAGTATTGTCTCTTTACAATTGTTTATTCCAATATGAATTCAAACAAGTTTCACAGGTAACACTTTTCTTGTTGTTCTCAAGATACTGTAAATAATAGTGCGTACATCTTCTCTGTACTTTGTGTTTTATGAGTTTGAGTCCAGATATGTTTTGAAAGCTGGTGGGTAGAAATTTGTATATACTTCAGGCTATATTTTGTGGAGTATTTACATGGTTATGGTGATAGGTAGCATTCCAATAAGAGGTATATCGACTGTCTGGTAGAGATGAAATTATCAGTGAATGCAGGCGTCCATCCATTTTAAAGTTCACCATTAGCTTTTTTCCTGTTTTAGCAGGGGTTGTCTTTGCTGCAGGTGCATTATTGTGTGTGTGGGTATGGGCTGTAAATGTTAGTTTTTCCCATTGTATCCTTTCTTGCATCAGTTACTTGGATTTTTCCTGATTTGTATTTATTTCTACTCTATCTTTCTCTCTGTGTGCTACAAAAGGAGATAGTTTTACATCTACTCCAGAGAGGGTGTCCCTGTACTTCAGTGATCTTGCCACTCCTCAATTTTTGTTTTTAGGGAATTACTGGGAATCAAACCCAGGGACTTGCATTTTCTTACCTGTAAATTGGGGATAATTGCATCTGCTACTTGAATTTTTGTAAGGATTAAGAGGAGCTTCTCCATGTACTGTAACAACACTGCTTGGTGTTTGGTAGATGCTGATATAAGGACCCTTTTTCATCTGAAGGTGTAACTAACTTGGTGAGTGTTAGTGTAGCCTGTGGGAGGCTAAGGGTTAAGTACCCAACACTAGATTGTTATGGTCAGAGAAGCAACTCAATCTGTTGGAGAGGTGGATGGAGAGGATAAAAGTTCTTCATAAGTTACCATCAGCAGGAAACTTGGGTTTGTATTTGTATGGTTTGAGCTTAGGGAATTGCCTGCTTTCCTTCAGAGTGTGTGGGAGCAATGTCAGAGAAGAAACAAATACAGAGAAAGAAAAAAAAAGAAAAAAAACAGCAGTAAAATGTAGGATATTTCCAAAATGAAGTTTGTACAGTAAAGGGAAGTGGGGCTTTGATGAGTTGGGTGGTAATAGCAGGTGGTGTCTCCAGATACAGGTTTTTACTGCTGTTCAACCTGCTAAAATTTATCTCAACAGAGGGTTTTTTTTTTTGTCTCACTAGCCTGTCATTCTACATACACTTCTCTGTAACTGCTTGGTGAAATCAAAGGAGGGATATGCTCCTTTCTGTTTTTGACCTTTTAAATCTGCTCTCTCATACTACTTAAAAAGTTGGTCTTGTCAATTGATGGTTGTTCAGGAGATCTGAAGTTTAGCCATCTCAGTGCAGTGCTTGTGAATGAATCACTCACTTAAAAGACATCGGAGCTCCTGCTAAGGCTGTGCCCAGATGCTGAAACAGTTGTGTGATATATTAGATGATGTTGTGGAAGGAAATTAGGGTAGGAGGGATCAAGATGGTCGGGGACAGAGACCTAAAGGGAGAGAAGGGCAGCCCTTGAGCCTGGATCACACAGGTTCTTGCACATGTTAGGCAGGGCTCTGACACTGACTACATGTACCTCAGTCTTTTTGTTTTTAATCTCATTTTTCCCCTTTGTTCACTCACTATGGTCACACTTAAATACTTCTGTTGGATTTCATCATATGTGCTCTTTGCAGTCTTCTGTTCATATTTGGTGTGTTTTGGCCACTCTAATTTTTTTTTTTTTTTTGTCTTCATTATGCAGCTCAAACTTGTGATCCTTCTGTTTCAGCCTTTCAGTGCTAGGATTACAGGATTACAGGGATGTGCCACCATGCCTAGCTTGCAAGCACAAATTTTTAAACATGTATGATAATGGAGTTTTTTTTTTTATATCATTTAAAATTGTTAATATTTGTGTTTTTTGGCACGGAATGATTTTTGTCTTTGAAGGTAGTAAGTATTGCATTGTAGCTAAGGGCAGAAGCTATGTAGACACTGATGTGCATGCAGATCCTATCTTAAACAGAAATAACTAGATTTGAGTTAACTCTTTCAGTATTCCCATCTATAAAATGATCACGATAATTGTCCTTATGATTATTATGAGGATTTTTAAACTTCAATTTTAGCTCATTTATGGTGTTATCTTTATCTGTACTCATGGTTAGCTGAAATCCATGTCAACTTGATTTTGCTTTTAAGTGTCTCTGGTAAACTGTATCATGTCTGCATTCTACCTCTTAAAAGTAAAGTTTGAAGACAGTCATGTGAGTACTTAATGCTTTGCCTCAAACATTATTAATTATTCCACTCACAGAATTTTCTTTACTGGACTTTGATGGCAACATGACAAAAAAGTGAAAATGTGTGTAAAAGTCTAAGACTACGTAAGTTTTGCTATTTTCCTCAAATGAGTGATGTAAGTTGGAACTAATAATTGATGAAGTGATTGGAAACCTCTTTAAGAGATTTGTAAGTGAATTCTATACATTGAATACATTGTTTAATTTTATTCATTTATTTTATGTGTAAGTAACATTTGTGAAGATCCTAAAATCCCTTTCACACAGTTGACAGTTAAATTTGAAAGGGCCAATGTTTCATTCCCAGTCCATTCTGGTCAGAGAGAATAAATTGAGCTGAGCCACAGCTGTTGTAGTGGGCAGTGTTAGGGTCTTTCTTCATGTTAGTTAAGCCCCAGGAGCTAGGCAGTGGCTGCATATCACAATTGAAGATACATTGTTGTGATTAGGAAGTGACAGATCTTCAGAGTCACTATTTCCTGTTCTACTGATGATGCAGTCTGGTGTTAGTGAAAACCTGTGTTGTCTGTTGCCTTGTGATGGAGACAAAACAAGCTTCAGATGTGCTCATGAGACACCAAGGTGATTGCAAGTCAAGCAGTTGGGTGTTCAGAGGTCTCTCTTACGACCCGTAAATTACTAGGTGGTAACTGAGCATTTTTCTTATCTATCACTACGCAGGCCTGACTTGTCAAGCCTACCACTAACAGTGCTGGGGTCCTGTGCAGATTATCTCTTGAGTGTTGGTAAACTTACCTCAAAGCTAATAATGACATTCATTTGGTCACTTTTAGAGCAAACATGATCTATATTTTGTTAGCTCACATGTAACTTGAAATTGTGACAGGAGACTCAGCTGAGCTCAGTAACTATTTTCCTTGTTCTCTGGTTTTTATGATATGTGGCTTTTCTTTTTAGATATGTTTTATAGGTTGTTACAGAATAGTTTCCTGGTTTGGCAGATAAATAAAATGGTCACCCTAGATGGCAGAAATGAGATTTGGTCATTTAATTAGTTATTTTCATAATCCTGTTTTTTAACAGGTTTATAAAGGAGTTAGTAGTTGATTAAATTGGGTCTCATCTTCTGTTTCTAGTTGGTCAGACACAGCATCATGTGCAATACTCTTTTCTCTTTCAATTTAGTTCATTTAAATGCATGATCATCAAATCTGCATTCTGATTTAGTGTGAAACTATTAAGTCATACATTACTTGTGACTTTAGGTGGGGAAGTCCCACTGTTTCAAAGCACCTTATGTTTGAAGTTAGCCTGGATCAGCTCATGATTACTGGAGGGTCATTTCTGTGTGCTCCGAATATTCTTGTGGAAATAATTGTTTTTCTTTTAAAAAAAAAAAAAAGTATCAAGGAAACATCTAAACTGTTAATTGTGAAAGAAGGCTCCTGAATGCAAAGCACAGTTTTAAAAGTTGCATATTGGATAGAGAAGTTTCCATGTGTATTCTTCCTAAAATAAAGAAACTCTGGATGGCTGTCATGGGGCTTTTGTTGAAGAAATATTCACTTCTCTAAATATACAAGTTATACAAAACTTACTATATATTTTATTTAGGATTCCTCCCCTCTCTCCCTCCCTTAGAGAGATGTGAAATATGTCCCTTCCTGACAGGCCGAAATTCAAGGCTTTAATTGTACTGTATTTAATTGTACTGTATAAATTCATTGTACTGTAGAATTTATATCTTTCTATAATCTGAATTTACCTGTTTTGGTTATTATTTTCCCTTTTGAGTTCTTTAGGAAGTATTAACCCCTGTATGCATTTTAAGCTGGAAAACTATAAAAACATATCTACAGTCTAGTATGGGTCCAGGGAGAGACTGCTGAGAACAATGGCTTTGGAAGAACATAAAGAGGGAAGATAGTAGAATACACTTTCTGACTTTTTGAGACAGTGTCACAGTAGCCCAGGCTTTGCCTCAGCTTCCTGAGTACAGCAATTACAGATGTGTGCCACCTCTGAGCTACATTTGGCTACTCTATTCTCTGTGAAGGCAGACCGAAGGAAGTTAGGACTCAGGCCTTGTGTGGGAATTTCAGCCAGGTGGAACATTCCAAAGGAGCAGAGTATGGCTTATACGATGCTATGAGTAAGTCATATTTGACAAAGAAAGCACTGACAACAGCACCGATTTCTAGTGATAGAAATGGGTAATGTCTGCTTTGCTTTTGAGTACTTTGTCTCAACACATAAGCTGCTATATCAACAAGGGTCAGAAACCCATCCTCTCATCCCTCCAAACAGGCTCTGGATGTTTTCTTAGCTGATGGAAAACTTCCACCAAGAGGAGCTCTATCTGAAACCCCTTGGGACCAGCAAGCCTTTACCTTTGTAGGCGAGCAAGCGACAGGGCACATCTGGTCCTTGGGTAAAAGGGTAGCTCCCCCCTGAAGTCAGGATGTCATAACTGACCTCGTCCCACTGTGACTGAGGCCCTGTGTTGAAATATGTAAAGGAATCCTTCCAAGTAAATAGATGCATTAGTCATCTTCCAGCTTACTAAAATTTTGGAGGGTTCTTTTTAAATAATTTGGATTTTTTTTTTTTTAAACTTGAAAGATTTTGAGAATTGGAATAGCAGTTATAAAATATGATCAACTTCAGGATTTGGCAGGTATGAAAGTAATGATATAAATTTGTACTTAAGTTTTTTTTGTGTGTGTCACAGACATGACTTTCAGGAGGCAGGATTTTAATATGGTTTTATTTGCAGTTTTTTTTTTAATGTAAGTGATTATTGTGTGTTTTCTACTTAAGAGAGTGCAAGAGATGAGAAAATTGTAGTCTCCTTTAGGGAGAACTGATGGAGTGTGGCAGGACTCTTGTTTTTAGGAAGCAAATATTGCTTCTTTTCTTTCTGAGTGAGCTCCAAGTTTTTAACAGTACAAGTTTTATTTCAAGCAGTTTGGAGGAAAGATGGCCTTATTTTTTTTCTGGCTCCAAGTTTACTGTTGATTTTAAAAATAAAATGCCTGGATTTATCAGAAGCAACATTTTTTTCATGCATGGAAAACCATTTATTTTGAAGTTTCCTTAGTGATAAGCAAAATCACTTGGATGTTGACATGTGGCTATATTATTTTGAATAATAACCATATCCTTATTGATCTGTCAGCTGCTTTTATAATTAACTGAAGATTTAGGATTTGTTTCTTTACTAAGAAGAGGACCTTCCGATTTATACATTTGATTTTAGTTACATTTAAATGTGTGTTTCACAGAGCGATCATCTTAAACCAGGACTGAATAATATCAGATGGATTTATTGAAGATGATATAATGGTTAACAACTGTTTTTTTACTGTTTGGAAGACAGAATAATCAAATTCTTCCAGAAAAATCTCTCTTTGCTTTTTGTGCAAGAAGAATTAGACATGTTACAGTGCTGAAAATATTGTATACAATCAAACCTTGAGTGCAATGCTTTTGTTACCTTAGGTGGTTTCTTTTCTTTTTTTGGAATTATTGCCTGAAATGGGGAAGACAGATGGGAAAGAAGTTGTTAAATCTAAAGTTTTCTCTTTATTCCTTTCAGTACCTCCCTAACAGAAGAACACGTGAAAGCAGTTCCCAGTTTGGGAAGTTGTGTGTTGTAGCATCTTTTGTGTGTGTGTGTGTGTATAGGGTATTTTGTTTCTCACTGCTTATTATAATTCTAAGTTCCCTAATAACTACATTTACAGTAGGAAGGTTTAACTTCTCAGGTAGATGCTAACATCTAGTAAATGTTACCTGTGTTTGTATCTAGGACACTTGCTAGCCATAATGTTAGCTCTCTTCCTCCCAGTACTGCAAGGATTTGTAATATTTGAAGATCTGTTTTAATTTTTAAGGAAAATGTAGTATCCCGTTGTCCCCTTAAGGCACTTTAAGATCTTGATACTGATTCTGAGCTTAGACTGCTACAGCGAGACGAGAAGGGATTATGCATATGGTAGGCAGGTGCTACTGGAGAAGTGAGGCTATGATAATTTTTTTTTTTTAACTCAAAATGATGGCTGCTTTTGTTATCCTCTGACAGTATAGATTGCACTTTGCTGTAGTTATTAAAGTATACTATAAAAGTGTTTTTCTTTTTATAACAAGTATTGCACCATGTTTGCTCGATTGAAAGTTTCCTCATCCCTTGGTGAGACACTCCTCTAATTCAATCTTTGTCTTTTGTCTTTGCTGCCTTGCAGGGTTGGTACAGTAGGCTTCACTAGACTTAGCTGCAACTCAGAATTTCTCCTCCAGCACCTGAGTAAATGCTGATGGTCTTGTGGAGAGTGGATTAAGAGTACGAGCTAAGTTCTCAATCCCAATTGAGAAGCGGAGGAAATTTAAACTGTCTCCTTCCAAGTTTATCACAGCCACCACCATCAAGACAGCAAACCAAAGGACAAAGACTTTGAACTGCTGTGTTGCTCTGTGTAGTCCAGTTCACGTATGGTTTACAGACTTGGCTGGGGTTACTAATAAGTAAATAAAGAGTTGGACGCTTCTGTCATTTGGACATTTTATTCACAAGTTACCAGAATGAGGGCTGTACTGGAGACAGCAGACATTGCCATAGTGGCCCTGTATTTTATCCTGGTCATGTGCATTGGTTTTTTTGCCATGTGGAAATCTAATAGAAGCACTGTGAGTGGATACTTCCTGGCCGGGCGCTCTATGACCTGGGTGGCAATTGGTGCCTCTCTGTTTGTGAGCAATATTGGGAGTGAACACTTCATTGGGCTGGCAGGATCTGGAGCAGCAAGTGGATTTGCAGTGGGCGCATGGGAATTCAATGCCTTACTGCTCTTGCAACTTCTGGGATGGGTTTTCATCCCTATTTACATCCGGTCGGGGGTATACACCATGCCTGAATACTTGTCTAAGAGATTCGGTGGTCATAGGATTCAGGTCTATTTTGCAGCCTTGTCTCTGATTCTCTATATCTTCACCAAGCTCTCAGTGGATCTGTATTCAGGTGCCCTCTTTATCCAGGAGTCCTTGGGTTGGAACCTTTATGTGTCTGTCATCCTGCTCATTGGCATGACTGCTCTGCTGACTGTCACCGGAGGCCTTGTTGCAGTGATCTACACAGACACTCTTCAGGCTTTGCTCATGATCATTGGGGCACTCACACTTATGGTTATTAGCATGATGGAGATTGGAGGGTTTGAGGAAGTTAAGAAAAGGTACATGTTGGCCTCACCCAATGTTTCTTACATTTTGTTGACACACAACCTTTCCAACACAAATTCTTGTGACATTCATCCTAAGAAGGATGCCCTAAAAATGTTGCGAGATCCAACAGATGAAGATGTTCCATGGCCTGGATTCATTCTTGGGCAGACCCCAGCTTCAGTATGGTACTGGTGTGCTGACCAAGTCATCGTGCAGAGGGTTCTAGCAGCCAAAAACATTGCTCATGCCAAAGGCTCTACTTTAATGGCTGGCTTCTTGAAGCTTCTACCAATGTTTATCATAGTTGTACCAGGAATGATTTCCAGGATACTGTTTGTTGATGATATAGCTTGCATCAATCCAGAGCACTGCATGAAAGTGTGTGGAAGCAGAGCTGGGTGCTCCAATATTGCTTACCCACGCCTGGTGATGAAGTTGGTTCCTGTGGGCCTTCGGGGCTTGATGATGGCAGTGATGATTGCAGCTCTGATGAGTGACTTGGACTCCATCTTTAACAGTGCCAGTACCATATTCACCCTCGATGTGTACAAACTTATCCGCAAGAGTGCAAGCTCCCGGGAACTAATGATTGTGGGCAGGATATTTGTGGCTTTTATGGTTGTCATCAGCATAGCATGGGTGCCAATTATTGTGGAGATGCAAGGAGGCCAAATGTACCTTTATATCCAGGAGGTGGCAGATTATCTAACGCCTCCAGTGGCGGCCCTCTTCCTTCTGGCAATTTTCTGGAAACGCTGCAATGAGCAAGGGGCTTTCTATGGTGGAATGGCAGGCTTTGTTCTTGGAGCTGTCCGTTTGATACTGGCTTTTACCTACCGTGCTCCTGAATGTGACCAACCTGATAATAGGCCGGGCTTCATCAAAGACATCCATTATATGTATGTGGCTACAGCATTGTTTTGGATCACAGGACTCATTACTGTAATTGTTAGTCTTCTCACACCACCTCCCACGAAGGATCAGATCCGTACTACCACCTTTTGGTCAAAGAAGACCCTGGTGACAAAGGAGAGCTGCTCTCAGAAAGATGAACCATATAAGATGCAAGAAAAGAGTATTCTACGCTGCAATGAGAATAGTGAGATTACCAACCACGTCATTCCCAATGGGAAATCTGAAGACAGCATTAAGGGACTTCAACCTGAAGATGTTAATCTGTTGGTGACATGCAGAGAAGAGGGCAATCCAGTAGCGTCGATGGGTCACTCAGAGGCAGAAACACCAGTAGATGCTTATTCCAATGGGCAAGCAGCTCTCATGAGTGAGAGAGAGAGAGAAAAGGAAACAGAAAATGGAAGCCGGTATTGGAGATTCATAGACTGGTTTTGTGGCTTTAAAAGTAAAAGCCTTAACAAGAGAAGTCTCAGAGACTTGATGGATGAGGAGGCTGTTTGTTTACAAATGTTAGAAGAGACTCCACAAGTTAAAGTGATACTAAATATTGGACTCTTTGCTGTGTGTTCTCTTGGAATTTTCATGTTTGTTTATTTCTCCTTGTGAACTTAAGGATATGGTGAGACACTTAATTTAAAATACTGGTCTTTGAAAACGAAAAATGTAACTGTTGCATCTCTCAGGCATTGTTTACGCTGAAGGTTTTAGCCAAATTTTACTTAGCAGAAAATCATCTGTTTGCAAGACTATTTTCCCAGAGATGGATGAAAATAAATCTTCAATTTAAATGAAACAAAACAGACTGAATTGTGCAAAAAAAAAAAAAAAAAAAAAAATGTGGTTTTAGAGTTTTCTATACCAAAGTAAGGAGAGACCAATTATTCTCATAGATCACTTAAAGTAGAACATGTGTTAAGGTATCGTGAGTAAAGTGTCTTGTCTGCATTGCCAAGTCTTGGTAGACCTTATGCTGAAGTAGATTTGTTCATTTGTAAGGTTTTTGTGTCTAATCCATGTTATGATTAAAAAATTGAATTTGCAGAGATTGTATGATTAGTTGTGTCCCAAAAGTCTAATGTGTTGTATAGGAATTACTCTAGGACAACATTGTTTGTGTAGTTGATTTTGTTAGCATGAGTCTATGGATTCTGCTTGCCAAAAGAGGAAGAATGTTTTCCTGTAGGTATCTATGTACCACTAGTATGTGGAATGTTAGAGGTTTGGGGCACACAGTGTTTCAGTCCCCTCCCTCTGTTTGTATCGTACTTATACTGATTACCAAGTCTGTCTTTAATTTTGTTTTTAAAAGGGGGGAAGTAAATATTGCTGATGATCCCCAAGTTTATTGGTCAAATTAAGGTCATTTAAAAATATAGTTTGAGAATTACCAGCTACCATGCAATGCTTGATAAAATTGATGCTAAGTAGATGATGGTTCATTTTCTGTTTTCTAGCTGCTTCCTTGTCATTTTGTAACATTCCTTGTTAATTAGCCAAATGCCTTCCCAAATAGGTCCAATTGTAAAAAAATGTCCAGTATCATGAAAGAGAGTTGACACTGCTTTTGTGTGCTTGTGATACACAGATGTTAAGTTTTTAGAGGGAAAATCTAATTCTGAGATCATACTGCATTCTTTATAAGTTCTTTTCCTGGTTTTTGTTTTTCTTAGACTTCCCATGTGTACATATCTATTCTGTTACAGTCAGCACTACAAACTGGCTATCAGTCACAGAAAACTTAACACTCTTGGTATTGATCAGTATAGGTTTTCTGTAGGATGGAAAGCATGTTCATAAGTTGCCATGAACAGGGACTTGAGGGTTTAGCAGTGTGCTTGTGGAGGATATCACAGGACTTACGATAGAAATCTTTGTCTTCCCTTGGTATCCAGTTGGCAACATCCATGGGTAGTAGATATTTTTTATAGGCTGTTTCTCCTTCATGAGGATGATACAGAAGGTATTATTGAAAAATTCTAAGGATTGTATATGTAGTCCTGTATCTTCAACACTGCCTTTTCTCCACGAGAGATGAGAAAGGTATTTGTGTACCTACTTTCTTTAAGCTGATAACTTTTTAAATTGCATGATTTTTATTAAGCCTTGTACTTAAGAAGAATTCTTACTTTTATAGATCATTTTGTAGATTTTGAATCAAAACTCAGTCCTAATAACAATTTTTTTTTGTAATGCATCAACTTGTGTGCAAATGATAGACTTGATGAGTCCAGTGCTGATTTTAGGGATCGTCAGGTACATGCAGTCTTCCTATTTTCACGAGGTTGTCTGGTGGACTGAGTCTCTAGATGGATAAAGTAACTTATGTGTGAATAGCATGGATTTCTGAAGAACTTGAGTGCCTTGTACAATTTTTCAATTTCTATTTTGTGGTTTATAACCTGGGGGCCAAGTAGATAGGACCATCATTTTCTTGAATGGAGGTTGAGGCTGTGATGTGTCCAAGGTTACAGAACATTTTGGGAAAGATGAGAAGTTAATTCTCCAAATCTGGATTCAGAGTTTGCCCACACATGTTTGAATGAATGGTTTGTCAGTGGTTTGTGACAGTCTTAAAGAATTTTTCTTTTGAGATAACCTTTTAGGCTTTGAGAAAGTAACAGGATCTTGGGTTGTCCAAATGTGTATTAAGTTGTAGGAATTAATATTTCCTTTGAACACATTCCTATGCAACTTAGCAAGAATTGACACATTGGCTGAGTGGCTTTTCTAATCCTTGTATTTATAGCATAAGTGAATAGGAGGTATTCATGTGATTTTTCTCCTATTTAATGTTGAGTCTTAATAATTTGGAATGTTAGAGTCTGTTTACCCTCTTTTTGTTTTCTTGTTGTAAGATACATAAAATACATCACCATGTGTCTGTACATAAATAGTAGTAAGTCAAGTTTAGAGTACTAATGTTTATAAGGAAGGAGTGACTACTCAGCATATCCCATTGGGTGTTTATTCTTACCAGTGTGAATGTCAGTTTATTTAGTCTGAAGTCCCTAAAGCTTGTCTTCCTTACTGAGTCCCAGTAATAGATAATGTGCTTGAGTAAGTGTGTGAATTGGTGATGGGAACTTCATTTTAGGGGATCAGTCTTCAGTCTATAGGTCATTGGAATGATTGTTTCTGGAATGACACATGATTATTTTATGCTAGCAAAATGTTCATCCTTCACATGCATATGTGAGTCCTAAAAGATGGCATGGATATGTAGACATTTACATACGTATTTTTGTGTTGGTGCAAGCTAAGATTCAGAATTGACCAAGACTGACACTGACTAAAATAGTGGCTAAAAGTAACAATGAGGTAGATAAGGCTATTGGTCTACAAAGGTTGGTGAGAAATAGTTATCCTCTGTGAGTAGATACCAAAACTTGTCTTCCCAGGCAGTTCATGTCTGGGTCTGGAGAGGTGGGCTCTTGACATTGGCCTGGAGAATGATTGTTGGCTCTTTTGTGGAAGTTCAGGTTTCTCTTTTATTTCAGAAGATTCTGTCCTGCCATCCCAAGAAAGAATGGCTGGGCCGATCTCTCCTTAGCTTTTCTTTCCAGGAGGTGATTGCTTTTGTTCTTTTAAGAGAAGCATCAAGTAATAACTCCTATCTCTGTCTAAAATTTAATGAGTCTCATTTCTAGGGCTTCCTTTTTACTGGCTCAAAGGATCCATTATCTTGCACAAGAGGCTGGCCAGGGTAGTGTGTCTATATCTTTTAGAGATGTCATCATAAATTAGCAGAGACCTTTCACTTTGTGAAACTTCCCATTTAAGAATAGATCAGTGGAGTTAACCAGTTCTCTGAGCATGGGGTTAAAAGCCTTGTCTGGGGTACCTAAGACCTGAAATTCCTACATTGGGAATCTTTCTCTATTCTAGGTACACAATCTTCTCATCTCTTTGAATATCATTTACTATGGATGAGTCTTTTCCACCAAATAGATAAGCTTTGTCGTTATCCATTAAAAAATTAGGTCTTGCAGCCTCTCATTTGACTGACTGTATAGTGCTGAGATTGCTTCATCCCCTCGTGTCTTACTCCCCATCACGTCTTTTTCACTGGAGGTATGATTGGAAAAGGACTACATAGTTATCTAGTAGTGACACGTCACCATTCCCTAGTTTGCGTTGAAAGATATGCGCAGACCATTCTTGTTAAATTATGTGACTGGATACCCTTGTTAGTGCCCAAATTTTCTAAGAAATAATAATAATTAAAAAAAAAGCTTGTGAGATGTTGACAAGGTGTGACAGATGTGACAGATTGGTAAAGAACAAACATTAGCTTAAAATTTGTAGAGGCGTAAGGTCACATTCATTGAATTCTAGAACTTGAAGCATCTGAGCTGTCAGCTAGCTTAAGCCCCTCTCCAGGGAATAAGGTCCAGCCCGGTAACCCTTAGTTTAAGGTTAAACATGAAGAATAAATTTGTTAGCAAGATAGAGACTAAAGTGACTGATAGCTAATAGTGATATTTTAGTTAAAAAAAAAAATCATACTTTTAGGCTTCATCTTCTGTAGGATTTCATATTGCCTTGTCTCACATTGCATAGTTTGTTACCTGCCCTTTATCTCAGTACTTCCCTATTTCCTGTTTAGCTTTTGGTTTCTTTAACATACTGTCTTGATGCGCAGAAGTCTAGCTTTGCCCAGTATTGATGGCTTATAACCAGATAATGATTCATTAAATTGCAGTTAGGCTTAAACATACTAAACTTACAGTAGCTAAAAATGTTTAGAATGAATGTTTCCAGAATGATTTTCTCGGATGGCTATTGGTTAATAATAAAAGCACTAGTGTTTCAGTATTCTTACAGTCAGGAAATAGTCAGTAGTGAGTCTTCATAGATGTCCCTTTGAGGTGATGGGGTCAGGTGATGCAGAAAGGCTGATTTTTGCTGGGAAGGTAAAGTTTGAAATGAGTTGATGTAAAGAAAAACACTTGTACCAGAAGATACAGGGCTAGATCATAAACAGTGACTTGGAACTGAGACTCTTCTCACAAAGATACCCTCTTAATTCGGTGTGTTCTTGCCACGTTGTCTTGAATGCTGTAGGTGCTCAGCTTCTTTGACTCCTAGGAGTGTAGTGAGCTGAAGTTTTGGTGTAAGAACGTTGTTAGTGCCAAGTCCCACACTTAGTCATGTGTTTTCATTTAAAGTTCTCACTCTCCTGTGCTGGAAATAAAGCTTTACTACTGACTGATCTTTTAACAGTGTTGTGAAATTTATGCCAATTATGTTTGTCTCAGCTCCTTGATAAAAAGTAAGGTTTATTTTGAGTGTAAGCCACCCATTTTTCGGCAGCTGACAGCTGCCTTTTGCTAAGAAACGGGAAAAGATGTAGTGTGTGTATCATTACTCAGCTTACACACTTTACTTTTTAGAGGTGCATCCTGCATACTCTGCAGATGATCTGACTCCTCTTAAGTATAGGAGCAGAGGTTTTGCTGTGCTCTGGAAAGCTGAGGAGCTTGGCGTTGACACTGTTGCCCTCCTGCCCTTCCTCTCACTCCCAGGCAGGGTATGCCTAATGAACTCTGCTAATGATTTTCCCTACAGCACAAGCTGACATTGCACACACAGCATAATTGGATGAATTCACCCTATTTTCCTAGTGCTGCTGGACATATAAATTTATATATAAATAACACACTTTAGTTATGTGTTCAGTTTATCAATATAGCATAGGCTTCTGAAAGTAGAATGGCATTAGTAACTCCTGCATGTGTGGGTGAGTGTGTGTAAATTGGAAACAAATTGGGCTTATTGAAATCTTTGAATGACAGATGCTAGTGTATGTAGTTTTCCACAGTATAATCCAATTTTGAGGATTTTGTGTTTGGGTTGATGCTTTCTTCTTGCCAGTAATCATATGTTGTTTGCACCTGTCCTTTTCTTAGCAATAAGCTTCCTTTGTTGTTGTTGTAGCTAGTGAAGGAAGCTCGTAGAAAGTACATTTTACACAATTTTATGTGTAGTCTTTTGGTTGAAGGAAACAAGGCAGTTCAGTTTCTGTATTTTAATGTTATTTATTGTTATTTGCTTTTATACCCATAATTAAAATTTTAAAGTTACATTATACTCCTGAGTATATTTTAATTTTAGAATGTTCCATTATTACATTTGTTAAGGACATCTGAGAACACATACAACAATAGCTCATATTTCCATGAGTGAGGAGAGGCTAAAGGTCCATAGAAAGTACAAACTGTGTTCACATGTGTGTGTCTCCACTTGTAAAAAGCACAAAACTAAGAGCATTCTCATTAACCCACAAGTGCCAGTCATAAACTCACCAAGCCTTTGTCCCAAAGTTGTTAGGAAGACCACAGTACCAAAAGCTTAGACAGTAAGCACCACTGTCAAAAGCTGTCCTCAGTGAATCAAGTCTCACTAATCTCACTCCGTTTGTGTTGCTTAGATGGAGAGTAACGCTTATATTTGGGGTTTATTAGGGAAAAATGAGGTCTGTGGACACAGACCCACAATCTGAAACTAAAACAAGGGTAATTAGATTTCTGGTGGGCAGAGCAGGTGAGAGCTTTGTAGGTTGTAGTCACATTTGAGCAGTTAAAAAAATCTCATCTAGAAGAAATTACTTATCAATAGTGCTCTAAAAACATGAAAAAATTTCATATTAAGTAGTGCAAATATTGTATTGATTTTTACATAGGTTTGTGCTAGGTGATATATTACCTTTATTTACTTTATGTGTTTGTACTTTTTAGTAGAGAGTTGGATCTTTGTGTTCTGAACATTGAACTATTTCTGGATAGATTCGACATTACTCTGCATTTCAAAATGGCACTAAGAATTTTTAAGTCTGTTCCATTAGCTCCTCAAGACTAGATGAATGGAAAGCTGTGGGTGTGCACACAGAAATGAAAATGGCATCTCTTCCACTCAGCATTGCTTTCCCCTTGTTTTCTTTACCTCCAAATAGTCCCATGTTTACCAAGAATGAAAATGAGCCATCTTGAGTCATGTCTACATTTTAGGATACAGCTCTCAGAAAAGAGAGTGCTTCTTCTGTTTGGAAATTTTTCCTAGGGAGAGGCTTGGTAACCTCTAACAGAGATTGTAGATGGTATTGACTAATGAGACTTAAAAAAAAAAAAAAAAGAAAAAGACAAGGTTTTGCTATGTGATATGTATCAGAAGAGCTCACATGAACACTGATAGAGATTTCTCCCTCCAGCAAAAAGCTAGGCACGTGTACCCACAACAGAATTTTATTACCAGTAACCTTGAGGTTGCAGGGTGGGGGTGGGGAGCTGAGGGGAGAAGTGTTTGAGTAATGTACTTGGCTTAGCAATATGTGACAGTGTAGATCAGTTAACCTGTTAGACCTATAGACTATGTATTCTGTCCCTTTAAGAAAGTGTATTACAACTTTATAAAATGCTTTTAAAAATTTCTTTGGTAGAAATGGTTTTCATTTATAATTTCATGGAAAACTGCTTTAATTAGACTAAGTGAAAAGTAGTCATAGCAGTGTAAATATGTAAAATTTCCTAATTTCACTGTGAGATCTCAGACTTTTGAGTGGCAAACAGACCGCCAAGTCTTTTGCTCATGGACTTCTCTGTGGGGTTATTAAGATATAAAAGCTTTATTTTTTTTAATAGTGACATACTACATTAGTGTATGATGATGGTATGAAACCATTACTCTGCTGCCCTTGACAGTCTTGCTTCAGTCTGTGAGCACCTGCAGAGCTCAGATCCAGCAGGGGCTGGCCTGTCTCTTGCTTGGGCTCCTTTCTTTGTCTAGAACTGGTAATCACCATATGAACTGTTTGGCTTTTCTGCTTTTTTTTTTCTTTTTTGACAAGATGGATATCAAAATAGTTGCTGTGCAAAAGTTAGTAGTCTTCTTCAAGAAGAGAACAATTCCTTTTCTAATAATACCCTGTGAAATTGCTTCATTCATTCCTTTATTTTTAAGCCAAATGTCAGCGGAATACTGCTGCTTTTATCTAAATAATTTTGATATGTAAGTATTAATGCATTTAAAAAGATGTCTGTATTGAGAAATATTTTACCCAGTGTACTGCCTGTGAATGCTTTGTTCAGATTACTGGCTAAGAGACCAGTCAGTACACCAGGGCTGTGTATTATGTACATGTATCATTTTAGTCTGGTATTGTAGACCAACTATGGTTATAATGGAGTTGATGAACACTAATTTGTTACCAGTGGTTAGTTGAATTATTTCCAGTTTACTCTCTGTTGTCCTCAGCCTCTTTTATTTTCAAGTTGGACTAATCAGGTCCATTTCATTGTTTAAGGCTTTAGTTTCAAAGAAAGTAGAATTTGGTGTAATCCAGGTTACTTCCATCTCAAAAGGAAAACAAAACTGTAGATTTAAAATTGTTAACTATTTGTGACAATTCTAACTTGCCTATACTGTATACAACTGATTTTTTAAATTATAGACATGTATGATCTTGGTTTACTGTGTTAAGTGTTACTATTGTTTAAAAATGAGAAAAAAAAGAAAGCAAATCTGCTAAAAGAGCTGTCAGTTTTCATTGCTGACTATAAAACACTCTGTTCTTTGTGTACTCGTGTTATTTTGCTAGCTGCTGCATTAGCCTTCAGAAGTATTTGAAAACTTAAGATGAATACATTTCTTTCAAAGTCTGTTCCTTTCTGTGGTATTTTGTCCTGTAACTGAAGTGTAGTAATTATTTTATGGAAATGTTAGCACTTCTGTACCAACTTTGAATAAAATGAAAAATTTGCACTTCTGTGACTCTTTGATTGTGAATGTCTGTTCCCAAACTCTGTGTTCAGTGTCTCAGTTGACGAAGTCATACTCCACTTAAGTTCTTGGTGACTTGGCTCTTGAGTGCTTTTGGAATTGCCCCAAATGTGTAACCAATGTGAACACAGACTCACAGATAGTGACTAAGGATACTTACATGTAAAACATGAAATAAATAAAAATATTCTTAGATTTTCCTTTATGATTTCAAAGTCCCTTCAAGTTATAGGGAAGTTATAAGAAGAGAAGGGGATAGGAATTGTCTTCATCCAAATTGACCAGAAGTTTTTTTCAAGACAGGATTTCTCTGTTGTAACTCTGGCTGTCCTGGAACTCATTCTGTAAACCATGCTGGCCTCAAACTCAGCTCCACCTGCCTCTGCCTCCCAAATGCTGGGATTAAAGTGCCACCATTGCCCAGCCTGCAGATGTATTCTTAATCTTTCTGAGAGAGCCATTTGCTCCCATCATTCCCTTTTAATTTCTTGGGTGTATTCTTAAGACAAGAACAGTTACTCATAATTGTAAAAATTTAGAAAGTAACATTGAGGTTTTTAGTTCAAAGACTTCAAATGTTGCTGGTTAGCAACATTAAAGAGAAGTCATTAAGAAGTCAGGTTTATGTTTAGCTTTATGCCTCTCGTTTCCCTTAATCTGGGCTAAGTTTCTTGTTCTCTATGCCCATGTTTGAGGTCATTGATACTGCGAATATCACACAAGGGATCATCTTGTTTCCTCATGATTAGATCTAGACTGTACATTTGGGGTAGGAATACAACATAATGGCAGTATGTTCTCAGAACTTACATTAGCGGTCTGCTGTGTTGTCTGATTATGCTGACATTAATTTTCACACTGGTCAAGGAAGTATCTTTATAGCCCTCTCCACTGTCAACTTTTTTCATTTGGTAGTTTATGAGAGGTAATTTGGGGCTATCAAAGCACTTACTATTCTCCATCAAACTCGAGCCCTTTAGTGTCCACTTAAAATTTTTGCTTAAGTTGTAACTGACAGCACAAAATCGTTATTTTTTTGTCAGTGGGGACTGAATTTATTCAATAAGTCATAGGCTACTATTGCTGTTTTGTTCATGTATTTACAGATTTAGCTCATAGGACGACCTTCAGGGAAGTTCTGGTGTGCTTTGTGACATGGTTCCAACAGTGTTTGAGGTACCTATTTCCAGTACACCAGAGAGTTCTAGGCTCATTTTGTTCTTTCCTTATCCCGGTTGAGTCAAGCATTTGGTAGGAAATGGTCCAAGTATGCTCATTGCTGTAGACAGTGGCACCATTTCATCCTTTTGATATATAGGGCATCATCTACTGGCAATTCATTTTAATTTATGTATTTGGGGTGTGTAAGTGTGTGTGTCTGTGTCTGTGTCTCTGTCTTTCTCAATTGTTTATTAAGGCAGAATCTCCTAAACCTGGAGCTTGCGAATTGTAGTTACCCAGCTGTCTCAGAGACCTGTTTCTCTCCTTTCCGAATGCTGGGATTATAGTTGTCCACAGTGCCTGTCTAGCTTTTATGTGGGTCTTGGGAATCCGAACTCCAAAAGCTGATAATATGAACCCACTTGTCACATACAACTCTAAACTCTGTAGAATTAAAAGGCTTTTAATTCACATATTTAAGGTGTTTGACTTAAGTATAGAATTCTAAATTGGAAATTTTTCAGAACACAGTACTTGAACCTAGAAAACAGTGGAAATTTGGAAGCCTAATACGATTTTTTTCCTTTTTTGTATTTCTTGTTCCAAAATTTCATAATTACAAGCTTTGCTGAAAATTTAGCCACAGGTGGGCTCTTTGGGTGTTGAAGCACAGCCCCAGGGTGGGGTATGCTCCCTTTGTTTAGCCCCTGGAATGCTTGGGTTGCTACACTTAATTTATTCAGACTCCTGAGCACTTTTTCCCCTTCTCAGAGGAGTTTTAAACGATCCTCCAGCTTTTCTGTGGACAGACAAGGTTAAGCGACTTCTATCAGGTTTTCATTCTATGCTCTTTTACGCCATGTCTTGTGACAGCTCATCTTTTTATTTCCTGGATGTGGCTTCTCCTTCACGGACACACTGGAGCTTGCCCTGTGTTACTGACTCCAGGACAGCTTTTATTCTGTTCATGTTGGTGTTTCATGGTAAAGGCTTTTTCTCAGTTGTGTACAGATCATTGGCTGGCTGCTTATGGTTTAATGAGGTGAACAACAGCAAAAGTGCTGGGAGGGTTGTCTTTGTCCTTGTCAACTTCAGTGTTTGGCCTCTTTCATGGGGTGAGTCCTACAGTTAGTTGTCTTTAGAAGTGGCCAGATTCACCATAGAAAGTTTTAAACTGAAGGGTGTGGCGGGATAGCTCTGAGAAGAGCACTTCTATAGTGTGTGAGGCTGACACCGTACTTAGAGCATTGCTTGTGCCTCTGGCCCATAGACTTACTCTCTGATGAGTCCACTCCAGAGACTCCTTCTTGCACATGTGTCTTGGGATCCTCCAATTCCATGTGCATTCATTTCTGACTTAACCTCCAGTTTGAGAGGCATGGGTCTAATGTCTGTTCTTTGTGTGTGGCTGATTCTTCTCTGTTGTAGGTTCCTACCTCCTCCCAGTAGCTGTCTCTTTTCTCTCCCATTTTTTTTTTCAAGACTTTACCTTAAAATGTGTGTCAGTGTCTCGTGTTGTCTACTTTGAACATATATGTGTGTGTGTGTTTATGTGTATGTTTGTGTATATATGTATATGTTACATGTTGTGTTGTGCATGCAATAAAGGTGAAAAAGCCATCCTCACAGAAGTCTTAGTGGGTTTTCTGGCAATGAATCCACCTTGCCAGGGTGTCTTGGTTTCTGTCCTTGAGTTTAGCCTTTGAAGGTTGAACTTTCAGAGCTGTTGGATTCCTGTCTTCCCTGAGAGAATGCTGACTACTAAAAGCAAAGCTGGGTTTTACAATTCTGCTTGTCCTTTAAGTATAGAACGAGGAAAAATGGATGTTTCAAAGGTAGTGAGTACTACCTATCAAAGCATTTTATTATGACATTTGACATTCATAATGCATGAAACAGTATAGATGTAGTATGGTGATAATCATTTTTAACTAGATTCTAGAAATTTCTTTTGAACACTGACTTGGTGAATACTAATTCCCCTTGGTCATTGCCTGTTGGTCAGGCTCCTGAGAACCTATTTTTGTCAACTGATAATCTTTATTTTACTTGTTTCTGCTTAAGATACAACATTTAGTATATGATAGGTGTGTCAGCTCTCAGCTCAACGCCGGTGGCACCACAACTCACACCTGTGAGACGTGCATCCAACATTTTCCTAAAGGCCCCCTGCTGCCTACACATGAGGTAGTACTTCCTCATTACACTTAGGTTTTTGTTTGGTTTGTTTTTTAAACAGTAATAATGTCAATGAAATCATACAAGTGCAAAAAGCAAACATGGCACTAAATAGACTGCAGAAGGATACTTGTTTGTAGTGTGAGAGACAAGTGGGCCACAGCCATGTTCAGCTTCAGCTGGGAATGTGTGCAACAGGTGAGTGACGTTTATGTTTCAACACCTTGCATACGTTCACATCTGCAAACAACTTTTAAGAGTCTGGGGATGTGGATTTGGGGGTTACAACACATTTTTTTTTTCTTTAACAATTGACTTTTACTGAGAAGCAGACACGTGTATCCATAATCAGAATACTGTCAGCCTCCCCAGCCTAACAATATTCACTCCACTCTCAGAAAGTCCATCTTTTAGGGAGTTTATCTAATGATCCTGTATCTCTGGGTTTCACTCTCAAAAGTTCTGTCTTTGAAATATTATCTTTTCCATCCTCTTGAAATAATTGTACACAGAAGTTTTACAATTTGGTGTGATGTGATCCATTATCTGGTACATTGTCTTCATTTGTTTTCTGTCACTGTAACAAAATAACAGAGTAATTTATGAAAAATAGAGGACAAAGGTTCATTCGACTCATGGCTGTGGTAACTAGGAAGTCGAAGAGCATGGTGCTAGCATCTTTCACTCCAACATGCTGGGACCTTGTTGAGTTATAACAGGACATCAGACAGTAATGGGGCCAGAGTATGACAAAGCCACCCCTGTGGTGTATCAGTCATCTCCCAGCGGTCCTACTCCAAATATCTTTAGCATAAATGTGGGGACAATGTTTCTCACACATGCAATTTGGGGATACACTTGTCCTTAGGAGTTGTGCAGCTCAGGGCACAGATTTCAGGTCATCTTAGTCCCTTATGAAGACAGGGCCTGTAGGGAAGTACAGACTGGCCTTGAACTCACAATCTTTCAGCATGAGATCTGGGATTGCAGGCTTGGGCCCAGCACCCGGTGAAGATCCTTTACCACCTTCATCCTTGTATTTTCTAGACATCTAGGCAGACATGGCTCATTTTCTCAGAAGTCTCTGACTTGGATTTTGTATTCCAGATCAGACACTGCTAATGTTTAACTGGCAGTGATGAGACAGGTACAACACGTGTACCTGCACACATGGACACTCTCGCACACACCACACACAGAAAAGTAGGTGCAACAAGCAAGGACTGCTGTCCTTGACTTGCTCCCCTCCAATCCCAGTGGAAGTCTCACTGTCACATCCTGTGTCAGGCTACCTATAACCCTGTTGTGCATTGGGGTTTGCTACCTCCCTTTTCATAGCTTTTTAGAATCTTTTGAGTTTTTGTAGCTCTAAATGTAGCTACAAAATGTAGCTCAAAAATGATAATGAAGTGAGGGTTTGGTTTGTTTTTTTGTTTGTTTTGATTCCATTCAAGGATGCTCTAGAAGTCTGAAGATGAAGTAAGTAACTGAATACCTTTGTTCATCTTCCTAGTTCCTTGTTGGTTATTTCTGGTTCCTGTACTCTATCTCTGGTTTTAAGTAAGGATATCATTTGCTTTGTTGTGCATTTCTGCCTTTCAAAAAAATGGGATTTGTTTCTTCATTGCAAGATCTTATTTCTTATTTTCTAACTATTTAATCCCTTCCTCATTTTCAGTTGGATCAAATAGTGAGCAACTTTTCACTTTTTGGGTTTTTTTTGACTTACATATCCATCAAATTTGTGTGGAATGCATACTGTGTGCCCACTTCTGATCATCCCCAGGGATGTGAGCGTGAGACGCCAGCTTGAAGAGGTTTAGCTAGGAAAAGGCACTCCTGGATGCTTACACTAACAGAATGCCTGTGGGATCACTGAGGAAAGGCACATTTCCAGTCTCAGTGAACAGCTTTATTCCTATAATAAAGCACAGGGTGCTTTTATGCCCTGTGTCAGTCTCCCCTGCTTTTCAGGGTAGAAGAATCCAGTAAGCACCTTCCTCTATCATTGAGTTTCAGCACCTGTGCCATGGCCTGGTTGATGGTGCTCTTGTATTCTGTTGCTCAGCAAGATGTGCAAATCTGTGGTTTTTTTTTTTTTATTTAATTTTTATCAAGGCCTGTTTCTGATTCTAATACTGTACTTAAAAAGTAAAGAACATTTCTTTTAGTACAGTTATACAATTAGTATTATCTAAACATCGCCCTGGCATTTAGAAGATTTACAGGACCTAACTAGAATTTCCTTATGAATCCTTTATCTTTGCTATCAAAATCCTTTGTTGATGCAAACCTTCCATGCTATCCTGGCATCAGTGCTGTCCTCTTTGTGTGAAGAGGCTGAAATGGGTATAAAGGCAGGTACTAGATTGTGTGCAGGGACAGCAGTCAACAGGACTGGCTCCTTGGTGATCTCCACTTGACCCTGCTTTCACCGTCCATTTCCCGAGCTGTGGAGTTGCATTTACTTACTGCCATAGTAACCAGGACGCCCTTCTCTTGTCTTCCAGCCTTTATTCATCTGGAAAGGGGTGGGAAAGATAGAAATGGACCCAGCAAGAGGATCCTGGATTTGGAAATGTTTTCAGAACAGTAAACATGGGCATCTGAGTTTTGGTTTTGTTTCCTGATAATGAAGTGGGAGCCACAAGTAGCCACCCATTGGGACTGCTGCTTTCTACTCCGCTTTCAGGGAGGATTGTAATACTACTCGGGGAAAGATTATTTACTCTTTAAATTGGAGTTAGAAAAGGTCTCAGTGTCCAGGTGAGGGCACCCAGACCCCAAAAGAAAGACCCATGTTCTCCCTCTTGTAGATTCCAGCCCATGATGTATACATAGTATACATGTGTATACAGAAACAGCTGCAAGTGTGGGTATAATATAATGTAGAAAGGAAACCAAGGGAAGCTGGACAGAACACAGGCAAAAAGCATGAGTCATCAAAGAGGATGTAAGCTAATTGTTTTTCTAGTTCTGAGTAGAAAGGGAAGGAATTCATTCTGTGAAGCTAGTTTCACCCTGATACTAACACAACAGACATTTTCTGTGATGAACATAAATATAAAAATTCTCAACAAAACATTTACAAACTGAATTCAAGAACACTTTAAGAGAAAACCATGTCACTACCAAGTTGGTTTCATACCAAGGTTGTAGAGTTAGTACAACAGATGTGAGTCTATCAGTTTAATTCACCATATAAGTAAATTTAAGAACAGGCATTACATGATTGTCTTGATGCAAAGCAGGCCTTTGCCAAAAGTTTTGACAGAAGTTCTGAGCAAATGAAACACAGAAGGAACATAACCTCAACATGATAAAGACTGTGCAATGATTGTGTTGTCAGCATTGCACTAAAATGAGAAAAACTGAGAGCAGAGCATTTCTTATAAACTCAGAAATGAGACAGGTTTTCTTTGACGTACTGCTTGAACTCTTATCTGGAGCAATAGAAAAGAGCAGGAAATTAAAAGGATACAAATAGGACAGGAAGCAGTCACATTGTTCTGTTTGTACATGGCATGTTTTTGACACTTGTGTCAAAAATTAGGTGGCTATAGCTGTGTGTACTTATGTTTAGGCTCTCTATTGAATTCCATTGGGTTCAAAAAGTCTGTTTTTGTGCCTGCAACATGCTGTCTTTGACACTATAGGTCTAGAACAAAAGACTCTTTAACAGGAAGTAACCCTAAGTCTTGACAAATGATATACATGGAATTAAAAGGGATGAGAACACTTGACGTAGTACAAAGACATGCTACAGAATAGGAGAGAATTTCTAAGAGCTATGCTTCAGGCGGGGCTAATGTTTAGAATGTATAAAGAACTACAGAAATTAAACACTAAAACACCCCAAATTTTGTAATCAGTAAATGGGCCAATGAACTGTATAATTTTCAAAGACACAAGCACAAATGGGCAGTAAACATTTTAAAAAGTGTTCAGCATCTTTAGCTACCAGGTAAATGCAAATAAAAACTTCTTTGAGATTCCATTTTACCCCAGTCAGAATTGTTAGCCTTGAGAAAACAAACTGTAGTGTACTCAGGCAAGGATAAGGAAAAAGAGTAGTCCTGATTCTCTGCTCTTGGGAATGTAAGGTGGTGGATTCACTATGGAGTTGTTTCCAAGAAAACTAAAAGTACAACTGCCATATGACCCAAAAATACCACTGCTAGGCATACCCAAAGCTCTCTCAAAGGCTCTCACTTTGCACCACACGAGTACTTGTACAATACTGTTCACCAGAGCTAGGAAATGGAAACAGCCCAGATGCCCGTCATCAGATGAGTGGATAAGGTAAATGTGACATATAGTAGAATTTTATTTAGCTGTAAAGAAAAAATAAAATCATGGAAAGTTTCAGGAAAATTAAGGAACTGAAAATTATGTTAAGTGAAGTATCCCAGACTCTGAAAGAAAGACATATTACATGTTTTCTGTCACATTCAGACCTTAGATTTTATGTGTGGATATATATGTGTATGGGTAAAGATCTTGAAACTAGAAAGGAGACCATAAAGGGGAAAAAGGGTTTAAGAGGGGGCTGGGAAGAGAGTAAAACAATGAGGGTGATAAAACACAAAATACACAGGAACTGAAAGTAGAAGGGAACTGGAGGAGAGGAGGGGGAAGAGGTCCACACCACAAAGTAAGCACCCAACACTTTGAAAGCTCGTTAAAAAGCTGAACATACATAAAATTAACCTTCCAACCCGAAAACTTTCTTTTCTTTTTCTTTTTTGTTTTGTTTTCACACAACTTATAAAATGAGATGGTTTTTCAAAGTGCAATGAAATACATGTTATTTTCCTAGTACGGTTGTCTATGCTACTGGTTGTTCACTCCCTGGTCTTTAGAGCCTGTTGAGTCTTTGTTCAATAGCTGTTCTGTTTGTTACAGAGTGTCTCTTGACCTCATTGGGGCATCTGGCGCAGTTGAGTTTTCAGAAGTGTTTTTCTATCTCTGACCATTAAAAAGCCTTGCTAGTTACTTTCTATTGTCTATTCAAGTTCTATTGTTTAACAGCCCACTGAGCGTGTATTTTTGTAATTTTGTTTCTTAGTGTCATATATTTGTCCTTATTGCATTTTATTGTGAGTTTAAAATAGCTCTGTGCTAAGTTTTTCAACCTTAATTATCTAGAGGGCTACAACTCTTATTTTTTGCTTTGTTTGAGATAGGGTCTCTCTACATAGTCCTGGCTGTCTTAGAACTCACTATGTAGATCAGGCTGGTATCAAACTCACAGAAATCTTTCTGTCTCTGCCTCCCATCTTCCCAAGTGCCATGAATCTTTTTAAAGTCATGTACCATTATGCCCAGCCAACTCTTTAAGTTTTTCAGAAAAATATTTTAACGTGTTTGGGGAGGGACACATATTTGGAATCACAGGACAACTTGTGGGAATAGGTGGGTTCTGGGGACTGGATTTAGGCCGTCAGGCTTGGGAGCAAGCACTTTGACTTCTGACCCAGGGACTGCAACCTTTGTTTCGCCAAACTGTAGGCCAAACAAAGGTCTCTGGAGTCACAGCCACACACCAGACCCAACTTCACAGTTGAGCCTGTGTATGTGTGGGCGGGATGGCTTGCCGCACATTTGAGGGAGGTACATACTAATTTCTTTCCCAAGTCTTCAATTATAGACCTTAACACTATTCTCTTGGAAGTTAGTGTTCAGTAATTTTTTTCTTTTTCACACTTTTGTAAGAATTTTTCTCAATGCAGTTTCCAGGAAACTAATGTGTTGACATTTTGAAATGGTGGTAGTTCAAAAGAGATGGAGTCTTAAAGTTTAGATCCAGCAAAGAATGGGGTTGGCTTTTACATTTTTTGTGATGTAAAATCCTGCCTTTACCTTCTTAGGCCTGGCTGCTTAAGGAGTCTGCTTTAGCTTAAATGCTGTTGCCTTGACATACAGTTCTAAGTCATAGTCCCAGGAGAAGCTTAGAACTGTGGAAAAGAAATAAAAAATGTTGAGAATACACAAAATAGATAATGTTTTTTTATCATTCACTATTAAAAAGTATATACAAATCAACTATAAAAGATTAAAATTAGTAAACTTACATGCTTAAAACTTACATGGAGCCAGGCGTGGTGCTCATTTCTGTAATCTCACCATTTGGGAGGCTGAGACAGGAGAATTGCCATAAATCTGAGGCCAGTCTGGGGCTACCTAGTGAGTTCTAGACTAGCCTAGGTTACAGAGTTAAATCCTGTCTCAAACAAAACAAAACAAAACCTAAAAATCATATACAACCTCTTTTCCAGTTGAGTGTGTCAAGAGAATTACAGAGAAAGGCACAATATTAATATCAATTCTAGATGAGTGAGTAAGTGCTGTAATAACAGTACCACTGTGGTCATTCTTAGCCACGTCTTGTTGCTCATACAGTGGACTCAAGTGTTACCAGGAGTCTACATAATGCCCGGAATAAAGCTGATCACCATGTGAGCAGTTCCTTTCAGGTATAGTCTTCCATAGCAAAGTGACTTTTGGTTATATCCATTTTTACCACATGTAGTACACAGAACATCTAATATATAATTGACTGTTTAATGTTAATCATTGAGACTTCTGATTAACAGGCCAATTGGGTATTTGGATAATCAAATTTAGTTTTGGATTTTGGGCTTCAAGTATTTCGGGGTTGGCATGGGCCAGCTTTGCTGTTGTTCAGGGTTCTACCACAGGGTATAATGCTACAGTAACATAACTCCAGGGAGGTACTAACTTTGACTAGTTGTAGATTCTTTAGCAGCACACAAGACCATGTGGTATTTTGCAAGATGTGAATTAGGTTAGGAGTGGGTAGATGGAATGGTGAACTCATGGAATTGGTTCTGAGCCTATGTCAAGTTGAGGCTGATAGTCTTCATCAGCTTGCTGACCTGCCTGGTGGGAATTCACATTCTGTACTCAGACTTAGAACTGTATGTTTAGGGTGAGTTTAGGGTGAGTGGACTGAGGACCTGCTGGCTCCCTCAACCCTTCACAGTGTGGAACAGAGGTTGGCTACACAGTAATTATTATGGTTGGGCTTCTGGCCTCTATTGCAACTGTAAAGCTGTTTTAAGCACAAACAGCCGTATAAGCACTTACAATTCATGAGTTGGCTGTGTTCCCATAAAACTTAATTTGTAAAAACAAAACTTTAGGGCCCTATCTCTAGTAGTCTGCTTTATTTTGAGGAGAGGTATGTGAAAAATTATAAGCAACCTTAATAACTAGAAACCTTGTATTCCTCCTGGAGTCTCTTTAAAAATTTCATCTACTGAGTGTGTATGAGTGTGGGCTCACTTTCCACGAGTGCATTTAGAGATCAGAGGGTAACTTTTGTGAGTCAATTCTTTATATGCACCATGTGGGTCTCAGAGATTGAACTCAGGTTGAGTAATGAGTGCCTTTAGCCACTGAGCCATCTCACCAGCCCTCATTCTTTCTTTAAACTACTGACTAGTTTGAAATTACATTGAAATGGGTGTGTCCGTTCATGCAGTTCAGACCTTGATTTTGACATGCCAAAGTAAAAGAATATATTTTGTTTTCCTAAGCTACCATTGTGTTAGGTAGCCTATCTTCTTTTCTTGACAGATGTGATAAAATCATTTTTAAAAAGAATATTTCTTTGTGTGTATATGATAGGTGCATGTGCATTCACTGTATGAGTGTGTGTGCTGCACCCTCCTATGTATGTGTGTGAGGGGTGCCTGCACTTGTGTGTGTATATGTCTATGTATGGTGTGAGTATACTTATGTGGGGGAGGGTGTGCACCTATGTGGGGTGTGTGTGTCCACTCGCCTGTGCCTATGTGTTTGTGTTGGAGGTGAGACCAGAGCTTTACTTCAGATATCTTCTGTTTTGTCTACTACCTTCACTTTTGAGACATGGTCTCCTACCAAACCTGTGCTCCCACTTTGGCTAGACTGGCTGGCTAGTGAGCCTCGGGATCTGCACACCAACTGTGTGGATACACACATGCACGCGCCTGTCTCTGTACCACTGTCATTTTCTGCTGTCTGGTTGCTTTACATGTGTTTGTCTTAAATTCTTTATTAGATTGTAAGCTTCATGAGGGTGCGGGTTGATGTTTTCTTTTGCCCTTTTGGTTATGATCTCATTTTCCTTTGAGACCCAACTCCTCTCCCACTTGGCTGTAGTAGGTATACTACTCAGGTGCCCTGCCAACAGCTGATCACAGACTAGAAGAATGAACGGTGATTGCACTAATGGAAGCTGGCTGAGGCTCTTGAGAGAAGTCTTTTGTTCGTCCCTGCCTCCCATATCTGTGTAACTATGGTGGCCCTGAACCCCTTTTCCTTTGTATCTGTAGCTGTCTTATATCTTAAAAACCTTTTGCTCTATTTCATTTTATTTAAGTTAACTAAAATCAATTTCAGTTGCTTTTACCCAGAGATCTGTAACAGTATGGACTTAATCATTCTAATTTTCATATTAATTGTGATTTTTTTCTTTCTTTTCTTTAAAAATGAAAAACAAAAAACAAAAACAAAAAATCAGCCAGAGACTGCTGCTGCTTTGAAACGAACACTAGAGTCCCTGATGGACAGAGGAGCCATTGTGAGGAACTTAGAAAACCTGGGCGAGCGCTCACTTCCTTACAGGATGTCCAGCCACAGCCAGCAGCACAGCAGAGGCGGGTAAGTTCTCCGCGAAATGGCTTTGGCGGGGTTAGGAATGAATATCGACTCATCTAGGAAATTGTCATAATGCCACTGTCAGGTCACAGTGGCCTTAGTAGGTGGTCAGAACAGAGCCGTGAGAGGAGCAGCTGACTTGTGGGCTCCCACCAGGGGAAGCTATGTTGTCAGCCTCCGTCTCCCACCACACCCCACACCTCCTTGAACTTTAGCCTTCAGAACGCCTCAGCTTGTAAATAAGGAAAGTAAGCTTCTCTGGACCAGAGCCAGAGCCAGCTGCACGAGAGAGAAATGAATCCGACCTACTCAAACAGTGCTCAGTTTCCATCTGGGTGTGTTCTGTCCAGGGCTCCACTCTTCGGCACTCAGCACTCTGCCTTGGGGCATCCTTGGGCATTGACTTCAAGCCTCACATTCGAGCGGTCTTGGGATGGGAAGAGAATGTGCAGCAGTATGCTGGGTCAGGGCTCTGCTGTATCCCCCTGGTTTCAAGCGTGGGCAGCGGACTCAGGTTGTACTACATTTAAACCCGCTCCTGGGATGTGGCGCACACTGCAGTCATCTTCATTGCCTCACCTTGTTTTGTGTTCAGCTTCTTGAGAGTGCCTTGCCAGAATGCCTGAGTGTTGCTAGGAAACAGGAAGTGCACAGTGGCTGGGCTTCTTCCACAGTGATAATAACAATGAGGGATGGAGCGTGGGCATATGTGTGTGTATATGTGAGTGTGTGTGTGGCAGGGCTGTGGCAGGGCTGTGGTGTGGTAGGGGTGCACATTTTTTTCTTTTCTTTTTCAAAGCTTGGTCACAACTGGTGTTGCTTCACTACAGGACTGTGGATGTCTTTGCCTCTTTGTTTAAAAAGAACCTATGCAGTCCAGGAACGATTAGCTGTTCTTAGGTGGAAGGCACTGAGCTAGGAGAGAGGCAGCCTTCTCATCCATGTGGTGCTTGTGGGGGAATCCATTCGGAGTGTCCCTTTTCTGTCAACATAAATTCTGTTTTCCCCTGCCATTTCTTTAACTGGACTGTGTACTCCAGTCAGCTCTCTGAGCACTGCTGTTGCTGCTTGCCTGAGCCTACACTTTGAGAGCTGCTGGAGTATGCTTGTGGCTGGGTGCTGTTTCTCTTTATGGGTGGGATTAATGCTCATCCTTGAAGAGCCCGCCTGGGAGCACGGCCCTGCCTGCAGGTTCCTGACCAGGTGCATGTTCCTCAGCAAGGATTGTGTTTCAGTCACCTCGGCCATTGCTTCTGAGCCCTAGCAGAGGAGGGCACCATTTTGCAGTACACTGCATGAGTATACCATGTGCAGGCACAGAAGCGGGTGTACCAAGAGGGGGGCTTCAGGTTTTATACTGGTGTGCTGAGAGACGTCATTGTCTACATTTGTCTCTTTATGGTCCTGTGTTCAAAATGCTGTATCGGAATACTAATTTACAGAGAGGCTGAAACAAACAAAACTGTGTGTGACGTCAGTGGGATGTGCAAGCCTTATATGACCTGTTTCTCTAGAGACTCATTGCATGTAAACTGTGAGGAAGACCCCTTCAGTAAGAAGTGCTCATCAATTTTATGTGAACATGATGTGTGTGTGTGTGTGTGTGTGTGTGTGTGTAAAAGTGCAGGCCTGTGCATGCCACAGTGCATGTGTGGAAGTCAGGGAAGCCGACTCCCGAGAGTTGGTCTCTTTTGCCACCTTGTGGGGTTTTGGGTTGAACTTAGGCTCAGGCTGAGGTCAGGATTGTGTGCAAGCTCCTCCACCTCTTGAACCTATCTTGCCGGCCCAAGCATGACTCTTTCTATATACTCATGAATGTTTTCCACGGTGGCTTTTGGTAAATGAGCTGTGAGGGGCTAATATATTTAGAATTGCCTGAGTAAAGGTTTGGAATTGAATAATGTTTCTACTTGCCTGTCTTAGGAAGCTTAAGGTTAGTTGGATACATCATCCAGCCCCTCCTAGTCACTAAGCCTAGACCTCCTCGTAGTAGGCTTTTCTTCATTTGACAGATACCTTGTGCATAACCAAGAAGGTGTTGCACACATGACATGCCATAGAAATTGCACATCACACTGTTTAATGATGGTTAAGAAACAAGATAGGCCTGCTCATTACACATTTAGCATTTAAAGTTTTGGTTCATTTCAGCAGCCCTGGGGGCTGTGGCATGTACTTGAATTTGGACAAGGCACTGATTCAGGTTTTCATGCTGTGTACATGAGTCAGTGTGTGCTTAGCTGCTAATTAAATGGGCCTGCATGTCCTCTGAGAACCCACGTGTCTCAGGAGATACAGTGCGTTTCAGTGGCATCCACAGCTCTCAAGATGATTCCTGGGCTTGTCACGATTGCTGGTGTTACGGAGTTGTCAGTCTATTGGAAGTCTTGGTGCGTATGCTAACCTAGGTGGTAGCATGGAGAAGGTGAAGAGAGAGTTCTCACAGCAGCAGGAGTGCCAGGCACAGGGCTGACAGACAGAGTCTTTGCCACAGAGAGGTTACTTCTCAGTGTGATGGATCAGTGCCACTGCCGTTCTCCATGTTCTCCCCTAAATGGGCCCCTTGCTGTGCAGAGACCTAGCAGACTAACAGAGGAGACTGAGTAGAGAGATGCTTGTGTGGGGAAGGCCTGCAGCTGTAGGGTTAGCTGGGACGCCTCCCTAGAGGAGGAGGGTGTACTTTGGAAATGGCGCTGATATTATTATTTATTCATAATGCCAGGTTTATAACTCGTTTATACCAAAATAGAGATGTCATTATTCCAAGTACCAATTTGGTCAGACCCTACTTGAGAAGCAAGTTATATTCCAGAGACTGGCCTGTAGACCCCTGTGTACTAGAGGCATGTTTACTTACTGAACAACTTGATGGTTAAATTTCCAGAGCAATCAACAGTTACTTATTCACTGTCTCCAAGGGCTGTGGAATTGGGTGGGCCGTTTAGGTTCATCTTAAACTTGTAAAAAAAAGAAATGTTCTTGTGTGTTCCACCTGGCTGCAAATGGAGCCTGGTTTGGAGACTAGGTCTTAGACACCTATAACTTTTGTGTATGCAAGTTTTCTATGTTTCTAAGGGCAGCCATTTCCCAAGTCAGTTGGCTGCCAGGTCATGATCTTGCTGCTTGGGCTCAGTGGAAGTGGTTGGGAACTTTGGGTACCCTGGATCAGCTTTCTAGATGGAAGCTCTGGCTTTAGTTACCACCTGTTGTCACTGGGCAGTGTCTGGAAACCATTACAGTACATCCTGAAGCTGCTGGTCTTAAACAAGCTGGGCATCATTCTTTGCCCTGAATTTGCTCTGTTCTTTCAGGGCTCTGGACACACGACCTTTCTGTTTGTTGGAGAAGGTACCATCTCGGGTATCCTTTGCTGTCTCACATTGCAGAGGAGCCGAGGTAGTGGTAGAAGATGCTCTGTGGATTCCTGTATCTTCCTGAGGCCTAGTGATGTCTTGCTGCTTGCACAGCAGCCAATCTCACTCCAGGGCTGTACACCCTTGGAAGCTCTTTCCACTAGATGGGGCTGGATGGAGAGTGATTTCTAGAGCAGGAGATAGGACTGTAGAAGGAATGGTGATCTCAGTGCTGAGCTTGTGTGTGCCTTAGCTGACCTATTACTGACCAGGTCTGGTGTTAACAGCTGGGAGACTGGGCTGACCTCTATGTCCATAAAAACCCTTCAGTTGTAAAAGGAGTTCTGGCCTTAAATTTGGGTAGGTGCTGGCTATGTGCAAGATACCCTTCTGTTTACGGCTGAGCCCAACGATCAAAATAAGCTCTGGTAAATCAGTGGAATTTTACTGACTTGCTCCCCAAATGTGTCTGCAGCTTACTTACTCCGTGAGTGCTGGCACCCTCTCTAGAAAAGATTGATTCTCCTCTGTAGTTTTCCTGTTAGTTAACATTTCTACATTCTTATATTTTCCTGCCAGCATTAAATAAGGCCAGCAGCCTGGCCCCATTTTGGTGTGTAGGTGCTGTGCAGCTTGTTTGGGGGCAGGGATGCTGTGCCCTTGAAGATTTCTTTTAAGTGGCATTTCCCTGAGATTTGTAAATTACTCGTTTTTAAAATCCTAAGACTTAACAGATAGAAAAAGAAATGGGGTTTGTCTGTTTAGTCCTTTGGCTTTAAGGTGAACAGAACAATTTGCTGCCTCTGTGAAGTCTGAGATCAGAAAGGTTTAACCAAGACAGGCTAGGAACAGGCATCCACACAGATCTTGTCTTCAAACAGGTTCCAAGATGCTTTGGGGCTGCAGAGCCCCTCCCACCCCTCCCAAACTCCCCCACCCACTGAGAGCCACTGAGCCCTTCAGTGGAAAATTCCACTGTCTGCCATTGGGAAGGGAGGGTTTCTGAGAGGGACCATGACAAAGAACATAACTCCAGGTTAAGCAAGCTCTTTTTGTGGGGTTCAGACGAGTGGAATTGGAAAGAATGCAGCCCTTATATCTAAGGAACCATTTCTTCCCTCAACACCTCTAGCAATAGGCTGGGGGCTCAGTCCTGGGCAATGACATGGCCTTGTGGTGCTGAAGGACTAGGGCCAGCTTTCAGAGGAGTGGCAGAAACAGGATGCTGGTTCCTTAGGAGAGCACTGCTGTGACGGAGCCTGCTTGGGAGCACTGTTCCCAGCATTGGGCATGGCTTGCCCTCTGAAGCCATTTCTTGGGGGTCTTTTCAGATCTCTGGAGCCCTGGTCCTTGTAGTGGAGAGTTTTGTGATATTAAAGTGTCTTAAATTCAAAGGAAGTAAGTTGTCACTCTTAGACCATTTTGCAGAAGCAGTTCACTGCTCTCTGGCTTTTGAACATTGCATCTGTAATGAGATGTGCTTCAGTGTAGGGAACCTGTTTTGGCACTACCTCTCCCTGCTTGGCAGCAATTAACTCCTCACTTGTATTTCTGTGGTGTTGGTGTGCAGCTCTACAGAGAAGGGAGATGCTTGGGGAGAGCAGATGTCAGCAGTGTAGATAAGAAGGTTCTGTAATTAGAACCACACGCAGGAAGCAGGCCTTTAAATGTAAACACTGTTGGGCTCTGTGTTCAAGGCTGTAGGGCTGCTTCTGCCACCTGGCTGCCTGCTGTGCATTGTTCTCCTGTGTGCACAGCATGTGACCGAAATGCTGGAATGTGTAGTGTAATTAGATTTTAGATCATTGCACTGATTTTTCCAAAATAATCTGTCCACTTATTGGTTCAATTACTGATTAAAATAGAAAATGGAAACTAACTAATTAATTAGAGCACTTCATTATTATTTTTTTATTAGAATGTGCTCTTTAAGGCCTGCTGAGGCGGTTGTAGAGGAGTCATAGTTCTACCTTAAGTGAGAAACTCATAGTTACATGGATGGAGAAAAGAGAATCCACATACCAAGACTTCATTGTTTTGTTTCTGCCTAAGTTGGTAAGCCCAAGAGGCAGACCTGGCCATCCATTTGGCGCTGTAGTCCTATCCTTCCTCTTCAGGGCAGGATGAAAGTGAGTCTTGATTCCTCGGAGACTCTGGGTCTCTCCTTTTGCCTCTCTTCAACTCACCTTCTCTGTACCCAGCTGTGGAGCCTGCAGCAGGGTTTAGGGAACTGATAGCAGAGAGGGCAAGCTCTCTTCTCAGCTTAGGTCTCAGTCGTGTGTCCTTAGAGGCTTAGGTTGTAAGGAGAAAGACAGCATGCTGGTTTCAGAAGTTGTCCATTCCCCCAGCAAAGCTGTAACTGGGGTGAGGGTGGGGTGGGGTGTCTTTCCCAGTGCTCTGGTTGTCTGTAGCCTACAGTTGGGTATAGATTGCTGTAGGCAGGAGTGGCAATCTTATGGAAGTTGTCAAAGCATAGATTTTGTATAGTACAAAACCTTGGTGACTTTTTTTTTCTTTTTATCAACTAACTAAAGGATTGTTCTAGAAGACTGAAGCCCTGTGCACCTGGTTGCTTCAGCCTTCTGAGGTTTGTCTACAATAAACATCCACTTAAGTTTGCTTAGATAAATGGTTAAGGAAAAAGAATGCTGACTGGAGCAACCAGGGACTGGTCAGCTCTTTTTGTGTGTGAGAAGGCCATGTGGGTCACTCAGGCACACAGGTTGGGTGTGCCCTGGGCCTCTACTTGATTCCTTCATGGTAGAGAAGGGTAGCTTGGTTTCTGGGGAGAAGGAGGTTCGGCTTTCAAGGAGAGGTGAATACAGTCTATCTGCCCATCTCTGAGCTACTTTCCCTTTCTCTGTTGGGTGTTTCCTTTTCTTGGAAATTTCCATGGTGTAATGAGGAGCCAGGGGAGTAGAAGTAGTCTTTGCCCACATCAGCCCCAGGCACAGATCAGCAGAACGATAAGCTTGAAATGACAGTCACACACTGTGGTTGTGGGCACAAACCCACTTGCAGTTTGGCCAGAGCTCCTGTTTGGGTTTGATTGCCAAAGGACTCGAAGACTGGTGGAGGTGAATTAAAGGGTAAAGGTTACAGGGTTTGATAGCAATGGGGAATCCCAGCAACCAAGCCTCAGCAAGCCTTATATAGGCGTTTGCTTTATTCTTGAGAAACCTTTAGAGTGCCATTGATAAGTGGTGAGAGGTGAGGTACAGCCAGGAAACTGCAGTCTGCAGCCCAGCTTTCAGGTTACACTGTGGCCTGGAGGAGACCAGTTCCCTTTCTGGTTGTTATTTCCTCAAGTGAAGGGTTTGGACTATATTTTCCTCTCTATCACAGCCTTTAATTCTGTAACTTCTTTGGTCCTGAAGCTGTCAGTGGCTTCATGTGTCCTGGGAGTTGAAAGACCTCCATCCTTAAAGTCCTTTCAGTGGCCATGGCAGCAGGGCGAGTGGAGGCTGGTGGTAGGAGCTCCCTGAGTCTGTTCTTCTTGACGTTGGATTGTGATGGTGAGAGGACAGTGTGTAGGAAACTGTATTCTACAAAGGCATCATCAGTGCTGGAAGAGGTACTGCACCCATCCATGCCAACACTGCTGCACTTCCTCTTCTCCCATTTCCTCAGCCGACACTTAAGAGGTTTCTGCTGTTCTCCATCCTTTTCCTCAGACAGCATTGAAGAGATATGAAGGCATTTAAAAATGGAATCAAGGCACATAAAAACCTTCCTTTCAAGGTCTGAACTAGGAGGTTTTCTGGTACATCTTGTTCTGTGCTTCCTTCCTTGGGTATTCTTTTTGCCTTTACCGCAAAATGGTGTTCAGAAGTTCTGGTGGTGTGCTTTTCAGGCTGATTTGGTAAGTAGTGGTGTTTGGTAAGCAATGGTCAGGAAGACTGTGACCACTGACTGGAAGAGGTTGAGTTGGCTGTTGGCACCTGTGAACATACTTTCTCTTAGACTGTGTAGACTCCTACAGATAGATGTGCTTAAGTCTGTGATGCAGCTGAGTGGAAAGTGGAAGAAAGCAGTGCTCGCTGTTGACAGTATTGTAGCTAAAACCAAGATAGTCTCAAGAACTTGTATTTAAATAAGTTGACTTATGGACTGTTGGAAGGGTGTAACATCGAACTTACTGAGGAGGGCTTGGGGCACCATAGGGCTGGCAGTAGTGCTGATGCATTGCAGGGCCCAGGACAGCCAGGAGCAGGATGAGCATCTCTCTATGTCACCTGCCGGTACAGGGCTTTGCATGAACAAAAGCAGGAGACACAAAGCAAAGTAAAAGAAGGAGCCTCTTCGGAGAATTGGTGTGTTCAAAGACTACTGCTGTTATCTTAAGTATGGTGGGATGCTAGCAGACAGCAGACCATAACTTGTTCGTGGTAGTTTGGAAGAGCATTGTGATGACTACTGAGTAAAAGAATGAATGGACAGTGGGAAGAGAGAAATGCTGGTGGGGGGTGGGGGGTGGAGGGGTGGGGGTGAGAGGGAGTGGGGGGGTTGGATTAAAGCAGTCCACCTGCCACCAAGTAGCCAAAATGATAGGGATGAGCCCGTAAAAGATACTGGCTGTTGGCTTGGAGGAGGTGATTTGAGATAACTCCTACTTCTTAGGCTCTGCTTCTAGCCTTGCTTATGGTAAATAATCCCGATTTATTGTTGAACAAATGAGCAGTTCATAAATTGGATGATTGTAACCCTTTAGTTGTGTGTGTGTGTGTGTGTGTGTGTGTGTGTATGTGTTAGAGTATAAATAAATGGAACTAAGCCTTGGAAAGTTTGGGGAGGTCGGTGTGTAGTACACATAGAGATCACAAATGGTTATCTGTTCAAGGAGGGAATAGACAAGTTACCGCCCTGAGAAGCCATTCCAGTGGTTTGAATGAGAAATGTCCCCCATAGGTTCCTGTATTTGAATATTGAATTTCCAGTTGGAGCTGCTGTTTGGAGAGGTATGGAGTCTTTAGGAGGTGCAGCCTTGCTGGAGGAAGCCTGGTGGGCTCTGAGGGTTTAAAGCCACACCCTACTTCCAGTTCACTCTCTGCTTCCTGTGTGCAGTTGAGGTGTGCTCTCTCAGCTTCTTTCTCTTGCCATCTGCACTTCCTGCCATTATGGAAGTCTAACCCCCAGGGTCTGTAAGTCAAAATAAGCTCTTAAGTTGCTTTAGATAATTTTATTGCAGCAACAGAAAAGTAACTAATGTGGTAACTTTCCCTTTGGTTCTAAGTTGTATCTTGCTGATGAGTTTTAAGCATCTTTTCTAGACTCTATCGTAGTCTACCTTGAGTCTGTTCCATTTACAGCTGTAAAATTTGAGGCTTGTTGTTTTAAGTTATTTTTGTTTATATTTTTTTAAATTAAGATTTGAGAGTTCTTTTATATGCTAGATTCATCTATTTTATCAGAAATATGATTAGCAAATCCTTTTTGCAGTTTGTCTTTTTACTTAGAGAATTGTTTTTAATTTTGATAGTCTTTATTTTATCGTGTTTTTCTATTATGGATTGTACTTTTTTTTGTATTATCTGATGAATCTTGGCTTAATCCCAAGGTCACAAATGTTTTATTTTTCTAGAAATTTAATAGTTTGATTTTAATCTGTTTACTTTTGAGTTAATTTTACTGTATGGTACCCAAGTTTGGAACAAAGTGTACTTTTTCAAGCATTAAGGACACTGCTTTAGTGCATCTGCCACTGCTGTTGAAAGACTTTTCTCCCCTGCACTGTCTTTGCGGCTCATGCCTGTCTGTAAGGGTCTGTGCAGACACTGAGGGAGACAGTGCAAGGCATGGGCATGGAGTGGGGCTGCTTTGTGGGAGGTGGTCAGGGCCTCTGACATGGCCAAGGACATGGTCAGGGGACCGTGGACAGAGACGTGAGAAGGGGGTGAACACTGGACTTTGGGCAAGAGGAACACTGAGGACAAAACCTCAGAGGGGACTGTGCTTGAGAGTTTGGAGAAGACATGGCTAGAAAGACAGATCATCTGACCTAACTAGAACATTGCCAAAATGTCGGAGCACTCTGCTGACAGTCTTTTACCACACTGTCCAAATCAAACAGTGCAGAAGAGGTTTACACTCGGCCTTCTCCTCCCTGCCTCTTGGACCTTTTGAGATATGATCTCTCTACATAGCCCTACGTAGTCTGTAATTCACTATGTAGACTAGCTGACTTTGAACTCTCAGTGATCCCCCTGCCTTTGCATCTCAAATGCTGGTGTTACAGGTGTGTACCACTGCACCTGGCTACTTCTGAGTGTGGACAGCAGGCGTGGGCAAGGGACAGTCCTTTGTATCATTATCTGGCAGGGTGCTGAAAAATTTTGGGCCATAGCTGTCTGTGATGGCATTTGGCATCAGTCTGGTGTGAATAATGAATGTCACATCCGTTGTCTTCCTGAAGGGCCGTGTCATTTGCATTGTGTTTCTTGTCAGTTCTTGTTCCCACAGAGTACTTCCAGGCGGGTCTCTTCTCTTTGTCTTTTTCCTTACTGTAGAATATGGCTGACTGTCTTATGGTCTATACTGTTTCTCTTAGGTGTATTAAGTTACTAGTAAAGTCCTTTGGAAAATTAGAAGACCACCTATTTAAATGTTTCACAAAAAGAATCAGTAGATAATTTTAAGAGTCCATTCTTGTTGATGGGCTAGAAAACCCTAAGTACATAATTTCACAGTTAACTTATATTATTTCCTGCTGTGCCTGGAATCACAATGCCCTTTCGCTGCCATAAAGGTGGTGTAGACTAATTTTTACAGGGACGTAATGAGAAATGCAATCTGGAAGGACTGGGTGTGCCCACTGCACTGTTTCGGGTGAGCACGAATGTGTGAGCAGTGATCTCTCTCTAGGAAGAGTAAAAGTCACGCCACTGACCAAGGCAGCGGGACGTGACGTCTCAGGCACAGGGATTCATCCGTCTTTATCTTGTTGCAGGTATTTCTTGGTGGACTTCTATGCCCCAACGAGTGCTGTGGAAAGCATATTGGAACACTTGATGCGAGACATTGATGTGGTTAGACCAAGTGTTGTGAAACACCCTCTGACCCAGGAAGTGAAAGAGTGTGACGGCATAGTCCCAGTCCCACTTGAAGAAAAACTGTATTCAACAAAGAGAAGAAAGAAGTGAGAAGATTTGCCGGCGTTGGGCTATACTTTTAATTCTGAGTGCACTCGAGTGCTGGTTATTTTCTAAGACGCTTTAGCCCGTGACCCTTTTGCTGCATGGGAACTGCTTGCTGAGACCTGCCCTGTCATCTCTGGTGCCTACAGATTGATCTTGATTTCATCAGCATTGTGATTTGTCAGTGAGGGTGTTTGCCTTGCCACTGCAACATTTTGAAGAGCAAAATGTTTGCCATTCACATTTGGTTGTCTTGCAAAACTATATGGAACGCAGAGAGCAGAGCAATAAACGTGACTTTACCAATCCTGACTGGTGTATTGCCTCTCTCCCTGCCCCAGCACAGTGCACCCCCAGAGCTAGCAGCTCCAGTTGTGCTGTGATGCCCAGGGTTAGGAACACTCTGAAGTTTGGGACCTGGGTGAGTCAGTTCCTGGACTACTGGACAGTCTACAGAATTAGCGCTTTTTTTCTGTCCATGTAGCAGTGGTCTTTGAGGGAGGGACATGAGCATTTGGGAACTGCTGGGCTTCAGCACTGCTTCCTGTCATCTCTTCACTGGCCTCAGCCTCCCCACTGTCTCCTCAGCCCTGAAGGCCCTTTTGAGGAAGGCAGAGGGATGGCGTCCCTTAGACACACGGAAGGCTTTTTCCCTAGATGAGTCCCTAGTATCTCATCGTTGGCCTCCCTGGAGCTGGTGAAATGAGCAGCCCTTCGTCCTTCTCAGAGTGTGCCTTGGTCAGGGGTCAGTTTTCATCACAGGTGAGAGGGCTGCTGTGGGTAAAACCGTTACTTGAATTGCCGGCTGTGTTGATTTATACAATCAGGTTGTCTTAGAACAGGAGGAGGACAGACTTGGGACACAGATCCATACAGGAAGCCTACAGTGCTGCTGATGCTCCGAGCCAGGACTTCCTCTGCAAAGCTGCCTGTCTCTGTACCGGTCATTAGTTTGTCACTGCCCTTGTTCGTGAGAGCCCAGATAACACCTGCTTCAACTCTTCAGAGCAAAAGTTATGAAAGGTTTTTCTGAAGAGCAATAGTTAAGAGTATTGGCTGTTCTTCCAGAGGATCCAGATTCAATTCCAGCACCCACATGGCAGCTCACAAACATCTGTAACTCCAGTCCCAAGGTTTCAATGGCCTCTTCTGTCCTCAGTGGAGATCGTACACACATGGTGCACAGACACATGAATGTAAAACAACCATACACACAAAAATAAATTCATAAAAGAAAACAATAGATCAGGTAAGGGGTTCAGAACTTAAAACTAGAAATAAAAGGGATAGAGTAGAGATTGTCAGGGGAAAATATGGTACTTCCTGGTCATTATGAATTTCCTGAAATTGCAGGGTAAGAGCCCACATTCATCCACTAGACAGCTTGCATCCCCTGTGCCTTTTCTTGGGTATCACTGCCTTCCTCAGTTTATGAAGTCCATGTTGTATGCCATGTGCATGTGCTGTCTGCTAATCTCATTTAACCCTTTCAACCCTTCAAGGGAGCATTGACCCTTTTTTTTTTTTTTTTTTTTTTTGATGAAGAAGCTTGACATGTATTTGACCTTAAACCCATCTGGTAGCTGGGGTCTTGAACTGGGAACTCATAAATTCTCTGGTCCTTTTCTGTGTTGCAGCATCGAGGTTGGCTTTGCCTCTCAAGTTAAATGAGGTACCTGGTGTCTGGGTAAGTTATAGCTGACAAGAGTTAGCATCTGTTCCCATGGCCCAAGTGTGGCACTGCTGATTTCTGTTTTTGATCAACCCTGAGAAGACAGTTGACATCATTGGGCATTCCAGGTTATGCAAGTCTTCAGAGCCCTGTGGCACAGTTAGACTGTTAGGAAGAACAGCGGTGCAGTGTGCTGCTCCCTCTTTTGGATGCTTAAAAGTGAAGTCACTGTCCCTCTGTCCTGAGTGGTGATACGCAGTGGATACTCAGCAGCTTATTGCAGCTTCTGCCCGTGCATGCTTAGTGCTTGAGTGCATGCCGGTGATTTCCAGGCTGTGTGTGTTCTGTCAGAGATACGTGTCCACTCTTCCTTGGCTGATGGCAGTCTGAGGAGCTGTTACAGGTCTCTACTTCTTTAAATAGTGATGCACAAAAGGCTTGAGCATAGCAATGAGCAGGGACCCTCCTTGGAGCTGATAGCTGGCAAAGTATACAAAATACACCAAATGGGATAGTTCTACCAGTGGCAGGTACCAAAGGGTGTGAGAGAGTGAGGCCCTGAATGGGAGGGAAGGGGACACAATAAGATGTCAAGGGGCTAGATTTGGAAGCCTGGAGAGTTCTGAGAAGTAAACTTGAAGAAACAGGGATTTAACATGAGGGACCTGTGCTGCAGAAGCTTGAGAGTACAGGCCTTAAGACCACAACTCCTTGTGGATTCATACCCCCCTCAAGGGCACCTTCTTAGATTTGTAATCTTGACTGGTCTACCTTGTTCTGCCCTTCATAACCCGTGATTCTCAGACTCAGCAAGGGGCTTTCTCCTTGACATTTAATATCTAGAGGCTAGACTGGCTAACAGCATAAGTGGTGCTTTCCTCATGGCCCTCTTTACAGGTCTGAAGTTTCTCTTCTGCTTTCTCCCACTATCTCCTATTATTTGCAGAGGTCCTGCGAGGAGACCTTGAGTCCTTGTGATGATAGTAACACTTTGTCAGTGCTCCATAGATACTGACTATAGCTCAGTCCTGTGGAGAGCCAGGGCTTACAGAGTTCCTGAGGTGGGTGGTAGATGGAAACCGAGGTGCAAGAAGCTTCTCTGAGGCATGTCTGTGGGGAAGTATCCTGAACATATCTGCAAGTTGACATAACTGATTCACCAAGCCCTCCATGGAACATCAGCAGAGAAGGTCCGTGTTAGTAGAGATGGGAGCATATAAAGCCTAAGCTGTGTTTTCCTGATTCTGGATCTAGCTGAGTGTGTAAGAGTTAGGTGCTGGCCCAGCCCATCTGAGGTCTGTATGGCCAGCCAGAGCTCATAGTGAATATTGTTCTTTTACCTTCTTTATAGCAATGAAGCCAGTCTTCCAGTGCTGAACGTAAGGCAGAGGTTCAGAGAAAATGCCCTCATTTAAGGCACAGGACAGCCTGTCTGCCTGATTCCCAAGGCCATTTTCTGGAGGAAGACCCTGCTGGCCTGCAGCCCAGTCTCCTGCTCTGGTGGTGACCTTTCCTGTTCCCTTTCTGTCCCATACCCATACTCGGGCCCCAGGCTCCTTCAGTGTGGGAGTGGAGCTGGACCTCCTCGAGAAGGGAGCAAATAGGTTTCCTGGAGGCCAAGCCTCCTTTTTGCATACTTCTTGGTACTCTATAAGTTCCCACCAAGCTTTCTTCTGCACATTGCTCCATGGGTGTACTTAGCATATAGCACTGTGCAGGGTACACAGATGCATTGGGCAGTGCTACTGACCTCCAGGCACTCACAGGTAGGAGAGGAAGTGGAAATACTCAACACTAAATCACAGGCTGTAATCAAAGCGGTAACTGGGTTCCAAGCCAAGCACTCTGTAAATGGGGGTGGGCCCAGGAAGTTTGCTAGCGTAGCTGGCATTTCACTTGGCACAGGGACATCCAGCATGGAGTGGAGCACTGGTCAGGGAGAGGGGGAGGTGGTGACATCACCTTGTGTTTTGGGAGTTTCCAGAGCAAGTGACTGTGGTGTGAGAGACAGAGCTGTTAGTGTTGGAGCCAAAGGCTGTCACTGGAAGTAAGACTGGAAACTCTAGAATCCAGACTTCCTCTGGGGTGGATACCCTTTGGCTTTTAAGGGCTTTGGGATCATCTGGGATAACCAAGAGGAAAAGCTGTGCTTATTAGCTTGTATAAGATGAGCCTTCTGACCGAGCAAGCCTGTGCTGACTGCTTGCTGCTCCAGAAGTAAACAATTCCACAGATTCACCAGGGGGAAGGTTGAAGACCAAGATGAGTATTCTGGTATTCTTAAGGGATGGTGGGGCCTATCAGAAAGTGGAAGTGCTTGCTCAGTGATCCCCAACTGAACAGAGCGTCCCTTGAAGGGTGTGTGGGAGCGTTTGAGAAGTATAAGGCATGCCTTTGTGTGGTCTGGGCTACTGCCATTTGTGTAAGAAACTAGCAAAGAGGATTACTGCATCGGTGGAGGCTGGATAACTGCCCACTGCAGTCCTGTCTTCTACACCAGGGGATGAGCACATCTCATGTTTCCATGGCAATTTTTTAGGATTATTGGTCACTTTGAAAAAATATTCAGTAATGAAATGAGCATAGAACTTTTGGTTGGAGACCTGCTCCAAGGTCCCTGGCTTTTCCACTTAGCCATCACTTTACCATGATGGTTCCGTATTGTCTCTCAGCTTCATGTCCCCATGGGAAAACCAGCTCTTTTTCGAGTCTGTCCCTGCCTACTTTGCTGAGGGGTTGTCCATCAGAGCCTGGTATAGTGGGTGGGATGAGGAAATGGGGAGCCCTGGCAGGATTTCTCAGGCCTGTGGTCTCCCCTCTCCTTTACCTTCGGATGGCAGTTGCTTGCTGGCTCTGGGCTCCTTCATGGACTTCCTGGTTGATTCTCTCTTTATTTCTTCCTCTTTGTGTTGGGGTGTGTTAGGTTCAGTTGGTCTCTTTTCACTCTTAGGATTTCACTCACCCCCTGGTTTAAAATATATGTACTATTAAGCTCTATCCCATTTTTGTCTTGGGATTCTCACCGGGTTCCTCATGACCTCTCCAATGCTCTGTATGCATGGTCCCTTTAGAACCAACAGGCATTCTGGATCCCCATCCTGCCTGCTCTTCCAGAAGGCATCCTCCTTCCCACTGTCTCAAGCTTATCCTGCACGCCCTGCTTTCCTTTGCATCCACCATCTACCCTTTTGACTAAATCCCGTTGTCTCCCCTTCGAAACATAATCAGAATCTGACCACTGCCGTCTCCAGGGTCTGTCTGCACCTTCCTTTACACCACAGCAAGAGCCTCGCAGCAATGTTCTGGGCCCACTAAACAAAGGACCTTAATGCACATCGGAGGGCTTGCCATTGTATTGTTCTTTACTAGCTGAGCTGCCTTCTCTGGGCAGGTATCTGAGTCAGCATTGGAGGGGCCATTGCATTTTGCCTCTCAGACCTGCCTGGACTGCCTCATGGGCTGGTTCTGAGGGCTGTTTTGTGGTGAATTTGTTCATAGCAATGGTGACTATCAAATGCTATGTTTGATGGTGAGGTTCCTCTAAGCAGGAGGAGTTTGGGGTGCTGGTTGTCCACTCGGGTTCCATGTATGTTTTTGTATGTGGGGGAGGTTCACAGAAATAAATCTTCAAGAATCAAAGATCTTTAAGAAATAAAAAAAAAGTCCAAGACACTAGGTGCTGATCTCTGAACAAATTGTTTTTGAGGAAGGTAATGATGGATTTTTTTTTTCTTTTGTTAACAGTTTTTGACTCTTAAGAACAATGACTACATTGCTAGAAATCACATTAGGGAAATGTTTGGTAACAGTGAAGAAATAATAAATATGAGGGATCTTCCCAGCAAATCACCCTACAGTACAAATACAGGGACAGCACCTGCTTTTATTTAGAGAGTGCTAATGTGATTAGAAAGATAGTAGATGTGGTTTGTGAGGTCATCGTCCCTGGGCCCTTATTACGTTCTTTCTGAGCTAGCATAGTCCCAAGAGGTTCTCAGCAAAACAGAACCGATAATAAAATTAAGGTGGTGGCAGTTTGGATTATTCAGTCTAGCAGAAAGTATGGCTTTAAAATCATCTCTGAGGAAATAAAACATTTTAGATGAAGACGCTGATCAGCTATTAGCCATTTCAAGAATGAGAAGGAATGGCCCTAAGCTGGTGAAGGACCTGAAGGCCAGATCCTTGCCAGGAGGCTGTTCAGACCCTGTGTGGTGGATAGGGGCTCTCAGTCCACAGAAGTCTGCCCATGGGAAATGCCATCTGTCCCAGATGATATAGGGTGGGCTCCCAAGCCAGCTGGCCACAGTTCCTTGAGGTTCTGATTCCATGATATCTTGATGAAGGTGTAAATTCACCTCATCCATTCCTGAGCAACGTGTCCTGGAACTCAGACTGTCTGTGTTCTTAGCCAGGAATGGCCTGGGAGCTGGTGGCCATCTGTGTGGGAACACTGCCAGAATAGCAGTCCTATTGCTATGTCATGCTGTGTGAAATCCTGCCAAGTAGCAATCATTTTTGGTCATCTTGAGCCCAGTGGGGTATGAGTGATACTCTTATGGTCCTCCCATCCCTAACTGATCAGTGTCTTCATCTAAAACTCTTTACTTAATCAGAGATGTTGAAGCCATAATTTGTTGAAGCCATAATTTCTGTTTAATAGCATATGTATGTACATATATGTATAGGTATATATATATATGTATCATTTCTGTTGTCTATCTTAGTGTATCAAAAATTAGGATTGGAAATGTTTTTAGATAATTAATATAGAATCTTTTCTCTTGACTTATCTAGGACATGGGATGTGGCTCAATTAGTAGAATGCTTACTTAGCATGTATTTGGTCCTAAGTTCAGTCCCTAGTACTACATAAACTGGGCATCGTAGTGCAGGCATATAAACCCATCACTCAGGAGGCAGAGGCAGGGGAGTCAGGAATTCAAAATGATCCTTTATCTGTGAAGCAAGTTTGAGACCTGGGCTACATGAGACCTACATGAGAAACCTTCATGAAGCAACCTGTTTTGGGTCTGAAAAAGCCAAAACAACAAAGAAGACTTAGCTGAAACTTAGAAATAAGGCAAAAGGCTGTGTCTTCTCCATGATATGCTGTGATATCGGCAGGCTCAGCCAAGAACAACTTCACTCCAGAGAATATACCTGCTCGACTTCGCGTTTTATGGATCGATAAGCAGTAAACATTTAGTGCAGTAAACATTCATGTTAACTGGATGATTTCTATTTTTAAAAAGAGATAACTGAAAAAGTTATGGCTCATTCCTTTATAGGGCGTTAACCAGTTTTCTCTATGATTTGGCAAATCATTCTAACATTGCTGTTTGTGAGTGCTTGTAAAATTCCACGAATGCTCTTTGAGCCTTCTATACTGTCATACTTGTTTAGTATAGATACAGCTTCCTTCTCTATGGAGGAAGAGAGGGAACCACCCAGCTTTGAGAGCATGGATGGGTTCTCCTGGTACAGAATGAGACAGGACCATGTCATTGCCTGGAGGAAGATGCATCAGGTCTCAAGAAAGCAGTGGCTAGGCCTGGTGAGCGAGGGATAAGTGGAGTTTTTCTGGCTGTAACAATTAGCTGAGAGCAAAGTGTGCAGAAGAGTGTGGGCGAAGCTAGGGCCAACCAGGATGGAGGAGGAGATTTCTGACTGCTGTTAATAGGATTCTGAACCAAGAACCCTGGTGGATTTGCATGTCAAACTGGAGAAAGATTGCAGAGGCAGAGAAAATACAAGGGAAGAAAAGATTCTGGTACAGCTGTAGGAGAAACTGCCCAGGAGGGTGTGAAGTGGGCGGAGAACAGGTGAAGCAGAGAGTGGTTGGGAGCCACAGAGGCCCTGTGGGATACTGAGCTGCTTCTTGGAGGTGACATGCTCTGGGGCTGGCAACAGGAGCACCTGGCTCTGAGAAGCCTGTGCGGAGGAGGGAGGCTTGGAGGAGAGCCAGGCCTCAGCCACTGCCTGAACTGGAAGTCAAAGGATGGCTGGGATGAAGTGGGGTCCGGGGAGGGGGGTGTGCCAAAGGCGAATGAGAACTGGTGAGCATAGGAGCTAACAGTTTGATTCTTACCCAGTGACTTGTGTGATGTGAAGCATAAACGTGCGAAGATAGCCAAGAGAGGCCCAAGGACTACAAAACGACTTGGGTGATGACCAGAGGAACCAGGGGGTCTGAGTGAGGACGTGATTGACCTTCATGCAAGGAACAGAGGTGCAGGCCGACCTCAGACGCTAGCTTAGGCGGTATGATAACCTACCACGCAATTAAAGCACTCTCGGGTAACAGATCCCTTCTCTCACAGAGGTCACAGAGAGGAAACAGAATGGACTTACCTCAAGCCATAGGAAACATTAAACGGTGCCAGAAGCCTGCAGGACCCCATTTCACCCCAGATGGTTAAACCTACTCCTTCCCAAACCGACTGCTAGCCTGCGTGTGAGCCGACTGCTGCATTACACTGTGCTCTAGGTCCCTGACTTCTGGACTGCTCTGAAGAGAGCGTGAGGCTCCCACTGGAAGGCTGTAACACACACACACACACACACACACACACACACACACACACACACACTCTGCTTCCCCGTAGTTAGTTGGGGGTTGGGAGGTAGTTTGTCAGTCACTCTGTACAATGGCAAAACAGAATTAGGTTTTACATTAGAAAGAACTCCCCGTGTGGATCCTGTCAACTTCTTAAGTGAACATAAGATTTGTTGTATGAGCATAGAGCTAATCCCAGCTTCCTAAGAGACTATGACAGAGGAACTGCTTGGTTCCAGGAGTTGGAAGCCAGCCTGGGGAACATAGTGGGACCCTGACTCACAAAATGCAAGTACAGCCAATCATGGCATATTTGTAAATCCTTGTCTAACGAGCACACAGGTGGCGCCCTCCGAGGCTGTGTCGTGTGCCGCAGGGCACAGTTGTTTATGCTTCTGCTTTTCTCTCCAGACCAGCTGAAGACATTGCTTGGTTTCAGGGTTTTGTGGTGGAGGCTTTGGTCATGGCCACCCAGGAGCTTCTCCATTGCCCTGGCCTTACTTTCTCAGGTCTAGAAAAAGAACAAGGAAGACCTCTCCCTTTGGAGGCAAGTAGGTTCCTTCACCACTCACGCACACGCTTGCTGTCCTATCCTTCGTCCCTAGGTTTGAACCCACATCCTTACTGTTTTCTCACCGTGTTTTGTTTCCTGCTGGGCGGATGGGGGTGTGCTCTGCACAGTGCATTGCTGGGCATTTTCGGTGTTGTATGAATGTCACAGGGTGGGCTTACACAAACCAAGATGGCTATAGTGTCACTGGGTATTTACTTAATCTCACAGGACCACCTCCATATGCGTCCTCTGTCATTAACTAAATGCTATGTGCAGCTGTACTTCAGTATAGGCTTACACTTCTACCCTCATTTCTGGGAGAGAAAATGGAATCACAGAAGAGGGTACAGCCCCCTACCTGAAATACATTCCATTCAGAGGCAGGCTTTGATCAAACTCTGTTGCTTCTGTTTCAGTTTGTGCAGATGAAAGGGAAGCAGGTCTCTTCTGATTCCTAATGCTCTCCAGGAAGGGTATGAATGCTCAATCCCCCACCCCCGCCCTCTCTGTGGGCCAATCACTCTTCGGTTGCTTTAGAAACCATACTACCACTGTAGAAAAACCAGAAGCCTGAGTACACTGTTGGTGTGAATGTGAAACGGCAAGCAGCTGTTCAGAGCCGTCTGGCAGGTCCTGAAAACAGTTACAAGGGAAGTTAGCGCACCATCCAGCAGCTTCAATCTGGGAAGAACTGAAAAACGCCCACTCAGAAGCCTGCACTTGAGAGTTTGTGCAGCGTGTTCGTAACTGCTGCTTTATTTATTTATTTATTTATTTATTTTTAAGGAAGGGTCCTAAAGCTCCTGACACCGACGTGGTGGTGATAGATGTGGAGGTGATCTCGGCTTGTCGGCGGGACTTGATTTAGACTCCCGGGGGATTTGGGTTCTGTGGCTCTGAAGCCAGTCAGAACCTGTCTGACTTGGGATCTTGGGGAGAAGATGAGAACGCTTCGAATGTGTCCCATCTGACCATCTACAGATTTACAGGCCTACACAGGCTGAGGTGGAGCCATGCATTTCTGCCTCCTGAAATGCCACACTGAGAAAGCCACACTGACGTAGGAAAGAAAACAAAGCGGAACAGCAGCAACCACAAAGACAGCCAGCCGCATCTCCCTGACTTCCATCCAAGGCACTGACTTTTTGGTCTTCACATTACTAATCTCACTAGAAATTTTAGCAAGGCATTGAATCTAAGAAGAAAAATGTGTTAGTGGGGCTTTTTTTTTTTTCACTTTTCATCAAGGACCCTATTAATACCGAGACACAGGATCACAATACCACCCCATCAGGAGGAGTGCTTTCAGTTTCGGGGAGACAGCTGTACCTCATATCCTGGTTTGATCCTTCAGACTGACTTGTTTCCTGTTACCTTAGGAACAAGTTTTAGGCTCAGGATATGGATATCAATTAGTAGCACTTTTGTGGCTAACGCTAATTGCGGATTGTTTACCGACAAACCAACCAGTCTAAACCGCAGTGAGAAGTAGGCTAGCTCTCGGACCACAGGCTAGCCCCAGGCATCACTTTCAGCCTGATCATGGTGAGTCCAGTCTGTAAAGGATGTGCTGATGGGTTTGAAGTAGAGTTTCTCCACTGCCCTTCTTGATGATTTCCCAGCGTCACGTCTCTTCCCTCTGCGCTCTGCTTACCGGTTGTCCCTGGGTTGACATTTATTGCAAGCCTGCCATCTACCTTCACTTTTGTACCTGGTATGATGGCTGATTTTGAATGCCAGTTTTACTTAGATTAAGAAGTATCTATGATGTCAGTGAGAGCCCCCCCTCCCCTGGGTGTGTCTTCGAGGGTGTTTCTAGAGAGGAATAGCTGAGGAGGGAAGACCTACACCATTCTACAGATGAGGGCCCTGGGCTGGACAAAAAGCAAAGAGCATACTGAGTGCCCACATTCAGCTCTCTCTGCTTTCTGATTGGTCCAGATGTGAAGAAGAAGTCTCATGCTCCTGCCACCATAGCTGTGGTGGTGTGAATAAGAATGCCCCCCATAGGCTCATAGATTTGAAATCTTAGCCACCAGGGAGTGGCAGTATTTGAAAGGATTAGAAAGATTAGGAGCTGTGGCCTTGTTGGAGGAAGTGTGTCACTGGAGGTGGACTTTGAGGTTTCAAAAGCCCATGCCAGGCTTAGGTTCTAGGTTCTCTCTCTCTCTCTCTCTCTCTCTCTCTCTCTCTCTCTCTCTCTCTCTCTCCCTCTCCCTCTCTCCCTCTCTCTCTCTCTCTCTCTCCCCCTCTTTCTCTCTCTCCCTCCTTCCTCCCTCTCTCTTTCTCCCTTTCTCCCTTTCCTCCCTCTCTCTCTGTTTATGGATCAGGATGTAGCACTCAGCTCCAGTTCCAGCACCATAATAAACTAAACCTCTGAGACTGTAAGTGAGCCCCCAATTAAATGCTTTCTTTCATAAGAGTTGCCTTGGTCATGGTGTCTCTTCACAGCAATAAAACAGTGACTAAGACAATAACTAAAAGCTGTTTCTACCATCAAGCTTTCCCCACCATGATGAGCTATCCCAAAAAACTATGAGCCAAAACAAACACTTCCTCCCTTAAGTGGCTTCTTGTCGCTATTTTGTCACAACAATAAGAAAAATAATGAGTCCAGAGAATTGGTACCAGGAGTGGGGCTGCTGCTGTGACAAACTAACCCTGTGGTTCTTACATCTTTAGAGCAAGTTTGTGGGACTAGGTGTGGAAGTTTCTGGAGTCGTTGGTTACAGAAGTCCTAGAATTCTGAGCTTGATAGGAGATTCCGATGGGAGCTCAGAATCCCAAACTACCATAGAAATGCAGACAGTGAAAGCCAGGCTCATGAAGTTTCAGAGAAGAACAAGGACTATGCCAGGAACTGGACTGGAAGGCATTCATATAACACTTCTGTAAAGAGTCTGGCTGTGTTCTGCCCTGTCTTAAAATTCTGAATGAGGCTGATTTCAGCAACAATGGGCTAAGTTGTTTGGTGGAGGGAATTTCAAGTTAGTACAGCAACCAGGCTATTGCATGGCTGTTGCTGACTGTTTCTATTAAGGGTTATAATGAAAATTCAAAGCAAAATTTGGGGCATGGGCGCTACTAAAATTATGGGCAGGGCAGTCAAGGAAGCTGTAATTGTTAAAGAGATGAATACCATTAAAGAAAGACTTTGCACTTTGCACAGAGACAACAGGAAGTATACTTTGAGTAGAAGACTCCAGAGTTAACTGCAAACTCACTTGAAAAGAGAATTCTCAAACAAAGATAGCCCATAGGGCACCCTGTTCAAATCTGGGGAGACGTTTTGTGTTCAGCCAGGAAAGCACACAGAGGCCACAGAGGCTGTGGTTGCTCCACGGGAGCCAGATACACACAGAGCAGGCAGCAAACCATGGTGTCATCCACATGGTGCTGGTTTTACAGGCACAAAAGATGCAAGAATGAGAAGATCATGAAGCCTTGCACCAAGGACCCAGAAAGCACCAAAGCCAGGCACCATGTATCAGGGTCACATACAATTCTGGAGTGTCTGAGTATGACGCTGTGAAGATGAAGCTTAGGTTGTAGCAGAGACCTCAAGATGTAAGAGTTACAGGGGCCATGGGACATCCATTGAGGAAGGCTGCAGGCATGAAATGGGGCCATCCTAAGAGAACCACCACATGTGTAGCACATGGCAAAGCTGGAGGGGTGGGGATTCTCAGGCTTGTTGGAACCCAGGTGATGCCACCATGCACCCCAGCTACAAACACAGAACTATTGGATTCACCTGGTCTTAAGTCTTGTTTCAGTCTGATCTTTCCTGTTCACTCCATTCAGATGGGGATGTTCACTCAGTGCTGTTCGATGTTGGAAGGATGTAGCTTTACGTACATGCATGAATGCACAGAGAGAGAGAGAGAGAGAGAGAGAGAGAGAGAGAGAGAGAGAAACGGGGCACTCACAGTTAAGAGAGCTCAGAAGATAAGTTGAACTTTGGATTTTGAACAGTGTTGCAACTTGGAAGAATATGAGGACTTTTGAAGTTAGACTGAAAGTATTGGCATTATGAGACTGTCATGTGATTATGGGGGCCAGGGATGGGACGTTATGGTTCGGACGTAAAATGTCTCCCATAGACTCAGGTGTTTGTGTACTTGGTTCCCAGCTGGTGGCACCATTTGTAGAGGTTGTTGGCCTTTAGGGAGTGAGACCTGGCTGGAAGAAGTAGGTGACTGAGAAGTGAGCCTTCAGGGTTATGGCTCAGCCTTGCTGACCATCTGCCTCTTGTTCTACCAAGATGTGATGAGCTAAGCAGACCCAGCCACGTGCTTTCCCTGCCACGGAGCCACCTTCCTTCCTCCAAGTGCCCTAGCCAGGCGTCTTATCACTGTGGTGAGAAAAGTAATACACAGCTTGCATTTGTTTGGGCCGCTATAGCCATTAACCATAGTCTGGAAGGCTTAAATAATAAAAACTTATTTTCTTATGGACAGAGATGAAGGTGCTGGCAGCTTTCACTTCTCCTGGGGCTTCTTCCCATGGCCGTCTTCCTATGTCTTCTCATGGTCTCTTCCCAGATTGCTTTCTCCGTGCCCAAGATCATCCCTCTTCCCATAAGGACACCAAATTGAACAAGGGTGGACAGTATGGCTTCATTTAACCTCACATGTTTCAGGGCCCTACTGTTGCAGTACACCTACTGTGGTGGCTCAGCAAACAGGATGAGGAGGCATAATCATAGATGCAAACCCTGCCAGACCTCAGCAGAGGGAACCACTCTCAGGGCAAGCACCATACTGGACAATGGAACCCCGAGTGTCTGAGCTCAGGTGTTTTTATTGATCCAAAACTCAAATGTTCTATTGATAGCACGTGCATATCATCAGCAATCAAACATCCCCCACATAAATCTAACACCTGCAGACAATACAAAATACCAAGACCTAGGCAGCCCCTCACCCAACGGTGCACAAAAGAATTATTTTATACATAACCAAAATAAATTTCTACAACACCCTCCTGTCAAATACAGCCATGCAGTTAGGTCCTGGGGGCCAGGGTTTCAACGTAGACTGTTGTAAAATTTCAATTTTGTCTTAGTGTGAGGCTGAAAACAGAAATAAGTATGAAGAGAGGAGGTGAACATGTTCAGAAACAAAAAGGAGCACAATTCAGTCCGTAACTAACCTGAGAGCTTAGTTCAGGTTTGGACAATGACAGATGCTCAGTAAAGGTACCTGGATGAAGGCCCCATTTTGTTCCTTTTCCCCACTTGATTCTCAGGAAAATTGTGTCCCCCTACCACGGCACCAGTTTTTTCTTAGGATAAATTAATGAATTCTTTATTGTTTAGTTTGTTCCTTAGCCAGTCATATGTATATGTTTTGTAAACAACTCTACAGTGGTTTTGTGTGCATAAATCCCACTACACCCCAGATAGCCTTCTGTTGCACAGTGAGGAAATGAGTTCTGTGCCTGTGGTCATATCCAGCCTGCAGTCTCTGCGGCAGACACCCCGGAGTTTTCATGGTAGTCCCTCCTGAGTCTGGCCACGGGGACTTGAGGCATATCACCGCATGCTGGGTTTACCCTCTTGGGGAACTGAGTTCCCTTCCTATTTCTGAGTATATTAATCTCATTTCATCTTGTGTATTTCTGTGCTTTGCCTTAAGTGCAGACACATTTGAATTTTTAGAGACGCTGTAGCAGCATTGCCGTTCCACACACACCAACTAGTGCTCTTTCAGTTTATAATAATGGAAGACGGGTTGATTTTTTCCCCCCATTTGGTTATTTTGTTCCTTTGAATTCTTCATTTCTGAATTTTGCTTTCAATCTTCTCATTGAAGTTTTGATCTTTAGGATCATAATTTAAAGGTGTTTTTTACCAAGTTTCTTTGTGTGTGTGTGTGTGTGTGTGTGTGTGTGTGTGTGTGGTGTATGCATGCCTGTGTGCTGTGACAGACCTGACAATGTTTTGGGGAGGATTGTGGAAGGACTTTGGAACGTTGAGCTACAAAAGCCATTGAGTGTTGAGAGCTCAGAGGGATGTTCTGTGGGAGCTTGGAAGATGAGAATGTTGAGAGCAAAGCAGACGATGGAGGCCTGGCTTTTGAAGTTTCCGAGGAAAGCAAAGACTTTCTTGTGCCATTTGTGTGAAGAATCTGTGGTGTCTGGTCACCTGGGGCTGAAAGAGTCAGCCATGCTTAACAAGAAACCAGGATCATTGAAGTGAAATCTTTTCGTTACTGCGACAATTTTTGCTGGTTACCTGGAGCTGAGAAATTAGTGGTGATTAAGAAGAAACCAGAATCACTGGAGGTGAAATCTTCAGAGAAGTGTTTCTTCGGGGTCAGCACACAGAAGCTGTGTTCCAGAGATGACCAAGGTTGTACCTTGAGCTGGCAGCTGAACTTGGTAGTGTAAGAGTCACCCAGGTAGTACCAGTTCTGAAGTCATGAAGGGGTCATAGAGAGCAGCTGTGGCTTGGACCCGTGAGAGGCCAGGAGAAGCCATTGGTGAAGGTGCAGCCTCAAGTAGTTGAAGGCCCAGGATTGAAGGGTCATGCAGAGAAGTTGAAGCTTGGCACCATGAAGAGAGCCCGGGAAGTCTAGGCTATTGGTGAAATGCAACCCAGTTGCAGTGGAGACCCCAGCGTTTTAGAGAAGCCAGTACCATGGATGACCATCAAGATCATCAGCAGCAGTGGAGTGGAGCCTCCCTGAGCTTAGAAGACAAGCTGTGTGTGTTGCAAAGGACGGAGCCAGAGAAATGACCCAAGCCCTTTGGAGGAGCCCCAAATGTGAGTGGAACCCAAACATGGGATACTGAGTTATTTAAGTTTGGTTTTGTTTTGATCTGATTGTGACTGTGCCCTGATTCTTCCCTCTTGAAGTAAGACAGTATTTAAATTACTTTTGATTTTACAGGTGCTGACAGTTGAGAGACGCTGAACTTTTAAAAGAGATTTTGGATTTTTAAAGAGACTGTTGAGCTTTTAAATTTATTTATGTTTTAAACTGTGATCTTAATATTAACATGACATCTTGGCGGTAAATAGAAAGGAAAAGTTCTGATTGAAAAGTGGTGTGTTTGTGTGTCAGGTTGACAGGGGTCAGTTGCGTTGGCTATTTTTATGTCAACCTGACAAAAGCTATAGTCATCTGAGAGGAGGGCACCTCGATTAAGAAAATACCTCCAAAGATGGAGCTATATGCAAGCCTGTAGGGCATTTTCTTAATTAGTGGCTGATGGGGAGGGCCCAGACCGTTGTAGGTGGTGTCATCCCTGGCAGATGGTTCTTTTATAAGAAAGCATGCTGAGCAGGCCATGATGATCAAGCCAGTAAGCAGCAGAACATAAGAGAGACCCTGCCTCAAACAAGGTAAAAGGCAAAGACACCTGAGATTTTTTTCCCTGATCTCCACATGAACATCACAAGTAAGCATGTGCAAACACACACCCTACATATGCAGATTTAAATAAATACAGAACAGTATCTCTCATGAACACGTTGTGAAAGTCCATAGCAAGATGCCAGCAATACATAAACATATAAACATTTGTTTAACATCATGGACCATTAGGGAAACACTCATTGCAATCCTGATGAGATCTCATTGCAGACCTAATGGAATAGCAACGTGAAAACTGCTAGTGCTTACACTACACACAGCAGCGGGAATGCTGATATGTTGCCAGTAGGATCACAGAAACCTTACAGTCCTTCAGCGGAACACTTGGCCGTTTCTTGCAATGTTTAACACACACTTAACATATAACCTAGCAATCCCCAGGGAACTGAAAGTGTTCACATAAAAATCTGTGCATGGATGTCTACAGTGGGCTCTGCTTATAGTTACCAATAACAGGAAACAACCTGAATGCCCTTCCGTGAGTTAATGGTAAGTAAACTGCGGTGCATTCTACAGTAAGCATTAGAGGAACGAACTACCAACACATGCGTACTACTTGCACAAATCTCCAAGATACTATGCTGAGGGAAAGAAGTCGATCCCAGAAGTTCTACATACTATATTATTCCATTTATATGTAGTTGTCAAAAAGATAAAACCAGTGACAGAACAAATCAGTGGTTCCCAGGAGTGGGAGGTTAGTGAAGATTGTTGACACTTTTCCTTGCTTTTGTTCATGGGCTCCTGAGTTCTAATTATTAACCGCTTGGTGAAGGGTTTATTGGCTCTGGATGAAAAACTCTGCCCTCTGCTACATGCTGTGTGGGAACTGCATCTTCTTCCTTTATTCCCCAAACCCCATGCACTGGACTGGCTTCTGGGAGCCATCCACTACTTAGTGAATAAAAGAATGAGCGAAGCAGGCAGCCATTTAAACTGCAACAATGACATGAGAGACCCCAAGACAGATGGATGCATTTGGGTTCAACCTGTGATGTTGTTGGTAATTAGAACTGAATGCTCTCCCAGGAATCGCCTAACTGTGCTGTTTTGTTTGGCCCACTGCCGAGTTTCGTGGCTGTGTTGTGGCACCTGTGGATCCTGAGTTCAGAGACTGCATTTGCTAAAAAGCATCAATTCTTCTCTTGGGCCCACAACATAATTAAAAGCAGGATAGGAGGCTGGCATCTCTACCTCTGCCTTGCGTCTGTCCCCTTTGCCTTGTGTTGCCCGCTTAGCTCTGTAGGTTGGCATGCTAATCACATGAGGAACATTGGCCTCATCTGTCCCATCCACCTGCAAGGCTGAAAGTGATTTGGCTTTTGATTCCAGGATGGACAGTACTTCAAAGGACAGACATTCTTCTCCAGTTCTACACACACACACACACACACACACACACACACACACACACACACACACACACGAAGGCAGTTGTCCACAGTTCCAAGGCCTCACTGTGGAGCAGCAGTGATCATCTTGTAGAAACCAGATTCACCCCCTTGACCAATGATGGTAGATATAGACTAGACACACACACACACATACACACACACACACACACACACACACACACACACACACACCATAGTTGAGACAGCAATGGGCAAGACTCCACCTTCACTGGGACTGCTTAGTTATGCATGCTCCTCATGCCTTGCCACAGCCTTTTCTCCACTTAAATCTAAGGTTCACATGAGCATCCTGACGATGGACTCAGGGCCATGCCTGTTTCTGTGCCTCTGTCTGGTGCAGCCCTCGTTGGATAACTCTCTTTTCTCTGCTTTTCGATGAGCCAGTCCCTTTCAGTAGCATATTGTGAGCTGGTGGCTGAGGCTATCCCAATGGGCTGCTAGAGTTGAAGCTTTTGTCTTCAAAATTCCAGTCACCCCTGCCCCGCTTCTGAACTTCTCCTGTAGTGGGAGCATAATTACATACACAAGTCCTTTCTCCAAAAGCATATGGCTGTCTTCACCAAAGGCGGTAGGTAACCGAAATACACAGTGGAGTTAGGCTTTGGGGTTTAACAGGACTTGGTAAGCATCATTTAGACTTAGTAGGAAACGATGGTGAAGGAACAAACTGGCCAACTGCAACAAGGATATTCCATGGGAAGAAAACTGGGGGTGGGGTGGGCCGTGTTTAGTGACCTGAAGACTAAGTTGTTATTAAAAGCAGAAGACATTCTCAATCCCCAGCCATGAATAAGGACCAGTACAGAACTAGGTCAGCAGAAGGTTATGGAGAAATGTACAGACTGAGTTGCTATTCTCTACTGGCTCCACCATGTTCTCGTAATCTTTTTGGTGGCCTCTGGGAAGGCTGTTACATAGATATAAACAGAAGTTTGAGTGATGCCAGAGGCTTAGCCCAAGTCAAGACTAAGATGCCCTTAATGGGCAGCTATTCACCGGTAAAGAAGAAAGCCACTGCCATAGACCATGCTGGACTCTGTCCCCAACGTCCTCCTTTCTTCTGCAGGCTTTGGCATCAAGATGGAAGAGCTCATGGGAATCTCTTTTTCTATCATACTTAGTTGTTCTTTTGCAAGAAAATGTGGACTCACTACCACACTCCTTCTTGCTGGCTTGGGTGCCTCTCTTAGCATAGAGTAGTTTGTTCATTGCTGAATCCCAGGGAACTCTTTCCAAAGGTGTTTCGCAATGGCAGTCCAACTCTTAAATTCAGCTCAAGGAACACACATCTCAGTCAAAGAGAGGAGCATGGGAACAGCTATGGCCAAGGGGAATGTGCTTGGAAACCAAAGGCTACAGTGTCCTGTCCTGCCTGGCAGGTGGCGAATGTCTTCTGTATTACAGTGCACCCAGATGTCAGAGACACATGACTACAGAAAGGTACACATCTTCACATCAGCAGACATGGCACTTCTGCTGGAATCAATAGCCAGGGATGTGTTTCTTGAGCATCCTGCTTCCTGGGGAATGTTCTAGGGCTACCATAACGAATAAGCTGCATGGCTTCCCTGCCTATCTAGAGCTCACACTGAGCAGGGAAAACAGGCAGTGGGAAGCAGAAAAAAGCCATCAGACTCATGCATGCAGTGAGGAAATGAACAGGAAGATAAGGTGGGGAAGGTATACGCCCTCTCAAATCTGGCTGATTTCCAACTAAGTCAACTTTTAGATCAGATCACTCTGTCAGTTACATTTCTTACTGGTGTGACAGAATCCCTGACTGAAGCAACTGAAGGGAGGAGTTAGAGGGCTGGGTCCATCTTGATGGGGAGGTCCTGGTGGTAGGGACTTGGGGTGCCATTGTATCTGCATCTACAGGAAAAAGGGGAGGGCATGTCACTATTCAGCTTTCCTTTCCATCCTTTCTTCCTTCCTTCCTTCCTTCCTTCCTTCCTTCCTTCCTTCCTTCCTTCCTTCCTTCCTTCCATTCTTTCTTTCTTCTCCTCCTCCCGTCTTCTCTGCCCTTCTCCTCCTTTTCTTCTTCTTCTTGGTTTTTCAAAAGAGGGTTTCTCTGTGTAGCCCTGGCTGTCCTGGAACTCACTCTGTAGACCAGGGTAGCCTCAAACTCTAAGATCTGCCTGCCTCTGCCTCCTAAGTGCTGGGATTAAAGGGGTGTGCCACCACTGCCTGGCTTGCTTTCTTTTTATTCAATCCAGGACTCCAACCCATGGAATGGTGCCACCCACATTTAGAGTTGTTATACAGATTTATTTTTAGTTCTGTTTAAAATGGTTGTTTTGTGCACTGATGGGTGAGGGGCTGCCTAGGTCGTGGTGTTTTGTAGTGTCTGGAGGTATTGACTTTATGTAAAAGATGCCTGATTGCTCATGATTTGCACGTGATATCAAAAGAAAACCCGAGGAGCTTAGGTATCATTAAAAACCCCTGAGATGAGACGATCAGGGTTCCACAGTCCGGGATGGTGCTGGGCATGATAGTGGTTCCCTCTGCTGAGGTCTGGCAGGGTAACACCTATGAATATGTCTCTGTGTTTTCCTTGGTGCACCATCGTAGGTGTAATACTACATAGGCTGGTTAACTCAGTCTAGGAACTCCCACACACATATGCCCAGGGGTTTGTTTTCATGGACATTCTAAATCCTATCAGGGTGACAATCTAGATCACAGTCTGAGAGTTTTAGAGAGCTTGCAGGGTTGTCTACTATCCTAAGGTTGCCTGGGTCTGAGACATTTCTGTAACAGAACAGGCAGCCTCACACTTCCTGGCTCTGCTGGTGACCTGTGGGAGAGCTTAGTCTCCCTTAGAGTATCTCTATATCTCATGAAATTTGACACTAAAACCCACAACTGTGTTTGTTATTTCTTGTGCTCCTCTCTCCTGTTTTCACGAACAGGTTAATTCAAAAGACAGGGCTAGAATGTATGACTCCTAAATGTATTCATTTAGGACAATTAAGCTCCTACTTCAAATCCTTTGGGGGCTACGAAGACAGAGGAAGGTGAGGAGACCTGTGTGTAGCTGGCAGAGCATGCAGCATGCAAAGGTGCGGGATGATGCGGTTGTCTGCTGAGGTTCCATCTGGGGGAAGGCGGGTGGTGGGTGAAGAGACGAGGAAGGCAGGGAAGGCTGATTTCTGCGGTTTTGTTTTACTTTGGATGAGCAATGCCAACCAAAGAAGAGTAATTTTCTTTGCCTTTGAAATGAATTAAAGGTAAAACCGACTCCCTCCTGTCACATGCATAATTGCTTCAGTGAAATGGTGTGCCTTTCTGTCTTTTAACTAAAGATGAACTGAGCTTTGGGGTACAGAGGCTTCCATCTGCATTAGAAATACACTTAAAAAATTGTGCGTGCCTTAGGAACCCTCCCCTGTTCAAACAGATGCAGAGGCCAAGGCTGATGTCCCGTGTCATTTTTCTAGGCTGGCAGACCAGCAAGCCCAAGCCAGGGCATCTGACTGACACACACCCCTCCCAGCGCTGGGTTACAGGTGCACAACACTGCACTTGGCTTTGGCTTTTACGTGATTTCTGCAGATCTGAACTCAGGTCTTCAGACCCGTGCAGCAAGGGCTTCATCTGCTGAGCCACCACCTTAGCCCCTTTGAATATTTACATTCAGTGTGAAGTGGGGGAGTGGAGAGGTGAGGTGGGAGGAGTGGAGAGGTGAGGTAGGGAGATGCAGGAGAGGTGGGAGGGGTAGAATCCAGGGCTTCATACCTGCCAGGCAAGAGCTCCATTACTGAGCTACTTCCCCGGCCATGTTAGGATGTAAAAGTGATGTCCAACTCAGGATATACCACACTTCAGATTTTGAATTTGATTTTCTCTGAGGCTGATGGCCTGCAGTGTGTTACTCAGAATGCTGGGCAAAGACAGCAGGCTGTAGCTCCCTGTCAGACCCGACGACCCTGTCACAGTGGTTTCTTCCTCCAGCAATTAAGTTTTAGTTCAGTGCTCCCAGCATTCGTCAGGCCCAGGCTGCTGTCAGTGGAGCACATTACAGACTGAGTGCCCATGTAACCACCGTCTCTTTCTCTTTAGGTACAGCGGTAAATAAAGGGCGCAGGCCATCCAACAATTTGGCTTACAGTGGCTTTTCTGTCACATGATTTTGTCCAACGCTAGGTTAGTGTGTTTCCATGAGGCCTCAGTGAAATTGTGAGCTTTAAATTTGAGCCTTGCATTCAGTATGAGGCGATATGCAGGGACGCACATGCCCTCTGCTGCAGCGCAGCCCTTTCTAGTTAACCCTTTGTGTCTCACTGCCCTCTCATAGCTCATGGGCACAGGAATCTTCCATCGAAGACTAACCGTGCTGAATACCATAGCCAGTCTTAGAAGTGTTGTTATCTGAATCAAGCCGTCATGATGTGCTGATGCACTGGGGTTCACTGGGCACCTTTACAGGGGTTCCAGGCTCTTGTGCCTCAGAGATAGGAATCGGGACAGCATATCCATATTGAGCAATAGTCAGTTCACTTCCGCAGGGGAAGCAGCAGCTCCGGCAAAATGCTGTGGCGCAAGCTTTGCGCGTGCGCTGAGAGTGGGGCGGGGGCTGGGGAGGAGGCCGCTCAGTTGTAACACTCCAGCTACAAAGCGTAAGAGACCTGACCTGATCAGCAGAACACACTCACTCTCTGTCACTGTGTCTCTGTCTCTGTCTGTCTGTCTGTCTCTCTCACACATACACACAGACACAAAATTAAAAACTAGATCTTTAAAAAATGAACAAGATGGAGAGTGATGGAAGATGCCATAGATGTCAGTCTCTGGCCTCAGCTCACTCATGCACACAAGGACGTGTGACTTCATGTCACGTGGTACAGGCTCTTGGGGTCATTTTCATAATCTGTTACAAGTAGCTCTACGCACAGATTCACGCACTGCATGCCTTGTTCCCACCCGCAGGCACTCTGGCGGCAGTACCCGAGGCGGTACCTGCTGGATTTAGTGGACCTGGGCTGGGGTGTGTCCAGCCTTCCTCTTTCCCGCCTGGTTTCTTTCATATTCTAACTTCGCATGCTTCTGGACCTCACTCCAGACCTCAGTCTTCCATACTCTCCTGCCTCATCTGATCTATCTCCATCAGGACTTTTTCCTGATCATTCCTAAGGTGAACTCAAATTCCTTAATTATATCGAAGATTGTGTAGGCTGATGGACTGATTAGAGCTTTTGTGATTGTAGAGAGTTGGAATGCTGCAGCTCCAGAGTCAAAATTCTCTTGGGCTTTAGTTCCCTTTCGAGGAACTAAATTTGTTACTCATCTCCTTATCTGACTTAATAGCCTTTTCATTACCAGAAATGGTGGTAAATCCTACCAATGTCACCAAAAGTTACCAGGGAAATTGGGACTCCCCTCTTAGGGTTGTCTCATTCATAAAGGAATTTAATAGTGGACCCAAAAGTAAGAGAACAAATTCCATAAATCTCAGTGGCTGCCTGGAGGAGGAGAATGGAGAAGAAAAATAATAAAAAAAAAAAAACCATGCCTTGACTTAAAGCTGATGTAGAGGTCATAAACAAGCAGCCCGGTGACAGGGTAGGGGTCATTAGAGAAAAAGCAAAACCCAAAATGTTAGGGTAAGTATGCTTAGAATAGAGATAAGAAGGAGAAAAGGAAAAGTTACATTTTTCTAAGTAATTCTAAGTAAGTGAAGCTATGTGACTATGACCCTGAAAGCAGATGCATGTGGAGCTGGGATTCTGGGAAGGAAAACTGTAGTATCTCATTAAAGGGATAATTATTCCTCCCATCTCTCTGGCATGGCTAAGGGGGAATCTGCCTTTCTCAGATGGGATCACCTTCCTGAAAGGCAGTCCCTTTTCCAAGTGACTGACTTGCCCAGCTGGAATGTGAGGTTATGACCACCCAGGAATCAAGAGATTCCATTCTCTTGACCAGAAAGGATAGCTTTCCTTTAGTAGGTCTTTACTGTGAGGGAACATTTTGACTATCATTTTAACTTTGGAATGTATTAACATAGACCACTACCTTCTACGAGCCCCAAAGCTAAGATGTCATCAGATGGTATCTGCGACCTTCAGCAGAGGTTCCCCCACTTTGCTATGAGCTGCCTATCTGATGTCCCCACCCGTGTATTTGAGGGGCTTTGGTTTCTGACTGTCTTCTATTCTGTGACTGTAAGAGTTCACGCAGCCGTGTCCATAGGAGAATTTGCCATTCTGGACAATCTCAATCTGTGTTCCAGTCATGGCCACTCGTGTTTGGCACAGAACAAACCATCTCTTATTCCCTTTGGAGTGAGAGCTGTTTTGTCAACATGGTGCCCCCCCACTACCCCCAAAAGATGGAAGCTAATATATGAGGGCTTAAATCCTTAACCTACCCTGCATCTTACGCTCATCTGTGTCAGGGAGATAGAGGATGGATGATACTGTGTGCGTTTGGGGCAGTGGGAAAGGACACCCAAGAGTCTTAAAGTTATGTAAAATTTGGAATCAACATTTCAATTAGACATGCTTTATGGACTGATGTGATTTGAACGCTGAATAGCTGGTGTTGAAAATAGATTTTCCTTTCTTTGCAGAGTGTGGACAGGGGCCAGTAAGTGGCAAAAAATAACCACATGCATTTCTTGGACTCGTAAGTCTCACCCCTGAGGGTTTTCTTGTGTTGGAACCAATAATCCCTTGGATGGAAACGCTGGATAGGCTGGTCGTTATTTTAAGGTTTAGGGAACTGCAGATTCTTGGCGGATCTCTGCTGTTTTTCTAGTGTAGTAGGCAAACGGATCAACAGCCAGAAAGCCGATCCACACCACTGGCTCTGGATTCTCTGTGAACGGATGAGCCAAGGTGGGCTGCTGGCTTGCACGCCTCTTTCTGTCTTGTGAGATAATGTAGTGACCACAGTCATTGTGCCTGACCATGGTCTTTTGGAAAGCAACAAGCCCTCTGGGCTTGCTGGCTGGTGTAGGAAGGCCTAGGCAATGTCTGCTTGTTCCTTGCCAGCACAGCCCACCAAGGGGTAAACCATAGCAATCGCTGGGAGAGAAGGAACAATCATTCCATTGTCCGGATTTTTTTTTCCATCAGTTTTTATGCAGACTGCTGCACAGTTGGAGATTCTGTGTTGAGGAGCCTCTGCTCATGGCAACGCGTCCTCTGTGCTTGTGCAGCCTCTCACACTGGAAAATTCCATCCCTTAACACTGGGATTATATGTCACCATCACTGAATCGAAGAGTGCACTTCATTTGCAGCAAGCCTGAGAAACAGCCAGAGAGAGGGATAGAAGATAGCACTCCCCCATATAAAGAGAGGATTGAATGAAGTCAGTGAACCAAAGAGCCAGCAGGTCACAAACCCTCAGGGAGGCATGAAAACCTTCCTGGGTTTCCTGTCTATAGGAGCAAAAAAGTTGCCTCTTCATGTTCTGAAAAATGAAGTATCTAAGGCTGGCTGTGTGGTTGCTGGAGTTAGGCGATGCATTTGAGGGCTCACTGTGCTGTCTGTACTTTCGTATATTTCTGAAATGCTCAGTGATTAAGAGTTTTTAGAAAGGATTTGAATTCCATTCTTCTTCAGTGTCTCCAGAGTCTCGGGGCTGGTACAAGACAGGGAAGGCTGTTCAACTGAGCATGCTCAGACTTGGTGGCAGTCTGTCTGTGAGCCGAGCACCAAAGTCTCTAACCTTCGCTGTGCTTACCAGTGGCCTTTATTCTTGGCTGTGCGCCCTCCAGTCCGTGACCAGAATGGATCATTTCTAAAACACTGGAAACATGAGCACCATGGTGGAATTCATCTTCACAATTCGGTAAATGGCCTCACGACCATCTGCAGTCTCCCTGAAGATGGTCTTTCATCAAAGTCTGTCCCTCAGGGAAAATGACTCCGGACATCAGAAACCCAGTGTTACTGAAAGGATAGTGACAATTATGCTTAATTTTGGTGTTCATTTATAGGGAACAAATGGATACAAATAGCAGTTGATATTTTAAGCCCAGCATATAAGAATTTCAGACGTGACATCATGAAAGCCATCTTTGGTGCTCCAGCTTCTAGTTGATTTCAACCTAATTTTTAATCTGAGTGTCAAAGGACTGTGACAAAAATAACTTTTATTGACTTCCTGCTTGTATCTGGTGGCCTTGAAATGGTTGTCATGAAATTTGTTCAGGCTCTGTTTCCTAGATACTAAAAAAAGTAGAGCTTTCTAGAAATGAGGCACAGAGGCACACTGTATGACTTAAGGATTTTAGAGACACACTCTGGGCACTTGATTTTAAACTTCATGTTTGATGATAACTTTACACATATTGATTTAAGGATTATAATGTACATGAAGTTTATAATATACACTGAGAAAATGAAAAATTGTGGGTTTTTTTTCATAGTTCGCCAATTTGGAGCTAGCCTTCTACTGTCCCGCTTGCCTCCTGGTCTACTTTAGATGACCTCCATTGCTGGCAAAAACAGCTTGATGCAGCTGGCACCAGACGGCCCCTTTCTTCAGCTCTACCACGTGCCTTCTTCCTCCCTGGGCTTGTGAGACAATAGCCTGGCATTCAAGTGCATGCAACCCTGAAATGTGAGGGAAGAAGCAAACACCCCGCTAGGCAATCCTTGGCTGAAAAGCCATGAGGGCTTAAGGCCAAAGAGTCCTTTTCCTTGTCCTGAAGACGGAGGTTCAGGGGCATTTCTCACAGCTTCCTAGATGACAGGGGTCCCTTCCCCACTCTTCTTCCTGCCTTGCTTTGCTCACTTTAGTACCAGATCCTGTCTTCCGGGACTATTCTCAAAATTGCCTTCCATTGTGAAAATCCTTGTTCTGGCTTTCCAGGTGGAACCCCAACTAAGACCTGGCTGTGCAGTGAACCCTAACTAAGATCCGAATATGTCAGTGAACCCCAAATAAGACCTGGGTGTGCAATGAACTTCAGCTAAGACCTGGATATGCAGTGAACCCCAGCTAAGAACTGGATATGCAGTGAACCCCAAGTTATACTTGGGTGTGCAGGAACCCCAGCTGAGACCTGGATATGCAGTGAACCCCAACTGAGACCTGGGTGTGCAGGAACCCCAGCTAAGAACTGGATATGCAATGAACCCCAGCTAAGACCTGGGTGTGCACTGAACCCCAGCTAAGAACTGGATATGCAGTGAACCCCAACTGAGACCTGGGTGTAGCAGTGAACCCCAACTAAGACCAGTGTGTGGCACTGAACCCCGGCTGAGACTGGGTGTGGCAGTGGCTATTGGATTGCCTTCTCTGTGAATCAGATTCAAAAATAAATTTGAAAAATGCTGAAACGGGTGACTGCAGGCATCAGTGTATGTATTCTAGAACTGTCATGTCTCCAGCCAGCTCTAACTGGCCCACCAGTGTCTGAATTTCTCACAGAAACCATAGAAGATCCCTATGTGTCAGGAACGTCTTTGGACAGGTGAGATTTCCCGAAGAAACTGAGAACAAAACCAAAGAAAACTTTTTGTTGTTGTTGCAGTTATTCCCAGTTGACAAATCCTTTGAGCCTTTTATGTACTGCTTCAGAATCTAAGTACAAATCAACCGCAAAAGGTGCTGGGGTACCCCGAAGAAAGTGCTACTCTTAAGGCCTGGTGTCTGCCTGAAGGCCAAGGCAGAGGTGAGTCAGGGCAGGCTGCCTTTCCTCCCTCATGACCTCTCCTAGAGAAGGTTGCCTGGATCAGTCAGGGTAAGTGTCTGGCTGTTCAGGATTCATAATGTTCTGTACTGTATGACACAGGTCAGTGGATCTCACCTAGATGGGGTATTCTTCTAAAGATAACCTTTCCAGTAGGAGGGACATTTGGTGATGCCAATTCTTGGGTCCCACCCCAGATCTCCAGGTTCTGTTTGAAGAAGCCCCTGAGGCCATTCTGAAGATAGTGTGTGTTGAGAGCTCAGTCTTTAACTCTTTCTTTTGCACCATGGATCATGCACTTTGAGACCTTTGCTGCTGGTTCATATTCTCATCTACAGACCGAGCCCAAGAAACAGACCATCGTGCGAGGAGCTGGGAGGTAAGAATGGAAGGAGCTGGGATGGTGTAGGCAGCCGCTCGGTTTGCCGTTCCTTGGACCTTGGAAGTTAGCGCTCTGGAATGTGTGCCATTTTCCTAAGAATGGCAGAGTGGTTCCCATGCCAGCTCACAAGGCATATTAAGTCCTGAATTTGGCCGAAATGCTGCTGTGTCACAATGAAAAGGAGCAGCCCACACAGCTCCAGGAGACTTAAAAACCAGTCAAAGCAGGACAAAGCAGGACCAGCAACACCATAAAGAAGGTAGCCAAGGGAAAGATTGAGTTGCGATGTTACTGTTAGCCATTGTCTTCAGAACATCATGATTCTGGGTTCTGTTAAGCATCATGGTAAGAGTGGACCTCAACTGCTACCTTCTTTTCTTGAGGACAAGTTTCCCACCAGCGGTGGGCAAATAATTCTGAGACGAGTTGGCAAGAGTTGAAAAGGAAAGTTCGAAATGTAAAGAAATTGAAGAGAATATGAGCATATCTGTTTTTAATCACGAGCATGGGCAGAGGGGGAGTGAACTTGAGCTTTGAACCTTTGGAAAGGTTCAGAATTCTCCTTGACATCAGCAGGAGCAAGGAAGGAAAGCAGATCACCAGACAGTGCTTGGGCCAGGCAGGGATTGCTGGTCCTGAGCCTTTGTATCTGCTTGCCCAGGCCCATTAATCCTATTCCATGTCATGTGTCTTCTTGTTATCTCTGTGGCCAGGGATGGTTATATAACCACAGGCCTTGCTTGTGACTATAGTGTAATGAGATGAGCTGAACCTACTCTCTTTTCCTTAATAGAGAGTCAGTTTTGAAGAATAATCAAAGTATTTTCGAGCCAAGAGGGAGAGGATGTGTGAGTTGGCTTTCTGTTACTGTAAGTTGTTACTCAAGTTGGCTTGAGATAAGTCCATGAAGGAAAAGGTTGACTTTGTTCATGGTTTAAGAGGTTTTCATTCATGGTCACTTGATCCTGCTGTTCTAGGCGTGTGACAGCCTAATACAGTATGGTTTGAGAGGCTGAGAAAAAGCAAGAGAGGAGAGGCTGGGCTCCCCACATCCTTATTCAAGGCTACACTGTCAGGAAACTAACTTCTTAACCTTAGGCTTTATCTCTGAAAGGTCCCATCATCTCCCAGTAACAGGACAGGACAATGACCAAGCTTGTAACACAAAGGACTTTGGAGGTGCTTCCAAACCACAGTAGAAGAGGTTCAGGGATGGCCACTGAGGGCTTCACACATCCACAAATAAGAGTACATTAGCTGTGTTTCCTGGGGTAGTGTGCACATTCCCTTTGCTTCATGATACACTAATTCAGTCTTTTCTGTTTTTGTATAACACAAATTATAAGAGATGACAGCTGAATGGCTGGACAAGGAGAATCAAGGTAGCTATAATAGAATTAATTAATTGAATAATATTGCCCGACAAATAGCTCTATTATACCCAAAAGGGCCTCTGACTTAATTACTGATGTCATTTATCTTTCTATTTGTACCTCAACAATAAGTGACTCACTTCTCATTAACACTAGGTCATCTTCCAGAAGGAAGAAAAGAGGGCAAAAAAAAAAAATCAGGAAATGAGGGTAGGGGGAAGAGCTGTCTTTGTTTCCTATCTCATTATCCTGGTAAATCATAACAGACTCTGCAAATTAGAAGGGCACTTTAAACATCTGACTCCTGTCCAGTCTCAGAAAGAAACCCCACTGGGAGCATGCTCTTCTCTTGGGAAGAGATGAAGGGACATCTCCAAGGAAAAGGGGTTATCCTTACTCCATCTGGAAGGGACGAGACTGTCTCAAGCAGTGGCCTGTGTGATGGACGTGGCTAAGTGTCTGCGGAGACCTGCCTGATTCAAGTCTTAGGAAATGGTCTTCAGTGCTCCTACTGTCCCTGGGAGATCAGGAGCTAATTAACAAGGGAGCAGGTGTGAAGAGGACCTGACTTGATCTGGCCAAATTAATTGCTGAAATTGGACTTGTGTTTGGTAACTGGAAACAGTGAATTAACTCCAGCCGGATACAGCTAATCCCTAGCTGGTCTGTGACAGCGTATAAAACACACCGGACTCCTTGAGAACACAAACAAAGAGGGATTTGCAGCAATGGTAGAAACACATCCTTCCCTGGGAAAGGCTGAGAGCCACTGAAGCCACAGAGAGTGAGTGGTCCAGCGCCTGCTGCAGCCCTGGTTTGGACCTGTGGAGACCATGGAACTGTTAATTGGAGTCCCTCTCACTCTCAAAAAGCACCCTGGTTTGGACATTCATTAAATGGTTACTGCGTGCCGGTTTTAGGCTGCCAGGTTTTTCTCTTTCTTTACCAGAAGTGTGATGGTATAGGGTCAACCCCATCATCTGTGATGGGACTTTTCTCATTTCGTTCCTGTGAAGAAGCACCCTGACCTAAAGCAACTTAGGAGAGGAGTTTATTTTACCTCACAATTCCAGTCATCATTCATGCTTGCGGGGAGGTCAAGGTAGGAACTTAAAAGCAATTACAACTACAGTCTCTCTCTACAGAGAGAATGCATGCATGCATGCATGCCTACAACTTAACTCACTTTCTCCATTCTTAAATAGTCCAAGACCCAAATCTAAGGAATGATGCTGCCTGCAGTTGACATCGATGATACGGTCAAGACAGTAACTCATTGAGTCAGACTATTTCCTGGTGATTCTAGATTGTGTCAAGTTGACGATTAAAACTAAGGAGCATAGACCTTGGTTGGAAATAGGGTCTCTGTAGATCCTATTTCTAGATCAAAAGAGATCTGGATGATCTATTTAGGTTGAGGTCTTAGGGTGGACCCTAATCCAACATGACCAGAGGAAATAGGAACTCAGAGATGTATAGGGAAAACACCATAGGAGCATGAGGACTGACAATTATGATGCTTTTAGGAGCCAAAGAGCACCAGTAAACCACCAGAATCCAGGGGAGGGGGCTGGAACAGATGGTACTCTGGTCCAACCCTGTTATCCCCTTGGTCTCAACTTCTGACCTATAGAACTGAAACTAAAATACCTATTCTTTAAGCTGCCCTGTCCAACGTACTTTGTAACAGCAGCCTTTGCAAACTCATCCAGGTGGCTTCTGGTTTCAGTGTCTGACAATATGCCGATTACTCTGAGTTTTCACCTTGACAGTACTGGGCCACCCTCGTGACAGTGACTGACTGATGACTGACATTAGGGCTGAGGGAGAAGCTGAGCAGCAGATAGATAGGAATGTCTTACCTCCATGGTGCTGGGCTCTGGGGAAAGGGTAATGTGGGCACCTCAAGGTGAGAGCAGCCAGGTAGGAGAATGGGTTGTACGGGTGACCGTGTGCTCAAGCTGTCAATCACCCATCTGTCTCATTGTCCCCTTCCCACCACCCTGGGGTGGGGGGAGACGTACACTTCAGAGAAGCATCTTGAACTTGGCTGAGAGATATAGCTTCCCCAAGAGAGACAGAAAGAAAAAAATAGACACATTATAGTGCCATGGCAAGAGGCGCAGGGAGTCTGGCTTCGCTCAGAGTCATCCAGCTGCAGGGGTGGGAAACGCATCTGTACAGAGTGTAGGCTTTCCCACTCTCTCATCTCACCCTTCATGGCCTCAATCACCAGAGCACTAATGCCTGCAGATCACACATCAGACCTGAAGCCAGGGTCGTGGAGACAGACCGTACAACTTCCAAGGAAGAGTCATGGCTGAGAACAGGGGCTTGAGGCTTCAGTCAACCCTAGATCTGAGCCACCACCTCTGAGCCGCAAGAGGTACCTTGAAGGGGAATCCAAAAGAAAAGCAATGGGTGGTACCCTGAAGAGGAGAGAGGGATAGGAGAAACCAAAACTGTGAAGCCCTGGTTCAGAAGGGAGCCGTCTTGATCTGTGATCTCCCAGCCAAGACTTCCTATGAGGCTGGGCTTGAAGAGGCCAACCCAGTCTATAAGGTTATTATACTTTTAGACATTGGCCTTGGCATTTCTTAGGCACAGAACGATGGAAAGAGGCAATGGATGACAGTGAAACTTCCAGATTTCTCAGTTGTCTACTGAAGTCACAGCTTCTTTCCCAGCTGAACCTTTATTGACTTCAGATATCTGTGTCTGGTGGGCCTGAGGCAAAATATTTTGGTAAGCTGAAGCTGGGCTCTGATTTTGTAGGCACAGCATGTGTTATATAAGTGGACAGGTCTGTGTTTCAACATGAAAAATAACAATAATTAAGGTTCCTGTAGCTTCCTTCTGTCCAAACCGATCTTGGAAAGGCACTTTCAGAAGATCTTTACATGTCAGTAAATCAGAAACATATGGGTTTAATTTCTTCAAAATGTACCAGGTTAGGGGAGGGCAGGGGGAAAAGGGGCAGCGGGGCTTGGCAGCCAACATCTTAGGATTTGCCAAACCCCAAATATCTCGTACTCTTTGAGAGACGTGATGCTGTCTCCACAGTGTCATCTGTCCAACTCAGCCACCGCATTCCTTACTGCACTGTCTAGAAATTTCCCTAACCATATGCTGCTGTTCAGGGTCCATTTTAGCTTCTAGAAGGACAGTGTTCACACCCGCACGTGCTCTAACAGAACTTGGAAGAGGGACTCGTACGGCAATGAGGTGTAGGGTTGGCTAGATCAACAGGCCACCGGGAGAGTCGGGTAGAGTGTGGGGTCCAGAAAAATATTGCAAGAGAGACTGAGATTAATACAGAAAGGAAAGCAGTTGGCAGAGAGGAATACCAGAAAAGGCCAACAGAACTTTCAGGAAAGCCTGTGATGTGCAACTACAGGGAAATGCTGGCACTATGCAAGTGACCTATAGAAATTACAACCCTCCGGGTGTGGTGCCAGCGAGCTTCCAACCTCTTCCTTGCTCTGGTCATTGCCTTAGAAGTTATTATTTCTTCATAAATTGAGTCTGCTGCTATCTATGTTTCTCTGCCTGACTGTTTGATTTAAGATAGAAGAGCCTGGGAATCCCATCAGGAACTCACTGGACCCCATGGTCACTGCTGACATCACCCTGCAGGTCTTGAGACTTGTCAGCCCCCGTGATTTTATGGGGCAATCCATCCCTTATCAGATACCTCTTTATATGTCCGTGGAAAATCTCACTATATTTGTTTGCTGATGTAAAGTCCAAGGTCATATGATGTGCTTAGACTCTTGCCAAGTTGTTCCAGGTGAGAGTTCAATATGTTGACTTCCAGGCCTACTTTGTAAGGCCATCCCTGCCTTAGGGCTATATCTCGCTCTCCCTCTCCCTCCCCCCTTTCTCTCTCTCTCTCTCACACACACACACACACACACAAACTCACACACACAAACACACACCATCTTTCAGTGAAACTGATCTCTTTAGCAACCATGACATGTCCTGACTGTGTGTAAACAGTCTTGTTCCTTGGAAGCTTGGTGGAAGAATGGAAGATTGGTGATGTCATGTTTGTGCATCTTCTAACAAGCTTATCAAGTAGTCAGAGATCTGGAAGGAGGCTGCTGGAGGCATTTGCAGCTGCTTATGGGAGAGAGAATTCTCCATGAGCTTTGGCAGCCACAAGGTGATGTGGGATCCCCCAATCTTCCTCCATGCTCCACCCTCTCACTTGGGCGATGGAGCGCAGGAATGCTGTGTTTGTCATTGGGGAAGTTTCCTTTTGAGGCATGCAACCTTCCCTCTGTTTCTCAGGAGCCACCAAGTTGAGAGTGGAAGAGGAAGGCTAGGACTGATGCTACGAAGATGGATAGATTGGCAGGTGGGATGTGACACCCTCAGCAGGAGCCTTTGATTCATTGGTTTGAAGGAACGGTATGTACCAAGAGACAGAATTGAGGGTGAGGCTCCTGACAGTGGATGGAATACAGTTGGCCAGGGGACTGAAAATATTCTTACCCTTTAAAAAATGTTTAATTGATATCTAATAATTACACACAGTGATGCTTCCATGCATGTTGACATCATCTGACAATCAGCTCAAGGTACGTAGGTATTGTCCTTGGAAGGCAAACCTCTACCTTTTCTAACCCCCATAATCTCAGAACAATATCCTTTTCAAAGGGCTAGTTTTGTGGCTTCACATTGTGAAGTAGTCACGTGAGCAAGAATGAAGAAAAGATCAGTTTCTGTTTTAAAAGCAAGTCTCAGCACCATCTGCCCAAAGCCTGGAGCCTGTGCCCTCTCTAATGGCTGCACATTAAGCTTCACTCTTTTGTTGCTGCTGCTTGATTGAGCGTTTGCAAGCCGAGTTGAACAAGAAATATCATTTCTCTTGCAAATGAATTTATTTTCATCCTACCCACCTACAGGCCAGATTGAGACATGCCGGACAATGGTCTTGGGGTTGAAGAGGGAAATGGAGCTTAGTGAGACATTTGCTCTGGGTAGAGAAATTGATCCCAGAGCCCCATTCATTCCCACTGGCCTTCGAGATGGGTATCAGTATCTCGGCAGCTTAGGCTTAATTACTTGCAGAGGAGCAGGCGGGGCTCCTGTTCCTTGCTTTGTGACTGGGGCTGTCCCCCTCCTGAAGCCTCAGTATCAGCAGTGTCCATGTCATTCCCTAGAGACCAGGTGCTTTTGACAGCATGGATCCGCCAGGGGACATGGGTTTCCATAACGTCCTAGAGATCTTCCCAGGTAGGCTCTGCCAAGGTGCAGCCAGAGTTGGAAGCCACTGAAATGGAGAAATGAACACTGTTCTCTGGCTGTTTGCAGAGGCACTGCGTTCTCTGTCTGTCACTGTGGTCGACTCTGTGACATTTGCAGGTGTGAACAAAGAGCTGCATCTGACAGATAGTGCTCTGGGAGATAGGAGTTCATTGTTGCTGGCTCTGTTGTCAGGGCAACAGCATCACAAGCCAAGCCCACAGGCATGTGCATGTGCACACACACAGACACACACCAACACTCATCTTCTGTGTTGAGACCCCTGCACATTGGCTGCCTGGTTGAGCATGTGAGGTATGTAGCTGCAGAAGCAGTTGGCCTCCTGACCTCCCCTTCTGATCTGCTCCGCAGTCTTTCATCACCCGCCGTCTGGTTTCCCATTCAGTAAAACAGTACACGGTGCAGTGATGCACAGATGCCATTCCAGTGAGGAGCGGAAGATTGTTTGAGACCAACCTGGCAACGTAATATGACTTATCTTTTTTTTTTTTTCAAGCATTTAATTTACTCAGTGATATTAAAAACTCTTCTATTTTATGAAGCTTGGGGCCTTTCTAAACTGTGTAAATGACACATCCTTCTTCAACCAAACAAAAATGTCCTGATTTTGGTGGCCCATTCCAAAAGAACAAGGGACATGAGTTATTTACTTTATTATATTATTGCAGTGTGTGTCCATGCGTATGTGTGACTGTAAGTGGAGACACACATATGCACAGCACATGTAGAAATCAGACAGCGTTTGAGGAGTTGGTTTGCTCCTTTCAGCTTGTTTTGAGGTGGGATCTCTCCTGTTCTTTCTGCCCATGGTTAGCTGGACTTTGAGCTTCTGTCTCCCATGTCACTATAGGAGTGCCAGGATTACAGATTCTCACCATTACCTCTGGCTCTGCAAATGTAGTTTCCAAGGACTGAAGTCAGGTTGTCAGCCTGCTAGGCAGGCGTATTTACTCAATGAGACACCTCGCTGGCATGGGAGACATAGGAACTGATCTGCTGGCTTCTATCACATAGAGACATCCATCCACCAACCTGAGTTCAGAATCTCCCAAAGTGAAAAGAGGTCTTCTTTGGGATCTTGGCAATTGCAGTCTAGGAAACATAGCTTCAGATAGCTCTAGATCAGTGTTCCAAAGATGGCGGGGAAAACTGGAGCTTAGAGGAACAAACAGTATTGTCTGTTTCAAATTAGTAAAAGCTCTTCCAGGGAGAAACTTCTGTTGGAGATGAGAACTACTGATATGTGACAGGGCCGTGTTGTTGATAGATTATTCATTTATTTGCGTAATTCATTACTTACTTTGTTTATTTTTTGAGATAGGGTCTTTTACTCATTATGTAACTGAAGATGACCTTAAACTTGTGATTCTCCTGCTGCTATAGCTTCACGTGCAGAGATTACAAGCATGTACCACCATACCTAACTTGACAGACAATCACTTGGGGCACTGGGGAGATAGCTCAGGAGGTAAAATACTTGCCTTATGTCTTCGTGTTCTATTGCTGTGAAGGGACACCATATCTATAGCAACTCTTATAAAGGAAAGCATTTAACTGGAGCTCTCTTACAGTTTCAGAGGTTTAGTTCATTATCATCATGGGGGAAAGAGCATGGCAGCATGCAGGCAGACATGGTAGCTGAGAGTTCTACATCTGGATCCACAGATATAGAAAGAAGCAGGAAGAGAGAAAGATTCTGGGACTGGCTTGGGCTTTTGAAAGCCCAAAGCCTGCCCCTCAGTGACACACTTCCTCCAACAAGCCCACATACCCACTCCATCAAGGCGACACTCCTAATCCCTCTCATGTAATGCCACAACCCGATGACCAAGCATTCAAATATGTGAGCCTGTGGGGACCATTGTTGTTCAAACCACCACACATTATAAGCATGAGGACCTGGGTTCAATCCCCAAAGCCCACAGTGGCATGTACTGTAATACCAACTCCAGGGAGGCAGAGATGGCAGATCCCTGGGGCTCACTGTCTAGTTAGTGTATCCTAACTGTGAGCTTCAGGCCAGTGAGAAACTCTGTCTCAAAACAAAGCAAACAAAAAGCAGACAATGCCTGAGGGAATGTCACCTGAGTTTGTCTTCTGACCTCCATATGCAGAGAGAGAGAGAGAGAGAGAGAGAGAGAGGAAGAATATGTACATACTTGAGGCTGGTAAACTGACAGACACAAGCGTGGAGTCCTCCTGGCATGAAATCCAGGCTTGGCGGCCCGTGTCTGTCACCCAGTGTTAGGGATGGGATAGAAGAACCCCATGTCTGTCACCCAGTGTTAGGGATGGGGTAGAAGAACCCCATGTCTGTCACCCAGTGTTAGGGGTGGGGTAGAAGGACCCCTGGAGGCTGGCTGCCCAGCCATTCAACTGAGTTGGTGAGCTGTAGTTTCAGTGAGAATCTTGTCTCAGAAACTAAGGCGAATATGGAAATCAAAAGAGGCAAACACCTAACATCAACTGATGGCCTCCTCTCATGTTCCAGATGTGCACACTGACATGTGTACCCACATGAAGATGTTTATACGCACACACAATGAATGAATGACTGCATATGATTGGTACGAATGTGCGTATGGAGATGCATGTTAGTCCCTAGCACTGTGCAAGTGTCTGTTCTAGGTGCTTCCCTCGGGGTAGGGCTAACGGAAGCCCACTGCCCATTGAAATTCTGCATAAGCCCCATCTCCTTCATTCCTCCCCCAAGTCCTTCTTGAAAAAGCTCATTCTAAATTACCATCAACATGATTTTTCCTTTTATTGTCACATCTCAAGGTGGGAAATGCCCCTCCTCACCCCCCAGGCCCCACAGCCTTGCCACTAGATCCTGGGCTGAGCTGTGTTCCTGGGGTCAGGAGTGAGGGCAGGAAATCTGGGTAGAGTGTTTTAGTCCTCTTCTGTCACTCCAAGAGAATACTCAGACCGAGTAATTGATATAAGGTAGAGATTTCTTTCTTACAGACCTGGAGACTGGGAAGTCCAAGGTTGAGAGCCCATGTCTGGTGAGAGCAGGAAGGCAAGAGGGGCTATCACAACAAGGTGCTCCCATGATGACTATGTTCATCCATTCCTGGGGCCAGAGCCCAGTGACCTAACCATCTCTAAGAAGCCTCAACACTTGCACTGGGGATTAAGTGCACGAATGTTGGGGGGCACATTCAACCACAGCATCGTGCCTGGGACCAAGTCTCTGGATGCCCCCCCCACACTCTGAGAGACTCCATTCACTACCCTGACCCATCGCTCTGTCCTTGCTTCTTGGCCTTCTCTGCTCACCTTCCAAGCTTCTGTTGTAATCTCGTCAGGGAATTAAGCTTCTGCAAAAGCTTGGAAAACTCCTTTAGCCACTCAAATCCCAAGGTGAGTTGGAAGGTGGCTACTGGTGGGAGCTGTGCAGGTCGGGAAACCAGGGAAACAGGGAACCAATCCCTGGTTAATATTGAGCAACAGACCTCCACTCTGGGCTTTCTCCAGGACACCACAGTCCTCCCCACCCGCAGTTTTTGCTTGGGCTTCTCCACGCTCCTCATCTGCTTGAACCACAGCAGTAGGGATTTAACACACTGGCCAGTGAGTCTTCCTGTACTTCTGTAGGCTTTCCCAGCTCAGTCAGAAGTCTTGGGGTAAACAAGCAGACCTGAGTTCATCTCTGTGGTGCAGCAGTCCATGGAAGAGATTAGGCTTCGGGAATCCACACCAGGAACTGCATTAGCCTGAGCCCTGTGTGCAGGTTGGGCCTCAGGGAGGTCAGGGCTCATTCAGTTACCTAGACATATTCTGCTTTATAACTGAGGTAGGAGAATATGGTGACAACAGGGGTTCCAGAATCATCAAGAATATCATAAAAGGTAGCAGCAGCAAAGGAAGACAGGAAACCACTCTGGTTGTAGGCTACATGTAGAAAAACAAAACATGCACAAAATGAACAACAGCAACCTCACAGTCTCCAAGTGCCAGAGAAGGCAGCGCTATGTAAATGTGTAAAAAGAATCAGAATTCTCATATCTCAAGGCCCCGGAGCTTTGACACCCCCAGGTCTCTGGCCCACTTCTATTCTTAAAGTGTCTTTTCTTTCATAATAAATGTCTCTATTTCTGCCACTGTCTCTGGTCCAAAAATTTTGTTGTTGTTGTTCTGGGACGAAAAAAAAAATACAAGAAAACCAAACCAAAACAAAACAAAATACAAGAAACAAACAAAACCACAGAGAAATCTCAGCCAGAAGCCCCCTGGACTCTGACCTGCGCCTACGGCATAACGAAGTGCACTGGGTGGGATTCCTAGCAATGACACCGAGGGAGTGTGGGCCTGCAGCACCTGTGTCTTCTGAGAGCCTATCAGAACTGCTGCATCTGCATCAGACTCTGTTTCCATAGTATCGCAGCCGGGCTCCAGGGCGCACATACCACACTGCTGTGAATCAAATGTCTAGAAAGTCTTTTTAAACCATTAAAGAAAAACATGAGAAATTTGCTTATTCAGTCAGCAAGGCCTGAGATTAAGAAGCGGTCGTCGCGATGTGCATTAATAGGTCCTTCTTCATTAGACACTGCAGGTGAGAGTGGAGATGGTGTCCCTCTAAAGAGACACTTTGGTGAGAAGTCTCAGGTCACTGAGGCTCTTTAAAGGTGCAGTTCCTTTCAATGGCCCAATGCTGGAGGAACCTTAGGGTGTGGGAAGCTTTAAGATTTGGTGAAAGGATTTCCAAGGCAATGGGTTAGTGCTTTCTAGTCCCCCTCCCCTCTCCCTGCTTTTCCCCCCACAGATCCTCAGGTTCACAGTGGGAGGGGATGAAGTCCTCAGCGAAGCATGTTTTCTGGATTCTTGGCAGGTTGGGAGCAGGCAAAGGGATGCCAGCCAGAAAAAGCAGCAGGGAGGGCACACAGGAAAGCACTTTAGGGGAGACACAGTGTAGCATCTTTGTGACGCCAGTTATCAAGGCTGGATCCTTCCAGGCATTTCCTCATATTAGAGAAGGAACACTGTCATTTATTTAAGTCTCTGTCTTTTAGTAACTTGATATTTGTAGCTGAACACTGCTCTCGACCCATATTCAACCCAATGTCCAAAACAGGGACTTGATTATCAATAAATTATCGCTTATAGACAGGATGAAACACTACACAGCATTAAAAAATCATGCGGTTTCAAATTATGTCTCATAGAGGACACCTCTCCCTTCATATTGGCCTGACATGCAGGTACACGGTACTGTGACAGTAGAGCCATCTTGGGGTAGCCAGAGAACAAGGGCCCGGCATCTTCTTTCTCCGCATTGCAGTTGATTCTTCTTTGTAGGGATGCCCCGCCACTGGGTTCAAGAATTTGGTGCAGCCACAGCAATGGTTTGAGAATGATTCTTTGCATGGAAAGGGGCACTCATATGATTTTGTTAAAGCAAAGGGCTCACTAATCAGACTGTTGCAGGGCAGGTACCTTTTTTTTTTTTTTTTTTATCAAAACACTGCATGTAAATACTAACATTTTCAGGTGTTTCAGAATGCTGGGAGAATATTAACCATTTCCATCTCATTCACTGTGGCTGTGACTACCTCCAAGTGACTGTCAACAAGATCCTACAGTTGACATTTCCCCGTAGATGTTCCGTTGCACCCTGCCCCTCCCCGCTTACAGCCTAGTTTTCTGTGTCATGGGCTCCTTTCCAGTTTCCCAGATTCTACCCACACTCAGTCCCCACCTAAACACATTCAACAGCCTAGAATCTAAGCTCCACATAGAAGAGATGGCATTAGGTTAATATCTAGAATATGTAAAGACTTTAAAATTTTAAACAACAAAATTGTCAGTTAATAAATGGGTCAATGAACTGACAGGCAGTTTTCAAAAGAAGACACATAAGTAGCCAATAACTATTTTTTAAAAGTGTTCAACATTTTTAGCCACCAGAGAAATGCAAATCAGAGCTTCTCGCCCTTTCTCTGTCCCACCAACTTCCTCCCTTGGGAATATAATCATTCTTAATAAATTCCTTCAGTTTGTTTGCTGTTATCTACTTATTTCTATCAATTTCCATGTTCTAGAACCTATGACCCCTTCAAAGGTACATACCTTTGTTTTTGTGGATATTAAATTAAATTTATTAATTACTAATTAAATTAACTTAGATATTAAATCAAATTGATTATTAATTAAATTAAGTTAAATTAAATATATAGATATTAAATTAAATTAAACCTGTAATTGTAGCTATTAAAGCATGTAAACCAGAACTTTAAAACTTAGTAGAAATTCCCAAATGGCCAGATTGCCAACTCTTGAAATTCTTCTGGTTTTTTTTTTTTTTTAGAACATATTTGAGCATTTCTATAATACATAGCTACTACTTTGTGAGAGTAGTTCTCGTTCTAATCTTTGCATGTGCTCACACACTCAGCACGTTTTACTCTGAGCTTCTCAGCATCCACAGTGAAGCGGCTCGTCCGTGCAGTGAGCTGTGTAGAGGTGAGAGAGGAGGGGACAGTAATAAACACATAGAAAATGTCAGGTAGATGGGCTGGAGATGTGGCTCAGCAGTTTAGAGAACTTGCTGGGAAGTGAACCTGAGTCCTCTGCAAGAGCAGCGGCAGATGGCGCCCAACTCCCTGAGGGTCCAGTGCCCTCTGCTGGCCACTGCAGGCACACATTCACTCATACGTGCACAGACACAGAGACATACATACACACAAATACTAAAATAAATACTGAAAAACTTAAGGTAAGCCAGTTAGCCCAGTGGTTAAGGGCTTCCTTAATGCGTAGGAGGCCCAGGGTTCCATTCTCAGCAACATACACACATACACAAACTCACACACTCATGTAGAACTGTGGTGTCCAGCTGTGTCTGGCAGAGGACATTCTGTTCTTTGTGCCCAGGTTCTTGCACAACTCAGCATCTGCACAATCGGGTCTTCATATGTGCAGGCTCCCCATTCTCAGATTTAAAACATTCAAAACATGCAGGGGAGGAAATCACATCTATACCGGACAGGGAAGGCTTTCCTTGTCACCAGGCTCCGAACAACCCAAAACAACAACCATTTACATGGTGTTTACATTGTTCTAGGAATTCTAAAGTAACCTGCAGGTGACTGAAAGTATATGGCGGGGCTGATAAGATGTCCCAACAGTTAAGAGCACTTGCTGCTCTTCTAGAGGACCAGTGTTCAATTCTCAGCACCCACATCAGGTGGCACACGGCTGCTTCTAACTCCAGCATCTGCACCTATGACGTATACACACTCACACAGACATATAAGTATGGATACACATACCTATATATTTAAGAAATATATCTTAAAAGTCTATAAGAAAGTCTATTATACACACACACACACACACACACACACACACACACACACAGTATATGTGACCGGTTCTATGTACAGACCACATCATCTAATATAAGGAACGTGAGCGTTGTGTATTTTGGTATCCTTGGATACTGGAACCTATCTGCAGTGCACGAAGTGCATGTTTGTTTGCAAGCCTGAAGCGAGTCTGAAGTCTGAAATGCCTCTCTGCCAAACCACTCTTTTGTTCTGGGATGCTCGTGACCAGTCTTCCTGGGAGTGCCTGCTCACTGGGCTCTTCATTCTGTGGCTGATGGCAGCTAACCTTGGGGAACAGGCTGACCAAGCAGGAGAAGGGCACGCTGTACCATAGACCCTCCGACGGGCACGCTGCAGTTCTCATTCTAGCACATCATGAAGGGGCAAATAGGGGCAGATCCAGCAAAGCTGGTGGGATGGTTGGATGATGGTGGGTGCTACAGAGGACGAGGGTGATCTGAGATGGGAACAGGAAACACCCCCAGTCCTCTTAAGTGCTTCCTCCCCTTTTGCTAAAGGCTGTCAGCCTCAAGCTCATTGGCAGAAGGCTCGCTCTCCTGAGAGGAGTCTCACCTCAGGCAGGGAGGGGTCAGCAGATGGGGACACCTGTACTGAGGGTTTCTATTTCAGAGCTGAGCTCCTTAGTGGCTTCTGAAGATGCCATTCCCTTGGCACCATGGGGACAGAACTCCAGAGTCCCCTTCTCACTGTCAGAATAAAAGAATGCTTTTTGTGTGCCTTGTGGGGGAATCACAAAAGTCAGCATTGTCCCCACTTTTGAGCCACTCACATCTTGGTATGGTGACCTGGGGGACAGCTCCTGCTTACTCTCTATTCAAGCCATTCCTTCAGACCACTTGTCATTCCTGCCACTATCCTGAGCCAGCATTTCCCTGTCTCACCATGCTCTGTAGTGCTTTACATAACTTCTGAGCAGCTCCTTTGTGCTTTAAACGCTGGGCCCTTTTACCATCATCCCAACAACCTCATGGCAGAGCACAGGCCTCTTTATTTCTCTTGATCACATCTCCTCTTCTATGGCAGCTGATGCTTGCTGGGCATCACTGGCATGCAAACAGATTTCTCAATAATCTCCATTGGTTAGGTAAGAAAATGGACTCCTTCGGTAGTCTTGGCTTGAGAACCACCCCACCCCCTACCCCTGCCCCAATGAGGAAGATGGCAGAGCCAGGACATGCACCAGTCCTGGCAGTTTGGCTCCTGGCCCAAGCAGCCTGTCCTAGAACTGTTGCAAGGATCCTGTACTGAACATTTTAAAGACTCAATCCTGTCACCTGAGGCTTCCAATGGTTTCCATGGTGCCGCAAAGCCCTGCAGGATAGATGACAGGCAGCGCTGGGAAGCATGGTGAAGCCCAGCAGTCGAGCAACAAGAAGCCTCCATCTCTCCTGCATCCTTGTATCTTCTTTGTCAAGGAAGCTCGGGCAGCACCATGTCCCGCTGCCCAAGTTGATCTTGGGTTGTCTGCATTTTAGCGGAAAGCATTGGGAAAAGCATCCCCTCACCCCATGCCAGAAAATAATCCAAAGAGAGTTAGAAGGTGGGCTTCTAACGGGTTCGAACGTCTCTACATAGGTGATTCTGTTTAATCCCGAAGCAGGTATTTTTGTTATTAGCCTCATTACAAATTGTTTTAACTGTCAAGGAGATGGCTCAGGGGTTAAAGCCCTTGAAAGCATGAAGACCATAATTCAGATCTCTAGAAACCCTTACTAATTATGGGTGGCCGTGGTGGTCCACCTGAAATTCCAGGCCAGGCAGCTGGAGGAAGGGGGATCATTAGAGTGAGCTAGCTAGCGAGACCAAAGCATGGGGAGCTTCGGGTTTGTTGGAGAGACCCCGCTTCCGTGTACAGTGTGGAAGAGTAATAGAGCAAATGAAGATGATTCCTGATGTCAGCCTCCTGTCTCCACATACGTGTGCACTCACACACATTTGCTCACATGTGCCACCCAAGAAAGCTCACACCCACGAACAATGGGAACATCTTAAAAATAAATACGAAACATAAAATACGTTTTATTAAGAGGAAATCCACGCGACATAAAATTAAGCATTTATAGAGTCCAGTAGCAGTTCATAGTTCATCATGCTGGGGAAGCCACAGGTTTCCTCATGCACCCCAAACGCATCACTCCGGATGCTGTAGGCAGGAGGTGGTGGCACACACCCTCACCCCAGCCTCTATAGACTGACTCATCGTGCGCGGACACCACGTGGCCCGTGTCTGTGGCTGCCTTTCCCACCTGGCATGGTGGGTCAGGCATGGTGTTACAGTGCCAGCATGCTCTTCCTTTCCACAGCTGGGTAGTACCTCCTTGTATGGGAGCCCACTCTGTTTATCCATCCGCCCTCATGGACGCTCGGGTTGTGGGCTGTGTCCATCTGTTGTAGTCTGTACTGCCAGGTTCTAGTACCGAAGAATGGGTGTGTTAGGTCAGAGACTAGTTCTCCATTAGCCTCATTTGAAAGCTCAAAGAAACCATGATGTGTCCAAGGTCACACGACAAATGAGCCAACCCATAAGCCAGGGATCACCTAGGTGTGGAAGAGTTCAGTCATTCACTCAGCAAACGTTTCCAGCTAGCCAAAAATAGCCTCTAAGGTGGATTTAACAATTCAGAGGAAACCTCGAAGAAGCAAAACCGGATGCTTTAAAGCTGTGGCAAGCCTGGCTTCCACAGGAACTCCTTCAGCACGCCCTGTGTGAGGTGCTGATCAGGTGCTGCGTCTCCTGTCTTGCACATGTTTTACAGTGTGGGGATTTCGTCACTTGCCGTCCCTCACCGCTTTTCTCGGTGGATCTGGGGTGGGTTCCACTTTGGTCTGCGTACTGATCTGATCCGTGAAGCTACATGGGATCTATTGATGGCAACGCACTTAACGGGTTAAACAGGGCCAGGAAGAGGGAGCAGGGCCCGGGGGTCTGGCAGGAGGGAGGAGGGGCGGGGCTTGAGCAAAGGGGACACCCCCACCCCACCCCACCCCACCCCCATTTGGTTGCAGAATGCAGTGGCTGGGGACCGGCTACCCGACTCCCGCCTCCCTGCCGGCCCCGCCCACCGGCTCCTTCGTTACCTCGGAGGAGCCCCCTGTGCGCGGCCGGCTGAGCTCACCTCCGCTCCCGCGCGACGCCACCGCGCTCCGCCAATGGGACGCGGCTCTGCGGGTCTGCCCACCGGTGGAAAATTCCACGCCGCAGCCCCTGGAGTGGCTGAGCGCTGCGACAGAGGGACGAGGGCTGCGAGGGGGCGGGGGGTGGCAGCCTAGCCTGGCCCGGTTGTTGATTTACAACCCAAATCGCGCTGCTCTTCCACTTCTGCGACAGCAGCTCAGTGCGCAAAAATCCATGAGAACCCGGGGTGTGTGTCACTGTGGGGTGGGCGGGAGGCGCGGTGGCGGCTTTCACCTTGTGTGTGTTACAAACTCCCGTTCTCACCTTGCTCACTGAAGCTATAAATCCTGCCTGGGAGCGCCCCCCCTCCAACTCCTGGTTGAGATTGACCCCTCACTGTATGTGGTGTGTGTGTGTGTGTGTGTGTGTGTTGGGGGGCGGGGTCGGGGGGATAAAGGGCCCTGGAAGAATGGCGGAGTCCAGAAAGAAGGGTCGATTAGCAAAGATGTGGGACAACAGTGCGAGTCCCACACAAGCAACTGACCCTGTGAGACAGTATTGTGATTCCGAAGCACAGAAAATTCCAGAGCCACTGAGAAGGGACGTGCTGGTTTGTCCAGAGTGAGGATGGGGTGGGGGTGAGGGGTGGAGGAGACTGGGAGGCTGCGGTGGGAGAAAGGGAGGTGCCAGAACACTATGGCTGAGCGAGTCTTTAATACCACATGAATTATGTCAACCAGTCCCCGTTACTTTAAGGGACCCAGACCTGTTTCTGCCCTTCGAACCGGGAGACAACCCAGAAAGCAGCAACCCTTGTCCCAGGCGCTGCCGCCAAAAGGGAAGAACAGTGGTTTCTTCCTTGAAGCCGGTGGGTGGCTGGCGGGCAGAGGACAGTGACAGCCATCCCTCCAGGAGATGGGGGAGAGAAACGAGGAAAATACAGAGGTGTTGCTTCTTGGAACAAAATAAAACGTCTCAGGAAGAATGGATGGGCATAGGAGGAAGAAAGATACCCACAAACAACCCCAAAGCCCAGAGGTAGGGACCGAGGCTCAGAATATCAGATTGAAACTGGGCTAAGTCAAGTGCTTTAGCAGGCTCAGTGTGAAATGAACAGTACACAGGAGGCCCCTGCGAACCTCCTGACATCTTCTCTGCTCCCCCCTGCTCTCTATGGCAACATAGAAACTAGAACCCAGTTTTCCCCCAAAGGCAGCCATAAAACCTAGAAATATGAATCCTGTCGTCCTCCCATCTGTTCGGGTAAAAGCTAGCCATATATTCTCCGACCTATGGAGTCTGATCCTAAGATTTCATTCTGGAGGGTTTCACGTGATTCCTAGCTGGGCAGGGAGAGGCAGGACAGGCCTTGCTGTGCTGAGGGTCCATCCACATTAGGTTTTATCTCTGTGCACAATCGTATTCTACATGGATGTCTGCTCTTTATTGAGAGGATCAAAGAAAAAGAAAAATGGAGTCGGCATCCATTGTTGATAAGGTCTCGGACGGGTCCATGCAGAACCTTTGTACCAGACTCCAGAGGTGCCTACTCTTGATTCCATTTAGCTTTGAAACATTGTTCACCCCTTCTGACCTTCTGCTCACTAGGTTACCTGTACCCAATCCCTTATAATAAGCCTTAGCTTCTGCCAGCTGCATTCACAATTCCTAACAAATTATGTAATTATCAATTCTTCCAGGTTCAAAGTTCTAAATTCAGCGGCCACTTTGTAGAGTATCAGGGGCATTTGCATCACTGCTAGAGTCTATTTTTCCTGGATGTGGCCATACTCAATCCCCAGTAGGTATAATTTGCTTCGCTCTTAATCAGGTTAATTTTTATCCTAGATTGATAAGACTAAGCTCAAAAATACAGTTTTTTCCTGGGTCAGTTCTTCATTCATTTATGTTGTGGTTTGAATAAGAAATGTCCCCTGCAGGTTTGTGCGTGAACACTTGATCTCTAACTGATGCAGCTCTTTGGGAAGGTTAGGAACCTTTTGGATGCAGAGCCTTGCTGGGAGTAAGAGAACCTCAAAGTGGCTTTGAGGTTTTATAACCCCGTCCCATGTCCCGTTCTCTCTTTGCTCTCTGAGTAAGAGGCCAGGATCATCAGCTGGATTCCTGCTCAGCCTGCCTGTTGCCATGTCTTCCTGCTGTGATGGTCTCTACCCCCTTCCTGAACTATAAGCCAAAACAAACCCTTTCTCCCTTAACTTACATTTTCTCAAGTCCTATACAACACTGATGAAATAAATCTCTTATATTTTCTCTTGTCATTCTTCCTTTTGTTGCCAGTAAACATAGTCCAACTCAGGGAGCCAGAACCTTAGGCACTGTGAGTCTTGGTTTTCACCTCTATGGAGTCAGGATTGTTTTCATTCCTGTCTTATTTACCAACCGAAGTCCTCTGTGAAACTAAAACCAAATGGAACTCCTTCTTTGGCAATGTAGAGAAATATGTGGAGGTGAATTTTACTCATGCAAACAATTCGTAATGGTTGCCATTTCATCAAAGCTAACCAATTGGGTTTTGTTTTTATGCATTCAGTACATATTTGTTAAGCTCCCACGTGTCAGACAATGTTCCTCAATACAAAAGCCCTTACTTTTGGGAACTCACATTTCCATTGGGGGAAATGGGTGATAACATAGTAGGAAAACTATAGTGTGTTTAAGGTGGGGTAAGTAAGGAAGGCCTTGTGGGGAAGGTATTTTTAAGCAGAGACACACTATTCCAGTTTCATTTTGTTGCTGTGACAAAATATCTTGGCCATAAGCAACTTAGGAAGGAGGGAGTTATTTGGCTTACAATTCCAGGTTACATCAATTACTGGAGGGAAAGTCTCTGTAGAAACTTAAAATATCACATCCACAGTCCAGAGTAGAGAAAGAATAAATGGATGGATCCTTGATTCATCTAGCTTTCCTCTGTCTTATATTGTTTCGGATCTCCTGCCTAGGGAATGGTGCCACTCACTGTGGGCTGGGTCTTCCTATATCAATTAACAATCAAAACAATCCCCCAGAGACATGCCCAAGGGAAAACCAGATTTAGAAAATTTCTCATTTGAAACTCTCAGGTGAGTCTAGATTGTGGCAAGTTAATATTAAAAAACTAACCACCACATCTGACAAGGAGATAAGGTGGTAAGTCCCTTGGATTTCTAGAGGAGGAACATTTCAGGTGTGGGGTGTATGCTGATGAATGGGTTTGAGGTAAGGCTGTGGTACTTCCTGTTGGAGGAACAAGGTTAATGCTGTCCCCTGGGAGGACTAAATGTAATAGTCCTGGCAAAAATGAGTATGTACCAAAGAGAAAACATTTGACCTTTGCTTTGGCTGCCAGACTATTGAGACAATGGACCCCGAGAAACTGGAATGTCTCTTTGGAATCTCAGGATGGGAGAAGGTAAGAGTTGAATCCTAGTGCCAGCCAACGGAGGAGCTTGTTTCTAGAAGATTCTACACAGCAGTGACAATCTGTCAGATCACTCTGCAATAGAGACTGGATCCCAGATAATGATGAGTCAGGACTGGGAGGACCACATTTTGACCAGGACTACTTTGTTATGGACCCCTTTTGACCTCTCTTTAAAGATTTATGTGTGCTTTGTCTACTTGTATGTATGTGTACTGCATACATGCCTCTTACCCTCTGAGGCCAGAAGAAGACATCGGATCATCTGGGGTCCTATGTCAGCAGCAAGTTCTCTTAACTACTGAACCATCTCTCCAGACACTTAACCTCTGTTTAAACCTAGACCTCATGCTGGCCCTAAGAAGATGGCTTTAGAGCTGGTCACTGGACTTCTTTATATGCTCCTCTTCCTGTCTGGCCATACTGAATCTCCTTTTTTCTTACTTTCTTTTATTTTTTCTTCTTGTTGTTTACAGGTTTCATTCCTATTAATCATGTCCTTAATTGGTCTATTGAAGTTGGGTATGTGGCTGAGCCTAGCTTGTCAGGGCTGCCAGTGCCTTAATTCTGACCTGAACAGCTCTCATGATGTGAGCAGGTGTTTATCAAAGACTTTCTCTGGCTCCCAGGTTGTGCTGGAGGCTCTGAGAACAGGGAGCTAGAACAGAGAGCTGTGCCTTCCGGGAGGCCAAAAGCAATTAGGGACCAGTGTACAACCACCGCGTCACTTGCCTCTCTGTGGGAGAGCCTTGAAAGCAGAAGGGATCCTGGAGCTTGTGAACCTCTGGGATGCTCCAGGCTGGGCTGGGGTCATAGCAGATGCTCAGTGGTTATTTGAAGACAGGCAGTGACTCAATTGAGGGAGCAGTCAGCACATTGGGACTAAATAAGTTCTCTGCCAAGATCGAGAGTGGCCTGTGGCCTGTGCTGTCTGAGTCGTCTGCTTATAGCATGAGCTGCTGTGTATGGCCCTCTAGCCACAGGGTCATTAAAAGACCCACTGAAGACGTAAACAAGCCTGCTGGTTGCATTACGGAATGCCTTCCCCAGGGAAGTTAAAACAAAACAAAACAAAAACAGACTCCCGTATCCAGGCCTCACCTCACATCTGTCATAGACTAGTCAAGAATCTGGGGCTAGGGCCTGAGGACAGCCATCTCCTACTTCAAAGGCCAGCTTCCTTTGCAGGTGTATCTTTGGCTTTTCTTGGTCAGGTGATCTTAAACCTTTCAACTTTGCCAGGCAAGGAGGGTGCTCAGGGATAGAGACGTTAGAAGTCAGTTGGAAATTTCAATAATGTTTGGCTCCCCAGGCTGATAGGCCCTGGGCTTCTTCTTAGCCTCTTTAGGGTTCAAGCAATGGGAGAGGTCTCCCACAGGCTCTCTGAGAACTTGCCTTTTCATCGGGTTCTCTCCCAGCCCTGGACCTCAGGTTCTAGAATAATCTTTGGCTTCAACAGACAGGCCTGAGCAAGTCCCATGCCCTGCAGGGACTCAGCTATGCCCACCTGAGGCTCCTTGAAACCAAGACAACAGCACATGCTCATTCTGGCTTCTCAGCAGAAGCCAGGCAGCTCCAGGGTGAGAGAGGCAGAACGAGCAGGCTTGGCTCTGCGTTCGCTTCCCAGAGCTGAAGATTGACTTATCTAACCTTTGAATAAGTTCATCGCAGGCTTCAAGTCCAAAGCTGTGGACTGCATAAGGAAAAGGCTTTTACACCTACCCTGTTCCTACCCTCACCTTAGACAGCTTGATATGTTGAGGGTTCTTCTATTTATTTATTTAGAGACAACATTTCTCTGTTTTAACTCTGGCTGTCTTGGAACTCCAGGCTGGACTCAAACACAGAGATCCGCCTGCCTCTGCCTCCCGAGTGCTGGGATTAAAGGTGTGCATCACCCCCATCCCACCCCCGGCTGAGGGTTCTTTTAAACATACAAATAACATATATATCACACTCCCAACCTTTTTTACTTGGTAGGTATTCTACAACACCGTGTTCCCATTTTGTTGTTTCCAGTTAGCTGTCATGTGGGATGTCTTTTCATACAGCAGGTGAAGCATTTCTTCATTCTTTTTTTTTTGTTAACTGTCCAGCATGCACGCACCCAAGCAGCTCCCTACAGGAGGCCATGCCATTGTTTCCAATCTGCTGTGTTTAAAGAGTGCTGCTGTGGACCCTCTGCTGTTCTTCAGAGTCCAGGGTTTTGTTCTTGCTCGGGGTAACTACTGAGTCAGAGGGCACGTGCATCCTCATGGGACAGATGCCACTCTAGTCTCTGCGGAGATGCCTAGTCAGGTCCTCAGTGGCAATGTATGAAAGAGTACCTCAATTCCACACAGGATAAAAAGGACATTTTTTTTCAAATTTTTGTATTTTTACCATTCCTGATATATTTTGTAAAAGTCATATATGCATAGTTTATACCTCCAATTGGTATAAATTGATTGGTATTGAGCATATTCATGTTTAAGAACCACATGTAGTTCTGCAGCCTGCTCATATTTGTGCTTATTTTTCTTTGGGCTTACTCATCTTTTGTCTTATTAATTTGCAGGGCCTTTTTATAACTCTCCTCCCTCTCCTCCTCCTCCTCCTTCTCCTCCTCTTCCTCCTCCTCCCTTCTCTCTCTCTTTTTCCAGCTTGGTGTCCAAGCCCAAGTGATACTGGGTGGATCTTCCCTCTGATGTTAAACATTTCAGAAACTCCCTCTTAGACATCCCTAGAGGCGTGTCTCTAAATTAACCATGACATTTACTGATTTTGCTTAAATAATATAAAGATTATGTGTATTTAAAATGTTCCCTCCTTCTCTACCTTGAAGAACAGTTTGGGAAGTGTTGATGCTAGTTCTTCTTTGAAGGTCTGGTAGAGTTCTGCACTGAATCACCAGTTCCTGCAAGTTTTGTACTTGGGATATTTATTCTCATTTTGATTTAACTTGGGTGGACCATTCTGTGAAAGATTGTGTTCTTGAATTCAGTGTGAAAGTATTTTATTAATAACTTTTACATATATATCCATCAGAGAGATTTTCCATAATTTTATTTTCTTGTTGGGTCTTTGTCTGTTTTTTTTTTTTTTTTGTTTTTTGTTTTTTGTATCAGGATAACTCTGCTTTTAAAAAAGGACCTGGAAATGTTCCTTCATAGAAATTGAAAAAATAATTTAAAAATTCCTATGAAAAAACAAAAGACCCAGGATAGCCCAAACAATCCTGAATAATTAAATAAAAAAAACTGCTGAAGTTTTTACTATCCCAGATTTTAAATTATGCTACAAAGGTATAGAACAAAATCTGCATGGCAACGCCATAAAAACAGACACAGTCATCAGTGTTACACAATTGAGACTTTAGATATAAGTTCACTTTCTTACAGTCACCTTGCTTTTTTGCAAAGAGGCAAAAATATACATTAGAAACAATGTAGTATCTTCAACAAATGGTGCTGGTCAAACTGGACAGCTTCCTGTAGAAGAACAAAACTAGATCCATATCTCTCATCTTGCACAAAGCTCAACTCCAAATGCACCGAAGTCTTTCACATAAGACCTGATACCCTGAATCTGATAGAGGAGAAAGTGGGGAATGTGACCTGGTAGTTAGCATTAACACAATTGATAAATGGGACCTCATGAAACCAAAAATTTTGTACAGTAAAGGACACTGTCATTCAGCCAGAGAGGCAGCCAACAGAATGGGAGGACTCTCTATCAGCTGTGCACCTGACAGGAGGTTAATATCTAGAATATATAAAGAACAACAACAACGACAAAAACCCCAGAAGCATCAAGAAGACAAGTAACCCAATAAAAACTGGGGCATGGAACTAAACAGACAGTTCTCCAAACAAGAAATACAAAGGATTAGTAAATAATTTTTAAGATGCAAAACATCCTTAGCTATTAGGAAAATGCAAATTGAAACGACTTTAAGATTTAATTTTACCCTTCTCAGAACAACGAGGATTTAAAACAAATGATAACAGATGCTGGTGTGGAAATGGGAACGGATGACACTTGTTCACTACTGGTGGGCGTGCAAACTGGTGCAAGCACTATGGGAGTCAGTGATCTACTACAGTACATGGAATGAATCTGACTTATGATCCAGCGATATACCTTAGAGCATATACCCAAAGGACTCTATACTCTACAGAGACACCTGCTCATCTGTGTTCACGGCAGGAAATGGAAACAGCATAGATGTCCATCAACTGATGAATGGGTGATGAAAATGCAGTACATTTACAGAGTGGAATATTATCCAGCTGTTTAGAAAAATTAAAATTTGAGATCTTCAGGTGAGTGGATGGAGCTGGCAATCATCATCCGGAGTGAGGTAGCTCAGATACAGAAAGGCAAATGTATGTTCTCCCTCATATGTTGTTGCTGGCTTCGACTCTTTGGATATGTGCATTTAAGTTGGAGTATTCGTGGAGGTGGGAAAACTGGCAGGGAGCCGTGGGAGTGTCTTTCAAGGGAGGAGAGAAGGAGTACAGGTGGCCAGAAGGTGGTGGGGGAACAATGGTGTAGGAAAGACAATGGGGATGGGAAGTTAGGGTAGAGTAGAGTGTGGGGAAGGACAACTAACACTAAAAACCTTAAAGAAAGCCATGGGGAAGCCTACTACTGTAGAATGTGTACATATGGAGAGGGAGAGGACAGAGAGACAGAGAGAACGTCCTTCTAGACACCATAGGCTATCAAATAAAAAGCCCAGTGATAGATACGGTCAGTGAGGTCCCAGAAACCACCAAACACTTCAGGCTACTGCTATTGCTCTTGTTTACTGTCCAGAGCTTGATGGCAAGACCCTATTGCCAAAGCCACCACGTATCTGAGTCATGGAACACGGAGAACTCAAGCTAGAGGAGACCTGAAAGTTTCATCCACACTGGCCAGCCTTTACAGTGTTAGAAGGTGCTATACACACTACTGAAGAAGAAAAGTAATCGTCAGTCCTATCCAGCTGTAATCCTGGGAGCTGCGACAGTATGCCCACTGGTGCAATAGTGGCCTGAATGTTAATGGAGTTGCCAACTACTTTTTTCATTAGATTTAGGACCCACTCGGCAATATTGAAACCATACCTTGCTGAGAACCTGTGACTAGACAAGTCATAGGCCATAGGGAAAAATCGATCGCTATCATCTTGGTAAATGGACATAATATTAAACTGACTCCTAATGACTTATCATTGTACCCATAGGTTAGTACACCTTTCGACCCTCATCGGAGACTCTTCCTTTAGCGGTAGAAGGCAATGAGTCCAGAAATCCACAAGTAGTCACCGTGCGGAGAATAAAAGACTGCAGAACAATCAGGCAGTTAGTGCGCAGATGAACTTACAGTACTTGTGACAGCATGCCCAAGACCCTCAAGAGCTTAGGCCAGACAGAATCCCAGGATAGAGCGGGGAGAGGAAGTCCTACCCCCTAGACGAAGAGCTATTATCAAGTGATAGACGATGGGAAAGGGAGAGTCATATTTCTTCAGGGATGTGGCTCCTCAGAGGCTACCCAATACACGCCTCCACGCCCACATACACACTGGCAGCACTGAGCCGCTGAATCAAATACATGAACTCGGTAGAAAATAGTGGTTGGGGGAGAATTAGAGTGGAGGGGGGCTTAATTACAACACACTGTCCACATACAAAATCCTTAAGCAATAAAATCCTGCATGTTTGGCAAGACATGTTATTAGAGAGAAAATGAAATCTTCTGTTATATAAATGATCAATTCAATAAAAGACCGAAGAATCTGAAACTTGTTTGCACCCGATAATTTAGTTTCAAAATACAAATCAACAGACTTTAAGGATAACGCGGTCAAGGCTCAATCGCGTGATTTCAGGCTTCATTTTCTCATTTATTAACTTTTAAATTACACTTTCTTTTGTGCAGTTGTCCTAGGTTTTATTATGTGTCCCTGGCTTAGTAACCTATTTTCAATAGTTGTCTTAACTTTTAATTAACAATGTGACAGTGTCTGTTCATGTTTTCTCTCCCACGCTTTGGGATAATGTTGTCATAGGATAATTTTGTTCATGGCTTTGGCATATAGCTTATAATTTCTGCTTCAGACAGAAATATGTCTTTATTTTTCCCCAGGCATTGTTCTTTCCACTCCTCTTTATTCCGTCCTGAAGTTCTGTGCTTCCATATGGACGCGACTCTCTTTAGCTTAAAAAAGTGAAAAAATTTCCTGAAGTCCACCACTCAGTGCCTCTTTCCTGGATGAACTATTTTAACTAAAAAAAAAATACTTTATTTATTTTTATTTTATGTACCTTGCCTGCATGTATGTCTGTGTGACGGTGTTGGAGCCCCGGGAACAGGAGTCACAGACAGCTGTGGGCTGCCATGCTGGTGCTGGGAATTGAACCTGGGTCCTCTGGAAGAGCAGCCAGTGCTTATAACCACTGAGCCACCTCTCCAGCCCTGAACTATTTTAATTTTATTACACCCACAAGGCAAATCTGGAAAGTTGCATGCACCTATAACTCAGCACTGTGAGGGGTGGAGGCAGGAGGATCATGGGGTCCGGCTGGCCACCAACCCAGCTCCAGATTCAGTGAGAGACCCTGTCTCAAGGGAATAAGGTGGAGACTGATATAACAGGGTACTCTACATCTTCCTCTGGTCTCCTTGTTACCCGTCTGGACAGGCATGTATGCACACACCACACACACACAACATTCACCCTCATGTGTGCACAGATAAAATAATGAGTGAAACTTTTTTGCACTACAAGTAGGCATTTCACGTACACAATGCATCGAAGTTTAAAGCAGCCATGTTTTAAGTGCTTGTTTTTCTATGCAGTTGGTGGCCGCCATACCGACCTTCTCAATTCTAGAACACAGAAAACATTCCCATCTAGATATTCGAAATCCTATTTTTATAACATTGGACAAAGTACATTGATTTGATTTGTTTGGTTCCCATGGTTACATCGGTTCTCGGGATTTATTTAATCTCGTTTTATCTATTTGGTCTCTTTTTATTCTTCTTGATTTTATTAGGCAGCAGTTTATGTATTTTATCAGTACTTTGTGTTTCAAAGAAACCGCTTTTGAATTTATTAGTTGGCTCTATGATTTTCTTTTCTAAAATTGTGTGTGTGTGTGTGTGTGTGTATGTGTGTATATATATATATATATATATATATATATATATATATATATATATATTATTCTTTGCATGTGATAAGTAGGTGCTAAGGATGGGACCCGGGGCCTGTGCATAATAGGCAAATAATGTCCTACTGCTGAACTTTACCCCAGTCCTTGTTTTGGGAGGTCAGGGTCTAAGTTTTATAGCCAAGGCTAGCCTAAAACTCATGATCCTCTTGTGTCAGCTTCCAAAGTGCTAGGGCTACAGGCATTCAGCCCTAAGCCTGCCGTTGTGTTTGGACTTTGCTGAGGTGAGGTGGCACCTCAGGGTAGTTTTAATTTGCATTTCCCTGAAGACTAGGTTGTTTTGAACACTTTAAAAAATACTTAACCAGCCATTTGTGTTTCTTCTTTTGAGATTGTTTTATTAGCCCATTTGTTGGCCAGGAGTTTTGTTTTATTTGTGTTTAAAGTTTGCAGTTCTTTGTAAATTCTGGACATTAGCTCCTCTCTGAAGTACAGTGTCCCCCATCCTGGACTTCCATGTATTTTCTACGTTGTTATTAAAGCACTTGTTCTGTTCCATTTTTGTTTGTTGGGAGTGGAGGTCACTCAAAAAGAAGAAATCCTCTGGGTTTGTCTCTTATTCATTATGTAACTTAATTCTCCATTAAGTTTGTCAGATTCCACCCCCCCCCCACTTACCCTGTACAGCATTAAAAAAAGCATTTAAAAATTTATTTACATGAATTTTTTCTGTATGTATGTTTTTTCCTGTATATATGCATGTGCACCATGTACAAGAAGGGCCCTCAGAGGCCAGCAGCAGACGTCAGTTCACCTGGAACTGGAGTTACAGATGGTTGTGAGTCGCCCTGTGGATGCTGGGGACCGAACTCGGTCTTCTGAAAGAGCAACAAGTGCTCTTAACTGCTGAGCCACCACTCCAGCCCGAGCTTCCCCTGCCCTTCCCAGCAAGGTCTGGTGTGTTGAATTTGCAGCTGAGGAACTTGTAGCTGACTCTCCTGCTACTCTCCATCTATGCCTTCCAAGTACTAAAGCTGTAGGTGTGCAGCTCCACATCTCCTTGTGCAGCGCTGAGGATGGAGCCCTGTCTCGGGAACGCCAAACAGACGCTCTGCTGTCTGAGCTATGTGCCCAGCTCCTTATAAAGCTTTGAAGATTTATTTTTCTTGTTTTTGTCATTTTATAGTTTCATTATTGTGCCGGTTAGTTTTTGTTTGCTTGGTTTTTTTGTTTGCTTGACACAAGCTAGGGTCATTTGGGAAGAGGAACATCAACTGAGAAAATGCTTCCATAGGACTGACCTGTAAGCAAGCCTGGGGAGCATTTTTTTTGATTAATGATTGATGTGTGAGGGTCTAGCCCACTGTGGGTGGTGCCATCCCTGGGTGTGTGGTTCTGGGAGGTATAAGAAGAGTAGCTGAATTTGAGCATAGAAAACAAGCCAGCAAACAGCTCCCCCCTCTGCTTACCTTCCCTCCTGCTTACATCCCCCCTCCATGGGGGGGGGGTGCGTTAGTCTCTGCTTCCAGGTTCCTGCCCTGACTTCATCAGTGACAGACATGGAAGTGTAACTCAAATAAACCCTTCCTTCTCCAAGTTGCTTATTTTGTTTTGTTTTTGAGATGGGATCTCTTTATGTTGCTCTTCGTAAGTTTCTAGAAAGAGATTTGGCTGGCAGGAAAGTCTGTCTTTCGTCTTCCCCTGTGAGCCTGCTGCAGGTTAGTCCTACTCTCGTCTCTGCCCACCGCTAAGGATCAGAGTCTAGGAGATGCTGACTGATGAAGCTTCCCGACAGAAGTCTCCCTCTGGCGTGGGGGCTGCAAAAAGCTCTGAAGGGCCCCGTGTAAAATGGCCCGTGCTCTGGGCAAGGCTTGTTTTACTACTGGATATCTTTTAAGTCTTCCTTTTTATAGGCGCCTCCTCAGGTTTGGCCCTGTGCCTCATGATGTGGGGTAGAGGCTGTACTGAAACTCCCTGGAGGCTGGGCATATTCTTTCTTAATGCCAAGAACTGTATTTGCATACCAAGTCTCCACTTTCATAGTTGGTGATTTCAGAACAAGCCGATTGCCTTTTCAAGGTCTATTCGATGTCTCTCGAGACCTCAATGTCATCTTTGGTGCTGGGACCTTGGATTTCATTCTCAGTTTGAAGCCCATCCATCTTGAGTCAGCAGAATTTGAGTGGCATAGAACGCAAAGGGAGTTGTTTACTTGGTGGGGATCATTATTAAAATGCTTAGAATTCCTGCAGCGGTCTTGACACCAGACTGAACACGAAGCCCACACCAAAACCAGAAATGGAAAGAACCGAGTCCTTGTTACCACCCGTGAACCATTTATTCAGCCGTCCCAAAGCTCCCACCAGGGAATCGTGTTACATAAGAGACCGCTCTCCTATGGATGCCACTGCCTCAAGTCAGCTAGTGTTGCTTGTGGCCCAAACATCCCAGTGCACAGAGTGGTTATACTGGAAAAAAAAAAAAAGCAAAAAAACAAAACCCACCCCAAGCCCCTAATCCCACAGCCAAACCCAGGGAAAGTATTTTAAATTGCTCAGCACCAGGGATCTTTCGCAAATTATCCCTGAGTTAGTGATGATTAATATTGATTGTTAATTTGGCAAGATCTCCAATCACATGGGAGACCATCCTCTGGGCATGTCCATGAGGAAGTTTCTAGATAGGATTACTTGAGGTAGACGGACACACCTTAACTGTGGGTGGTACCATTCCAGGGGCTGAAGGACCAGAATAACTCAGTAAAAAGCAGAAAGTGAGCCAACACCTGCGTTTATCTCCCTCTGCCTCCAGACTGGATGCAATGTGGCCGACCACCTCATGCTGTGGCCACCAAGACTTCTCCCCTACTTGACTGACTGTGCCCGGTCTGTGAGTCAGACTAAATCCTCTCTTTCTCAACTTGCTTTTGCCAAGAATTTTGTTGTAGCAATGAGAAAAGTAACTAATACAGAGTAGAAATTTTCTTTTTCACTCCTCTCTACCCACCCCATGCCCCTTCCTCTTGCCTCTTCTACCTGAGAGGGATCACCCTTTTGCATGGGTTCCCCTTCAGTCTCCTGTTTGTGGAGATGAGAAGGCTCACTAACGTGGGGTCAGAGTCCAATGGGAATGGTGTGGGTTCACTAATGGGAGGATGCACAAATGGAGAGAGAATATTTCCTAGTGGGGGACAGTGCACCATCGGGGAGGGGTACACTCACTGGGGAGACAAAGATGTCCAGGTAAAGATGTAGAGGTCAGTCATGTTGAGGAGGGCACTTGTTTGCAACATCTCCCTGTCTGGGGGCTTCAAGCCATCAGGAATTGCGCTCCTGCAGGCCGATGAGCTTGGAGGTGATGGGCTTTAGAGACGCTTAAAGAGTTAGCCCTATGGAGTTGTTCCTTTCCTTGGTTCTTGATATTGGCCTCATCCCCTGGCTGGCTTTGTATGGAGGCATTGCTTTAAGAAATGCTGAGGGCAACTCAGCTAGGGTCTCTTAGGAGAGAAGCCGTTCCCGTGTCTCACTGTGTCCCTACATGCAGCACTTAGTCATGTCTTAGACACCAACCTGGGTCTCGGTCTTCTCCTGCAGGAATAGAGAACAACTGGGACTCTATAGCTCCTGCCAGGAGGCCTCAGTGCACTGGCCAGGATGGCTATCTGACCAGGACGAGTCTTTGAAGGAAGATGAGGTAATAGCATCTTCAATTCCTTCTTTGATTCTGTGATAAGAGTCCCTGACCGAAGTCACTTAAGGGAGAGGTTTATTCAGCCCACAGTTCCAGGGCACGGCCTACCTTTGTGGGGATGTCAGAGAGTTGGGAATGTGAAGGGACTGTTCACATCACATCCATCGTTGCGAGAGCAGAGTTATACCTAGAATTTTGGCACTGGTCTTGGGTCTCTTTAGGCCCTCAAGAAAGCAATGCACTAATGCATGCTGGCTAGTACTTGGCTTGCTTTTTCCACTCCTATACAACCCAGGATGCCCCTGTTCAGAGAGGGGTAGCACCTACAGTGAGTGGGTCTTCCCACCTGTGTTAATGTAACCAAGCTAATTCCCTACAGACAGGCCCATAGGGCAATCTAATCTAGATGATCCCTCACTAAGACCTTCCCTAGGTGATTGTTGGTTTTATCAAGTGGATAATTGAAACCATTACAAACAGATGCCATGGAAATCAAGGACCCAGGCTATAAATATTATTTGTGAGATCTATAGCATCCCTAACACCTTTCCCAGCCTAACAGTTAGATTGTGCTATTACCTTATTTGCAGTGGAGAAGGCTGTACTTAGCTGTTGATTTTTGATGCTGAACATTTTCCTACCATACTGTGGTGATAAAATTTTCAGGAGGGCAGTTCAGAATATAATTTCCCAGGGGGTTGGTGGAGTTCAGCCAAGTGCAATGAGAAACCACCCTCCACAGAGGCTAAGCACTCTGTAGATTCAGCTTCTCCTCTGGATGCTTCTTGCCATGGACCATGTAGAACGCATTGCCAGCTGAGCCAGTCCTGTTCATAATGAAGGAGAGCTTGCCAGACACCAGACAGGGTTTCACTAGAGGACCAGGTCAGATGCAAACCTTCAGAGATTCATATATTCTCTCACCCTTTTCGGGTCACTTGGGGCCACCCAACAAATTATACCCTGGAGGCTTGGCATACAATTAAAAGTGAAGAAATTCTTAATCAAATCATGCCACTCCAAGTGAATTGGGCTGGAATGAAAAAATTATGTAGAGCTGCCCACAATGGAAATTTACCAGGCCAAAGTGGACACCAAATACTCCCAGGTTGTTTTTGAAATAGATACTGTAGTGCTCTGTAAAGTTCTGAGATAATTTCCAAATATTTCTAAATTTTTCCATTAATTGGGGTTGCTTTAGGAGATAACACACACACACACACACACACACACACACACACACACACGTGTGCTATGTGTGGGCCTGGGAGAAGTAGAAACTCATGTCAGACCCTGCACCCTAAGTATCTCTTCAAACTGGCTGAGACTCATGAATTTCCTCCATTCTCCTTTGAGACAGCTCTCATTTGTTTACCTTTCCCTGCTCAAGAATGTCATGACAAGCTTTCCATTCATTATCAAAGTATTCTTTTGCCACTAACTTTTCTTCTTGGTTAAAATAAACTAGGGCTGGCATCATATCTAGGGAGCATTCTTCTATAAACAAGGGAACATTTTCTTAACAGATTTTGAAGAATCCTTCCATGAGAATTTCCTGTGCAATTTCTCTGCTTGTTAACTCCCTTTGGCATGGAGAGCAACAGGAACCTCAAAGGGCAGAGTCATCCTTAGCTACCTCCTCCTACAAAGCCAGGCTCCAGTTTCTCAGGCTGGCCCCTGTAAAGTACCTAGTTGAGCATAGCTGGTCACATGACCTAGATCCTACGGGTAGCTACTGTGTGGCCTTGAGTCATGACCACTTGACTTCTCTGGGCTCTAGTTTCTCCAATTATCGTGAATTTTCACTTGGATTTTATGCATTCAAAGCCTTCTCTTGAAACCCAGTTGTAGAAGTAGAATTCTACATCATCTGAATGGGAAAAAATAGGATTCTTGAAAAAAAGTAGTTTGAGGGACTAGAGAGATGGCTCAGTGGTTAAGGGCACTGGCTACTCTTCAGAAGACTTGGGTTCAGTTCCCAGCACCCATGTTAGGTAGCTCACAAGCTCCTGTAACTCCAGCTCCAGGGGATCTAAAGTCTTCTTCTGGCTTCTTTGGGCACCAGCTATAGCACACATATATATATATGTAAACATTCACACATACACATAAAATAAAAATAAATATTTTTTAAAAAGATGCCAAAAGGACTCAGAGGATAAGAGTGCCGGCTGCTCCTGCAAAGGACCTGGGTTCAGTTCCCAGCACCCACCTTACAACCATTTGGAACTCCGAGTCCAGTGGATCCAGTTCTCTCTTTAGCCTCTGTGGGCACCAGGCACATATTCAGTGCACATACACACATGCAGGTAAAACACTCATATAAAATAAAAATACATAATTCTTTAAAACAAAAAACACTCAAGTTGGATGGCTGCTAAGGCATGAGACTCAGGATTTACCTCTGACATGCACATGAGAGCTTGCACACGTGTACATATGTGGACATGCATACACACACACACACACACACACACACACACACACAGAATGATATTCAGAACAAGGGTGCAGAATGATCTTCCTTCTCCACTGTCTATAGGTAGGGGTGTGAGATGGCTGGAGATACCCCAACTCTTGAATTTTTACTTCAGTCCCTTGGATCTCTGGGTAACTGAAGGCCAATGGTCCCTGTTACATAAGGTTCCCAGTCTAGAAAAAAAGGGAAGGAGCAGAGTGGAGTAGAATCTGAGCAAAGGGAAAAGTGAAGGTTATATATGGTAGAGACTCATGTTAGAGCAGACCAGACAAAGCACAGAGTCCTCTCATGGTCCACAGGGCCACTGTGAGATGGAGCATGTGTAACCTGTCTCAAGGGTCCCCAGAGCTGGTCTGTTGAGGGCTTGTTCTCCACAGAGGACACAGGGAGCAGAAAGAGGGAACCCTGTTGGCTAAGACATCACCTTTCAAGTTTTGCTGAAAGATGTCTAGCTCTCCTTCCCAACATGGAGCACCAGCGGAGGTGACTGCAACCTTTGAGGATGACTCTCTGGAGAAGCCTGATGCAGTATGAGGGCCTGAGGAGGGATGGGAGAGGTGGCCGCAGCAATGAGCCTTACTGCGCAGGATCCCGGCCTCCAGGGCCATCTAGAATGAGAAGAGACGGAAAGGTCAGAGCTCCCAGCTAGTGCCCAGGGGGCTATGTGGCGGACATCTATAGATGCCCCCATAGGAGCAGGTCTTTGTACAGTGGGTCCCCAGGTGTGGCGCTGTTTAAAGAGGTGTAGGGGTGTGGTCTTCCTGGAGGAAGTAGGTCACTGGAGGTGGGCTTTGAGAGACAATAACCTGTCCTCACTTCTGGCTTGTCCTCTCTGCTTTCAGCTTGCAACTGAAGGTGTAAGCTCTCAGCTTCCTGTTCCAACAGCCAGACCGTGATGGATTCTCATCCCTCTGGAGTTATAAGCCTGGATTAACTCTTCTTGTTTTATCACAACAAGAAGAAAGTAATTCATATGAAATCCTAGAGTCTAATGATGTGGAATGTTGTCGCTGCCCATGAATCAGTGGCTTTGAGAAACAAAGGTGATTCAGAAGACACTCAGCCGCTCATCAATCATGGTCCTAATCAGGTCAGAAGACTAGTGACTGGGTAACACAAAAATGGCGTAGTACCTCCTCCCTAAATCTAAATTCACTTAAAAGTCTTTTCTCTATTTTGAGAATGTCATCTCCAATTTTAGCATTAAAATGTCCTTTCTTTTATGCAGTTATGGAGACAGGTGGTAGATTGAAAATATATGTATTTATTTGACAAAAACCTGCTGCTTTTTGCTGGTCCATTTTTGCTAATTTTCCTCTCATTATCTGTCCTCTTTCTTTTCAAAAGAGGTGTTTGAAGCCTGCAGTTTCCAGCATCTCTCTGAGCTCAGTGTGGACCCTTGTCTCGCTTCTGGCTGATGGACAGTGCACAGAAGAGACATACTCCTCTTCAGAGTCATGCTCTTGCTGGAAAATACTGTGTTTGCTCCCTTGTCCCCCTTCTGGAAGGCTGATAGACACACTTCTTAGTGACCCTGGACTGTTCAGTGCGTTTGACACCCTGGGATAGGCAAAGCACAGAAGAAGCCTTGGGTCCCCAGATCAGGACATCATTGTGTCAGCCCAGGGTGGTTTTGTAATATGGGAGAGAAGCCAGCCATTGGTAGTTCATGTCTTTGCAGACAAAACAAACCAGCACTTACATGATGCTTATAGTAATGGCCACAGAGGGATCACCAGGGATAGGGTCGAGGAGGAGGAGGGCCTGGAATGGATCCTCAAAGAGCCCAACATATCGTAGTCATGGAGAGAAGGAGAGGAAGGGAAGCTAGGAAGAGGTGTGAAGGGAGGAGAGAGAGGGGGGGAGGGAGAGGGAGAGGGAGAGAGAGGGAGAGAGGACAAGCATTTGAGGAAGGGGGAATTCTCAGCAGTTCCATGGTGCTGAGATGTAAAGACATGGCCGTTCTGTTTAGAATGGAAATCATTAGAGCCCTTATTGCCACCTGTGTCGTCGTAGTGGCGGAGGGAAAGCGGGGGAAGTGGATGAGGAATGTATGGGATGTGCGAGATATGTGCTTTCTAGAGGGGCCTGGAAGGAAAGAGTAGAAGATGGAGGTGGAGAGGCCCCTCCCCTCCCCTCCAATTCCCTTCCTTTTTAATGTCAAATTGCCACAAACTGGAATCAGTTGGGTAAGGAGCCTCACTTGAAGAATTGATCTGATTGACCTAATTGATTCAGGAAGACCCATCCCAATTGTGGGTGGAGCCTTCTGGTAGCAGTCCACATGGAAAGGGCGTGGCAGAAGGAAGATGACTTGCCTTCTGTCCTCTTGGACATCCCTGGATCTGACTGGTAGCTGCTGAGCTGATTTACCTTGATGCTTCTGCAGATCACTTTGCCAATCTCAGAGTCAACATTTCCAGGCTTTCATCATATAGCAAGGCAGTAGCTTTCCAGGAAAACAGGTTAGACACCAGACTGGGACTGCCGAGGGGACTGGGCAACTGTTGGGTTGGCTGTTGGTGTCTCCCCAGTGTAAGGCAGCCACTGTGGGACTCTTCCAGCTGCTAAGCACCCGGTCTCAAAGACCAAACAACTACCAGGTTCTTGTCTCCACTCCGGTGTGACTCAGCTGCTGCTATTTTAATGTAAGCTTCCATCCCCTGCTCTCCTTTTCCCTTCCCTTCATTTGACTTTCCCTTCTCCTTTTCATCCCCCCATCTTTCTCTCTCCTACCCTACTCTCCTTTCTCTTCCTCTCCCCCTTCTTTTTCTTTTTGATTCCTTTAAAAAGACTTCTGAGTGAAGTACATTTAAATATGGATGGACAGAAATAGAGGAGCCACACTAGAGAGAGTATAATTGGGAGCATTACACTTCCAATAAGGTGGGTGGCCCGAGGTTTGACAAGCATCTGTGAAGAAGTTAGCTGTCTACAGGAGGATGGAGAGTCAGGTGCAAACTCAGGGAAGTGTGTTTATAGACGGGGAGTGGGGGTTAGTTCTCTTTTCTCAGTGCACTGAAATGGAAGGCTGTAGACACAGTAAGATGGGGTAGATCTGAAGTATAGTCTGTGAAGAGGGGTTTATACTGACTGGGTGGAGCCCTAGAGGCTCCCATAGTGGGCAACTGAGTGGGTGCGGCTGCTCTTCCTGTTCTGACGCTTGGTGGTGGGCTTGGAGGCGCTGGAGGCTGCCACCCATCAGGGACTGTATTTGGCACGGTTGAAGAACGGAATGTCTAGTACAGGGAAAGACTGAACCATTGAGTCTAAGCGGGATAAGATGGAGGGCAAATCAGGAATGCTGATGACCTCATGGGGCCAAAGAACAGGCATAGTAGGGTTACGGGACTGAGAGAGGCTAGGGCAGGAGACTTGCTTAGCAGAAGGTCGCTTGGGCTTGAGAAGTAGAGAGGTCCTCGAGCTTGATGAGGTCCAGGTGTGCACATGGGTGTGGCGTGCTGAGGTAGAGGAAGGAAGATGGTCACTAAGATAGGGGCCAAGGAACCTGCTGCTGAGATCTGAGCCTGATCACCAGCAAGGATTCAGAAGCAGCGGTGAGGTTGAGGTGGGGGAAACTGAGTCATTGGCTGACAGATTTGCTGGATGAGGAAAGTTCAGAGATGTAGCGGGCGAGGTATAAAGGCCTGGACAAGCTTGGAGCCACTGGGCAGGGGATCTGAAAGGTCTCCATGTCCAGATCACACAGAAATGCTATAAGAGACAAGGAACCCAAGAAGATACCTCACTGCTCAAGGTCAAGAGCATGAGACTGTGATTTCTATCCATCCCTGGGCCAGCCTGGGCACTTCAATGACCTTAGCATCTCATGGTGAGCTTTAAAAATGCACATGCCACGCCCTACTTGGGCTGCTAAAATCATTGTTTAGGGAGTGTACCGGGGCCCACAGCTGCCTCCCTGGGCAGTTCCGTGGGGCTCCTTAGAGGGTTTTACCACTCTACTGCTGCCTTCTTGGAATGTTTAGGGCTTGGAAACAGTCAGCCCTGCATAGTGAGTTCTCTTTAATTAATTTATTGTGGTGTGCCCTCGCAGCTCAGGAATTGAGGCTTTCCTGAGCAGCGTTATCTTTTTTGTTGTTGTTGTTTGTTTTCTGTTTTTAAATCTCCTCGCCCTGGTGATAGCTCAGTGAATAAAGCGCCTACTGTGCAAGCGTGAGGAGCTGAATTTGGATCCCCAGCACCCATGTAAAAAGCTAGGTTCAGTAGTGTGTGTCTGTGTGTGTGTGTGTGTGTGTAACCTAGTGCTGGGGCAGACACAGCATTGCTTGAGCTCCATCTGGCCTAACTAAATTGATGAGCTTCTGGTTCAGTGAGGCATCCTGTTGATGATGATGATGATGTTGATGATGATGATGATGTTGATGATGATGATGATGTTGATGATGATGATGTTGATGATGATGATGATGATGATGATGATATTAGTGTGGGGAATGATGAATGAAGACACCCAATACCGATCTCTGGCCTCCCTCCATGTGCACATGTATACATGCACACACCTACATGAGCATTTACACACACATGTGCGTGCGTGAGCATTTGCACACACAGACACCATTCCTCAAGAGACTGTGATATAGCAAGGTTAAGAATCACAAAGAATAGATGAGAGGGAACACTCAAAGAAACAACAGAGGCTGTAGAGTTTGCCAATCACGCAGCAAGAGTTTAGAGAGCGTGCAGGAGCTGCGGAGAAGTAGTACTGGTTGAATGGGAGAGGGGCAGGATATGCAGGGTGGGGATGATGGGCATAGAAATACTCACTCTAGGTTTGCATATGGCTCTTTGAAGAGAAACATTGGACCTAACAGAATTCTGCCGCAGTCTGAAATGCACACCTAGTGATGGGGAGTAGAGGCAAGATTTTCTGCCTCAGGTCTGGGAGGCGTATGAGTACCATGATGGGCAAGTGGAGTGATTGCCAGAGAGCAGGGACCACACAGGAGTCAGGCCAAGTGTGAGCAATCTGAGTGTGCAATTTTTCGCTGATGGGCTGTGCACCTGTGCGGCGGTGCTAGCTAATGGCTCTGAGTCTTAGGACTCCAGAGCAGCGGTTCTCAACCTGTGGGTTGCCACCCCTTGGGTGTTCAACTACCCTTTCACAGGGGTTGCCTAAGACCATCTGTATATCAGATAGTTACATTACAATTCATAACAGTGGCAAGATTACAGTTATGAAGTAGCATTGAAAATAATTTTGTAGGTGGGGGTCACCACAACATGAGGAGCTGTATTAAGGGGTTGAAGCATTAAGAAGGTTGAGAACCCATTGCTCTAGCACTCTTCCCAGAGGAGAGACTCACAACATTTTGCCTGGAGGGTAGAGTTATGAACCACCATCACACAGAGAGACCATAAAGCAATGCCAGCCTCTAGCCTGGCAGGCCTGGAAGGCTTTGGGATGCTTAGGAATCTATACCAGGCACGTGGCATGTCCACGAGAATCTTGTTTTCCTCTCGGAGTCCCAGAGGAAGTGAGCAAAGTAAACTGAGACAGGGCTTTGGGAAGAGACGTCTCCCCAGAGAAGCCAGCCACAGACACAGGCGCCACCGGGTCACTTATGCACGAGATGTTGGTTGTTTTTCTAAACCATGATAGATAAGAGGTGATGAAATCTTCTTTCCACTTAATCCCTTCAGTACAAATATTTCCTTCCAAACCAATCCAGTCAGTGCCTGGCCTGGAGGAAGCCAGGTATACAGTCTTGTTACCCCACCTCTATAAGCAGCCTTGTGGGGGCCCCAAGGCTGGACATGGCATCTCTGAAGGCCTGGGGACCCTCTGTGGAGGAGATTTAGGGTGAAATGAACATGCCTGAGAATCCCTTCCCATGACCTCTTGCATTTGAAATTCTTTGAGACTTCTGGTTTGTGGGTCCTTCGTTTCAGTCCTCTTCACTCATGGTCCTGGTATGTGTTTCTTTCCAGTTCATCATGTCCTCCCTGCTCATTTACTGTGGCCAGTTTCACCTCCAAGGGCACGATGCATTTAGTCTCCCAGATAGTAAGGCATCCCTTGAGCAAAATACCCACCCATTTGCACTCTGCAAAAGTCTGGAGGCATTCATGCAGGCAAACCTCTTCTCCGACAGCCTAACGGTTCAGGCTTTTTTAGAGCCTCTTAGGGGTTATACTTTGTTCCACTGAGGATGCCCTTGGCAGGGACTTGCATCCCAGTATCGAGGGGCATGGTTTCCAGAGAGACAACACAAGTGATTTGTTCGAATCTTGGTTGAGGATGAGTAGCCCCAGAAGGGTTGGGGACCCAAGTCAGTGTTTCTAAGGCTGTGCTTATCTCACCAGGGATCCCTGGCAGCATGATAAAACTGGGGGTGCCCCAATCCATCAGATCCTCTCAAGGACTTCATTTGTGCAAAAGTGGTGTTGCTTCCATTTCATGGTCCCATTTCTTGGCTCTCCCCTTAGAAATGTAGTTCCTACATTTTTGGATTGTAGCTATATCAATTAGAACTGGTCATGCTCTCTGATTCTCTGCACTTTAACCAGTTGTCGATCTCCATGATATCTCTACACAGGAAAAGAAGTTTATTTCGTGAGTGGGACTTCTTATCCATCCACTGGTGCACCTCCAGCTCCCCCTAAGGGAAGTGCCCGGCATCTCAGGGATGATTAGTGAAGCACCATCCCTCTTTTAGTCACAGAAGCTAAGGAGCTGAGGACCCACCAGGTTTATTAAGAGCTTTCAGGCCTTAATTTCAGAGTTTTTACTGTTATTATTATTTGATGATTCATGTTGATTTGTGTGTGTGCTTGTGCGTGCGAGAACATATGTTCTGGTGCCCATCAAGGCCAGAAGAGGTGTTGGAGCTGGAGTTACAGGTAGTTGTGAGCCACCTGATGTGGGAGCTGAGAACTCGACTTGGGTCCTCTGAAAGAGCAGCAAGTGCTCTTGGCCACTGAGACACATGTCCAGCACCTTAGCATTTGCTCTTATGTGGAGGAGCCTGTACTTCATCCAGACTACTTGCTGCGTTCTTGAGAAGCAGATGGATCTGGGAGGAAGCCAGGAGTTGAGTGGATGGATGATTTGCTCATAATCTCATTGACCAGCTGAGCAGAGTATAGACCCTCCTGGATCAGGAACCCATAGTTTGGGATTACCGTACCCCAGCAGGGCTGCCCGGATGGTGAGAACAGAGAGGTTACTCAGTGGGAGAATCCATCCTTAATTCTCAACAGGCTAGGTGAGGACTCAGAAGAGTAAAGCTACTATGGCTGCCTCCCTCTGCTTCCTGTGGAGGATGGAGGTCCTTGAGCCTACATGGCAAGCTTCACCTTCCTTGCATATATATTTATTTAGTGTGTGTGTATGGTGTGTGTGTGTGTGTGTGTGTGTGTGTGTGTGTGTGTGTGTGTGTACACGTGTACATGTCTGGCAAGTGTGTGCAAGTCAGAGGACAGCTTGTGGGAGTCTGTTCTTTCTTTCCGCCATGTGGGCCCTGGGATCAAAGCCCAATGTCAGGCTTGGCAGAAAAGCACCTTCACCTGTTCAGCTGTCTATCTCGCCAGCCTAATCATCTCCTTTGGATCTTTATGTCTGTACACGGGCCTTTGTTAGAGCTCAAAGACAGAGAGATGTAAGTTCTCCACTTTTGTTTTTACTGAGGTGTCCACTGGGATGGAATATAACTGTGTCATGTGTTTTCATGATAATTGTTTCTATGTGTCACTTTGTGTTTAAACAATAGGAGACAAACTCAACCCCGCCCTCCACGTCTTTGTAATGACTGAGCAACAAACTCTTCAGCTACTTAATTTTCACATTTTCCCCAATTCATACACCAAAATGACTATTCTTGGCATGCCTAATTTAGTAAGTATGTGTATGTATGTGCAGATATGTCTTAGTATGGTTCTAAATGTGATATCAGACAATAGGGTGTGAGAGCTATTATCCGTCCGTCTGCCTGTGTGAGAGGAGTTATTGTCTGTCTGTCCGTCTGCTTATACGCTCTTCTGAAGACAGGTTTTCCAAGGTTCTTGTCTTGGTCAGTTTGGGGCTGATTTAAAAATGAGAAAGAGCGAGAAGTCACCTTAAACCCAAGCTGTTGCTTCCTGCTTACAGATCCTTACAAAGACAGTGACTTTAATATGCTATGTACAAAAGCAAACAGGTAACTCAATGAAAAGGAGCCAGAAGGACCCCAAACACCCCAAGTTAACTTTTAAATTTGACTTTTGTGATTTCAAGAATAGGAATAAAGTAGACCCCAGGGAAAGGGATCACAGACAGAAGAATAGACTGAAGTGATTGCCTTGGCCCAGGGAATAACAGATTTCCCCAGGCGGGTAACCTGTAACCTCAAGGGATCCAAGAAGTTCCTCAAGGGCCAGTGCTGGCCATAGCTGTGTGAAGTCAGAGACCCTGGAGCAGAACTTTGCTCACTAGAGTTCTAAAAATGGCTTGGCCACTTCTACACAGAGAAAAAAATCACTATAAGGAACAGTGTTTCACCCTCTGAAGGAAGGATGGGTTTTTGACTCTGATGTTCACCCTGGAAGACCCCACTCAAGTTACTGTAGATAACCATTGCAATGCCTTGAGTGACCTTTGACATGACAGGTAAAAATGTGACTTTTCTTTCCAATACTTGTTCTCTCCCTCATCAGTAACCCAGGGCTCCCTCCTAATCAAATATAAGAAACCAGTGTTGAAGGGAATGTTCAAAAGTCAATGATGTTACTATCCTCAGGTATAGCTGTGGGATTCCTGATTTAGAAAAACCATTAGCCTTGTATGTAGCAGAATGACAAGGCATATCGTTATATTAGGTTTCCTCACCCGCAAGGTAGGAACACTCCTAGGCCATAGCTTCCTCCGCAGCTGTACTCTGTAGCCTATGGCTATGTAGGATGCTTAAGAGCTGCAGGGCCATGGAAGTCATGGTAGATTATCCTTCATGGGGATCCAAATATCTTCTGATGTTTTCTCAGGCTTACCCCACCCAGCCCAAAAAAAAACTTAAGGATTTACTCTCTAAAATAAAACCTCTCTGGGTGGAAGAGGTAGCTCAGAGGTTAAGAGCACTTGCTGCTCTTGCAGAGCATATGGGTTCAGTTCCCAGTACCACACAGTGGCTCACAACCATCCATAGCTTCTGTTCTAGGGGATCTGACACCCTCTTCTGATGTCTGTGTACACTGCATACATGTGGTGCACACACATACATGCAGACAAAACACACATAATAAGTAAAATAAGTCTTTAAAAAATGAAAATTAAACCTCTCCCTTTTGTATCTTCACAGCTTCAAGGACATCTTGGTGAGGCCACTTTCACCTACAAACTGTTCAAAAGACTTAAAAATACTCTTCAAATAAGAAATGGAGTCTCACAGGGCAAGGTGTTGTCTGAAAAACATTTTACACATATGGAATAACTTTGAGCACTGTGGCCTGATCTCAGTCTACACAATTCACTGCTCTTTACTTATAAACTGCAACTATGTCAAATTTGGATACACACACACACACACACACACACACACACACACACACACACACACAAACACACCACCAAAAGGAGGAACAAGACATAATAAGGATTTCTTTAGGTAGCATTGATTGCGAAAGCTTTGGATCACCATTGGTCAATACCCAAAGGCATAGATGAATTTAGATTTAGGGTTCATTTTTTACAATAAAGGTTATAAATACATATCGAAGTAGGCTTATGGTAAATTTTGACCAGATCTGATCAGTTTCTCAGTATCTTTATTGTTTAGTGTGGTCAGGTGAAAACTGACCTCTCCTGAGCCTATAAGGCAAGTGATCTTGGTCTTTTCATTTTGCTCTGGGTGTGGGTAGAGCCAATATAACCTCCAATCAGCATTCTAGTAATGATGCTAAATCTGTCATATACTATGTGAAATTTGATTAAATCACAATGGGATGATCGAATCTATAATCTGATGTGGGTATCTACCAGAGAAGACTGCTTGGACATGGGTTTAGGCCAATAGAAGGTCTTTAATAGCCAGCCAGAGACTACACCGAATGTTTAGGATCCCAGTGTAGTCCTGAGCATTCCTCAGGGTGAGATTTTAAGCTCACACAAACCATGTTCTGGTTTGTCATACTTCACTTGACAAGAACAGTTAGCCAGAAGCAGAACTATAGAGTCTAAAAAGGAAGGCTCGTACATTTTGAGACTTTCCCAGAACTGTATGGACTTTGATGGATTAGGTCTTTGTTTTAGTTTTGGCAGGTGGTGTGGTGCTGTCTATGTGCTGAGTCTTATAGCCCGAATGGCGCTTCCATCATGGAGTCAGTTGTGCTAAGTTCTCAGGGCCCTAAGGTCTGGAGTCCTTGTTACATAATTCTCTTACCTTTGTCAATTGAAAAACACACCTCTCACCTCGAGGTTATAAGAGATAATTTATTTTAGAGTCAAATATGGGTGACCATGGTGCGGGAACATAGATTTAGGTTACGCCAAATCCCTGTTCCAGTGAGGTTGTAGTTTCATGAAGTTTTTATAGTAACAGACCAAAGAAAGTTGTAAATGATGACACTTTTCAAATACATTGGTGAGCATGTTGGGTAGGTGAGTTACAGCCGAGTGGGTGTGCTGGTTAGCTTTTGTCAGCTTGACTCCAACTAGAGACGCCTAGGGGAATGGGAACCTAAGCTGGGGAATTGCCTCCATCAGACTGGCTTGTGGAGCATTTTCTTAATCAATGATCGATGTGGGAGGGCCCAGCCCACAGTGGGCAGTGCCGCTTTGGGAAGGTGGTTCTGTGTTGTAGAAGTACGTAAACTGAGCATTCCATGGAGAACAAGCCAGAAAGCAACATTCCTCCCTGGTCTCTGCTTCAGTTCGGGCCTCCAGGTGTCTGCCTTGAGTTCCTGCCTTGACTTATCTTGATAGACTATTATAGACTATATTATAAACTGAAATAAACCACTTATTCCTCAAGTTGCTTTGGGTTGTGGTGTTTATCACAGCAATAGAAAGCAAACCAGGACAATGGGAAAATCTCTGCTATCAACCTCAGACGCTATCTGATTATATACCTAGCATTTATGTGTGATTTCCCCCTTATAATAAAGACATCAGTCATGCTGGATGACAGCTCACCGTAATGATTTTATTTTTGACCTGATTATATCTGCAAAGACCCTACTTCAATTAAAGTCCCATCGTGAGGTTCTGGAAGTTGAGGTTCCAATGTCTTTTTTGAGAGGACGCCACTCAAATCACAATGTTCATTAAAAGTCTTTTTTTTTCTGACTTTTTAGATAAAAAATACTAAAGTATAAATTCCAACTGGTTCTCCAGGATCTGTAGGCAAAGTTCTGTGTATCTCTGAGTGTGTGTGTGTTTGTGTGTGTGTGTGTAGGGACAGTGGTGGCGGTGGGGTGTGTTTCTCTTTGAGAACCATTAGGTACTGATCTTTTTATTTTTCATCACTTGGGAAAGGGCATGTGAAGAAGACTGGGTTGTAGAAGTTTTACCAGTGATGAAGGTTTTTTGTGTATTGGTGAAAGAATTCACTCTTTAGACCAGAATAGAAAGAAAACATTTATTTAGTTTACCACAAAGAGAGCAACAAATATGATAATAGAAGAGTTGCCTGCATGCGGTGATGGGCTCTGGGGGAGTCCTCATTTGGAGAGGGTGAGCCATTTTGCGCACAATTCTCTTGCATAAAATTTCCTCTATGTAAATGAGAGCAGTCCTGATTAGACAATGTTCAGTCCTGGATAGTTAGAGTGAATTGCTATGCATGTAATTTCCCACAATGCAATTAAACTATGTGAACAAGGACATCTCCGAGGTACTGGGGTTGGCTGTCCTGGTCTGTTCTGCTGATGCACTATTTGGGAGTTTAGGTAGAGAGGACACACAGCGTTTTTGTTTGGAGGATACTTTCTGGACTACACCTGAGTCGAGGAACTTCTCTGATCGCTTAATGGCCCTTTTCCATCCACGTCCTTGACTTCTGCATATTAGTTTAATGGTAAACTTTTGGTACCAAGACAGTCTAGTGAACTAAGATTAAACTTGCTTTGTTCTTGTTCTTCTAAACCTCATAATAATAAATATATGATTTTAAGCGAAGACACAACTATACTTAAAAGCAAAGAGAAAACACTTTGGTGGTCCTTTAAAAAGCTAAACACAAAATTACTCTTTGACTCAGCTAATTAAGTACTTGATATACAGCCAAAAAAATTAAAATGTATTCAAATAAAAGTCTATCCATAGGTACTCATGACAGAACTATACACAAAAGCCACAGGTGAAACAATCCGAATGTCCATTAAGGGATGGATAATGAATATGGAACATCCATCCAGTGGGGTATTATTCAGCCATAACAAGGAGTGAGTACTGACATGGCTGAATTTTCAAACATTCTTCTAAGTAAAAGAAGCTGTGTGCGACAGATTGCATAATGTATGATTCCATCATTTAAAATATCCAGAATGAGTCACTCCCGACATAGGAAGCTGATTGGTGGCTCCTAAGGGGGAGGGAAAAATGGGGACTGATTGCTTAAAAGGACAGAGCTTTCTTTCGAGGGCGAAAAAAATATTTGGAACTAGATAGAGGTGGTGTTTGTACGAAGCCACCAAACTGGACATTTTAAAGCTAATTTCGTATTACATGAAGTTTTACCTCAATTAAAGAAATAAAGGCTGGGCAATGATGGTGCAAGCCTTTAATCCCAGCACTCAGGAGGCAGAGGCAGGTGGATCTCTGTGAGTCTGAGGCCAGCCTGGTCTACAGGATGAGTTCCAGGACAGCCAGAGTTACAACAGAAAAAAAAAAAAAAAAGAAAGGAAGGAAGGAAAGAAAGAAAAGAAAAGAAAAGAAAAGAGAAAAGAAATAAATCAGGCTAGAGATGTGGCTCAACTGGTAAAAGCACCTACTGTGCATGCTTGGTGCACCTACTGTGCATGCCCAGAACTCATGTGAATGTGGAAGAGCAAGCAATTTCACAGTTGTCCTCTGACGGCCACACATGTGCCATGCCTGTGTCATGTGTATACACACAAACACACACACACACACACACACACACGTACACGTACACCAGGTAGAAAAATTTAAAGACATACTTTTAAAAATAAAGAAGGGGGAGCCCTAAGGATCAGAGAAGTCAGAAATCAAAACCAGGTAATTCCATAGAGCCCTGTGGACCCCGCTGTGGCAGGAATTCATCCAGCCTCACAAAAGCCTGCAATACACCCGACCAGCCAGGACAGCATCCACCAGGCTGGGCCATGTGTAATCCCTGGCATCAACATGGAACTTTAAAAAAAAAATCACATGCTTCAATTTTGTCTGCCGTTTGGAGCTCAGGGGCAATGCCAAAGTACTAGAAACCACAGTTTACAAGATCCCTTCATGTCTCACCCCCAAACCTCCCAATCTTGTCTTTTCAGCCCCCCTCCCCTCCCCCATTTTCTTTGGAATGTGGTTAATTGACTTGGAAGGACCTGTCACCTCCAGTGGAGAATAACACGGTTATAGAGTAAATAGCTTTCTCAAAAGAGCTGCAAAAAGCAGATTATGTGCAAATTCAGAGAATGCTGTTTTGTGCCAAGGTCTGCTGGATCTGAAAGGTCCTGTCAAGTTTCAGCCTCACAGCTCAACATTTATATGGTAATTTATGTCACTTATTAACTGTGGTGTGTTTGTGGCAATCTAATTATGGCTGCCCTCCTGGCTTGTTTTGGGAACAGCCAGTGGAGATTGTTTTGTGACAAGGGCTCAGCCTAGAACATTCTTCTTTTGCATATCTGGGGAAGGCTAGAGACCAAGAGGCTGATGAGTTCCTGCTCTGTGTGCATCATTTGCTGGGCATGTCTGCTGTTCTCTCCGAGGAGTTCCACAAGCATCTTCGTTTGGCCCAGTGCACAGTCTTGAATGGCTGTTGTTTGCAGGAGGTGCTGAGACACAGGCCTCTTAGAGGTAGTGTGGAGAGCAGGCCTGAGCAGGGCACCGCGAAGAACCAGTATCGTGCTTTGTGAGAAGTTTGATCTAGTGTTTGGAGTTCTGACGTTCGACAAAGTCTTGAGCTGGGATTCCTAGTTTTGTCTCTATGGTCCGAACAGAATATTCTGTTCTGAGGGGTCTATCCTTTCTCATCTAGGCTTGGGTAGAAAATGAACCCAGCTTCCAAGTCTTCCCCTCGGAGCTTTAGGATGCAATGGGTCATGAGTGTGCACTTAGAAGGAGAAAACTGCAGGAACTATCAAAGGGAAACAGAGGAGTTTAGGTTCCAGCTCGGAACCAAATGGACTGGGTGACTTGATTCTAGGTGAGATCTTAAAAAGAGACTGGACCTTGACATCTCCCAAGAGACGCAAAGAGAATACAAGACAAATATTTGATACAAATACCACCTTGAGCCCCCTAAAAGATGCATGATAATCCTTACTGGCAGATGGGAAAGGGTTATTTCACACCATTGTTGTCACGGCATGACAGGGCCCTGAGCAGTGTTAGAACAGGCTGGAGTGGCTCACATACTGGGATTCCCTCAGCGCTTTGACCTTGCTAGAAGATGATCTCTCTGGCTTGGACTTTTATCAAATCTAATTACACAACTCCTTATCTTCCTGGAGCCCCAGGTGTCACAGCCCTTGGCATCTGTAGCATAGAGGAATTTCTAAGAAGGAAAAAAGGTAACGTGAAAGTCATATAGATTTTCTTGATTTTTTTTTTTTCTTAAAAAAGATTCAGAAAGTGATGTAATTATATTTTAATTTAAAAAGATCTATTTTTTTAAAATGATGTGTATTAAATATGCGTTTGAGGAGATATGTGCTTGAGCGTGCTGGTCCCATGGAGTCCAGAAGATGTTGGATCCTGTCTTAGTTGGGTATCTACTGCTGGGAGAGAACACCTTGACCATAAACAATTTTGGGAGGAAGGGATTTATTTCATGTTACACTTCTCCATCACAGTCCATGATCAAAGGAAGTCAGGGCAGGAACTCAAACAGGCAGGAACCTGGAGACAAGAGCTGATGCAGACGTCACGGAGGAATGCTACTTACTGGCTTGTTCTCCATGACTTGTCCAGCCTGCTTTCTTGTATAACCAAGGATCCAGGGATTTTACACCACTGAAAAGAAAACTTTTATTCTGAGGAATATCCTGTGAAGCAAATGAAAGCAAAGTATATCCTGGGAGAAAATTACCTGTGAGCCCAGGGATGGCACCACCCACAATGGGCTGGGCCCTCCCCTATCAATCATTAATGAAGAAAATATTCCCACAGGCTTGCCTACAGACTGATCTTATGGAGGTATTTCCTCAATTGAGGTTCCCTCCTCTCAGATAACTTCTTAATGTAAAGTTGACATAAAAACTAGCTAGCACAGATCCCTTGGGGCTGCAGTTACAGGTGATTGTGAGTCACTGGATGTGGGTGCTGGGAGCCAATCTTGGGTCCTCTGCAAGAGCATGAAGCACTTTTAACCACTGAGTCAGTGGGGGAAGAAAGAAGACCTCCATACTTTCCAAAGTACAATGATCCCCAAATCTCAACCAACATCACAATGTAGAACATCTCGCTAGCAATGGATTGTGCACTTAGATTTAGAACATAATAAGTAAAATAAAATATATTTAGAACATAATAAGTTTAAAAAATCTTAAGGGAAAAATTGAATAAAGTCCTGGGGACCAGGTCTTTGATAGTAAGTTCCTAAACTTGATACCTAAAGCATGTCCCAGAAAAGGGAAATTTAGTTGAATTTTACACCACTAAAAAGAAAACTTTTGTTCTGAGAAATATCCTGTGAAGCAAATGAAAGACAAAGTATATCCTGGGAGAAAATTACCTGTGAGCCCCTTATGGGCAGCACCATTCCCTATGCAGGGAAAGCTAACTGAGAGAGAGCAAGGAATCAAGGAAGCAAGGATGCATTTATTCTCTCTTTGCTCTTGGCTGTGAATGTGATGTGACTAGTTGTTTGGGTTCCTGCCTCGACCTCCCCCAAATGATGGATTGTGGTGTGGAACTTTAAGCCAAATAAACCCTTTTCTCTACTCCCATGTTGCATTCTGTCAGGTTATTTATCACAGCAGCAGAAATAAAACTAGGACATGAGGTGACCTGACTTGCTACACTCACAGCCCACATGTGGGACAAGGCTGCTATTATTTCAACGTCCAGTTGTTCTGCAGATGGCCAAGTCCAGGGATCCAGAAACACAAGGGCAGAGAGAGAGAAGGGGCCATGAGCGTGCTTCCTGAGAAAGATGAAGAGACAAAGCTTCAGTATCAGTCTTGTCACCTGGCTGGTGGGAAACTCTCCAGATCATATTGCTCTTAGAGGGGACCAAGGCAAGCTGAGAGCCAAGAAGCCCTCGTTCCTTGCAGCCTGCATTTGGATGTTCTACTTTGCCTGGCTTTCTCTCTGGGACTGGAGACCATAAGGAGGAACCTGTCACACTTTCCTTTCCTTGCCTTCAGACACACTGCAGGGCACAGACAGGAGACATGCTCAGCATGGCTGAGAAATCACATTCAGAACCACCCTTCAGTTGTAGCCCGTCTTGCTTCATAGCATGTGGATTTTACGGGACTCAATGATTACACAAAAAATCACAAGCTAACAACATTGGCTCTTTCTGCCAGGAACCCCTTTGCCACACATTTTGGGGTTGGAATCGTTGCCTGATTTATGGGGATCCTGCCCACTGGGAATGCAGAACCATATGCCGGAGAGGTGGAGCCATGTGTGTCTTGAGGACGGCCCGAGTGGAGACTGTCCAAGCTGCATCTGGTTTGCAGATTAGGAGAGACACACAAAGGAAGCTATTGTATCCTGTGGCTCCCGATGGCCAGGGCAGGGCTGGGGTGTCTGAGCGCTGACACGCAGTGGACGGAACTGGCCTTCTCTGGGGAAATCTTTGTCTTCTTGAAAAATACTTGAACAACCACATTTAGAAGCCCATGATACTGAGAGAGAAGTGAAGTGGACGATTGACTATCTCATGTACCTTTAGAAAGTGTGTGCACGCACACTGGTGTGTGCACCTGAAGGTGCATGTGTAGAGAACAGAGGTTGACATTGGCCTGTCTGTCCTCGGTCGGCCCTCCCTTTGTTTTTTTGAGACAGTGTCTTTCACTGGACTTGAAACTTGCTCTTTTTGTTAAGCAGTCTGGTAGTGGACCAGTCACTACACAGCAGGGCAGGACTCAGACCACCCTCCCACTTCCCAAGGCAGAGAGCAAGCAGTGTAATGACAGAAAAGAGCCGGCTCTGTTGAGGCAGGGTTTTAAGAAATACCCTTTTAATTGAGGGTCATTTGAGATTAGTAGGCTGTGAGGCTAGCATGGAGTGTCTGCCTTAGTTAGCTGCCAATTTGACATAGCCTTATCTAAGAGGAAAGCCTCAACTGGGGAACTGTCTAAGTCAGGCTGGGCTGTGGCATGTCTGTGGGGGTTGGCTTGATTGGTATTTTCTTTAGGAGGGTCCTGTCCACTATATAAGAAAGCCAGCTGAGCACAAGCCTGTCTGTAGCTAGCAAGCAGCCTCTCCCATGGTCCCCGATGCATTTCTTTGCTTAATGAAGTGAGTTCCTCGGTTGTAGGTGAACTGTCTGGAACATCAACAGGCATGCCTTCAAGTCCCTGACTTTCCTTGATGAGGAATGTGACCCGGAAGTGTAAGCCAAATAACCCCTTTCCTCCTCTAAGTTACCTTTGGTCAGAGTGTCTGATCAGCGCAAAGAAAGCAAACCAAAACGGCGCCTGCACACCACACCCGGTCCCCCTGTTACTGGCATCTTACATCAGCACATTTGACGCAAAGAGCAGGCTGACACTGATGCGTTGTGTTGAGCTGGCGTCCACGCTTCATTCAGATGGCCTCAGACCCCTCCTAACACACCCATCCTTCCCTGGACCCTGCCCACGACTCCACATCTAATCCACACGCCTCCCATGCTTCTCTGTGGTGGGTCAGCTTCTTGCATGTTTAGGGCCGTGGGGTTTGGGAGAGGAAGACCAAAGGGTAAACATCCACCCTCCTTACCACACCACCTTACAACCACCGTGACTTGTCGTGTTGATTTTGCGCTTGGTCATTTGTCAGAAGGGGTGTTTTTCAGGTGTCTGCATCGTGAGTTCATTGTTTCCTCTCTTTACCATGTTGTGTTCCTTGGAAGGAAATCACTGCATGCAGCCTAGATTCAGGAAGTAGGGAGCCATACTCCACTCCCTTGAGATGTGTGTTGCCCTCCGTAAACCATTCAGAATTCTGCATACGAGGGCAGGCAAGATGGCACCGTGGCTGGAAGTGCTTGCCACCAAGTTCAAGCTCCAGGACCCACATGGTAGAGAGAGAGAATTGCAAGTTGTTCTCAGATCTCCACACACGTGTGTTGATAGACAGACAGACAGACACACACACACACACACACAATGTAATTTTTAAAATTTAAAGTAATTCTGCACGAGAAATTTGTCTGTTCTCTCCCACTTACTTATGTGACCATTTGCTCATATCAATATAGGTTTGCTGGTACTTATTATATACGTGAAATGATGATCTAATGTTATTTTTTAACAATTGTTGCTTAAGTTGTTACAGCTTTGGACTTCAAGAGCTCTTCCATTGCTGGCGGTCTCTCTCTTACACAACCCTGTCAATACAGCTTTAGGTTATGTTTAAATTTGAGCACACTTCCTCACAGTTTTGGTACAAGTTGCCCAGGCAATTCTCACAAGGCTACTGCTCCATTCTTAAGAACAGTTACTTCTCCAAGAAGCTCTAACTCCATTTGCTGGAGAATGCGGTTAAATAGCTGAACCTGGGACTAGGGTATACATTGCTATTGGGTGATCATTGCCTCCCGGACCTCTCAATGAACAGGTGGGAGATGTGCCTCTGTGTGTGTGTGTGTATGTGTGCACGCACCTGTGTATGTGTGTTTATGTATTTCTATAGATCATTCTGGCTTCCCCTTTTTTGTTATCTGTAACCATCCATTCTCACAGTGAGAAACCCAGCTCTTACCACCTGCCATTCATTTATGTGATTTAAGAATATGTGTGTATGTGTGTGTGTGAATTATAGGTATGTGTCCGTATAGGGTGTGTGAACATGAGCACAGGTGTCCACAGAGGCCGGAGGCATAAGATTTCCCTGGAGCTGGACAGGTTGTGAGCCCCCTGATGTGACTGCCAGGAACTGAACTCTGGTCTGCTGGTGCTCTTGATGCTAAGCCCTTTGACTTCTCAGTTCCATTGTCCACATATATGTTTTCAAAGTTGTTCCCCTGCTGTGATGGTTAATCACGGTTCTCAGCTCAATCGGGGTTGAGCATTACCTAGGATATTGGGTATGCCTGTGATAGCATTTCCAGAGAAGACTGAAGAAGGAGGGATTTCTCCCCTCCAGCATGACAGGCACCATTTCATAGACAGGGTTTGGTCAAAATCAAAGGGAGAGGAAAGAACCTACTGATGTGAATGTTTTTTCTCTGCCTCTTGGCTGCCATGATGCTGGCTGCTCAGTTCTGTGCCGCCCTCTTCCCCTCTACTGTTCTGGATCAAAACCTTTAAAGCAGTGACCTAAATAATCCTTTCCTCGTTGAATTGTTCATCCCAAGCATTTGCCACAGCACCAGGAAAATTTGACTGACACACCTGTGCATCCGTGGATGATGACTTTATCAGCTGAGAACAGTGCTGTGCTTGTGAGAGCTCCTTCGGTTGACAGTGTTAGACTCCATTCACCCCCAAGGGTATTCAGTTAACGCTTTGCTTCCTATGGCATGCATTCGATCCTATGACCTGCTGGTCTCCTGTGAGATTTTACTATAACTTAAGTTTCCTGTAACGTAAAAGGAAAGGGCTGGGGAGACACTCTGATGGTAGCGTGATTGTCCTTCAAGCATGAGTCATGTGTCCCCCAGCACTGGAGGACAGAGACAGGCTGCTCTCTGGGACTCGCTGGCCTGCCACCCTCGCCAAACCCACCAGTTTCAGCTCAGTAAGCGACTCAGCTAGAAATTGGTGGAACAATCAACATGTTATAGCTGAATGAAGAAATTGTGAATTGCTGTACTGACCCGAGCAAGTCACCCAGGAAACAAAGCGTTCTCTTGTGAAGTTTACTGAATGTCAAATTTATTTCCAATTCCACTTTCCCCAATTAATAAAGTCGCCATGCTTTTTTGCCTCTGTATTTTTTATCTTTAAAATTGGAATTACTGGTAGATGTTTTAAGTTTCCCTGAACCATTACAACTCAATAAAATGATAATCATGAAAATAGTATTTAAAGTGCGTATGTATCATTGTTATTGTCATATCAGTATGGCTATTGATAAACAATTTGAAGATACCACTGGTCTGGGCCTTCCTCTTGGGGGTCTCCTCTAGCTGTGATGTCCCCTTACTTGTTTAATGTTGGGAACGAATGTGTAGGCTTTATAGAGGCTGTTTTCAAGGAGTGCCAGACACATTAGATTTTGTTTTGAGAGGGATTATTTGTGTAATTCTAATTGTTAAAGCCTGATTCCATTTTATTTTCTGATTCCATTTTGTTCTCTGTGATTTTGTAACCTGTTTTCCCTTTAACTAAAATACAAAATATGCCTGTTGTTTCAGACTGTTTTTCCAAATCCAGCCAAGCACAACAACTTTTGGAGAACTGGCTGATCACATCACCACGAGGTGTATCAATCACAGACTTACACAATTGCTAACTGCCATGTTTCAGTTTTGTCAAGTGCTCGCTTCCTAGCAAGAGCTCAGATTTTGACTGTTAAAGGTCCTCCCTGTTTCTAGTCAGCACGCTACTTTCTCCAACTCCTGAAGGGATTGTGGTTAGTCCGGCTGTAAAATAAACCATCCTTTTCCTTGCAACGTGCTGTGTCGAGTTTTGGTTCTGACACCATCACACTAATAAATGTTTTTGGCACCCTTAACATTATGAGGAGTGAGATCTCAGCCATGTTTGGTCTTCGGTCTCTATTTGCATTTGCAATGTCAGTGTGTACCTGTGCACACACGGATATACCCACACATGTGTGAACGTCCACCCTCCCACAGCGTCCCCAAACCACACACATCACACATACAAATACAAGAAAAGTGAGTGCCAGGAAAAGACTCACACTTGAAGTAGTGCTTGTGTTTCCAATAATCAGATCCTTTGATCATGGGAGACTATATTGACTGTCCAGTTTTTTGCTCAAGATGCCATTGGGCTGCAATTGGGATCATCTTTCTCTCCATAATCCCATGATTAGAAGTAGAGAAGTTCCTCAGGGGAATCAGATTGTTAGATAGGAAAGGAAATGCAAAACAGTCCAATGGGTACCAGCAACATCTTGGGCCATTATCTCACTGTACGCATGCTCATTCTTCATACTTCCAGCTGAAAACAGCCAAACTACCCTCTCTTAGAAAGATGTATATATCACCTCTCTCCAAGGAGAGCCCAGATGAAATCTACACAATTACCACATGCAGATGCAGTCCAGATCCTCTCAGTGTCTGTCTTTTAGATTTGAATATGGCTCTTTATGGTCATGCAAATTTTTACCCAGAAGTACACTGTGTCTAAAAATAAAAAGAAAGAAAGAACAGAGTAATGACTAACCAGTGGTATTAATCTTCAGTGTAGGGGTGGTGAGGGTTTTCTCAGCCAGTGTATTATCTGTACCTCATACTTCTCTTTGCACTGTGCCAAATAGATATTCGATGTCTCCCTTGTGTGTTAGTCTGGTCCTGTGGAGAAAGCAAGGGGGAGAGGGTATGGATCGTGCTTCCCAGGGACATTGGTTCCTAACCCATCACTGCATAATGCATGCTCTTATTTGTCTTCATTTAGGGTTCCCCTCTCAGTGCTAACTGAAACTCAAATACGTGTCCTTTGTATTCTGACAGCTTCATTTAGGAATGACTTTATGTCTGTCTAGAATTTGACGTGCATTCTTCAACTCCACTTAGCTCAATTTCAAAGCATTGTGATTAGATTGTTTCAAACTGTTTACTGGGAAAACCTTTTGAAAATGTCAAGAGGCTGGAATGAAATCCTATGGATTCTTCACAGAGTGCCAGCAAAGGCAGAAAGATGTTGCAGAACACAGCCGTGGCTAATATGAGAAGACCAGGGTTGACAGCAATGACCAACCGTGACAACTTACTATCGGCTTGGTCAGCTGATACCCCTCAGCCTGTCCCAGAAGAGGACGGGGGGGGGGGGGGGGGGGAAGGGGCTTGAATATAAGATTGCCAGGTTTGGTGGCAAGTTCCTTTACCCACTGCACCATCTCACTGGCCCTGGAGTAGATTCTGAAAGAGTGATATTCCCATGGATAAAAGAGAAAGAGCTAGTGATAATGCTAGAGTTTTCAATTTAGAAAGGAGATAAGCAATTTCAGATATAGATTAATCAGTGGCCACGCTAAAGACTATGAAACAGGGAGTGATCACTGAAAAGACAAAAGGAGACGTTCGTAATTACAGCTGACGATATCAACAACTCCCATCTTCATAACTGATAGAAAAAATCCATAAGTACATAGGGGACTGAACAATATATCAACACTGTGATATCAGAGACGTTTATGGCACATGCCTCATGACCACAGAATACTCATTCCTTTTATTAGTCGATGGAATATTCATTAAGATGCATCGTATTCTGAAGCATAACATGAGTCACAGAAACGGAAAGAAATGAAATCGTGAGGAAGGTGTTCTCTGAAGATAATGGGATTAAATTTGAATCCATGACAGCATCTCCTGGGGGGATGGGCTCATGAGAGGAGATGCGGCTTAAGTTAAGGCTTGCACTGTGGGGATTCTAGTGTGGGCACAGGAGGGTTCTCAAGGACAGCCACAGAGGGACACTCAGCCATGAATGATGAGAAGCAGAAAGGAGGAGCCATGGAGGCAAGGGGGCAGAGACATTCAAGAATCAACAATGTTGGGTGTGGAAATGGCTAAGGACATTAGAACTGAAACAAATCCTTTGGGTTTGGAGACACTGGGCTCATCAGGGAAAGCAGCGGTGGGAAATGAGGAAGTGAATACAAGAAGTCTCTGTTCCTCTTCCAGGCAGATCTCCCTCTCTCTTGGGAGAGCCAAGAGCTTGAAAACAAGGCAATGGCTGGGGGGTGGGGTGGGGAGGTGAGGGGGGCAGGGTCAGAGGTGGGTTTTCTCTCTCTCTTTCCTTTCTCAGTTAGTTTGTTGTTTTTAAAGATAAAAGCAATTTGGACATGTTTGTAGGCTGAAGATTAAGAACTGTTGGTAAAAGACAGTTGAAGATATATATGGCAGGCTGTTGCTTATTGGGATCAGGTTGCTAAGGAGAGGAGACTGAAGGGACTGTGGGTGGGGCATGCATCCTGAAGAGGACATGACAGAGGTGACAGTGTATGGATGGGTGCAAATGCAGGTCAGCTGTGGGCGGGTGTTACCATTTAAATACGGAGTGCCCCTCTAAAGGAGTTAAAAGCATGGTCCCCAGAGGGTGGGCACTGTTCTGAGAGGTGAGACCTGGACAGAAGGGAGTAGCCACTGGATATGAGTTCCGGTTGGTATATCTTATATCTGACCCTTCTTTCCCCTTCTCTCTACTTCAAGCCCGCCATGAATTGAGCATTCTTTGCCACATGCTGCCACTGCCATGATGTTCTGCCCAAGCCTATTGGACCAAGGACCAACTTCTCCAAAACTGTGAGCCAAATACACTTTCCTCCAAGAGTTGTTCTGCTGGGCATCCTGTTCACAGTTATAGAGAAAGAAACGAATGCAGTGGGCACTCAAACCATTCCTAAAGAGCACCACTGTGGACTGAAATTGTGACTTTTACCTAATGACACTCTAAATGTATCCCCAGTCCTAGCTTTCACTCAAACTCGAGTTCTCCATGTCTCCTTATTACGGTCGCTTAGAGAAGCTCCCACTTTGTGCTGATCACCCATGATCAGCCTTGGATCAAATGAAGAGGCAGGTTTCACTTGTCAACAGCCCCAGACTGCGGCGTGGGCTGGTGGCATGTAGGAGTGATGGGTGGAATAGAGATCACAGAAATGTTTTCTTTAATTGATAAATTATATCTAGGAATTTTGCCTATATATGTCTATATTTACTGCCTGTGTACATGGTGCCTTTGAAGGCTAGAAGAAGCCATCAGATTCCCTGGAACTAGAGTTACAGACAGTTGTGAGCCACCATGTAGGTGTTGAGAATAAGAACCTGGGTCCTCTGCAAAAGCAGCAAATGTGCTTAACCACTGAGCCAGCTCTTCAGTTTCAGAAAATGGATTCCGAGATGATGGACAGATCAAAGATAGCCAGATTATCTCCGAGTGTCACCAATTCACAGAATAAGGCTGGTGAATGTTTTTGGTAGAAAAACAACACAATGAAATTCTGTGATTGGCAAAGACTGAAGGGTCTGGTGAGAGCAGGGCTTAGAGAAAACTCCAAGCTGTGAAACGCTGCACGAAAACCTCTCCCATGGTGCTCCTTAGAGACCGTGAATGCGGCTTCAAGCAAGTTGTTAAAGCAGCAACTGAGCTGCGTGTGCTGAGACGTGCCTATAATCCCAGCACTCACTCCCAGAGGCCGAGGCAGGAGGATTACGAGTTTGAGGATAGAATGAGCTACAAAAGCGGACCTTGTCTCAAGAAGATATTAATAAAACCAGTAACCTGATCCAGACCACTCCCCATCCACTGTTGGTTCCAACATTCTCCTGCACTCCGGATTTGACATGTGGATTTTGTGGGTCCTTCTTCTCTCTCCTGTATCCCACCCACCACGATTCACCCAAGTGTCAGATGCTCTGCCCCCACGACACCTCTCTACTCTGCCCTAAGCATGCATCCCCTCTTTCCCTTCCTTCTGCATACATTCTTTACACCTTCTGTTTCTAGTCAATTTAGAAATGTTAAAAAACAAAACAAAGCTAGATTTTCTCATTCTTTTCCTTCTCTTGGCAGAGAAGAGCTGGCTGGAGGCCAGTAGTAGTAATATGCATAAAAAATGAAAAAAAATAATGAAGAAAAACACTGATCCAACACTGGAAAATAACTTCTCTAAAAATGTAGGTTGCTATCCAGGGCCAAGACACTGGCTGCTGTTTATTTTCTCTGAGCAGACATGGTGGCTACAAGCTGCTTGGCTTCCCAAAGCTTTTCACAAATGCATCATGGCCAGACCCCAGGCCCCCTTCAGAGCAGATTTAATTAGGATAAATGATACTAATGTGTTGACCTGGAGACTGCTAGCCACGGTCCATTTGTCCAGCTATGAGGCTGAGAATCACCCATGCTGGGCCCTGACACTGCTTTTTTGTGCTTCTATTTGACTTTGAACTTCACATGCGCTGGCTTGCACAAGCCCTCAGGAATGTGTTCTCTTACCTCTTTCCTCTTCCCACCCGGGATCACCTGTGGTTTTGAGAACAGAGTATTTATGCCAGTGTAAGTACAGCTCAGAAGCTAGCCTGGGTAACATCTGCATGCTCATTAAGGACAAACCCTCCATTTTGTGGTAGATGGATATAGCTACTTCTGACACAGAGGAGTCTAGAATACAGGATCATGCCAAATTTCAGTACAGATGTGTGGCTGTGTTCATTCTAGCACTGGAGTGGTGACTACAGTGTCTTGTACAAAAGCTGAGCTACCAAGCACATTAGCTGTGTCTCCTGAATGCCTTGCTGAGAGTCAAATCACATGCCCTCCTCAGACACAGAAACTCATTGGTGCATTTGTTCATGATGGCATTTTCTGGGTTGCAATATGAAAGAACATGCGTCCACACCATCAAGAAGCTTTGACACAGGGGTGAGTGGCAAGTGCTTATCACTGAGGCCCACAGGATGTGAACGAGTTAGCCAACAGTTGGCCTCTCTCTGGCTACCTGGGAATATGAGCCAACCCAAGAGACAGGGTAAGGACAGTGGCAGACCACTGTCCTTAATGGAAGGACACTAAGAAGCCTGAAGGAAAAAGCTATGGACTTTACCCAAAGGTCCAGGTGAACCACAGGGAGACAGAGCCTGGCTGAGTTTGGGGAGGAGAGGCGGGAGATGGTTTCCGGGCCACAGGACTAGCCATTGCACTGCTTCCTGGTGTTTGTCTGAGACTGAAGAAAGACACTAATATAGGTCCTCAACAGTGGTTCTCAACAGGTGGCTACCCCTATAAGGCAGTTCTTGGAAATTTGAAAGGGACATTTCAGTTAGTCACCACTCTGTGGGTGTAGACATGGGGTGCTCAGCAAGGATACAAAATTATAGCAAGGCACAGGATGGTGTCTCTGAACAAGGAATCACTCTTTGAGAAATATGAGGGGAAACAGGACATCCAGGAGGGTTCCACCCAGAGCCTGGGCACAGTCTAAGGTGGGACCTATTTTAGAGTTTAAATGTGGTATCCAGCCCCAGTCTTTGCCTGATGGAAAAACACCATTTTTTGGGAGCACAAAGCCTTCAGAAGAGAAGGTCCAGTGCCTTGGACTTTGGGCTGTCACTGTCCCAGAGATATCTAGGAACACAGACCACCTGTGGCAGTTTGGAAGGAAGGAGACTGCAGGAAGGGCAATCTTGACAGATGACAGCATGACCCCTTCATTATTAGCAGAGAAGAATGGTTGCAGAATTGTCTTCTTGCAGGTGGCACTGGTTCTCTGGAAGGATTCAAGGAGATCTTGGTGTTAGAGGAAGGGGCAGGAAGTCGATTCACTGTTGATTGTATGCCCCACACCCGTAGCCTTCAGAGAACAAAGCATTCCCCAAGACCCGAGTTTCGTTCAGCTTCTAGAAGGTTCTCCATGTTTGTGCAACTAGATTCTTTGTTCCCAGGGCACTAACCCTCTCCTCTTGCCCAGTTGCACGTCTGTCGATCTCTTCCCTCCAACCAAGGCAATAATATTGTTCTAAAGCTCAGAGCCAAGTTTAGAAATGAAGGTGGATAAGTTCCTGGCTTTTGTTCCTGGATTTTCTGCTCTTTGCTTCATTCAGGGTATGAGCAGAGCCTGCCAATGCCTTGCTAATTGTCTCCAAGTGAAAAGATTGATTGAAAAGAGATCTTAGACTCCCAGGGGTATAAACCCTTCATTTCACAATGGAGAATTATTTTTGTGGTATTTATTTTATGATTCCCGACCCTTGTTCTAAATCTTGCTGGTGTGTTTTCATTTAAAATGTATTAACTGAAACTTGGCATGGTGACTTGGCTCCATTAAGCTCTTCTACAACTTAATCCAGATTTTATTATACTGGAACCTAAGTATCCGAACTTTAATATGAGAGGAAGCTTGGGGATAAATTGAGAGACTGTGATACTTATTATGCATTTAACTCTTTGGTTCCCTCTTGACAAGTATCTAGAATGTTGTAGTTGGATCTGAACGTTGAGAAGGGGCTGCTAGTCTTCTACAGTGAGGGCTTGACAAATGGCAGACTCAGCTGAGTGTCTGGGGTCTGGTGATTGTTTTGGGCTTGCTGTGGATGTGGGAACCATGGAGAAAACAGTCTCAACTCTCCTTTGAGCCTTGTGACATTCTCATCTAAGCATCCTTTGGTTATTGGTTCCAATGTGGGTCGCCTTATCATCCCTCCAACTGCTTCTGTGCTGTATCCATCTTTGAGAAGCAGCCACTGTCTACCCAGTGACCCCTGAAAGCCTCTGACGTGTATTACAACAGGTCTGTCAGCTCCTCCTCGGTGTGTTCCCAATAGGCCCGATTCCTCCATCTTTACTGCTCCATTCCACGCTGGGCACTAATGTTTCTCACCTGGAGACTCCTTAGCCTCTTGACTGTCTTTTCACTCCTCCTTGTGACTGTATTCATCTGTAGCTCCCTTCTCTATAGCCAGAGCGATCTATAGGTAGAACCAATTCAGCTTACGACCCTGATCCAAGCCCTTTAGAGGTGTCCACTGCGGCTGGCTTAGAACTGAATCATTTGCAGTCCCCCAAGACCCTGTGTGATGTAGCCCCTCCCCCTTCCCAGCCTCTTCTCACACCCCCATCCTTGTGTTGCACTGGCTCAGCCAGGCTCTACCAGCCTTTCTCCAGAATCAGTCCCTGGCTAGCATTCCTTGTTCCACCTCTCAAATGTCTCCCTCGTTGGGCGTTTTGGGACTCTTCCCGGGGTAATCAATGCATCTCTCACTTTCATAGCACTCTGTGTTTTGTTTCCAACCTCTGTCTTCATCAGCATAATCATCTGCTCTTTAGTTGTTGGGCTCTCCATCGCTCTCATGTGTTCGACCCACCAAATGGTCCCTTTCACGGTAACCAGAAAGGACTGAGCGTTTGCAAGCCAGCCATGGAGAAACGGTAGGGTTCCCAAAGCAAATAAATGAATGAGACACACAGTCCTTGTCCTGAGTAGCAGAGAGAAATTCAGGGCTAAGACTTGATGAGCCCATGAGAGGTCTAAGCCTTGGAGAGGGGTGACTCTGTGATGGTTTACATTGATTGTCAACTTGACAGGATCTAGAATCACCAAGAGACGAGTCTCTGGGTGTGCCTATGGTGGAGTTTCTAGACTAGGTTAGCTGACACAGGAAGACCCACACTGACGGTGAATAGCACTGATCCGTGGGCTGGGATCCTGGGCTGAATAAAAAGGAGACAATGAATGGGACAGCAGCACCCAGCATCCCCTGCTTCACCGACTGCAGACACCTCGGACTCCAACCCCTCGATCCGGCCCCTCCCCCCCCCCCCCCCCCCCCGCCGCCATGATAGGTGGTTCCCGCACACTGCAAGTGAGAGTAAACTTCTTTCCCCACACTCTTGTCAGGTACTTTATCACAGCAGAAAGAAAAGCGACCCGTCATCGTTGGGGGCCGAGCCCGGAACTTAGCCCTCCATGCCCACAGCAGCAGCTGGAACGAGCTCCCTGGACCTCCCACAGAGCAGGACTCTCCCTCCAGCAGCTGAGCAATCTTCATCTCTTCATCTATGCTTCGGAAAGCCAAGGGGGTTTTCTCAAGGGCTCTTCTTGTGCGACTCGCTGACTTCAGAAAGCGATCAAACACCTCACACAGTTGGATCCCTTGAAGTTGAGGGTGTGACCTCGGGCAAGGTCACAGAGCTAGTGAGAGAAGGCCACTCCAAGGCCAGACCCTCGCTCTGGATGCCATATCAGCTCCTGCCCTTAGGCCACTGCCTGCGGACATCTGTGATTGACAGTTCTGTTGTGGCCCTGAAGATCTCGTTGCTGTGAGTTCTGCTGTCTCTTTAACTACTCTCTACGTCCCACATTCCCTGAAGGCCCAGAAGGAAATGAGATGGGAGCAGATTTCTTACATGGAGAATGTTTTAGCTCCTTAATCCTCTGCCCCAGCTCCATTGTCCATCAGAGTAAAATCTGGAGACATCCTGGACTTATTTGTGTAAGCTGCATGTCTTGACACCAAGGTGGAGAGGCAGAGCCTGTAGAATGCCACTACTGCACACCACACAGAAAATCATTCCCTGTCATTTGCTATCTGAAACATGGTCAAAATCTTCCCTAACCTCGGAGAAACCAGCCTGGACTTCTGTCAGCTCCGACGATTTTGTTAGGCCACTAAAAGTATTTGTGCACAGGACTTGGTTGTGTTTCAGCAAATCTCAATGAGAAAGACCTGGTAGCAGCTGTACGATATAGTTCATTCCATCTCTAAGTCATAAGATCTTGTTATATCTTAAGTGATTTTGTAAATTGCCCAAATCCTTTTAGAAACATGGAAGTGTGTCTAAAGTGTGTGTGTGTGTGTGTGTGCAGACACACAAATTAGAATTCATGGAGAATGTATATAAGATAAAGTACTGAAACTAAGGCCATAAGCTGTATTTTCTAATAATGTAACTTATACTTGTGCTCACAGTGAAAGAGTGGGTGCTATTTTCCCACTCAAACAAAAAGTGAGACAGACTAATTAAGGAGCCCGAGGTACCACAGACAAGACAGCACCTGTGAAATGCAGAAACCGATGCCTACTTTGAAGTAGCAGGGTGCACATGCTCTGTGCCTTTCCTGGTCCTTCTGCTGTGTTTTCTCTGAGCACATGAAGGTGTTTTCTGCTTCCTGTTTGTGTCTCTCCCTTTGCCATTGCCCTAAGCATTTCCCCAATTACCTGCCTACTGCACCTCTAAGTGTAAGCTCCAAACCACTATCTTTTTCTGGGGAGTCCCAGTGGGTATATTCATGAATGGCACAGATGGAGTGACAAATTAACTCTGGTTACAGATGCTGGCATCAATATTCTTGGGCCTGAATGGCTTCCAAGCCAGAAATAATCCTCAAACTTGCAAAACTGGGACGTCAGAAGCAATTTTAGTGTTCTTGTCAGATGGCTGGATGAAGTTCAAAACTCACTGGAAAAATCAATGCAGAAGGCATCAGCCACTCAGGTAGCTTGATACGAATTGTTCCCAAACTGGGCGTGTTGCAGATTGCCTGGGAGTTTTGTACTAAGGGAGCAGAAGATTGCTTTGGAATTTGAAACACGATTTCTCTACAAAAGCTTATTTGTTTATTTAATTAATACTTATTTCAGATAAGTTGGGGACACAAAGAGAAATGAGACCTGACTCCTGAATGTACGGTCATGACATATGGAAAGCAGCATGATTCATCCGGTCATGTCCCAAACTCTCCCCCGAGGAGGGAGGAGGTTCCCCACCTTTGTGGGCTGATCCATGTCTCTATCAAATCCATATATTGAGTCCTTGTTCCTGGAACCTCAGACAGTGACTAGTTTTGGATTGAGAGAGCCTTTATAGAGCTAACAGGGATCTGAACTCACAGGAATAGACTGGAGGCCTTCTCCAGTAGACTGGAGAAGCAGCAGCAGACTCATGAAGAGACACCTGCCAATTAGCACAGGTGAAGACACAGGAAGGTGGGGAGAGGCCTCAGAAAAACCCAACCCTGTCAACCTCTTGATCTCAAACTTCTGCTTTCCAGAAGCCAGGGGAACACATTTCTCATAGTGTAAGCCACTAGCCCGAGGCATTTCGTCATAGTAGCCTTAGAGACCATAAGGTGGTCTCTAAGCACACAAATAGGAGTCCCTGTTTGAGTCCCACCTCGGTTCCCACTGCTTTACTTTGCTATTTTCATTTGGCATGTGCTGTCATTTGGAAATCATTTCTGGGGTTTGTATTCCATTTGTTTCCACTAGAATTCTGACCCCCACGAGGGTAGGGCCTTAGGCCTGTTAGTTACCTAGCCTGTTCTCTGAAAGGGTCCTCGTACACACCAGGTGCTCAGTAAAGTGTTGGAAGCAGAGGGTAGTGGGCTGCTGAGAAGGGGTGATTCCCAGAGGCTCAGGGTGGTGGCGAGGATTGCATTGAGGCATCCAGGCTGAATCTTGCTCTAATGGGACAGAGAAGTGAAGGAAACAGGTCCTCAGTAGAGAGAGGGTGTGGGCAAAAGCCAAACACACTAACGAGATACAAAAGTGAACCCCTCAGTTGTTTATCTTGGTATCTTGTTCAGTCACTCGAAGGATAAACAACTTGGTAAATTTGCCTCACTTTTCAATTTCAGCTGAACCCCTTTCTCCCTGGCCCAGTCTTTCCCTGTCGGGTTTCCTTTTCTGCCACTTCCCCACTAGGCCTGAAATTCACCACACTGCTCCTTTTCCCATTCCAAGTTACTTTCACGGGCGTACATTTATCTGTTTATTCTCGGACAGCATGCCTCTGAAGCTGTGCATAAAATAAACCTCTTTGTAAAGTAGCCACTTGGGTATTTTATTATAGTCATGAGCAATAGATAAGTGTAGTTTCTGTTCCTGGTCTCTTTTGGTGGGCCCTGTGTTAGTGGTGAGTGAGGTCACTCAGGGAAGATCAGAGGGACACCAGGGGAGCTCGTACACGTGACACAGAAACCTGCAAGGAAGACGGAAGATGGAGGTGGAACTGAAGCACATGGAGAAGGTTCGCCTCCCCAGGGTGTGGTCCTTGGCCAACCGAGGAGACTTCTCTACAAAGGCAGTGTTAGAGGATGAACAAACCCTTTGCAATCGTGTTATGGACCAGATTCCAGTGGCAAGATGGGTTATTGTGCTGGAGAGGAGGGTCAGAGCTGGCTTGCAAGATCTGATTGTTGACCTTTTAGGAATTTCATGAGCTATTATTAAAAAAACCACATTTTGTAAGCTTATGATTAAATAAGTTTTGTTTTAAAATGAAGACAATAAATATTCAAGGCTCCTCATTTTCTTACTGTTTTAATACTATCTGTATCTGTGGCCTGAATGTTACACAGCAGTGTGTTTTTGTATATCTCTTCTGTATTCAACCATGTCATGTCGGTAGCCTGAGCCCAGCCACAGCAAGAATATTTACATCAGGGCAATTGGCAAAGGGAACAAATCAGGATCTTCTCCCCAGAGAGTTGGGGTTTGACATGTACCCGCAGTCTACTGTCTAAAGAGATGGAAGATCCATTGTATGTGTCATTAAGATTGGGGCTGATGAGGGGAGGAGCCACTGGGGATGACAGTGTGATTTCTGGAGACGGAGAGAACCCTGATAAAGTGGAACCTTGAGGAGGTAATGGTTTGGATTCCATAGCCTGAGCATAGGGAAAGCCTGCTATACAAAGATACAGCCAAGCTGTGTTTAAATCTCTGACCCAAGACCTTTTTGGTCATATATTCAGGCCCACTGGTCCTGAATTTGGTGTTCCTCCCTCAACAGAAAATTAAAATCTCTCCTGGAAATTTGCTCTTGAAGTGCATGACAGTTGCACGGCAATGGGGCAGACCACTGTCTGGTTTGCTCATACTGGTTCTCTTCCATAGCAAGAGGCTGGAGAGACGCTCGCTCTGTGTGAGACCGTTATGAGTCGAGAGGTTCAACTGCGTCAGCGTGGACAATGGTGGCAGGAAATCTGGAAATTCAATTTCAATGCTATTGGGTTAGGTCGAACTCAGAGGGCCTCTCCCTGCCCCCGACCCTCCCGGCTTTGCCTTTCCTTCTCAGGTGTGTCTGTCGCCTTCAGATGCGAGGAGTAGTATTTAATGGTATTTAGAAAGCAAGGTGGGGGGTGGGGGGCTGTAGAACACACATTCTGACCTTTGACCCTTTCTGTTTCCTACTCCACGGGTTGTGCATGATCCCTCCCAGATTTCATAACCGTCTCCCAGTTGTCATTCCTGGGGACCACTAGATATTCCATTACACAATGGACACACGCCCCGAAACCACTTCCTCACAGTTGGGCTCTTGGGCCGTTTCCAGCTTTTTTTTTAAATATATGGCAGGCTTGAAACATCTTTTTGCAAATATGTTTTTGTTTCCTTGGAATTATTCCTCGGGACATTTTCCCCCAGAGGCCTCACTGTGTCAAAGAGGAGAACGATTTTTATGGCTTGTCACATGCTGCAAAATGGCTCTGAAGTTGGTTTTTTTTTTTTTTTCCGTTCATAGTGTCAGCAGTAACATTTAGGCTGTCCGCTTCCCCACAGTCCTGCCAACAATTTTGTCATTTTTATCTTTTTCTGCTGTTTCCTAATTGCAGGACAAGCCGTGTAGCTGAAGAGATAGAAGCAGGAAGGAAGGAAGAAGAGAGGAAGGGCAGGATGAGGAAGGACGTAACCCAGGTGCAGGGTGTGGTGGCTTTGATAAAGAGCGTAAGGAGCGAAGAAGTATTTCATCATTCGAGGAGGCGACAGGAAGAAGCAGGGGCAGGGGTCAAATGCTGGACACAAAAGAAAAAAGCATATACAAGGACAAGCCAAAAAGGAAGCCATGCCTTGTAAAATAAAGCAAGAATGGAGGTGGGGATTTTTGTTTGTTTGTTTGCTGTGTCCCCCCAACCCCACCCCGGGCAAGTTATGATGCAAAAAGAATCAGTGGAATTAATTACTAAAATTTGGAAATAAACTGTAGCGTGGGTATCGTTTCCTGTGTCTATGAAGATTAAGTCAAACACAGTGAGCAGGCTGTTGTCTTTCTACCGGGCTGGAACCCACTTCTCTCTGGGTAGTCAGGACCCAGGGCAAGGACATCGAGGGCGCTGTGGACTGGCTTCTGTGGTCTGAAGAGAGCTCAAGTACTTGGGCACAACCCGCGCGAAAACAGCGCGTGGATGTTCCTGGCGTTGTGATAGAGGGTTGAGCATATGCAGCGTGTTCATTTAGGAAGACATTGCATTGTATCTTTGTTATTTGGGGACATTTAAAAAAAAAGATTTCTTCTAGTGCCAGTGAGACGGCTCAGCAGTAAAGACGTGTGCAGCCAACTCCGAGGACCCGAGCTCAATCCCAAGGACCGATGCGGCGGGAGCGGTGTCCTCTGACCTCTACTTGCTGCCATGGCCCACGTGTGAACATGTGTGTGCACACCCACGTGCCCACTAAAGTAAAATGTAATAAATTGTTACATACATCTCAAGTGACAGACTCCCCTGTTTACATGTCACAGAGGAAACGACCGGAGAGGGCCGCTGGTTCTCTCACACGTCACCATCACATCCCGGGGCTGCGTTTGTGTTAGACCATGGTTTAGACCAAGGCTGGTTAGACCTTGGGTTTTTAAGCCACTCTTGACTATCAGGAATTGCCTGTTATCTCTAATCTTCGGTTCACAGCGCTGAGATTTCGTAGCACCTGTTTCTGCTGATCAGCAGCGTGCTTCTCTTAGGGACAAAAGCCTGATCTGCAGGAGCAAAGTGAGGTGTCACGCAGAGGCGCATTCCACTAAGCGGCCGGGAGTGCAGCCCTCGCCTGAGACAGAGGGATTTATTCTTCCTCACGAGGTGGAACTGAAGTCTCCAAGAATGAAGAATTTAATTTTCTTCATTTTAGCCCACTCAACTTCACTAGCTCTTCTTTGGAGATGGTCCCAACTTGATATCTCTGGCCTTTTTGCCTGGTCCTCCTACCCTCTCACTTGGGCTTCTCCTCTGGAATCTTCTGTTACTGTTCTCTCCTTCCACCTTTCAGATTCGAGCAAGAGCTGAAGCTAATGCCTTCTGTGTCTCCCCAGAGCTGATCCCCCCACAACTTCTGCCAGCCCGGCGATGGAATTCCTGATGGTACTTTCCATAGCATGCTTCTCTAGGGAGCTCTCTCATCCTGTATCCCCTCACAGGCATCCTAGACATCTCCACAGGTGCATCTCCCTGGCTGTTGCCCGTCATTGTCATCCAGCAGGTTCAAGGAACCACTAACTTCCTGATGTTTTCAGCTCAGCACCCCATCCTCCAGTTCTCCTCTGAGTCATCCTGACTGAACCCATGTATCTCAGTCTGGCTGGCTGTTCTACCCACGCCAGAGCACCAGGCTCAGCATCTCTCACATGATGGTGTGGCCCCCCTACTTCAAGCTTTTCTCGCCTCCCTTGAAGGAACATCACCTTTATCTCCTACATCATTCTACATTCCTAAAATGCCACGCTAGTCTGCTCCTTTGCTTGAGTCCTCTTGGTGTCTCCCATAACTGACTACATTCTATCTGAAACTGTATTCTTAGTCTTCCCTGCTTTTTGGGATCTGGGTCCACAAAGTGAATTTCATGTCTAACTCCCAGCATGAACTGTCCCCATGAGATTCACTTCCCTGTGTTGTGTCCACGTAGTAACAGTGTGCTGACAGTCTCTGGCGCTGGTACCAAAGAGCCCAGGTTACATTTTCAGCAAGTCTATGATCTACTTGGTATACACAAACCCAGTATTTCAAGGATACACTATATAAGCTTGCAATTGAATAAGTCACACTGAAAAAGCTAACCTGCATTATGCCATAATGCCTTGTACTGAGGCTACTCAACTCACAGTAGAACACAGGTAAACCTATATAAACTGAGCATGAATTTATAAGTCCAGTCCACACATCTCACCTTAGCCCACCTGCCTTAAACACGTGTAGGGCACGTACATTAGCCTATAGTTGGGAAGCCATCTAACAAAAGCCTCTTTTATCATGAAGGTTGAAGAGTGCATGTAATTGACATTGTCCTGAAGTTAACAAAAAGCACCACCATGAAATCAAAGCCCTGTAAGTGGAACTACTGTGAGCTGGGCGTCTCTTGCTCTTCTCACTGGGACTTCTCTTTTTCTCCCTCTTTGCTTATCTATTAAGATCCACTTAGTTTCCTCTCCATGACATGTTCCCTAGGAGAACTCACTTGTACTGATTTATTTTTACCCACCGCTCTATCCTATGTATCCTGAGTCACACAGCCAAGCATTTAATAAACTGTGTTCTAGTGGATTGTTTCAGTCTCCATCTCTGTTTTAATGTCTCCCCTGTTACTGTGATAAAAACTCTGACCAAAAGCAACTTAAGGGAGAAAAAAAAAAATCTGTTTGGCTTACACTTCCGTGTCATAGTTCATCACTGAAGGAAGTCAGGGTAGGAGCTCAAGTGGGAAATTGAAGCAGAAGCCACCAAGGAACAATGTTTGTTGGCTCACTCACTCATGCTTAACTAGCTTTTTAATACAGCCTACGGTCACCTGCCCAGGGAACTACGCTCACAGTGAGCTGGCTCTGCTACATCAATTACTATTCAAGGCAGCTCCTCCCCACAAGGCATGCCCATGGGCCAATCTGATCTGAGCATTCATTCAATTGAGACCACCTTCTTAGATGGTTCTAGACTGTATTAACGTGACAGAACTAACTAAAACACTCACCATTCAAAATCCTCTCATGGAATCTAATGGTTACCGTGCCCTCTGCTAGTTTCAGTTCTGGTCTGAATGGTTCATTGATGATTAGTCGATTCGTTCAGCTTCTGCCAGTAGAGTCATACATAGATGAGTGCCACCATCCATCACTTCAGCATCTACTCTGCATCTCAGAAGAACACCACCACTCAATAAGTACTGGGTACCCAAAGACTGGTGATAGTGGACTTTTTTGTTGTTTGTTTTGATGGTGCTAGAGATGGAACCCAGGACCTCTTGCATGCTAGGCAAACACTCTGCTACCGATTTAAATCCCCAGCTGTCATAGTAGCCATTATAGAACTTCAGAAAAGACACCTTCATTAAAGTTGTGTGAATCCTGTTTCAAGGGATGAATGTCTAACTTTAAAGGTAGCACTAGAAGCTAGACACATAGGTGAGACTATTCGGGGTGGCACGCTGACTGCTCAAATGCGAATGTGTACCTACAGCTCTTGATTGGCCTTCTCCATGAATTGGGGACACGGTTTTCTATTTGTTGTATTTGTTCAAAATATCACCATTTAAGAAACCTGCCACCAGGGAGGGGTAGCACCTCTGCTAGCACCAGAGCAGAAGAGACTCAGAAATACGCGAGGGACTTTGGCTCCACCCCTTGTAGGTGAAGTACACCTTTACCAACTCCTCTCTGACATCCTGCATTCATGAGATGCTAGTTGCCCTGCGCACTGACTCTGTTACCATGAAGATCAAAAGAGAAAGGTACATTGAGTGCTTTGTGAAGCCTTCTACTAATCAGACTGAGAACCAAACAGCCCCATGGCTACCATGATCATGGCACCTTCTTCCCAGCAGTCACCTGGAAGCAAGAACAAAAAGACAAGTTTAGATCATCCCAACCGCACCTGCCCCTTATTGCCTTCCTGCAACAAAGAAGAAGAGACGTCAGGATGGAGCCCCAAGATGAAGCTGGAAAGAGCATGGGGATGGGGGGGGGCTCCTGGTAGACATGGAGATTGAGCACTGACAACATCTGAAGGCTGAGTGTGGCCAAAACCTCCTCCATGAACACAGAGCCCACCTATGCTTGTTTTTCAGAGCCTTTAAATGTCCCATGAAGGGGCCAGCACAGATACGATTACTATTTTGCTATGCGCAGAGCAACTAAGGCTGAGAACGGCCCAAGGGTATCCCCCAACTGCCATGGTGAGCCTATGGGAAGGCCAGGATGGGAAGCCAAGCTCTCGTTTGTAACCCTACCATGGGCCGGTGGGTACCCACTGCATCTCTTTAAACTTCCAACAGCACCTCAGTGTCCTACTTTTTAACGAACGTTTCTGTCTAACCACCTCATCCAGACACAGCAGGAAGAACCTGCAGTGGGAGGTGCTGGGGTTTGTATGAATCCCCTTGCACTTCTGGAACAGCTGCTCTGTGCCCTGGAGGCTGTCGGATCTGTCAAAGGAGATGCCGACGTGTATTGTACTCACCTCCTGGGGGTTTGATGTGACCAAAGGGGAAAGTGAGGTGGCTTTGATAACAGAGTTGCCACGCGCATGCAGGACTGTCAAAATTCACAGCCATTGCCTCCTCCAGGAGGCTTCTAGAGTTATTGGTGAATGAAGACAATCCGCTTGCGTTGACTCTGACTCTTACACTGTATACTTCAGTTTTCTCTGACTTTCTCCTGTATTTTCTGCGTAAAGGGCATTTGGAAGCGCCACAGTTGTTCACCACCCTTAGCAGCTTCTAAAGGATGGGGTGGCAGTTCGTCTGGAAACCATTCTATCATTTGGCAGAAGAGAATCAGAAAAAGCTGGCGATTCTGTAAACTGTGATGTCTGAGGTCAGGCCCCACCTATCTGCTTCTGTCTTTGAAGAAGCTCCAACTTGGGTCTTCCAGTTGCTGGCACCAGTAGAATCGCCTGGTTCTTTTTATTGTGGAAGCCTGTGGGTGAGTGTTGTGTCTTACTAGAGAGTTGGGAGAGTAGGTTAACATGTAGGTTCTGGGAATTGAGTTCAGATCCTCATGCTTACACAGCAAACACCTTACTGACTGGCTACTTCCTTGACTCTAGCTGGGCTGACTGTCACCCACTCAACTATGCATGTGACTCGTCTGAGAATCAGAGCATGTCCACAGTGTGAGGCCGTTTGACCCAGTCTCGGTAATAGGTTTACAAAATAAAGACTTTTTTCTGTTGTTCCTTTGTTTTTGCAAGCTGCTCATGTCCCTTTGCCCATGGCATTTTTGTGGGTAGAGCTTCCTTCCAGTTCTCTTTCTGCAGTCTGAGCCATCTGTTGCCCCTCAGGGGGAGGCTAGTAAATAATCCGGATTGTTATCTCAGGCCCAAAAAGAACAAGACAAATCTTGAAATCTAGACTTTGTAGAGAGGAAGAGAAGTTTTTAAATTCTTTAACACTAGAAACCAAGGCTGGAGGTCCCACATCCTCAATCATTTTTTTTCATAATTATGGATGAAACAGATTCCAGCCAGTGACGAGCAGGCCTTGAGCTCTGTTGCTCAAGGCAGAAGGAAGATACAATATGCAGAGCGAGCTTGATGCCCACCCCGGCGGACCTGCATCATGGGTGCAGAGAAGGAAAAAAATCTCCTGGATTAGAATTAGGGACCTGATCACACACCGTTCTCTGTAGCATACCCAGGTGGGTGTACAGAGTTGTCACGAACACGCTATGTCAGAAACACAGATGGACATATTTGTGTCATTCCACAAGGCCAGAATTTACTGAGTAACAGAGATTCACAAGCTGCATTGGTTTTGTTGAAGGCAGTTAGTTATGTTAAGCAGCCCCAATTCCCTTTGTTAGTGGGCCAAGGCAAACTCAGGTTCTTCTAATCTGACTACTAATGTTAATCCTCAGGTTTCTCGCCTCTCTCTCTGTATGGGTGGAGGTTATGGAACAGCTGCAAATAGTTAAAGAGCCTGAACTGCAGCTCAAGGAGAAGACTTTCCTGAAAGGCGGAAGCAGGGGAAAACAGATGCAGAGAGAGCCTCTGTTGGAGTTGTATAATGAACAGTCATAGATCTGCTGGAGGCGCCACTGTAGCATCAGGCGATTGGGTCAAAGTTAAGTTGTGCTTGAGGCCAAGTTGTGCTGCCCGTGTGAGGAGTATGATTGTGGAATCTGTAAAGGCAGAGGATGGAGTGAGTCTAGATGAACAGTCAGGTGGACAGATGGAAGATAATTCAAGATGAGCATAGCAGCGGTAGGATGCAGCCTAGCCGAGTGCATGGGACAGTTGGGAGTTCTCCGCCAGTAGGGCTCTTGATGCACACACCAGGTGGTCACACAGCAGGTTGGTGGGGGCGCCGCTCTCCTTCATCTGGTGTGCTTGATTAGTTCGCAGGCCTGATTTTCTTACTGTGATTTTAGTATATCCAAGAGTTCATATGGTCTCAAGTTACTTTGAGAAATTTGGGAGGTGAAACTCTTAGGAATGTCACTAGTCAGTCTGTACGTACCTCATAGTTGGTGCTGGACGTTTATAGTGGTGTTTATGTGGACAATGACGTAGAGTCACTGTGCCTCTGATTCTTCACTCCAAATGGAATTGAAAGCTGTTTATTAAATGGAGTCCTTCAGGACAAAACACAGCTTAAAAAACTATTGCTTCACACAATATGGAGTGTCTTAGGGCAGGGCACAGCTTGATATCAACAAAAGCCCAAAGCGTTAAGGTTAGTGGCATGCATCCCCGGGATCATTAAAGAAGGGTGTCAGTAGTCTGGAAAAACTTATCGAATATCAGACTGAGTACAAGGCTGTCACACTCTCCCCTGTACCCCATACAGAGGAAGGCACCTAACACTGTGATGGTAGTGGCCCCCAATTTACCTGTCTTCTGACCACCCGGTATGTGCCTTGAGGGACTGACATGCAAAGAATTTCCAACTGTCCCAGGCGCTTTGTAGTCTGGACTAGGTCCTGCCATTTGCCACCTGGCCATTTCCAGAATGGTGTGGAAGGATTAGCACTGGGCTGACAGGGAAGGTAACAGGGGAGTAAGAGGGTAGTATCAGGGGAGGTAAGGGACCAGACCCAGTGCAAACCTCCCCCATACATACACTCCAGAGTTGATGATTGGGGTACAAGGTTCTCATTGGGTAACTTGAGGGAAACGAAATTTAAGTCTGTGGAGAACACTTCTCACAGACAGCCTCAGCAGCATCCTGGGTCAGGCAGAGGTAAAACAGAAGACTAGCCCCCTCTTCATCCATCATCAATTCCAGTTCAATGGGCACGCCATGGCCACTCATGAAGAAGCAAATAGAAATTGGTTTTTAAAGTATGTCTGGGGAGCTCTCAGTGGTGAGATCAATGATGTCTTTTCCTTCTTCTAAGTCGTGACAACCACCCACCTTTCCTTCAAGTACATATTGGAAAAAAGCAATGCAATAGAGGAAGGATATCTGAGTTGTCCCGAGGAGACTCTTAGAATCTGAGCCATCCTCAAGGGGACTGAACTTTGAATAAGCCGACTGTATGTTCAAACTGAACGGAGAGGGTGTAAGTGGGAAAAGTCTGAGCTATCCTTAACTTGCCAGGCATAGCTGCTCTAGATGCCAATAGGTTGGAGCCTCTTGAGGAATACCAGATGAAGCTGTAGAGAAAATGAAGATCGGCCTCTTCAAGTCTCTGAGCGGCAATATGAATACATGTGCAGCCCTGAGCTATTTGTATCTTCTGTCCCCTTTTCCCAGCACACATGTTAGACAAAGACCCCCGAATGTCTAGAAGCTATTACAGTTGGTGCTCTGCCACGCTATAGTGAGCAAATTGGTCAATCCCTGGGCTCTGGGGTTTCCGCTTTCCTTAGTCAGCAAAGCTTGGCCAGGACAACTGAAATTCTCACTATCGGCATTGCAGGTTCCATCCCGGGAACTTTCGATGACCGCTCGCTGTGATTCTGACCCCATCCACCGAAGGAGGAAGACCCTATGAGCATGTTCTCTGTTCACCTTCTTGCCAGCGTCTCCCTGGTGCATTTGGTCAAGACTCAACTTTTAGCTAGCTAGGACATTCCTTTATCTTAAGCATCGGTGTTTCCTTTACTTCCTATTCTCTCTAGTTACTTCCTGTTTCCCCTCACACTTCCTGTGGGCAGGTCCACCACTGTTTTCTGTCTCGTCCTGCATAGATGAGGGAGTGGTTACATCAGGGACCCCTCTTAGACGTGGACATCTGCCAGGCATCGGAATGGAAATAACCTCGGTCAAGTACTCCAGTTTTCTGGACATGTCAGGTGTCTGTTGGTCTGTTGGTTAGTGAAGGTTAGGTAAGACCCTAAAATAATATGAAGGAAGTCATTTATTCTCCACAGAGAACCTCTTTTATCCTTCATCGAAGTCTTCATGAGGTGATCTCTTATTATTATTCTGTTGTTATTTATTTCCCATAGAAACTCAGCGAGTGAGGAGGCTGTGTGTCCTCGCCCTGGCCGTATTCCCAGGGCCTACAATATTGCTGGGGCTGCAGATTGTATGCACTATGAATGTTTAAGTTACTGTGTTGAGAGACAAAGAGACAGGCCGAGGGCAGTGAGAAGCGGAATGGGGTAGGTGCGGTGTGGGGATGACATTAGTCAGGGGAAAGGGAAAGTGGGCGGCATAGCCTCAACATGGAGCTCTGTCTGCCTCTTACTAGCTGCATTCTCTTAGGGCAAGCTACCTCTCCAGTCCCAAGTAAAAGGGGATACTCTCACTGTCATTCCTCTATAACATAAAATTATATGAAGCAACGCGATTGGCCCTAACAGTTCGCATTCATCTGTCAACGGCACAGGCCAAGGATGTTCTTCTTCCCGTGGAGATCGCCATTGCTCTATATTCCAGTCGCCTGCGTGTCTCTTCCTCCACAAACTTCCTCACACACCACAGGGAAAGGAGAAATTGGGTGTGATTTTTTTTTTCTTGTACTATGTGTACCTAGCGTCTGTGGCAGGTTCTGCTGGTTGACTGTGACCCTCAGGGATGATAGTGGTGCATCCTGAAGTTCCCATGGCCCAAGCCCTGTGACTCCCAGAGGGGCGCATATGTTGACTGCCTGGTGTACCTTGGTTCTCCTTCCTCACAAGGCCTCTATAGCACCACTTCTCAGTTAAGCACCACATTAGAAGGCTGTGTGGCTTCACCTTGTGTCCCAATTAGCATGTTTGTGATAGCTGGAGACAGCCATTGGGACAGGTAACAGCGACAGCATCAGAGACCACTGTGGCCCTGCTTGGCTTACTAAACCAAGAGCTATCTGAGGGGACAGGATACGGGGCCTTCAACTTGCCTGCTTTATGTACTTGCTTTGAATTTTTCTCATAGAATGGGATTCTTTTTGAAATATTAATATACACAAACTTTTATAATGTGGCTTTCCGCATTACTCAAGGTATCTTCCAGCCTTAAGATGTGTTTGCCTGGGCTGCTGAAGATGACCGAGGGCTGGTAAACACCAGTTTACCTGGCAAGGCTAGAGTAAAATGATAGCCAGGAGCCAGGCATCAGCAAGCCCGAAGCATGTTCTCCATCATCAGCCTATATGCACTTTGGAATTTGAATACTTACTGAACTGATGAATTTCTGTGGGGCGGGAGTCACAGGGCAGCAGAACAAGTCTGAAATATGGCTCTCTTCTGGAAAATATTTTAGAAAGGGCCCTTGCCCTTAATTCATGTCAAAATATATACAGAAATGAGCCTATCTTGTTTCTTGCCAGAATGTAGGGGTTGCATGGAAATATGCTTGACCCTTGGGAGTGGCTGCAATGTCTGCATTGCTGGGGGAGGTGGGAGTGAGCATACCACAGCCCCTCGGTGTCGCCAGCTCTCTTGGAGACAAACAGGCCTGTCTTCCGCATCCAGGACTTCTGGTTCTTGGCCAGAACCTGCGGTGAGTTGGGAGTGAGGGTGGGGTGGCAGGGAGACTGCTTGGGGCTGAAAGATGAATGGTTTCATCAGTTCAACTGAGGAGGAGGGAGATGAGCCCTGGGGCTTGCAAAATATCACATCTTGGCAAAAATCGCTTGAAAAACAGGAGATTCCTGGAAAGCAATAATGCTGACGGTGGAGAGCGTGTTTGGGGCCTGCCAAGCTGTAGAGCAGGGCTTGGTTCAGATGCAGCAGAGGTATGGAGGCCGAGCGAGAGCAGACTGGCCTCTCCCACTCACTGTCTGTCCACGAGCTGATTTGGCTGTGGACACGGCCTTTAGGATCCCCAGAGGTATGTTTAGAGCCCTTGCCTCTGCTTGAGAGGGCTTGGCCTCCCTCTCAGCCTACGCTCACCTGCCTCACAGGGACTAAGCCCGTATACAGGCTGTGTCCTTCCTCTGGACCTTCTGCTTGCCTTCAGCCTCATCCTTCTCCCCATTCGAGGCTCAGCTCAGTTGCTACCTTTCATCAAGCCTTTGTCGCCCAGGCCTGTACCCCTCTTTGCTCTGTTTGCAGTGCTTGTCCACTATATCAGCCTCTCCACCCCCGCCACAAGTGTACCTTCCTTTTAGAATTTCTTGGAATCTGTAGGTTCATTGGTTGTAAAGATAAAGACCATTTTCAAACCGTTGCAGGAGGCCTCTGGCAGACTCTGGTTGGTGGCACCTTAGCCCATCTCCATTGGGTCCTTCCTGTGGCCTCTTCTGTCTTGTGAGACCACAAGTACTCAGAGGTGCTGATCCCCAGAAATGAAAGCACTGCACCAAAGCACTAAGTGGCAGCTGCTGCCTTGGGGTGTGTGTGAAGGGTGCTGGACAATCCTTATCTGAGGGTCAAGGTCACAGCTACAAGCCAGAGTAGCCAGTCCACACTCACATGGCGAGGCACTTGGGGACCCCCATGTGCCATGACATAAGAACGGGCCTACCAGCTGCTTACTTGAATGCTTCCTCCAGCACACCGAGCTGGAAGTAGCTGATTTTCTAGGGCCTTCTCTCATCTTCCCTTCATTCTAGCTGGTGAGGGCTGTGATGGGGCAGAATCTGATTAACAGGCAAGCGTCTGATTTTGCTGGGTACTTCCTGTGTGAGTGTTAGGGACCGAATTGTGTTTCTGTCCACGTCTGTATATGGATGGCCTAACCTGCAGTACTGTGACTGCGGTGGTATCTGCTTCCGACATCTTTACAGAGGTGAGTGAGGTGATGAGAGGGAGGGTAGCCTCCCTCCCAGCCTGACGGCTGTCATGACAGATGCCCAGAAGAGTGACGCTGTGCAAGTGCCAGAAGAAAGCCTCCGTTGGCTAGCTGGGGAAGCGTTCTCGGGATAAACAAGTGTGCCGGCGCCTTGATCTTCGACCTGCAGCCTCTCCAGCTGTCGGCGAGTAACTTTTGGTTGGTCAAAGCAAGCCCCTCTGTGGTAATTGCTATGGCAGACCTGGACCACTGACACGGTGACATATTCGTGATCCACATAAATAGTCCTATGCTGTTTTAAATAATCGTCATCTTCCACTTGGCAGGCAAGATAAGTGCCATTCACCCAAACTCTGCACACTTCAAGGGTGCAGAGTTACACAGAGAATTCCAACAAGGAAAGACACCACCTATGTGCTCATGATCTGGGGTGGAAAGGAACAAACACTCTTGCTCCATGTGCCCAGGAGACCCTGGCTGGGTAGGAGCAAAGAGACTAGGGTGGGTTTTGCCTGGGAGGTTCTATCCTCCAGGTGAGTGGGACTTGGTGGATGGTGAAGAAGAATGTCTAAGGCCACTGGTCCCTGCATTGAGCTCCACTGAGATGGAAGGGAGGACCTCAGGGACACTCAGCGACTAAGAGCACCAACTTGATTTTCCACAATTCACACCTATAGTTTTTTGGGCTCAGGGAGACCAGGATTTGTGGCTCCATTCAGAGGGTCAGCTGTGAACTTCAAAGAATTTCTTTCCCATCATCTCTGTTCTCTGAAGGATTGCAGCCTAGAGCATGCCCCAGAAAGAACAGTTTGTGGCCCTAGTATGACACCAACAGTTCTAGTGTAATTTGCAAAGATCAAGGTAATTAATTTTAATCGTAAGCCTCTAGATGCATTTCTGACAGTGATGTTCTCAGAGGCACCTCCCCCCTCCCCCCCCAGCCAGGCCTACTAGACACTAAATAGGAAAATGTGTGTGTGTTATGAGGTTCAGACAAGCTCCCCTTGCCCAGTGGGCCCAGCCCCACGTCTGCTAGTGCTCACGTGGAGGGCTCTGTGAGACTCAATCTATGAAGACTGTCAGTTCTGACAGATTGCCTTCCTCTCTGAAAAGCTGGCCTCAAAATCACTCCCAGGCTTTGGCCCCGACTGACTTTCCAGGCAGAGATAATTGGTGGGGTTCAGAGTGCAGCCGTGAGGATTCTGAAACTGCCTACTGAAATTAACTACTGGTGAGGATCCCACCAAGGGCAGGATGGAGATACTATCCAGAGCAGATGAGCACCGATAACGGGGTACTTTCTATAAAATACTGTTTTCAAGTAGCCCAGGAGGACAGGACCCTGGATCTTAGGTAGCCAGGATTTGTTCTCTCACAAGCATCCTCTGTTTTGTGTGACTAATGATCTACTCTGCAGATGGCTGCCAGACACTGAAACCTCTCTCTCAGGAACAGAGAAAGCTAATAGGCTCCCAGTGAGATGGAAAGGAAGGTCTAAGTTTCCAGTCTGAGCCTCGTTAGCATCCTGAGGTTTTCAAATCTGCAAGTTGGCTGCAGGTGTGCAGTGCTGTGAAAACTCCCCCCCGCCCCCCACCTCCCAAGTGACACGTCCCGGACACAACCTGTCTACCAGCTTCAGAGCAGGTAGGACTCCACGGTTTTATCATGCCCACACAGCTCTCTTTCCCACCTGCATTGTTTCGGCCAATGGTTCACTACTCGATGTCACCCTGGTCAGAACTCCAGCTGCTGGGCATCTCTCGGGCTCCCTTTTTGTGTAATCTCTTGATCAGTCTGAACGCAGCCTCTCTTGGCCTTCAGTGTCTTATATTCCCTTTCGGGGTCTTGAGAGGCCCAAGCTCTGATGCCGGGGGTCTCAGTCAGTGCTCTATCGCTATGAAGAGACACCACGAGCACAGTGACTCCTACAAAAGAAAGCGTTTACCTGGAGCGTGCTTACAGCCTCACAGGTTTGGTCCATTATCATGGGGAGCATGATAGGAAGCTTGGTGGGAAGCAGGGCAGCGTACAGGCAGACAAGGGGCTGGAGAAGGAGCCGAGAGTTCTACATCTGGATCCACAGGCAGCAGGAAGAGAGAGCGAGCCGTTCGTTGGCTCTGGCTTCAGTTTCTGAAACCCAAAGTCCACGCCTAGTGACACACTTCCTCCAACAAGGCCACACCTCAATCCCTCTCAAGTAGTGCCACTCCCTGATGGCCCAGCATCCAAGTATATGGGCCTGTGGGGGTCATTCTTATTCGGAACACCACACCAGGAAAGGAGGAGCGTCACAAGAGGCCAGAACGCTGAGGGAGATGATACATAGCTTATTCGCTCTGAGTAAAGGCCACTCAAAGTGCTAGGCAAACATGCACCAGCAGGCACCCAGGCATGTGCCAGTGTAGACAGGCCACAGAGAGGCAGACAGGCAAGCATGGACACACACACACACTCACACACACACACACACACACACACACACACACAGAGGGGAGGAGAGTGTCAGGCTGGCAAAGATTAAAGTTAAAGGCTTCTGACCTCCAGACCATATTTATTCAAAATCACACAAAAGTGGCATTTAGCCAGGAACGATAATGTAATAGGTGACATCACTGCTGTCTTTTGGGGCCTCCCAGACTCTACTGTAGGCCATTTTGTGTTGTCAGAACCCCATCCCCAACCCCTGTGATGTCCAGCCTTAGGCATCTTGGCCCATGCTGGACATCAATTAATATGGATGTGCCCTGTTGTCGAAACATAAACTGGTCTATATGGAACTCCATTCCCTACTAGCTTCTTGTTCCGCTACTGTAGCCGCCTGACTGGTTTCCATACCTCTAATTCGTCTTCTTTCTAATTTACTTGTTCAATGTTAAAAGAAAAAAAAAATTTTTTTATCTGTGGTGGATTTCAGACTTAGAAGCAAAATCAGTTAAAACAAGGATCTAATCAATGAACGGCAAGTGTCCTCTCCTACATTCTTATTTGAATTCGTGGTGACCAGGACACAAGTTTTCAGTGAAAAATTGTAGAGGACGTCTGTGAAGTTAAAAGGTACAATTATTTACTGTGGTATATGAAAAAAAAAATGTTGGCATTTACGAACAAACTTTGGCCCAGTTCTTGAGATCCTGTGATCCAGGGGTGTGCTATTTGGGGAACATGGCCTAATTAACCATGGCTGCTCGGTACTGCTAATTAATTTTATGTTTCAACCTGACTTTCGGGAGGGTTCAACAGAGCAGGATTTCTGGATAGGACTGTGAGAGTGTTTTAGGCTGACATATAGAGCAGCCACTCTAGAGGCAAAATCCCACATCAATATACTTTCAAAGTACCCATCTGCCACTTCCACTTAAAGATTTTGGAGAAATCTGAGCATGCACAGAGGTGTTTCTGTCCCTCGTCTCTATGACACAGATTGAGAATGTTCCCAAAACACTCTTGTTTGCCATTTTAGTGTCTCTAATGTGTTTCCATAACCTAGAGATGAGCATATCCATAAATGTGTTTACTGTCTTTCCACCTTGAACTTTGATCTTAAAGTGCCCATGCTCAGGAAGGCACCTTCCCGTAAAGTACTTTCTCAGATTGGCTCTCCTTCGTCAAGGAGGCCATTGTTTGGGGAGTCGTTGTAGGAAATAAATCTTTCTCCGCTCTTTTATTTTTCGAATATGCTTGCTTGCCTTGGCTTTCCACTCACCGAGAAGTCAATGCATTGTGTTCGGTTCCAAGATTAGTATTTAAATCAGTGGACCCCACAAAGTGGGCAGGCACCACCTGATACTCTAGTGTATGGATAGAGTAAATAGAAGGGGATGTTTGAAGGTTTTTGTTCTAAGACCCTTGGACTGGGATTTAGACCATCAGCTTCCCTTGGTACTTCAAGGATTAGGTCTCAAACTGAATTTATGCCAAAGGCGCTCCCCGCAACTCCCTTCTAGAGAGGGCTTCTCTGTGTAGCCTTGGCTATCTTGGAACTTGCTCTGTAGACCAAGCTGGTTTGAACTCAGAAATCCTCCTGCCTCTGCCTCCTGGGAGCTGGGATTGAAGGTGTGCACCATCAGGCCCACAGCACAGTCTTTCTTGATCTTCATTTTGCTTTTCAAGCTATAACCGCTTGAGCCAGTTCCTAGCTACTTCTCACTATGGTCTCTGTCGTCTGTCTCTATTTCTCTTTCCCTCTGTCTCCCTCTGGTTCTGTGTCCCTGGAGAGCCATACCGCTCTAGTTTAAAGTTAACATGACCGAGTGGAAAAAGAATTTGCTTTTGAGTGCGATCTGAATTCGAAATGTAATTCTGCTGTTTACTGGCCTGTGACCTTTGGCGCGTGATCTGAGAATTGACGTCTGCTGGGTTGGAAAGTAAGGACAATCATGTTCACCGTGGTGATAATTAAAGGGAACGTATGTTCAGAGCTGAGTGGAGTTGGTGTTAATGAGAAAAGTGAGGTAAATGAGTGAAGGCCAGTGATGGGCTGGGGAATGGCTTAACTGTAGGTACTGGGGGTCTGTAGAGTCCACAGAATTTGACCCTCTGTAAGTCTCTGGAGGTACAGCTGTTAGCTATATGAAAGCAGGGTTACAGCAGCAGGCTCCTGCAAGAGAAGTCCTCGGGAGACACACGAGCAGCCCTGCATGAAGCAGTTGAGGCCAGTCCAAAGGGTAGCAAACAAGGTATGAGAGGAAGGATTCATCCTCCCACAACCTAAGAGAATCCTTATACATGTGGTTCACAGCAAATGAGACTAACCAATGGCTCAAAAGGGAAGAGTTGACATCAGTCAGGGTTTGGGAATATATCAAAAACTGTACCTTTCCTGTCACCTTTCACTGCTAATGTGACCCAAATATAAGGAAGAATTAGGATCCAAACACCCAGTTGTTATGGTTAACATAACCATTTCCTCCCTGAGTTGCTTTTGGTCACAGTGTTTATCACGGCAACAGAAAGCAAAGTAGGACACCCTGGAATGTCTGAGTGCATCTCCCCAGCCTCTTGGTCAACTACATAATGATTTTCCTCTCTGAAACTGCTCCTTAGTCCCCGAGACCAAGACCCTGCATGCCGTGCTTGCCTCACAAGACCTCATAGTCCCGGCCACGGTTGACTGACTGACAGAGGGTTAAACAGCAGACTCGCCAGCTAGATTTTCTCATCTGGGAGTTGGAAATTTGATTGGAGAGCGATCTTGAGGGCTGGCTGTGGGGTCATCTTCTTAGCAGCTGTGTGGGTAAAGACACTCTACACCCTGTAGGAGAGAGCCTCAGAGAAGTCGTGTGGCTGGCCTCCCAAAGGCCAGTTGTACATGGCTTGGGGGAATCTGCATTAATAATTATTTTACATCTGAGTTACTTAACACTGGTCACTGTTTCTTATAACCCAAATGAATTATGGTTAACACATCAGAAATTAATTATTTGACCCCAGGCAAGTTATTCTAACAGCCACAGACATCTGATTTCTAGCATGAGGATAGTTTTCTCTGCCCTGGCTACGTCTTTGGACCACTGTCAGAGTTGCTATGGGTAAAGCCCAAGGTGCGTCACACACACGAGGACGGTTGTACACACCTAAGTGGTGCTGTTTGTCGACAGCAGGAAGAGTGTTCAGAGCTTTCCCCAAGGCTGAAATGTCTTTGTTTTTTAACTTAACTGCTGTGGTCAGTCACACTCAAATTCTGGAAGTTTTTGGAGCTGCAGGTTTGCTTTGCCTTGCTTTTGCTAGATATTTAATACTTTCACTTTTCTGACACTATAATTACCCATTATGCTGCTGCTTTTTGCCAGGCCAAACCTAATTTTCTTTTTAATGATTATTGCTATTTGGAGCTATTTTCAGCAGCTCGGTTTGATAGTCTGAATACCCAAACACACCATACCCTACGCCTTTTTGTTTTTTGGAACATATTTCACATCTCCTTTGTTCTCTGGAATAAAATCATGCTACTTAACTAAGAGTGACATCACAGAAAAGCAGAGGCTGGGTGGCTTAAGAAACATAAATGTACTGTCTCAGTGTCCGGGAGGCATAAGCCTAAGATCAAGGTGCAGGCCGGGGTATCTCCTTCCGACGGCTGTGTGGGAGAGTTTGTGTCTGGTCTTCTTCTGGGTTGTAGACGGCGACTTGTCCCCGTGTCCTTTAAAATAAGATGATTAAGGGGCAGGTGTGGTGGCACACGCCTTTAATCCCAGCACTCAGGAGGCCGAGGCAGGCAGATCTCTGTGAGTTTTAAGCCAGACAAGATGACGTAGGGAGACCCTGTCTCAACGAAAACAACAAAATAAATAAATAAATGTAAGTAAAAAGATTAATTAATTTATTACTCATTATTTTTTAGACAGGACCTCCCTCTGAAGTCCCTGCTGGCCTGGAGCTCCATGTGTGCCCTAGGCTGGCTCCAGCTCACAGAGCTCTGCCTGTCTCTGATTTGTTTTATTTTTAATTACGTACATGTGTATGCAGCTGTGCAAGTGAATACAGGAACTGGTGGTGGCCAGAAGGAGGTGCCAGGTCACCTGGAACAAGAGCTACAGGGGGTAGGGGTGGGTGGGCTGTGAGCTACCTGATGTCGATGCTGGGAACCCAGCGCTGGTGGAGTAGCAAATGCTCTTAACCCCTGAGCCTTCTCTCCAGGCCCACCATGTCCACTCTGTTATCTTCCCTGCATGTGTGTCTTTGTGTCTCTGTTTGTCTTTTAGATAATGATGCTAGTCATCTTCTTCCTTGTTTTAATTTGATTATCTCTACAAAGACCTTATATCTAATTAAGTATGTTATGAGCTACTGAAGCATAGAATTTTGACAGATCTTCTTCAGTGGACACCGTTTATCCCATGACAGTTCAACATGAAATCTCTCTACATAAACTATTATCTTAGCCTTAACAGAATCTGAGACTTAAAAATAATTGGAATTTTAGTAAAATGCTAGTAAAAAAAAAAAAAAAGTATATTTCCTAGAGTAAATACTGGAGTGGGGGTATGGGAGGAAGTGGGATACATGGGGTAGCATCTTGGTCTGTCTGTCTGTCTGTCTGTCTGTCTCTCTCTCTCTCTCTCTCTCTCTCACACACACACACACACACACACACACACACACACACACACACACAGCCTGCTGCAGGCCAGCTGTGTGACCCCAGCACCGAAGGGCACTGCTGGTGGTAACGCTGTGTCCTAATTGATGATCAGCTCTTAGTAAACAATATAATCTTCCCTCACTTTACATGGTAATCTCATTTCCTGGAAACTGCAGCATTTTTAAAGAGCTTCTGAGAAATGCTTTGTGTTTATATGTAAAGCAGAGTCCAGCTTCTACCTACGTGAAGCTCTGATGAAGCGTTTAGAAATGAGGTAGGATGTGGGGGCAGCTGTTCACGGAGTGTCCCAGCCATTGAGGGATGCTGAACGTTCTTCACTCCACCAAATCAGTAGGACGAAAAGACCATCCAAGTCGTTAACATGGTCCTCACCCATAAGGAGTCATGAGAAGAGAGAGGCCTTCAAATAGATGAGACTGGAGTGTCGGTGTGTGGGGACACGATGAGGAAGGGACCACATCTGATACCTCGGTGGGTCCCAACTCTCCCCCCGACAGTGGCGTCCCCACAGCACAGCACGGTGCTCAGTGCACAGCAGGACCTGTGATGGTGGAGAGCTCCAAAGCGGGGTTGGATGGCTGGAAGTTCCTTCGTTCACTCACGTCCTCGTTTGATCTCAGTGATGGGACTGAGCGTTGAACTTGGTGCTAAGCCCTGAGACAGCCTACCCGCCACAGACCGTCCTGGTTTCAAGCAGTAGAGAGCTTAGTGATGGCAGGAGACACGTGAGCAGTGTCGGGTGCTGTGGGAACATGACCAGAAGGGCCCTCCACCTGAGCTGTGGTCTCAGATAGACTAAACAAGTGGTCAGACATCAAATGTGAAGGAGTGACGGAGGCAGCAACGTACTACCGTGGCCACCTTCCCTTTGCAGTGGGGACAGATGCTTTGGAGAAGGTGTGAGGGAGCTGGATGTGTCCCCCCATTCTTATCTTCTATAACTGTTACTGTCACGTGCATTTATGAGCATGTGTATGTACACCTACCGAGTCCATTTAACTTCCTTCTTATGGACATATGTCCACTTGGGACTGGACACCATGTGGGATCTCATCCTTGGAGGAGACTGATTATCCCTGTCTCTGCAGTCACTGACTGCCTGAGGCTCTTCATCTAGGTTTGAGACCATGTAAGATTTCTCCTGTCTGTGTTGGCATGTCAACTGCTGGTCTGGTCTGTGTAGACGAGATATTGTTAAGAGTGCATGAATGAATTTTCTCTGTCACGTCTAGAGGACACAAACAGCAGACACCTGGGACTCATCAGGATTAGAGCTTGGGGATGATGACATTCTTGGGAGTCATAGGAAGCTGCAGTCCCCCCAAAGGGCTGCTAGGCCTCTCTCCCTGGAGCTCGCACCTTTGTGGGTATTGTTCCCCCTAGGACAGCAGTTCTCAGCCCGTGGGTTGTGACCCCTTTGGGGGTCAAATGACCCTTTCACAGGGGTTGCCTAAGACCATCTGCATACCAGATATTTACAATGAAAATAATTTTATGGTTGGGGGTCACCACAACATGAGGAAAGGGTCGAGGCGTTAGGAAGGTTGAGAACCACTTCGAGTCTACACACCTCTGAGGGGAGAGAATGGTCTCCTTTGCTGTGACCCCCTCCCCCATTCTCTCCTCAGTGGCACATACATGTTCCTAGCTGAGTCCCCTGCCACGGATGTTTTCATCCATGCCCAACCTTCTAACAGGGGACTCTGGATTCTTATCACAATCTGTGAATAGAGACATGATTCAGTGCATTCTCCACGTCAACGAGGAGGAATCAAATTAAACCAAAAGACTTCTGAATGGGATCCAGGGCCTCAGTAAGACATCTTTGTAACTCGGGTTGGAAGAAGACTGATGGAGGGAAAGGCTGGGGAAAATGTGGTCCTTGCTAACCCTCTGTGTGTCTGCAGGCAGTGTAAACACATCCAGGCTTTATTCCTAGCCAGAGAAAGAGGCTAAGCAGTTGTCTGGAGCCAAAGGCTTCCAGCAGTAATAAGAAGAGCCTCTAAGTGTGTTTTTTCCATCTGTTTAATTTCTTATGCTGAAAAGGAGAAAAAAAATATAAATAAATGATTCAGAGAAATGTCACATGCAATTACCTCCACCAGGGAAAATAACCACGGCTTCACTTCATTAGGAAGGTTCTCATGTGTCGGTGCCTTTTGGTGGGCTGCGGTCCTGCTGGGAGTCCTCAGGCTTCTGTGTGTCCAAGTTGAGTTGCTCAAGAACAGCTTCGGCTGAAACTTTGCCTCGGCAGTCAGATTAGGTCGTGTCCAGGAGTGTCCGTCCCGTAGGCATCTTTGACTCCTCAATCTCATTGCCCAAAAATGAAATTAGGTTTTACTCTCAAGCAGGTATCCATGCCACCATCTTTTCAAAAATATGTAAGTTGGACACCTGCCAGTGGGGCGCTACCTTTCTCATTGCTGTGATAAAATACCCGAAAAGAAGCAACTTAAAGAGGAAGCATTTGTTCTACCTCGTGGTTTGAGGGTATAGAGCTGGGAAGGCATGGTGGTGGGCGTGGCTCTCAACCATAGCAGCAGGAGCATGAGGCTGCTTGTTTACACCCAGGTGGACAAAAAGCAGAGAAAGTGGAATGTTTGTGTTTTAGAGGCTTCCTCTTGTTTTCCATTTCTCTCAGTCTGGCACCTCAGCCATGGGACTGTGTCACCCACGTTCAAGGTGAATCTTTGCTCTTCAGCTAAACTCTGGGAACACCTTCACAGACACGCCCAGAGGTGTGTCTCCTAGGTGATTCTCAATCCAGTCGAGTTGACAGTGATGATTAACCATCCTGTCTAGGAACTCCCCAGCTTGTGTGACTTGTATGCCATAGGTTTTTTTTTTTTTTTTAAAGATATTTTCTTTGAATTCACATTCTCTTTTATCTAAGAATGGGTTGAGTGTCTTCACCTCTGATAAGATTTATATCTCTGATTTATATCTTGGTGTCATGTTGTAACTATCTCAACAGTGTATTCGACTCCTTGGAATCCTCTGTCTTGGCTTCCTTCTTTAGCAAATATCTCTCTTGCTTTTTTTTCAATACCTTGAACTTGCTGGTTGAGAAATGTTGTTGATTTAAAGGCAGGAGAGATGGTTCAGTGGTTAAGAATACCGGCTGCTCTTACAGAGGACCCAAGGAGAGGCACCCACATGGTGGCTCACAACTATCTGTAACTTCAGTTCCAGAGGTACTGAAGCCCTCTTCTAGTCCCCATGGTATGTAGACATACGTGTACTCACACGGTACATAGACATACATCCAGGCAAAAATACTCATACACAGAATTTTTTTCTAAGCCAATGCTATTAAGTTTTGCTTCACAAAACCATTGCCTGTCTTCCCAGGAGGAGAATGTTCAAAGTAATTGAGACCACACTCGAGCATTAGCTTCGATTTACATGTGCTCCTTCCACATCTTTTATCTATGCCTTCTTTTTCACTATCCCAGCACCAAACCAGATCAAGTCCTTATGTCTCACACCAGGGCACACCATGTTCATATAAACATGTTAAGTGTTGCCTGTTCCAGGTGTGTGCCTTACACACGCTGTACACCTCAATCATATGAAATATCTTCTGTTATTATGCACCTTCTACCTATGGGAAAACCAAGCCTCGGTAAGGTGGCTCACCCAAGATGGGCATGGCTGACAAATAAAAGAGGAAGGACTCACAAGCGGCTCAGCCAGCCCTGGGGCCTGAGCTTTGAACCATAACATGAGGTTGGGCACTACAGTTGTCCTCAAATTAGCCTCATAAACACTGGTCTCCCTGTGCTCCACCCACGTCCTTCCCTGTTACCAGAGTGTTCTTTCTAAATTATAATCAGGGCTCCCCATCTTTCTCTACTTGGCATTTCTCCCTGGCTCTTCGAGCATTAAGTTGAAACACTTTGGTCTTGGTCTTCACAGTTCCCATTCAAACAGGAAGTTTATACCTCTCCTCTGAGAGAAGACCCTTTCTAATCTCTGTTGAAATTTCTCTTCCCCACCGTGGGATGTCTTGTTATTGTATTAATTGGGGCAATTATCCTCTTGGAATTCATTGTGCTTAGTTTGGGCTGATTCATACCACCATGATTATTTGTAGGAATGTCACTTATATTCTTGAAGTTGGGAGTGTGTCTATTTTTGCAGACCTCCAAACATAAATGCCTTGCATGAGGAAACTGTGCTAACTACGGGTAACACTGGATACTGTCGCAAACTCCCCAAGAATTGTTGTCACACAATACAGGTTGATTTTTCAGTTTCATTGATAACGAGAATAGGACCCAAAGAGACAGAGTCTCGGCCACCTTCAACAGCTGACATTGCACCGGTATTTACATGATACTTGTAGAAATGGAGAGGATGGCAAGATGCCCCTCTCAGACAGCAGAGTCACATTCCACTGGCTACAGCATAGTCTGTAGCCACTAAAGACAAAAAGAGAATAAGAAATGTTGCATGGTGAGAAGAAATGGGTTAGGAGAACAGCTAACCAGCCTGGTTTTTAGAATAGATACATTCATTAATAAATGCATTCCAATTTACTTATCAGGGGAGTATGCTAAGTCAATGATAGTCATCTCCATAGACATCTCCATGCAAGCCTAAGGTTACCTAACGGTATCCAGTGATGGAAGGAAAGCCATATTGAAATATTGCTTTTAGCAATCAAGGGCTATGGATGTAGCTCAGTGGTAGAGTGCTTTGCTAGCCTATGTGATGTCCTGAGTTTAACTTCCATTAACTGAAAACAAACAAACAATACACAGATAAATGATACAAAGTCTAAAAGAATTAGGAAAAACTCAGTGCTGTTAGCATCAGCCTGAGGAATGACACCAATGGACACTCAGTCCTCATGGCAGATGGTTTGAGTCTCACTCAGCACCTAAGTTATTAATGGAGAGTCCAGGGTGTTGGTGCTCCAAAACCATTTGTTTATACTCACTGAGTTATGACAAATTACAGGTCATATGAACTTCGCCATGTGGGTGGTTGGTTTGTAGGATCTACAGAGTGGGCACTAAGGCCATGGGAGGTGGCCGGGTTCAGGAACTACCTCAATGGAAGGTGTGACCCATTGGAAAGCCGGGAGGATGACCCTTCTCTTTGTTGCCGGCCACATTATGAAGCAAGATAGTGGTGATCCGATGCATCCAACAGCAAGTTACCAAAACATCTCAAATGACCAAGGAAATAACTTGAAATACGAATTGATATTCCGTACAATGGACCTCAGGCTGAATGTGTATTGTAGCTTATATGACCAACAAAGGCTGGTTTTAGGCCAATGTGATCTTCAAAACACTTAGAAATTTGTTATTTAGAACATGACCATAAATGTCTATAATTTTTGAATGCTTAGAGCCATTCATTTCTCAGCCCAGTGCTTTACAAAAAAAATCATAATAAATTTGATGATAAATGTTTGGAGTCCCCTGTTGAGGTTTATTATTTAACAGTGAATGGGAAAATCTTTGTACTACAGACAAAAGCCTTGTAGTTCACATTGTGGTGCCAACAGCTGGGAAATAATGCCCCAAATGCAAATTGGTGAGTAAACTGGGACGTAGCCCTTTGTCAGCAAATACTGTGGAAAGATGCCTGGAACATCACAGAGCAGCTGAGAAATCAGACCGCGCAGGATGGTTGCAATGCAGTCGGATTGAGGTACAGGTGTTTCTAACATGACTCAGTTTACAATCATCTGCGAACTCTGCTTAGCAATGGAATGCATCTCAGCTACTTTCCCTATAAACCTCTAACAGAGACATGTACCAGAGAAGGTATTTACAATGTTAAGTGGCTCTGGGTCAAGATCAGAGTTTCACTGAGAAAACAACATGAGAGTCCTCCACGATGTCGTAGCAAATTTGACCAGAGTATATAGAGAATGAATCCCTGATTACCCTGTGGAGATAGGAGCACGAGTGTCTTTCATTAGCTGCCCCCTCCGTAGGCAAACTGATGTAAAGCTGCCACGGGAGGGCACAGGCTTCCGGAGGATGACGGCAATGAAGCTAACTTTCAAAACAAAAGGAAGTAACAAAGCAAACTCAAATGACACTGTCAACATGTGCATTCTCTTTGAAGTGCTCTAGGAGGGAAGGAGATGGCACTGCAAAAATGTTGTTTCTCACTGAGATCTTCTGCACATCTGTTAAAAAAAATACTTGAAAAGGTTATCCAACTTAGAGACCAGGTACCTAATTTCTTTCACAATGACACAAATAGTGTTACAGATTCACAGACTTTTTGTGGCGTATGGCTGTCACTGGTTTGTTAGCGCTGGTGGTGCTTTTAAGATTGTGTATGTGTACCTCTGTGTGTCTGTGTGTGTAGGTGATCGTGGAGGCCAGGGTCCTTGAAGCTAGAGTTTCAGGCATTTGTGAGTTGCCAGAGGTGGGTGACTGGGATCTGAACCCTAGTCCTCATGATTGAGCAGCAATCTCTCTTAACCCCTGATCCATCTCTCTAGCCACAGGGTTTATTTTTGAGGCAATGCATGAATATAACCCCAGAACCTATAAAGATGCAGGTGGAACTTGAGATTTTGAGTCATCAGGAATAAGTCACAGCACAGGGAAAGCATGCTGCAAGTAGCTGATTGGAAATGCTGCTCTCACTGTGCCCTGCTGTAGGGAATTGTATTACCTGCCAATAGCCATCATCTATACATTAAAAAACTAGGCAACTTGACAGAAAAGTCAAGCAATTCAAAACTTCCCAGGGAAATATTACAAAGAACTTTTGATCTATTTGCTAAAACTATTTACAATTTTTGATGTTCCCTGACTTGGTTGTGGGAGAATTTATTGACTCAAGGAAAGAGAAACTCACTAATCTAATTTTACTAACCAGGGCACTGCGAAGGGTGGAACAGACTGAGAAGCATGAACATGTTGATCCAGTGAGGACAGACAGACATCAGCTTCCCCTTGAATCTCTCTCTCTCTCTTTTTTTTTTTTTTTTTTTTTGGTGGCACTAAAATTTTTAGCCATAATAGCCAGTAAAACCACATTTTAAAAACCAGACACTTGCTGTTTTCCAAAGTCTAAAATTGAGTCTCTGAGGCTGGGAGACGGCTTGGTGGTTAAGGTTCTTGCCATGCAAGCATGGGATCCGAGTTCTGATTCTCGGAAATCCATATAAATCCTGGGTGGGCGTGGAAACATGCCCGTAATTCTAGTCTCCAAAGTCATTTGGAATCCCTGAGCAAGCTGGCTAGCAAGACTAGTCATCTGTGGGCTCTGGGTTTGATTGAAAGCCCCTACCTTGATGAGTAGGACGGAAGAGCCATCAGTGGTTTCCAACACCAACTACAGGCTTCTGTATACACCACACGCACCTGCATGTGCACCCACACACATGCAAAATCATCCATACGTACTCATGCACAACACACACCCAAAAAAGGAACAAGAAAAGAACACTAAGACTCTTATTAAAAACTTCCAAAGTTCTTCTTTATCAGTGCATCTTCTGTGGCAGGTGGATTATAAAGTTTCCCAAGCACGTGACCACGTGTCTTCTTGGCTCCTTCGCCACCAAATGACGGTGGAGATGTGAACAAAATACCAGAGTTTGAGAAAAAAATGGACATAGTTTGAGGAGAGCGTATTAGTCTCCTATTATTGCTACAATAGCTCACAACCAGTGTTTGAAAACGTGGAAGTATTGACTCTCATTTCTGGAGGTCAGAGACTGAAATCAGTTCCACTTAGCTAATATTGAGGTGGTGCTAAGATGTGGGGAGAAAATGTTCACAGGAGTAACTACGTTTCTGGGCTTGTGGCTTCTTCTGCCTGTCTTAAAGCTCTTCACCCCAACTTCTGCTGCCATCCCGTATCTTCCTCAAGTTGGTCCTTGTGCCTCGTTTTATTGGAGACACTTAGGCTGTCCTGGAAAATCTCTCTATCTCAATAATACGACTACCTTTCGTGTAATTGTATCTACTATTTACTTCTAAGATGTTGTGTTCATGGATTCCTAGAATTCAGGTGTAGACGTCTTTGAACATTGGTCTGCCAGCCATGGGTTCAAGAATCTGTGTCTTGCGTCCCTAAGATGATCTTCCTGATTGTGTCCCATGCTGTGCACCTTTGCAGTCCCCCAGAGGAGACATGCATGCCCCTTCAGCAGAGGAAGGATGAGAGGGGGATCCCGCAGAGCCTTCTACACAGCTGTGGGATGATGACAACTCACACCCCTGAGTGAGCTGAGAGCATCTCTTCCCACTGCTGTCGCCTCCTGCCATTCGGTACCTCTCTCTTGGACAACTGCATGTTGTGTAGTAAGTGATCAGTTATCACTAAATGAGTAAAAAAAAAAATTCATTAAATTAGCGTTTGAAAGTAATGCCATGGGAAAGTAGAAAGCAAACTCAAGGGTTATTATTTCTTAAAGAGATAGTACAAATAAAACCCCAAAGACTGTCAGCTGTCAATGTTCATGAAATAAGAAGCTAGAGACAGGTGGATGCACATAGAAGTCTTTGCTTGTTACTTTCATGGTTTCCTGAACCTAGTTGAAGCCTGGCCTGAAAATTATCTAGACACTGCCAGGGACCCTTTGTGGAGCAATTGGCTCAGGATCTCTGGGCATATAGCCATAGAATAGCAACTAAATGTAAAGCTCCTTCAGATTATTCTAATGTCCAGTCAGGACTAGAACACAAAACCTTGCCAGTGTGTAACCCACCTCCAAAAGAATGGCCATGCAGGACTGAGCTACTCACTCTCAGGAGGCCCTCTCTCTAGGACACCTGCTTCCAAGTCTATCCTGGTGGGAGGGGTTCTAGTCTGTTCCCTCCTTGAACATATTCAACTATTGCCTTGAGGATACATTGGTGTTTGAGTGATAGCTGGAGGGGATTCAGGCTAATGGCCATGATGGTCTGAGTTTCCTAAAGATCCATTGGGAATGGAATTCTGGTTTAGTTAATAAGGGCAGAGTCTAGTATCCCAGTCTAACATCCCAGACTATCTGCGGGTATTAGTGGTCCTCAGAATCAGTCTAAGTTGCTGCTTACACAGGTAAACAGACTTTACGTTCCCCAGTCTATCTCTCCTGACCCTGTTTCCCATATAGACTCTTTTCACCCCTGACCCAGTGATGGGTCACCCTGTACTGGGTGACCCTATACCCCATTTTTATGGCTTCTAAATCTGCCTTAGCTAAAGGTCAGTTCAGTGTCACCCTCCTAGACTTGGGTTTCATGACCACTGGCATGGAGTCCTGAGCAGAAGCCCGTGGCTTTCCTGACTTTGGGCCTGTATTCTGGTTTTCATTCTCTCTACCCTTCACATTCTTCCCCTGGTATGAGCTTTGCTCATGACACTTGTTTTTCTCAACTGCCTTGTCCAAGATTTCCACGGGGATTCAAATCTGGTCTTCATAAATGTGTGGTGAGCTTTAAACAAATACTCATAGAGGCGTTACAATAATGCACACCAGTTATAGCTCCAAGGGAATGGGCAAACACTCAGGGAGCGAGAATGTGGTTCCCAGCATAAGACTTTTAAGTGCATAAGTATCTTGGTGACTGGTAAGAGAATCCCAACTGTTTATTTTACTTCTCCCTCAAGTCAACTTGAAGACTTCTTGCCTATAAACCATGAACATGCAAATTACTGTGGCCATTTTGTGGGCTTCCCTATTATAAAAACCACTTGTTTTCATGGCGGTCCAGCTTTGTGCTATTTTGAAATTTTTAGGTGAAAAATTTGATGAATTCCCAGCATTCCTTTTCATACCAGCTGAATTTTGTCAGACTTTGGAATGGTGATTGATCAGGACGCTTGGGAAAACTGCAATGAACTGGCCCTGGGCATGTTGTCTGCTATGGCGTGTTCTGTTGTCAGCAGCTAGAAATGTCTGGGTAGGTACGCAGACTGCATCCATATTAATTACTTTTCTGTTGCTGTGGTAAAGTACCATAACCAAGAGCAACTTAAGGAAGTGTATTTTGACTTATGAGTCCACAGTGGCAATGAGGGCTCGGCAGAAGGCGGGCAGAGTCGGAGGCTGAGAGCTTGTATCTCAACCACACACAGGAAGCAGAAAGAGAGGGAAATGAGATGAAGCTGTAAACCCTCAAAGCCCACCCCTTGTGATGTACTTCCTCCAGCAAAGCTCCGGTCCCTAAAGGTTCCCTAACCTCCATAAGTAGTACCACTAACTGGGAACCAAGCGTTAAATATCCGCGCCTCTGGGGAACACTTCCCATTCAACCCACAGTAGCCCAAGCGGACCTCATTTATGAGAATGTACTTTATATTCTTGATACTGAAAGTACATTGGCCTCACCTGAGAACTTGCTTGAAGTGCGTAATCTCAGGCTCTGCACAGATCAACTGAGCCCATGTGAGCGGATGAAGAAATTCCCAGGTGACTCCGGAGCTCATTTGCAGCTTGCTAAGCAGTGTTTTTAGCCCTTTCCTCCCTTTTCTTCCTCTTCCCCTGTCATGACTGGTTTTAGCAGTCAACTTGGCACAGTCTAGAGTCACCTTGGAAGTCAATCTCAAGGAGGGACTTTCAAGATGAGGCCGGCCTGTGGGCGTGTCTGTGGGGGACTGTGGATGTGGGAAGACCTTCTGTAGACGGCACCGTTCCATGACTTGGAGTCCTGGACTGTGTAAGAGCGAGCTGAGCAATACACATGAGTGTATTGATTCATTTCTCTTTGCTCTTGAGTGTGGATGCGATGTGACAAGCTCCTTCAAGTTCCTGCCATGTTACTTCCCTGGTATTATGGGCTGTAACCTGGAACTTTGAGCTATAAAATAGACCCTCTCTCCCCTAGGTTGCTTATTTGGTCAGAGTTGGAAAGGAAAACAAGACACCCTCTCACATTGTTGCCCGACAATGTCTCTTGATCTTGAACTCTCTGTCTAGAATGGAATCTCAAACCTCATGACTAATGGTGTTCAGGGCTGGTGACAGAATAAAGGTTAGCAGCACTGGCATCCCCTGGAAACCTGTCAAAAAACAACTTCATAAGCACGGCCTGCCTTCTGAAGGGTTCCAATGCATGCGATAGCTCAGGAGCCATGGCTCTTGGTTAATGTACAAATTAGCTGGTTCTGAGCTGCTGCTCTCAAATGCCAAGCTTCCTCATCCACCTCTCCATCTCCATCTCTATGGGAACTTTAGAGAACCTTCTTCCCTGGCTTGTCTCCATCTCACATACCCATGCTGTAGAAGGCTCCTGTGCTAAGGTTTTTTTAACCATCAATCTCAGCCCCTTCTCAGTTCTGCCATCCCTTGTTGGTATAGTCGGACATCACCAAAACCCTTCATTACCCAAGAACTATTTATAACAACATTGACTGCTTACTTCTTTAACCACTTAAGGTTTGATTATTGCACAAAGAACAGTTCCTCTTCCAGAAAGGAAGCAAGACTTGTTTATTGGGTGGTTCAAACAAGATAGCAAAGCAGTTCCCTCCCAATGTTCCTCCCTCTTAGTCATCTTCCTAATTAACAGTATTGCACACACATATGGACAAAGCTTCTGGACTTTGTCAGACTGTCGCTGTTTCACTAGCAATAAAACAGAGAACAGTTCACACCTGAATAAAGGCCAGACTTGGGGAGAACTAAAAAGACTAGTGTCTCTCCTCCATTTCAGACCTTTAGATAGGACCCTTTGCGGTGAGGCCAGGCTGTGGTATTGTTTTACGGCTCCATCATGGGTGACTCCCAGGGAGGAGTTTTTCAGTAAGTTTGTGACTGCTTAGTAAATTAGTCAGTAGCCATGGCTTTCTGACTGCAGCATGCACTGGAGCCCCAGAAGGCAGGCCCTTCTCAACTCGCTGCGTTTCATTCTTGTAACTCGGTCCTCTTCCTGATGATGGATACATGTCACTGGTTCTGGAATTCGTGGTTATTGTCTCTTGTTTACATTTTCTGTGATTTATTTATTTTATGTGTGTGGGTGCTTTGCCTGCTTGTATGTCTGTGCACCGTGCATGTGGTGTCTGTGGAGGTCAGAAGAGGGCATCAGATCCCCCTGGAGCTGGAGTTACAGATGACTGTGAGCTGCCATGTGAGTGCTGGGATTTGAATCCTCTCAAAGAGCATACAGAGTTCTTAGCCCCTGAGCCATCTCTCCAGACCTCTTATCATCTTTAAACATCACCTTTCCCATCCTGTTTCTGTTACCTGTTTGGAATTCTGCTCTGACACTGTGTTAGATCAGGGGTTCTGAGATTCTTTCCACACATTTCTCCTTCTGGGTCTCTCCACGGGGCAGGTACTGTTCCTTGGATTTACTTCTCTAGGGTGTTGCCCTGTGGTGGTTTGGGTTTGGATGAGAGGTCTCCTGTTTATCCTCTTCCCTGTATGTCCCTGGTGCCTGAGTGAGCCACAGAGACCTGGGCCACCCAAACATGGCCCTGGCCCTCTTGTCATCACCGACTCTAACATTAGTATATTCTCTGAACTCATGTTTTCTAAGTCTCTGACCTAAAGATTCCTTGGGTTTGCTTTCTTTCTGTTTTTTAAATTTATTTTGGTTTTTATTTATGTTACAAGCCTATGTTTATGTGAGTGTATGCTATGTATGGATGTGGAGGTCCCCAAGGAGTCAGAGAGGTGTCCGAACCCCTGAGCCTGAGTTACAGGCAGTTGAGAGCTTCCTCACATGGGTGCCAGGAACTGAACTCAGTCCCTGGGGAGAGCAGGAAGTGCTCTGAACTACTGAGCCGTGTCTCTCGGCGACCCAAGGACTTTTTTTCTATTGATGTCAGTTCAGCTGCACTTGAAATTTTTTTTTAATTAAATATCATTGTGATCATTTTTAGTGCTATTTGGGAACGGTGCCATCATGTCTTAGGTGACACCAACAGGCTACTTCATTGTCTAAATAGTGAGTCCAGCAGAATTAAGATCCAATTCACTTTTGTTTAAATCTATGAATCCATGATTTTTCTGTTGTTCCCAACATTGTTGTCTCATTTTGCTCCTGTTCAGTTTGGTCAGTTTGGAGAACCAGCTGATAACACATTCCAGGACTGGGCTGGGCTAATAATACAGATCTGTGTCTTGGGCTCTCATTAGAAAGATACTACTTAGAATGTATGGGCCTATCCAAATGTCTGAGTCTCTTCATGAGGCCCTCCAGAGGCCCTCCGTTCACTGAGACACTGGTACAGACATGTCATATGTCCGGAAGCTCGTCCAGGAAATACATCATCTGACTGAGAGAGAATGCCTGGCGGGTCATCCAGCCTTGTCATCTTAGCATGGCCTGTTGATTTCTCTCAGATCATAAAGTGAATCCTTCAAAGTTATAAAACAAATACCTTTCAAATGCGTGAACAACAGTTATCAATGGAAAGCATGGAGTTTTGTGAAAGCTGGAAGGTGGTTAGACTGCGGTGAGTCTGGAAGGCTCCAGGAGCTGGTTAGAGCTTTGCACATCCTTGAGTTGGGGAATTCTGGAAAACTCAAATGTGTCAACTGGTAGGGTTTCAAGAGCCTCCTTTGTATCACTGCCCATTAATGACAGTGCTGAGAGAAATAAAGCCGGGCAGATGCTAAATTTAAAGAGTCTGAATAGCTTGGCTGTTTCTTACAGAACTAAATATATCTTACCTTACAACCCACCAATCATGCTCCTAAGTACTTACTGAACACAGCTGGAAACTTACATCCATGCAAAAACCCACAGAAAGAGAGGATGTATTTATAATTTCTAAATCTTAGAAGCAACTGAATGAACAGTGTCCCATCCAGTCACTGGGGTATCATTCAAGGGTGAAGGAAGTGCCATTAAGACATGCAAAGACACAGAGGCATCCTGCATGCGCATCAGGAGGGGAAAGAAGCCAATCCCTAAAGGATACATACTATGTAACTCTAACTATACAACTTAGGAAAAGGCAAAAGTATGGAAACAGGAGAGAGAGCAGCAGATGCCGGTGGTTAGGGGGAGGGAGAAAGAGAAGAGTGTGTACGGAAGGTTTTTAAGATGGCGCCACCATTCCACAGGCCACTGAGATGCTGGCTACAGGTGTGTCTAGACGGGATGCACCACGGTGGGAATGAGCACTGTGTGCTTTGGATGGTAATGATCTGTCCGTGTCAGTTCTTCAGTCGAACAAACGCACCCACTCTAAGGGGGTGTGGCTAGGTTACAGGGGTGCCAATACGCTAGGAGTCTGTGCACATCTGGGGTGGAGGTCATATGCGAAATTTTTTTTGTACTGTCTACTTAATTTTTCTGTGAATCTAAGATTGTTATTTAAAGGTGTATTCATTTAAACAAAATTTAAAGTTTATTGATTTTTCGAAAGCTTGCAGCATGTAATGAGGCTGTATTGCCACCATTCCTTTGGAGTAGCTGTCATCCACCGGGGGAACAAAAATGTTCCGGGGCCTTGAGAAGATGCCTGCCCACTCGTGTCTCTGACTCTCTCAAGAGACAGGGATAGGTACACTGTCATCTGGGGTCTTGAGAGTGAGGAATGAAATAAAGATGCGGGGACACCATCACTGCTGAGGTGTGAGAAGGGAGACAAAAGTGCTAGCATCCAGAGATCGCTGCGCAGTGGCTAGGGCTGGGGTAAGGTGCTGGCAAGCGCCTGCACCTCTGGGAACCTCTGAAAAGAACAGAGAAGCCACTTCTGGAAGTGTACACCTATAATCCTACCATATGGGAGGCTGAGGCAGGAGGATGGTGAATTTAAGCCATCCTGAGATGCATGGTGTTTGTCTTGAAGGAGGGAGGGTGAGGGAGGGAGAGAATGAAAGCCAGAGGAAGAAAGAGGAGGGACGAAGGGGTGAGAGAGTGAGAATGCATGCATATGATATATACATATACACATATATGCATACATACACACATATACACACATATACACATATACACACATATGCACATGTATACACACACATGCACACATATAAAGAGGGGGAGGAAGAAGGCAAGAGAGAGGAAGGCAAGGAAGGGAAGGGAAGGGAAGGGAAGGGAAGGGAGGGGAGGGGAGGGGAGGGGAAGGGAAGGGAAGGGAAGGGAAGGGGCTCTGAAGGTAGTTGAGAGATCCTATTTCTGGCAACTCTTTATTCTTTGGGAAAAGCAGGCTTTGCCTACAGACACACACTAGCACGAACACACAGATACACAGATATAGAGATATTGGCAGGTGCATAGTGATGCACTTGTAACCAGAACTGTCTGTTTTAGATGCACACGATGGTCAAGGCAACTTACCATGATGGAAGTACAAGCAGTAGCTACCGATAAACATGCTCTCTCACCCTACAGCCTGGGGAGTTCAGTTTTCTATCGGAGCCTCCCTTGGGAATTAAACAGCTTTCCAGCACCATCAGCTCCCCCCTTTCCTCTTCAATGACTCAGCTGTGCCTGGAGGAGCCCAGCCACCACAGGAAACTCCCAGTATGGTTTCTGGCAAATTCATGCATGTGTTCATTTGAGTCTGCCTGCAGGTGGCTTTCCCACCCACACATCGCCACTGCCCCAGGCAGGTTGTGATTTACTGTGCCTGTCTATGACACTCGCTTCCTCCATATGCCACTGGAGGTCTTTGGTGGTGAGAACGAGCTGCTGGTGGCTGCGTGAGAGGGTCAATGACAGAAATGACCCACCGATGCTAGACCTTAAGTATGCTGCTGTCCCTTTGTCCCCGAAAGCTCTGTCTTCCTGGCTTGGAAGCTGATGTTGCATAAACTGCTGCGAAGTGGGGGTAGAAGGCCATCTCAGTCACTGGGGACACTTTCTGCCTTGGGGCTGCAAAGGGGGGTAGAGCCTAAGTAGAAACAGGCCCATTTGCACATGGGCAATTAAATTCAACTGGATATGGAAAAAAACTCAACCCGGGGCTCAAACCAGACCAGAAAATGAACCAGAACAACACCTTTTAAGTTTAATAGGGACTTAAAGGGCTATTTTGTAAAACTTCTGGTACCAATAGATGGTGTTTAAGACATTAATTTAAAAGCTCTTTTGTTGAGTTAAAAAGCAAGACGTCTTTCAATGCCTCCACTCTTTCTGAATTCTCTGCTTTTGAATGTAATGAAATTAATTTCCTTGAAAATTGTTTTGCTAAGCTGTTTTTTTACAACTGTGTGTGTGTGTGTGTGTGTGTGTGAAAGAGAGAGACAGAGAGAGAGAGAGAGAGGGAGAGAGAGAGAGAAGAAAACAGTTCAAAGAGGTCACATTCTGCTCCCTGAACCCTGCAAATATGTGACCTCACATAGCCACAGGTGTCTTTCAACTCTCCTGTCCTGTTGCACATCTTGCAATGGAATCAGGATCTCGTATTACCCAGGTAGGTCCTCGGGACTCATGAGAATCCTTGAAACAGAAGAGGGAATGGCACCATCGAGGTAGAATCTGGAACACTTTGAAGACAGAAAGGCTCACAAGCCATGACGTCCTCTGGAGTCTCCAGAAGGAGCGCTGACAGCTCAGTACTCTGACTTTAGAATTTCTCACGCCCAGAAATACAGCATGAGACATGTGTGATGGCCGATGCAAGTCTGTGAAAATATGTCACGACAGCCACAGAAAATGGATTTGCGCTGAAATCCTTTTTCCTGATGGCAGAACAGTCACAGAAAGCCCCTACAGGCTTAGGTGGTGAGAGAATGGAGGAAAAGAGAAATGTCAGTGAAACGAGACCCCCTACCCCATACCTCCCCTACCAGCCTAAACAGAAGTAATATACTTCCAGAAGGTTAGAGCAGTAAGGACGGTTCCACTGTGGTTGCACAGTGTGTGGAGTTTAAACTGTAAGAGAAGGATACACTCACGTATTGTAAATTGTAGCATTCTTCACAGAAAACATAAATCTTCGTTTGGCAAAAACAAAATTAAAAAAACCAGAATGGGAGACATATTCAACTGAGTAGGAATTAGTGTTCTGACACATGAGAAAAATGGAGAGTACAAAACAAATTAGTTACCAGAGAAGGAAATTTGAATGACCACTAACAAACAAAAGATGCATGGGTCCAAGAGAGGCAAATGAAAGGAACACACACACACACACACACACACACACACACACACACTACTTCCTGTGCTGTGTTGGTGAAATTAAGCAGCCATGCTGCCCAGCTGCAGAGAAGTCCTGGGGAAACAGTTATTGTTTTGCAAGTGTGAATTTGCTTATGACTCTTGGAGAGAGGGTGGGCGAGAACTGGAAGGTCGTCTTTATTTGCTAGGGACTGAGCCTTAGATCCACACTGGGTAGTCGCTTGCTGTAGAAGGGTCTTCTACACGTGTGCTGTCAGAGCATGGTTGTGAAAAGCTGGAAGAAAGTGACAGGAACATCTCTTGATTTAGAGATAACTTTAACATGCTATTCCCTTGATGGTGAAATAAAAAAAAATTAAAATGCAAATAAACTTGACATATCAACACTTTTTTGTTTTTGTTTTTTTTTTTTTTTTTTTTTTTTTTAAGATAAGGCCTTTCCATGCAGTCCAGGCTGGCCTCAAGCACATCATTCTCCTGCTTCAGTCCTTCTGGTACTGAGATTACAGAGGGTGACACCAGGCCTGGATAAACACAAATACATCTTAGAAATGCAGGCAAGATGGCTTAGTAGATAAAGCTGCCTCCTGCCAACCTTGACTACCTGAGTTTAATCTTTAGGACCTGTGATGTGGAAGGAGGGAATCATTTCACACACACACACACACACACACACACACACACACACACACACACACTAAATATGGAAAAAGAAAACCATAAGCTAGAATATAAAAACAAGATGGAAATTGATGGAATATGTATAGATAATATACTTTGGGATTTTGAAAACAAAACTATACAATACAAATATGCATACATTCTAAAAGTTAGCTGATACATAATATATAAAAGGCATATGTATTAGTGGGATATAAATTTAATATTTTATATGCACACACTGTATTCTACTTAAATTATGTTAAGTATATATCCTTACATGTTTATCATTTCCTTTTAAAACTTTTTATTGCATTTAATTGTTTGGAGTGTATGGATAACACATGCATATACATGCCATATCACCCATGTGGAGGCCAAAGGACAAGGTATAGGAGTCAACTCTCTCCTTCCACCATTTGGGTTCTGGGGATTGAATTCAGGTTGCCAGATTTGCTAGCTAGTACCTTTACCCGCTGAGCTATCTTGCTGGACCTGGGTAGCCTTTATTTTTTAAAAAATTTTAATTTTATGTTCATTAGTGTTTTGCCTGCCTGTATGTTTATGTGAGGGTGACAGAAGTCCTGGAACTGGAGTTACAGACAGATATGAGCTGCCATGTGGGTGCTGGGAATTGAACCCTGGTCCTCTGGAAGAGCAGTCAGTACTCTTAACTACTGAGCCATCTCTCCAGCCCCAACCATGTACCATTTCTTAATAGTGAAAATTCCTTCATGTTCTAGCCAGATGTCTGGGTGCCTGCAGGATATCCAGGTGTCTAAGAGATATCTGGGTGTCTGCGGGATGGGCCCAGTGCCTATGTCATGCTTGGGCATCTGTGGGATCCTCTGGAATCTGGAAAATGTCCTGGTCCCCTCAGGAAGGCCAGGTGCCTGCTAAAAGTCCTGGTGCCCACAGGAGGTCCTGGTGCCTGTGGGATGTCTGGGTACCTGAGGAAGGCCCTGGTACATGTGGGATGTCTAGATATGTATGGAATGTCTGAGTACCTGCAGGATGCCCTGGTGCTTGCAGGATAATGGGGTGCCTGCCTGTTCATTGTCCAGGTGCTTGGGTGATGTCTTTGTACCTGTGGGCTTGGTCTGTGGGGTCTGACTTCAGGTTGAGCTTTATTGTGAATGTCCAACATCAGAGAAAACTGCTTCCAGGAGCCCATTATCCATGCTCCTGCCTCATTGGCTGGACTCAAGTTTTTTATTTGTTTTTTGAATTTTGGGGATTTTTTTGTTTTGTTTTTCTGAGGGCACAGGGATAGGACAGGGGATCAGGGAGGACTAGGAAGAGGATATTGTTGAGATGCAGTATATGAAACTCAAATTATTAATAAAAATGTTATTTAAAAATTCCTTTCTTCCAGCATTTTGAGATCTCCTGTGTCCCATTATTGTCTCTAGCTGCTTACTATGCAACAACACCAGGGGCTTCTTGCTCATGCCTAACTCTGACTTGGAGCTCACTGGCCAACCTTTCCCCATTGCTTTCCCCCTGTGAATGACTTAACTGATTCACATGTCTCTAGGGAAATATATATTAAGGGATAAAGGCTACATGGTTCTTTTAGCCTCTGAGGGTGGTGGTGAGGAGTAAGTAGAGAGATGCTAGTTAAAGAGACAGACTTAATGGCCTCCTTTTCCTTCTCCTCCACTTCCTTTCCCTCCCTGCCCTCCTTCTTCCATTCATTTCATTGCCTTCCTTCAGCTCCCTCCCTCTTTTTCTTCTCTTTTCTTCTTAAACTTGTTATAACAAAAAGTTAACATCCTCATTCTAAATTGGGGAAATACGGAAATATAAAATCATCCTTTTTATTTTACCATAATTTTTAATTTCAGAAAGCAGAAAAACAACTCACATTTAAAGAATAAAACAAACAAAAACACCTAGAGCCCAGTGGTTGTGGTGCACACGCCTTTAATCCCAGCACTCAGGAAGCAGAGGCAGGTGGATCTCTGTGAGTTTGTGGCCAGCCTGGACTACAGAGTGAGTTCTAGGACAGCCAGGGCTACACAGAGAAACCCTGTCTCAAACAAACAAGCAAATAAATAAATAAATAAATGAACAAATGAAAATAAAAATAAAACTCTAAAACTCAAAACTAAAAATAAAACCATAAACTGTAAGACTCTACTAAAGGGGGTAATTGAAGAAACAATGAGAAGCTTGTTTGTGGGGTGCTGTGTTCGACAGAGGGTTGCTTCAGTCACAGCCCAGGCCCCAGCATCGGGTTCCCTGCCCTGCTCTGGGTAACAGTTACTCAACATCAAAGCCCTGCTCCTGCCTCCCATGAATGGCTTCCAGTCTCCTGAAATCTCTGCTGGAGTGTCTCTTTTTAGGTCCCACTAGGTGGCTTCTCTCTCCTGAGGCAAGTGGTTCCATTTTGGGGCCACTCAAAACTATTAAGGAAAATATTTTTGAGAGGCAACCTATTCCTGTAGACTCCACCCCTTGCTTCTAGCACTGTTTCCTTCCGGAGCTGTGGAGATTAAATACACTATTCCCACAACAGGCATGCCCTTCAAAACATGCAGATGGCTCTCCTACTTCTCTAAGGTTTTAATAGCTAAGAACACAGAGGGCTTTTTTGCAAAAACACAGTGAGTGAGTGTCAATTGGGGATGTCACCAGGAAGCATCAAAGTGGCTGTGAAACTGAACTTCTCAAAGTAGCCTTTGAGAATCCAGAGGATACTGTCAGACGGCACCGGAAAGCCAGGCCCACATCATGCAGGGAGTGTCTCTCCGGGCTTGCAGGAGGAGTCTTCCAGGGATGGCGTTCATAATTACTGAGCAATGCTTATCAGACAGAACACAGATGTGCAAAGGGGAACTGAATACCTATCTAAAAAGTGATACCTCAGCAGACAAGAGGAAGCCAGCGTCTCCCTATGAATGACATTGCATATTTTATAAGGGAGTAACAATGCCTTGCTGATCAATGCCAAAGTGAGATAACTGGAGAGACCTGATGCTGATGGCATGGGTAAGCTTGACTTAAAGACCGGGCTGAGAGCGCGCCTCCCCCGCTGGATTGATGTTTATCGGTTGGTTTCTTTTGTACATGCTTCCGTTGTGACTGATGGACAGGAGGAGTGTGAACACCCAAATGTAGAGAGATTACTGATGGATATGGTTGCTCCTGTCATCTGAGATGTGATATATCATTGTGGGCAAGCAGAAGAGAGAAGGAAGGAGACTGTCTTTTGTGTTCCCATGGCTCCTAGAAGATTAGGGTGTCAAACCAGGCTTTGACTCCGGTATCCTCCGAAAGACTTCTGCAATGACATCAAAGCTACACTAGAACTATGTAAGACTAGTGTCAACCAGTCATGGTAGACTTCCTTAAAGTCCTTTCTCCTGCCCCCATATGTTGCTATTTACCCACAAACCCTTTCTAATGCGGTTCCCACTGGGACCCTTCCTTGCCTGTTCACCAGTCCCCGCCCTGTCCTTTTCCCCAGACATGAATCCATCTCCTATGCCTGGTAACTCCCAAGTGGAAAGACGCCTCTTCAGACAGCACTGCTAGACTTGAGGGTTTCTCACCACGACTGATGGAAAACAATGATTTCACAACCTTCCCTCCACCATTTCCCCTGACCCCCAAGGGCTGTGTATTTGATTTTTTTTTTTTGGAGGGGGTGCTTTAATGAACTAAAATCAGTTTTGTCTGCAGAATTTTATACACACCCTGACATGTTCGGGAATCTGGTAGAGAAAGATTGAAGGCAGACTAAAACCCGAGGGCAGGAATGGTACCCACATCTATGAGGCTTTTCTATCGGTTATACGAAGTCAACCCGGTGGGTTATAGACAGGAGACGACACTGCAAGGAAGCACTTTTCTGTTTGCCAAAGACTAGGAGTGCGTGATTTGAAAAGCCACAAAATTAATTTTGGTACTCGGTATTGAGAAAACTTGTAATGGGAAAGTACACTTCCAACTCATATCACTTGGACCCCCTGTAGCCACAGAGCAAAACACCCCAACCCAGTCACTAGAATGTGATGGATGAACTCACTATGAATGGTTTTCTGTGTCTTTATGCTGTCTGGTGATTTATCCTCAGAGCTGTCTAAATGAACTTATGGCTCTGTTGGCCTAGACGGCTACCCTGTGAGCTTGCCTTGTTCTAACTAAGGGAAAGAAGAAGGAAGGGAAGCAGAAAAACCTGGGAATGGATTGACGAGGACATAACCTCACCGCCAGTGTCAACTCTGTCCTTAACATTTCAAGTATACAGGGACTGTGGCTCTTTCCAGAACATTCTAGCCTGATGCCCACTTGAGAAATTTGTTCTCCAAAACTCAAACCTCAATAATTATTAAAAATGCCATTGGAAGAGTTTTTATTTTCGAAGCTGAAAATATGCCCATATATTTTAAACAATCCCAGAGGGATCAAGAATGAGGAATGGCCAGGCTGGATAAAAGGCAGCCTGGAGCTGAAGGCCCAGCAGCGGAAAGTATGTGCCAATGTCAAATACTGGATGGGATTTCTGAGCAAGAATCAAATATTTTAGGCCTCCAGCATCGGGGGAAATTATTTTAGCAGGGAGTACTGTGGAACTAAGACAATCATTTGTTTTCTCGAAACCCAAGTTAAGAAGTTGTGTGGCTTGATGTTTACTTTCCAAATTAAGAATTTAATGTTTTCCTTAAAAACAACTGACATTGATTATGGGGGTCCATGAGGCAGAGACCTCTGTGTTCAAGGTCCAGAATCTCAAGGACCCAAAGAAGTGCTAGTCATTGATCAGTGGTCCCCAGCCTCAGAGACTCCCACATCTATAAATCATGTAAGCCGGAAGGAGACATTAGGGGAAGAAAGAAGGGCTCACTTAGGAAGTACCACAAATAACTAGAAGTTATGGGAAGAGAGAAGAGAGTTAAATGAGATGATGAGAAACATCAGGGCGAGCTGGCATGGGTTTTTGTCGTACAATAGAAAATTTATTTTGAGTTTGCTTCCAACACCGTGCATAGCATGGTGAGTGGGGAACTGAATGTTATTCCAGGTTCAAATTTAAGTTTGGACATGAAATTTGGGAAGGTATGCCTCATTTCACAGAAACTAAACAAGTTCCTGAGTGTTATTACATAAGACGCCTCACGGGCATGGATCGGACTTGATCCTGTTTCGAGTTCCCATGTGTGCCGAGCATTTATAGACGCCGTCTAATATTCTCCCACCAGTTGTCCATGTCTTGTACAGTCTAGTTCTAACTGTCTTTCAGAGACAAAACAGTGTTTTCAAGAAAGCCCCAGAGGGGGACCATTGCTTGGTATATGTCTATAGAATAAAGTGCTTCTAGCTGTTGATTTCCTTCAGGTCCTTCCTAATTGGACTGAATATAAAGGTCGCTCGGATAGCCAACCTCTTCCTTCACATGAAGAGTCACCAGTTTTCTACCACATTCTTAAATTGTGTTGTGTCTGCTTGTGATGCTGATGTGTTTCTCAGTGACACAGCCCACACTATCTCAGGACTAGATAGATCCATCCTTTGGCTAGCCAGGGGTGAAGGCGTGTGCTACTCTTAACCGGCAGATGGGCATGGCCTCTGGACTCGACCACTGCTGCCCGTGAGGGTCTGGCTTCACCTGGGTTCTACTACTCAAAACTGCATACATCACTGTATTAGTCAGGGTTCTCTAGAGTAGCAGAACTTATAGAATCAATTTATCTATCTATCTATCTACCTACCTATCTATCATCTATCTATCTATCTATACGTATATATATAATCTAGTAGATGCTCAGTCTTCAAGACTGGCTGTCTCAGCCGGTCTTCAGTATACACTGGAATCCCAAAGAAATAGGCTCTAATGCCAGTGTAGGAATGGAATTGTTATTGAGGTGAGAGCAAGCAGGCAAAGAGAGAGCTTCCTTCTTCCATGTCCTTTATATAGGCAGCCAGCCTATATAGGCGTGGCTCAGATGAAAGGCGGATCTTCCCACCTCAAAAGATCCAGATTAGAAGTGGATCTCCCCACTTTGGGTTAAGCAAAAATCCCTATCAGGTGTGCCCCTCCACTTTGGGGTTTTTAGTTCATTTCAGATGTAGTCAAATTGACAACCAAGAATAGCCATCATACTCACCCCACTGGCCTCCCTTTCATTCAAATCCTCAGTATAGGATCATCTTTGGATTTTATTTTATTTTTGTAACTGGTCCTGGGGATTAGACAGAGTCTTGCCACAGACCAATCAAATGCTTTACCACTGAGGTAAAGCGCCTCAGGTTAAGTGAGGATGAAGCACCTTCATCTTAAATGAGGTCACAGCCTTTCTTTCAAGTCTCAAAAAAGGCTCTTAAGGGATACCTATTGCAAAGTCATGTGCCAAAATGTCTGCAAGGCTGACAGTCAGCTCCAGAGAGCTTCCAGCCCCTGCTCCTGGCTGTAGCTCCCTCCCTTAGACAACCCCCATTACCAGTGGTTAATCTTGCTTGTCAACCTGACAGGATCTGGAACCACCTAAGAAACACACTCCTGGGCATGTCTGTAAGGGTGTAAGTAAGGAGAAACTGAGGACCTGGTCTCTGAGAGGAGGCAGCACTTTCCAGCAGGAGGCCAGATAGAAAGTCCGGAGCCAAAAGCACTGTTACCTATCTGCCTTCACTTCCTGAGCGAGTACACCTGTTGCTTCCACAGCCGTCCTTCTATGTATGTGTATGTGTGTGTGTGTGTGTGTGTGTGTGTGTGTGTGTGTATACATATACATAAACACCAGCTTCTTCGGTCTTCCAATGTATACTGAAGGCCAGAATCTCCCTAGGAATCTTTCAGAATTTCAGCACCATATTGGGATGGCAGAGGCATCCATTTCCATGTATTGAGCTGCTACTGGGTTCTCAGCCTTTCCAGTATGCAAATGGCCACTGTTAGACTGAGTCCTGTTGTGTTCACCAATCTCATACATCCCCTTTCATGACACATACGTATGGTTTGGGTTCTTTTCCACCAGAGGATCCTGCCTGGAATGCCCGCACCCTGAGCTATTTGTGCTCTCTCCGTCTCCCACCCCAGTGTCAGCAGTTGCCTGGGCCCCCTAGATGAGGACACACAGAAGCCATGCCCAGAGGCATTGTCAAGGGCTTAGTGACATCCTCGGTGCCTCATGTGTAATCTGGCCGACCGTACTCTGTCAATTGCGCTAGCCTTCCTGTGTTCTCTCTTCCTCCCTTCAAGGGGAAAGCATGGCCTCTTCCCTAACCAGAGGTGACCTCTGCACACCCTGCAATTCTCTCCTCTAGAAGGCTGTTCCTTCCCTGCCCAGAGCCATCAGTTTCTCCCCTCTGCCCCCTGCATCATCCTTCTCTGAGTGCCATCCTGTGTCTCCCCTCCCCTCCCCCTTTCTGTGCCCAAAGTTGACAACTTGTCTTTATTGGGAGAAAGCTGCTCGAAGAAGGAATAGGCGCTCGGATCCACAGAAGGAGAAGCTAGTGGGAAAAGGCACATTAGATAATGGCCCAGGGGTGCTCTTAGAAGGCTTGGGGTTAGTTGTCAATGAGAGAGGAAGGGAGAAGGCAGAGGGAAAGGGAAGGGGTAGATTTCAGGGAACGTTGTGGGTTTGTTTCTCAGTCTTCTCCTGGTGATGTCAGGCTGATGTAGAATCAGACCCCCAAGGAGGGACTGTGGTGGCTCCGGCTAGAAAGCACTTGGTGTACAAGTGAGAGGACCCTGGGTGTGGCAGAACCTGCCTATAACTTCAGTACTGAGCATCGGGGGACCCGGTGGCCAGCCACCAGACACATATTTGGTGAATTTTCTATCAGGTGATTCTGCCACCTGCCATCAAGAGGCAGACTAATTCCCCTCCAGCTAATCTGAACTTGCCTTGGGGTTTGCCTATAACCCACAGAAAGCAGCCGATGGAATGGCTTGTGGCTCAGAGCTAGGCTGGGCAAGGCCGTGGAGTGCCACCGGTTCTCTGGGAGTATTTATTTCTGACTGTCTTACAAATATTCCTCTTGGAACTCAGCCGCCACACAGAGAAGAAGCCTAAGTAAAATAGAGAGGCCACGAGTAGCCACTCTGTTGAAAGTTCAGACATCATTATTGAGTCAGTCTAAAAAAAAAAAAAGGCATGAAGATATCCGCTGAGAACAACAGACCCCACTGAAAATCAGGACCACGGAGGATCAGAAACAAGCCATGGCAGCCGAGCCCTGTTCCCATTTTGAGCCACAGAATCTGGAGCTCGGTGAAATCATTGCTGCTGACCACTGTGTTTAGAAGATTTTTGTTACTTATCTAAAGAGAACTGGAACATTGTGGCTTTGTAGTATTCGGAACATTTAGTACAGGTCATCCGCAGAGTGGTTATTCGTTATTTTTAATTGCTTGGATCTTAGGTGGTGCTTAGCGTATTTGCTGCTTTTATTTTCCCTCTTCCATAGCAGTCCCTACTAACATCCGGGGATGCAAAGCACTGACTGTCCGGAAGAAATAAGGGGCATTCCCACGGCCAGCATGTAGAAATAGCTCCCCTTACATTCTTTAATTATTCTTTGAAGCTTTGTTTACAAAGACATTGCCTGTGACCTTCCTTGAGGCTGGACAGCCACTCTGGCCCCTCTTTGAACAGCCAGAAGTTTTTTTCTGCTGAACTTGATCGTGAGCTCGTTACATTGCTGGTAGAAAGAGGGATGACTGAGCCACCAATGACTCTTTCCCTCCTTTCCTTCAATCAAGCAAAATCACCTCCAGCGATGTTCACCTTTCCCTACCTGCATCCTCCAACCATCTGTACGTGAAGGAAAACACAGATCTCAAAGCTCCCCTGACATCATTAGAGTCAGTCTCATAAAGAGTCCAGCCCAGGCTGATAAAAGACCCTTTGTTGGTGAAGTGTTTACAGAGTTATTTCTAGAGATTAATTGGCATCAGAATGAGAGGAGGGATTATGTACAAAAATACCCTCTGTCAAAATCCATATTTCAAACCCTGATTGCAGACATAGTTCATGTTCATTACAGAAAGCACGAGAAGGACCAAGGAAAAAATGAAGATGGCCTTTAACCTTAGTTCTTAGAGAATAGCATTGTTAAAATTTCAGCCTCATCCTCCTTTAATGTTATTTGCATAAATGAAACAAATGATAGTCTAGAGGTTGGGCCTTATCTTTGCCCTCTGCTGTACATCATCCTGTGCTATGCGTTTCCGGTGTCATTAAATATTCAAGTATGGCGGAATTTCATGCTGGATTCTTTGGTGTGAATGTGCTATAATTTACGGAATTATATCCTGTTTTTTTGAGCCAGCAGTTGTTTCGACCTGTGTCTGGCTGTCCACGTCACAGCAGCAAATATCCACCTATGCTGGATTCTTGGATGAATGGATAGAAGTGGAGCTCTTGGGTCAAGGAATGACACGTCCAAGGCTTTGGATCAAAGGTTATTGCAAAATGGTGCCCCTGAGTCACATTCTCACCAGTGAGTGCTCTTTTCATCAAACCCACACCAACTAGAAAACATCCCCCAAGGTTTAATGGTCAGTTATTGCGGGATCTTGGATTCGGGTTGCCGTAAGGAAGCTCCAAAGCCCTGGAGATCACAAACATGTCTAAGATGCAGAATGTCTGGTTGAGAAGGTCGGTTTCTCAGGAAAGCAATTCATTTGCCCAGTTGTTCCACAGCCTGTGGCTTCTGGTATGGTGTTGGCCTGGTCAACTTAGGAACCAGTTGTGGTTACCGTATCAGGTCAGACCATTAGGTATTGCTCTCAGCTTACTCAACTTCACCTTGTAACTTCCATTTTAAAGCATGTATTTGGGAAGCTTCCAAAACTGGCTCTGGTGTAGCATGATGACTTGAAGTTCTCTAGAACTATAAAACTAATAAGCATTTTCCTCGTGTTTGCTTTAAATACTTGTCCCGAGTCTGGTCAAACTTGCTAAAAGAGGTCTTGTGTTGAGCTTAGTCAGTGGTCTGTGAGCAGGGGTGGTGGCCTCCCAGAGGATAGATGTACACACCCCATGTTTCCTCAAGTTCACAATACAGGACAAGTCCCAGTGGTAGCTGGTTACATCAAAGAAGCATTGACTGTTCATGCGTGTAGTCTCTGTCCTTCAAAGGTCACACTTAGTGTCCATTAACATGGTCATCAGCACTAGGCCTTGTCCCTGGCTCTTTGGAGGTTCAGTGTCCCCTCCCAGGATCTTAGTTCTCCCCTGACTTCTATAACATGATCTCGCTCTTTCTCTCTCTGTTTCTCTCTCTCCCTCTCTTAATCCCCCCTCTGTTTTCCCCCCAGACATTCTTGTGTCTATTTTCAGTGTCTCTACTTTTTCCTTTTAGTCTTAAACATGTGGCCAAAAAGTCTCAGGATATAAATTCAGAAATGTTTATAAGTTTAACTGTTAAAAATTTAATTGTAATAGCAGACCTTGTATTCCATTCAAGCTCTTAGCATTCCAGATGGTAGAAACTAATGTGTCTATAAACCCTGGATCATGTCAAGTTTCCCTACTGCCCTGTTGGCTGATTCCTGAACTCTTATGTCTTCTGAGGTGGGGGTGGGGAGGCATTGGACTAACTCTGGCCCATCCTCCACGCACATTTCCATATTTCCTACCCTGAATGAAGCCTTTGTGATTCCTCTTATATCCCTGTCCACAGCGTCCTCTATCAGCACCTGGCCAGAAAGGAAACTCATGATGTTCCAAAGTAACAATTTCACTGGAGTCCAATTTAGGGAAGCAACAGGTACTAACAAGAATCTGGGTGAAGGGTTACTTACAAGGAGCAAGGATGGCTCTAAAGCTGCACCACTGAAGAGGACACCCCAATACAGTGATGACTCCTGAGAGCTGGAGTCCTGGGGCTCTCTGCACAGCTCTAAGGACACTCAATACACTGAGAATCTCCTTCTGCAGCTCAGCCTCTGCCTCCTATCTTGCAGGTCAGAGTCCTGTCCTCCCCCACCCCAGCAGTTGTGTTACTCTTCTATAACCTTAGAGAGGGAGCCCTCTTGAGTCTTGTAAGTTTGTTTGCTTCCTGGGTCTTGTGTGCTCCCTACTTCCTCCTGGAGGGAATGTTTCAATTCAGAGAAGACTGTTGTGCCATGTGTGGGGCCAGGGAGCTCAAGATGCCTGCCTAGGCCCACTCCACTTTTATTTCTCCAGTGCCTAACACTGGTGTGTAAGCACCTTGCAAGCTCATCCACTTTTAAGAATCTTGTGAGCGTAGCTAGCTCACTGTGTCAGTAGGGTTTACACTGCAGATTCAACAAGCCATAGGTGGAAAGTATTTGGGGAATTTGCATCCATGTTGAGCATTTATAGATTTTGTTACTGTATTAGGTATTATAAACAATTCAGACTGTTATTGTATGCAGGGGGATGTATAGGTTATTGCAAACACCATGCCATTCTATAAAAGGGACTTCAACATCTGTGAACTCTGGTGGCCATGGGGGTCTGGGAACCAATTCCTTTAGATACTGAGGGGGAACCTGTTCTTCCTAAGGACCAGGGCCTCATTTATGGATTCCTTGAGTCCCTGGAGCATTTCTGTCAATCCTATTTCCACTCCACATCATCCCTCCTTAGTTACATCTGATTTTAAAATTCTAATTTTGGAATGCCCCAAACTATGGCATAGCTGTAGCTAAGGAGCAAAAAGGACCACCCGGAACAAAGAGCACTCATCTTAACGCGCCATATCCCTAGTTGCACTGCGAGAGCCCATCCTGAATCCTGGACACTGACTCCTCTCAGAGGTTGTCTGTTCTCTCTGAAGGAATCTGTCAGCAGTGAACCCCAGTGCGGTGGTCCCCAGATAACATGGCTTGATCAGAAATGATACCCACCTTTCCTACACTGCCTGCTCCTCTCCTGAACAGACTGATGTCTGTTCCCTGCCTCCATGTCTCTTCCTTCACGAGTCTTCTCCTAACATCTTTGTCACTCAGTGGTGGCTTCCTTCCCAGGTTGCTGCAGCGCATGTCACTCATTCACTTGGTGTACTGTTCTGAGTTACTGACTGGATTATGTCCTTCTCTGTGGGGCCTCTGCCACTGTGTCTCCGGGACCTGTTACAGGAACATCATAGATACCCATTGATAAATTCTATCAGCAAAGTTCAAACTCATCAAAAGGCGACAGTGTCTTATACCCCCAAGAGAATGTCAGTGTCTAAAATGCCCACGGTGCTGGCAGGACCGTTGTCCCTGATGTGACAGTGAAGCCAGGTGAACAGAGGGTCATCCTGGAGGAGGAAGCAGCTTGAACCTTTGGAAGTACTGGTAAAACATTCTCAGTACCCAAAACTCAGGTGAGCCATGCCTGCGTCTTCTACTGTGCTCCAAAAGACATCCCCCTTGACCAAAACTTGGACTCATTTAGTAAGGTGTCTGTGCTTGTATGGATTACTTTTCTGATTTCTCTATCAAGATGTCGACAAAACAACTTAAGGAGGAAAGGATTTGTCTGGGTACTTGGTCTGAGGGTACAGTCCATGGTGGGGAAGGCATAATAGTAAGAGCTTTGACAGATATTCATATAACACCCACAGTCAGGGAGCAGAGAGATGGATGCTGATACTCACCATAGCACCCACAGTCAGGGAGCAGAAGGAGATGGATGCTGATATTCACCATAGCACCCCCAGTCAAGGAGCAGAGAGATGGATGCTGATACTCACCATAGCACCCACAGTCAGGGAGCAGAAGGAGATGGCTTATGGTGCTCAGCTCACTGTCTCCTTCTTGCTCAGTCTGGAACTCCAGCCCAGGGAATGGTGCTGTCCACATTTAGTGTGGATCTTCCTACCTCAGTCAACAGAATCTAGAAAATCTCTCAGCAATATGCCTAGTTGTTTGTCTCCTGGTCGATTCTATGTCCTGCCAAGTTGACAAACAGTATCAACCAGTATCATAACGGTCATTGTACATAAGACTAAGTCCAGGCAATCAAGCAAACCTTAAGAACCTCTTATGTGTCCAGCACCTACACTTGGAGAAATGGAACATGGAGAGGAAGTGAAGACTCTTTAAGAATAAGAGCTTGTCCCCTAAAGACTTTATAGCCTCATTTTAGGAGTCAAACATATGTACCTCAAAAGAAAGAGGCCAAGAATGAGATTGTTCAGCAGAAATCCTGCCCCCCAACAAAAAACGTACCTCGCAGTTAGCAAGCTGAAAGCAGAGCAATCCTTGGTAGGAACAATGAAATCTTTCCGTACAAGAAGACTCTCTAGTTGGACCATGCATCCAGGTGGTCCTGGTCCACAGTAATATTATCACACCTTAGGAACTTCTGAGGGCCATGTGCATAGACATCAAAGCTAGTGCTTTGTGTACTTAATTTAATACATAGGGCATTATTATCATATGCACATAATATTCTTTTAAAAATTCAAACATCGTTTACCCAACTAATACAATAAAACTTAAAAATGTACAAGTCAAAAGACTCCTTTGTATATAAGCATTGATTACAAACTTCTCAAAATTAATTTCCCTGGTCATTCAATTAAACTCAGTCTCAAGTACCGGCTCCTTTCACAGGCTCTAAACCATTTGAGGGTTCTCACAGTGACACGGAGACTTCATTATAATTATAACAGAAGCCAATAGATCTTAGTTGCTTGTCCTGTTGCTGCAACAAAAGCCACTTAGGGAAGGGTTTATTTCGGCTCACGGTTTGGGGGTACAGTCCGTCGTGAGGGAAGTCATGGCCATGCGGTAGAGCTTGATGCAGCTGGTCACATGGTGTCCACAGTCAGGAAGCAGAGGGAGATTCATGCTGGCGTTCCCCTTGTTTTCTCCTTTTTATTCAGTTCTGGACCACCGCCCATGGGATAGTGTTGCCCACAGTTACGTGCATCTTCCTTCATCAGTTAACGTCATCTCGACTCTCCTCACAGGCTGTTCAGGGGCGTATTTGTCAGAAGATTCTAGATCCTGTCGAGGAGACATACCAACCATTATTTAAAAATGGTAAGATGGTGGGGCATCATAGCCACAGCCCTCTCAAGACTGACTTCTAGTGACAGTCATACTCTGCCTTGTCCGTTGTTCTCCGCCCTGGAAATCTAAGAATTCTGTTTTCTATAAATATAAGAATTCTGGGTTCAGCTAGGGGGGTGTCTTCCTAGATCAGAAGCAGGCGAGGAAGGGTTTCTGGACCTAGCCTCCCTGTCAAATGGTCTTGGCTCCCCATGACCCTTACGATACATGCTCTGAGACTCTTGCCTTTCTGGCCCTGGAGGATGGAGTGTCAGTGCTGCTTACTCTGACTTCCTGTATCACTCCCTGTGACTCTTATGCACCATCTTGTGAGGACTTTCTCCATGACTGGTCCCCTTTCACCCTTGTTTCTATGGAGCTCTTGCCATAGCCAAGATTCTGATCTAGGTAGGGTTGTGGTTGGTGCTCAAGATGCCTAAAGTGGTTAACCTCTGTCCAGTCAAAGGCAAGGGCAGGAAGAATATTTCAGAAGAAGCACTATGACTCGGGTGGCTAACCTCTGGAAATGGACCTGCTGTGGATACCCCACAACTGAGGGTGTCTGAGTTCTCCCAGTGTGCTGCTTAAGCTGGACTGTCAACTTGGTAGGATGGAATCAACTAAGATGTAAGCCTCCATGATGGTCTAGGAGGGAATTTCTGGGAAATATTAACTGAAGGTGGAAAACCCTCTCCCAGAACAGCTGGTACCCTGTAGCTTGAGATGTTAGGGTCCGAGCCAGACCTCAAGGCAGGAGCCTCACCTTCCAGGATGGTCGTAGACACCTACAGGCAAAAATCTGTCAAATCCAGTGTTAATGGGAGTCTACACCCAAGGCCATGTCTGTTGCCTGATGCTTCAGATCTGTCTGACTTCTGACCACTTGGGTAAGCTGGTGACTTGCCAGGGTCACATATTTATGGACAAGCTGGAGATCTCCATCTTGCAGGCTCCATAATTACCTGAAGAGCCTACTTTTCTAAGTGTGTCCTCCGAGACAGAGTGGCACATTCAGATGGAAGCAAATTAGTTATCTGGATGATTGCCCCACTTCTTTGGCCGTGTGACTTCCATCCCAATGGAAAAGCGATGTTGGTAGCATTCTGCTGTGGGAGCCTGTGAAATCAGTAAACATGACAGCAACCTGAACCACGAGAGCTTCGGGGCACACAGCAGAAACCCTGGCATTGTTTGTTGTTCCTTCAAATGGCTCCCTGTCACCTTACCGTCCCGCACCCCATCTCTCTCTGTGTATATTGTTGAGGGAATCTTCCCCTAAACTCATTCAAATAGTGCACAAATCTGTACTGTACACATTGGGTGGGTTAAAACTTTGGATTCTGCAGACCAGCTCCTGTGGCTCTGCTTTGAGTACCCGAGCGTGGCTCAGGACCTGTGGGCAGCTGCTTTGATACATTCTGGAAGGGGTAGGGAGAAAATATCTTAGAAGTTGCAAACATGAAGCCATGCAGGCATCTCTGGTGTCACTGTGTGCTGTGTATCTCTCAACGACACAGTGGGAGCTGTCTGAAATAACTCCTGTGGTGGAAGCAACTTCACTGGGACTGAGTGTTAATATCAAGTTTTGTTTTAAAGAAGAGACTCTAGGCAAAGAATCCACGGCCATGAAAAACAGATAGCTGTGAGGCGCTTCTCATTTAGTGCAGTGGTTCTCAACCTGAGGGTGGCAACCCCTTTGGGGGTTGAACAACCCTTTCGCAGGAATCACCTAAGACCACCTACATATCAGATATTTACATTATGATTCATAACAGTAGCAAAATGACAGTTATGAAGTCTCAATGAAAATAATTTTATGGTTGGGAGGGTCACTACAACATGAGGAACTGTGTTAAAGGGTCGCAGCATTAGGAAGGTTGAGAACCACTGCTTTAGGCAAAGAACCCACGGCTGTGAAACACAGATGACTGCGAGGCACCTCTTTCATTAAGAAATGATGCTTGGCTGGCATATAGGCACTGTGGGTTGGGAGAACTCATGGAGAGATTCTAATTTGTCTGATTCGAAGTTGGATTTCAAACATGATCAGTGTCCAGTATTTTCCAAGACTAAATGTAGCTAGTGTCCGGGGCTGTTCAGAAGGGTGTTGACCAGCATTTACATATGGCCACAGTGTCCACAGAAATCCTGCTTCATAAGTAAGAGCTTAGTGTTTGGTCCTGATCTTCTGGCATGCCACGAGGAGCAGCTATAAGAGGTCAGGATCGTGGACTTCCAATTACAAATTATTCCCCTGGAGAAGGCAAACAAGGGTAAAATCATCCCCGAGCAATTTATAGGGGTTGGGATGAAGGTGGTGGCCTTGTGGGTATAATTCACAGACTTTCAGCAAAGCAGAAATACTGTCTCCAAGTGACGATGCCTGACTGGTTATTTTATACCACATGGCAAGATGACAGCCAGGACAACTTAGGAGGAAGGAAGACTGACTCGGGCTCCTGGTCTCAGAGGACTCCTTCGCTGTGGAGGGAAAGGATAGTCGGTGCAGCTTGGATAATGGTGGTGGAAGTATATGATGGGAGCCATTGACATAGTGGAGCAGGAAGCCAAGAGCCAGGCAGGAACCAGAGGCCAGGTAGAACTGGCAAGGCCTGTCCCTGGTGACCTGCTTCTGCCAGACGGGCTCCACCTCCTTTAGGTCCAGACCCTCCCCAATGGCATGAGCCGCTGAGAAAGCATGCAGAACATGAACTTGAGGGGGACACCTCAGGTCCAGGTGGTAAGCAGGTGGCTGCAGGTCCATGGATATAAAGTAATGGAGAGAAAATTGGTTCAGGGCTAACAAATTCTGTGAACACACTCTGAAAGTTGGGTCACGTAGTGTCCCAGGGAGAAGAAATCTCCAGGGTTGCCTCAAACACTAAATTCTCCGGCACTAATTCATTTAAATGATTGACGGCTGCTTGGCAAAGATGCATAAGCAGCTTATAAACACCAACTTTCTCTAACAGCCCAGACATTGATTCTGATTGTCACAGTGGCTTTGCCAGTGCCATCTGTCTTAGAGTTTTTATTGCTGAGATGAAACACCATGACCAAAAAGCAAGTTGGCGAGAAAAGGATTTATTCAGATTATACTTCCACTTTATTGCTCATCACTAAAAGAAGTCAGAACAGGAACTCAAACAAGGCAGGAAACTGGAGGCAGGAGCTGATGGCAGAGGCCATAGGGGGTGTTGCTTACTGACTTGCTCAGCCTGCTCTCTTATAGAACTCAGGACCACCAGCCCAGTGATGGAACCACCCCACAGTGGGCTGGGTCCTCCCACATCAATAACTAATCAAGAAAATGCCTTACAGCCAGATCTTATGGAGGTATTTTCTCAGTTAAGATCCTCCCTTTCGTATAACTCTAGTTTGTGTGTCAAGCTGGTAGAAGGCTAACCAGCACACCCTCTCTGTGTCCCCATGCCCTGTGTCCCATGCTTGGTACTCTTGACTCTTATAGGAGCCCTGCAAGGTAGCTAGAGCTACAGTGGTGGCCCAATGGTGAAGAGCACACGATGTTCTTCCAGAAGGCCAGAGTTTGGTTCCCAACTCCTGCATGAGATACTCCCAACACACCTTGTAACTCTAGCTTCAAGGGAATCTGACGCCCTCTTCTGGTCTATGTAGGTTCTGCACTCAAGTACACATACAAACAAATACACATAATTAAAAATAAATACTGTTTAAAAATACTCCTGACTATAGGCAAGTCACGGAACCTGGGAGGAATATCTAGAGTCCCTGATCTTATTATGTTGTCACTGTGTTCCTACTGCATCACACCTGGGTGGCCTCAACAAGAGTTGTGGTCTTAGGGTCCTGGAGGCTGAAGGTCCAAGAGCAAGGTGGGCAGCAGGTCTGGTTTCTTCTGAGGCCTCTCTCCTTGGTCTGCAAATGGCATCTTCGTGCTATTCCCATGTGGTTTCCTATCCATGGTGTCTCTCTAAGTAGCTATGGTGGTTAATCTTGGCTGTCAACCTGACTGAATCAATGACCAAATAAAAGGTACATGCCCGAGTCTGCTAGGGATTTCCTAGAAAGATAAGCTGAAGGAGGAAGACCTCCTCCTACACAGTAGTCAGCACCTTTTTGTGATGTCCCAGATATGGGGGGGTTCTGAGGAGAAACCAGGGTTTCTTTGGTCTTCTAATGAAGACTGAAGACCAGTAGCTCTTAGGAATCTTCTAGGCCTTCAGCACAAGATGGAGACCACTGAAGCATGCAGCCTGATGAACTGAACAGCTAGCTACCAGAGATCTCAGCCTCTCCAGTGTACAGACAGCCGTTGGTGGACTACCCAGGTCACATTGCGTAAAGCAATCTGATTAACCCACATATAATACAATGTAGTCTATTGGTTCTTTCTGTGGAGGACCCTGGCTGATACATAGGCCAATGTTCCTCTTACATGGCCACCAATCTTACTGTATTAGTCTATTTAAGTGTCTCATTGACAGTAATCACTTCTTCAAAGGCCCTGTCTCACATTCTGATGGATTGGGTATTAAGGTGGGGAGAATGCAGTTAAATTCCTAACATCGAGGTAGAAAACTAGGGGGGAAATGGGACACTGAGCCTAATGAGGCCCCCTCTCAGAAGCAGGGAAGGTGCATTTTGCAAATCAAGCCTTGATGTGTGTGTGTATACACATATGTGTGCCTGGGGGGGCAGGGATTAAAAGGTGGGCACATCGCCAATATAAAATCTACCTCGCTCTTCCTCTACCTCCTTGAACTCTTCAATACTCATGAATTAGTCTCCTTTACTCTAGATCTAAAAGAGAAGCACAATGAGAGCCCAAGTCACCATCCACCCAACACTGAGCCAAGTCGGAGCCAATGGTGAACGACTCCAATCACAACACCATTCCACAGCGCATAGGTTGAGGTGGAGAGTGGGGAACGGTGCTGAGGTTGCTAGAGATCTCTCTGAGGTTGAGATCTCTGAAATTCTAACCCCCCAAAGTCCTCTCTTCTGCATTCAATTTGTAGCAAAATAAACCTTTCACAGCAAGTAAACAGGGTGCCCATTATGGCCGTGTTCTACCAAACCAGTTTCAAAGAGGGCTTTTGTGAAGTGATATTTGAAAGTCTTCATTTGCTACAAAAGGCTACTTAAAAAAAAACAACTCACTCCCAGACACTCAAATACCTCTCACATGGAAGAAAATCCAAATCCACAAAACTAATGAATAACAGGGAGTGGGCATCTGTGGCCTAGACTTCCAGTCTGGTCCACGGGGCTTATGCAGCACCTTTTGGGTTTCAAGGTCTATGTGAGGTTAGGAGAGAGATGCTGTAGACAGTGCTTCTGTTATGACAAGTGGGGGACTTCGGAGGGGATGGGGCTTAACTTAGGCAGGGTAGTCTGTTTTTCCAGTGGTCTCTTGAATGAAGAACTGAGCCCACTTTATTTTGAGACAGTCCCTTACTGGGACCTGGGACTCAGTCTGTAGGCTAGGCTGACTGACCTGAAAACTCTAGGGACCCACACATACACTCCCATGTTCTGCTTTTTTATATGAAATCTGGGTCTCAAATTTGAGTCCTCATGCATGCATAGCTAGCTGAGCCATCGCCATAGCCACGAATATAAGAGAGTTGTGTCAGATCCTTTTCTGCAGCATTTCTAGCAGAGGAGGGTAGACCCTAAGCTGCTCTTGTTGGTGTGGAGGAGAGAATGGACCAGCAAGATGGCAGACAAGAAACAGGAAGGCTGAGATGAGCCAACAACCCATTTGCATACTGCACACTAAAGCCTCCATCTGGCCTGGCTTGGTTGGTCTGAATGACCTTGATTTATCCAGAGGATTTCAGATGTTGTCCAAAGACTTCTCCAGATGCTCAGAAATTGTATGTCCAAGCATAATCCTCAGCTCTCCGAGGCCCACAAGTAATTGATGGCACACCCTATCCCCCAACCCCGCCTTCTGCACATCCCATGCTTTCCAGCTCCTGGACAGACAGACCTGCTTGTTTGTAGATGCAATCATTCCAAGCTCAGCAGAATCCTCTGACTCAACGAACCCAGCTTGGTCACATTCATCCATTGTCACCTGGACCTCATTATGGCCACTGGAGGAGGCAAGTGTCTGGCTTTTCGATGAGAGGTCCTACTCCACATACGCCCGTAGGCTCTGGGCACCCTTCTATTGTTTGTATGAAGGCTTTAGGGGACACTGCCAGGCTCTGCTCAGCATTTTCCACATGACTGATGGTATTCAAAGTTTTGCGATCCCAATAGGCAAATTTCTCCACTGGCTTTGTTTCATATTGGTTCAGGTGGGATAATAAGGCTGTTTTTGCCAGGCATATCAATATGTGGCTGGGAGTTGGCATTTTCCTAAGAGGAGGGAAAGAAACAGACAGACGCCTATATACTCATATGCCCAGGTGCCTGGCATGCTCAATCAGAATGGATTAATTTTTTCAGTATTTCTCTTTCTCAGTGAGACAGACATGTGTGCTTCATAACTGCAGTGCACCAAACAAGGAGCCTTTCGGGGGAGGGGCAGAGACTCCTCCTGTTCACAAGCTGTTGGGGAGCCCAGCTTCCTGCATCCTTCCCAGGCCCCATGGGGAAAGGAGGTGGGCCAGGGTAGAGAGTGTTCTGGGATTCATCTTCCATTGCCACAGCTGTGAGAAAGGCTTAGCTCCTGCCAAAGCTTTTTGTCCTATTTTCTCTCTTGCTTCATTTTGGGACATTTCAGGAACCAAATATATTCAACCAGTCCTCAGCATTTGAGAGGTAATTGAATGTCCTAGTGCTGTACCTTCCATTGTCTGATGACCGGAACAAGCTGAAACATGATGCTATAGACATTTCCTTCGTTATTTCTTGTCATTGTAACGTCTTCACATCCCGTCCTCACGGAGGGGCTGGAGGCCGTGCCCCTTTTGAGAATTCCTAGACTAGATCCCATTCTTTCTGTACCAGTCATCACACAAAACTGTGTTCTCTTAGGATGTTTTGTTCTACTGTACTTTGACATGAATTCCAATGTCTGTGTCTTACCAAAGACAGACCATTGTAATCATTATTTTGAAATGGACACATTGCAGAGCTCTTGAAATTGAGCAGAAAGACAAACATGGGTACTCAGGGGCCTTGAAATCCACACTCGGCCACGTGCCAGTTCTTGTAGATCTGTCAGGCTGGTGCCAGGCTACACAGAAAGCTGGCTTTCTCCCCCTACCCAAGCTGGCGCTTCGGGGCTTTGTCAATTGGTCAGGAGAGCAAATTCTTGGAGACACTGTCCACAGAAAGCCTGCGTCTTTGTGCCCTTCGGCTCGGATTTTGGCCAGTGTTGGCAAAGTGATCTGAATCTCCCAGAGGGTGCCTTGACATTTCCTCATTTGGATATCTTGGGTTCTGGCCCAGCTCCACTGCATATCTCAGGGGACCGGGAAGGACAGGTCAACCATGTCCTTGTTTCTTAACCTCTGAAATGAAGAAAAAGCTTTATCAGAGGGAGACTCTCAAATGCAAGGCTAGATTCTAAGCAGACAGGTGGAGGGGGTGTTGGGATGTTAGGACAGGATAGATGGGAAGATGGCAAGTTGTGAGTGTCGGTTACCTTGTGCTAAAGACGTGTCCAGCACCACCGTGTTCAGGAGAGCCTGGGAAACTATATATTGATGTGCTCCCAGGAAGCACCCTCAGCTGAGTGCATCAATCTCAGCAACACCGAGCACCAGAAACCTCCTTCTGCCCAGTAAGGTGGCCTTGCAGTGTCTGTGAAGTGTCAGTAAAAATCCTTCTAAAGACATCCCTGCCAGGTCCTGGCATTGTAAGCCAGTGTTCTAGGGTGGAAGCCATTCCTTGTCTAAATGGATTCCTTAATCACATGACTCCTTTCCTGTTAGAGAAAAGAGGGAGCTTCCTATTCAGCCCCCTCTCTCCTGTTCTTTATCTCAACCTGTGAGTCGTGACCCCTTTGGGGGTCAAACAACCCTTTCACAGGGTTGCCTAAGACTTTCTACATATCAGATATTTACTTTACAGTTCATAACAACAGCACAAAGTTATGAAGTATCAACAAAAGTAATTTTATGGTTGGAGGGGTCACCACAACATGAGGAACTGTGTTAGAGGGTCACAGCCTTAGGAAGGTTGAGAACCATTGATCTAAAGCAATTCCCAGCTCATCTTGTGGTACTGCTTCAAGGTGCTCCATCTTTGGAGCCAGCTCTCCATTGTCTTTAGAAAGAAGCCCAAGTGAAGCCATGTTCAGATACTGAAGATGTCCCTCGGATAGGGAGTGAATCTGCACTTAACAGTGTGGCTGGGGAAGGTGGGCGGTTGTAGGGACAGGGGGTCTCAAGCAGAGAGGAGGGGACTTGGGTTGGGTGGGGGAAGCCATGTGTCCAGTTGAGTTCCAGAAGGATCTCAGCTCAGCTACAGGGGACACCATCCTGGGTTGGCATGGGAATCAGTTTTCAGTATCAGGCCATCTTCTTTGGGGACTCCAAGAGGGATGATGGAGGCAACATGTGTTCTCTTTCCCGAACACCTCGCTTCCCCTGAAAATCATCCCCCAGTGATGCCCACAGGCTAGGCAGAGGTGGGTAACCTGCTTCCTTCCCATCCGTATTTCAACAGTGAGCACAGTCCAATCTTAAAGCCAAGCTAGAGTTGCTCAGGCTGCCAGGACTCCCCCATGAGAGGCAGAACCAATGGGGAGGACAGCCAGCCACTGGGTTAAGAGGGTGCCATAGGCAAGTAAGAATTGGGAGGAGGGGGAGCATTAAAATACTTTATTTCACTTATTTAAAAATAATTAGCAGTCATTTCACATGGCTCTGTGGAAGTATAAAAAGGAATGTGGGAAGACCCCAGCTCCCTTCTGACTCCTTCATTCTCTCCCATCCTGGTAAACAATATTTTTAATCTAAGAATTTTGAGATTTTATCAAGTTACAACTCTGTGCGTGGCCCTAAAAAAGGAATGCTGGGATGGGGGAGATGCGACTCAGCGCACAGAGTATTTGCCTAGCATGAACAAATTCCTTGGTTTGATGCCCATCGTGGCATAAAGCAGGCATGGTGGCACACACCTGTGATCATACCCCATGCTCCCAGCACAGTGAAGGCACACGACCAGGAGTTATCGCATAGGCTCACGTCTGGTGTTATCATTTCTCTTCATCTGTGTACTCTCTTATCTATCTTTGTCTCTGTCTCTTTCTCTGCGTCTCTGACTCTGTCTCTGACTCGGTTGCTCTCTGTCTCTCTGCCTTTCTGTCTCTCTGTCTCTCTCTCTGCCTTTCATTTTATCACCTGTCTCTCACCCTTCCCTACCCCCTTAGTTTTCATCTCTCCATGTTTTTATACTGGAGATATTTCTTTCACTCAGTGTACTAAAACTCTAATTCATTGTTCAGCAGTGATTACCATCTTTGGATCTTAAATTTTCCACATAAAAATCTTATTCCTTCACATTCCAGGAAGGCCTTTGCTGACACTCGAATGGTCCTGTTGAATTTTCTTGCCACTTGTGTTTTCCAGACACTCACATCTCTTCTGCGCCAACAGGGGCTGCCCTTCGTAGACTGGGGCTTGCTTTCTCCCTTCAACACAGAGATTCAGACATGTTCCCAATTCTGCATTCTACTGGCAGCCAAATCAGGGCACTGATTTATCAGGCAGTGAAAAACAACAGTAAGGCACAAGAGGTTCTGCTTACCAGAACCAGCAATAAGGCAACTGGTCAACCCCCCTTTCTATGGATCTGAGCAGGGCCTGAGAAGGGCAGTGTCTGTGACTTGAGCTCTACATAGGATGAGATTTAGATTTTGGGGAGACAGAGGAATGGGAATTCTGAGAAAGGGAGAAGGGTAAGCTTCAAAGTGGCCCCCACCACTTTGAAGGAGCCACAAAATGAAGGCACTCTTGCTGCAGCTTAACATGGTGGCAAGTACCACTTGGCGAGAGACACTGAGAGAGATGGACACCAGCAGTGTACCTTCTTCTACTCTTGGAGGGCTGGCAGGGAGGGTCTGTGAATATAGACACTCTACATTTGAGAATAATACGTTGTAGCTCTTAATGGTCAGTGACAACGATGGGCTTTACATGGCATTCTACTCCTTTTGTGAGATCGTAATAGAATACTATAGACTAGGTAACTTATGATAGATAGGGATTCACTGGCTCACAGTTCTAAAAGGCTGAGAAGTCCAAGGTTGCAGGGGCACAAAGAGATGAGGACAGCAGGGACAGCAGGCACAGCACGGTGAGAGACACCAAGAGAAATGAACTTCACAGCTCCTAGCTCTTTAGTTATTCACACGAATCCATTTAGGAGAGTGGAGTGCTCGTGGCCTGCACACCTCCCATGAGGTCCAACTCCTACCATCATCATCTGGGAATTGTCTTCGGCATGTGCTTCTGGTGAGGAACACGGTCAAGCCATAACAGGTGTCCATTCAGTGTGTTCTTCTAGTTATAAAAGGAATAGCTACTCGGGTATAACTTTCACTTTTCAAGGCTTTCATCCTTCAAGATCAACTCAAGGCACTGACTGCTGAGTACCACCTGTCCTCACCGTGGTATCTGGTGCTGTGGAAATGAAAGAGACTGGTGTGGAGTTCCCACACTCCTTTTCTACGACTGGTTTAGTTACCGCTTCCTGAATTCTCTTTCCTCTAAGCCACCAACACACTGTCCTTCTGCCTGCTTCCCTTTGGGGTTCTGGGAGGATGCTGCCACTGCCTGACATGGGATGGTAGCTCATCCAGGCAGACTTGCTTAGCAGGAAGGCCTCGACACTTTGGCCTTCCCGAGATTCCTTGAGTTTATCTGTGGTGAGAATGAGACCCATGAGAGGAGCCAAAGGCTTAACTGAACTCAGGCACATTCTCCATGAGAAGGGTCCATTGGAAGTCACAGCCAGCCAGACCTCTGACAAACAGCCAGAACACTAGGAGCCAGTAGGCTCTAACAGTCAGGAGAAAATTGACCACAAAGCCACAGTCTTTGGTGACTGTCTCCCTCATGGTAAGGTTTAGCCAGCAGATGAGGACATGGCCCAGGAGCCCAGAGAAGGCAGAAGGCACCACAATTATCATGCCAAAGATGCTAAGATGTTCCCTTGCTTTGTGGTTGCAAAGCCAGTGCTGCGGCCGCCACACACTTCCGGGGAAGTATGGAAGAGGCTGGGGAAGAGAAAGCTCAGAGATACTTAGACTTTGTGTTTGTTTGGCTTTCCTGGAAAGACTAAGAATGGCTGGCAGTGCCATTAGGCTCTGGGGTTTAAGTTATAAAGCATATAAGATTAAAATTAATCTTTTCATCCCTAATCAGCAGTAAAGACCCAGAAGGAAGGACAGAGAACTTCTGACACAAAATAAGAGAATTTTATTTATTTCCTGCACATAATTTTACTGGACTCAATCTTCCCCCCGACCCCCAACTCCATAGGCACTTCACTTCAATGTCCCTTTGACTCATCCCTGACCCCCCTGGCTAGCAAATGACCTAAATTCCTCAGAGAAAACAAGACAAAGGTGAACAACTCACCTTAAAAACCTGAAAACCTGCAAAGAGAGGACTGGAGCTATGGCTCGGCAGTTAAGAGTACTTAAGCAGCTAAGCTGCTCTTCCGGAGGTCCTGAGTTCAATTCCCAGCAACCATATGATGCCCTCTTCTGGCATGCAGGCATACATGCAGACAGAGAACTCACATATAAAATACATAAGTAAATTTTTTAAAAAAATTTAAAAACTTAAAAAAAAAATCCAAAATACTTGAGTTGATATATCCTCAAAGAAGAGATTGAAATGACCAACAAGCTCATGAGAATTTGCTCAAAGCCATTAGCAGTTAGCAAAATGAAAATCAGAATCACAAAGATGGGCCAGTGAGCTGGTGTAAGGTGTTTGCCACCAAGCCCAAGGACATAAACTCAGTCGTCAGACCCCACATGGTAGAGGAGAGACCTGGTTTTGGAAAGTTATGCTGTCTTACAAGCACAAACACACAGAGTAAATAAATAAACGTGACGATTTAAGAAATACAATAAGATACTACTTTACATCCATTAAAATGGTCATGACCAGAAAAAGGGAGGACTAACATGTTCTAATGGATGATTTGGAAAAATTAAACTCTCGTGTTTGGCTGGTGGGAATATAAAAAGGTAAATTCACTGTGGAAAATTGCCTCATTTTTTCTACACACATTTAGTATTTCTGTGGACCCGTATAGTCCGCCCCTAGATGTGGACTCCAATCAAGACAATGCCCCAACCTCAGCCCTTCACATTAGTTCCATATATACTTAATCTGCTGAGAATTAGGGGTGTAGTAGACACAAGGCAGGGGACACCCTGAGCCCCCAGAACCCACGTGGGGTTAGAAGCAGGCTCTGCCTTTGGAGCAGAACAGGGGCCAAAACCTGTCCTAGTTGGTGTTTTTGTCAACATGACACACCCTGGGCTTATCTGGGCAGAAAGATGCTCACTGAGAAAATCCCTCCATCAGACTGGCCTGTTGGCCAATGATTGGTTTGGCAGGGTCCAGCCCATTGGGATAAGAACAAGCCATCGGGAGCAAGCCAGTAAGCAGCATTCCTCCAGGGTCTCAGTGATCAAAAGATCTCATGATCTTCAGCCCCTACTTCTGGGTTCCTACCTTGAGTTCTGCCCTGGCTTCCCTTCATGATGGACTGTAAGGTATAAAATAAAATAAACCCTTTCCTCTCTAGGTTGCTTTTGGTTATGGGCTTTATCACAGCAACAGGAAGAAAACTAGACACAGACAAAAACACAACTCGAATCTCCCATGAGAGAACAGGTTTTAGGCTTCAAAACAGATGGGATGAGCAGATAAGATGTGTTCTTATCAATGGCTTTCCCTGCCCTGGACACCATGGCTGGGTCTCCCATAAAGGCCCAGGCAGTGGTCCCCTCCCCAGTTTGGGGAAAGGCATGGTGACCACTCTGGCAGTAATTGGCCTCAGCACCACAGTCCTAAAGTAAGTCTTGCTCTGTGATTCTCTTGTTTTGGCATCTTCTGAATTGCTAAACTGAAGTGGAGAATCCTTCTCTCCATATGGACTCCTATCTCCTTGTTACGGCTTCTTGGAGTTCCGTAGAACTCAACCTCAACCTCAGTAGAAAAGATAGCACACTGTTGATCAGCGATGGTTGGGATCCGCCCAACTGGGGACCGGCTGGCATGTGAGCGACGCGTGCCATTGAGATGGTGGCTCACCTGCAGCTAGGCTGGGTACCTCGGGTACTGCAGGTGTTCATGCGAAGGCTGACGCAGGCATTCCTGCCTGCCCTGGCAAATCTGGGTAGGTAATGCTCACTCTTCCACACAGACAGAGGAAACATCTGAGCACGACTCCTTTTTCCTTCATATCTGCGTTCTCAGGAAGGGCAGCAGGTCCAGGCTGCTGTTCTCTTTCCCCAGAACAGGGCCCCATTACTGTTCCGTCTTTCCCCAGGGAGCAGGCTGACCATGGGCCAAAGGATCCTTGACCTTCCAGGCTGTTCTGGGTCTCATATTTGCCCGGGACAGCTGCCGCCCACAGTTTGTTTCTGGTCATGAAAAACTGAAGCTTCTCCAAGCCTAAGCTAAATATGAGCTGTAGCTTATCCAAAGGTTTTTGTTTTTTTCATGAGCCCCTGGTGGATTGAAAGCCAGAAGCCAGGGACCCACCTGCCAATTATTACAGTTAATTATGTGCAGGTTTGACTCGGACCCCCAGACAGAAGGTTCTGTCTTCTGCTGGGGGCAAATGGGGTAGGTGGGTGGATGGAAGGGACTGTGGCCACGGGGCAGTGAATAACTCAGTGTGTGTCTGGGCTGATCCTGGCAGCTATGGTGGCCTCCTTTGCCCCGTGAGTTTGGCGTCTAAGTGTGACTTCCACGGGCCTGTTTGTCCTCGGGTCTGCATCTGAAATTAGAGATTTTGAGTGTCAAGAACTTCCCTCCTTCTTGCACCCACACTCACATACTTGTGTTTATTTCTCCGAAGAGAAGACGATGCCTAGCTGCAAAGGGCTGTGTGTTTTTATCTACGGCTTTTCTTCCTCTTAAGGTCCCATGGAGGCAGTTAGAGGTCATCTCTAGCTGTCACCTGAAAGCCCCAGGTATGGTGGGTCATAGTTGAGTTCAAGCTTGGTGTCCTCTCAAGGTGACGTGGATTCCGGCTGTCGTGTGTTCTCTGGTGTGGTCATTAATTCACTCATTAGTATAATACAGTCGTTGCCAGGCACTGGGAAGATGGTGGGAGCAGATGGCTTTCTCGCCGTCCGGCAACGAGGCAGGAAAGCAGACGTCAGAGCAGTCAAGCACTGCACAAGCTGCAGAGGTGACCCAGGGTATACACTACCTGGAATCAACCCCCTGAGTTGCTTTCAGCAGTGGATGCAAGTACCCACAAGGCATCAGGGTGATATTCCATGTGGCACGCACCCACATGTAAAAAGCTCAGTGTGTCTAGACAGGAGGAGCTATCCTGTGGGTAACTGTCCTCAAAGAGATAGCACTGAAGTAGAAACCTGACTGGTGAGCAGGTCCAGGCTGTATATATAAGGAGGGGTGGGTTTCAGGTTCAAGAGAAGGTATAGTGTGCTGTGGTCCCCAAGATAAATAGCTCTTACCCAATGAGCCAGGTGAGCAGAGTGCTACACATCCAGCCTGAGCTGGCCAGGAGGCATCAGGCCTGACCTTGATATATGAGAACGATGGTGTCCTTAGGAATGCAAGGAGTTAGGGACATGGTTTGGGCCATGCTATGGATTGATGTGGTATAGGTCTCAGAAGAGGCTTCTGGGACCTCTGTAAGAGGCTCGGTCCTTAGTCTGGTGGTATAGAGGTAGTAGGGCCTCTAAGAAGTGGGGCCCAGTTGGAAGTCATTGTCAGCCCCTTTTCTCATCTTTCTGGATTTCAGCCTGGTGATACATTCTCTTTCCACCATTGTGATTTCATCCACTGTGAGATCCTCTGTTGTGGAAGTTTATTTTTAGTTGTGTTTAAAATAATTGTTTTTACGCACTGTTGGAAAAGGGGTTGCATAGGCCTTGGCATTTTGTATTGTCTGCAGGTGTTGGATTTCTGTGGGGGATGTTTGATTGCTTATGATCTGCACCTGAGGAGTTCTGAATAAATAAAAACACCTGAGCTCAGATGCTCGGGGTTCCACTGTCTAGGATGGTGCTTGCCATGACAGTGGTTCCCTCTACTGAGGTCTGGCAAGGTTTGTACCAGTGAATATGCCTCCTTGTAGTCCTTGCTGAGACTCCTCCTTAAAGCTGAGCTATTTCTGGCACCATGCACTTGAACTTTGAACAATAGAAGCCTATTTGCTTTTTAAAGTTATCCAGCCTTACGAATTTCATTATAAGTGGTAGAAAATGAATAATATAGGCATCCTCAATTAGGGGAACAGAATCTCTGCTCCTACCCTTGTCTTTTGATGCTGTTTTCTCTTTAACAAATTGGCTCCCTGTGTTAGGCATGGTGTCAGGGCCAAGGCAGGTGCAAAGATGAAACACATCTCTGACTTCAAAGTCACAGGTTACCCTGGGTGGAGGGAATAGATCTAGAGATGGGTGACCACTGTCCCAGAGAAAGGAGTGGCTCCTTCCAGATGGGGACAAGTGGAGAGTTCTTGAAGAGGGAATGCATTTAATCTGCGTCTTGAGAGACATACCTTAGGAAGGTCATCCATTCATGAGGCTGGGGAACAAAGCTGTGAAGCAAGTGGTGAGCTTGGGACCAGGGTCTGGAGGGAATGCTGGATTAGCTGACACATCTCCTGAGTCTAGAACATTCAAACCTCCGAGTTGACCAGGCAGTGGGTGGCTGAAGAAAACCACATATTGGACTGAGTCTTCTCCAGGTCCAGCCATGGGGAGAAGCCTCATACTGAGCACTGGCTGGCTTGGAGTCTTTGATGCATCCCGTTGGCAGGGGACAGTGCTGTGACTTGCAGTTCACATCCCATTGGGTGAAGAACTAATTCTATCCTTTGTGATTGTCAATAATGAAAGGACGCTGGGCTGTGGCTTCCTTCAGCTCTCCCACGTATCTTAGACATACCTGTCTTGTGAGATTCCAACCAGAAAACTAGTCCAGAAAAAGAACATTCTACCTGTCTGGGGCCCCAAGCAATCTTCACCCTGCTGTCCCCTCTGACCTCAGCTGCAGCAAATGTCTCCTCATAGAGGACCCAACTCCCAGGAGCCACCTTAGTCACGTGGCATTGAGGTCTATTTTTGTTACATAAACAGAGTTGTCTGCATCTGGATTCCAGGGCTGGCTGCAGGGATTTGTAAACAGTGCGGTGTCCGCGTCTCACGGAAGGTTGCCAGCACAGACTCCCTTCCTTTCCCATTGCCCGTTGTCCAGTTTTCCCTTTTATAGAGAGTCTGGCTGGGAGAAAGAGAGAGACAGAACTTATTTGGGAATGGAGCACAATCCCTCAAACAAATTCATTTTCCCCACCCCAGTCACCACAACTTTATCTTCAAGTCTCAAACATGAGACTATTCCCGAATGAAGCCTTCCCCACAATGCTAGCTTCCTGTAAATAGAAATGGAAATCCTGAGGAAAACAAGTTACTCAGAAAGGTGGCAAGAAAGTTTGGAGGTTGAGGCCGCTTCCTAAAACTGTTGGACACTGATCTCCCTGTCTGAGCCAACACTGGGTGACACCGTGACGTCTCGCGGTAGCCTCTTTCCTACTCTCTCTAAGGAGCTTTCTTGACCTTCAAGCTTTTTCTTCTAGCTTTCGCATAATGACATTGGTGGCCTCGAGGGCAAGAAGGGCATTCACTTAGTAGCCACGAAGAAATATCTTTTTAGGTTAGATGCTCTGTTCGCCTCTGCGGGCCTTGGAAGACAGGAGACACAGTTTGTTGATGTCAAAACACTGTGGTGAAAGGTGGTAATGCTAGGAGCAGCTTAGGTGGGCTTTGGGTGCAGAGGGAGATGAGCTTCACTTACGACTTTGCTGAGTGAGTGAGTGACAGATCCAAGGCTGAGATCTATCTCAGTTCGAAGCCTGCTTCAGAGATTGAAGTTGAATCTTAACCTTCAATCAGTGCAGGGATCTTGCTCAGACTTAAAGCTAAGATTGCAAACCATCCCCTGGGACTGAGGGGCACATCAGGACCCCACTTTCAAAAAGTCCCCAGGTAAACATAGTGTATGTCAATCACAACATCTGAAGTCTGAAGAACAGAGACTATGGACAAGAGATCCTGTATAGGAAGCTTCCAAATCAGGAAAAATAATCATGAGACATTGCCCACCAGGAACCCACAAACCATTGTTTTCTCCTCTCGTGTGACGGTCCTGGAGAACGTCTCATGGAAGGTTCTCTGTCCACAAAGCAGGAAACCGGGAAGTTAGTAAGCTGTGCAGAATTGCACTGATACCCAGAGCAAACTCACTGCAGCCCTTCAAAGATTATCAAACAAATCTAACTTTAAATAAAGCTACTGCATGCTTTAACTCCATCTGCACAGGGAACAGAATGGCTTTTACATCACTCAAATGAGTACGACTTTGAGACACTTTCTGTGTCTCAGGAGCATCTCTATTCAAACAACTGGAGCAGATTCTGCATCGTACATAAAGGTAGCCTTTCTTTACTTTTTGGATATAACGTGTGCGCCCTTCAGAAAGACGTCAGATGGTATTGGTGATCTTAATGAAGCGGGGATGTGTGTTATTTTGATAAGAAGTTTAAGGTGCCAAAAATGCTAGGATTGGACCCAAAACTCAGACACAAAGAGTGCAATCAGTAGAGAGTTCTTGTGATGTCTGTGACTAAATCGCTCCTCTGTCACCCCCTGGTGGTAGACACTCAAATTTCAGGTACAAATCTAGAAAGGGAAGTGAGTTGCACATTTTAAACTCAGAAATGAGAGAACGGCTGTTTGAATTACAAAAGCAGCATTTCACAGACTTTGTGCTCTGAGGATCCGAATGAAGGAATGACCCATACAGATTGCCCCCAAGGCTTCGAATCAGAAATTGTGATTTCCATAGCTATTTCTTTCTCATCTGTCAGGTGGCACACCCTAACCCTAACTGCAGAGACAGCATAGACCAGAGCCTTCTAAAGTGCCTAGCACTCTAAAGACACTTAGCCATTGACATGACTGACTGACAGGACAGGGGTAGACCGAGACAGAGGGCTGAAGGCTGTAAATTCTGATTGGATTTGAACCTTGGGCTGTTAGTAATTTCCTGAGAGCAGATAATGTAGTTTGGTGTTAAGGGTCAGAGTCTGATGAGATCTGAATGTGTGGCTGCAGCCTGGCTCCTGTAATGGATGCAAAGCACAGGGTCACATTTCACTGGAAAGGTTTTTTTTTTTTTTTTTTTTTTAAGCTTTGAAAGGCACTTAGGTCCTGCCCCACCTTTGATAAGACTCCAGAGATTGTACAGTTCTGCCTGTCTTTGGGCAGAGACAAAAGGGAATAATAATAATAGCAGATTGAAATGCCAGGGGAATGATGGCCAGGCCCCTTCTCAGTATCTTGGTTGCTTCTCTGAAATCACAGGGCTGGACTGGACCATCTCGAAGGCCCTATAGAGTCCTAATATTCTAGAGCCCCTCCCCCCCCCAGCTCATAGCTAAGGGCAATGAAATCAAAGCTCTGCTGGGAAAACTTGGAGAAACTGGAATTTGCGTTTACAGCTATGGTCCAGTCACGCTGGAAATTCCCTGATCTTTAGCCTCATTGGCGCCTTATAAATCTTAATATGCTCCTACTGTCACCACGTGATGAAGTTACTACACTCGTAAACATTCATCCCAGAGAAATGAGAATTTATGTGCACACTCACACTCACAGGCTACTCACAGAAACGATAATATAGACACATCTTTACAGCAGAGTACTCGTTTAAAAACAAGGGGAAAGTAGCTATGGAGATTTGCAACACCTTAGATGGATCCAAAGAACGTTAGACCGTGCAGAAAAAGCGGATCTCAAAAGTGACTTACTATGTGCTCTGCATCCCGCAACACTCTCTCAGTGACTGATTGGTAGAGGGGTTCCTGATTGGTGGTTGCCTGGAACTAATAGGAGACAGGGCTCAACTACAAGGGAATGGCTAGTGAAGTGGCTCCTTATGAAAGGGGGCAGTGTCGTATGCTTGTTTTGGGTGGTGGCACCTTGACTCTGTCCATCTCACACACACACACACACACACACACACACACACACACACACACACAGAGTGAGATCTGACTGTGGTCCTTGTATTTTGCAATCACTACCTCTCAACATCTCTCACCTGCTTCTCGTACTCTGCATAGTTAGCGGCAGATGTAATCAGCGAGGGAGCCAAGTGAATCGTACCTGGGACTCAACATTTTTATCTCAGGAAGTTTTTTATAGAACTATAAAGAAATTAAGGATTTTCATCTTAGGCACTAGAGAGGCGGCTCAGCACTCAAGAGTGCTTGCTGCTCGTCCAGAGGACCCAGGTCCTGATGTTGCCAGCACCTACATGGAGTGACTCACAGCCATCTGTAACTCCAGCTCCTGAGGATCTGATGCCCTCCTCCAGCCTCTGTGGGCAACAGCACTCATGTTTGCACATGGACACACACACACACACACACACACACACACTTAAAAATATTTTAATTACCCTTTTTATTACATATATTTAAGGTATATACATGCCGTTTTGATATACCTACACACAATGAAATGATGACTATAGTCAATTCAATGTACCCATCACTCTTTTTGGAGGGAACACTCTAAAGTCTTACTGTAGGCTGTTAATAATTAGATCAGACAGTAAGAAGTAAGAACAGTCCACCTAGAGGGTGTGACAAGGCTGCTTTTTATGTTCTGCCTAGAGACAGAGACATCTTGCTGTCTTAATGTCACACAAACTTGGAAGAACTGTGGGGACACAGTGTGGCCATTTTGAATACCACAGTCTCTGAGTTTAGAATTCCTTTCTCCAGAGCAGTGGTTTTCAATCTTCCTAATGCTGCGGCCCTTTAATACAGTTCCTCATGTTGTGGTGACTCCCAATCACAAAAATTTTTTGCTACTTCGTAACCGCAATTTTGCTACTGTTATGAATCATAGTGTAAATATTTGATATGCAAATGGTCTGAGAACCACTGCTCCAGACCTTGCAGAGGGTAACCTATTACAAACAGCAGACTGAAGAGACTTGAACATGACAGCTGGAAACTGTAGATGTGTACAGCAGGCTCCTGTGGGCCTCTTGCTTTCTGAATGATCAGCGGGATATTTGATGTTTCCTGAAAGATGCTCATCAGAGGCAAAGTTTGAAAGTTGTTCCAGAATCCAGAGGGTGCCTGGGATAGCGTTAATGTCTCTTTTAAGATTTTCTTCTTATATTCATGTGTGTGTGCATATATGGAGAGAGGGGATTTTTTAGGAAATTTCTAAATCAGAAATATGTGTGTGCGCATGCATGTGTGCGTGTATGTGTGTGTGTGTGTGTGTGTATACACATGTACATGTATGATGTATAGATTTTTTGAGACAGGGCTATACTACATAGCTCAAGTTGGCTTTGAAGTCTCCCAAATTCTGGAATTACAGACACATGTTCCTGTTTGTATCTAAGCACTATAGTTAAGGACCATTTGACATACAAGCACGTAGTGCAATGGCTACAACTCCATGGGAATTAACAACATTTTACACACCCATTAGCATATTTACTGCCCACTGGTGTCTCTAATTCCAGGCGGGACAGTAGTTCTCCTTAAGAAAAGGCAAGGAACAATGAGCTTGCTCTAAAATTCCAAGGGCATGGGATCCCTTCAAAGGATTTCTTAAGGTAGGAGGTGATGAGATGGGTGGAGGTCTTGCAGAGGTAGATCTGAGTGCTTTGGAGGATGGGAAGGGCAGGAACCTGTGGTGACAAGACAGATCCCAGGGAGCAGCTTGGAAATTGTTCCTGCCCTGGACCCACCCTGTCCTGGCCTCTGTCCGCATCAGAGATGACACCTTTCAAGCACTAAAAAGTCTGCCAGAAAAGATTAAGAATGAGACTCTGTGGTGTCAAGAACCGCTATCTGTTCCCAAACAATCAACCATTCAATGAATACGGAATGAAAAGTATTAAATGAACAACTACTAAACTACTTCAAAACAAATAAAACATTTTAGTCTTATACAGAACTATAATAATACCTATGTCTTCATTATTCCTAAATAGTCTCATTTTTGAAAATATATTCTAATCGTCTATAAAATATAGACATGCTGGGTTTTTTAACTAATTTTTTTAGTTGCCATACAAAATGATGGGCTTCATTGAGTAATTCAGTGGTAGGGCACTTGCAAGACTCTTGGTAAGTGCCCCCCACATACACATACATAAACACATACACATACACAAACACATACACATACACAAACACATACACATACACATACACATACACAAACACAAACACATACACATACACAAACACATACACATACACAAACACATACACATACACAAACATATACACAAACACATACACAAACACATACACAAACACATACACATACACAAACACATACACATACACATACACAAACACATACACAAACACATACACATACACATACACAAACACAAACACATACACATACACATACACAAACACATACACATACACATACACAAACACATACACATACACATACACAAACACATACACAAACACATACACATACACATACACATACACATACACATACACATACACAAACACATACACATACACATACACATACACAAACACATACACATACACATACACAAACACATACACAAACACATACACATACACATACATACACACACACACACACACAAACACAAACACATACACAAACACATACACAAACACATACACATACACATACACATACACATACACATACACAAACACATACACATACACATACACATACACAAACACATACACATACACATACACATACACAAACACATACACATACACAAACACAAACACAAACACATACACATACACATACACAAACACATACACATACACAAACACATACACAAACACATGCACAAACACATACACAAACACAAACACATACACATACACAACACAAACACAAACACATACACAAACACATACACAAACACATACACATACACATACACATACACATACACAAACACATACACATACACATACACAAACACATACACATACACATACACAAACACATACACAAACACATACACAAACACATACACAAACACATACACATACACAAACACATACACAAACACATACACAAACACATACACAAACACATACACATACACAAACACATACACATACACAAACACATACACATACACAAACACATACACAAACACATACACATACACAAACACAAACACATACACAAACACATACACATACACAAACACAAACACATACACATACACATACACATACACATATACAAACACATACACATACACATACAGAAACACATACACAAACACATACACATACACATACACATACACATACACATACACATACACAAACACATACACATACACATACACATACACATACACAAACACATACACATACACAAACACATACACATACACAAACACAAACACATACACAAACACATACACATACACATACACAAACACATACACATACACATACACATACACATACACATACACATACACATACACAAACACATACACATACACAAACACATACACATACACAAACACATACACAAACACATACACATACACAAACACAAACACATACACAAACACATACACATACACAAACACAAACACATACACATACACATACACATACACATATATAAACACATACACATACACATACAGAAACACATACACAAACACATACACATACACATACACATACACATACACAAACACATACACATACACATACACATACACATACACATACACATACACATACACATACACATACAAACACATACACAAACACAAACACATACACAAACACATACACATACACAAACACATACACATACACATACACATACACATACACATACACATACACATATTTCATTGAATTTTGTTAATTTTCGCATTCCTGCTTTCCTCCAATGCCTTTTCCTTCTTCTGATTACCAGTTTTCTCTCCCCAGATAATCCCCTTCTTCAATCACACACACATGAATACACACATCAGACACAAATAAATATACAAATAAATAATAAAGATAATACTGTTAGGAAAATATAAAGGGTGTCCAGTAACCTAGTGGTGATCAATAGTTCAGATGGGGTGGATAAGCAAGAGGCTGAAGGAAAACAGCAATATAAGCATAGGTAACGGATGATGCAAAACGCTGACTTAAGCTGCATAGCAGTCCCTCCAAGACATCAGCACCTTAATCCCAAACCAGTGACTGTTATGGCTTATATGGGAAATGGACCTTACTAGATGTGACATCTAAGAATCTTGAGGTAGGAAGATCGTTCTGCATTATCCAGGTGAGCTGAATGCAATCATTAAAGACTTTATATGAGTGAGATGGGAGGATAAGAGTCAAGGGAAGATGTGAACACAATCTAGAGAGAGGGTGAATCAATGCTAGGAAGCTACCATGAACCAAGAAATGTTGGTGATTCCTGGAAGCTGGAAAAGACAAGGAAATAGATCATGAAGCCTTAGTGACATCCTGATTTTACCCCCACTGAGACTCATTTTGGAGTTTTGACCCTGAGAACATAAAGATAAGAAGTTAGTATATGACAGGAATTTGGTGATTTATTAGTATAGCAATGAGAAACTGGAATAGATATTATAGCAGAAAGAGGTTCAGAGAACCTCTTTGGCAGGCAGCACTGAAGGCTCTATATTTGGCTCTGAACTGATAGAAACCCATGGGGGGTTAAGATAGAGAATAGCACGTTCTAAAAGGTCAAGAGCTGGTTGCTCTGAGAAACACAGAAGCAAGGGCAAAGGCAGCAAGTAACCTTCATAGGAATCTAGGAGCAAGCTCATATTAGCTCAAAGAGATTGAACCAAGTTGAGTTTAAACTGTCACATTAGAACACAAAGCCAGGAGAGCAGCCAGCTTGCTTGCTTGCTTGACAAGGAAGAGAAGTACAAGGGGGAGTCCTGGAATGGAAAGAGGTAGATTTAGGACAAAAATGGGAAAGTACAACAGAAACAGTAAGATCTAAGAGAAGGTGCTTGCCTCCTCATAGCTGCTCTGTATAAACTGCTATCAGACTGGTCATGTCACCAAAGCCCAGACAGTGTTCAGACGTGCTGGGCGGGGTCACTGGGGTCCTGCTCTGTTCAGTGTCATGGTACCCAAGACACACAGTTTTCTTGATGGGAAACTGAGTCAGCAGTCAGTGAGAGTTATCAAAAGGCTTGTGTGGGGGATAAGGAAAGAACTAAAAGAAGAACGATCAATATTTGAAGAATGTGATTAAGGTGTTTCCAGAATTACTTTAAAGAAATCAAAAACTTCAGGCAGAATTATTGTAAAATATGTCACATTTCAGTATATGATAGTAACAATGCTGAAAACCAAAGACAAGGAGAAAAAGTTTAAAGCAGTTAGAGAGAACAAAGGTGTGTGTGCATATGTCCTTGATTTCCAGGTCAACCTAAGACCCTGGCTTGAAAAAAAAATCTTTTTAAATGTTGTCACCACACTGTGAGAAATATCCCTTTAAAGTAAAAGTGAAAATAGTAACAAAAATAAATGTTTGTCTGTCCCAGAATCAAATATTTTTATATGTATTTGGGATCTATGGAACAGCATGATGAATATATATATACATATATAGATATAGTAATTGAGTATATAATAATATATAATTATATATATAATATATAATTGGGTACTGTACATTTCAATAATGAAGAAGCTAAATCTCAAACATTCTCATCCTAAAACATATCAAGTATTAGAAGAAATAGCTTAATTTGCCTAGTTTAATGATTTCATGGTATATGAAAATCATAAAGTCATTTGGTACTGCATAAATCTACACAATAATATATCAATATATATACTTTTAAAGGTGATATCATACACATTAATGTATGATATCTCTTAACCAGGTTTAGTATAGTTGAAGGAGGCACTGGCCAATTGGAGGATCCCCAATACACCTTTCTGTGTCCCCATTGCTTGTCTTTGGCTGTCACATCCTTAAGAGGGGACATGTTTGTCTGTTGGCTTGTATCCATGGAGATGTTCTAAGAACAGCCTCTGTAACACAACAGGCAGACTTGATTAGAATCAAAGCCTCTCACAGTTCTCTGTTGAAACGTTTTGGTTTAAATCTGAATATAATCGCCTGTGTTTGAAGAGCCTGTGCCACATACAGGCAGACTGGGGAATTCACAGGCTGAGTTTGACTTTCAAAGAGACCGCTGTGTTTGCTCATCTTGCTGGACGGGCAGTGCCATGCTGCTCCCTTGTTGCAGGCAATGGCGAAAGAGTGTGCAGCTCCCGTTTCAGTGATGGACACTGCAGCCTGCCTGGATACATCACACAACTCTTGCCCTTCCTTTTTCTCCGGCTCCTGACACCAGGGCCATGTTTATACCCGCTTTTGTGTCCATTTCTCAGTACCTCGTGACATGCCATGGTCTCAGTCTTTTTAGTGTACTGGGGTGTGGATGGGAACAATCCTAAAATAAACTACTAAAGGACAGTCGACCGCCTGGTTCTAGAACATTTTTTTCTGGAGGGTGACTTTTCATTGGCACACCTGCTTGCTTCTTTCTCATAATGATAAAAGCTAATGTGTCCATGGAACTTGCTGTCTTAATATGTGCCAAGTTGTGTTCCAAGAGCAATATCCCAACAGTATCCATTGTCTCATTTAATGACAACCCAGGTAGGAACTCTTGTAGCCATCTTACAGGTGAAGATGACAAAGGTCAGGATGGTGAGTAATTTGCTCACCTGGGTTGTCAGCTTCCAAGGCCCCTCGACCTCCATGACAGACATCTTTCCAGAACTGACTTCAGTTACCAGACTTGTACTGTTCTGAGACTCCTCACTGTGGAAACAAGAACTCAGGCCTCCAGGGCTGATTTAGGAGGAAGAACAATGTCGGTTACTCTTTCCACCAACAGGTGGCGCAGCCAACCAGTGAACCCTCATTGGTACATCTGGCTCCCATTGCTGTGGAGGTGCCCATAGCTCAGTTGGTCTACCACCATGCTGGTTATCCCTTTGTGTCTGGGTTTGCCTTTTCTTATGTAGTGAAGGAAATTAGGGAACAAATGGTGTCCTGGGAAGCTGGCGCAGAATTACAGAGAGACACCTCATACGTATGGAATGTTACCTTCCTCAGTACCCAGTAGGCTTCAAACTGTGTCCTTCAGAGAACCATCTAACGGGAAAATTCACCTGTAAAATAAAGTTAGCCTTTCATTTTATTTTACCCAGCCACAACATGTGTCACACAGTCACGGCCGGCTATAGAGCCCTTACATGAGACCTTCTGGTTGGCTCTTTTCAAATTAGTTTCAAACCTAGGCATACATTTGGCTCTTTTCACTTCTCTGTGACTGGATCCCCCAGCTGTCACATTTATAGAATATTTCGTACCGTGTTGTGACAGTGACTACGTGAAGTTAATACGACAAACCCTTGGAGAAGACCCTGGCACACGGTAATGCCCATATATGATAGGTCTCAGGAAGTCCCAGTGCTCTTAGACCCCACCCCACCCCTAGAGTCTCAATTGAGGAATTGCCTTGACCAGACCGGCCTGTGAGCGTGACTGGGAGGGACCATCTTTATTGTTAGTTGATGGAGGGAAGCATCGTGGGCCCCTGTTTTGGAATGCTCCAAGCGTAACAGCCTTTACCGCCTTAATCAGAGTCGATATGATTTCACCTCTAAGAGACCCTCAACAAGATCAGCTGTTGATGTCCTAGAATCCAGGGAGGCTCGCTGGAGCTCCCCTGAGATTACGTCTGCTGGCTCCGTCCTGTGTCCTTCCCCTCCCAGCTGTATGTAACTCAGGCCTCAGAAGGTGCTAAAGTGTATACAATGTGGACAGTTAGCTGGAGGGAGAATTCCATCTATGCAGCTCTGGGAAAGTCTTCATCCATGCTCTGGTGGGACTTTTTGATTGTGCAGCCACTTGGGGGACACCAACACTCCTGTAAGTAACCTCTTACCCGTAGTCCCATAAGGAGCTCTAATAAACTCATTGGTTCACCAAGATGGATTTGGATGGAATCATTACTTGTGCCTGTAATTCGTGCCCTAAGTGGGTGAGCAGGTATCTACAATTCCCCAGGAAAAGTTCACATGACAGTCACAGAGAGGGAACTTGAGCCACTTCACCCACAGCCGGCTCTCCACAGGCAACCCAATGCTCCACCCCTGCCAAGGCATCAAGGTTAATTCCCAGCTGCCAGCCAGTATTTAACTTTCCACATAAGATTAAACAGTTGGGTTCATAAAAGCCCAGGATTGCAGACTCCAGTCAGCAAGGGCTTATTGGTCTCAAGCTAAGATTTATGTCATTCCTGAAGAGCTGACACCACCGAGAGGGTCTGAGCCTGCTTTCCAAAGGCCTCTTGCGTTTCTCGTACACTGTGCAGGTGAGTTTCATTATACATTTTTAAAAAAGAATTACATAACATTTTTTTTCCTTTTTCAGAAAACTAAAAGTGAAAATATTTTCTAGGCATGTGGTCTCGTTCATGCCTGCCTTCCTTTACCCTACCCCCTCCTTTCCTTCCTAAGTTTCTTTGCTCTGTTTCTTCAGTAATTGCCTTCAGATGAAAATGCTAAAGGTGCTTTTTTAAATGAAGGTGGGGTTTTTTTGTTTTGTTTTGTTTTTTGCTTTTTGTTTTTGAGACAGGAATTCTGTTGTAACTCTGGCTGTCCTGGAACTCACTCTGTAGACCAGGCTGGCCTCGAACTCTCAGAGATCTGCCTGCCTCTGCCTCCCGAATGCTGGGATTAAAGGTGCGTGCTACTGCCAGGCTTTTCTATTCTTAACATACAAACACAAGACGTTGCTGTCTGTTGTAGGCTCGGACAATGGCAGTGACCCATCATATTTTGAGCAAAGAAAGCTTTGGTCATTGGGGACAAACGCATGTCAGTCTCCTTGCCTTGTGCAGATTGTCCTTGTCAGGCTGTATCATGTATTTCTGATAGGAACAGCTGGAAGCAGAGATCATTCTATGGCCTGGAGACACAGTGTAACCATTGGGAGCATGCATGCTCAAACGCTGGTCTCCGTCTTTTGACCTTTATGCAGTTGAGCCAACCAGCAACCAGAGTTGGAAACATGGGTCACTGTAAAGTGTGACCTCCTCCAGGACAGACAGAGTACTGGGCACTGGCCCGGATCACTTGGGTTCTAGCTGAGGCAAGATGGCCAACTTGAGAGCCCTGGTCTTAGCAAATGAGCTAAATGCTCTAGGCTGTAGTTATATGGCCCAACAAAGAACAAGCTGGCCTAGTATTCTCCATCCATCCTCTTCTGAGACTTTGGTGGAAATACAGTTCCCACATAGATGGCAGTTTTATACAGTTCAAATGAATGTATACAACTGCCCTCTGGGTTTACTAAAGTGAACTAAAGTAAAACTCCTCGCATGGGATTTACAGGGTGTGTGAGCCAAATGTGGCTGCCTGTCAGGTCAGTGGTTATTCTAGGAATCAAAATTTAAATCAACTCCTTTATCATTTTTAATGTTAACTTGTTATTTATCCTTTACAATTTGCAGTTTTTAATTTTTGACTTGTTTTTAATTTGTGCATGTGTGCTTGCATGCATGTGTTTGTGCATGCGTGCGTGTATGTGTGTGTGTGTGTGTGTGTGTGTAATGGCAGGTCCAGACATACCACAGTGCATATGTGTGAGTCAGAGGACAGCCTCCGGTGTCAGTCCTCACCTTCCACTTGGTTTGAAATAAGGTCTCATGTTTGCTGGAGTGTTCACCAGGCAAATTGGCCCTTAGCTTCCCAGCATGCTTCTGTATCACCTCCCCTCTCACCTCAGGAGCACAGAGATTACAAATGCATGCAAGTGCTACTGTGTCTGGCTTCATGTAAGTTCTGGGTATCCAGAGTCGGGTCCTCAGGCTTGCCAGTTAGCATTTAAACCACTGAACTTTCTTCCCGGCTCTTCCCTTACTCTTGAAAATCAGTGTACAGTGTGGGATGTTTTCCTCCATATTTAGCTTTGGTTGGTTTCCTCTTAGCGCTCCTCTGCCCTCCTCTCTGGCCCCTCTTCTGCCTGTGCATCTACCCCCCAGTATTCCCATTTCCACTTTCATGGTGCATCCTGCTTAGCAGTGGAATATGCTCTAATACAATCTCTCTCAATGAAGTTGCTTTCACACAGTGATTTGAATTTTTCTGTGGTCACAAAACACCAGACTCCCTGCCAAGCCACATCTCAGACCTCAGTATTCAAAGTGTGAACCCTCTCGGCCTTTCTCAGGCTGGACAGGGGCGGCGCTCAGGCATTTCACCCTCATAGGCCCTTTGAACCCTATGATTAAGTCTGAACAAAAAGCACTCATGATCTGCTTAGCAGTGAAGAGCTGAGCAAATAATGGGTGGTACAGGCTGCTCAGCTCTCAGGGGCTGGCGACTGTGCCCACATCAGGAAGCAGACCCAAGTGGCTCCAGTGGAATGCGTTGCTGAAATCTCTCACCTCAGGATACCTGTGGAAGAGGTTCTTAGACAGTGGGGAGCCTAGGAGTCACCTGGAACTGAACTTAGAGCTTCTTATATGCATACAAAAACTTTGTGGATAAAAAAAAATAATTTTGGCTCTACTCTTTCACAGCAAATGTCATTGTTTAAAGCGGTTAATGCACATCTCGGCCACACCTCTTGGAGAGTGTGCTTGCTGTGTGCCTGGGAACAGGCCCATGTATTCGCTAACTTTCTTTATAACCTACCAGGCTTTGAATGGTAGGGAGGAGAGAGATCTTTAGAGACCTTTGAAGAACAGAAGTTAAAATGTCAGATGAGGGGCCAGAGCTACAGTTTAGCGGTTAGGAGGACTTGCTGCTCTTTCAGAGGACCGGAATTCAGAACCCAGCACACACATGGTGGCTCACAAGTGTGTGTAACTCCAGTTCCAAGGGATCCAATACCTTCTTCTGGTCTTTGCGGGCACCAAGTATGCACATGGCACATATACATACAAATAGGCAAAAAGCCCACATACATAAAATTAAAATAAATACATCTTATATGTCTAAAGTCAGATGAAAAAGATGTATTGGGACCGGGAGGGCAATTTGGGAAGATGTGTTCCGTGGGAGAATGTCTGGAAGTTAAGGGGTCATCTTCTCCAGGTGAAGATACCTGACACAGCCTGTCCATGAAGGAGAGGATTGACACAGGTTCAAGACAACTCACCAGCTGGGACCTAAAGAACAAAGAGAGTGCAGCCAGAAGAGCAGGGCAGAATATTCTAGGCTACACTGAAATGTCCTCAGACAAGAACGGGCTTGGAGGAAAGAGCAGGTTTGACCAAATGGTTGCATGCAAGTGATAGGTGCAGAGGTGGGTCAGGCAGGGACTCAGGCCAGACCAGGTCCGTCTTGGGAAGGAATTAAGAAGCTGGTTTAAGAGCAGCAGGAGTGTCCCGCAGCCTTTTGAAGTAAGGTGATGGCCTAGCCCCACTTCCCCTCCTACAAAGAGAACATCCTTGTACAGAGACAGAAGGGCTCACAGACTCAGGAGATGTTTGTGGGAGGGCTGTGTGTAACATCTCACAGAGTTTCAGGGAGATGGCTGGGTAGAGGCAGTGGGGATGAAAAAGAGCTGGATTTGAGGACTGAAGAACGCTCAGTTTATTTCTCAGCATCACTATCTAAAACACTCTTCCGTTGTGTGTGTGTGTGTGTGTGTGTGTGTCTATAAAACCTGTCTACCAGCCCCAACCAATCTTTTGCTATTTTGACAAATGCCATCAAAGTTCATACACCAGAACTGTGTAATGAAGTAGTTACAAAGAAAAATCTCCTAAACTGCAACACAACACACCTCATGATGTCATGTTTTAAGTAGCTTTATGCTTTGAGGCCGCATTCATTGCTATTCTGTGCTACCTGTAACCCATGGGCCACAGGTGAGGCATGCCTGATAAGCCTAAGACACAGGGCATATTTAAAATCTACCTGTGCAAACTTTTGCCTCAATGCTACGTCTAAATCCCCACAATTTGTAAAAGCAAAATGCCTACTACTTTGTCCGACAGTAAGCATGCTGGATGCATGTCACAACTATAGATATAGATTAGATATAGATTAGATATAGATGTAGATGTAGATATAGATATAGATATACATATGCATGGATACATTTTGCTAGTGGCTGAGAAGTCACTGGTGTTTTTCAGCACAAAAGAAACGTAAGATTATTAATGAGAGTTCAACATACCAGAAAAACACCAAGAAAATCAAAATTTTATGGCTATATGTTTGTGTGTAAATACATATATATATACACACACACACACACACATTTTGATCTACTTCCAGTTTTCCCCAATTTAATCTGTGCATATATATTATATATAAATGTTATATAGTTTAATGTTTTCTATTACATTTTATCGTAACAGTGCATTCAAAAATGAATAAAAATGAGTTTGTTTAAAGAGTACCCAATTTTGAACCCAATTCATCACTATCCGTGTTAAGAAATTACATTATCTCTATGCGCATCTGCCCCCTTGCCTTCCTGAAGGTAGCCAAACGGAGGACGGGCCCTGACCTTACTAATCTGTATTACCATTTAATTACAGCAAGAGAGAAGCATGCCTACACTAGCCAATCTGACACAGACACTGGAGGATGCCTTCAAGAAGATTTTTATTACTTATATGGACAGCTGGAGGAGGAACACGACGGCCGCGGAACAGGCGCTCCAGGCCAGGGTGGATGCCGAGAACTTCTACTACGTCATCCTGTACCTCATGGTGATGATCGGGATGTTCTCCTTCATCGTGGTAGCCATTCTTGTGAGCACGGTGAAATCAAAACGGCGGGAGCATTCCCAGGACCCCTACCACCAGTACATTGTGGAGGACTGGCAGGAGAAGTACAGAAGTCAGACCTTGCATCTGGAAGAGTCCAAGGCCACCATCCACGAGAACATGGGTGCAACGGGGTTCACAGTGCCTCCCTGATAAAGAACAAAGGTTCAGCTGACTGGGGATGGGGGAGTGTTTCTGCCACCTAGCAACTCGGTCATGTCCTTGCTTAGATAAACGTGAGTTCCTCTCTCTGCTGAGACTTTTCATGGTGATGGCACGGCTAGCCAGCTAACACAGGTGACGTCCATCTCAGTGAGTTACGTGAGCCCTCAGGCTGATATTTTGTGTTGAATATCTCTTTTTCACGTGTATGCAATGTAAATGTCCTTTAAATCAATCTCAATCCTGAGAATAGAGCCAAACATGAAGTGAAGAGCCTGGCTGGGCAGGGGCCGTGGGAAAGAAAGCAGAGATTCACAAACCCTTCAACCTTCTTTCTCATGAAATACTAGTTTGGGTATAGCAAATTCAATTGATGAGTAAGCCAAACACGTTATTCAGAAGCTAAGGTTAAAAACCTACCATGGACTGGCTGAGCTGACAGGCAAGCACTTACTGATTTATGAGCAGAGTCCACAGTGATGGATGGATAGAAGTGTGAGGTTATTTTACGTCCGCCAATTTCCTGGTATTTAACTGATTTGGACGTCTGAACAGAACAAACACTGAAAGAACAAATAATCCACACAAGGGGCATCAACTATTCAAGAACCACTCAACGCAACCAAAACATATTTTTAATGTTTTACAGAAACTTAAAAAGGTCTCATTACTTTAAAAAGTAGGGCATTTCTTCCTAAACATCATATCTTTTGCTTAATTCTAAGTTCTTCTATTTGCGATAGGTTATTTCCACACACGTTTGACAAGATGGAAGCTACAGAAGGTGTTCCCATGGGATGTCTGTTGCAAACTGGACAGTGGCTGTTTAATCCTTTGGGGGTGGGGGTAGGGGTGGGGTGGAGAGATGTTGGTCAAAGGTTACAAAGTTTAACAGGGTCTGGGGGTGCACACCCACAACCCCAACCCTCAGGAGGTTGAGATGGGAGGAGCTGAGGTTTGAAGCCATTATTCAAATCTATTGTACTGCGAGGTCAATAACAATGCCTTTTGTTCTTAAAAACTGGGAAGTGAGTAGCTGTTAAGTGTCCTTACAACAAAATGATAACTAGAGAAGATGGTATCTGTTAGTTGGTCCACAGAGTGTATATGCTTCCAAACAACATCGTGTTACGTATGTACATACAAACTATCATTTAAAGAAAATAAAATGAATCTTTCCCACCATGGAGCATATGGCATCATCATGCCAGAGTTGAAAGGCACCTTGGAGGTCGGTCACCCTGTCCCACTTCGGTTATAGATGAGAAAACTGCAGTCTATCAAGGTTAGATGTTTTCTTCATTAATTCAACCCGGTGACTTTTATCTTTGGGATACTGGCCTGGGACCTGGGAGTGAGAGGGGAGCTCACACGTGGGTGGGAGAGGGAGTCGCTGTGCACTAGAATGTGAACAAGTCATAACAGAGGTCAACAGGAAGTGGTCACTGCTGGAGCAGAGACGTGACGATCGGACATTATAATTGGGAGTGAGAAACGCAGGGAAAATAGCAGACACGTTGGCCCTTTGTATCACGTGTTCCAGATCCATTGTCTCTCATCTGCCATGGCCAGGGCCAGCAATTATGAGTGGAACCTCCAGCTCAGGGTATAAAAACAAGATTCAAAGACAATCATTTCTGTTGCTGTAAGAGAGTATCTGGCTGGATAATTCATAGAGGTTTTTTGAGCTCATGGGTCCAGAGGCTGAGAAGCCTGGACATCTGAGAGCAGGGCATCAGCATCTGACAGGTTCCTGGTGAAAGCCTCATACTGCTTTAATTTATGTCAGGAAGGAAGGCCAAGCTGGTGCGTGTAGAAGAGACCAAGCAGCAGCACAGCCTCATTGTAACAGTGTGCCCTGGTAGTTAATCTAGCCCAGTGAGAGGAAAACTCCCTCCACAAGAGGCTATGCGCTCCCTCAGGGGGGTATACCTCTTAAATGCCTGCCATATCTCAACATATTGGGGACCAGGTTTTAACATGAGTTAGGGTGGTCACAAACCATGAAGCCAACTACAATGTTTGTCTCTTTAGAGTTACAGAAGGAGATATAATATACATAAAGTATCTGCTTCCTACAGCATCTTTGCACTTATGATACCAGAGGAACTAAACCATGTTAGGGAAAGTCATTTATATTCCAAGAGTAGATATGTCACAGGTGGTCGGCCTCCTTCCTCAGACCAGAAGCCTAAAATTCTGATGCACACTGACACTGCCATCCTAGATAGCCCATATCCAGAGATCCCGGCCTGAGCTATATTTAGCCAGGGTTTCCACCCTGGTAACAGATTTTTCTTTTATCAGTCTCTAGTTGTTAGACCTGGACGATTCTTTCCGAGGGAAAGGGCTTCCACCATGGAAGAGTCACGGGCCCTTAGGACTCGAAAGGGCTCCACCCCCACCCTGGTCCTTGGGGAAAAACTGCAGGAGTCCCTTTCCTGAACCAAACGGCTGACTGACAGAGGCCAGGATGATAGATGTATCTGACAGATGGAGCTTAGATAACTTGAGAAAGGACCCCACTTTGAGGGCAACCAATCATAGAGAAGAAGCAATGCAGGTGTGGCCCCCATCTCATCTGGCCAGATGGCCTAGGGGCCATAAACCAAATGTCTTGACTTTAATGGCTAACTAGATATAGCTTAAGAATGTGGACAGTTAGCCTCCTGAGCACGAGCCAATCAAAACTAAACATTTGTAAAATGCATTCTGTTCCCCAATTAGAAACCAGGCTACCTCACTTAAGTTGAAACCTCCTCTTACTGTCTATAAAAAGGCCAGCAAGACTTTGTTCAGGGTCGGCTAAACGAGCATGCTGGTTTGCTTTGTAGAATAAAGGCTCCTTGCTTTTGCATCAGAACTGGGCTCCTGGTGGTACTTGTGGAGGGGGATTTTGGACTCTGCTACAACATAGTCAAGGCCCTCTGAGCCTTCTTCCTGACAATAGGCCTCCAACCTTGGCCAGTAAAAGTTGTATACTCTTGGTACACATTATTTCATCTACCTTAGTATCCCAAGAAGCTTGAACAAACATCAATGACAACTCAAAGCTGTATCCTTGGGGTTATCTCAGCCCCCTTAAAGTACCTGCCTGAGAAGAATGAACCACCACCAGGAAAACTGACTGTGCATTCCAGCCAAAGTAGGCAAGACAGGATACTGAACCCTCTCTTAGAGCAATTGAGAAAACTCGCAATTACAAATCCTTTCTCTTTCCCTTTGAGAAATAATTCTTCTACCATCTAAAAACTCTTTGAAATGCAAACACTGAAGCTCTGCAAGAATAATTCTTCTACATCTAGAACTATCTCTTTGAAATGCAAACATTAAGAATCTGCTGGGTATGCACCTTGCATATCTAAGTCATATATGGGGAAGTTTGTTTCTCCTTCAGAGCACAGATCACAAGGATCCCCCTCCCCACTGTTGGTAAATTCCCTCTTGTGAGACCATGAGATGGCTCAGCAGATAGAGTTGCTTGCACACAGACCCAGTGTCCTGAGTTCAATCCCTGAATCCCACAAGGTAGCAGGAGAGAATGGACTCCTGAGAGTTGTCTTTCCATCTCTATGCACATAAGTGGCACACACGCCAAATAAATTAAAAGAAAGGAAAATTCCTCACTTATGTCTTGGGTTGTGTGCTTTCTTTTTAAAGTAACTAAAAAATTAAATGTCCCCTTCCCTACTCTTGTTTGAGGCTCACCCATGTCCAGTAACCTCTTCATGAATAGAAGTCAGTTCAGTTTGTGCTGGACCCCTCCTCTATTACAAGAGTTACTGAATTTATCCTTACTATCCTTTCTGTTTTAATAGTTTATCTGGTTTATCTGTTGCCCAGGAAAACATATTGATGGCTAAATCCAGGCTTTCATTATTAAGCATATTTTATCACTGAAAAGTATAGTTATGACACGGATGGTAATCAGTCAATTTTATTTGGGGGGGGGGGAGACAGGAGAGATGCTACATTGTTATGTGGTAGTTAAGACGGTCAACTTGACAGGATTTAGACCAGAGGGTCTCAACCTTCCTAATGCTAAGACCCTTTAATACAGTTTATGTTGTGGTGACCGCCAAACATATTTTTGTTGCTACTTCATTTTGCTACTGTTATGAATCATAATGTAAATATCTGATTTGCAGATGGTCTTAGGCGACCCCTGTGAAGGGGTTATTCGGTCCTCAAAGGGGTGGCAACCCGCAGGTTGAGAACCGCTGATATAAACTCAGGTAGCAGAAAAGCCACTGGATGTGTCTGTGGGGATTTATTTATTTATTTATTTATTTAGATTGGGTTAAATGAGGCGGAAAGACATAATCTAAATGGGAGGCACCATGCCCTAGCCTGGAATCCCAGATGGAACAAAAAGGAGCCATCAAGTGAGCACAAGCCTCCATCACTCTGCTTCCTGACTGCGGACTCGAAGCGGCCAGCCCAGACACACACTTCGTTTCCTAAATTGCTTCCGACACACTAACGAGGCAAGTAACTAATACATTGGAAATGCATTTTGGGTGTCCAGTGTTTGATCCATTTACCCAAACTTACCCCTCCAGTATCAACTCCCACCAAACTGAGGCTTTTCAAGGGAAAATGCCAATTCAAACAGCTGTTTGTCTGTTTGTTTGTTTGCTTTTCTATACATTCCCTTTTAGAGTTCTTTCTGCTTAGCCTACTGGTTACTAGAGCCTGAGTACCACTTCTGTCTTAAAGTGCAGATTCGAAGCTATCTCAAAGGGGGCAGGTGATGGGGCTGATCTGATTTTAGTCTCACAACCTATGGTGAGCCGCAGTTCTGGCACGTGCTGGCTTACACCTCCGAGAAAGTCATCCTTTGTGCTTCCATTTCGTCATTTGTGAAATGGTTATGATTACAGCATGTCCTTTATAGGCCTCATAGATTTAAATTAGACAATAGTCATGAAGTGCCTAGAACAAAGGTATATTTGTTACTTTCTCTGGGGGAAAAAAAAAAGAGAAAAAAGGGAAAAAAACTTCCCTTTTTGGCACACCCAAGTCTGCTTTCCCCTCTGAAAGCTAACACTTTCTGCTTCATCCCCACAGTGGCATACATAATGAGATATGAGCTTGATTTCCTGGTTCAAACACCTACCCTGCTTCTGCAATTTGTAAGACAAACTGTGCTAGCTCCCGGCATCGGTTTCCTCTTCTCAAAGGCGGACGTCGAGGTTTGTGGGAAGCTCGCTGAGAACTTTCTCTATCCATAGCCTTGTACAGGACTGTTTCTGCCTTCCCACCCGGCACATATTCAGAACTACGGGTTAGGTGAAAGAACCTAATGCAGGGCATCCTTCAGTTTTCCCAAAGGACAATGCATCCATGTTGTCCCCATGGAGGAATGATAAGTCTGGAAAAAGACGGGGACGCATTGTCCTGGGCTGTAGAGAACAGCGAATCAACAGCCAGTGAATGCCGCTGAGGATGATAAGGCAACGGGGCATGGACAAAGGACCCCATGCCGCTCCACACCTGCGGACCACCCTCAGGGGTCCCATTTGGTTTCTGCAATAGCCTTAGAACCCTGGCAGACTTTGCCTAACGCATATAGCACCTGCACTTGGAGATACACTATGCTAGACAGGAGAAAATTCTCAGCAAGTCTGGCAGCCTAGACCCACTGCGCTTGCTCATTGAGTGGAGACCTTCAGGACAGCGCTTGCGTGCAGAGCGGTGCATTTCGGGACATGTAGTTTTTCGGACGGGATTGAGGGAGTCGTGGTTTGTGAGAACCAGGAGAGAAGGCCCCACTTCCTTGAGTTGTAAGTACGTGATTGACTCTTTTGGGGCGCCAGGGGTCCCTTGGTTCGTGCTTCACCCTGAATGACATTTGCTGGCCGCGGCCACGCAGCACATGGGAACCTGCGGGGTGAGCCGCCCAGCGCTAGGCACTGCGGGGCGATGGCTTCCAAGATTTCCCTAATATTCTTGTCGCCTTGCTCTAGGGACACAGGGAGGGAGCGATAACAACTCCTGACCCTCTACCACCCCTCCCCTCCCCCGCTACCTAAGCGAGGGTTGCACCTCGAGTGTATGGAGCCGAGCCCGTCTGGGAACCCACTTTACCCAGGAATAGCAAAGCCACATTCGATTCTGTGGTGTTCCCAGATTGCAAGGGAGAACAGGCGCCAAAGCTGCCTAAGTGAGGTGCACCATAGCTCTGGTTTCTCAGAGGATCTCCAAAGCATTGAGATTTGGCGTCTGGGTCGCCTGGACGGGGTAGGTCTGGGTTTCTTGAAAACCAAGGTCTGTACAGAACCGGCTAGGTAAGGCCCAAGACTCACTTGCAGCACGAGCCTACCTGTACTTTAAATGGGTAAGGAAATGGACTGAAAGGTGTGAAGACTGGTAGTGAAGACAGCTTCAGGAAGTTCACACAAGCAGCTCAGCTGATGAGTGACTGGCGTGGATTATATGCTGAGGTAGGCACACCATTGACTTTGTTAGGTCTGCCAAGAAGCAAAGGGAGTTTGTGAGCAATACATTGCTCATGTTGTTTTAATTGGCCTAATCAAAGTGAATGAATAACGTTTTTTGTTTCTGGAAAAAATCTGGCAAAGGGGGAAAAATATACTTTACAATAAAGAAGATCAAAACTACTAGCAGTTTTATGTAAGCCATTTTTTTAAATTGTTGAGTGTTAGGCTGAGCCTGGATAATTCCCTGCGTTTTATATATTTTAATGCCCTCCAGCTGTTCCCACCTTAATGGTTTCAGCCCTCTGACGCCAGCTGTCTCTGGTTTCTGAACGCATCAGGAGTACATGATATCAGAGCAGACAGCTCACTGTTATATTTAGCTTCTTGGTTGACTCATTTGCAGACTGGAAAGCTGCCCTGAAAATGTCTGCTTTGGTGAATGTAATTTTAAAACAGTGGGTGAAAATGAGCAGAGCTGATCTGGGTTGTTGGCCCTCTTCTATCTACCTAACACAATCAATGACTATTACAGATTTCCTTTTCCTGCCCTCCTCTCCTTCCCCCTCCTCTTTTTTTCTCCTCCATTGGCAGGATCCCCTGTATCTGAGACTGGCCTCGAACTCTCTCTGTAGCCTTGGATGACCTTGACCTCCTACATCTATCTCCCAAGTGCTAGGATTACGGGCATGCACCACCATGTCTGGTTAATGAATTATTTGGGGTTGAACCCAGAGCTTCGTGCATGCCAGGTAAGCACTCTATGGCTGAGCCACACCCACAGCCCTCTGTTTCCTTCTTTTTGGTTTTCCAAGACTGAGTTTCTCTGTCTAGCTCTGGCTGTCCTGGAACTCACTCTGTAGACCACGCTGGCCTCAAACTCAGAGATCCACCTGCCTCTGCCTCCCTGGTGCTGGAATTAAAGGCATGCACCACCACCTGTTTCCTTTTTAAAGACCTTACCTTTTAACCCTCCAGTTGCCAGTCTTTTTGCCATCAGGTTCTGTGACATCAGAGAGGACTGAGAGCTGTGAATTCCTGAGTGAGAAGCCCTACTCTTTAGACCCTAGCATTACAAAGACGAGCACTCTGGCTCAGGATGTTAATGCCCTGACCTCCTTCTTGCCCTTATTTATCCCATGCCTGGCTGTTCTGTACTGACTACGTGCTGCCTTGTTGCTGCTTGTTATCTGGCAGGACTATTAGCAAAGGAGAGATATTCCCGAAACAATTATGCTTGACATTGACTTAGTGCTCTCTTTGTGTTATTCGTGGTTTTTAGCGATTACTGGCCAACGTTTGAAGGAGAACTTACTGATGAAGGAGGCTTTGAGAGGCCAGGTGCCCTGATCAAGGTCACATTGCTAGTAAATGTAAGATGTTTGTCAAGACTTCAGACTGCTGGGTGTTCCTTTTCATTTATTTCTTCTTGTAAGTTTCTTGGACTTACTCGTTTTCCTTGACTTTGGGAGTCAATATCCTGCAGATACCAATTCAAATAGGTGATTTGTGGGAAAGAGTTAAATCATCTACTATGTATGTATACAACTCAATTAAGAAAGAATTATAAAGAAAGAATTGTGAGAAAGAATAAAATGGGAAAGAACTTATTTTGTTTTAATATACAACACGGCTAATCCCTGAGATTACTAGAGACTGAAAGTATAAATTCTAGCAGCAGGTTATAACATGTTAAGAACCCATTTTTCTGGTGTAGGTCGGAATCTGCTGCTACTTAAAGGCAAATGCACAAGTAGTGGGCACCTTCAGCCACCTCTATTACATTTAATCAGAGCTTTAAATTAAACTTTACCAGTTTATCTGACTTTACACAAGTCAAAGGGAAAGCTTCGTTATCTTGTGCCTATTGTTAGCTGCTTTTCAAGGTTCTATAACCTTGAAGAGATTGAGGTCTGAATTGTATATATTAGATACTTTTGTAATAGAAAGTCTTTTTTCTAAACATCTCCCATGAGGTTAACCTAAGGAAGCCCATTCTAAAGGCCTGTGGAGTTTCCCATTGTTTTTCTGATTCTGATTGTAAGTTCATATGAAGAAAAGTACCTCTGCCCCATGATTTCTTTCTGTATCCAGGTGACTTGCTGAGGCTAAAGCTCCTGAACCTGACTGACAAGGATAGGGAAACATGGAAGTCTTGGCTTGAGTTACAGATACTGCTTTCCAAACAAAGCATGCTGGGATCCCATGTATGGGGCTGCATGCACACCTCTCTCTAAACAACTGCTTGTGGGCACTACAACTATAGCTCCCTAGCAACCCTCAGTAATTCCTCTTTGGTGACCAAACATATCCTGAGACTAGGGAACATGACTAGATACAACATATATTATTTGGGGTTCATGCACAGTAAGGTAAACTATGACCTTAAAATGAACAGTTGGGAGTGGTAACCCCAATCTGCTTTTTTTTTTTTTTTTTTTTTGGCTTATGCCTATTTGGGAACATATATGGTTAAAATCAAATGCATCATGGGAAAGGATGTGAACTAAAGCCTACATAACCCAAGTTTATCAATTGAAAATAAAAGAACACATACACCTCACCTCTAGCAATCAGCCCCTCCTCCTCCTCCTCCTCCTCCTCCTCCTCCTCCTCCTCCTCCTCTTCCTCCTCTTCTTCTTCATCCTCCTTCTCATCCTCCTTCTTCTCTCTCCTCCTCCCTCCCCCTCCCCCTCCCAGACCCACAAAAGGATGCCATGGGCAGTAGCCAGGTGCTCTTGTCCACTCCAGCTCAAGTAGCCCATTGGACTCTTGTAGAGTATCCCGCCTGTACTGAGTCTGTGCTCCTGTTCCTCACTTCTTTTCTCCCCATGTGCTTCTTCAATTTTTAAAATAAGATGCCAAGAACCTGGAGACAACCATTTGGAATAGAGGTCCCTGGTACCAGATGGGTTCAGAACTCACAAGAAGCTGGGTGCATTACTTAAAGCTTTATCTCTTCCCCCTTTAAAGTAAAGGTAGTAAAATATAGACTAGTTGACTTAAATCATCCAAGGACATTAGCACAGGAAGACACAGTAGAGTCAAGATGTTAACATACTATAAAGTCAAGTTTCAGAAATAGTAGGGACCATCTGGTTGACACCCTCTCCTTCACTGGTAGCTGGTAGGGGTGTCCCAGAGGGAAGTCACAGAGTGTGTAGGCTCTTTATCCAGATCTCAAGTGTTCTGGCTGTAGGGGTGGGGGGAGGTGTCACATTCTAAGATACAAGACTCTGGAGAACATCTATTCTTTGGTTGTCTCTCTACTGTCACTTTTTCTAGGTCTCATTTACTCTTTAGAAGGAATTTTATGTGGCAATTATCTGTTATCTTAGGACAGGTTTTGCTCTCTCATTTATTCTTTCCCTCCAGATAATTTTATTTTAAAGCCAGGATGAGCACAGTTAACACTCAGAGGACCCAAGATACAGAAGGACCTTCATCCCTAACCTAGCTTGTCTCTGAGTCAGGAGAAAGGTTTGGGGCCCGTTTATGAGAGTGGGCTTTAGATACACAGAGGAATCAGATGGGAACAGACTTCTCGGGAGCAGCACAGTGCAGGGAGCTGTGGAGAGCCACAAGGAAGAGCTCTGGGTTGCCCTGTGCAGAACTCTTGGCCCACCTCTGCAGAGCTTGCTCTCTGCTCAGATGCCTTAAAGATGTGGCTTCTTAGTGTGGTCTACCCTGAAAGCTCTACATTGACCTGTGTCTTTTTTTTTTCTCTCCTTTCCCCAGATCAGAACGTCCAGCTCCTTGGACCTGACCTTCCAGCTGCCTCTCATGCTCGTGTCTACAGGTTACATTGATCAGAAGTGAACTCACAGCTGGCCCGCCATGAACTGGAAGGTGAGAATAGTTCTAAAATTTATATTTTTGTTTTGTTTTGTTTTTGTCTTTCCATATACTATCTCTTTCACACTGATAGAACACCTGAGCTGATCAGCTGGTTTATTTATAGCTCATGGGGTCTGGAAATTCCAGTCTTGCTATGGACCTGTGATTGGGTGACAGATGGCGCTGGTAGAGAACAGAAGTGGCTAAGACTTCTCACTTTGGGAACCAGTAAGCAAAGTGGAAGAAGATACCAGAGTCCCTCAACCTCCTTTGCAGACAGTGACCTAAGGACCACCCACTGCACGTCACAGTATAACTATCCCAGGGACCAAGACTTTAACACATGATACAAACAATTTGTGATTTTAAAAGTTGAGAATAACAGCTCTGTATCAGTGGAGTGATTTTTAAAATTAATTAAATCTTTCTTCCAATAATTTCATATACATATATAATACATTTTGGTGATTCTCATTCCCAGCCTCTGGTCTCTTTTCAGTCCTGTCATCTTTCCCTCCTCCCAAGTCTTTCTCAGAGGGTTAGGGTTAGGGATTAAAGGTATACACCGCCACTGCCTTCTGAATACTGGGATTAAAGGTGTGTGCTACCACTGCTTTCTGAATACTGAGATTAAAGGTGTGTATCAACATTCTTTCTACCCTAGAGCAGCCATGCTGATTGGATTTATTAAAAGATTAAATATTCCTCTACAGACTGTACCTTGGAACTGTGAACCAAAATAAGCCCTTCCTTCCTCAATTTGCCCTTGTCAGCATGTTTTATCACAGCAACAGAAAAGTAGCTAAAAGAATAAGGGCCCTTATGAAACAGACCCCAAAGAGCTTCCTTATCCTCTTTATACTGTGCTAGGATACAAGACGGCTCATTAGCATAAGACCACACTGTACTTAATCTTAGACTGCAGCCTCCAGATGTCCATTTATAACTCTGATGCACAAGCCTGAGTTGATGAAGACAGTGTATTCAGATCTTACAAAACAATCTGTACAAAATTTCCAATTTTCTCGGTCCTCTTGCATAATCTCTCAATAGCTGTTTTGCTAAGCACATTGTTATTTCTAGCCACACTTGAGTCTTTCAAGAACCCAACTAAGTTTTCATGGAAACCACCTTTTAAAAAAAAAAAAAAAGTCATAAGTTACCCATTGGCTCACTAAAGACAAGTTGAACCGATTGGGAAATAAATGTGAAAGATTCCTATAGAATGTTAGATTCAGCTGTTGGAGCAGAGGCTGAGGGCAGGCAGAGCACAGCCTGTGGGCTCTCTGCATTCGGCTGGCTGTGGGCAGTAGTATCCTCAGAGGGAAAGCAGAGGATCCCTTTAAGTGCCTGAACCCCCCCACCCCTCGGGGAAGGTAGAGGTTGGTTTAAAAAAAAAAAAAAAAAAAGCTGCTTAGCCAGGCTTGTACACACCTGCCATCCCAGTAGTCAGGAGGTAGAATAGAAGGATCAGGAGTTTGGGGCCAGCCTTGACTACACAGGGAGGGTGAAGATAGGTCGATCCTATGGGCTTGCTCGACAGCCAGTGTAGCCAAAACAATGAGGGGAGCTCCGTGTTCAATGAAGAGTAAAAGAATAATCCTCATGTGTGCACCAACACACACACACACACACGCGCGGACATGGACACACACACACACACACACACACACACGGACGTGGACACACACACACGAGGACGTGGACACACACACACACACACACACACACGCGCGCGCGCGGACGTGGACACACACACACACACACACGGACGTGGACACACACACACTCGGACGTGGACAGACACACACACACACACGCGGACGTGGACACACACACACACGCGGACGTGGACACACACACACACACACACACGCGGACGTGGACACACACACACACACACGCGCGGACGTGGACACACACACGCGCGCGCGGACGTGGACACACACACGGGGACGTGGACACACACACACACATGGACGTGGACACACACACACACACACGCGGACGTGGACACACACACACACACGGACGTGGACACACACACACACACACACACACACCCGGACGTGGACACACACACATACACACGCGGACGTGGACACACACACACGCGGACGTGGACACACACACACACACACACACACACACGCGGACGTGGACACACACACACGCGGACGTGGACACACACACACACACACACAGTTGATCACCCACCCAGCAGTAGTCATTTCCCCCTACAGATCTGCATATTTTGAAAGATAACGGGAGAGTGAAATATGAGTGGAAATGAGAGGGAAGTTGAAGCCAGCTGAAGCCAGTGCCTGGAAGAGGCAGGAAAGGGGGCACGTTCCTGGGCACATTAGTGCCCTTGCCCTCTGCTGGCGTTGCCCTTCCTCCCTCTCACCCTGGAAACTCTTGCCTCTCTAGTCCCTAAAAAAAAGAAAATAAATAATGAAACCACCTAGCCTGTGCCTGGTAGTTGTATTCCTTTTCAGTTTGTTTCCTAACTCCCTGTTGAGATGTGTTCCTGCCCTTGCTAAAGCCCTCTGGGGCTCCTGTGTGACATGGAGAACCATGGCTGTGATGTGGGCTCCATCTTCCTAGGACTCCAGGGTACTTCCAAAGAGATGAGTATCCTGTTCAGACTGAGTCTGTTTCAGCCAGTCTAGAGCTGCCCGGGAAACCGCAGGAGGTTTATGTGGCAGTGTCACACGTTCACCAACAATAGTTCGTGAACATGGAGTCAAGCCTTTGCCCTAGGAATGTGAACCTTCAGGAAAGAAGCCTGAGAGCAGGGGGACGTTAGCCAATAGGGCTTGGGAGGAAGCCCTTCATGGCACATTGACAGCCCGTTCCTGTTATTGGGTAGAGATGTCCATCACCGTCCTTTACACTGTCATCATCCTGCACTTCCACTGCCCCTAAGCTGTTTGATCTTTACTCTTAAGGTCACTCACTTTTGAAAGCCTACATAGTTACTGTCTTAGGTATTTGCATGTTTATCTTCTTCCTCACCCATGGTGTCCATTATGTTATTCTATCACATGGCAACCTTCCTCGGAGATCCTCAGATATCCACACCTAATGGTTAAGTGATTTCTAGGGTGTTGAATCCAGTTGAGTTATTGCATGACTTAGTTGTAACTGATGCTTGTGGGAAGGTGTGACCTGTGTTACCAGCAAACGTACGGCTAGAGAGTCAGACAGTTGGAGAGGGTCAGACTCCTCACCAGTTAGTGACCTCCTTCATAGCTACATCGCATCCCCCTCGTGGGGCTGGAGTGCTGATGAAAGGAGACAACACACAGAAGGCTCTTAGGGCACAGGAACCTTCCAATATGTAGCAACTGATGCTCCATCTGCTAAATGTAAAATTCATAACCAAGAGTGAATCACAAAGGATTCAGATACAATTAGAGGGACATAGGTGTGTATAAATTGGAATCAGGAGCAGGAGACTGGTTCCATTCTAACCCTGGACATCTCTCCAGTTCTTTACGCTAGCTTCTTTATACAGCTCAAGGTTGCCTGCCTGGGGATGGTGCCACCCACAGTGGACTGAGCTCCCCTACATCAATTAATAATCAAGACAATCCCCCACGGACATGCCCACAGGCTAATCTGGTCTAAGCAATTCCTTCAGTCTAGGCTTTCCTCTCAGATGTTGTGTCAAGTTGTGGGTTAAGCTAACTAGGACACCAGCACCTAGCCTCTGCTTGAAACATTGTAGGTGCTCAGTAAACATTTGCACAATGAAGGAACCTGGGACTTATATCATAGCAGTGCCCGAGCAATCAGCATGTGTCTTTCTCCCCTGAGGTTCTCGAACACGTGCCCCTGCTGCTGTATATCTTGGCAGCAAAAACCCTGATCCTGTGCCTGGCCTTTGCGGGAGTGAAACTCTACCAAAGGAAATGCCTGGAGGCAAAACTGCAAGCTGAGAAGAAGCAGTCACAGAAGAAAGAGAGCTGAAGAGACATCAGAGGTACTGGGCTTAAAACCTATCCAGAGGGCCATGGTGCCCAGCCAGGGTGTGATGTCTGAGGTCTCTGCATCTTTGGTCTGAAGGGTTTTGAGAGGGCACATGGCCCCACAGACAGGGTGCAAAGTCTGCCAGCTCTCTGCCCTGCTTTGGACCATTCACAGAGTGTCAGTCCTTTCTGCTCCAAGCCTGTTGTGCTTCTTAATGGAGGGGGTAGCTCAGAACCCTGATTTAGCAGCTGAAGACTTTTGCTTCAGAGAAGCCTGTGTATAAAGAATGCAAGCAGTAAGTAGTGCGTGAATCTGCTAAAGTGCTTGGCAGAGGAGGAGGTGGAGACTTACAGGTCGGATTAAGGAACCCTGTTATCTTCAGGATGAGGTCCGACTGTCAGCAAATAATCCCTTTCTAGTCTGTCTATAATCAGGCAAAACCTCGTTTGGCCCCTCTCCATCACTCCCTGTGCTTCTGCAGGCCATTCGTGGTGACGTTTATGCCCAGCGTCCCTACCTAGCCGGCCTTTCCTAACAGCCCCTCCCAGGCATGGGGCTTGTGCATTGCTGTAGTGAGTCCTCCTCAGTGTGTTTCCGGTGAGGTGGTGGGGATGGGAGTCAAGACTCAAGGCTCCTGGAGGCTGTTATTAAGCCCTTGGCTCTCATGTACGGATCTGGTTTCTTCATTTATCAAAACTGAACTCCAAGCTTCTAGTGTCAGGGTTCAGACTCAGTGAGCAGAGATTCTAGGTTCCAGATTCTGCTCACAGAATCCAGCTGAAGATCAGAATTGCCTGCGCTGCTTCCTAAGAACACAGCTTCCCAGGCTCCAGCCTCAGGAAAGGGCGCCCTGTCCACAGTTCCGTCTGGTCCCGTCGTTTCTTTGAAAATCCATCAGGTGATCCTTACACTCTGCTCAGCTCCAGATCACTGTGGGAACCACTGAACTGGCTCCACAGCTCTGCCCACCTGGGATGGCACACTTCCAGAAAGTAGGAGTTCCCTCAGAATGTTGGGAGTAAAACCGGCCTCTTAGCGACAGGTAGCAAAACTGGGGCACTGGGGGCTGATTGGGTGCTGGGCATTTTACTGAGCATTTCATACATGGCTGCATCCCTCAGCCCTCCTGACAACTCTCAGGTGACATCAGACTGAAAGAACAGTGAAAAGCAGAGCTGGGAATCAAACCACCCTCCCCACCCCCAAGCTGTGTCACCTCCCAAGTGTGCAAAGGTGAGGCCACAGGCGTGCCGCAGCCTGACACTCAGCAACTAAGCCCACCACCACTCGCCGGTCCCCAGCGGAGACTCTGCTGGGCAGAGCTTACCACCGTGCAGTCTTACCTGTCAAAAACTGTCTCACTGCTTGAAATGCAGAAGTTACCAGGAAGTGTTTGGCCTCAGAATGCGGAGGGCAGGCAGCTCTAGTTGAAATGTTGGACGTGTGTTCCCAGGCAGCGTCCTGATTCCTGTTAGCTGAGAGAGGCTAGGAGGATGAAGTGTGAGCTCATCAGTGCCCGTCATGTCGTCCCACTTTGTCATTGAGCCAGGGCCACAAGCGTGGAGGTGCACACCTCCTCACAGAACGGCCGGGGCATCTAGCCCTTCTCTGTCTAGCGGCTTGTCCAGGGCCTGCTTTAAAGAGAAGAACCTTGAGAGTGAAAGGAAAGCGTGGCGTCCGGGTGCCTGATTAGTAGGTCAGGCTAAGGCCTCCACGTGAGTCTGGACTCACAGTTGATGCCCAGCACACAAAGCCTCTCCTTCACTGCTGCGGTCTCCCTTCCTTCCTAGATTTCTCTGTTCGACTGTCGGTGTGGATGGACTCCAGCAGAGAAGAGAGAAGAAAGACCTCAGAATGCCCGGATGTCAGTGGGTGCTCCTCTGGCCTAGACCTTTAACTTAAGTGATTAACAGTGTGACTTTTTATATGTTTTTAGAAGAACCAGTATTTTGTTTACTCAAATAAAATGCATTTCTTAAAAAGGCTGTCCTCCCCCCACCCCCATCTTCCCTCTCCCTCTCCTCCCCTCCCCTCCCTCACTCCCACCCCCCTTCCCCTATGTTATAAGAGGGCTTTTTCAACTCTTTTTCCCTGGCACATGCTGGTTGTGGAGTTGTGACAGCAAATCTTGGGTGCATGTGCATGCATGCCCAGGTCAAGGGGGACACTGTAGTAGGGGTCTCCCTGGGCCAGCTTGTTCTCGCTCACCACTGAACACCCGCATGCTCCTTCAGACGCAGCTTGCTCCCATGGTGACTGTGTGTACCATCAGAGAAGCTGTGTGCTTTTCGAGGACAGAACCTAGAGAGCTGGACCCTGAGCTGGCCTGGGAGGTTTCTGGGGGGAGGGATTGCAGGGTGATGGCCATGGGCTTCCATGGTAGCTCAGTCCAGAAAGAGCAGTGTCATGGAGGCACGGTGACTTACACCTATAATCCTAGCACTTGGGAAGTTGAGGCAGGAGGACTAGAAATAGAAGCTAGCCTGTGCTACACAGTGACTTCTTGACCAGTCTGACGTTTTCCCACCTGAGAGGAGACAATGGTGAGCTCCTTCACTCAGTACCTGGCAGGCTTCTATTTGAGTGTTAGTTCTCTCACCTCAGGATACCCAAGTGGATGGAGGGTAAGGAAGCAGGAACCAGGCCTAGCTAGGGTGCTGGGAAGTGTTGTGTCTATGTGGCAGATGGCCACATAGAAAGTTTGCGGAAGTGTATAGAATGTCTGCCCCCACTGGCCCAGGATAGAACACGAATAGTAAAGGAATCGTATATTTTAAAATTTTTACCATGATTGCCAAGTGGTCCTAACACTATGTAGAAACCAGGAAAAAATAGCATCATGTAGCATCAGAGATCCCTCAGCTTAAAAGGGGCAGATGTGAACAGGGGCAAAAAGGGTGTGTTCCCTGAAGCTCCACCTCAGCCCACCCTGCTGGAGGTTGCTCCAGCCTTTGGAGCTAGCCGCCGCCACCTCTCTGACCTCACTCTGACCTGGGACTGTTTCGGGGTGTGGGCGAGCAGGGTCCAAGGTTTTGGATTCTGTGGCTCTGCCTACATATGAGCTCACTCCTGACCCTGGGCCATAGCCAACTCATGCCTCAGTCTGGGCCTCCCTGTAACCTGCCAGAGGCACCCACCCCATTTTAAACCTCTATTTGCTATGCACTTTGTAGGGTTAGGACAGCCAGCTTCCAGCCTGTCTGACCTTAGACTCAGGCCCCTGGACACCACCTCCTCCCATTCATACCCATCCAGATACCTCCTACATTCAAGACGGAGAGTCCCCTGACTTTTCCTAGAGAAGCCAAGCCTCTCTGACTGGCAGGTAATTATTTGAGTACACTCTCCTGGGTGTTGGGATTTAAAGCTCACCTTTGGCTTTACAGAACACATAGTTATCTTCTTGCAACATTCTGTAGAGATAACCTCTGACCACACCCATTACTTTCCTATGAAAACTATGGACTTTTTGAGTTCAGTTACCCCATGCATGCATTCTTCTGCCACTAGGGGGAGATGATTAATCACCCATTGGACATTGATCTTATTGCATATGTAAATAAAGCCTGGGGCTCTGTAATTGAGTTTTAAATAGTTGGTTTGGAAGCAGTGGGTGCAAGTTGGAAGGCAGACAGGAGGATGCAAGCATTAAGAGATGGGCAGAAAGGCTTCCTGGTAGGAAGACTTGGATTCCAGGTTCTGACCATCCTGCCACTGGCTGTGTATGTGTCTAGGTCGTCAGTTACCAACTTAACCTTGCCTGTGTTTATAAAATGAGCTTAAAGATCATCACCCCGGACAATGGTCATTTGAACCCAACAAGGCTAAGTATGGAAAGACTAGCTGCCATGCGCCAAAAGCAAATTCACACACGGAAGAAGTACACACCACCTGTGTGATTGCCCAACTGGGCTGGGGAGATCCAATGGACAAAGATTCTATTTGCATATTAAATTTCTTGCTTTTCTCAGGCTGGGACTGAATGCCTACCAGGGGGGATTCTAACAGAGGAAGGGTTTCCTTGGTTTTACTTAGTCCATCGTGGCGGGACAGCCGTCTTTTGGTGGCAGGAGCTTGCAGAAATGGCTGAGCCAGCAAGGAAGGAAGGACTGGAGGCAGGGCAGGGATATAGCCCTCAAAGTATACCCTCCAGTTGACCCCCTTTGCTTGTTGGTCCTATAGCCTCCCAAAACTCCCATCAGCTGGGGACGGTATCAGATGCACAGGGTCGGGGTGGTTCCCATCTAAACCATCATATTTTATTCACACTGGTTCTAAGAAAGCATCATTTTCTAGACTACTGCTGTCTTGGACAGCTCCTCTGGATCATGGGAAGACAGTGGAAGTCATTGGAGGCAGAAAGGCCAGAGAGAACGAGATTGTCCATCATCCACCCCTCAGGAATCTAGCAATACCAGCACCACAAGTACTATTCCGAAGGACTCGTCAGCCATAACGTGGTCAACCCTGCAGTGTGTGTGACGTTGTCTGCTGTTAGCGTCACATGGCTCTTCCCAGAGAGACTCTGTGTTCTTCACCCTCCCTGTCCCACCCCAACAAGGACAAACTTGTGAATCCCCTACTACTGCAGATGGTCATTAATGCCAGGGAACAAAATGTATTTCTCAAATAACAGAAAGGAGATGACGGCTTTAGTTTACCGGTGGACATTTGCTTTGATCTCAGCCTTGATAACACGAGTTCATCTTGATCTCTCAGTAAGTGCCAGGCATACGTGGTGGTTTGGGTACATGTGACTCTGTTTCGAGGCCCTCAACCTACTTCCCTGATGAGTTAACTGGGCCTCAGGGAAGCAAAACAGCTTACTTACCCAAGGACTCATCACTAACAAGATTCCAACAGGGGCTACTGGTTCCCAAGCTCCGTGTACCCTCTGTGACTGCTGAAGTTTCTGTATGTAATAGAAAGCCATGTTTCACAATTTGTGAAGCCAATGCTGTATGAGCAAGCTGCACATTAAGGCAGCCCCATTGAAGGCATTGGTTACATTGAACTCTCTTTCCTCTGCTTGATTTTCTGATTATGAAACAAAGCTTCAATGCAAGGGGGCTCCAAACCTGTTGCATCAAATTGGTTGCATGTCTAGATGAGAAATACTCCCGCTAGCTTATCTTGGTCATCTAATACCCAAAGGATATGCTTTATTTTTATTTATTTATTTAGCATTGCAAACTCATGTGACTTTAAGGTGTCCTGCCTCCCTCGATTTCGTGTTGTAATGCATTTTGGATGTGTATTGCCGCTGCTGGCCAGTCTGCTGGGCGGTGCCTGAGTTGATTTTCTTACATGATATAAATGAAAGACCAAGCTAAGCATGGTTGGTTGTGAGCAAGCTTGTCTTTACCACCTGACAACCCGAGGGACATGGCTCACCTCTCTGCTTCTCATCTGTCAAATGGGAAGAGTGATAGGAGCTGCCTGGCAGGGCTGCCTCAGACATCAAATGTGTCGTGGTAAAAGAGGCAGCGTGACTAGTGCCTCAGCCATGAGCTCTGTTTGAGTCTTTGCTCCGTGCACAGCGGCAGCTTAAACAGGAACTCTGTTCCCACATCTGTACAATGTACAGTTGACCCTACATTGCAGCAGCTGTGAGGGTGAAGGGAATTAACTCCTGACGTTGAACGAGTAAGGGGCTCATTTAGACGTGTACACAGCTAGTGACAGGGGAGTTGACACCAGAATCCACGGTTTCTATCCTGACACCCTCACCCATCTCCTGTTTCTAGTACTTCCTCACCCTAGAAGTCCGGGAGGCATGTGATCAATATAACCAAAGGGCAAACCCCAGTCACCCCCAAACTCAGGCATATTGCACTTGGTCTGCACAGTAACAACATGCTGAAGAGACCATGCTGAAGAAGTCTAAAGATTATTCATGCTCATTGCTCCCAAGAAATTTAACTCTCAAAGCTCATGTGAAGCAGAGAGACCACACAAATGCACTGCACAGAGTTTGGGTTGGCAGAGTAATTGCAAAAGGGAGATGCTGTGCTTCAATGGGCAGAGTAAGGTGTGATTCGCAGCTCCACAGCAGTGTTTGACCAAAGAGGCCTTCCGGTCCTGAACCCTAGAGCCTGCGCCTTCTCTTACATGGGAAAGAACCTTTGCATATGTGGTCCAGGTAAGGATGCAGGGTGTGAAGATAATGTCAAATGGACCCTAAGTACAAAGATGGGAGATTTGACCTAGAAGAGAAGAAAATGCTTGCCAAGGGCAAGCAAGCCATCAGAATCTGTGAGAAGCCTGTAGCAGTCTTCTCTAGAGCCCCCAGCAGTTCAGCGAAGCTGCTTACAGCTTTGGTCAGAAGAGCTGGTGTCTGACTCCTGATCCTCAGAACAGGAAAGAATAAAGTGCTGCTTCTAGCCACCAAATTTGTAGTCATTTGTTACAGCAGCCACCGGAGGCTCATACAGCACAGTGTAAAAGTTGGATCTGCAACAGGAACTCTGTGGGTTCAAGTGGTTGGCGGTTTGGGGTGTTAGATAAGATGTATGCTAAAGTCCCCTTTTCTCCAACTTGAAAGGACTGTTGACCCCACCACTTATGACTGAAGAGCATTAAAGCATTGGGCACCTCTTTTCATCCAACAACCTCTTTCTGAATAACATAGAAGGTTCAAGAGAGAAGAAAGACAAGAACATGAAGCAACCTGCATTTGGCAGGAACCTGACTTCACACCTTCATCCACAGTTAAGTCTTCTGGGAGCTGGGTAGAAATTTTCAGCAGTTCCTTTTTTGACTAGACTGTATTTAGAGTATTTTTTAGGTCTGAACACCAAGAGCAGAGATCTCATGCCCTTTCTGCTCCTGCCTCATCGTTTTCCGTATTTTCCCAAGTATTTCTCATTATTTTATGCACCTCAGAGTGATTATTTCTGTTGCAAAGTTATTGCTTGAACATATGTAAGGAAGAATGAACTTTGTGGTAGGTTTCACAAGGGTCAGGTATCCTCTGTAACAAACGTACAACCATAGATCCTCCAGCTGCAGCAGGCGCCCAGCTTCACTAGGGTATTCTACCAGCAACAGGTGGTGCAGCTCAGAGTCATGTGATACATGCCTTGGCAGCCCTGGACCCTCCTGACAGGATTCTTGCAGGTTGGATACATGGGTTCCATAGCCACCCCCAACTCATGCCACCAATTTACCTAAGACCCCTTGGACCATGTGATGTGTCCCTGGCTCCCTTTTGTGGACCACCCACGTGCCTTGGACATACAACAGGGTTTGACCTGCTTAGGATGCCTCTCACCCACCACTGCCTCTCAGAAAAGCATAACCTTGGCCACCATCTGAACATGTCTCTTGCTGACAGCAAGCTGAGTCCTTCTGTATTATTTTGGCTGAAACTTATTGGCTCAGTACTTAATTTTGCATGTTTTTATTTTTTATATATAACTATACACTCAGTTCTTTTTTTCTTCTTAGACGTAAGTTTTGACTACACATTCTTTAACCCTGCTCACCAGGACCATCCTCTGGGTTAGTCTTTCCAACCCTCCCATGAACATGGTGGTCCTCAAGATAGCCATCACAAGATGAGAGTTGAGACCCCCGTAATTATCAACAATCTTTAATAGAGCCGCTAGCAACCCCCGGACTTTGGCAGCACCCGGGGGAACCTGGCTGCTCCTGTGAGGTGGCTCGTCAAGTGTCTCTGGTAGCAGTAGGCCAGAATCAAACCCACAGTTAGCAGTGGAGACCATACAGCTCATCACTTGTGGTGGAAACACCTTTAAGAAAATTTCCCAAGATAGTAGTTCTCCCATCTGCGCACTTTGTTCGATAGGGCCTTCCACTTGCTCAGGCTGACCTTCTCAATCCCCTTGCTGATTAAATCACTGAAAAGTATATACTGGTAGGTGTAGACGTTGTCGACTGACTGCAGACAGAACTCTCTCCTGTTGTTGATGATGAACCATTTCACAGAAGACCAGGCTGAGTCTAAGGGGTTCAAGTAGTTGTAGGGGGAAGGCAGACAGATTAGTTCATGGCCATAGGACTTGGCGACTCCCGGGGAACACACGATGCTTGTTAAGTTAATGCTTGTCGGGATGGGGGCCTGGGTCTCCCCCTCCTTGTCTGCCTTTGGCTTCATCTCCTCTTGCTGCCTTCTCCCTTTGACCACGATAGCGCACTTCCCATAGGCCTTCTTTACAACATCACAGAACTCAAAGAAGAGGCTGTCTTCCTGTTTGATACACAGATCATCTCTCAGGAACATCCGGTATTTCCACGGCACCCATCCTTGACTGCCACCGGCATGCAAAATACACCAGGTGGGAGTGTGCATGTAATAGCCATCACTAAAATCTTCCCCAGTGACAAGAGTTTCTGGGATCTCAGTTTCCCCAAAATACACAGTCTTATACCCATCGTATTGCAGCGTCCGCAGAGTGTTCAGATACTGAAGGCATTGTTTCCTCCTGACGCTATCAAACTGAGTTCTGCTAATGATGTTTTTCAGAAGAGGGTATGTAAAGCGAGCCATGGCGGCTCCTCGTGTGGTTTAACATTTTCCCATCTGGAGAGTTCTGGAAGGAGCGGGATGATGATGTCATAAAGGGCTTTCTCACAGCTATGCCTAGCGCCATAGCTGCACTCCAGACACAAAAGATCACGTGACACGTGCTCACGTGATGCACGCTAGCCCAGTAACCGCAGTAAACGCACCTAACGTCACTTCTAGAATAGATCTTTTTATGGTAGCCAAGTTTCTGGTTCCTTTCCAATTGGATATCGGGATGGAAACATTTATATTTACATAAATATATCCATCCATTTCCAAGGTATTTACCATGTACCTTCTGTGGACCAGACATTGTGTCAAGTGCCTGGGAATAGTCCTGACGTTCAGGGATGCCTGGACTGTGAACGTTGTGGGTCTGTGTACATGTGGAAACTGTGCCTGCCTACTTGTACAGTCAAGAGTTGTTTTTCCGGAGGGCTGAAGGGGGACGTGAAGTGGCAGGGAGTAAGAGAACAGGCCGCATGCCTGTTCCTCGCAGGGACTGCCAATACTTAAGCTGATTCAGCACATTATCTGAGCAGCATTCGATTTGTTTTCAGTTTTTGAGACAAGGTCTTATTATGCAACCCTGAGTAACAGACACAGTACTTGGCATAGGCTGGCCTTTTACTCTTAGCAATCCTCCTGCCTCAGCCATTTAAGTTCTGGGATTACATGCAGCATCACATCATACTCAACAACACTTAGATTTATACTCTGGGAAAATGATAGCTTTTCTTTCTGCCTGTCTTTTAAATTTAATTTCCTTTGTATTTTCTTGTCCTTTAATCAAAGCTAAAGACGGTTCATAAATACACGTAGGTGGGTTCTCCAATGACAGGGTAGGCAAAATGACTTCTCTGGTCCTTTGCTTCTCTGTCACATGAATGGAATCTCCTCTTCACTCTACCCTGATCTACCAAGGCTTTTTTGGGACTCAGGCAAACACAGACTAGAACCATAGCCAAGTTCACATGACGTGTGTGGTGACCAAACGTCCTCTCCCAGAAGCCTCGGACAGAAGCTTTGGGTTTGGAATTCTCTTGTGGCCGTTTTCTCTGGAGACTTTTTTTTAGCAGGGGAAAACTCTTTAAAGATCAAATTTGATGCAGATACCAACTATGTGACCAGAGCACTCTGAATTGGTGATGGTGGCCCCATCTTGTTTCCCCACTTGCTTCCTCTCCTGCCTGAGGGACTAGCAGACTGGGACGGCAGTGCAAAATATGTTCAGTGCAGTGATGTCAATTTTGATAGAATCTTGTGTTTCTCTTATTAGAAATTATGGGTATGAGAAACTTGTTAGAAGTATGAGAGAATATACGTGATGTGTTTTATGTTTGGGCAGATATGCACTTTTGACTGTACTTTCACATAGAAATGACAGGAGAATAAAGAAAACACTAAAGCAATTACCTGGAGAAAGCAGAGAATGGAAGGAAAAACAGGATTTCCATGCTTCACTGAATATATCCTGCTCTCCAGATTTATTTAGTTTCTTCAAATGTGTACATTTAAATTGCCATGTAAACAACAAAGCAAAAAACTAACACCAAACAATAGCTAAAAAATACAAAAACCACAAATTGATAAACTAAGTTTTGTTTGTTTGTTTTGTTTCATTGTGTCTGTAACAAAATATCACGGACTAAAACAACATGACCAGCACAAAAACAGGCATGTAGATTCATGGGGCAGAAGAGGGGGCTCAGAAGTAAGCCCACATAGCCACAACCATCGGATTTTCAACAAAGGTGGCTAAAACACAGTGGCAAAAAAAAAGACAACCTCTTCAATAAATAGTGCTGGAAAACTGGGCACCCGTGTAAGGGAGAATGCAGTGACTCCATCTCTCGCCCTGCGTAAAAGTCAATCCCTAAAACTTGAGACCTTAACGTAAGACCTGGAATTTTGACATGAATAAAGGAAAAACTTCAAGATACAGATTCGTGTAGGGACTTTCTGAAGATGATCTCAGTAGCTCTGGAAATTATTACAAGAACTGACCCATGAGATTACATGAAATTAAAAAGCTTCTGCGTAGCAAAACAAGAGAGGGGGAAAAAAATCTATGCTAGAGATTAATATCTGGAATATATTAAAGACTCAAGAAATTAAACACCAAAAAATTATCAGATCAATAAGTGAGCAAATAACTTGAACAGACAGCTCTCAAGAGAAGGATTACCAATGTCTACTAGATTATGAAAAATGTTTAGCAGTCTTAGCTATCGGGGAACTGCAAATCAGCACCACACTGACATTCCAGCTCATCGTGGTCAAGGTGGCTGCCATACAAAACAACAGCTGGTGTGGAAGAAAAGGGATCCTTGCACACTGTTAGCAGGAATGTAAATATGCACAGCCACTATGGAAGTATGTATGAAGATTTGGAAAAATAATAATGATAACAATAATAATAATAATAATAATTAGCACCATCATACTACCCAGCTCCTAGGTGTATACTTTTTCAACCTGGGTTGGATCTCTGGGACCCACATGGTAAACAGAGACAACTGACTCCCTCAAGTGGACCTCCTTTGACGCATGCTTTGGCACCTACCCCACCCACCCCCATAAATAACAAACAAGGAATCAAATTTAACACAAAAGGATGCCTGCACACCCATGTTTATTATGGCTCTTCATAGTAGCCAAACTGAGAAATGGGCTTAGATGCCTATAAATGGATTATTAGATAAACACACACACACACACACACACACACACACACACGCACACACACCAATCACTGCCCCCTTGCCCGCAGGCAATGAAATGCCATTCATCCATTGAGAAGAATGGGATTGGGCCAGTGAAATGGCTCAGAGTATAGTAGTTTGAATGAGAATTCCCCTTACAGTCTTGGGTGTTTGAACACTTGGTTGGTGATACTGTTTGGAGAGGTTGAGGTGTTTGGAGAGGTTCCTTGATGGAGGAATTGCATCACTGGGGATGAGCACTGAAATAAAAAGCCATACACCACTGCCAGTTTGCTTTTTCTGTTTTCTGTTTGCCAATGAAGATGTGTGGTCCTGGCTTCCTGTTCTACTGTCATGTACCACCATACCTCCCCACCTCGATGGACCCCTTCTCCTCTGAGACCAGAGCCAAAATAAACTCTTCCTTCAGTAAGTTGTCTTGGTCATGGTGTTTTAGTACAGCAACAGAAAAGTAACAGACAGGAAGTAAAGGTGCTTGCTGCCAAGCCTGCCGACCTGAGGTTTGATCTCTGGGACCCACATGGTAGAAGGAGAGAAGTGACTCCTAACATATGCATGCTTCGTTACCTGCACCAAATAAACAATTAAATAAATAAATGTATTTTGTTTGTTTGTTCGTTTTTTATAATGAAAGCATGAGGTTTGCAGGAAATGGATGGGACTGGAGAGAACCATGTGACCGAGATAAGAGACGGAGGGACACAATGGCATTCCCTAGCCATGTAGAACAAAAACAGAAGACCTAAAGTAGGAAGTGTTGGGGAGCAAGAAACTGGCATAGGAGGGAGGCTGTAAATGTGTAAATTGCCAGTGCCTGGGCAAGTAAACACAGAGTGTCTTACAGACATGCCTGAGAGTGCTGTAAGACACCTGTTGTCGTGTATAGAAAGTAAATACGCAAGAGAAATTGATCAGTATGAGATGAAATAGTCCTTCCCACAACAAAAATTGTGGAAATCTCGCCCTCCTTTCCTTCATTTCTTCCCCCGTTTTATTTCGTCAGCAAATTTTGAATGTCTCTAGGTTCTAACCTGTTAGTAAAACATAGAAGAACCACAGAGTCGACCCTCAGGGTGGTACTGTCTTATAGGAAGAGTCCATGGAGTCCTGACAGAGGGACAGGTCTCAGGGGTGGGGGAACTCATTTTAGAAATGAGGCCACAGGGGAAGGAGAATGTTGGGACCTTCCCAAGGAGAAATGGAGCGGACGCATTCGGCACACCTGTGAGGAGGGGCTTGTATTTCAGCAGAGATAAAGCATCAGGCTTTATCCCTCACGCTGGCCTTTCCCCTCATGTGTGACCACATTTCAGTCAGTCTCCTGCAGTTCTGGGAGGTCAGGCGCACACTCCCTGTGAAACCCAATTTTAGCAAGAACCCACTCCCCTCCTCTTAAATCAGCCGTCTCCCAGGTGATAGCTGGATCTCAGTCTTCAGCAAGGACCCTGGTAGGCCAGACCCTCGTTCCTAACTATTGGTCTTGGTCATTTTCCAGCCACTGACCCCACACTGCTCCGGGTTTAAAGTCGCCCTTCTACAGGATGTACTAAGGTTGAGATTTATCTGTCTTCCCGTTGGGAAAATCTGTGTCATAGTCACCCCACACCAACAACAGTCTTCTTCCTGAATAAGATCTAATTTTAAGAAGTATTTTTTGTTTGTTTGTTTGTTGCTTGTTTGCTTTTGTTTGTTTGTTTGTCTGTTTTTGAGACAGGGTTTCTCTGTTGTAACTCTGGCTGTCCTGGAACTCACTCTGTAGACCATGCTGGCCTTGATCTCACAGTGATCCACCTGCCTCTGCCTCTTGAGTGCTGAGATTAAAGGCGTGCACCACCACTGCTAAGAAGTATTTTTTGAAGTATCATTAAATAAGTCTGTTGGTATACTTTTCCTGGACTCCAGGGAATGTGAAGCTGATGGTTCTACAGGGGCTGCAGACTCTTCCAGGGGTTGGTTGGGTTAAAGAGAGACTGCAAGCCAGCCTGAGTGGTTTGGAGGGACTGACCAGTGGCTGCCTGTGTGAATGAGTATTTATAGTGGAGTCACAGTTCAAGGGACAGCACTGGCCCAGAGTGAAGTCACTAGGCCTCCCTGTGTTTATGCTGTCCACACACATCCTGGTTGCTAAGTAGTCAGTCCAGTAACATACCTAAGGAATGAGAGTACTCCCTGGTGGTTCATGTCTCCCCAGAGCTAGTGGGCAGATATGAAATATTGCACAAAGGCCCACCCATGTGTTAAAGCTTGGCCAGCACCCTATAGGGCTACTGGGAGTGGGGGAGCTTTTAGGAGATGGGCAATCAGTAGAAGGAAGTTTGGTGATTGGGGATAGTGATTGGGGGCATTTCCTTGAAGAGGACATGGGAACTCTGAACTGTGTGCTTGCTCTCTGTCTCTGTGTATCTTTCACTCTCCCTTTCCTCCCTCCCTCTCATCCTCCCTCTCTCCCTCCCTCATTTTGAACAGTTCCCTCCACCACAGTTTCCTGTCTCAATGCACCATGCTGTGAACTGTTGCAGTATATTTGAACATATCTCCAGATATTATATTCACTGATTTCTGTGTGCACCCCAGTATTCTGTAAGATAATCATTGCACTGGCAACCTAAAGCCTGGCAGGATGCGATTTTTATAGCTGAAAAGGCCTACTTTCTAATGTAACTAAAAGCTGCTCTCCCTTAGCTCAATGTAAACAGAGTTGCTAACAAAGAGATCACTGGAGTACTCCACCAGGCTGGAGGCAACATTAGCTATGACCTGGTTTCTCTATTGTCCTGTGGCTACCCCACTATAAACATGGACATAGCTCGGACAGGTATAGCACTATACCTTGGTGCTGCTTAGCAAAAGAAGGCATTTTCATAGATGCTAACCCTGCCAGACCTCAGCAGAGAGAACCACCCACCTGTCCTGGCAAGTGCCATACTGGACAGTGGGACCCCAAGTGTCTAATCTCAGGAGTTTTATTGATACCTAAGCTCCTTAAGTGTTCTACTGATAGTATATGCAGATCATCATGAGGAATTTACACAAAACCAACACTTGCAGACAATACAAAATGCCAAGGGCTGGGCACCCCTTCCCCCAACAATGCACACAACCACCATTTCAAACATAACAAAAAATAAAATTATACAACATTTTCCCCTTTTCTTTATAAGCCAATCCAAAAAAAAAAAATCTTTATCTCTACAACAACAACACAATCTAACACTACACCAGCAAAACTATTTTACAAGAGAAACAATCACAAAGCTTGCTAGGATGGACAGGACCAAATGAAACAAAACATCTATCAAGCTTTTCACAATGTCTTTGAATAGCAGAAAAACATTATCAATGTACAATTATCTGGAATTCACTCATGATCTTCTGGGCTCTTCCAAAGGCTTGGGTCACTGGCTCTGACTTCTGCAGCACACACAATTTGTCCTCCAGGGTCCAGCTGTCCCCACTCCACTGCTGATGCTCTTGGTGGTCATCCCATGGCACTGGCATCTCAAAAATTACTGGGGTCCCTTGCTAAAAGTGGGCTGCATTTTCACCAATAGCCTCTCCTGGGCCCTCTTCATGATGACAAGCCTCAACTTCTCTGCATGATCCCTTCAATCTGGGCCTTCAACTGCCACTGAGGGTGAACCTTCACCAATGGCCTCTCCTGGCTTCTCATAGTGCCAAACCTCAGCTACTTTCCATGATCCCTTCATGCCTTTAAAACCAGTACCACCTGGGTGACTCTTACAGATTACCAAATCTGGCAGCCAGCATAAGATACAACCTTGGCCATTTCTGAAAGATAACTTCTGTGTGCTGACTCTGAGGGAACATTTTCCAGATTTTAAGATAGAGTCTGGTTCGCAGGAAAAAAACCTAGTCAGTTCATGTTTGAGTTCAAAGTTTATAAAACGTTCCACAGACTTCTTCATAAAGCAGCAGCCTTTACTCTTGATTCTTTTAGCAAGTGTTTGTCTCAGCATCGTCACAGGTGTTCCTTGTCTGCAGGAAGGGATTCCCTTCTGGGATGGAGTTCTCATAACCATAGCAGATGTGTCTTGTCAGGACTACTTCACCAATATCTGGGCTGCTCGTAGTCAGATTTGCAAGGAAAAACAACAACAACAAAAACTGTTCAGTTTAAATCAGAGAGTTCTTGGCTTCGAGTCACCAGCCCCCCCCCTCAACACTCCCAGCTTCCACAGGAGGGGGTCATGGACCTGTGGGAAGAATCTCCACCTGAAACATCCTGGCAGTTTGGTATTCTTTTCCACCACCACTATGGGGAAATATACAGCTTTCTTCATAGATCTCAAGCACAACATCTTGAGCTTCATGCACACAAAAGAAAAACTATTAGCAAACTCAGTTTGTAGAAGAGTACGCTCTTGTTCCCATTCCCCATGCTTTGGTGGACCCCAAGGTTCTTGTACTTTACCAGAAGGACTACTTGCCTTTTCAATTTCTTTCATTTTCTCTAGAGGTCCTTATTCTGTGGCTCTTATCTCAGAGCTTTCTTTCTCATTGTCAACTCTCTCTTATGAAGCTATGTAGTAGTACACCACTGTGGCAGCGCACCAAAGAAGACAAGGAGGCATTCTCATACATGCAAACTCTGCCAGACCTCAGCAGAGGTCTTGGCCAGTGCCATATTTGATAGACAGTGGAACCTCGAGCCTTTAAGCTCAGGTGTTTTTATTCTTTCAGAACTACTCAGGTATTCTACTGATAGCACATGCAGGTCATTAGCAATTAATCTAACAGAAATCTAAACACCTGCAGACAATACAAAACACCCTAGACAGCCTATCACGCAACAATGCATAAAATAATTATTATACATAACTAAAAGTAAACTCCTACAACAGAGCTTTCCTTTTATTCTGGCTCTCCCTTTTATGGATGTCTTTTTATTTTGGAGGCTGTTTAACTCCTCACTCTTCTCTTCCTTCAGGAGCTTTTCTTTGCCTTTAATAGATTTTGTGAGGTCTGGAGTTTCTTTCTCTTCTTCCTTGTCTCCACATTGGCTGTAGCTGGCATGATGTCTTGCCCTTCTTTACTTTCTGACTACCATTGGTACATCATTTGTAGCAGTACATCCATGGTGTTGCTCAGCAAAGAGGACATGGAGTCATTTTCATAGGTGCAAACCCTGCCAGACCTCAGCAGAGGGAACCACCCACCTGTCCTGGCAAGCGCCATATTGGACAGTGGAACCCTGAGTGTCTAATCTCAGGGGTTTTATTGATACCTATGCTCCTTAGGTGTTCTACTGATAGTATGTGCGGATCATGAGGAATTTACATGAAGCCAACACCTACATACAGTACAAGATGCCAAGGTCTAGGCATCCCTTCCCCCAATGATGCACAAAGCAACCATTTCAAACATAATTGAAAGTAAACTGCAACAGGCCAGTGTGGCCTGGCCCCTTTTGTGTTGGAAGGCACCCAGTGTAGACACATCCCAACTGCTAAAGCTTTGGGAGGAATAAAACCTCTGTATCTCTTTGATCATTCAAATAGTCTTCTAAGAGAGAGCCAAGAGGGGCCTTTTAAGATAAGAATAAACTGCTGAGACCAAGCAGCACTTGGAGCTGAAAGTTGGCTGCTATGCTGTCTGCTGAGGTCTTTTGGGCTTGAATGTAAGCATGTCTCATGTGTCTTGATTAATACAATGCCAGATTAAATGAACAGCTTCAGCCAACCCTCACATTAAGTGTGCAGATCCCTGTCTGTATGGTCTGCAGAGGAAGGAAAGAGCTGACCCATGCACATTAAACACTGCCCTCAGAAAGGCTTGAGGTCTTTGATTCTACTTGATATTAATATATTTTCATCTTTACCAATTCAGTAGGAAAGTTAGCATTTCATTGTTTGTGAGGGCATCTGATTTAAGAGAGAGAGAGAGAGAGAGAGAGAGAGAGAGAGAGAGAGAGGGAGAGAGAGAGAATAGGAATTTGATTTTAAAAATGCACAAATTCATTTGATTTTGGGGAGATGTTAGAGCAGGAATGGGGCTGTGGGGTTGAGGTAAACCAGCCAAGGGAGGCTCTGGGATCCTGGAGCCTTGGCTGAGTTTCACATAGAGCTCAGAGTACTTAGAAACTAGTCATACAAAGCACAAAAGAACCCAACCACCAAGAAGACCCCAGGCAGATGTATGTTGTGGCTGACATGTTACTGCACAGACCCCCTGTTGGGAAGCCACCACATTTACTCACCTAAACAAATCATGCTGGGCTGTGTGCTGCTGGGGCTCCAAGGGCAGCACAACAGGGCAGTGACATCATGCTCAGGGGATGCTCAGGTCCAGGTCTTTGTGTCCCCCGCCCAGGCACTGGAGTCTTCACTGGTCTGAGACTCTCCAAGCTAGCTCCAGTTCATCCAGACCCCAAGGCCACAGCCTCTACACCCTCCGGGGCCTGTTACAACCCAAGAACCTTACAGGTTTCCTACCCAGAGAGCCTCTCCTAGCTATAAGTTGGAGGACACCTCTGCCCTCACTTGGGTCCCTCAGTGGCATTATCCTGTCCCTAGAGGGTCCGGCTTTCTTCTAAGAAAGCCAGGGCAAGAAGGAAGAAGTCCTGAGGACAAACCCAACCTATAACTTATAACTTGTGTAACGGTCACACAGCTATGGGTCAAGGGTGTTTACAATTCCCGGCTCTCATTCTGAGGAGCTGGCAGGAATCTGGCCCCTCCCCTCTGCAGTCACTTATAGACCACAAACCACAACAAAACTCCGCCCCCTAAATCCCTGTTCCCCTGGAAATTTCCCAAAGCACCCCAGGATGCAAATGGGGCTATTCCAGTATCTCTGTCTTAACCAATGGCTCCTGTCCCTGGGTACCAAAGACCTTCCCTTGCCTTTACCCTATAAATGTAATCACTCTTGCTTTAATAAACTAAGAGATGTTCCTCTGACAACCTCTCCCTAGAGTCCAGTTCACTTTCATGGGCTCTTAGTCCTCTGATCTGGGACTCACCTGGACATGTCGACCTTTCCTTCCCGGGAGCTAAGCTAGTAGTAGCTGCTAGCTTAGCCACCTGCTGGGGAGGGAAGCAGAGCCCCCAGGGCAGAGAGAACCCACAATAACTCAGTAGCCAGCCCAGTCACTCTGTGTGTGTGTGTGTGTATCTGTCTGTCTGTCTGTCTATCTACTAGATCTTCCCATTCTCCCTACATATTCTCCCGAGGTGAAGGTTCCAATGAGAATCGGCTCTGCCTTGTGAAGTCACCATGAAGTCCCCACTGCTAGTGACCGGGAAACATGTTTGTGACTTGGCGCTGGGAATGGCTCCAGCCCTCTACCTAGTATCTATCCATCAACCCCTGCGACCCATGTCATTGAAGTAAACATCACTTCATTTACAAAGCAAACACAGGGAGAGGCCACATGCCCTCCCCTTTCTCTGCTCAACCAAGAGAAGACTCCTCAGTTGCCTCTTTTTCTACAGGTGACATTCTTTTAAAAAGAAATCCTTTAAGGAAGACAATTAATTTAAAAAAGCGTGCCTCCCAGAACTGAGGATTGTTGCCCAGGACTAAGGAGCATCTTCCCACCTTCAGGACCTCTCCCGAGATGTTCCACAGAGAGAGGGAGAGTGGGACCTAGCAGGAGCTCAGGCTCAGCCACTTAATACTTGATCTTCCTCTTTCTTATGAGCCAATAAGGGCATGGGAGTGTGCATGTGTGTAAGAAGGTGCGTGCGATGTATAGATATATAGATGTACGTACATGTGTGAATGTACTGTGCTTGGTTCCTAGTAGGCTCTTGGAAGGAAAGTCCTCTGGAACCCTCCCTTGCATGACACTCCTAACTTCTGGCCAGGATTACCTGCCTCCTCACTTCTCCTCTGAGATCATTTGTGTGTGTGTGTGTGTGTGTGTGTGTGTTATATATGTATATATGTATATAATATATAGGTACACATACACTACAGAAATGTATGTATGTACGTGCATACACACACAAATATATAGATATATCTGTATAGATATAGGTTATGAGTGTGACTGTGTGTGTGTGTGTGTGTGTGTGTGTGTGCACTTGTGAGTGTGTGTGTAGAAAGGAAAGTAGAGAGAAGACTATGAGAGAGGATGTAGAGGTCTAAGGGAGGGGAGCAAGAGGAGGTAACAGAATGTGTGACATGAAAGCAGAAAGGGACACTATATGGAAAACTGAAGGGGCCAGCAAGAGAGGAGCAGGGGCTGAGGGAGTATCAACAAGAACATAGTTATTGTATATTATGGAAATATACAAAATGGGAATACAATAACTAAGTTCTTTACTTTCAGTGCTAACTAAAAATTAATTTAAGAAGTAAAAGGATGACTTACCAAATTCTGAAAACCACCAAGTACCACAACCACCAACACCATCACGGCCATCTCTACTACCAGCTGTCAGCAGCCGTCGGCACCACGAAACACACCTCTGTTTATACATGGATATTGCATTCCGAAACACAGTCACATGCATGATCTCACACGAGCTTATCTGTGTGGTACAGCGGCAGGCCTAGCACCGTGCATCTCATGCAACCTATAAACGAAGTTTCAGAGAAGTGAAGTAATACTTTCTCAGATGTCAAAACAGGGCCAGAGTCTGAAACTCCTGAGTCCAAGATGAATGCTTTTTTTCAGTGCCCCTGACTCTTCCAGAAATATCGAAGAATTCTTGGCTTCTGCTATGAACAACTTTGGTCCTAAATTCAACAGTGTAAGTCTTTAAAATAAACTCACTTTTGGGGATAATCAATCCCAACTATTCCAGCTGACCAACTGCCACTCAAAATATATTTGGTCCCTAGAAGTTGAATGTTAATCCTGAGCATTTGACTCCAAGTCAACCATCAACCCATAACAAGAAGCGGCCTCTTTGTCCTCAGGAATATCCCTAGAGCCTCTGAGAGCCCTGGGTCCCCTCCAGCCTTCAGCTTCAGGAAAAAAACAAAGACAGAAGCTGCTGGTGACTGTTCACACTCGGTTAGTCAGAAGTGCCCATGGCCGAGATGCTCATCCTGCCTTTATCTAGGGCTCAGTTCCTTTCTTAAGATCCTGGGCAGTCTCCATACTGCTCTATACTGCACAACAACCGAGGTCTCCCAGTGCTGGTCCGCTGGCCTTGGGTTTCAAGGGACAACCTGGGTTCCCATGTGGAGCCTGCCAGCTTCACACTTTGGTTCCAGGCCCTCCCGAGGAGGCTTCAGGGCAGCTGCATTGCTGATGATCAGTGAGGAGCACTTGGCCACCTTGCTCTGAAACCCTTTCCTTGTGAATTCAGAAGTTAAGTTTGAATAGTAAATGTCTTCCAAGGACCTCTCATTTTTCCTGAGGATGTTACTGGCCAGCCGGAAGACGAAGATCACTCCATAGATGCCAATGATGGTGAGGATGTACCAGGCGGCACTGGTTGCATCTGACAGCCTCAGGCTTCTGGTGGAATTGGTGCTGTTCCTCACCTCCACAGGGTCATGCAGGAGGGAGCTGGACTGGGTCTGATTGAAGGCTTCCTGGGGTATCCACTTGATCCCTGGGAAACAGAAAGACCCAGATGATACAAAGCGTCCTGGGCTAAAAGGCCCATTTCCAAAACCATGGAGAGGTGAAGGAGGTTTTCTGTGCGCAACAGGCAAAAGCCTACCAACATATGCCACTTTCTTTTAAAAAATCAACAGTTAAAAAACACCATGTTTTCGAACAGGTAACGTAACATCATCAAATTTAACTACATTTAGAAATTTTAAAATGTGTTTGCATGCCAGAAAACCAAAATATGGGAGACTAGAGAGGTGACTCATTGGTTAAGAATGTGTATTACTTTTGCAGAGGGTCTGGATTCAGTGCCCAGCACCCATGCCAGGTGGCTCACAGTCAACTGTGACTCTAGCTCCAGGGATCCCATGCCCTCTTCTGGCCTCCAGGAAACCTCCACTTATGTGCACTGCTGCAAAAGTTTATTTTTAGTTGTGTTTAAAATATTGTTTTGTGTACTGTTAGGTGAGGAGCTGCCTAGGTCTTGGTATTTAGTATTCTCTGCAGGAGTTTGATTTATGTGGGGGATGTTTGATTGCTCATGATCTGCACATGCTATCAGTAGCACATCTGAGGAGTTCTGAATCATTAAAAACACCTGAGCTCAGATGCTTGGGGATCTACTATCCAGTATGGCACTGGCCAGGCTAGTGGTTTCCTCTGCTGAGTTCTGGCAGAGTTTGCATCTATGAAAATGCTTACATGTCTCCTTGCTGAGCCTACACAGCAGGTATACTGCCACAGTGCACATTCCCACACAGAGACATAACACACAATTAAAAAATAAAAACTTAAAAAAATAAAACCAAAATACAAATGACCAACTGCAGAAGCACTGCAATTTTATACCGCTCATTTTCTTACTGGCTTTCAGTCCTATAAAGAAAAATCTCCTAAAATCTTGGTGGAAAAATATGCAACCAGATCACAGGAAAAAGAAAAGGGACCTTCAATATAAAGGAAAATGTTGACATGATCAAAGTGTGAATTAAAAACGGAAGGCAACAGTTTTCTCATCACCTGGTATGCCAACTTGTTCTGTTTCAGAATTGCTGTGTGAATCTGTGGGGGGTAAAGAGGCCCTGTTATCACTTGCCAGTCAAGTGAAATCTTCCATCAATATGGGAAGCTCCTTGGCAGGCTTTACTGACATTCAAGATGCACTTACCTTTGCTCCTGCCATTTGTCCTGAGCAGCTTATCTTAAAGATACTCTAGCACAGTCTGAACTGCAGAATCAGGCTCTTGTATTAATGGTTTTCCCCCACACAGACTCAACTAGCCATAGATCGGAAGTGTTTGCAAAGAAAATAATGAGCCTGTCCTGAATACCTAGGGACCTTTCTCCTTTTGTTATTCCCTAAACAATACAATATGACAACTGCTTACACAGATGGCATGTATAATGGGTCACACCACAAGTAATGTAAAGATGGTTGAAACACAGGGGAGACGTGCACAGGGTCTTTTTGAATTTTACATTATTAAGACCTAAGCATTCATAGATTCTCTTATCTCCCAGGACTCTGGAGCCAATCCTCCAAGGATAGTGAGGGACTCCTGTTCAGCAAGAGTGAGTCATCACAGCTTTGTCTGTGCTGGGAACGGCACAGGTAGCAGCGACCAAGTGAAATACACATGGACTCTCCATGCAGAGGAGGCACGAAAAGGTTTTAGAACCAAACACCAATCAGTGAAAAACAAGCTAACAGTGATAGTAAAACCCCGTGGGTCCATTTGAATTGTCTGAAGTTTATGAGTGTATACAGTCTTCCTTGCCTGTAGCAAATACCTGAGGTGAGTGAAGTTATAAAGAGGAAAGGTCATTTGGTCTCAGAGTTTCAGAGATTTCACCCCACAGTCACTTGGTCCCATTGCTTCTGTGTCTGTGGCAGAGCAGCAAACCACGGAGGGAGTATGTAGCAGAGGAAGCTGCTCGCATATGGTGGCCAAGAAATAGAAGGGGCTGCCTTTCAAGGTCACTTCGCCAGTGACCTAACATCCTTCTACTAGGCTGCAGCAGCTCCCAGGGGCACTGAGGGCAGCTTCTCCAAGCCGCAGCAGAACGGTATAGCTGTGGGAGATCGCACAAGTAGTCCAAGTGGTCGCACCGGGGAAGGGCTGGGGACGGGGGCTGCCTTCCCGCAGCACGCCCTTTTGGGAGCTTTGTGTCATGCAATGTGTACTTATTTTCAAAACAAATTAATTTTTAAAAGGAGAGAGAAAGAGTTGGCTTTCCTGGTCTCCTTGGAGAGATGACCCTGGATTAAAGACATTGTGTGCCCTAGTCTGATCAGGAGATTAAGATCTCAGCGGCTGTTTAACTCAAAACTGTTCTCCACTGAGGGAGCCAGAGAAGCCACATTCCTCAGGTAACTGTCGTTTCACCTCAGCCTCCAGGGTCCTCCCCGTGGGCTCTGTAGCTGCCCACTGGACGGTTGTTTGCTGCTTTCTCGTTGTTTTCTAAAGCCAGACATCAGTGTATTGTTTTGCTTTAAATCAGAGCTCCTTGGCAGAACAAGAATCTTGCTCCTTTAAGATAAAGGACTAATTAAATGTGAACCTCCAAGCCAAAAGTGTCACCCCTGCCCCCCCCAGGATCAGTGAGATTAGAATCTCTTAGAAGCATTTCTACCCTGCTACTGGTGGAATGGTTTGAGACCTTGAGAGAGCAGGAGAGGGAAGAATCTCACAGTAACTACAATGTTTAAATAGTAAATCAGCCCCATAAGAATACAGTAAATTAGTGCAAGAGAATTTATTTAAACTTAGGATAAACATATAAACTCATAGAGCTTTCTAGTAATTACTAGAATGATATTACATATTCAAATACAGAATAAAATATACCTGACTAAGGGCTATAGACATCATCGATTTAAAACCAGCCCAGTTTCAAAGGGAAAGAAACTAACTGTATCAATGATGACAAATCAGTATGGTTTGTCTATTTTTTTCCAATGAGAATAAACTAGGTTGTATCTTAAGGGCTATCCACAGAGGCGTGCCCACTGACACCTGTGGTTTAATGATGTGAAGTAAACAAGGAAAACAGAAGTGGCCCACTCTTACTACTCACATTCCATGAGCTGGTCTTGACCTTGACTCTCAGGAGACAAATTCAAGAGGCTTTCACGGAGGGAGAGGGGACGGTGACAGGGCTCCTTCCTGTGGATCTCAGTCCCAGTGTGCCCAGGCTGCACCGGCTTCCTGAGCACGGAGTAACTGGCAGCCCAAGCACTGCTAGAGCAATCCCAAGCAAAACTTAGCAAGTGGGAGACTCTTCTCCAGCCAATCAGAGGATCTGAGCGAGTTTTTTCCGTAACCCAGAAGAGACAGTACTGCCTGCCTTTGGCTTGTTAGAAAGGTCCAAATTAAAGGAGTTTTTTTTTCTTCTTCTTCTTTTTTTGCTGGTCCTAGGAAGCCTCTAGCCCTCCCCAAGGCATGTGGAAGCCTGTGGCGCCAGGGTGTTCTCTCTGAGACTGGCTGGCCATCTCTGAGCCTGGATGACTCCTGCTTCACCCTGTTCTGCACCTGTTGCAGGTGTGGCCAGTACCCAAGTGTGGCAGAGACACATTGTTATGGAGACAGGAAACCTCACATCCAGCTGGGTCACCTGTCAGCTTCCTCCTGATTGTCTCCCTCCATGAAGACATGCAGCAGGAAGAAACAAGCCCAGGACAGTGTGTGGGAGTCTCCTGGGAGAAGTTGGTGGGTGTACTGGTCAGAGCTCTCTAAAGGAACAAAGCTGATAGAATGAATATAGGTAGGAGAAGGTGTCTCACTAGATTGGCTTACAGGATGTAGTTCAGGGAGTTCAACAATGGTTGTCTCACACTGGAGAGGCTGAGATTCTGGGAATTGTTCAGTCCTGGGTGTCTCAGTAGTCCAGATTTGGCACTGGGCCTGGAGAATTGCAGGAGAGCTGCTGGTCTTCGATCTACATTGGAATCCCAAAGAAGTTGTTTCTAATATTGGTGAGGGAATGTCACCGCAATAGGAGAGATGGACTCACCAGTCATCGTGAAGGCAAGTAGGCAAAAAGCAAAATTTTCTTTTTCAATCCTTTTTACTGAGCTACCACTAAAAGGTGTGGCCCAGATTTCCGGTGGGTCTTCCTGCTTACCAAAACAAACCCCTCACAGGAGTATCAGGCAGATTGGATTTCAGTTATTGACAACCAAGATTAGCCAACCACCATTAGTCCAACCCTTGCAACTTGACACACAATCACATTTCCCTATGTCGTGCTTAATTTCCAAATGAAAACAATAACCACGCCATCATCCCACCTTTAACATGATGTAACCATCCCACATACAACTGCAAACACATTATATACTCTAGGGTGGGTGGTAAAGTCCCTTGAGGAATTCACAGTATCTCATAATATATATGATAATATAGATTTCCAACACTTAACCACTGATGTCATCTTAGGCCATGAATAAGACGTGGAGGAAAGAAAACACAACCTCTGCTCAGGGTGCCAACTTCTGCGTCACTTCCTTTCTGTTGCTGTGATGCAGTACCATGGCGGGAAGCAATTTATGAAGAGAGTTTATTTTGGCTTCCAGTCCCAGAGTCCATAACAGCAGGAGAGGCATGGCAGCAGGTGGCTAGAGCAGGAAGCTGAGAGGCCACATCCTCAGTCACAAACAAGAAGCAGAAGGAGAGAGAGAGAGAGAGAGAGAGAGAGAGAGGGCCAGAGAACTGGAAGTGGGGTGAGGCTATAAGCTCTCAAAACCTTCCCCAAATGAAGTGTGTCCTCCAGCAAGACCACACCTCTCAGCAGTCCCACCATGTGGTTGGGCAAAGCCTGGTAACATGCCTCCTGTTCAGCCAGGAAAACCCAGGGCAATGTTCTGACTGGCCTGAGTCAGGGACCCACTGTGCTGCTCGCTGTTGAACTGCGATGTGGTCAGTGGGTGCACCCACTTGAAACAAATGCTCAGAAGATAAAAAAGCTCCCCTGTCCTAGGTCACTCTGGTTGCATAAGACCGTGAGTGAAGAGGGTTAGACCTGGACAGATAGGCCAGTCAGTCACCTGAGGGGGTGATCCATGCTGGAGACAAAGATGTGTGAAAGAGGGTGGGGAGTTGGGGCTTCTGAAGAGAACACAGGGCATTTGGGACAGTTCTGGAAGGCGTGAGGCACAGGATGTAGTTAATGTAGTTACCTAGTGTCCTGGATAGTGCACTGGTCCAAATACCTGACAGAAAGGTTTATTTTGGTCCGTCTTGGCAGAGAAGGCTCAGTCTAACAAGTCGCCTGTGGCGGTGGAGCTTGTGGTGGGACTCATTCACATCTTGGCTGGTCAGGACGCAGACAGCCAAGCTGGAAGTGGAGATGGGTTGAACCTTCGGAGGACAGTGACCTGTGTCCTCTAACTAGGCCGGTCCCCAAGGTTCTACAACCTCCGAGAGTGATACCAGCTGGGGACCAAGTGTCTGAGCACAGAAACAGACAGTATCTTTCCAAAAGAAGGGACCAGTCAGAGCATCACATGTGACTGATCTTGGCCAGAACCAGAGCTTTGCTTAAGTGAATACAGTAAGGTTCCTGGGATGGCCATCTTGGATATGAGTGCGTCCCCAAGTCCAGAAGCAAGTGTCCTTTGAAGAGACAGAAAAGCTGAAGAGATGGAGAGAAGACAACATGTGAAGACCCAGATTTAGGATGGCTCTTCCTGCTTCAAATAATATGGTCAGCCATCTGTACAGGTGGCTTACAACCATCTGTAACTCCAGTTTCAGAGGATCCAATGCCCTCTTTTGGCTTCCACAGACACTAGGCACATATGTAGTGTACAGACATATATGCAGGCAAAACAGCCGTACACATAAAATAATTTAAATTAAAAACAAAAACAAAGCCAGGTGGTGGTGGCACACGCCATTAATCCCAACACTTGGGAGGCAGAGTCAGGTGGATCTCTGTGAGTTCAAGGCCAGCCTGTTCTACAGAGTGAGTTCCAGGACAGCCAGAGTTACAACAGAGAAACCCTGTCTCCAAAAAAATCAATCAAAACAAACAAACAAACAAAGAAACAAACAAAACAAAACAGGAATTCCCCTAGATTGCTAGTAAAAAATATAAAAGTATAGTCACTGGAAAAGAATTTAGCAATTTCTTATAAAATTAAATGAATACCTCATGACTGAGTAATTCCACTTCTAAGCCTGTCCACACAAGCACTTATACAGAATGCCCACATCTGTACTAATTATAGTAATAATAGCCTCAAGTCAGAAACAATCAAGTGTCTATCCATTGACTGGTGGCAACAGATGTATGGTATATCCTTACGGAGAAGTGCTGTTCAGAAATGCATGTTCACAGATCTCAGGAACATCACCCCGAGAGCACAGAAACAGCCGCCAAGGACCACGTGCTGCTTCACAGATTTAGATCAGACTTCTAGAAAAGGCAACACCACTGAGACAGAAAGCAGAGCAGTGGTCTCCGGGGGCTCAGAATAGGAAAAGGATCATGCAAAGGGGCCGAAGGAAGCCCAGTGGGCTGCTGGGAGTGTCGTCCAGCTGTGCCGCGCCAACAGTGCAGGGCTGTCTACCTCTATTATAATGTCCGCACTATGGTATGCAGATGATAACCCAGTCAGCCCACCTCCAGATTTAAAATTAAGCACTGATTCCAAGTATTTAGGGAACAAATAACAAAGCCAAGGCTGATGAAAGCTGATTTTAAAAGATTATATTTCATACTTGTAAGAACAGATTTTAGAACCCAGAAAGACTAATAATCCATCTAAGAGCTGATTTCTTGGGAGTGCAGAAGATTAGCTTCCCTAATAAGGATAAAGAAAGAACAAATATGAAAGTAATAACTGTGAAGGAGTGACCACAGGTGCAGTAAAGTCAAATGACCCCGCACTTCCTCCGTTCCATTCTGAGTGGATTTTGAAATCTGGACCAAATGAATGATTTCCAAAAAATATAAATCATGAAAATTAACCCCAAAAGAAACTTTACAGATCAGAATATGTTTATCAGAGAAGATGGGGGTGGGTCTCTTAAAATCACCACCCAGAGAATCATCTGGTTCCCACTGTTTCGGTAGTCAGTCCTGCTGATGCTTACCGGAGAATTTTAGTGGGGTTTTTGTTTTGTTTTTTAAACACTAGAAATCATGAAGAAAGGAAATAAATCTTTTAATTTATTTTGATGAAGCTAGCCTGTCAATGACAACTTGATATACTCACCATTAATCAAAGAAATAGCAGACAGGCTTCACGTACGGATTTATAAATAAACATTGTAAAAGCAGTAGGAGCCAGTATGTGCAACAGTGAATTATGAGGACTGTGAATGGGCCTGGGGACATACTCTGTAGTAGCAAGCTTCCCAGTGTGCACATCAACAACGGGGGTTCCCTCCCCAACATCCGCAAAGAAACAAAGAATTATGGAAGCCAGGCGTGGGGACTCGTGCTCTCCAGAAACAGATGCAGGAGGATTCCGAGTTCAAAGCCAGCCTGAGCTGTGTGAGCCTGTCCCAAACGATGACAACAAAAGAATTTCAAAAGGGTTGTTCGATATTCAGAAACCTGCTATTGTGATTTACCACAGGATTCTCAATAAAGGGCTTCTCTCCATAGACGATGGATGCTTATTGGTGAAATTGCAATTCCATCCCGATTCTTAAAAGGTTGATAGATGGGAAGGCGAGCGCTTCCCTGGTGTGGTAATTCAATACACCTCAAGTCAGAAGACACCAAAAGTGTTCCCTAAGTCCAACATAGCACACTTGCCCATTGCAGCCCCTGCCGCGCGGTGCTGTGCTGGAGAATTCCCTGGTTCAAACAGACAAGGGTAATGAAAGAGGCACACGCCTGGAAAAGAGACAATAAAAGTTATCATGGATTAGAAGGGCCAGAGAAATGAAGGGCACCTGATACCGAGTGGCTAGTCACAGCAGGGTAATTCTGTGAGAGGACAACAAAGAAAATCTTTAAAAATCCAATATCCAAGAATCTATACTACGAGCAGTGACTGTAAATACAACTGGAGAAAATATTTCATTTAAAATAGGGTTAAAAAAAATAAAAAGTAAAACACCCAAAACACAACAAATGTCCAAGATTTATACAAAGAAGATCTAAAAGACAGAGGGACCAGAAAGTCAGCATGCCTTTCCTGAGGTGCATTTTGACCGTTTCAGGCGCCTTCACTCTGCCACAGAGTGCAACTCCCTTCTGAGGCTTAGACATCACAGTGAAACTGCAGCACAATGAAAGGACTCCCGCGTCCCTGTGCTCCGTGGGAGGGCAGGTAGTCCCCTTGCCACCAGCATGACACCGCTCCCCACCCATTATTCTCAAAGAGGAGCAGCAGGTTTTAGGATCCCAGGTTGCTGCCTTGCCCTGAGCAGAGACCCTATTTCCTCAAGGGCCATAGGCCAGACCGGAAGTCCCAGCAGGAACATTTTAAATAATTCCCCTGTTTTCTCCATGCTTTCCGGAACTTGGTTTAGCTTATCTCTTCCTTCCCAGGGGCATGGGTAAACAGACAGACTTCTTGTTTAGATGAGTTTAAGAGCCTCATTTAGATCAATATATAAAAATAAAAAAAATTGATGAAAGATTTATATGGAAAAGTTGAACACACATGAAAAGCTAAGAAAATTCCAAGAAGGAAGTATTGACACAAAAATCACTATGAGCTGTTTACAGAGTGTAAAACCACAAGAATGGAAAGAGCTTGATTCTGGTGCTGAAACAGGCAGAGATCAGCAGGACCGGGGAACATCTAGAAACAGACCGGAAACAGACTACAGAAGGAGGAGGGATTTCACGCTGGTAGAGAAACATGTGTGGAATACATAGGTCGATGTCTGTGAAGGAGGAAGAGCCACTCAGAGCAAGCTAGTTCCTGATGGAAAGAGGCTCAGCGGATCTGACAGTACGTAGAAATAAAAGCCACAAGAGAGTGAGAACAACATGGAGATTTCTTCTGTGTGTGAATGCACACAGGTCCCTACAACCTTGTGGGCAGGTGTGGAGGCCAGAGGTTGTCATGGGAAGAACTCTCTCAGTGGTTGTCCACCTTAGATTTTTCAAACAGTGATCGATAGACACTACCATCCTCATCCATATCTATCTATCTATCTATCCATCTATCTATCTATCTATCTATCTATCTATCTATCTATCTATCTATCTATCCATCCATCTATCCATCTATCTATCTATCTATCTATCTATCTATCTATCTATCTATCTATCTATCTATCTATCTATCTATCATCTATCCATCCATCCGTGTATGTGTCTGTATGAGTACATGATATATGCCTGTCAAAGCAGAGAGACATCTGATGTCCTCTGTCACTCTCCACCTGTTCCACTGAGGCAGGGTCTCTTCCTGAGCCCCAGGATTGCTCCCCAGCTAGGCTGGAAAACAGCACACCCAGCAACCTTCCTGACTCTACCCTCCATACCCCTGGCTGTAAGGAATACCTGGACTGTGACTCAGGTGCTACCCCCTAAGGCAAGGTTCTCAAAACTACAGAGCAAGTGCTCTTAATTGTTCAGCCATCCCTCCAACCCCTTCACCTTTTATTTTAAGACCAGGTCTTTCATAGAACCTGGAGCTTACTGTTTTTGTTAGACTGGCTGGCCAGCAAGCCATGGGGGTTTGCTTGTCTGCCTCCCTAGCACTGGGATTATAGGCACACAGTACTGTGCCAGGCTGTGGGTGCCTGGGAGTCAAACTCAGAGCCCTCTGCAGATACAGCAAGTACTTTATCCACTGAACCATCTTTCCAGCTCCACAGATTCATTTTTATAATTACAGATCTAGCAATCTTTTCAAACATGATACAAAAGTTAGGGGCTATGATACAACGAGAGGAAGGGAGGGCAGGACAGAGGGAAACACACACACACACACACACACACACACACACACACACACACACACAGATCCAACTGCTTAAGAACTAAAAGTTCCTTCATGGAAGATGTTATCAAGAGCCAAGAGAGAGAATGTTAAATGATAAGAAACAAGAGAGGGAAAATGGACCTGTGATAAACCATCCAGCTTCTTAGTATTCAAAGGCTTTCATCACTAAGCATAACTCAGCAGGAAGAAGATTCAAGGATACCATCAACCAGTCACAGAAAGGAAAGTATAAATGTCTTTTTCTTCCTCTCTTTTCCTCCTCCCCCTCCTCCCTCCCTCTCTTCCTCTTTCTTCTCTCCCTTCCTCTCTCTCTTGTTCCCTCCCTCTCTCTCTCCTTCCTCTATGTGTGCTGGGGAGACCTTGCACATGCTAGGCACACACTCGAACACTGAGCTAAGCCTTCCACCCACGATGTCTTTTTGCAGATAATAACAACATAAATGCTGATGCAAATTGTATAAAGATTTTGCCTCGCTGCTCGTAGCTGAGAAAAGATGGTCTGTCAGATGGATCTCCTCATGGTGCTTCTCTCCAGGTCACTCATAAACATTTGCAGCATTCAGAACTTTGCCCACACATCACAATAGCTTGTGCAAGTCACCTGTTATCATTAACATTATTAAGGACAATGGCCGTAATTAAAATTTATAGCGTGCATACCTTCTAGCTGATCACTCAAATGGGAATTTAGGATATTCAGTGTGGGTGTGTTTACAGGACATGGTTGCGGATGTGGCTATTGCCCCACTGTTTGTAACAGCCGAAGACAGGAAACCACTTAAGTGTCCATCAAGATAGGACCAGGGAGTGGATGTACATCATACAACCGGCTCTTTTGAAGTTCAGTGCTGGGCACTGAACTCGGGTCCTCAAGCTTGCTAAGGATTCAACTTAGATTATATACAAATGAATGTGTCTGTGTCCCAGGAAAACTTTATTTACAAAAAACATGTGCAAGGAACATACCTATCGGAAAGACCCAGACCTAGAAGGCTGACAACAGCGATCTCCAAAGATTGCTTAGGAGGAGGAAAAAGAAGCATGATGCAAGCTGGTGGGCTAGACCCCTGCTCGCATACAAACACTGGATGTTCTTGTGTGTGAAAAAAGTATCCCTGAAAGGAGAGAGACATCCTTTTATTGTCTCCAGACTACATCATTTCAAATGATTTGTTTCTTTGTTTTTACCGTGTGTGTATTGCCCAGTGAAAAGGCGAGTCTATTTTTTTAAGATAAAGAGTTTATAATGAGCACGTTAGCACTTGCAGGGATTCAGCCTTTTCTGTGTATGTGGCAAATTCTTGCTTCTAAGCATCATTTCAATTCTGACCCCTTAGCCTTCTGTCTGTGCTCCTGATTATCATTTTCTTGTAGGAATGTTCTGTGTAAGCAACATTCTGTCCCCAGAAAGAGAATTAAGAGACAGCAAAGTAAAGCATGCATGCAGGTTACCTTGACTTCAACCCCAAATAGTCTTTTGAATTTCAGTCATTCAGGCTCAATTTCGGACCACCCTCACCTGTCTAAGCTGCTCTGGAATCACCAATTTGGGACCAGGATTCTTGCACCACAGTGCTAGATGTTATCCACGGATGCTCTGCCCCCTTTTGGTGAAAGTATGTTATAACAAGCAGGTCATTGCCACATAGGTGCCTAGTAGGATTCTCTGTATGTCCAGCCCACAAAATTTCAATAGAGGGCGCTGCTGAGGCAGCCATGCTGGTGCCCTGGTATGCTTTTTATCAAAATGATGAATGTGTGGTTTTACACATGGACATGCAATAATAATTTTTTGCAAATAACTTTTTTTGCAATAAAAACAGTTTAAAAACTACACACACACACACAAAAATCCCAAGCACATATACATAAACACCACCCAAATCTGATATTCTGTGAATAAGTGATAAAATTTCTGCAAAAGATTGTGGGGTATGTTCAGCCTGGTCCTGCCTCAGTCTGACAAAATTCTTGTTGTGGTTTCTTTGTGGCGTGCCCCAGAATATGCCTCATAAAGGCGCCATGAGGTCAATCCTACATGGCTACAGAGTCAAAACATTCAGGATAGTTCTAGAGTAAGGGTTAGCCCATGCATTTTCTACAAAGAGCAAGATTATAAGTATGTTTGGATTTGTGGCCCATAGAATATTTTTTTTGCTGTTTTTGTGTGCGGTGTAGCATAGGTATGTGTATGCGTGGATGTGTACCCATGTGTTCGCATGTGAAGGCACAAGATCAGTGCCAATGTCTTCTTGTCTCAATGCCCACCTTATTTTTGAGACAGGTTTCTCAGTGGTTGGTCTGGTGCTCACTGTTTCAGATAGGCAGTCTGACTGGCAACCCCTCCCCCTATCTACCTGCCCCCACCCAGAATGGTTACAGGTATTAGAAGCACCTGGCTTTTACATGAGTGTAGCCGTATACTACTGTGTTGGCTCCCAAGAAAAAAAGTGAAACATTTTCACAGATGCAAACCCTGCCAGACCTTAGCAGAGGGAACTGTCTGTCATAGCTAGTGCCATCCTGGACAGTGGAACCCCACTCGTCTGATCTCTGGTGTTTTTAATGATACAGAAACTCCTCAGGTTTTACAAAAACTCCACCCTCTCATCCAAAGGCCTATTTGCATAATGAAGGAAACCTGTAATTTAGCCTCATCTCATAATCCTTTAGCAGATGAGTTGTGTTATCTTTATGGTGGGGGAACTCAAGGCCCAAGGGAAGTGTTCTCTCCTTGTTGCCTGAGACTGTGAGAGAGGGACTACTAGAATTCCTCCACAGCAACTTTACTTTTCACACAGAGATCTCAATGAACCACAATGACGCTGCCAGAAAGCAGTGAGCAGGTACAGATCATGAGGAAGCAAACATCTTTTACATAAAACCAACACCTGCAGCTAACACAAATTGCCAAGGCTTAGCCAGCCTTTCCCTCAACAATTAACAAAACAATTATTCTAAAGTTAGATAAACATAGCTAGAAATAAACTTCCCCAACACCTGAGTGCTTAGGATCCGAACTCAGGTCCTCGCGATTGTCAAGGATTCAACTTAGATTATATGCAAATGAGTGTGCCTGTGCCCCAATAAAACTTTATTCACAAAAATATGTGGCAGGGTACATACCTACCAGAAAGGCCCAGATGCAGAACCCTAACAACTGCAAGTCCTGGGTGAACATAGGCAGCAGGAACTCACACTCAGTGCCCGTGGGGATACAGGATGGTGCAGTCACATAGCAAGACAATGGTGGGTTCTTATAAAGCCAAACATGCTCTTATCTGTGGCTCAGCAGTTGTAGTCCTTAGCATGTACCACTGAGTTGGAACCTTCTGTCCACATGAAGTCTGTATACAGATGTTTATGAAGTTTTACTCACCTTCGTAAAAAGCTTCAGAGGTGCTTTTCCAAGCAGGAGAATGGATAAGTAAACGATGGAGCATTCTGATAGAATATTATTCAGCTCTAAAAAGGGGAGGAAGGTGGGGAGGCTTTTAAGCTATGAAAAGACAGAGAAAACTTAAAGCAACGACTGGCTGAAAGAAGTCACTTCAGAAAAGACTGCACTGGGAAGGACAAAAGGGCTGTGGTATGACAGAGAAGGGTGATTAGGTGGAGTGTGGGGCACTGGAGGGCAGAGAAACAGCTGTAACAGCAGACGCATGCCCAAACATATAAAATATATAGCACATTTATATTACACTTATTTTTATTTATTTTATTACATTTATATTATATATAAATATGTAATATGTAAGCCTGTTACAGTTGAATCTGAAACTGCACCCAAAGGCTTATCGTCTGAGTGCTCCCTCCAAAGCTGGTGGCTGTGGTGTGGGGGCTGTGGAACCCTGAGGTGGGGAGATAGCTGGGGTGACCGGAGGTGGTCCTTTGAAGGTTACCCAGGCCCTGGTTCCACTCATGCTCTCTGTTTCCTGGTCTCTGGTGCTATGAAGAGACCACAACATGCTACCTTGCCTTCTTGGCCATGATGACCAAAATGTCTTAAAAGTCTGAGCCCAGGGGCTGCGAAGGTAGTTTAGTCAGCGACGTGCCTGCCTTAAAAGTGTGAGCATATAAATCCGATCCCAAGATCCCATGTGAAAATGCCAGGCATGCACTTAAAACTTTAGCGCTGGAGAGATGAGTAGGGTGAGAGAAGAAGAGCTCGAACGCTCAGAGCCAGACAGCTGTGAGTCCTTCCCCCAGGCACAGCACCATGGTCCCTTGAGGAGCTCAAAGGTCCTGGGCAGGAGGTTAACTTCCAGGGGCTTGGAAGAAGGATGAAGATCAACATGGGTTGATCAGAATTTCAGCCTCCCAACAGTATCTAAAGCAGTGGTTCTCAACCGTCCTAATGTTGCTACCCTCTAATACTGTCCCTCATGCTGTGGTAAACCAACCGTAACATTATTTTCATTGCTATTGCATAACTGTAATTTTGCTACTGTTATGAATAATAATAATGTAAATATCTGATATGCAGATGGTGATAGGCATCCCCTGTGAAAGGGTCATTCAACCTCCAAAGGGGTTGCGACCCACAGATTGCGAACTGCTGGCTCTAAACACTCTCAGAATATAACACCCCTTAGCCCTGAGCAAGCAGCTCAGCGTTCTCTGTGCTTAGAGAAATATCCTCAAAATTGCCACCAGGGGGCAGCCGCACCCAGAAGCCCGATGCACTGGTGGAAAGACAAAAAAACCCAGTGGTTTTGGAAATCTGTGTGGTCTGTGGCTACTACCTTACTGACCTCAGGTACACATGGAGACCACAACTCTCATGGGGACAGCTGCTATATCTGACTCCTCTTCACATTTAGATCCATTTTATGCATCCAGTATCTGCACATACCAGAAGGAGCCAACGGTACCAATCCACTCAAAGGTTAAGCACATTTCCTGGGCCCTCATGCCCTCCGGGCTTCGGCCTCTCTCCTTTAGCCTGATTCAGTATTTATATCCTATTTGTTCCCGTAAAAAGTGTCATCCACTAATAAGGACTCAGGATGGTTTGCCTGGCCTATGGATTCAGATGATGGAGTCCCCAATCGTTTCCTCGGCCAGTAGCTCGTTTCTAATGTGTGTTGAGACTACTGGACTACGTTAGCATCCCGAGGGGACCTGCATCCAGATGCAAGGGAAAAGTTATTGTTTCTAGGAAAATGAATGCAACTGGAAGCAATCGTATTAAGTGACTCAGGAACACAAATATTGTAGGCCTCTCTCATTTGTGGCTCCTGGATTTTATAGAGGTATGGAAGACCAGGTGTGTACTTGAAGCAAACTGCAGAGTTCTCCAGGAACCAAAGTGGACTACAGGAGTAGGAGGGGCAAGCAGGGCGGGCATGTAGGGCGATGCATGTAAAGTACATGATACACCTGTGTGAGCAATTCCTTGTGAGACAGTACTGTGTACAATGAACATGCACCAGGTAAAATATTGTTTAAAGGGGCAAAATGACAAGAACCTTCTTTGTGGCTTAGTGTAGTTTTTTGTTTTGCTATAATGTTTTCAGTTTATTATTTTTATACAATATAATTTTACCATATTCTTTTCCCTCCTCCAATTCCTCTTGGATTTGCCCTACCTCCCTACCCAACTTACTTTATGCTCTTTCTCTCTCTCTCTCAAAGAAAGAGAGAAAGAAAGAAAGAAAGAGAAAAAAAATCCCCCAAACTGAAAATTCAAACAAACAAAAGATCCAATAAGACAAAATAAACAAACTAAACTAAAAGCAACAAAAAACACGGAGTTCATTCTGTGTTGACCAGCTACTCCTGGGCACTGGGCCTGCCTGGAGTGCGTTTGATAAACCCAGTCACCCTCCATTTTCCCCTCCCCAGAAGCTCTCAATTGCAAACAGCTTTTTGGCTAAGGGTGGGGCTTTGTGTCCACTTCCCTTCTCTGTGCTGGGATTTTGTTCTTTAACGATCTGGTGAACTCCAGATCATTTATTTCCTATCTAAGGAGACATCTAGGTTTAGAGTGTAGATGATTTTAGTGACCGATTGTTTAGAATAAATTGGTAATAATATCTCACTAAAAATTACATATAGAAAAACAAGAATCAGAGTCGAGCCCTTCTCCTCCCTCCACGGTGCTCATTAAGCCTTTGCTTCTGTGGCCAGTGATGAGTTCCTTTGCAAATGCCATCTTGTCTTTCCCTCCTAGCTCCAGGAGTCCTTACTGCAATGATGCAGCTGGTAAGGCCTGGCATTTAAGAAAGCAGAGGGACTCCTGGCTTCCCCTTAAGCAACCAGAGACCTGTGCACACCCTTGAACCTCGCTGAGCCTCAGATAGTCGCTGCTAGTGTCCAGCTCACTTCCACAGAGCTCTTCAGAGCCCACTGTCTGGCATAGCTCTTCTGGAGAAGTTTAAGACCATTCGCCCCATCAGGCCGAGGTGCCCCAGTGGAGGTGAGGGAAGAGCGGTCCCATTCATGTTGGGTAATCCATGGCTTCCTGTCAGCCCTGGGTCCTGTGGGAGATTGTGAAGCTTTAATTGTCAGCACATGGGTTAGGTCTACCTTTCCAGGCAGGACTTCCAAAGCCTTGTCTCAACAGTGTAAGGAACAAACCAGAGCCGTGATGTCCATCCCTACAGTGAGAGTCGGGTGAGCGGGCTGTCCTCAGAGTACCAGGTGAGGACAGTCCAACACAGCATTTCATCATGAGGTCAGGATCTTGGGGTTCCCTGGGCCCGGACCACCCTGGGGGCATTGCCTGTTTCTGCCACCATGGCTGGGCAGGATCCCCTCATGGTTATATGTTTGTCTGCTTTCTGTTGTTACAACAGAGTATCTGTGGCTCATCTGGTGCGAAGCTCCAGACACTAAAAGTCCAAGATCAGGCAGTCACATCAACTCAGCCTCCAGTTAGGGCCCCCATGGCTGAGTCACATGGTGGATGGCGTCATGGAAGACATACACCAGCGAAGGAGAGATAATATGGCAAGACAGGGTGACAGAGAATAGGGAAGGGCGATCTCGCTCCTTTTTAAAGATTATTTTAGTGTATGAGTCTTTGGTCTAACTGTATACATATTCATCACATATGTGTGCCTGGCACCCACAAAGGCCAGAAGAGGGCATCAGACCCCCAAACCAGAACTGAAGTTACAGACAATTGTGCGTCACTATGTGGACACTGGGAACCAAACCCAGGTCCTCTGTAACAGCAGCAAGTGTCCTTAACCACTGAGTCACTTCTCTACTCCATCCCCCCATCTTATTCTTTTATAATAACCCTAGTCATTAGAACTGACTGAACTTCCAGGAGAACTACATTAATCCCTCCCAGGAGCACCACCCCAATAACCTCCAATTACCTCCCCGGTAACTCCCACCTTGTGAAGGTTCTTCCAGCTCAACACCAGTACCCTGAGGATGAAGCTGCTAACAGCCTTTGAGGGTAAATAATGTCCAAATCAATGTGCTTCCTCTGGGGTGCTGTCTGGGTTGGTTGAGAATTACAAACAGAGAGTAATCCACACTCCTGGCCATACTGTTCTTATTGCTGTGACAAAATGCCTGACAAGAATAATTTTGTTTTGGCTCATTGTTTAAAAATTGTATATATGGCTGGGCGGTGGTGGCACACATCTTTAATCCCAGCACTCAGGAGGCAGAGGCAAGTGGGCCTCTGTGAGTTTGAGACCAGCGTGGTCTACAGAGAGAGGTCCAGGACAGTCAGAATTACAACAGAGAGACCCTGTCTTGAAAAACAAAACAAAATAAAAATGTATATATGTCTGTGTGAGGGTATGTGCACAACATGCAGATACCTGCATGGTCCAGAAGAGGGCACCAGAGTCCGCTGGAGCTGCAGTTACAGGTGGATGTGAACCACTTGGCATGGGTGCTGGAGAAGTGAACTCAAAACACTCTACAAGAGAAGTACATGCTCTTAACTGATGAGCCCCCCCACACACACACTGTTTATATTATGAAAAACTTTCTTTCTCTTTCAACTATGGCAGATAGCTTCACCGGGTATATTAGTCTGCGTTGGCCCTCATGGTCTTTTAGGACTTGGAATGCATTGCTCCAGGCTCTTCTGGCTTTTGAAGTTTCCACCAGGAAACCAGCTGTTACTCTGATGGGTTTTCCTTTGTGCCGACTTGTTTTGTTTTCCTCTTACAGCTTTCAGTATACCTCCTCTGTATACTTAGTATCCTGACAGTGATATGTTGTAGGGATTTCCTTTTCTGGTTTTCTCTATTTGTTATTTTGTATGTTTCTTGTATTTGCAGGGGTATGTCTTTCCTAGTTTGGGGAAGTTTTCTTCTATTATCTTGCCGAAGATCTGGTCTATTCGTTGACTTGAGATTCTTCTCCCTCATCAGTGCCCGTCATGGCGACCCACATTTCCTCTATGTCCCTTCCCTGTAGATTTTTTTTTTTTTTTTACTTTGTCACATTCCTTGCTTATTTAGTCTAAGCTCTTTTTCTTTTGATTTCATTGAGCTGTCTCTGTTTCCTCTTTAAACTGCTCAAATTCTTTGATGAAGTTTAAAATTGTTCTTTCAAATTCTGTGTTCTGGGGTCCATCTAGGTCCATCTGCTCACTGGCAGCAATGAGATCTGTGCACTTGGACTTATTTGCTAGTTCTGAGTCCGATATGGACAAAGCAGATCGGGGTGGTAAGAGGATGTGGGCGCCAGTTGAGACAGCAGGTTGAAAATGGCGTAGGTGAAATGAAGACAGATGGGCAGAGGGGATTGGGGTGGTGTGCCGGATGTGTGCCCTGGCCCAGGCCTGGAGTGTGCAGATCTGGTTGGTTGGATGTGGTGTGGGAGGAGTCTGCGGAGGTGTTAGACCTGAACGATTCTTTCTGAAAGAAAGAAAGGGCTTCCACCATGGAAGAGCCATGGGCCCTTAGGACTCGAAAGGGATCCACCCCCACCCTGGTTCCTGGGAAAAACTGCAAGAGTCCCTTTTCTGAACCAAACAGGCAGACTAACAGGAGCCAAATGGGACTTAGATAACTTGAAAAAGGACCCCACTGTGAGTGCAATCAGTCAGAGAGAAAAGGCAGGGCAGGAGTGGCCCCTACCTTATCTGGCCAGATGGCCTAGGGGCCAAAAACCAAATGTCTTGACTTTGATGGCTAACCAGATATAGCTTACAGGTAGCCCCTTGAGCACGAGCCAATCAAAACTAAACATTTGTAAACTGCATTTCTGTCCCCCAATTAGAAACCAGGCTACCTCACCTGTGTTGAAACTCCATCTTACTGTCTATAAAAAGGCCAGCAAGCCTTTGTTCAGGGTCGGCCATTCCACCTGGTGCCTGACCCCAGCATGCTGGTTTACTCTGCAGAATAAAGACTCCTTGTTTTTACATCAGACCCGGACTCCTGGTGAAACTTTGAGGGCCAAAGGGGTTCCAGAACCCTGGGTATTACAGGGGCCAAGCAGGGTGGGTTAGGGAAGGTGTGTGAAGAGGAAAATCAGGCAGACTCACAATTGCTTGTTACTCTAGTTCTAGAGATCTGATGTCCTCTTTCTGCCTGTCTCGGGCACTTCATGCATTTGGTGCACATACACTCAAGCACACACACAGACATGTGAAAAAATATATAAATAAACAGATGAATGCATTCTTAAAAAATATAAGATGGGAAAGTGATTGAGGAAGATGCTTGACATTGATCCTGGTCTCTAAGTGCACCATCTCACACACGCACACACACACATACTAATAATAATAATAGTTAAGTTAGTGCTACCAAGTGAAAATCAGGAGACTTCAGAGCTTCTCTCACAGAAGGCAGAATCCCGTCATCATTTTGCCTGTGTTCTCCACTGGCAGCAGATGCCAGGTGATCAGCAATACCTTGACCCTTTTACAAGGTATCTTAGTTTGGTTCCTATTGCTGTGATAAAGACCATAACCAAAAGTAACTTGGGTAGAAAGGGATTTATTTATCTTATACATCCCTATCACAGTTCATCATTGAGGGGAGCCAGGGCAGGAACTGAAGCAGGGAAGGAACCTGGAGGCAGGAACTGAAGCAGAAGCCATGGAGGAACACTGCTTACTGGCTTGCTCACCATGGCTTCCCCAGCCTGTTTTATTCTACAACATAGGAACACCTGCCCCACGGTGGCCCTGCCCACAATGGGCTGGGCCCTCCCACTTCCATCATTAATCAAAAAAATGCCCTCCAGATTTGCCTACAGGATCAGTCTGGTGGGCGTATTTTCTCAATTGAGGGTCCTCTGTGTCAAGTTGACCAAAAAACAAACAAACAAACACAACCAGAATACAAGGGAACGATGCTCCATGGGTAACCACTGCCCTCTTCTGGGGCTCTGCTCCCTCACTTTTGATCAGAGGGGCCCATTATTCTCCACGCTGGCACACTATGCCTTGACAGTTGACTTAGCTTTCCCCCAGGCAGTCCCACATTCCTTATTCCACAGGTGCTGGGGCTGCCTATGAAGCCTCTGTTCCTCTTCTAAAAGTCTCACGGTGGTGCGAATACAACACCCCTGGGCCATGGAGAGATGGTTTAACGGTCAAGAGCACTGACTGTTCAACAGGGACCCTAGGTTCAGTTCCCAGCACCCATATGGCAGTTTAGAGTCATCCTCTCCTGACCTCCTCTCCCGACCTCCACGGGTACCAGGTACATGTGAAGTACTCTTACATACATGCAGTTAAACAGTCATATGCACAAAACAGGGACAAATAAATCTTGTTTCTTAAAAAAGAAAGACAATACAAGATCATGTTTTAAAGCTTTAATTAAAGATGTTAATAGAGCAAAAAGCTGTACTGATAAATTATTATATGCAAAGCATCTATTGAGAATCAATGGAAAGCTGAGAATGTCACCTGCCACAGCAGTAACCTTCTATGTGTGCGAGATCCGATTTTACAGTGTATGAAATTAGGTGGCTCAATTCATTTCCTAGTTGCTTTTTCCCCTCTGCCTCAGAGGAAGAGATAAGGAGCCTGCAGTCGGGTCCTGAGTGTGAGGTCAGGCCCTCCAAGGGCAGAGAGCTCTAAGGCCCTGGGGTCTCCCTCGCCTTAAAAGGCACAGGAATTCCTGTGGGAGAACATGGAAGGCGATAAGGAGGTCTACTTGCCAGGAATATCAAGGTCACTGTGTCACAAGCTAGTCACAAGTGCTCTTGGTCCCTCTCCAAACCTCCCTCCAGTCTGGGCAACAGGAGCCTGTCTGATGCAAAGTTTGGATCACACAGGGGTGGTGGATGCAGCAGCCACAGCTGGGACCCAGGGGCTCAGGGACTCTCAAGACAGCAGGCAAAGTGTCCATAGTCCTCTTGGGATGCAGAGGAGTGAAGGGTTCATTGGAGTTCAAAAGACTCTGGGACTCAAATAAATATTCAAGGATGGTAGCCATTTAGAGGCTGATCCACTTCAGGGTTCTGATGTAGAGATGCCCCCTCCCCCACTGCTCTTTCCCCTCCTCCCCACTGCCCCCAGGAATCATTGCTTTGTGGGAAATGCCAGCTTGAATCAAATGGTGCCAAATATGTCTACAGAAGACAGTGCTGGGTAAGGGCTACTTTCCTTTAGATTGTGCTGTGCTTTTAATTTTAATTTTTTATTATAGTTTTATATTTGTATGGTGTGTGTGTCCATCTGTCTGTGTCTGCGTGTATGTATTGTGAATGTGTGTGGAAGCCAGAGGATAACTTTCTGCAATATGCGCTCTCCTTCCACCAAGGGTCCTGGAGTCAAACTCAGGTCACCTCTACCCACTAAGCCACTTGCCAGCTGTATGTTCAGTTTTCCAAAACTTGAGTCTCATTTAAGTATTCCGCACTTTCCAGGAGTGTCAGGCAGGCGAGCTTTAGGATGCCACGGTGCAAAGGGTCCTTGGATCTCAGGTGGCAGTTGCAGAAGGCCGGCACCCAGAGTGCTGGTTCCCCATCCTCTCAGAGCAGGTGACAGGAGAGGCCTTTGTCTGCAGTGAACAGCAACTCTGGTGTCACTCCCTCCACTCCACTCCCGTGGTTCCTTCAGGTTGGAGGGAAGGGGGTGGGGGCAACAGATACTGCATTAGCTAGCTAGACTACTTTATCAAAGTCTACCAAGAAACAGACAGGCAACGTCCTAGGTTCTCAAGGCCAGAGTCTAAACAGAGGCTTGGGAGGGCCTCATGTCCTTGGAACCTGCAGGGAAAATTGTCCCTTACTTCTGCCCGGAGACCTGCGGCTGACCCTCCTTGGCACTCCTTGGCTTTTCTCTTCGTCATTTTGATCTCCGTCCCTGGCATCTCCAGGTGTTCTTGTGTGTGTCCAGATGTCTCTCCTCTTGTAAGTCCTACTAGATTAGGACTTCAGTTCACTCATTGGAACCTGATTGGTGAAGACCCTGTTTCCAAATAAGGCAACATTCACTAGTCCTGGGGGTCGGAACCTCAGCGTGTCATTTAGGGACATAATTCATCTAACAAGACAGGCCTGTCACCTCAAGGACGCTGCCACTTCAGTCCTGTGTGTTGCCAGTGTTCACACCTTCCCTGTGCTCTTTGGAGAGGTGGTGTGGCCACTCCCTCCAATAATAACTGTGCATCTTGATCATGATATCTAGTCTGAAAGGGGTCTTTTTCCTCTACTGTGTCAACTCTAAAAGAAGCAATTTCCACCCAAATTGAACTGTGATGTGTGTGTGTGTGTGTGTGTGTGTGTGTGTGTGTGTGTGTGAACAAAGGATACACACAGGCTGTGTATTCATAAAGGAGGAGAGGGAGACAGCAGGGCAGAGGGAGGGAAAAGCCACAGCTGTGACGGAGGTGCCACCGTGTTTGTATATTGAGTCTGTGACTTTAGCAGAGACCAAAATAAACAGTGACTGCAGGAACTTTGGAGTTAAAACCTGCTCTTATGAACCTGGCAGATGGGCAGTGCCGGAAAGGAAGGGTCTTGCTTCATCTCCGCCGTCACCTCTTCAGGCCTCAGAATCTCGTTCAACCAACGGAGAGAATATCAGTGCTTCCGTCAAAGCTGTCTCAAGTATATCCATGTCCCATATGGGGGTCAAGGAAGATGGAGGGCACACCCTTCTCTCTTCAAGGAGTTCTTATAAATTGGACCCCCTCTGTCCATGTCTTCTGACTGGAACTTAGTCATGTGACCTTGATAATGTCCAGAGGATTTGGGAAACTCAGCTCGTATTCTCAGAAGCTGTATTGTCTGGGACTCTGCTAGATTTAAAAAGACAAGGTTCTGTGGAGTAAATTGACTGTCTACTATAGAGGGAGTGTGATTTTAGAAAACTTGTGTCATTGATTCATCCCTCAGTCCTTCAATAGTGAAAACTCCAATGGTACCCTACAATAAAGACTATGACAGGCATGTGACTAGAAAGGCCAGATTGCCACATGTAGGGCGTGTCTATTCTTAACTAGCTGCGGGGCTCATGGCAAAGGCTTCAGTTCGGGAAGGTGTGTGGCGGGCTGCTCTACGGCCACCTGGTTTTCGATGACATAGCAAGCTCTGCAGCTTTCCAGAACTCGGGCCTGGAAGAATGCCTTATCTTTCTCCTGCCAGGCGTCTGACTCAATGTATACATTGAACGGGTCATGTGAGTGCTCCAGCTTCTTGGATCGGATATAACTCAGCATGATGCCCAGGGTGAAGAAGCCGAAGAAGCCCAGAACCATGAGGATGTAGAGCGCCTCCAGCTTGCTGTCTTCTCGGAGCGGCAACCGGCGAGCCAGGCCTGATGCATTGCCGCCTTGTTCAGCCGTCTCCTGCCACAGCGTGCTCAGAAAGGGCAGCACAGTTGTAGAATTAGACAGTGCCATCCTGGGCTTCTGGTTTCCCCTGATATAGAGCAAAATTCCTAAAAGGAAAATGAAATTTGTAGTCAGAAAGTATGATGGGCCACCTCCCACCCCAGGCATACAAGATTTTAGAGTCTCGGTGACAGACGGGAGTGGTCAAGCATCCTTTCACGGTATGTACCATCAGGAGTCTCACGGACCTGGCTTGGTCAATCAATTGGTAGCTTGATTCCCTTAGCTCTACACATCATTCCCCCAGGTCTCTGGGAGGCAGCCATTGGAATGAGTTCCATCAATATGCTATTGCTTATTGCTGTGCTGTGTGCCATAAATGATATGGGGTCATGTATCTCATTGGTCTCTTTCCTTTTTCCCTTATTACTGTCTTTCTGCTCTATTCATATTGCTGTGTCCAGCCGGGTGGTGGACAGCAGATGCCTTTAATCCTAGCACTTGGGAGGCAGAGGCAGGTGGATCTCTGTGAGTTCAAGGCCAGCCTGGTCTACAGACGTGAGCTCCAGGACAGCCAGAGTTACAACAGAGAAACCCTGTCTCAAAATACACACACAAAAACAAACAAAATTTAAAAAAAGAAAAAAACAAAAAATCAAAAAACAAAACGAAACAAAAAACCCATATTGCTGTGCCATGTACATTTTCTTGCATTCAATCCATGTCAAATACTTCTCTCTCTGCACTCCCCGCAGAAATGGACACTATGGGGTCCACTCACTTCATACACAAAGCAGACGCCCTAGCAAAATAGCTCAGTGGGCGAAAGCACTGGTTAAAGTCAGATACGATGACCAAGTTCCATCCCTAGGACCCACATGGTGGAGGGAGAGAGCTGACTCCTGGAAGCTGTCCTCTGATCTCCACGCGTGTGGCCCCTACACACACACACACACACACACACACACACACACATCAAATAAATAAATGGAAATGTAAAAACTTTTAAAAATAAAAATAGCCCCCAGAGAAACAGAAGCAGGAGGAACTCTACAAGTTTGGGTCTACATGAGTTCCAGGCTAGCCAGTGCTGCATAGTGATATCCTGTCTCAAAAATAATAAATACATAAATAATAAACAAATGAAGATAAACAGCCTCATTCTGGTTTACGGACCTGAAAATGAATTATACACTCATGCAATGGTTCTTGGCGATTGTGGTGATTTGAGTGGGAATCTCTCCCCAAAGGGTCATGTATTTGAGCACTTGTTCCTGGTTGTAGCGCTGCTGGGAGAAGCTGTAGAACTTTTAGGAAGCGAAGGCTTGGTGGAGGAAGCATGGCCTCCGGGGGAGGGCTTTGAGGGCTTACAGTCTCACCCACTTCCAGTCCACTCTCTGCTTCCTGTGTGTGTGTGATCTCTCAGCTTCCTGTCCAGGCTGTCTGCTGTCTGCTGCCATGCCTGCCCCCACCATTATGGACTCTCCCTCTGGAACTGTAAATCAAAAGAAAACCTTTCTTCCACAAGTCACTTTTGGTCATGGCGTTTATCACAGCAACAGAAAAGGAACGACAGTGGTTTATGTAACTACTCAGACCGAAGCACTGCCTGGATACCTTTGGAGGGAATGTGCCATGGGCGTTTGCCATAGTGTGAATGTGTCCCTCAAAGTCCACATGTTGGAAACTCGGCTCTCTCAGTGTAACAGTATTGAGCAATAAATCTACTGAAAGGTGGCTGTGTCATCAGGATTCTACCCTCGTGAATGGATGAATCTATTTATAGATGAATGTGTTATTGAGGGAATGGCCTCAGTATCCACGGACACACGAGCCTACAAATGTTCCTCAGCCTCTTTTGTCTGTGTCTTCTCCTCTTTGTAAAACAGAAAAATTCAGCACTGATGTTTTCAAGCTGTTGGATCACTGAGCCAACATGAAACATAGCCAGTCGTGGATTGACAGTGGTCCTGAGTATGGATGTGGATGGTTGGTCTTGACTGTCAGCCTGACCAGACTGAGAGACACCCAGGGTATTGGTAAATCACACCTCTGGGTGTGTCTGCGAGGACCTCTCCAGAGATGATTAGATCATGAATTCGTAAATGGATTCAGTATTTGAACAAACTAACTGGAGGCTAGAGAACTGTAGAGATGAGTTAAGGAACATGAATTGTTGGGAAGGGCCTTTGAAGGGTCTATACTCCCTTTGGCCCTTTCCTGATACCTCTTGCTGCCAAGAAACCACAAACTGACACCTCTGAAAGGGTGAGCCAAAATAAATCCTTCCAGGATTGTTTTCTTAGGTATTTGTCACAGCAATAGAATATGACTAACACAATGAGTTCATTGGGTTTTCCACCTCACTAAGGAGTTCCACTCCAAGAATTTGTGGTTTTAGGTTTTAGGTTTTGTCTTAAAGTGGTTGACGTCTGTGGCTCTCTTCTGTACTTTCTGGAGAGAGCTGTCATGAATGAGAAATGAAGCTCGTCTTTCTGATTGCTAGCCTTTTGAGTATGTGCAGAGGCCTGTTAGGGGTGGCAGAGGGTTGAAGGGACACTGAACTACCGATTCCTCAACAACAGTGAAATCTAGCCCCATTCTGATCGCAGGGACAGGCAGGAGTCATCTGGAAACAAATCAAAATTCAGAGCCCAGTGATTTCTTCCTAAATGAATTGAAACAATTTAGGGAGTCTCAGGCCCCTGCCCCAGAGAAGCGCAGACATTGAGCTTATGGTATCATTTTATTTCCAAAACCCCGGAGGGACCACACTGGCAAACAACCCTGCTACCAATTACAATCAGAGTTCTTTCTTACAGACCAGTGACTATGTGTGTGATGTCAGGCAATACTGGGAGGACCCAAATGTTAATTGGTTTAGAATCAATAACCCCACACAGGAAACTAATTTCAGACTCAATTATGTACTTCATTTATACATGTGGGTTTACTGAAAAGACATGTTCTTTAAAACCAGATGGAAATTTCTATGGCCCAAAGAAATAGCCCCAACATCCATGCCTGAGAAGCATCTAGTTGAAATGTAGATTGCCAGGCTCCACATCCAGGGTTCCTGATCTCCCCAGACTTAGGTGGAGGCTGGGAGTTTGCCCATCAGGTACCTTCTGCATTGAGGGAGCTCCAGCTGCTGCTCCAGGCACCAGGCTCACTAGTTCGGAGGAGCTCTGTGGAAGGCTCAGACAATAATGATGCCTGTATCCCACCTCAGAGATTCTAATGACGTCGCTCTGGGTTCCTGCCTGACATCAGACTTTTAGAAAGCTCCCCGCTATGGTTTGAATGTGTCCCCAAAGCACATGCTGGAGCGAATTCTCAATGCAATGTTGTTGAGAGGTGGAGCCTTTAAATGGTGATTAGAATGAGTTCAGGGGTTATTAACACCCCCACCCCACTTCCTTCCTCCTTCCACTGTGGGGTGTCACAAGATAGCTCTCACCAGATGTGAACCTTTGACCTTAGACTTTCAGCCTCCAGGACAGTAAGAAGTAACTTTTCTCCTGAAAAGTCTCATGTGGTCCACACTGGTCTTGAACTTACTCCCTACCACGGATGACCTTGAATTCCTAAATGTCTCGCCTCCACCTCCTAGTGCTGGGATTCTAGATTATGTCAGCATGCCTAGTCTATGTCATGCTGAGGACTGAACCAGGGCAGCGTGCATACTAATGAAGCACTCCACCAAATGAGCTACACTCCCAGATGGAAGTAAATTTCTTATATATCACTGAGCCTGTGTGGTTTTTGTCATAAACAGACCTCTGTGCTCCCAACTGACACTAACTTGCAATCAAGTTTGAGGCATCCGGGCTGCTCAGAGAGAACTTAGAAAACAGACTGATTATTTTTTAATTCTGCAGAACACCTGGCCAAATTAATTGTCTAAGAATATAAAGCATGGTTTCATGGCTGAATGTTCACATTTTCCTCGTTTTCCAGATCTTTCTTGGTCTTGCATGCTTCTCCAGAAAGTGTCATCTTTACTCTGCTCGTGCTAACTCACCCTGGCACCGTAAGTTAGGATTAGCCTGGTGGAGCCTCATGCTAGGCCAGAAAAGCCAGCTTAATCATCTGCCTTCCAAAACTCTACAAGTTTATGGAAGTTGTGTCATGCTTTGTGTTTAATATATTACCTTGCTTTTGCTAAATGCCCTCTGCACCCCACAAAGGCTGCAGGATAGGTCAATATGGTATTTCATATACTGAGACTCTAGATGAGTTTAGTCAATGGCCTTGTGACAGTCCTGGCAGAAATGACCCAGGGTCCAATCTGTATGCCATTAGGGAGCTTATGTCAGATTCTCTTCCCATTATGTCACATTAGGTCAATTTATGTCAAGTTCACTTCCATTATAATGTCAAAGCACCCAGAGCCCAGTGGCCCTGGTGTCAGACTGTTGAACTCAAATGGGTTTGGAGAGCAACTGATCCAACAATTTAAATTTACAGAAAACTGGGCCCCATAGTGGTGAGATGAGTTACCCAGGGTTATCTCTCCTATCAAAACACATAAAATTTAATCTCTCAGCTATCAGCTCTCATTTTATCAGTACAGTAAAGGGGGTTCCCACGACTTTGTAGAGAGGAGACACACTCCTTAGACTCAAAGGAGTCTGAGTTCTGGGAACTCAAGCTGCTCCCGGAACTGGTTCCCAGTGGGGAACCAGGTACTTCTTAGGTCCAGTTGAGTCTCACACATGAGGACTGGCTTTCCCCCTAAACATTCCCTAAACTATTAGAAGTCAGACAGGCTGTTAGTTCTCCACAGACAGCTCTGTCCTGCAAGAACCGTGCCTCTGAGGCACGCACACAGTGAGTACAGGCTGATGAGTGGCAGCAGCAGGGACCAGGAACGCCCAGCTCCAGAAGTAACCAACCTGAAGTTCAGCTTGGGTCGAACGTTCTCACACTGGGACTAGCTGGGATTTCCAGGAGTTTCTGAAGGTGCTTGGGTTTGAAGCAGAGGCACGGTCCCCAGTTAGAATACTGAAAGTGAGTTAGTTTTTTCCTTGAAAGCTCAGGCCAGGGCTGACGGCCTGCTGGAGGTCTCTCAGGACATGGGATTCTGGGAAGCTGAGTGGAACTAACAGCTGCCGGTGGAACTGTGTGGCCCCCACCACACTGAGGAGTTCCTGTCCGCCGGCGCCCAACTGCATTCCTGCCCCCATCTCATGTGCTCTCGCTAGGTTATCAGCTCTGATAAGTCTGGAAGCTTCCGGGACAAAGGCTTTCCCAACACTGGCAATGTTCTGTGGACTCGATTTGCTCACTTGGCAGGGCTTTCTTCTAGCAGTTTAGGTTCCAGGATAGACAGGGGAGATGGAGGTCATGGCTGGAGCTGGGGTCTGATTTCTGCCCCTCCTGGGTTTGGGTGAACCTCTCTAACCACTCCTTATGGAGTGGAGTGGGGTACATTCTTGTTCTTAGTGACAGGATTCCTGAAGTATTTCCTTGAAAGAGCAGTCTTGGGCAGAGTCAGGGAAGCATTGCCCTGTGTGTTTTAAGAAAGAGAATGAGAGCAAAAGCAATTCATGACAGGCCTGATATGGGCGACTGTGATCTAGGCTGAGCCTAGAATTCTACACCAGCTACACACAGCTGTCCTTGATGGCAACTGTCTATTGCTTGTGCCTTCATTTCAACCCCATGTCCAAATTCTGTATATATATGTATATGCTGTGTTCACACCTCTTAGTGAGAAAGCAACGGGGTGGGGTGGGGTGGGGGTTCCAGACTGTCCAGGCAGCAAGCTGGCTTTGTCTGGTTCTCCCATCTCTCCCTTGGGGACTGAGGTAGATGGGGCTTCTTGGGAATTAGGACAAAGTACAGAGACTCATGGCTGCTGCCCTCACAGACCGGCCAGCTGCTATCTGCCACAACTTGGCTGATGTGGACTGCTGCCCAAGTCTGGTCCTATTTTCCTGGCTTCTCCAGGTCTTCCCATGAGTGACAGCCAGGGAAGATGGGGTATGAGGAATGGAAATGGAAACTGCAGATGTTCAAGAGGTTCAACAAGGGGTACAAGGAAGCAGTCAAACTTAGTACTGAAGGAGAGTGAGGATTTGGGGTGAAAAACAGATGATAACTGAAGTCATTTATGAGGAAAGGACACAGAAATTGTACCTTAGCAAGTTAAATAAACCCAGGGAGCCTCAGTTTCCCCATCTAATAGCTTGGGATGGTGAACCCTACCCTGACTATGTATTGCGCATACCACGGGGCTGTATGCAACATAAATAACCCAGCCATGACCTTTCCTCTGCTCTTCTCTCCATAAGAGCATATGCAGGGCATCTCTGTGTTGTCGTGCTGTAGGTCCTTCAAAGGTCCTTCACAGACTAGGTGGGAGGGCAAACTGTCTTCCGTTTCAGCCCCTTGTGGTGCCAGTCCCTCTCCCACAGTTGGAGTCGTTTGCATGTCTATCTGGACATTTCCTCCCGGGAGCTTCTCAAGTGCACAGACTGTTGTTCCCTGCCTCTCTTCCCTACTCTAGCACTCAGGAGATTTCAAGAAGTGATTAGGAGTCAGTAGCACCGCAGTGAGAGTGAATAACTGGGAAAGTACATTGCATTCTGGGAGATTAGTACATGAGAGCCTCTCACAATGCAGTATGCTTTCTTATTAAATTTATATTATTTTGTATCTTTATAAATCTTTTGCATGATACAATTCTTATTATCTATACTGCTATATATGAATCTGAAACTCACCTCATCTCTAAAAAGATTTAAGGCTGCCAGTAATTATTCATATAATGTACTTTTGTCCCAGTGCCTGCAACGCTCATTATTGCTTATCCTACATTCCTTCTCTTTTCTGTGGTATCGATCGATTGAATGCTATCATCGTATAGCAAAGTTTTCCAAATTGCTGTGTTCACTACTGGATGTTTATTCTTCCCACCAAAAGGCAAACTTTGCCGGTGCTGTTTTTCATTCTGACCAGAACAGCTGGAACAGAGGCTGCAGCTGGTGGGAATGCAATAATCGTTCATCAGAAGCAGGCATGCATGCATGAATGCACGGATGCCTCCAGGTTCCATCCAGCTCCCAGAAGGAGGGACCACACAGGAACCCGTTCACCCCCGGAAACGTAGATGACATGTGAGACTCTCTGAGGTCCTTCAAGGGCTTTTGTTTCTAGAATTCATTCCCAATCCACTATCACAGGCAAGCCCCGTGAAGTGATGTCAAGAATGTTTCCTTGGGAACCTGGGTTGCCTCCCTCACCTGCTGGGAAAACCAAACAGGCAAAGAAAGGCAGAAGTTTTTGGCCCCAGTCAAGACTGCCTGAAATTCACGTTATCCCCAAGAAGTCAAGCAGCGTGTGTGAACTCAGCAAATACCCCATCTCCCTGCCCATGAATGATGCTACAATTAATTAGAGACGTCTTCCCCTATGGAGATGGGCATCAGTCCATAGAGACATCTGAAAAACCTGCGGTGGGGATTGCTTCTAAACAGCCCAGGGTGGGGGATGCATTAGATGAACCAAAAAGCCCCCCTTTAATCTCTTTTGTCGCAGTGGAGTGGAGTTAGGGATTAGGGGTTAGGGATTAGGCACACACCCTGACTGTTACCTAGCTTTTTTCTAGAAGTTTCCCATCCCCTCATTACTGCAATCATGATCAGATACCAATCATGTTCCCCATGCCTTTCCCATGGGAAAAAGGCCAAGAACCCAAGAACCTTCCTGATCAAAATAATTAAATAAATAGTAAATAATAATAAAAACCAGTTTCTTTTGGCTGGTGTGCCTTCAAGTGTTGCTGAACTGGTGGCCCTGGGTGGGGGTTGGAGGGGTTGGGGGTTGTCCTCTCTGAGGCTGAGGACTTGGGTGGTGGTTTCAATTTTCTTTTGATACTTTTAGGTATTTTCCAAATTTTCTCCGAGAATGCCTACGAGTTAATAATAAAAGCAAATGTTTTCCTGTGACTTTCCCGTTAACTGAAGACAGGCAGAGAGGGATTGGTTAGGGGTTGAAGCCATGGTCCCAGTATGCGGGGCACCTGTAGCCCAAGGCTGAGATCTGGTGCCAGGGCAGGTGCTACTGACTTACCCGAGTCTGGAAGCCTAGGGATCTGGGTGTGCAGCGGGATCCTCGGCTGGCGCTGTGGCCCGAGATTGATGAGCCCAGGGACGCCTAGTACAGCGGCTTGGGGCGGGCGGAGCCTCGCAGAGCCACCAGCCTCCAGCCCCACTCCGCCTGCTCTCGCCTGTCCAGGTCCCTGAGTTTACCCAGCCCACCCTGCACCTTGCGCCCTGCTCCAAGAGTGGGGAACACTTTGAATCCAGTGGGTGGGCTCAGGGCTGGCAGATAGTCTGCAGGAGAATCAAGAGGACAGACCTGGATTCTCCTGGACCTGTTCAACAGCTCCAAAAACAGTCACCTCAGAGATGGCTCAAAACCTCTGCAGATTCTTTTAACTTAATATCCTGCCGGACCCCTGTGGCCCCGCAGCTACTCAGCAAAGCTATATTTAGCATCTACTTACAGGGTGTTTGGTCCTGTGTGGAGAGTGCAGAGATGGCTAGACCGTCTGGGGCTCTGCTCTGGGCAGTCAGTTGCTGGAGGCACCCCAGCCCTGGCGCCACCTCCAAAGTTCTTAGAGCGGTGTGAACCGCCTTTCTCTCCCAGCGGGAGCAAGCCCTGAAATGGCTCAGGTGACTTCCTGGTCAGTTTCATAGCGTTGCCCACCAGCTTGACAGGTGTGAGTCAGCTGGGGCAGTTCTGGAAAAGGGGCGTGGCCTGGCTGACCATTCGCAGAGGGGATAGCAGAGGCAGGCTTCTGACTTCTGCTAAGAGACAGCCACAGTTAAGGTCTTCCCCATCTGGTCACTTCTCAGGGACCACAGCCTGTATGCTCCTAGGGACAGTGGGATGTAACTGGAAGCGCCCCCCCAGGGGTCCACCTGCGACAGTCCAGGGTCAACTGTCAACTCCTGTTGACAGAGGCAGATGTGGAGTTGTCCCCATGTGGTTGGGAGAATCCACACACTTAGCCGCTTTGTAAAGCACTAGAATGTTCCTAGCTTTTGACATGTGGTTTTATTCTGAGAAATCTATTTCAAGGAGAGCCTCTGGGTTTTAGTGAAGTCTTAAGGGCATAAAGTTTCTTTATAGTTTTGTTTACAACCATTAAAATCTTGGTGCTGCAAACCAGAGAAATAATTAAATTATGGCATATATGATACAATGCTATTCCACAGAGTGGAATGTTATATGAATTAATGAGCAAAATGTTACAAATGGTTTATAATGTGGCTTTGTATGTTTGTTGAGACTGGGTCTCACTATGGAGTCCTGGAAGACTTACGTAGACCAAGCTAGCCTGTGTTTCCCTCTGAAGACTTAGGATTAATATCATGCAACACCAGGGGCTAGAGAGCTCAGCAGTTAAGAGCACTGACTGCTCTTCCAGAGGTCCTGGGTTCAATTCCCAGCAATCACATGGTGGCTCACAACCATCTGTAATGGGATTAGATGCCTCTTCTGGCATGCAGGTGTACATGCAGATAAAGCACTCATAAATAAAATAATTTTTTCATGCAATGCCAGACTTAGCTCAACATAAAGTATCTTTATGCTATAGTGTTACAGGAAAAACAAAGGCACCAGAAATTACACAGAGGGCAAGACATTATTTCAAAAGGAAGTAAGGAAAAACACCAGTTGGTGTCAGCATTGTCTGTCATGGGATGATCCAAGATTGATTTTATTTGCTCTACTTTATATTCTATCTTCAACAAATATGCATCCTCCAGAGGAGAAAAACTCCATAAACTTGGTCTGAAAATTCTTTCTCCTCGACTCTATGCTGTGTGCGTGTGGTGTCTTTCTGTTCCCTTTCCAAAGCCAGGACTCCATTAGGAGGGAAAAACGGGTGACGGATAGAAACAATGTGTTTATCCTACATGTAGTCCTTTCATACACAATCCAGACCAGACCAGCTGCCTGGATCGCTATCTCTCTCATCAGGGCGTGGGATGACGCCTCCCACCTGTCCCTGGGCATTGTGAATGGGAGCATTTCCAGAAAGGTAGCGTACCTTGCACATGGTTTGCATCTCTTTTCCGGGTTCCTTACTCCCCGCACAATGAGTTATTCTCTATTACACTGCTGCACTCTTGACATTCCTATTTGTCATCGTGAGACATGTTCCACCTTCGGGAAACTTGGACCAGCTCCCCGATCTATTCTTCCCCTCCCTTTGCTCTTTTGTTCTTATCTCTTCTTATCTTAGATATGATAGCTATGACCCCATCCCCTTCAAATGATCATAGTAACCCCCTTCCTCTTCCTCTCCCTCCTCTTCTTCCTTCTCCTCTTCCTCCTCGTTTTTTCTTGGTTCCTTTACTAGAGTCACGGCAGACATGGCCCCTGTCCCTCTCAGTGGGTTTAGCTTCATCTTTCGTGAGCTCTTAAATTAGTGACTGTAACATCTCACTTCTCATTGTCCTCTCTTAGGAACACCTCAGATCTGGGCATCCTGCTCTCTCCTGACTACTCAATCTCTGATGCTAAGGGTTAGCCAGGGTTAGTCAGTTAAGAGAAAGCCAGCCAGGCTCACTCTTCAGTGTATGCAGATGGTTCTGGACCATTCCCTATGGCTGCTGTCCAGCTGGTGTCCTTCCTGCCCCTTGGTTTCCCCATTGTTGTCCAGGCTAGTTAGCACTGCATCACTTCAACAAACACCTGACACAGTCAACCTGTAAGAGAAAAGGTTCATTTTGGCTTAGAGTTTTAGAGGTTCCTGCCTATTGCTTAGGGTCTGTGGTGGGACAGTGCATCATGGTGGGGACACAGGGCAGAGTAAAAGCAGTCACCATACAGCTAGGAAACAAAACAGACAGAGAAGGAGCTTGAAGCCCCTGCCCCTTGCAAAGGCATCCCCAAAGGTCTTAAAGGCCTCCCATGAGATTCTGCCTCTTTCTTTAACTCCCGGCCAATAGCACCAGGCTGAGAATCAAGCCTTTAGCAAACAAGCCTTTGGGGGACATTTAAGGCCAAAACCATAGTCCAGGGAAATGGCTCAGTGAATCAATTGCTTGCCTTGTATACCTGGAGACCTGTGTTTGACTCCCAAAGTTAAAAAAGTGAGGGTGACCCTGCAATCCTAGGGCGGGGGAAGCAGAGGCAGCAGGATCTCTGGGGACAGACAGCCCACTTCAGTTGGTGAGTTCCAGGTCAGTAAGAGACCTTCACTCAAAAAAATGTTGACAGTCCCTGGGGACAGCGCTGGAGGTTGCCTTCTGTCCTCCATGTGCAGGCACGTACGCACGTACATGTGCACCAGGACGTACACAGGCGCATGTGCACCAGGACGTACACACGCGCATGTGCTGTATAGAGACGTGCATCCCTCACACACAATCATGCATAAAGATCAACGCCATGACACTGCCCATGACCTGTCTATCCCATGGCTTCTGCTGCCTCTTGGAACAACTGTCATTTCCCTGAGCATTCTGGATCTTCCATGAGAAACACCCCTAAGCCAATAAGCTCGCTTTAGGAGACACAGAACATGGCCGTGGCATGCTATCAACACTAGTTCTTCCTCACCAGGAACAAGATGAGGTGTGAGGGAAGGGCACTCAAGGCCCATTGTGCATCTCCTGATGGCCTCTGGGGAGTCTGGGTCCCACCTCCCTCAGGAGCGCTTGTCATCCCACATGGATGGCCTGACCCACCTGTCTTCTCTGGTGACCTCTGGGAACACTCCAGTCTTTAGTATCTTCCCCTTTACCCTACTCCCCCACCTAGTATGATTCATGTAGATATAGGAAGTCTGCCTCAGTTTACCTCCCGAGAGCTCCTCCGTGGAGACAGTCCTGCTCAAAAAGCTCATCCTTCAAGAAAGCTGGTCTTTTGACACTCTCCGGAGACCTTCTGAGAGAGTGCCCTGGTTTAGAAAAGAAACTGTGCACCACCTTCTGGGCTCCACAGGCCACGCTGGTCACCGGCCTCAGTCCCTATCACAACCTTCCTCCAACTGAGCTGCTGAGGCAGCAGAGGAGGAGCCTCAGTTCTCTACACAGTCTGCTTTCTCCCTCGAGGACCATCAGGGATTCCGCCTTCTCTTTTCAGCTTTTCAACCCATAAGCTTAAGACTCCTCTTCCACGTGGAGTCTAGGGCTGGTTCAAACCTCGGCCCCACAGTAAAGGGCCACAGTCCAGCTTTGAGTCTGTAGGCCTAGGTCTGTTTGTTTATTTAATTTTCAGTTAATTTTTCAAATGAAAAACAGGAACATTTAGATTTCTGGTTTCTATTCTCAAACTCAAGGAATCTAGAAAGCCTGTCTGATAAGGTGAGCCCCTTTATACAAAATTTGAACTACTCACCACAGAACCCCCCCACTCAAGCTCACCCCAAGAGTAGACCTCCACAGGCTCTGCTTGCCATGGCCTGGCTGGTTCTGCAGATATGGGGTTTGTCCCTTCCAGGGCCCACTGATGACAAAACCCAGTCACTGCCTGGCTGTTCCTTTCTTTTTCACACCAGGGAATTGGTTTCCTCATCGCTTTGACCTTGTTCATTTGTTGGTTGCAAGTAATTTAGGCTAGTCAGGTGTATGTATCCTTTTAGAGCAATAGTTACAAACTTTTTCCAGGTATTTCTTGGGAATAAGAAAAAAAGAAACACAACACTACAGCTTTCGGTCTCCCCTCTTCCATTCACACAAGCACCTTAACCATAGCTGTATAGGTGTACAGAGCCCAGTTCTGCAGTGCCCGGTGGCCACACTAGAGACCATCAAGTGCAGACAAGGGCTGTCTTTTCCAGTCCTTAACCGTAGCATCAATCCTATGGGACTCTACCGTGGACTAAGGCCAACAAATGTGGTACACATTGTCCAGCTGCTGGACAGCAAGATGTTCATTGAGATAAATTTTAAATTGCCTCTGCCCAGGGCTCGAGGGCATGTTTGCTAATTCGAAACACCCAGGAACTACTACGCAAAGAAGTTGCAGCCAGCTTTAGACCCATAGCTGCCCTTGTCCTTGAATCTCCGTGGTCGTCATAACATTATGAAAAGAACACACATCCAATTAAGAAAGATTTTCCAGAAGAAATAACAGAGTCCCCACCTCCTCAGCCTCTCCCCAGCGCTGTTGTTGTCCAGGGATAATGCAGGGCTGACGGGAACGTGGATAAGTTGATTGTAGCATGGAATGTTATTCACGGGTAGGAAAGAACACCAAATCTACTTACACTGCATTTGACATTTGAACATAAACATTGCCTTTATATTTTTCCTTTTTAAACTCAATTGGTCCAGTTTACCCAGACATGGGTATAATCCCTTCAAACACCAAGGACTTAAAGTTGAAAAGGTAACAATATGCCGGGTGCTTTTCTAGGCCAAGGAATATGGAGATGAGGGAGGGAGATCAACATCTCAGCTCCTTGCATGTCTGATATTATTTGGTCTATCTCCAATTCCTGAGAACACAGAAGCCCTATTGTTGAAGTCCTTGAAATGGAAGGACATTGGCACCCCTGCGTTTTACACTGGTGCAAGTGGCCTTCCCAGGAAAGTGTGTGTGTGTGTGTGTGTGTGTGTGCGCGCGCGCGCAAGTGCACATGTGTGGGTGTTGAAAAAAGGTTGGTATTGGGTGACTTCCTTATTCTCCTTTCACCTTAGTGTGTGAAGCAGGGTCTCTTGCTGAGCCTGGATCTCACCAACTTAGCTGGATTGGCTGGCTGGCAAGTCCCAGGCATTCTCCTGTCTCCACCTTCTCAGGGCTGGAGCTGCAGGCATGCTCCTCAACATCTACCTTTTTACTTGGGTGCTGGGACCCAAAAGGTCCTTAGCCCTGATCCATAAGACTTTGACAGAGCAACTGCCACTCCTCCTGGGAACACCTGTGCAGTTTCCAGCAGTTCTGGGGAGAGCCCTTTCCCCTTCCCCGTGCTCTTAGGATTGTCCTGACAGAGTCTGAACAAGAGCGCCGGGATGATCTCTTAGTCTGCTGTGACCCTGCTCCTCCTGACCTTGAGCGGTCCATTTCAGGACACATCATTTCCATCTCAGCCATAAATAGCTATAATGGGTTTCCTCTTTACCTGTAGGCTCCCAAAGGGCAGTTTCTCACAACTGATTTTGCATTCAGTCCCCCACCATTACCAAGGAGGAAGTTGGACACACTGCATGAGCATACCAGGTATCTGGTTACTTGTCCATCCTCAATTTGAGAAAGTACGCTTTCCTGGAACGGTGGCAGCCACGCCCGGATCACCTGATGGTGTCAGAGCACAAAGGAGCCTCAGTGAATGTTGGGTTGAGTTAAGTGGAAAGTTGAAGCATGGACATTTGGACTAGAAATGTGAGTAGGAAGGACACGTGTGAATGGCAGTATCTAAATGAAAATCTGCTGTCCAGACAGCAGGCCAGACTGTGTCTCCTCTGACATTGTTTTTCTGGAGATCACAAAATGCCAAGGAATCTAAGAGTTGAATAAACAGACAAGGAAATTGTCTTCGGCAAAGGCCATGGTTACTTACGTGTTCTATTTCTCTTGGCAAGAGTGACCCAGATGAGAGGGATTCTGGAATGCCTCGTGGGGTCCCAGGCTCTGCAGGTTGCCAGCCATTCACTGACCCTGAGCAGGGGACTGGAGTTCTGTTTCTGGTTTTGTTCATGTGTCACCCAGACGGTAAGAATACCTGCTCTGTTTCACCTGGACCCAGTGTTGAGTAGATTGTGTGGTGAGTCAAGTCACTTCCTGCACAGGAAAGCGAATTGTAAATAAGAAAGAGAGGGGGTAAGAGAGGGTAGTGGGGGGGGATCTAAGCAAAGCCCGTTACACACAGGTCTGGTTATGTTGTATGAAATCCATTCCTCCGTATGATTAATTTACACTAAGGGAGAAAGGAAGGGAAAAGGAAACCAGAGAAGCGCTTCCTTGACAAGGACATGCCACGAGTTCATGCTTCGCTCCATCCACAGCTCCAAGCACAAAGCATGACAGGTAATACGCTACAAATACAGGGCTGAAAAGAAATGTCTGGTTCACCAGAAACAAGGAAGAAACTGCTCAATGGGCTCTTTGTCTAAAGCTAGGAAGGAACTTGGCCCTTGCTGGGCAAACCGAAGGCGTCCCATAAGGAACCAAGCACAACACATGAAGAGTCACTCACTTGAAGAAGGAGACCCAAGGCCCAGAGGAGACCTAAGCCTGGTGACATGCTGGCCTCATGATGGGAAAATGTCCCTAGGGTTTTTATCGAGAAGAATCCCCAAATGTCTGTTATAAATCTGATCCAGGATCCGATCCCAGAGTTCAGGCAGAAACCGTTAAACAGTGATGGTCAAGAAAGGCCTGGCTGGATAGGATGGAGGCAGCTGGGCGAAAAAGAGAAGGAAAGAAAGGCAAAACTCACCCAAGATGAGGTCAAAACCTAAAATTCTAAAACATACGATGAGATCTAATTCTAAGGGCACCCAAGCAACCTTAGCTTAGCTCACAGACTTAGCACACACTGATACCAAACCAACTGCATGCATCAGGACCAAGACGGAAAAGCACGGGACAAGACAGCTCCTGACAACAGATGCCCAAACACCAGACCAGATATTAGCAGATAGAAACCAACAATTCTGAAATAAATAGCATGTGCTAGTTATGGTAAATTATTTCTAAAAACATTAGGTTGTTGTAGCATTGTGTAACATAAGGAAATCAATGGCTATCACTTACATATTAGCTGTATTGATATAAATACAACAATATGATTGTTAATTTAATCAACTTGCCTAGGGATTGAAAGGCCCAGATAGTTGGTCAAACATTATTCTGGACCTGAGGAGATGGCTCAGTGAGCAATGTATTTCTGAACAGGCTTGAGGACCTGAGTTGAGGTCCCCAGCACTCATGTAAGAAACTGAGATTGGAGGCATATGCCTGTCACCCCTGAGCTGGGTGGGTAACAACAGGGGTTTACAGGCCAGCCAGTCTAGCAGGAATTGCAAGCTCCATGTTCAGAGAGAGAACCTGTCTCAAAAAATAAGGTCAAGAGAGATAGAGGAAGATACCCAACATCAATCTCTGATCTCTTCATGAGCATACGTGGGCCAGCCTACCTGCAGCTATAGGTACACACACACACACCACACACCACATACACACACACACCACACACACATACACACACTATTCCAGATGGATGCTTTGATGAAGATGTCTTGGGATGAGATTAATATTTAAATCAATACCCTGAGTAAAGCAGCTTGCTCTCCTAACTGTGAATGTACTCATCCATTCGGTTTGAGGCTTCACTAGAATCCAAAGCTTCACCTTACCGTGTACAATATGGAAACAGGAAAAGAATAACTTTCCAGCGCACAGATCTGATAAGCACGCTTCAGACCGGTGACTGAGACCACCATCAACACTCATAAATCACGATGACAGTGTGTGTGCTTGATACCATGTGATAGCTTGTCTTCTCTGCCGCCTTCCTCTCAGTGACCTATGACCCAATCTTATCCTAAGACAAACATCAGAGAGACGCCACCGGTGGGACAGCCTACAAATCACCGGCGCCTTCTGCTAGGTTTTCAAGGACAGGGGGAAAAGAGTGCCCGAGAAACCTACACACAGCAGGTGGGAGGACAGAGCAACATTAGGGGATACAATGTGATCCTCGAATATAGGAAATAGATATCAGGTAAGGGTTTCAAAAGCAGAAACCAATTAAAATATGAATGTACAAATCATGTGTCATGGAACGTGCAGATGCAGCATCTTAATAACCAGAGAAGCTGCTTGCGGAGACTTGGGAACCTTTGCTGTTTTTCTGAAATTCTAAACCTACATTAAAATGTAAAGTTTCTTTAAAAATAAAGGAAATGAATAAGTTAACTCATTGTTACCCCTAAACACGGAAGCAGAACGAGATTTGAACGCTGGCTCCTTGTGCATGGCATTTGCATCTGAGAGAGTTTGGCGGTGTGGATCCTCTGGGGAAGCAGAGCCAGTGTGACCAGCTGACATCACCCGAGGAGCTTTTGGGGCTCAATTAGCATTCTGTTTCTTGCTTTGGCTTGGTGGAATGGGTGTGTCCTTTACTGAGCCAATGTTCATAACTTTTGTTTCTTCCATAAACTTTAATAAAGGAGAGGAAACAAAAAATGAACCAGAATTGTGTGAATACACGCAGACAAATCTCACAAAAACAATGCTGAACTCAAAAGGTATCAAATAAAAGATGCCATTTAAAAAGGGAAGTTATACCTGCTTATGAATGAAATTTATTCCAACCATTCAAAATACTCAGAATTACAAATACCAGATTCAAGGTAGCAGACATGTCTGCTGAGGGAAGAACAGAAACAAGAAATAAAGACGAGCCTCTCACAGTGACAGAGGTGCTATTCAAAGTGCACCCTGGGAAATCCATGTGTTTACTGAGTTAATTCAAAGAGCAGTGGACGAGTGAGTATGGGGAGGAACACAGGTAACCTTAAGCAGCCACACTGGAAGGTCTGCACCCAGCGGGGATGATGGCTTCCCCAAGGATGCACAGATGGAGCCCCTTTCCTCATCCTCCCATATATATATATATATATATATATATATATATATATCCATTCTCTGGCTCCTCCCCAAAGACCAGACAAAGTTAGTGCAGAATTGCATACATCTTATCGGCAGGAGTGACTAGATATGGCGGTGAGGTCCTCAGGACCCTCTTGGCTGCCTCCTTCTCTGCAGAAAGGTATAATCAGGTCCAGTGATGATCTTTGGCAAGCAGGCCCAGCAGAACTCCTGAAGACAGTGGCACTTAGGCTCAGAGGACAGTCCTATACCAAACAAGGTCTCATGTAGCCCAGGTTGGCCTCAAGCTCACTATTTAGTAGATGACTCTGATCCTCCTGCCTCCACCTCCTGAGCGATGAGGTATCAGGTATGCACCACCACACTGGTTTTATTCAGTGCTGGGGGTGGAACCCAAGGATGCTAAACAAGCCCTACAGCAACTAAGCTACAGCCCCAGTCCATAAAGCCTTCTATATATTATAAAATACGGAGCCAGGGCTGTGACTTAGTAGTAGAGCATTACCTTAGCACGTCCAAGACTCTAGGTTTTACCCCCTCAGTAGTGCAGAGAAATCTGAAGCTGTTGTAAACTTTGGCCATGAACAGTTGGATTCAGCTACATGGGTAATTGTGCATTATATTATTCTTTATGCTTTTTCTTGTTGAAAAAAATTATATGTATAAATATGAACAAATGCATATTTAGAGAAAGATAGCTAGGTAGAGTCCTACAAGGACACATGATTAATACCGTGTACAACAGCTGAGGAGCATGAAGAAATACTTTGTCGCCAGCACTCACCTTCTCTGCTGCTGAGGAGGATGGACTCAAGCCCTGGCTAATGGAACAGCAGCTTTGCATTGAGTGGGTCTAAGCTGAGGTCCGATGACCTTTGCTTTTCATCGGCCCCTCGTTACCTTCCTATCTTCTATGGAATCTAGTCTCAGAGTTCCCTGTGAGAGCAATTACATTTGCTGACAAGCTTGCTAGAACCCTGGAACAGCCGGATCCTGGAGGTCAGTGAGAAACCTACACGGCCCCCTGGTCCTTCGAGGTACAGCTTGAGCATCTGCACGACCCTAGCAGATAGAGCAGGACTCGGAGCTTGGCTGGAGATGGGGTGGGGGTGGGGTGGGCAGAGCTCTCGGAAGGTAATGGGTGCTAACTGTGTCAGGGTGAGATGGGCTGGTGAACTGAGGATGATGGAGGGTTGACTTGAAGAGCTATATGGAGGTTGCAGTATTAACAGGTGGATGAAGAGACAGACAGGTGGATTGACAAAAGTTCTAGACTAGTCTAGTTTGTCTTCTGCATGTGTGATGTTTGAAGTGTCTTTCAAAAACTAAGACTAAAGGTGGGGTGTTGAGGACTGAGTCTGGGGCTGAAGAGGATCAAGTCTAGAAATGCACACTGGGTGTTACAGGTGTACTGATGCTGCTTACTGCCAGGGAACTCATGACGCCTCACCCTAGAGAGAGGGAAGTCTGAGCATCAGGTCCAGAGCCTCTGTGGTGGTTAGAGCGCCTCAGAGGAGAGAGATGGATCGGCGATCAACCACTTGAGGAAAGCAAAGGCTGCTCAGAGCTAATGTGCAGAGGACTCCATCTCTTGCAGAGACTCAAAGGCAGCAGGAGAGTGAGAAAGTCTCTCAGTGGCAAAAGGGAAGGAGGGCTTCAAGTCCGCCCTGGTTGGAAGCTGTTGGCCTGGGGAAGTTGCAGGTTGGCCAGTAGGAACAGGAGAGCTTCTGAGATGGGTCAGAGGGCATGTTTGGCTATCTCTGGCAGGGACAATTGGGGGAGATGCCAGGGACGAATTCCTGGCCACCTGAGCCCAATGAGTGCAGATGTTATTTATTTATTTAATTTTTTTTAGCTTCCCAGAGCTACTAGAGATAGCAAGCTGGCTTCCTACAAGTCCGACCCAGGGCAGGCTGGCTCCTGGACTGTTTTGTTTTCTTATTTGTAGATAAAGGGGATGGTTTTCTAGGCAGGTGGCTACAGGTGGTGAGCCAGAGTTCTGTTGTTTGGCCATTGTCCATTAGTATACTGAGTCTCTCAGGAGAGTCAAACAGGGCAGGGCTTCACAAAGAAAAGAAAGAGTGGAGAGAGAGTGAGGGAGGGAGAGAGGGAGAGGAAAGGAGAGAGGAGAGGGGAAGAGAGGGAGGAGAGGAGGGAAAGAAAAGAGGAGAGGGAGAGAGGAGAGGGGAGGGGAGGGATAGGGAAAGGAGGGTAGGAGAGGAAAGGAGAGGAGAGGAATAGAGAGGAAAGGAAGGAAGGGGAGGGAAGGGGGAAGGGAGGGGAGACGGAGGGGAGAGGAGAGAGGGGATAAACATCCTTTTGGAAGTCAAGAAGTCTTAGTGACAGGGGAGTGGGCAGGCGACTGTGGCAAAAGCTGCTGACCTGTCTGTCAAGAAACGATGCCAAGGAAGGTGAAGGTGTTCAGATGAAGAGGAGACACAACCTTGTTGGCTCTTGTTGAATTCTCAAGTGCAAAACACATCTTCCTGTGGCTTCAAGCGATAGTGGACCCAGAAACAAATACACTAGGAAGAGAAAAAGCTTCCACTTCTTTTGGGACACATTCCTTTTGCACCCTCGCTGAGGACCGCACAGCCAACGTACCCCCCCCACCCCCTCATTACTTGTGTCCTTGCTGTGACAGAATACCTGACAAAGGCTACTTAAGGAAGGAGAGTTTGCTTTGACTCAGTCGATCCAGGGGCAGGAGGTGGCTGGTCACAGTGTCCAGTCAGGAAGCGGAGAGGGACGATCATCTGGTTTTTTCTCACTTTTAATCAGTTCAAGATCCGGTCTACAGGATGGAACCAACCAGCTTAGGGTGAATCTTTCCACCTCGGTGACTCTAATCTCCTGCGGTTCTGCCTAGGTGATTGTAAATCGAGTAAAGTTGATGATCCGTATTAGCCACCACGGCCTTCTATTCTGAAGAGGAGACTTCTAGGTGCCCTGTGTTCCTTGACTGGTTAGACAGCCCCAGTGGAGGTGGCTGCCCAGTCCACGCCCGTCAGCTCTAAAGCCCACCTTAGTGAGTCCCATTCCCAGGAGATTGTAGTTGGTCTTGTAAGACCATTAGAGACAGGAGAAGAGAAACGATTTCTGTGTTTCACTCCTTTGTATTTCACCTTGGAAACTTCAGATCAGCCACAAGAATGCCAATCATGAGCAGGGATTGTTCAATAATACTTTTTCTTACCACAAATGAAACTTTCGTCTAAGTAGTGTCATCATGTTTCAAAAATTTGCAAAGTGGAAAAGAGGTGAAATTTACCAATAACTCAGTGGGTTGTCAAAAAAGAAAGGATATGAAGTTGAAGATGGAGTAGATCCAGGAGGAGTTGGGGGAAGAGTAGGAGATGAATATTACCAAAATAATCAAAATATTGATTGAATTGAATAAAGTTCTCAAAGATTAATAAAACTATTATATGCTTTCTAAAGTTACCACAGTCTCTCTACCTAACTCAGTCATTTTAGAATCAGCTTATGTTCATCTTTTTATTTTTATCTTATCAATTTTTTGAGATACAGATTCATGTACTTCAAGCTGGTCTTGAACTCACTTTATAGGCACGGATAACCCTGAATAATCTTGCTTCCTCTATTTTCCCAGTGCTGGGATTCCAGACGTGTGCTGTGGGGATTGATGCTCAGGCATGTGCATGGTAGGTGAATAATCTACCAACTGAGCTCCATCCCCCACCCTTTTTATGGTCATCTTTGATGAGTGACAGGAGCAGGTATTTCTGCTTCTCTGTGTCTGGGACACTCCTCTTGCTTGGTATATAAACCGATGCTTAATTTTCTGGAAACTTCCTTAATGATGATAGAGGCCAAAGAGCACAGCAAGGCGGAGAGGGACCCCCCTGAGAGATGGTAAAGTTAATTTCCTCGGACTTTCCTTATACTCTGGTCCCCACAGCCTCAGCTCAGACGGTTCTTGTCCCGAATGAGCCAGTTGCTAGTCTGGTGTTTTTCCTCCAGAAGCCCATTCGTAAAAGACATGGTTGCAGCTGGGGGCACTACCTAAACTTGTGAAAACTTTAAGACATGGGCCTAGCGGGTGGGTTTCAGGCCTTTGGGGTATGTCCTCGAACACTTCAATGAAGCCCTGACTCTCTCCCCTTTCTCCCCATTCTGGCCATGAAGTGAGCAGTTCTGTTCTGCCACCTTATCAAGGGCTCCAAAGCAATGGGGGCCAACTGACCGTGGACTGAAGCATCCGAAACGCTGAGCTGCTGTAAACCTTTTCTCTTTTTAAGATTGCTTTCCTCTGATATTTGTTATAGTAATGGAAAGTTGACTAACATATTCTGCAATCTCTCAGCTGAAGATTCCCTGTTCCTTTCCTATCCATCTTCAGCCACCAGAGTCTTTCACAGTTCCACTGTACTGTCCCTCCCCCCTCCAGAGTCCCAAAGGCTTCCCTCTGCTGGAAAGTTCTAACCCCGATGCCCTAGCAACACAAAAAGTTCCTTCACAACATATCTCCAATGAGCTGTTCTCAATCTTGGCCACATTTCAGAATCCAGGGAGGATCATTAAAAACTGCCCATGAGTTATCGTTTAATTAGTCTGGCCAGGTCCCAGATATCTGAATTTTTATTTCATTTCCCAAGACCAGGTGCAGACTTCATGAACTATTTGTGGATTCCTGTGACTCCACTGGAGAGCCGATGTTTTCTAATCTCAGATCTGAGGAGCGATGTAGGAACTTGCCTTGAGGCTGGAATTATTTTCCTTCCACCCTTCATAGTTGATAACCAGTCTTCGGCATTTAAAGATAAAAACCAAGAAAGCCTTCTGTGTTACCAAGTCTAGGCCCCACTGTTACATATATTAGGCTTGTCCATGTCAAGAATAGGCTACCCCAAAACACGCCTTGTGAGGGTTTACATCAGCTTGACAGGGTCTAGGATCACCTTGGAGATATATCTCTGGGCATGTCCGTCAGGGATTTTTTTAAGGTTAGTTTAATTAAAGTGGGTAAATTCCCTCTAAAAGTAATCAGCACCTTTCCCCATGCAGAAGTCCTCTGGACTTCATAAGGAGAAGCTGGTGGAACACCAGCCCCTCCCCCCAACTTGACTGCAGATGCCTTGCCTCTGCCGCCATGCCTGCACTGCTAAGATGCCCTCACTGCCATGATGACCTCACTGTTAAGATGCTCTCGTTGCTGTGATGACTTCACTGCCATGATGACCTCATTGCTATGATGACCTCACTATGATGACCTCACTGCTATGATGACCTCACTGCTATGATGACCTCACTGCTATGATGACCTCACTGCTATGATGACCTCATTGCTATGATGACCTCACTATGATGACCTCACTGCTATGATCACCTGTGACCCCAGACTGTAATAACCCTTCCTTTACAGTCAGGCTGTTCTGTTGCAGCAATGAGGCATGCTTCTTTGGCATATGAATTATCATGACCTAAGAACCATTGAGAGTAAGAGATGGATGAAAAGGTGTAAACATACAGAGAACGTTTTCCTCGTTGGAAGGACATGGGGGTGTCACTTTATCTCAGGAAAACCCTTTACAACATAATGGAGAAGGCATAAACTTAAATATGTACACATTCGACCTCACGAAGCAAGTCTTGTTTGTTACTTTTCCTGGTCACCTTTATAGGACTTGCCTCACCCACCTGGAAACAGCAAAATTCTTCCCTTTGTTTTGGCTGAGGATGGCATTCAAGCCCAAGTCTTAACCTTATAATTGAGTTGCCCATTTTTGTGGCACCAGGGATTTCACATTATTTGTCAGGCAATGTTGCAAAGTGTCATTGCTGCCATGTTCTGGAGAGTTCTTGGCATCCCAGAGAGCACCTGTCAACCAACCATTGTCTTTTGGAAGTTGGGGTGATCATTCTGCCCAAACTTCGTTGCCTATTCTGTAAGGCACAGTTCAGCCTATTTCTTTCATTCTCCATGATTCATGGGCTGAATAAGAAGATCCAGTCTCTGCCAGTTCTCAACATGCTTAGGTTAACTTTAACAAAGGCCAGCCTCTGCATTGTGCCACCTCTTGGCCTGCATAGCCAAAACAACAAGTCCTACTGGAGTGGGTATAAAACCAAGGTGTCCTGAGACGTGTTCCTTGTGAATGTGTCACACTCAGATTTGGCTGAATTTAGGTGGTATGGCTGTTTTGGAAAAAATGCTTTCAGTCCCTTCCTACATCAGAACAATTTCCTGTTGATTAAAAGATGTCTTGATTAATACGATGTTTCCTTTCAGTAATACAAACATCAAGGGACAAATTCTTCAGCTGAATTCACTAGAGAGACATATTGCTTGATTGGTCTTTTTTTGTTTTCTTTTGAGCAGGTTTTCTAAATTGCCAGATTTTATTTTAATGATTTCCCCATCAGCAGCGAGTTCTGGCACATTCTCACAACACCCAGGTCCTTGGCAAGAGAGGAACCAGATGTATGCCAGAGAGTCCCAGGACCATTTCCAAGTACTAGGGAGGGAGTCATTGGGTGCCTGTCAGGAGGGAGATCCAGCCTCTAGGGGTGCACTGAGGCATTCTGTGCACTTGGGTAGGGAAGCAGAGACATTCATTACAGATTGGCCTTTGTCTGAGTGGTTTTAAATTTTTGTGAAACTCGAGCTGCTTCTGCCACGTAGAGCATCCCTACACCAGAGCCAGTGGTGTCTGTTGAAGACTCCTCGTCGTTCAAGAGGACACCATGTTGCCTGCACAGAGCTATGGGGAGAAGTGGGAACCTTTGTCACTGGGACCAAAAGAGGCTGTAAAGCACAGTAAGCTATTGTGGTGCCAATGTTCAGAAGCGGGTTCACGTCACACAGATAAGAGAGATGTTATGTGTTTACTGAAGAAGGTGAGAGCTGCTCAAGCTCCACTGGGAATGGAGAAGTGCTTCGTTGTGGAGGTGGGAGCAGGTACCCACTGCGTTGGGAAGACACTTCCATCTCCAGGCCCAACCCTTGTTATTTCCCTGGAGGTAGATACTCGATTGTCTGAGAAAGAAGATGAGGTCATCCCTGTTGGTTTCAGGATGTATACATGGAGGTGCAGGACCCTAAGGGGCCAGATGGAGGTGGATTAGGAGGTTGATAATGTCTGGATTCAAGAGGTGGTGACTGATGAGACACGTGGGTGTGCTAAGCCAGCACCCACCTTGGGTGTAAAGGCTGTTGGCAGAAGACAGCTCTGAGTGTATGAGCCCCAAGCCAGTGCCCAAGAACAAGCCCAGACGTGGGGACACACCCCTGACCTGAGATCTCATCCCTAGCAGGCCGCTACCCTACAGTTGGCTTATCCATGACATCTGCACATTGAAGATGACACCTGCCAGTCACCGATTAGCTGAATGCCAGAAACAGTGTGCTCTATAACAACCTCAAGCAACTGTGAGAGCAGCGCGTCTCGAGCTGCGTTCCGAATTTGGTATTGTCACCAATTAGCTGATGTGGTCCTGCAAGCCCCGCATCTCAGTCATCCAAGAATATCCAGGCCAGGGAAACCGGGGCTTGTGGGGGTTTGAATGAGATGTCCCCCATAGTCTCTGGGAAGTTTGGTGGAATTGTTTGGGAAGGCTTATGAGGTGTGGCCTCGCTGGAGGAAGTGTGTCACTGTGGATGGGCTTTGAGTTTAAGGACTGAACCACTTCACATCCACTCCCTTCCTCCTTGGGATTCCAGACGCAGCACTCTCCTGCTCTGGCTGCCATGCCTCCATTATGCCATCATGGACTCTTATCGCTCTGGAACCATGAACCTGAAAAGCTCTTTCTTCTATAAGTTGCCTTGTGGGGGGGTGTTTTATCAAAGTGATGGAAGAGTAACTCATGCAGGGCCAAGGAGAGGAAAACGTTTCTCCTGTTGTTCCAACGGTCTGCAACTCTTTTCCTTTTTTGTCTGTGGGGGCAGAGACCTTCTCATCTGTGAGAATCACCTTGTGATGGGGGCCTTTTTATTTTTAAAGATTTATCATTATTTTATTGTTATTAATTTTTTTGAGACAAGTCTCACTATGTAGCTCTGGCTGTACTGAAACTTGCAGATCAGGCCGGCCTTGAACTCTTAGAGATCCACCTGCCTCTGCCTTTTGAGTGCTGGGATTAAAAGCATGCACTACAGTGCTTGGCTTATGGTTTGTTTTTACTTCTTATTATATACGTGCATGTGTGTACATGCTCGGGTGTGTGCGTGTGAGTGCAGTGCCCATGGAGGCCACAGGAAGATGACAGATCCCCTGGAGCTGGAGTCAGGCAGCTAGGAGGCACCTGACATGGCTGCTAGGAACTGAACTCAGGTCCTCCAAAGAGCATATGCTTTCCTAACTGCTGAGCCATCTTGTTGGTCCCTGGGTTGCCTTTCTCAAGCTCCCCTTGAGAAGAAAGACTCAGCCCTTCCTTCTGTTCCCTTTGCATCCAGTCATAGCCAGATCACGAAGACTTGGATTATTCTCATTCCCAGCTCTTAGCTCATACTTACTAACTACTAAGAGAATAAGTGAATGAGTGAATGAATGAATTCAACAACAAAAGAAACTGATCTGAATACTATCTGCCCATTGCCAAGGTCCCTCAGTTTGTTGGTTGCGCAGCTCTGTGCCCATTGGGATATAAAGGTCAAAATGAGGCTTGTTCATCCCAAGACCTGTCCTGTTCTTCGTGTGGGTGTGGACATGCTTGGAGTTCTTATTGCTATTGCTAGCTGTCTTACTCTTGTTGAGCTTGGTGGCCATCACCATGGGCTATGATTAGCACAGTCCATCTTCGTCCCCACACTCACTGATCTGACCCCACCTGACGAGTGACCCATGGGTCTCCCCATCACAGGCCTCACTGAGGAACTACGATCCACTGTTTTCCACTGACACAGTGAAGAGAAATGCTCGGGTCCCTGGGCTTAGAATACAGCCAGATGTGAGATCTCACTAGTGCCTCCTGTTCAGCCACAAGTTTGAGAAAGAAACATGGATCTCGTCATGTCTGGTGACACACATCTGTGATCCCGGTTATGTGGGAGGTGGGGACAGGAAAAATCACAAGTTCAAAGTTAGTCTGGGCTACATATTGAGACCTTGTAGTGAAATAAAATCTAAAGCCAGGCTTGGTGGTTCATGCTGTGATCCTGGCTGAGGCAGGAAGGTTGCTATCAATCTGAGGCCAGTCTGGGCTATGTAGTGCGCTTATGGCTAGCCTTGACCCTGTCTGAGAAACCTAAATCAACCAATCAGTCGATTAACCAATAAATAAAGAAGCTCGCAGCTCCAGAACTTTCTAACTTCCCTATAAACTTAATCATGGCTCCCATCAGGTATGGATTAGATAAAGATATTTCTCCTGAATGGTTAGTGTAGTAACTTGTCTTTGCCAAGTGAGCTCCCTGGGGGCAGATCCAGAGGCCCTGGGCCTTGGACCCTTGAGAAGGAGGAACCAGTCTGAGTAGTTGGGGGTGGGAGATGGGGGGGTAGGGGTGGGGAGACTTCAGTGTCAGGTGAAGAGGTGGGGGTGCTTAGGAAGGTAGAAGGTGAAGAGGGAGCATGTGTGAGATGGTAGAATGTTCTGCAAGAAGAGACCCTTCAAATGATTGAACAGAATAACCAGAAAATTCATCCTTAAGTGTATATACTTCAGTGTATATACTTCAAGAGAAATGCACACAGGGCCACCAGCATTATTCATAATCGACAAAAAGTAGCAACAGCCCAAACGTCCATCAGTCTGCAAAAACCTAAATCAATCGATCAGTCAATCATCCAATAAATAAAGAAGCTCACAGCTCCAGAACTTTCTAGCCTCACCATAGACTGGACACGGCTCTCATCAGGTACGAATAAACGAAGTATGATATACACACAGTGGAATTACTCAGTCATCAAAAGGACTGAAGTCCCAACCCACAATACAATGTAGATGACTCTCAGGAATAATTACCCAAAGAGAAAGAAGCCAGCTACAAGAGACCACAGCTTTCACGATTCCATTCAGCGGAAACTCCTAAACGGAGAAACCGATAGAGAGAAATTAGATGCGTGGCGGCTGAGGGCTTGATTGGCACGGCAGGGAAGGAGCTGGGATGCAGAGGACGTGACCCCAGAGTTCGGAGTTTCTTTCAGAGGTGATGTACGTGCGGATGAGACCTAGCTGGGATGACCACTGCGCTTCCTGCGACGTGGAAAATGTGTATGCACGATACATGGGCTAACTGTCTGTATGTGGATTATATCTCAGGAGATCTATTACAAACAAGAATCAGAAAATCAAACCAACAGTTGTGTCTGAGAGGCGTGAGATGAAAGCGAAGCAGGGGCCAGTGGGCAGAGCATATGGCAGCAGTCTGACCCTTTGGCGTCCCCAAAGCTGTGGAGGCGGGGCTCGATCCTCCCCCACCTCAGGGACCTCATTAGGATTGGGTGACAGAGGTGCTGCAAACAAATAATTGCCTTCCTCTTCCCCACAGTCACCGCAGCTGGGAATGCATCTACTTGGCTTGCTTCCTCCATGTGTCCTGAGCCATGCACACCTGCCCATCTGCAGGCCTCACCTGTGAGAGCAGACACCCTACTATCACCCTAAGAGGTCAGGCCAGGTCGCTGTGAAGGACTGGATGCGGATGTGTTTTGTAGTCACTCCTGCATCCCCATGGACGCCCACCGTCCAATTCGAGTTACCAAAGCTTTCCTAGAAAGCCCAGTTAAGGCCCAGACTTCACATTTGCCTATCAACATGCACGATCTACTGTTCTATGGAGTGTGAGTCATCTCTCACCGTGACTTTGACTTTTCACTTCCAGGTAGTATGGAGAATCTTCCTGTGCTTATTGGCCATTTGTATTGGTCTGAAAGGATGGACCTCATCTTGCAGAATACTCTGCCATCTTCCCTTCCCTCCCTCTTCACCTCGCTATCTTCCTAAGTCACCCACCACTCATCTTGAACCACTCAGCAAGACAAGGAACTCCTAAACAGGTTTTTTTTTGTTTGTTTGTTTTACTCTGGCATGTTTCTAAATTATTTGTTTATTTTTATGTGTGTGAAGGATGTGTGCATATGGGTGGAGTTTGTTCTCTCCTTCCACCTTTACACGGGTTCCAGGGATTGAACCCAGTCACGTTTAGCAAGCACCTTTACTCACCGCTATCTCACCGCTCCTGTGCTATGCTTTTACAGAGCACTGCTTAGCAAGTTTGTCGATACATACCCTTTCTGACAGGCCACTTGCTGTTGAGCTTGTAAATGCTCCCTGTCGGGGGCTATTTTGTTCTTGGGCCCCTCTAAGGACTCCCTCAGGGATGAATGCTGTCCTGTTCTCAGAATGATGTGGTGGGTCTGAAACTCATAAATGTACCCTCCATCTAGCTCTTCAAACTCGCCCAAGGACACATGCTTCCAGCGCTGGGATGTTAGACTCCCCATGTCTTTGAGATGCTTTCTCGATCTTTAGTTATTTCTTGCTTTGGTTTAACTACACTGAGCTCGGGCAGGTGGCAATGTCATTGTCAGAGGCACACAGGAGGAGAATCAACCCATCCTGGCAGCACCTGGGGGAAACCAGGCTGAAGCTTCCATGTTTGGACACATTGTCTCCACTGAGAAAACAACCTCCCTGAAATATTTACTGCATCAGCTGCTTGGCCTTCGGTTCCCCCACCCACACAGTCTCGGTATGACTGGTGGTGTTTGGGGACATCTGGGTCTATAAAGGGTTAAAGAAAAAAGGGACTTGAGTTGAACAGAAGCAATTCGTCAGCCACCAGTTACTCACTGAGTAACTGCATTCCAAGTCTTCTGAGAAATCAGACAGTTCTGTTGGACACACTGTCACAGGGCTGGGAGAACTGGCCAAAGAAGCCAAATGCTGCCGTGGAGTCCGGAGAAGAAGAGTTGTGTGGGGAGCACCTTAGCCGGAGGATGGACACATAGTTCTTCCTAGTGAGGCTGGCAGGTGTCAGGCAAGGGTCCTCAAGGGAGAAGAGGCAGGGTCTGGAAGAATGCTCCAGGTTGGGCGGTCAGGCATCACAGGTGAAGAGGCGGGGAAGTGCGGTGCATGCCCCAACACATCCGTGGTCTCCATAAGAGGCAAGGGAAGAGTTTCTATCATAGATGGTGCCATTGCAGGAGGCTGAGTTTCGTCACTGAAGATGATCGGGAACACACACTTTTGAAGACTTCACCCTTTAAAAAGCTCATCTGGACAGCAGTGAGGAGAATGGATGGGCGGGGGAAGGGGGGAGGGGCTGCTGATCTCAGAGTGACAACTGGTAAGGGAATGAATTAAACAAGTAGTTCTGAGGGTGGAACATGCTGGGTAGACTCTAAAGAGGAGAGAGTGGCGAGGACTTCAGGTGTAATGGGACAGGGAGACGGCAACTCTATGACCCTAGCTTGAGTTACCAGGTGGCTCTGCGTACCCATTGCTGAGACCAGAAGACATGAAGATGCTGTGTCTTGAATGTGTCCCCTGATGTTTCTGGGTTGGAAACAATCCCTAGTAGCAGGGGAGCAGGAGAAGCTGTCAGAGGCAGTTCTGCCACGAGGGATCTGCTCTCACCAATGAACAAGGTTGTTACTGCAGTAGAGGGGTTGTTGTCCAACTAGACTTAAGTGGGTTGGGCGCTCCCTCGATACCCATGTGAGCCCGCCAGCCATGTTACCTATGATGCAAGAGGAAGCCCTTTTGTCAGATGAGGTACAGGCTCTGTGGCCTTGACCTTCCTACCCTGCAGAGCTAAAATAAAAATATCAGTTTTTTAAAATGAAAGATTATTTTTTTTTAATTTTATGAGTGTTTTGCCTGTATGTTGCCTGTGCAGTAACCTGCAGAGACCACAAGAGGGTGCAGGCGCCTCTAAAACTGGAGTCACAGACTGAGCTGCCACGTGGGTGATGGGAACTGAACCTGGGTCCTCTGTAAGAGCCACAAGAGCTCTTAACTGCTGAGCCATCTCTCTCATCCCTATGAGGAGAGTCTCTAATTTCTTTATAGTTCTATACAAGCTTACCAAAGTAATTTTAGACTCATCTTGAGAATTTGAGCAATTTTTTTTTATGTTTAGTGTGCTCTTCCCTACATCTCACGGCTGAGTCCAATGGTTAGTGCCCCCGAGAGCCTCCCCAACCCTGTAGTCTCTGGAACCCTGTGTCCCTGTACCCTATGCAGCGAACTGAACACCCCCACTCCCAAGAATATTCACGTCCTAATCCCAGACCCTGCAGTATGTGATTTTACATAGTAAAAAGGGGTTTGTTGGGCTTGAGAGAATGGCTCAATGGTTAAGAGCACTGGCTACTCTTCCTGAGGACCCGGGGTTCAATTCCCAGCACCCGACATGACAGCTTGCAACTGTCTGTAACTCCAGTTCCAGGGGCTCTGACTCCCTTACACAAACATACAATCAGGCAAAACATCAATGCACATAAAATAAAAAATAAATAAATCATTAAAAAAAAGAGGGGGTTGTTGATGTATTTATGCAATTGATCTTGGAATAGGGAGATTATCTTAGATCATGCAGTTAGCCCAAAAGGGAGGCAGGAGGATTAACCTCAGTAGTAGGAAATGTGAGAATACAATATAAGACACAAAGCAAGACCTTATTTTGTACACTGCCTTCACATCTGAGAAAATTGGGATGACCCCTAACAGTCTAACGGGAAGTCCCTGTGGATAGTCACTCCACCCATCCCCCTTCCCAAACAGACCCAAGGGCTAGCTGCCACTGATCCATGAGTAGTGGGTTTCTGTTCCTTCCCAGATCATGGGATTGTTTCAGACATGTGAATTACATCTTACATCACCAAAAGTGAGTTACCTACCTTTAGAAACTATAAAGCCCATGCTCTGACGCAAATGTGTATGTCTGTCCAATTCATATGTTGGAACCAAGGACCCCATGTAATAGTACTAAGGAGTGAGACCTTGTTTGAAAGTGTCCCTTCCAAAATCCAGGTGTTGAAACGCAATGGCTAACACGACTGCATTAGAAGGCACATCATTTATGTGGAAGTATATATCTGTAATTTCACACTGGAGAGGCAGAGGCAGGAGAAGCCGTGCAAGTTCTAGACCAGCCTGGCCTAGCTAGTGAGTTCAAGACCATATCTCTGAAAGCTTTAGTTCATTACATAGCTAACAGCCACAGCGCAAGTCTATCACTTTTATTTCCACGGGTCAGAAGTGCAGGACTGGTTCCCATCTTCAGGATCTCGTCAGGTTGAAACCAAGGTGGCAGCTAGAGCTATGGTCTTGCCTGAGGTCCAAGGTCCCCTACCAAACTACACATAGGGCAAGGCCACACTGCGCGGCAGAATGTCACGGCTCCTGGGTTGGCTGCCGCCGTGAGAAGGCCCTGGTGCATGCCACAGAAACAAGCCTCTTGGCCTGTGTTGAGTGGAGCAGATGACTGACCTGGAACTCCCCCAGTGTTGCTCTGTCAGGTTCTCAGTGCTGCCTGAGGAGCACCTGCTAGGGGTTCTTTGAACACCCTGATATGTTTAAGGGGAGCTGTTCAAAACAAAGGGCAAGACTCCCCCATTCCCTCCTGCTCTGCTTGCCAAGTATGTTTTCCCATAGTGGTAGGTCAGAGGTGTAGTTTTCTCTTGTTGGCTCCAAGTTAGATCTTTTTTAGAAACCGGAGGAGGCCCCCAAGCTCTTGCCACAAGGCTCCCCTCTCCAACAGCAGCCGCTTGTTTATTTATGGACAGCAGGGGGCGCTGCTGTTCCTGGCCTCCCTTAAGGGCCAACCTGATTAGGCCAGGTCCACTCCAGAAGCCTTCTGATGGACTCAAAGCCAACTGGCTCTATATCTTAGTTCCTTCTGCAAAACTCTTATTTTTCACCACACAAAAAGACACAATGCAAGGGTGCCAGCCATCCCATCACCCTCAGAGGGTCCGCCCACACAGAGATGGTTTTGCAGGGCCTGTTCACTCTGGGAATGCAGTGGGAATCATGGTGGCTGTCTAAGCATTAGTCAGCCACAACTCCTAGATCAAGTTCACATCATACCTGTCTATCTTGTCCCCTCCATCTAGGCTCACAGCATCCATCAGGACCCCGACCCTGGGGACACTGACAGCTGTGATAGGAACTGTCTCTCAGAAGGGGACAACCACCACCAGATCTCTTCCCCTCCTCTGTCAGGGCTCTCACCCCACCCCCATACCTAGCCACATCCATCCTTCACCCCTTCAGCCATGAGGCCTCCTAGCAATGCTCATACACTCTGGGTACACTATTGGCTTTTTTCTACTGAGAACATTCCCCTCCTGAATACGCAAAATACTACAAGCTCTGGTCCTCATTTTCTTCAGGTTTTCACTCAAAGCTCTTCTTCATTAAAACTCCTGTCAATGGTCTCCATGATCCAGGCTCCTTCTGGGACACTTCATTTCCCATTCCTTCTCCTTTTCCTTCTGCTGCTGCCCTGGGCTGGTGGGGTACCATGGAGGGAAGCTTAGCCCCACTCAGGCCCCCAATTTCCAGCAGCCTCAGGACTGGCAAGCCCTGCATGGGAGAAGAGGTCCACACTATGTGGTTAGTCTTCCCTCTGCCTCCCAGGCCTAGGTGTCCATAGACAGTCAGGCTCTGTCCCCAGTTGGGTGACAGAGGTGTAGCTAAGGAATCAGCACAGGTGTGCACTTGTCCATTCTGTTCCTGGCCCTTGTCTGTGCCATGGTGGTGGGGTAGGTGCGGAGCAGGGCCTAATGGAAAGAGTCTATGTTGCCCCATCTCTGACTCCTTGCTTCTAAACGCCCTCCCCGACAAACACACCATGGTATGGCAGACAGGTTCTCCTCAGGTCGCCCCAAGAGCCTGTCAGAGCCCTGCTGGGGGAGCTCCAGGCCATACTGTCTCCACTCTTGTTCCTGTGATGTGTACCAGGGTCCTCTCATCATGACAGCCAGCTTAGCTGAGCCTGTGGGAGGCCCCCTGACACCCCCACCCCCAGGTAATGCATTGGGGGTGGGGAGCAGCACTGCCTGGCCCATCAACAGACCCATCTTCTGTACAAGGCCGCCTCATGTTGAGTAGCCCTCTGTAAGTTTAAGCAATTGGAAGTTGTCAGTGGGGCTCAATTCTACCCGAGCAGAGCTTAAAGCAGAGCAAGCCCTTTAGGGTATCCTTGTCACCTGCCTAAAGGGCTCTGCTAACCAGAGAGGACAGTCATCAGCCTCAGGGCCTTGCAAGCCATTCCCAGCTCATCCAAACCTTGAAGAATTTGGGCACTCTGCTGCATCCAGACAGTGGTCACAGGAGGGCTAATGTCCCAAAGGCTGAGCCTCTGAAGATCTGCTAGTCACTCTTGCTTCTGCCTCAGAGAGGACTGTCACTCACGGACCACTCCAACAGTGTTCCTATTTGGGAGAAAGATGGATTTCCCCCTAAGAAACCAGGATTTTTTTTTTTTTGATTATTCATCATTTCCAAAATTTCAGTGGCACCCCTCCCGCCCCCCACCCCTAGAGCATGGCCAGTCTGGGTTGCAGGCTTCACTTTATTCCCTGGGTATCTGCAGTATTTCCTGCCCTGGAAGAATCTCAAAATGTTGCAGTAGTCCGAGTCCTGGGCAGAGACCAGCAAATCCTGTCATGCCCATGTGTCTTTCTACAGTTTACATACAAATGTATATTGTTCCTGAAGGAAAAAAGAACACATTGGTTTTAGGCACATAAGAAATCAATCATATATTAAATTAAAGGAAGTAAATGTGATCTGAGCTGACTTTTTAAGTTTCTATTTATTTTATGTGGATCAGTGTCTTGCCTGCATGCATGAGTACCATGTACTTGTCTGGTGCCTATAAAGGTCACAAGAAGGTGTTGGGTACCCCAGAACTGGAGTTATAGATAGTTGAGAGCCACCGTGTTTGTGTTAGGAATTAAATTTAGGTCCTCTTCGAGAACAGCAAGTGCTCTTAACCACTGATCCATCCTCTAGTTCCCCAAGTTGATTTTTGCTGTGGCTGGGAATGTAGCTCAATAGTAAATGTTTCCATAGCACATACGAGGCTTTGGGTTAGATCTCCCTCAGTAGGTAGTGCCCACATGTACACACACACACACACACACACACACATCAATGTCTTCTAGAAAATATTTAGAATGTTCACACTCAAATCAGGGCTCCTGGTCCACTCTCCTGTGTAACACCATGCATTACAAATGCTGCAGATCTTTGCATCTCTGGCCTGACTCTAAAAGAAGATGACTGGGATTATCCAAGGTTTGAGTTTTCTCCCTATGTGCCGAGTTTTAAGTCAAATCACCTTTACTAGGTATGCATTGACAAACGACTTCCATTTGCATGCGTTTAGGCGTTTTTTGACAGATGCACACATCTGCGTTGTTCCTGCTGCTTAGCTGTCACCTCTGTTACTAGGTTGTTCAATCAAGAACAATCTCATTACTGAAGAAAGTGCTTTGAAGCGCCTTCCCAGTAATTCACCCTCCAGCTAATCTCTTTTTTAGAAGAAACATTTTAAACAAGTTTTTCCTCTTCTCAGTGATTACCCTGCACGGTCATGTCTCCTAATCCCTGTCTTTAATTTGCCATTGCACTAGCAGCCTGACAATTTGCTGGATTCAAGCACTGAGCTGTTCCTGGCTTGCTGAACAGAGACAGGAACAGGTTTCACTGTTTTCCTATTCTTTTTCAGTTGCAGCAGCTCATTTTTTTCATTCTTCAAAATCCCCATTTTCCATCTGTCCATTCATCTATCTACACACCCACCAATCCATCCACCCACCCATCCACCAAACCATCTGTCCGTCCATCCCTACCCCAAACTCTCAACCATCCTGACCATCCATCCAGTCTATCTGTACAATCACATACTTTTCCATCCTTCCATCCACTCCTCTACTCATCCTCTACCAATTGATCTATCCATCTATCGAGTCATTGATCCATTGATCCATTGCCCTATCCAATTTAGTCAAGTATGTTCGATGTTTACTGTAAGCCATTAGCTGGCTACCCAAAATCCAGTTTCCACCCAGCTTATGTCTGAACAAGGAAGACAAACAATTATGCTGAAAAGATGATGTGCAATACATGAAGAATGGGGCACAATGAGGGGGCCAGCAAGAGTAGCTAGCATTGATTCTCTGGGGAAGAGACGTTAATGATGGAGATTTGCAGGACAATATTGAGTCCTATAGAGCACTGTGGCCTAGCCACTGTGATAACTGCCCACGATCAGGGTACAGGTGAGCAGCACTGACATAGGTCTGTTCTCAGGGTGGAGTTAGCTGGGTTGGAGCATTGGGAAGTGTTCTAAATGAAGAGTGCATCAGAAATGGCGTGTATGGTAGAGAAAACATGGAAGAAAACCTACAGGGTCTGGCCAGAGGCTCAGCATCTGCTGAGCACTCCCTCCCATGAAGAATGGTGCTCAGAGCCCCAGTCTGCATCTTGAGAGGACAAGTAAATGTCAACTGTGGGCACTACAACTCAATCACTTGCAGGTACTTTCCTTGTCTTTCATACATGTGGCTATGATGAGAGTGACCTTTCACGAACAGCAGGGAAGGCCGCCTGAAGAAAATGGGGCATGTGGGAAGAAAATCTGTCCACCCAATGGCCATGTGACTCCGATGAGTCAGAGCGAGTTTCCAATGTGATTGCTGATAGAAGTACACTTCAGAGAAAATCGTCCACGTCCTACTTTAGAGGCAGAAGCCCAGAGGACTGGGGAAGGGAGAGTGTTTGAAACTCACGGGCTCTTCTTCCCAAGTCATTTTGAGGTAAATGTTCTGTGTAATTTCTATCTGAACAGCTGACCTTTCAATGAATGTTAGCGACACATACTTATTAAATGGAGGCAGACATTCCACACTGTGAGGTAGCACGTATCCCAGCTACCTGTTCAGTTTTGCCTGTAACAGGTCCACATGCTGCATTTAATTCTTTGTGATTTGATATTTGATAAAGCCTTCTTACCTCATAGTGAGTTCTGCATGTTTTACTGAAAAATTAAAGCACTCTGAAAACCCAGATTTCTCATGGGCAATAGAACATTCTGGAAATGTCCTTTCTTACATGCTGTGTTTGCTGATTGGAAATCATGGTCTATAACCCTGAGCCTTAACAGCATCAAGAACTACCACTCTGTTCACCACATGCCACTGTTTCAGTTGGTTTAGCATTCATTTTAAGAGGCTTTGTTTCCTAGGATGAGCCCAACTTACTTACCATCAGGTAGGACATCCACGGAATCTGTTTTCTACATGTCATATATTGAAGGCTGGTTCTCTCCACACCACCTCAGTTAGTGACACTACTTTGGGAGGTGGTAGAAATTTTAGGAGGTGAGGGCTAACTAGAGGGAGTAGGTCACAAGTGGGGCGGGTGTGCCTCTGGATGTAATACCTGGTCCCTCACCCCTCCCCTTGTCTCTGCCTCCCAGCTGCTAGGAGGTGAATGACCTTGCTTTACCACACCCTTGCTCCATGATCTGCCTTCTCAGGTCGAGAACAACAGAGCTGGTCAGCATGGGCTGAACCTCAGAACCTGCAGGCTGAGTATCTCCTCCTCCTTTAAACTGTTTCAGGTATTTGTTACAGCAGCGAACCGTGCAGCGTACACTGTTGAAGAACTACATTCAGTCAACAGCAAACTACCTCGTGGTCCAGCCACTTTTCATCTACCATTCTCACGTTATTGAGCCTCTCTCAGACAAAGGCACATGAGAGTCATAGGCTCAGCTGAGCTTGCCACTCCTGTCCACCACATAACTACTCCACAGAGGTCTTCCATGGGGGTGTTTGGTAACCTGTGAGTTCTATCCTAGGGACAGCTTCCTCAGCAGCTCTCCATACCAGCTGTGTGTGGGACTGCTCAGTCAGTAACTGGCAACACTCAGTTCTCTTCTAGGGCTCTATCTGAACTGGCACCTGGGGCCAGCAAACAGCTCAGTCTGAAGAGTCAGCCAGAATGATGAAGGGGAACCCTACACTGTATTCTATTTGGAAAAATGTCCCTCCTATCTCCAGGCAGTTGGTTAGTGAATCGCTTCCATCATTAGTTCTGAGAAACCGGATTAAAATGTGGACGTCCCAACACATTCCAATCTTGAACATGTGACTTAAAAAAAAAATAGTAGCATGTAATTTTCCATGGAGGACTATTTAATGATAATCTTGATCAAGAGTTACTGATTGAGGCTTTTGTAGGCTGGCCAGGAGCTTCACAACCCCTCGTCCAGGGAAAAGGTGACTAGAATTTCAGATCTTCTGAACAAAACTGGCTTTTAAAATAGCTTAGCAGGTAAGAATGCTTGCAGCCAAGCCTAGTGACCCGAGTTCAGTCCCTGGGACCCGCACAGGTGGAAGGAAAGAACAGACTTCCACCAGCTGCCCTCTGACCCCCGCACATGCAGTGTGGGCTATGACCACACACATGTATGCACCCTAAATGACTGTTTAGAAAAGTTTAACTTACCTTCTGTGGATATTGTCTTTGGTAGAGAACCCCTCAAATTAACAAGCATTACTGGAACTGGGGGAGTAGTTCGGTGGTAGAAGCGCTTGCCTGGCATGTACGAGGCCCTGGGTTTACTTCCCAGTTCCACACATGAATGAACGAGCGAGTGAGCAGCACAGTGCAAGTGCTGGTGAACAGGGCTGACATCGTAATGCCGTCTGTCCACCTGTACAGAGGACACGCTCAGAATTTTAATTTCGGTTTTATTTGTGTGGCCCTTTTCCGAGGGATGTGTGCTTGACGCTCTGAATTCATAACATGACAGCAGGGGCTGACAAACGAAAGCATCTTCCTGCGACCAGCCCCAGAAGGAAAATGACAAACAACGTCTCCAGAAGAGCATATTTGTGCTGATTTATTATAGAATGCAGTTAAAAAAAATATCTTTGAGGTTAGCCTCTCCGGTTGAAAAGCACTGAACTAGAAACACTCCGACAGCGATGCGATGGTCTCTCCCTGGCTGGCTCCCTCCCCCTGAGCACTGTAAACAGGGTTTGGGGAACATCCAATCCATTTCCCGTTGTGAACTATGGGAAAACTGAATGCCAACGGATTTGCTCCCCAGAGGAAACCACCTTCTGAATTCCCAAAGCATGCATTGTTAATTGGCATTAGGTTATTTCAGAGTGACAGACTTTGTAATGGCATTGTAAGACCAAAATAGAATACCTATTTACCAGACACACACATGATGACTAGAAAAGGAGAAATTCCCAAATGTTCACCGAGTGTCACGGTCCATCTGGAATGAAAGGGGAAAGGCACTGCGTCCCTCTAGCAACACACGGCTATGACGCACTTCACATGCTCCGAACTCATCCTGTTAGACATGAAGGTACTTTCTACCACACACAAGTCACGGGGAGCTGGAGACCCCTTCTGCCCTCTATTTTCACCCAGGTGCACGACAGGTATTAAGCTACGCTCTTGGCTTTATTTACAAGTTTATCCTCATGTTTCAGTGGGGTGAAAAACTGTCTCAGCAAACAGTTTCCGAAGAGGTTTCTGGCTGAAATTCACGCACAAACCTTTACATGAAAGAAACAATGGAAACCAACGTCCGAACCCAAACACCTAAACTAAACTCCCACCTGCCGGTGGTCGGCAGTGAGACTGCTCTTCTCTCCACCGTTTAAAGCTAAATTCTACACAGAAACTCGAGATCAAGTTCTTTTGCAAGAAAGCACAAATGACACGGTGCACTGGACAGGGTGACGTGTGGACGTCTCCAGGTACAAGCCCACGTGTGGCTGCTGCTGCAGAGAGAGCTGGGGCCAGGAAAGGTGACTGGAGATTTCCAGAGCTTTCCTGGCTTCCCAAGGTGGAAAACAGGGGCGTAACTTCATACGCTGACAAAGGTTAGTCTTGAACCCAGTAGTACACATGCATGGACATTAGGACTCGAGGAAAGAAACAAGAAAGACCGTTTCCGCACGGCGCTGGGGTTGTCTCCGCCACCTTCCTGCACTGGACACTTGGTGGCTTTGTGAGGTGCCTCTGCTTACCAGTGGGACTGGACCCCGAACACTGGTTGGAAACAGAAATCTCTCTCCGGGCCACCAGTCAACCTGTCCTTGGCAAAAACAGAACCTAGAAAAGAGTGAGTACAAGACGCTATCACTAACAGTTTTCTCAAGATGTCCACAGATGTCCTTGTGCGATTACCACAGACTCAGAAATGGCCCAAGACATTCCCGGCTGCCGCGGACGTGGGCTGAGGTGCAGCATCGGAACAAGGAGATGAAGCCTTGATTCTCTTCTGAGCAACATGAACTGGAATTTCTGCCACAGTGGTCACGGCTGTCGTCTCCAAAGCTATGACCGGCTCTACCTGCACAGTAAAAGATTCCTTTCCATGAGTAGGACTCAGAGCACGTTGTCTCGGTCTGTGAGCCTGTTCAGCTCAGGTGGATAGGCGTGTACTCTGGTCTCCTTGTCTGGATAATTTTTGGCTTGGGTCTCTTCATTCTCTCCATCTCCTCTTCTTCTTCATTCTCTTGATCGCTCTCACACACATGGACCACCACACTGGGAGTGGTGTCTGTTGCTGCGTGTAGCTCGTACTTCTCTCCTAGGGGAAGGAGACAATTGCATGGTAACTGGTAACTAGGACAAGTCCTTGGGGATGACAGGCAGGTACACGGGACGACGCCAGGGTTTGCTTGGCCTTTGATGAACTGAGACTTGGCCAGATCCAGTTCCCACTTGTGCCTCCCTCATAGATGGCTTATTCAGAAAATGGCACATACCCACTACAGAACTGCTTTCAGTCACGCACTGAGGGCAGGGAGGGAGAGCAGGAGGAATGTGTATTGGTAGCTAACCCATCTCACATCCACCCAGAAGGCTCCCAATAGTATTCTCCAGGGATAGTATGGGGAACATCAGCTCGGGAAAAGGACGAGCAAAAATCGCTTCTGGAAACAAATGTCCCAAGTCTCCCTTGCATGCTTCCAGTCGGGGCTCCAGAGCTTACCAGAGACAAGAAGGCATGGGGAGGCCCAATGTGCACATACTCAGCTGTCTTGGGTCTGTCTAACCTTATCCTTTCCTTAGTTTGGTGACAGTGTTTTATTATGGGCTGACCTCACTTTCTATAGCTGAGGTTGACCTTGAACTTCTGCTCCTCCTGCCTCTCTCTACCTTCTAGATGCTGGGATCAGAGGCCCTGCAACACCATTTCTGGTTTAAGTAGCACTGGGTGCCGGATTCAGAACTTCATACATAGTAAGCAGGTCCTCCACCACCCGAGTGATGTCCCCACCATGACACTCCCTCCCTCATTTTTTTCCCCTTGTAACAGCTGTTAACTGGAACTGTGAGTGCTCCTTAGAACTGTGAGTGCTCCTTCAGACATTCATACCCCACTGGCACAGCAAGGCCATAGTGAGCCTTCTGTCTCGGAGAAGCCTGGCTGGGAAGGAAGGATCTGGGACATCCCTTTAGGTCATCTGCCCTGGATGCTGATGGGAGGCAGCATGGCGGAGTGGCCACTCTATGAACCAGGAGAGAGCGGAAGCACTGGCACCCAGGGCTTGTGGCTATGATATTTCACCTCTTTGTGCCTTTCATCTTCCTCTCTAAAACAGGGCAACAAAGGCATCAACGGAGTCCATTCCACAAATGAATGAATTCAAAACACTCCGCAGCAGGCTCATGACACACATGCTTGACCAGTGTCACCCAGATTTGTGTTTTAAAAACAATGGAGGGTGCTGGGGATGGAGATCAGACAAGGGGTGTTTGCCAGCAGACGTAAGGCCCCAGGTTTGAACCCCACTGTTGAGGCTCAGCACTCATGAACAGAGAGGCTGCTTGGCCTGTGCCCCGCCAGTGAGGCTAAAATGCTGCTCTAACCGAAAAAGTAAAGGCGCCTCACTCTCCCAGAGTGCTGAGGGTCGCTGGGAAAGTTGGAAACGGAGGCTTTTCCAGACAAGTATCTACCATTGACCAAAATGCAGAAGGCTCAAGACATAAGGCTGCATTTGTAAAACCTCTGCAAACCTGAAAAGCATGGCTGAAGCAAAAACAAAATATGAAACAAAGAAAGAAACAGGATTAAACTTCACTGCTAAACAGATGAGGGGCAAACTGCTCCGAGCAGGTCATATTTGTAAAAAACCTTCTCCACAGCAGGGAAAGTGTGCTGGACTTTGGGGTGTGGGGAATCCATTCATGGTGGGCACTCTGCTCCTCTAGGGTCCATCAGTGCCCAGTGCTGACTCCCTAAAGAGATGTTTCGGCCCCTTCATTCTTGGTCTGGGTCCTCAGAGAAGGAAGGCTTCCTGCCTCTGGAACAGTTTGGCCCCTTGCAGCAGACGGAGATCCCCTCTGCTTCCATGTGTAACACACCCAAAGCCTCCACCCCCTCAGCTTCGCTAGGGTGCCTGCTGGGAGCTGCCATGGTGAGCCATCCACTTGCTCACACAGGCCAGATAGTGTTGACCTTCATGCTGCAGTTAGCACTAGTAACCTGAGTCTGGCTTTGTACTGCAGGATGAACTTCCGTTCAGGCCCGTGTTCTCAGAAATGTAATCTTTCAGCATGAAACTGCTGATGGATCGTGAAAACAAAACCCATTCCCTAAAGGGACATCAGAGAGCTGGGCAAGGAGAAACAGGGAGCTGATGGTCAGCGTTTAATCCGCTTGCTGTGAGGCAGGGCAGGAGGGGTGCCTACATCTTTGCACCCGAGACCAGTGGTTCTCTACTTGTGTGATGCAACCCCTTTGGGGGTAGAACGACCCTTTCACAGGGGTCGTCTAAGACCATCTGCATCTCAGATATTTACATTATGATTCATAACAATAGCAAAATTACAGTTATGAAACAGCAACGAAAATAATTTTATGGTTGAGGGGGTCACCGCAACATGAGGAACTGCATTACAGGGGTGTAGCATTGGGAAGGTTGAGAACACTGCCTTGGAACTCCCTCCCACCCTGCCAAACCCTAGTACATAGGGCAGGGGCCACTAACATCTTACTATTTCTAAAACCGACATACTGAGCACTGACTGTGGATCAGGCACCACATAAAGTGCTATTCACTGGGTGAGGTGTGTCTACAGCCCACAGTTCCACTGAGTAAGATCCCCCTGCCGCTCCGTCCTCACCGTGACCTGTGGGTCTCCTCCCACCCATTGAGAAAGTAGGGTAGGGATAATGACTGAAGATGAACTCCCTAGAAGGTTGGTCTGTTTTCCCCTCCCCAAATCCAGTTACTCATCCCACATAGAGCAACATGATCCGGGCCTGGGAGTGAGCCACACAGGTGTGCCTGGTGGGTGACAGACTCAGGGACACTTGTGGGGATGGTGGTGCACAAAACTCACAGGCTACCATAATCTCTTCTACCACCCTTTAAGGCACATACCCACAGCACCAGGCGCAGCAACATGGAGAATGCAGAGTTCACAAAACACATTTGCGTGGGGTCAGGTAAGGCTTAAGGGGGCCACACATCTCCCAGCCCCTTGCCTACCTCAGGGTGCTGCTTACCTGGCCCTAGCTTGGAGATAGCATATAAAAGATCGTAGTTTATGACTGGGGTAGCGTCTTCCACTTGTTTCCAACCAACGGGCGGAGAGGCGGGCGGAGAGATGAGAAACTGCTTGTCCGGATTGGGTGGAGCCAGGTGTGAACTTCCTATGTGTAAGGTCTGTGGACAGAAATCATTATGCTGTGAGGGAACTGCAGCAAGGTCACAGCAGGCAAGCACACAAGGACAGACCGATGGCCAGGGAGTGGACCAGGTATGATTCCAAGAGGAGCCGTGAAGTAGGCTGTAAGGAGGTGGAGAGGTGAGCCCTGGTTTGGTGCCCTTGTTAGGTAAACTTTTCTAGTGGCTACGACAACACTGGATGAAAAGTACTGAAGGGAATGACGTATCCTGGCTCACGGTTTGAGAGGGCAGTCGTCATGGTGGGGAAGGCATGGCAGAGCTCAGGATGGCTAGTAGATACAGAAGCATGTGGCCACATGTTAACATGGTGCCAACCAGGAAGCAAAGAGAGCTTCAACCAGAAGTGGGGCTGGGCTCTAACCCCTCAATGATCCAATTCCTTTAGCTAGGCCCCCACCTCCTATAGGTCTTCCCCACCCCCCGCCACCGCAAACAGTACCACCGAGGATTCAAACACATGAGCCCATGAGGGGCATTTCATATTCAAACCCTGACAGTGCCAATATGGTGAGCGCCCTCTTCAGGCTGTGAGCCTCACACTGCATAGATTATGCTTGCTCTACACTGGAATAAATGAACTGAGATGACTTTAGAAGAAATGAAACCACTACTGTTGAGGTTAGAGGGATCTCAGAATCAATTTCTGTATGGCCCAAAAGCTGAGGAATATCTCTGAGGGTAAGGAGAAGTCTCAGAGCCTGACAAGAACTGACTTTACCTTGGGAGTAACATCCTAGAAGCTTCTTTCTCTTTCCCTGGCAATCTACCAGTACCTGTTACAACATCAAATGGAAGCTAGGAGCTGTCTTGAGGGTGCCCCTGAGGTTGGCAGGATGAAGGACGAACTCACCCATAGTTCCCCTCCTCTGCATTTCAGCTGAGAGAGGGTCTCATCCTTCTGATAAATCCTCAGTGTCCCATTTTCCACCCCCTCAGGACTGACAGCCATGTGCTGATTTGCATACAAGCTTACAGACTTTTGCCTCTTTACAGAAGTGAGGGTGCTGCTGACACCCAGAAGAACCCACACCAGCTGGAGACCACTCCTGCTGGATCATTAGCCTAATCCCTGAGAAACTTCAGGGGGATTCAATGTCTAAATCCTAGCCACACTAGAGCAGCCTACAGTGGTATCCCCACCCCCAATCCCAAATGCTCCCTCGGTGAAGGAGGAGGGCTTGCTTTCCCTCATTCATGATTTAACCCAGGAAGGGTTACTATCTCTGAGGTTGTTTTCACATTCACCTGATACCTTGGAACAGGTGAGACTCTGAGAATTCAGGGTAGGAATTCTGTTTTTCTTGAGACAAACTCTTGGTTTCCAGTGTACAACACAATCAAGCATATTGAGGTGCCTAGAAGGACTGGGAGGGAGGAACTGCTTCACTATCAACACACTTACCTGAGCAAAATATAACTTCAGTTCCTTCCCCAGGAAGTCAGTCTTATGCAGCTGCAGCCTGGCATCGGCGGCAGACAAGGGATTGCTGAAGTTTATTCGGACGCGTTTGAAGCTCTTAAAATACTGGAAGGTGATGTCTTTGTCATATGTCCTGAAGAGGGATTCAAATTTGGCCTGAAAAATAACAATGAAAAAGTTAAAATTCACCTACTCGCGGTCCTAGTCATTGCCTTCCTTGGTGAAGAAATGAGTCATTTCAAGGACTCCCAACATTTGTTTGAGAGAAGAGCCTGTCCCTTCTAAGGAGACTCCATTTTCTGTTTGTTTATTTGGTGCTGGGGAGAGGGCACTGGGAGGCTTTGCACGTGGCTGAGTACATGCGTCACCATTAGACTAACTAAGATGATCTCATAAGAAGGTAGGAAGATGTGATTTAGTATACCAAATTCATTTGACCAGCACAACAATTATCAATTCTTCTTAAAGTGTTCTGTTTCCCCAGGAGGTACAGTCAGGCTGCTCATTATCCTAAGCCTGATATTCCTATGACCTCCCGAGGTCTAGCCAACTCCATCCACAGAGTGGATACTGTGTTCTTCAAATAGTTCTTTAGGGCTCAAATCTCTGCAGCAAATTTGAAGGAGGAGGGGGGAATCTTTTTTAAAAACTAAAGAACAAAGAAACAATGACCTTAAAAGAAAGTCTTACCATTCCTTAAAAGACGCCCTTTATGAACTCCCACTGTGTTTTTTATCTCAGTCTGTTACTTTTTAACTCTCTGAAAGAGTCCTGGTTTAAAATTTAATGTGGCACACATGGGCCCGTCTGCACACCGGCTTTGGCGGCCATGCAGGTACACGTCTCACTCTGGTGTTGTAAGGGCTGCCAAGAATTAGGAAATATCATGAGCTCTTAGCGTGGAAAGCCCAAATTCTGGGATTACAGGCTTGGCACTTGGCTTCTGGAAAAAGCTCATCAGCCTCCCGGGAAAGGCTGGGCCCCACCCTCTCCTGCAGCAGTGTGGGGGGAGGGGGAGAGGGGTGGGGTGGGGCAGAGTGGGGGCTGCACCTCCCAGGGTACACCAGGAAGACTCTGTGAGTCTCAGATGCCAGGTGGTTTTTGAGTTCCTTTCTACAGGCTAAACACTTAGGACAGTTTGTGGGGACTCCTGGAAGGTGGGGTGGTGAGAAGGTGGCTGGCAAAGATCCTGGATCCTAAGCAGAGCTCTCACCTCTGCACAGGTGGACAACTGAGGCAGAGGAGAGTACATTGTTCACAAGCCTAACCAGGAAATAATGAGGGAGGCAGGGAATTCTTAGACAGCCATCTTTGGGAATAGCAGCCTAGTGGCCCTTCACCTGCTCCACGTGGGGTGCAGCAGAAATGCAGCCTCTTCTCTCTGAGGCAGGCGACCAGGGGAGCCCGGTGTCTCGCCACCTTGCTCTCTGTACACTCCCGAGCTTCTCTTCAGCCAAGGAGCATTTCTGTGACTTTCCCACTATGGGCTCTGCACAGAGTGGGTTTGTAGGAAAGCAGAGCTGACATTTGACCTCGAATATCACCAGCTGAGTAAGTCCTCTCCTCCATCTCTCTTAGGCACTGAGCGAGTTTCTGGCATAAGGGTGTCTTGGTAAAGCTGGAATGTGCATGACCTCATCAATAGCACTGTGACCAACTGTGTAGTTCTGAAGTTATGATTCAGAATTTGGGAGAGAGGACTTCGGTGAATATTTTTAGAATGCAAGACAGGACTCAGAACCAGAGCACCAGAGAACACACATTATTGCTAAATCCACTCCTGCATGCACTTGTGAAACAATCTTATTTGTTCTTATAGTAGATACCCAGCTGTCACAGTTATTGTATAGTATCTCTACTTAATTAAGAAACAATTGAACGATTTCACTCATCAGGCTAATATTCAGCACATCAGTCTGTCATATGTATAGGTATAGAACACATTCTACAATTCTATAGAACACATTCTACACATTCAAGTTCAAAAAATACCGTCCCAGTCTCTCAAACATTATACACAATTAGCTGTGATTAAACCCTCTACATAGCCCAATATGGCTCGAATATAAAGCATACCACACAAATACCATCCCCCAAAACAGAACATATTCAACATCCATTTATATATAAATCTTATTATATAGATCAGATGGCTTGGTAGTAGCTGTTGGGGAAAAAAACCAACGTTTTTACCAAATGGAGAAGAAAAGTATAGTGATTAAGAGGACTAATTAATTACTTCGGTGAGAGCTGCTATCTCATCTATCCCACACTGAGCTTTAATATTTGCTATGCCTGCATTTTTTCCCAGTAAGAGGCATCTGGAAGCTGGAGGTAGACCCTTGCCATTACTGCAAACACGCAATCCATTCACATTATTTATTTCCCACGAGGGACACCAGCGGCAAGAGCTGGCAGCAGCCTCCCTCAGCGTTCAGTCAAGCCCAGTGTGGCCACACACAAAGCCCGCACTCTCCCGCACGCCTACGGAATCAGGGGGCAGTCAAAGACAGAGCTCTACCCAGACCCCTTCCCAGTTATTTCTTCAGGCAACAGCTTCTGATTTTTTCAAGGCTCTACATACTTTGGGGATTAGTTGATAAACCCCATGAGAGAGCTACCCACCCCTGAGTATTTCGGCTAATTGTCCCAATTAGCGGCGTGCTTGGAAAATGCTCAGAAATCACGGTTCGCCAGAAGCCTTACCCTGGTTTCACTTTCGCTGAAGACATCTCCGTTTGCTACACAGGCAATCAGGGAGCTAAAATTGTAGTTAAAGTCCCTAAAATGCATTCTGCTTTCTTATGGGGCGGACGCTAAATCACTCACGCAGTCAAGCCCCAAGCAGGAGGATCCTTTGCAAGAGAGAGACCACGGGTCCTTTCTCCAGCCAGGGTTTATAAAGCTCCTCCGAGGGCCGGCCCCCTGCGGGTGGGGAGGGCTCGGCTTCCAGAGCATCCTGTTTGGACAGCAAATTCCTGAGTCAAGTCCGACAGGCTCGCAGGCAGACAGGGACAAAGTGTAAGTTTCTACTGGAAAGAGGTGACGTCAACACCTTAGTCATTTTCCCTATGCTAATTACCTCTGCTCAGAGGGTGGAAAAGGCCGCTGAGGTTTGCTGCGCTTCGAAGCTTCTCCGCCCCTCTTGCGGCATAGTTCCCACCGGTAGTAATTCCACTCAGCCGCCCAGACAACATGCTTCAGGGGCTGAATGGGGCGGGCCCTGCCTAAGATGGAAAATGTTACAGAAGAGAAGGGACCAGGAAGGTCTGCGGCAGTAAACAGCAATTACCCTCTAGGGAGCCTTGAGGCTTTGAGAGACCTGGAAACCCAAGTCTTGGGGAGTTATTTCCTGAAAACCCTCAATCGATGTATCTTGCTGGGCAGCAGAGAAAACATTTTGAAATCTGTCTTGGTCAGCAAGCTCTGTTTTTTTGTTTTTGTTTTTTTTAAAGAAAAAAAAGTAGGGTGTGTTTTGAAATGTAGTGTTTTTAACCCTCCCCCATTGTATTTAATGGATAAACGTCCCAGTTCCCAGTGGGATAGGGGGAAGAGCCCCAGGATTCTCCTTTGAAACCTTCCTCACTGCTGTCGGAGCGCTGGGGGTGGGCAACACTTGCATGTTCCTAAAGGCTCAGAGTGCAAGCGAAAGATGTTCTAGAGGACCGAGGATGGTAGGGCTCTTGCCCTGGAGTTGATCTCCAGTGCCACAGAAACAGAAGTTCACAAGGGAATATGAGCTCTGAACCTGAGGGGGAAGTCCTGTTCATGACTACATACTTTTTCTTTTTATCAGAAAAGGAGGGAGAAATGGAAAGAACGCAGGTCCCCCAGCCTCTGTGCCTGCAGGGGGTAAGGGTGCTGCTGTAGAGCACCAGGATGCCCCCTTCCGTCCAGTGGCCCCAATTCCAACTTCTAACACCAGTCTTGGATAATCAGTTCTTCCCTCTTGTCCCAGCCTCGTTATCACTCATTCTATTGATGTGCTGATGCCTTCTCTAGGTGAGGTGCAGAGTCAGCTTCTAAGTGTCCAGAAGGTAGGGCGATCCCTCCACATGGGAAGCTTTATTCAAAAAACTATTACAGTCAGCCAATAATTATGAAGAATATATGCAACTGGAACAGGGCATTTATCCCTCCACACTCACAAAAAAAAAGTCAAGTCTTTTCAGATGAGAGAGTGTTGCTTAATTTCAAAGCCTGGCGCCTCACTGCCAACTGTGGGGTTATGAAAGAAACCAGTTATGGTGTTTGCTTTGCCAAATTACCCAAGGCTGCCAACCCCAAAGACTTAAATGCATTTATTCTAAAAACATTTGGAACACGGAGCAGTAGGTGTGTGTCAAACACTGGGAGAAATGGCAGCCCTAGGTGGAGTCTGGAATCATGCACTGGGTTGCTGGGTCTCACCAAGTCTGCAGTGGGCACTGCAGACCCAGGAGCCAGTGGGAGTGGGCTGTTAGAGAGTAGGATGGGCTAAAGCAGTCTCTGTGGGGCACAAGACACAGCACTCCACCCCACCACCTCCACCCTACTTCATCCTTTTGTCCTCTCCTGGAGCCCACCCTGGCAAAGCTAAAGGGGATCAGAGGAAAAGGATCCTGATTTCCTGGTGTGTGTGTGTGTGTCCACACGTGTATATAGAGATGTGCGCATATGCATGGAGGCATCTGCTTGTCTCCACTTCTTCAGTGCTGGGATACAAACACTTGCCATCAACTTCAGGTTTTTCACGTGGGTTCTGACTATCAAAGTTAAGGCTGACGCTTGCAAGACAAGGCAAGCACTTTTCTGACTGAGCCGCCCTCCACAAACCCTCATCTTCTCTTTTTGTAAATCATGACACAATGTTTCAGTTCAGTTTTGTGGGCAGAGCTGGGCCATTCCTGTCCATTTGAGACAATGGGGCTGGCTCATCGAAATTTACAATTTTGATTTCATTATGTGAATGAGGATTGGGGTGGGGCGTGTCAAGGTAAAAGAACATTGCTCAACTCCTTCTCATAGAGGAGACACATCTTCCACTAGGCTGCCCCTGAAGCCTCACAAAACATGTCATTCTGTTCCGGCGTCTGAACAGATTGGCTTCATCTAAATCAGATTTCACTCAGTGAATGTGAGACTTCCAGTTGTCATTCAGGAATAGAGGCTACTTCAGGCGACAGCTAGCATTATTCAGGGAGACTGGAACAGGGTGCCATCTGACAATGAAATCACCCATCACACAGTGTTCTGGAGCCCTGGCCTAGGAGAGTGGGCACCCAGGATCTGTTAGCATAGAAGGTGTCCTTGGCTGCAGCTTCAGGGTGTGGAGCTGACTGGAGGGCTTCTGTGTCATCCAGGGAAGCCTGGCTCCCTGTGGGCCTGAGCCACTCCACCTGTTAAGGGGCAGACTGCCAGGGCTCCCGTGACACCCAGAAACACACTGCTTCACGTTCATGTCACTTCTCTTTGTCTCTTCCACATCAGCTTTCTGAAGTTCCCATACAAAATGAATACAAGGTATTGTAAGTCACGACATTTCCTTACCAAGAAGAAAACTGGTCAACACATGTATTTTAAAGGTACTATCTTGCTTGCATATTCCTTGTGGTTTGGGAGTTAGTTGCCTTCTTTTGAGACAGGGTCTCATGCGGCTAGCTTTGAAGTTCTGATCCTCCTGTCTCTGTTTCCTGTTGCTAAGATTACAGGTGTGCTCCACAATGCCGGGTTTATATGGAGCGAGGGACTGAAGCTATGGCTTCGTGCATGCCAGGCAGGCACCGTACCAATGGACCCACGCCCCAGCCTGACAGCTACATTGTCCATTCTTTTCCTTAGTTAAAGGAGGGATTGGGGCAGCGGTGCTTACGGCGGGGCTCATCATCAGGACTCGGGAAAAGCGTGAAAAATCTACACTCGGGACAGGAAAACTGAAGCCAGAAGCTAAAGGAGCAGGCACTTTAGTCATCCAGAGCGCTACATTGCGTACATCCTTCCTTCCTTCCTTCTGTAGAGCCAGGGAAACCCCAGAGGAGCCTCTCCAGCTAGCCTTCCCTTGGAGGGCCTGGCCAGCCCAGCCCAGCAGATTTTCTGAACCCTCCCCTTAGAGCACTATGGAAGCCTGAGGCAGGTTGTGTGTGGGTGGGGGTACCTTGGACCACCCTCTGTGAGAGCCCCAAGGAAGGTGTCACAAAACCAGCAAACTTGAGAGGGGACAGCAGGGCTCTGAGGAGAATCAGGTCTATGAGGCAAAAGGGGCATTGCTTCTTACAGGGTCTTGTAGGAGCCTGCATCCAGACCCTGAATCTCCACCAAGGGGAAAGGAAGTGGGGGGGTAGGGGTATGTTACCGATAGCTTTCTGATGTGTCTGTCTACAAACTCACTAGGGAGGTCAGAGAACCAGGGCACCCTGGGAGACTGTTAGCTAGAGAGACTCACAGTGCTCTTGGTCGGATGCCTGCGGGTATCCGAGAGACTGGGGGAGGGAAGGCTGTTGCAAGTGCGGTGGCCTCAGCAGCAGTCTGGTCTAGGTTCTGACAGAGACCACCCTCTTTTTTCTTTAGACTTCTTGATGACATGCAAGTGTCATGCAAATCTCCTGTTTTGGGTATCTTTCCCTCCCCCCAAGATTTTAATTTATGTGTTAGTGTTTGTGTGTGTGTGTGCGCGCGTGTGTGCGCCAAAGGAAGGGTGCCACAGAATCCAGAAGAGGGCACTGGATCTCCCAGGACTGGAGTTAAAGATGGTTGTGATTTAAACCTAGGTCCCCTCAAGACCAACAGTGCTCTTAACCACCCAGCCATCTCTCTAGCCCCTTGCTTTTGGTCTCTTTACAAGGAATTTCTATTTTGGGTCTATTTTAGGAGCAATCGGAGAACGGTGTACTGAGACCAGATGTGGACCCAGGGAGTTATTGTTCTCAGTGTCGTTTTGTTACTGGCAAACATTTGCTTGGCCAAAAGGAAAGAGTACTGTTTTGTATTTGGGGCACATAGGAATTCTAAAGACTGCATGCCAGTGTCCAAAGTGTAACTGTGCCTGCCCTGTGTCCGTACTGTTAAAAAGGAAAACGCTGAGCGAAGAGTTCAGTAGAATGAAGTTCATGATCAGTTGAAGCTTATAGTGGACATGAGAATTATAACTAGAAGAAAGTCCTAATTAGAAGGCAGAAGAAGAAGAGGAGTGAGGAGAAGAGAAGAGGAGAAAGAAAGGGAGGAAGGAAGCAGGCAAAGGAAGAGGAAGGAGAGGAGGAAGAGTTTCACCCTTCAAGTACAGAGGAAGAGCGTGCTTTTCTTCCTAAGGCCGGAGGTTGCTGCTCACCAATCTCCCTTCTATTGCTTGCTAAATTCTTCTTGTGCTTGGAATCCTATTAGCCCCTGTTTCCTTATTACCACGATCTTTCCTGGACACAGAAAGATTAACTTCCTCCTGTAACTGCTGGGAAAAGCACTGCTGGCAAAGTTTAAGATGAAGAAACAGCCTGGAGACCATCACAGAGGTTCAAGGGCAGCAGCACTGATAGAGGGATTACGCCCCAGAGCCACTGCTGTTTGTCATTCCTGTTTGGCTCTTTTTGGTCTGTTCCTTCCAGACTCAGCTGCTTTAATGACCACTTTTAACTCCAGCTCTGATGTAGTCCTTACCTCACACAAAACCTGGCCGCTGCCTGTGGGGAGTCTGGCCATGCCCACCTGATCCTGCAGGGTCACTAGCCTGGCTGTCTTCATCCAGGGGCCAAATAGCTTTCACAACCCTCAGCTTGATCTGTTCAACAAGTCTGTCCCTTCACCTCCCAAATCTGAGCCCTACTTTCTGATGGGGCCACTCCTGAAACCCGGGTCTTTTCCAGGCAGCAGCAGCCCATTCCCACTCATCACACTCAAGACCGAGAAAATCTTATGGAAACTTCCTCCAGGCAGCCTGGCACAGGGCTGGGGACTGGCAGATGTGTCACTGAAACCTGGTGAGGAATTGGTGGTTATTCAGAAGATGAGAAGAGGAGTTGCTCCGGGAGGAGAGGGGGAAATGGCAAGGCTGGAATGGAATGTGTGACTCTCTAACACCAGATAAATACCCAGCTCCAGGGCTAGGTGCAGCTAGGTTGGTAGAATGTTTGCCTAGTGTGCAGGAAGCCCCCCGGTTGGATCCCAGCACTGCAATCACCAGTAGGATACAGGTCTGTAATCCCGGCACTTGGGAGATGGAGGCTAGAGGGTCAGAAATTCAAGATTATCTTTGGCTCCACAGTGAGTTCCAGAACAGCCTGGGCTACACGGGAGTGTGTTTGAAAAAACAAAACAACAACAAAACAACACCACCACCCTCCAGAAAACCCAGTCCCCAACAGCCGTGCTAAGAGGAAATCCTGTCCATACCCAAGTTCGGAATTCGCAAGGCAGCTCAGAAGTAGGTTTTTCTTTTGTTTTGCTGCCAGGACCTGGGAGAAATGTGCTGTGGGCCTTGCCTACTGTTTCCATTACCGTCCACAGCCACGTTTCCAGGTCTGGAGCTGAAGGGGCATAGAGCCCCAGCACTGTGTTCTCTGAGGACTGTCTGAAAGTCTGATAGGATGCATGCCGAAGTATGCGGGCCTGTCAACCTTCAGGAGGGTGACACAATGATGGGGAACATACTGGGGACAGTAAACTGTAGCATGTGACAAAGAAGATCCCGCTACAACTTGGGTGTTCTTCAGAAAAAATGGGGGGGCGGATTCCCTGTCAAGTTACAGAGGGAAGTTAATCTTTATGTGCTGGAGACTTGGGCCCATGCTCTTGTGTTAGAATGTGGGAGACCCAAGAGCTGTTCTCTTTTTTCCCAAGACAACGGCCTGGTTAGTCTCCCTGCCCCTCCAGAATGTTAGTCACCTCCATAAAATGAAGAACAGCTATCGATGTTTACAAACTGCGAGCCCTGAGTGCTGTGGGCTAACTGGATGACTTTGGGGGTCACTGATATTCCACAACACTAGTGTCCCAGGGTCACTGTCACTCAGAGTCTATAGCCCCTTCACTGAGGATGAACCCTGAGGGCACATAAAGGTTCAGCATCTGGCTTAAATTAGAAATTCATCAAAATGTGATCAGCAACCTGCTAGAGAGGCACTGGGTGGGGTTCTGGAGTCACAGGTAGGCAGGGCAGCTTGGCCATCCCAAGGCTTACACTGTCCTGTCTACAGAGAGTGTGTCCCTCACCCCCAACAGCAATTTTTTAGATTTATTTATTTATTTATTTAATAGCCCATCCACAGGCATGCCACTTTCCTAGCTGACTCACTGGGCACTTGAATAATGTTCTCTCCTGAAATTACACTGGAAGCTCCTGGGAACTACAACACAGACATGGTTGTGGGTATGGTAGCCTTGATTCCACTCAAGTGTACAGAAACCGCTATTGGTTTCAGTAGCAATTGTTAGTAAGAAATTATTTTGCCATTAGAATGTGAAATGTCCCCCACAGGCCATGTGTTGAAACAGTGGCACTGCTCTCAGAGGCTGTGGAACCATCAGCCCACAGGGGTTATCGCCCACCTCTCCTCCAGGTCTGGCTCGCATGCTTCCTAATCCACTATGATATGATCAAGTGACCACATGACCAATGACCACAAATTCCCACCGACGCAAACTAAGCCAAGCTGGCCGTCCAGCCACCATGCTTTCGCAGACACAATGGACTGTGCTCTCTAAACTGTGAGCTGGAGTAAACGCCCCATCCTTCGTGTTGTTTCTGTCGGACATTCCATAACAGCAGCGAGAAAATGAATGAATAAAGGTGACGAAAGGGGGCAGGCAGTGGCTGAGAATTAGGACCCTAATATTTACAGGTCACAGAATCAGCTTGCGATGAATAGCAGGAAGTCCTGTTATTAGGAGACAGAGTATGACCAGGCTTGGTGGCGGGTGTCTTTAATCCTTTAATCCCAGCACTTGGGAAGCAGAGGCAGGGGATCTTTATGAGTTTAAGACTAGCTTGCTCAGCAAAAGCAAGTTCCAGGCCAACTAGGGCTACACAGGGAGGCTTTATCTCAAAAGAGAAGGGTTGGGGGAGGGCTGAAGGTAGTTCCAGAATGAGTGTTTTACAAGACTTATTTTATGTGGATGAGGTTTTATCTGCACGTACGTAAATACACTACTACATATGTGGTTCATGGAGGCCAGAGGAGGATATTAAGTCCCTTGGAACTGGAGTTACTGATGGTTTTAAGTCATCATATGGGTGCTGGGAACTGAACCTGGGCACTCTCTAAGAGCAGCAAGTGCTCTTAACTGCTGAGCCATCTCTCCAATCCCCTGGGAATTTTTAGATATTTTAAAAAAGATCATCTTGGGAAGACAACATTTTAAACTGTTTATCTAAAGATGTAGGACATATTAGATCAATCTTATGTTGAAAATAACTGTGAAGACCATTCATCCTGGTTTTATCTTTTGAATGAGCCACCTGGGTTCTTTCATTCTGACACATAGCCATGGATGCTCTACAGCTCCCTCACCTGCCATGGGAGGGGAACTATTTGGTACCTAAAGTTGATCAACTTTGTCAACTCAACCAACCATCAGCCCCGATGTCTGATCCCTCTCCCCTCTGCCCCACAAAAGAGGTTCTTGTACAAAGGAGCTAACGGGCAAGTGGTGGTGAGGGGGCAGGGCCAGGTAGATGGAGACAGCTACGCTGTGGTCCTGGTTCCCATGGACACCTATTTGAACCTGTGGGAAGTCCCAAAGATGGAGCAGGAGGGATGGGCCTTGCTACCCTGTGTTGTTCAGCAATGGGTACAGTGGTTCCCATTGCTTAAGTGATTCCCAAAGAGGGCAACAGCTGAAGGTAGCCAGGGACTAAATCTTCATTCCTAAAGGGACTTGGCTGTGTCAGTGTCCCTGTTACCAACTGACCAAACAAGGCATGAGTTCAAGGAGTTGGAAAGTTTCATGATTAATCATCTGAAAGTTCTGACAGGTGTTTAAACCACAAGAAAGCCGCTAGTACCCACAGACTATTAGCTCATCTACCTAGCTAAATAACTTGGAAGAAAATGGATAAAGAAAGTCTGAACTTTCATTGTCCATTAAAACCCTCATACTGACCCAACAACTCAGGAAGTTAGTTTAAGAAAACTCTCACAGCAGTGCAAATGTGCTCCTTTGGGCAAATGAGTATCTAACTAATGATGAGACAATAAAAATTTTTAAAAAATGTCAAAATACATTTAAAAACTAAAGACACTAAACCTATTCAATAATGAATAAAGTCACTAAGGAAGGGAATGAAAATGTTTAGTATAAAAAAGATGCTAAAGATGACATTTACTGTCAAATCATTACTGTTAATAATAATTAGTAGTAGTATTAGTGTGAGCAATTTTGGTAAAGAAAAACAATGTAATAAATAGAAATAATCAGAAAGTTGCCATGTTTCTCTGATGGCTTATTGGATTTACAAAATTCCCACAACGCATATTGATTACTTTTTGAGTAATGCAAGGGCTTCTCTTCTTTCCCTTCCCCCTACTCGATGCTGTATTTCGATGGTCAAGGTTAACAGATATGCTACATAAAGTTCAAGGTTAGAAGACTGATTTGGTATTAGGGTTACTAATTTGTTTTACTGTATTTAGTAGTCAAAATTCCTCAGCTTGGTGATTCTTTTGGTCTTGTGTGTGTATGTACTGTGCACACTGGTGCATATGCCTCAGTGTGTGTGTGTGTGTGTGTGTGTGTACCCCTGCAGACCAGGGAGATAATCCCAGCTGTAGTTCATTCCTCAGGTTGGCTAGCTAGAGAGCCCCAGGGACCTGCCTGTCTCTGCCCTACGCAGTACTTGGATTTCAAGCATGCACCACCATATTCAGCTTTCTGTATGTGGTTTCTGGGGGTCGAAAACTTGGGTCCCCATGCTTGCAAGGCAAGTACTTTACTGACTGAGCTGTTACCCAGTTCAAGCCTGGTGTTCTTAATATACTGATATTTTGTATTCTTAGTCATTGATTTTTTATAATCCCTTTAAATCAAAAATTTACCTGAACTATTTATTTTACTGAAAACAACAACAAAATGAAAACAGACAAACAAAAAACAACCCTGATCTGCCAATCATCTTTAGTGAAATACTCAATGAGTTGTGTTGGCTGAGGTGTTGGCAGTACAATCGGGGTCATCCATGTGCCAAGAATCAGTCATTTGATTCTGTCCTGTGATGTGCCATAGGTAGCTGGGCCAAGCTCTGCATTAGTGTGAGCAGATCTCAGCGCACAGAACATTCTGCAGACCAGTGAGGCTGGCAGTGAGATTCTAATACCCACTGGAAGCCTACAGTGTGGGCATTGCACTTAATCCCTGCTCATCTGTCTCTACTTCTTTAGCACTTTGGGACCATGCTGGGTACCTCTCTCTCTCTCCCCGGCTCCTTCCTTGGAATCACCCTTCTAACAGCACTGGAATGTTACCCAACAAACTTTCCCCATTACAGCGCTAATGATAACAGCTGTTTAATGTACAAGGTCTTCTAAAAGAATTTGTATTTAATCAGCAAATTCTGGAGATCAAAGTCTCAACTCCAAAGGAATGTATTGCTAAAGGGAAAATTCCAGGCAACAAGTCAGTTACAGGGGGAAACTCCCAGGATACAGTCTGGGACCTACATCAGTCAGGGATTTAAGTCTCAAAGAAAATGATGAATTTTCCCATCCAACTATCATTTATTAAAGATCTTTTGTGTGTTCTTGTTTTGCTTTTTTTTCTGTGATAAACACCATGACCAAAAGCAACTTGGAGAGGAAAGGGTTTACTTTAGGTCACAGAACATCATAGAGGGAAGTCAAGACAGGAGCTCAAGCAGAAACTGATGCAGAAACCATGGAGGAACGTTGTTTACTGGCTTCCTCGCTGGCTCCTGTTCAGCTAGATTTCTTATGAAGCCTAGGCCCACCTCTATAGGGATGGTGCCACCCACAGTGGGCTGAGCCCTCCCGGATCAATCATTAATCAAGACAATCTCTCACAGACATGGCCACAGGCCAATCCAATTGATACAATTCTCCAGTTGAGATCCCCCATCTCAGGTGACTTTAGGTTGTGTCCAGTTGACAATAAAAACCCAGCAGCACACCATTCTGGGGTCAAAGGACCCCCATCACACATCTTTGTAAGGAGACTCCAGATTCTTAGCATTTACATTATGATTGTTTTCCTCTACTAAACTAAGGGCAGACCAAGCTACATACCTCAGAACACTAAAACTCTTTCACAAGCATTTGCTCACTGGAGCATAGCACCAAATACAGCCTCTCCCTGGAGATCTGTAAGGGAGGAAGGCACAATTACTCCTTCCAGAATCTCCCAGCCAAGTCAGTCAAAAAATACTAAGCCATTACCAAGGGATTAGAACAGCACCGATCAGTCGACTAGAGGCTCCAAATGCCTAAGGCATAATCCTTGTCCATACAGAGGCTTCTCACTGCAGCTTGGGGGATAGGACTGACAGCTGAGTGACAGAAAATATAGAGAGGGCTGGAGAAACAGCTCAGTTGGTAAAGTTCTTGCTTTACAAGCAAGAGGATCTGAGTTCAATCCCAAGAACCCATGTATATTTAAAAAAGAAAAAAAGTTGGGCATGGTAGTGCACATTTGTAATCTCAGCATTTTTGGGAGGTAAAGAGAGCTGGAGTCCTGGGGCTAACAGGCCAGCCAGCCTAGCCTACTGGGCAAGTTCCAGGCCAATAAAAATCCCTGTCTCAAAAAGTGGACAGAGCCTGTGCAACAGCTTCCATGGTTGACTTCTGACCTCCACAGACATGGGCATATACATACACACAGAAGAGAATCTAAAGAGATCCATAGATGTTCAGGGCTGAGGTGACAGGGTGTAGAAGTTGGTGGTCTGCAAAGGCTAAGTCCAGTAGGTAACAAGACCATCTCAATAACTAATCAGTTCATTAGCAGCATGTCCTGTGGATAAGGGACTTGAGACTAGAATTACATTTCAAATGGTTAGGAGAAATATAGCCATGCTTTTCTCATTCCTATATGAAAAATTGTCATTTCATGCAGAATCAAAGGAGCAGCTGCTTTCATGAAAGGGCTTGCCCACTTCATTTACTTGGAACACTCTTTTGAGATTTGCAGTGTTGGGTGGTCGTGTCTAAGTGGGAATATCTCACTTATGTCCTGGATATGTCAGGACATCCTATCTCTGCGTACTTTATTTTCAAAGAAAAAATTCATACATGTGGCTACATTTAAAAATATTTTAGAGCTGGGCAGTGGTGGCACATGCCTTTAATCCTAGCACTCAGGAGGCAGAGACAGGAGGATCTCTGTGAGTTCAAGACCAGCCTAGTCTACAGAGTGAGTTCTAGGACAGCCAGAGTTACAACAGAGAAACCCTGTCTCGAAAAACAAAAACAAAACAAAATTTTAGTAAGAACATCAAAATCAATAAATGAATATATTAGATAAAATCTTTTATTAGGCCATGTGCTGGAATCAGGGCCTGGAGAGCGGTGTATGCAAGATGCAAAGTGGGCAGGATGCTGAGTGTGGTGGGGGGTGGGTGCAAAGCTGCAGGCAGTTGTGATAAAGATCGTCTCTGCACACAGAATTTTCGAAAGACAGCTGTAATACCATCCTTCATCCACATGGTCCTGTGGATCTTTGCCATTCCCCCACCAAGAAGTAGAATGTGTCCCCTGTTCTGCAATGGGCTGGGTTTGTATGGGTGGTTCTGTGGACACCATAAGGCTTCTGGAAAGTTAAAAGGTCATGTACATCTATCCTTACAGCCTCAGGACACTTCCTCTTAGAATGCATGTTGCGTGTGGCATCTTGAACGGAGGCTGTGGACTCTGGGCCAAGCAAACCTGAGTAGATTCCACAGAGAGACTGCCTCCGCAGAATGGAAAGTCAGGAGCAACACTCATCGCTTTCTCTTTAAGCTGTGAAGTTTCATCATTCTGCAGCAACAGTAATGGGAACATTTCCCAGATGTGCGCAAGAGGCAAGAGTTGCAGCTAATCAGACTGGAAAGCAAGCATCGAGGGGCAGTCATCAACGGCTTCTCCACCTGTGAGAGTCCGAGAGCATGCTTTGCCACGGTGTGTGTGTGAATGGCTCCCCAAGGACCGTGTTGAAAGCTTGGTCGCCAGATTGGAGCTACTGGAAGGGAGTTGGGCCTCTTAGGAGATTCTAAGGCCAGCCGAATGTCTGACTCTGTCCCTTCATCTCTGTTTCTTAAATAGAGTCAGTGCCTATGGCCCTGTGTTAATTAAATAAGGGCATTTTCCTGCAAGTGTGTACTGTGTGTATGCTGTGTGCTTTCCCCAATCCTGATACCATGCACCGTCTCCCCTTCCCCAGCTCCTCTGTTCCTGAGACAGCTCTGCATCTACTTCACACACACACACACACACACACACACACACACACACACACACACACACACAGAGTCTCTGCATATTTTGTGCATTAATGTAAATTCTAGGAACCACACATGTGAGAGAAAACATAAGATTTTGTCTTTCTGAGCCTGGCTTAATTCACTTAATATGATTACTTATAGTTATATCAATTTTCTTGAAAATGATAAAGCTTTATTCTTCTTTATGGCTGAAAAAGGTTCCACTGTGTATACACATCACATTCCTTTCCCCCTTTTTCCAGGCCATTGGTATTTTGCTCTCCCATGTCCTCCCACCCAATGTGCTACCTTTACCTTCACATCTTCATGGGCAGGAACTTCCAAAACTCTGAGTCAAGATAAACCTAATTTTTTCTCTTTTTTAAGAGAGAGTTAAATGACCTCAGGCATTTTGTTACAGTTTCAGAAATGTGACGAACACAGAAACATGGGGTGGGAACAGGTAGGGTATAATGTCTTTATACAACAGTAGGCACCTTAGCATGTATACACATGTGCTGCAGGTCTGTGGGAAGCATATAACAGAGTGGTGACCGCATGGACCTAGGGACACACAGCTGGGCAGGATTCCTTAGCTGTGGGACCCAATATACTATATAGTTATATATAGTATATATATACCTGGGCTAGGTTCTCAACTCTCATGTGCCTTCAGGTCTTCATCTGTGAGGACAATATGTTATAGAGCCTAGCTCAGGCAGTGGCTGTGGCACTAATGTCCTCATGTCTACACAGGGTGTGGCCCCTAGAGAGTCCTAACAATGCGGCAGCTGTTAGAACGCACATCAGTGTGCACTGATTGTCAGGTGGGCTGACTAGGGACCCTTCAGAGATGACTGTTCTGTTCCCAGAATCTGTGAGCACCCTACAGGCAAGAGGAACTACAGGGTCAATTGATTATCAGGGTGGGCTCAGTGTAGTCAAAGCGCCTTATTATAGGAAGGAGACTGGATGGCAGAGGCAAAGGGTGCCGTGGGGTGGGGACATGAGCCAAGGGATGTGGTGGCCTTTGGAAAACGGTGTAAGTGGTAGAGCAGCTGGTGCTCCTAAGAGCTGAGACATCACTGCAGCCCCCCAGCCCCCTCTATTTTGGAGACAAGGTTTCATTATGTAGCCCCAACTGGCCTTAAACAGATCTGCCTGCCTCTGCCACCCAGTGCTGGGATTAAAGATGTGTGCTGCCATGTGCAGGTAGGTAGAAGGTGACACTTAGTGCTAACATACTGAGTTCACTCGGTTAACACTGAGTTCAGTCCTCGCCTGGACATGAACAATGGGTCCCACCCTCCTGCTGGTGGTTCCTCCTCCACTGAAGTTTGCAGGGTGGACACAGTGGGATCCACAGCTGGACTCTGGCATGACGGGCTCACTACCCAAGTCTGACTGGCCAGTGCTTATGGGGTGGCAGTTATCACGTGCCCTGATGATAGCTGAAGTACTCTCAGCTGAAGTTTCCTTTTCTGAAAGGCAGGAAGAGGCTAAGTCAATGGTTCTCAACCTATGGGTTGTGATCCCTTTGGGGGCTGAATGACCCTTTCACAGGAGTCACCGAAGACCATCTGCATATCAGATGTTTATATTATGATTCATAACTAGCAAAATTAGAGTTATGAAGTAGCAACAAAAACAATTTTTTTGGTCAATGGCCACCACAACATGAGGAACAGTATTAAAGAGTCATAGCATTAGGAAGGTTGAGAGCCATTGGTGAGCCAAAATGCCTGTAGAATCAGCAGGAAGAGGTACTTCTGTGGGAGACGGGATTTGTACCCATCTACTGCAGTAGGCAGAACCCTAATGTGGCCTCTGAGGTTTTATCCCTGGTATCCATAACCCGAATTGGCCTGGAGCTGTGACTGGGATGGCCTGCTTCTAATCTGTGATTAGATTAAGTCACCCAGGGAGATTATACAAGGGTGGCCCTCAAAGGGACCTGGCTCTTTCAGAAATCAGAGACTCAACATGAGGCCTTCTAGCCAAGTATGGTGGTGTGGACCTGTAATCCCAACCACTTTGGAGACTGAGATGGGGGAACTCCAAGTTGGAGGCTAGCTTGGGCTACACAGTGAGCTCAAGGTCAGCCTGGGCAACTAAGTGAGCCACTGTCTGAAAAACAAACAAAAAGAATGAGGAGCAGTGTGTGGTGCTGACTTTGAAGGTGGCGAAGTCAGCTGGAGGAACACAGTGCCATCAGGAGCAGGGCCAGCCCCCAGCAAAAAAGATCTGACCATCTCGAGAAGCAGAGTCCCCTCTGCAGCTTCCCGACAGAAGTGTGGACCAGCCGGGGCCCCGCTTCTAGCCTTTAAGAACCAAAGCACACCGTCAGCATGCCTGGGCTTCCAACCTCCAGACCTGTCAGACTCTGGTGCTGCAAACCACACATCTGTTGTAATTCGTTCCACGGCAACAGAAAACAGACACATCTATTTACTGATTGGAAACTGTTTAACAAGCCTTCCAGGTGACTAGTATTGTGCAAGCTGGAACACCACTGGTGTGGATAATGGGCCCACCTGGGACAATTCTGGACAGACCAAACTTGTTTGCTCACATATATACTTATATTGACCACTGGACATCCTGAAAACACCAGACAAGGCTCTCTGGACATCCCCCAAGCAGACGTGAGGCATGGCAAGCCTACCTGAGGTTTTCATACGCTTTCAGGGGGGAAATCCAGTCTCTGGACCATGAGCTAGCTCCAGCTACCTCTCAGCCTGGGTCTTGTCTCATCTGAATCTAGCTCTGGACATACTGTTCTGGATCACTGATGCTCCCCCAGGCTGTCTTCATGTCTGGTGTCCTGAATCCAAGTCTACCCCATGGGAGCATCTCCCTCATCTTTTCCTGGCTCATCCTTACTTTAATAAGCCAACTAGCCTACTCTTCCTGGACAGCCTGCCCTGCTTGCCTCATGAGGGTGAGCCCTCTGCGGGCCTTCTTTCTTTCTGGCCCAGATGACAATGGCAATGGGTCCAGGTTTATCCTTTAACAACCCAGGTTGTTATGAGACTCCCAAAGGGCAGGGAAACAAACACTCATGCTTTCACACCTAATCTGATTCTGGGTACTCGGGAGATGGCTCATTGACTGCTGACAGAATGCCTGGAAGAATTACTAGTCCAGCTAGCCGTAAATTCCAAAATATTGACCTAAAAAGAAGAAATGGGGTTTAAAAGACAATTGGTGTCATATCACCAAACACCTGAAAATGGTTAAGATAAAAAAATTTTGCATTATGTACCTTTCAACACAATTTTAAAGTTAAGTGGGGGAATCCTGAGCCATTTTTTAAAATGACTATAGTGGTCTTTGGATGTATGGTTCTTAGCATTCCTTCCATCAGTGTTTCTGAGCTTCTTCCTGTGGGAGGGGCCGAGAGGGCAGTGAGGAAAGCTAGGCTCCCAGCTGTAGTCACAGTCTATAGGAGAGCCATCCCTGAGGTCTTTAAGAACAACAAGCAGCTAGAGTGACAGGGAGGGTCTGGCAAAAGCCTGGTGGGCAGAGCAGGTGGGGCACTGGCCCTCAGGGGACTCATGAGCTGTAGGATGTGGATATCAAGGTCTGTCCCTGAAGACCAGGAAGCAGGTCAGCAAGGCCTTTTGTTGTGGGACCTCTTGGGCTTTTGGAACTTGCTATAGCACTTAATAGTGACACCCTCCCTCAGGCGGCAGCTTGGAGTGCCCCAGGCCTGAAGCTGGGGTCCAGCTGGATAGGCCTTCAGCATCACACAAGCTTCCAGTGGGACGCATCCCCTAAGGGAAACTAAAGCAAAGTGCGAAGTCAAGGCCAAGTCACAAAGCCCTCTCAGGCTCTCTCCCCTACTCTCAGTGTCAGCCCCACCTCAGGGCAGATTACAGCGGGAGGAGGGGAGTGGGTGGAGGGTCGTGCATGTAGTCTCTTGTCAGAGGACACTCTGAACACCTGTTACCTACTAATAGAGAACTGTGCTGATGGAGATGCGAGCCTTGGTCCCCATGGAAAGTGAGCGGCTCCCATACTAAAATGGCCATTTCAGAAAGGGGGCAGTGTAGGGGGGTGGCTCTGCAGTGGGAGAGGCAGGCACTAAGGCATGCTTGGTGTGTGTGCCCGAGAAGGGAGCTCAGCAGGTAAGAAGGCCCAGAGTCCTGATATTCTGAGAGCCCTGTTTTGTTCAGCATTTCTCAACAAAAGGCATTTGGGGTGGAACAATCTCTCTTTGTGTGGCCCTGTCACTTGCCTTCTAGGTTCCTCTCCCTACATCCCCAGAGTATCATCCCCTCCCCCACCCCTTCTCTGGATCGTCCCAGCCACCAACCACTGTCCTTTCTTTGTTCCTCCAACTGTGACGCCTTCTAGAGACTGCCACCTCTCCCTGGGAGGGGACCCTTAGAGAATAACAACACTGGGATCTAAAATTAAGCAGGTTGTCCGAACATGCCAAGAATAGCCCCAGCACACCGAATGCACTCATTTAATTTCTTATTCAACGGGAAAGAATGACCTCTTTTAATATGGAACACCTTTGAAATGTGTCATTTCAAACAGATCCCAAGCAGATTTTCGCTTTGTCCACAGCTCAAGTGGGCGGACAAGTGGAGGCAAGGATGCTGAAAGGCTGCGTGGATTGTAAATGAAATTCCTCAGATGTACAGAATGCTCTGCAGCCAACTGAAGGGCGCTAACAGGAGGGGATTTACTAAAATAAAAGAAAGTGAAAAAAAAAGCACTTTAGTGATTCAGAAAATGATTCAAGGGCTGGGAATGTGGCTCATTTTATAGAATGACTGTCTCCCACGAAGGAAGTTCAAGGTCATCCTCAGCTACAAAAGGGGCTCAAGGCTAGCAGCTAGCTTGGGATAGTGAGACCGTCAGAAAAAAACAAAACAAAACAAAACAAAAAAAACACAAGCAACAAAGAACAAAAAACAAAACAACAACAATAGATTCAACATTGTTTCAGTCAAAGGGTTTTTTTTTCTGCTTTGTTTTGTTTTTTTCCTCCGCTAAATAAAACCCCACTTGATAATAGCTTTCTCTGCCTCCCCATTCCTCAGTCAAGAACTTGTTATATACTCTGGCTCTAAGATGAAATGACATTAAAAGGTTGATCTTATGGTCTGATGACAGCTTCTTCCTTATTTAAGAATAGATAAGGAAGTTAGTTTAGAAAAATAGCATAGAAACTTTGTTTCAAACTAAGTAGGCTCTAAATGACATTTCCTGCTATAATTAAATTACTTGAAACCCCCAATAATGCTAGAATATCAACATCCCTCCTGCTTATTAGAAGTCAATGGAAGAAACAAACGCCAACAAGAAAACCTCCTGCGACTGGAAAGCCCAACCACCGTTGTCTTGCAGCCTGGAAACAAGTGCTGTGTTCTCTGGTACTGTTAAGCATGCAGATCACTGCAACTCGGAAAGTGGAAGTTGGAAGCCACAGGCAATGGCCAGCAGACCAGGAACTCAAGAATAGGAGGAAGCAGGTTTAGAATAGCAATGGGTTTTCCCCCAGATGTATATTTTACAAGAAATGTTCAATTCCATTTCAGATGTGGAAAGAGAGCGTGTTTTTCCCACTGTGAGGGGAAACAGGAAAGGTCAGAGGCCCTTGGCCTAATACCCTGTCCTGTCTGGAAACAACAGCGGGGGCCAGTGACGGTCATCAAGGCGTGACTTAGGACGAGTGGCTGAGCGGTGGAGAGGTGCCTGATGGGGCAGTGGCTCAGACACTATCTGGGGGTCTACATGTACGAAAGAGTCACATGGTAAACAACACAGTGATTTTCATAGGGATTTTTTGTTGTTGTTTTCACAAAAGGAGCTAGGGCAATGGCTCACTAGATAAAGACTTGTCATAAAAATGGAGGATTCCCCAGAACCCACATGAAGCTAAACATGGTAGTGCCTGTCATCACACTTTTCCTATAGGTGAGAGGCAGGCAGAGATGGGTGTGTCCCTGGAAGCTGACAGCCAGCTAAGCTGGAGGTACATACGGGTGAACAAGAGACTGTCTGAAACAAAGTGGAAGGCAAGTCCTGATCCTGGAGGTTGTCCTGGGACAGCCTTCTTTCCATACATGTGTCATGGTATGTGCACACCTGCTTTTACATGCACATACACATACACACATGCAGACAAAAGAAAATCACATCAGTCTCACAAAGGGACACAGAGTGCCATGAGGCAGCAGTTGCTACTGGTAGAACCAGTACAGAGGAACTGGCCAGGGACCCCCACCACACGGACTCTGATGGTGGCCTGTGTCACCCAGAAGAGTCTCTCCAGCAGAGCCAGAGCCTCTCAGGGCTGGAGCCTCTGTCTGGCCTGCCGCTCCACTAGAGCTCGGGTGGCCTCTTTCTTCTGTTCCCTAGGAGTACACTCTGGGAGATACATAGAGATTGGGCTTATGACATAGAGGGTAGGTCAAGGAGACAGATCAATTTCCCCACTGCTGTGGGCCGAATTCTGTCTTACATCATTATGGCAGCTGGGGAAGGCTTGAGGAAGGGATGGAGTTAGAGGAAGTCCGGGGGATAAGGTCCTCAGGGTGGGAATAGCTCCTTTTAGGAAGAGACCAGAGAACTTGCCCCCTCTGCCATATGAGTGCAAAGCAAGAAGACTGCAGTCTGCAGACTGGGGGAAAGCCCTCACCAGGAACCAGCTGGGCTACTGGCCAGTCTCTCAGAGTGATGAGAAATGCAAGTCTTGTGGGTTAAGTCACCCAGCCCATGGTAATTTGTGATAGCATGGGCTAAGGTGCTCTCAGCCACTCAGCTTTGGAATCAGGATTTTAACAGTCCTTGACTGTTCCTGACTAAATGAGAAGCAATGAATTAAGACATTCAGTGTCTTTTCATTACAGCACACTTTTTGCTTTCAAAGCAAAATATGGAACCGATTTTACAAAGCTGGCTGTATGCTGGATGAGTGAAGATTTTGTTCTCCTAGTCAAATGGCAATCCTCTTCAACAGTCAAATGGCAATTCTCTTCAATATCTTTCTCAACTGAGACTGCTGAAAGGGCTTTTCCTTCCCCATGGGAAAGCACGATACCAGTGTGAAGGCAGCTTGTGAATGGGATAAAGGGTTTCTGAAAAACAAGCATGGCACTTTTAAGTTTTACTGAGTTCTAACGTACATGATGTTATAGCACAGTCAACATCTTCACACACTGAGATATAACTGATACTGCTTTAGATCATAAATATTGGTTTTTACGGTTGTTTTGGTGTAGCGTTTGTGTGGCGCATGCATGTGATTGTATGGGTTCAACCTGCGCACACACATGCAGAGGTCAGAGGATGACATTAGGAGTCTTCTCCTATCACTCTCTACCTTATTCTCTTGAGACAAGGCCTCTCACTGAACCAGAAGCTTAAAGCTGTTTTGGTTAGGCTAACTGCCAGGGAGCTTCTGGGACCCATCTGTAACCAAAGCACAGTGGTAGGGGTTACAGCTGTGGGCAACCACGCCCAGTACTGGAGATTTGAACTCAAATTTGCACAGCAATCACTCTCACCCACAGAGTCATGTCCCTAGCCCATAAGCATTGTTTTAAATGAAAATTATTATTCATGAAAACTTTAAAGGCTGTTAACTTCTAGCTACACATGAATCTACTTAACTTCCATTTAAAACAGGTTAACAGAAAATGTGTTAAATTCTCTTTAGGTGTCAACTAAATAAAATGTTATTCTTCCAGACTGGAGAAATGGGTCAGCAATTAGTAGTACTTGCTGCTCTTGCAGAGGACCTGGAGTTCAGCTCCCACACCCATAGGGTGGTTTACAGTCACCTGTAACTCCAGTTCCAATGCCCTCTTCTGGCCTTATATGGTTCTGCACATGTGTGATGCACATAAACTCACACAAGCACACACTTTTATATGTTACAAATACATAATATATAAAACCTTATTCTTCTAAATTCTCCCTGTAAACTCAGAGGGATAGTTAGGCAGTGGCAAAGTGGTGCTTGTGTTTCCTGTGTGCTTACTTTGTACACACGCTGCTTATTTTGTGCAGGTTTGGTGACCTTGCTGTTTGAGGTTGCTGAACCGGCTTGTGGCCAAACACCAGGAAAGAAACATTGGCACCAAAAGTGCTTTCTGCTTCTGGGTGTTGGGCTAAGACCAGAGCCTCGCATCTTGGTTTTCTGTCATCTGCCTTCCTTATTCATGTTGTTTACTCTCCCTGTCCTGCGAAGGCTGGCTTTTGGTCTGTGACTAAGGTGCTGTGCCTATGCATGCTTGGCCTGAGTGCTGACGTTTTGTGACTCATGCCCTTGGTGACCCTTAGAGGCACCGGGTGAAAGGAGAGTCACAGTCAGAGCCACACGTGGGTCAGCATGAGCTAAGATACAAAGACCTCCTGTGCACACCATCCAGAACTTAACCTGTGATTTAATTTAAATATTATTTTTATTTCTCCTATAATTGTTCACTTCCTAACCTGGTGGTTAGGTGATGATCTAACACATCTGCCAACGGATTCACTGTGGCTGCTCAAAACTAACATTAGTGGTAAAAGGCCAAGACCCTAAAATGACAAATCACAGAGGGTAACTGAGAAAACTGATGCTCACAGCACGGGTAGCACTGGCGACCCTCCAGCCCAGGTTCAAAGAGGACTGCAGGGTGCCTGCTTTATTTCCAATAAATGACACAAAGGGAGCTCCACTGGTAACACACAGTAGAGGCCCTTCAGGGGATGAAAAGACAGAAGTCAGCTTAGACCAGGAAGTCCCTGATGGCCACCTTCGTCAGTCTGCAGTGGGAAAAAGCTGCTGCCTTTCTAGCACTGCCAGTCCTCATAGATGCTCAAGGATGCCTTTCCAGCACTGCCAGTCCTCATAGATGCTCAAGGATGCCTTTCCAGCACTGCCAGTCCTTACAGTTGCTCATAGATGCCTTTCCAGCACTGCCAGTCCTCACAGATGCTCAAGGATGCCTTTCCAGCACTGCCAGTCCTCACAGATGCTCAAGGATGCCTTTCCAGCACTGCCAGTCCTCATAGATGCTCAAGGATGCCTTTCCAGCACTGCCAGTCCTCACGGATGCTCAAGGATGCCTTTCCAGCACTGCTAGTCCTCACGGATACTCAAGGATGCCTTTCCAGCACTGCCAGTCCTTACAGTTGCTCATTGAACCATCCATTTGTTCACTGATCGCCAGCCAGTCTGGGCTACAACAGGCTAGTTCTTGAGGCCCTCACACAACTATTCTAGCTACCACTCCTTGAGCTGACAGTTCCACAGGGCACATGTGACCACCCAAAAAAGACTGTTGGGGGCCACTAAACATAGACCCAGGTGTGATCCTGACACCCTACTCAATGCTCCTGCTAGTGCTGGTGGCTTTAAAGCAGCTCCCAGAAAGTAAGATAGAGACTATGAGAAGAGAAGAGCCACCACCTAGTCCTGTTTTTTAAAGGTATTTGGAATTGAATTCAGGGCCTCACACAGAACAGGCCAAGAGCTCTATCACTAAGCAATGTCTCTAACTCCCTTTTAATTTGTATTTTGATACAATGTCTCATCAAGTTGCCCAGATTAGTCCTGAATTTATTCTGCAACCCAGGTAGACTGAATTTGTGATCCTTCTGCTTAAGCCTGCTGAGTAGCTGGGATTACAGGCTTGTGTCACAGGCTCACTTATGACCCGACCCCCCCCCCCCCCTTATAAGTGGCAAAGGTCCATTCAAATATTTCTCAAGATGTCCTCTTATGGAGTCAAGTCTTCCCTAGTGACCTGGAATATGGTATGGAGAATTTCAGTTCTCACTTGCCAGCACAATTTCAGTTTGCCATCTGCCCACTAAGATGGAGGCAAACATTCTCTAGAAGGAAGAGCCAGAATAACCCCACTTTGAAGAATACCTCTGTAATTCACCATGGATTCCATGACCTTTGTTATGGACTGGATGGCACCCCCCAAATCACATGCTGTGACTGATCCTGAAGGAAGGACCTTTAAAAAGATGGTTAAGGCCGGGCAGTGGTATGCACACCTTTAATCCCAGCACTCGGGAGGGAGAGGCAGGTGGATCTCTGTGAGTTCAAAGGCAGACTGGTCTACAGAGTGAGTTCCAGGACAGCCAGAGTTAACAACAGAGAAACACTGTCTTGAACAACACACAAAAAAGAATTCTAGATTATCTTTAGGCTACATGGTATACACAAGGTTAGCTAATGCTACATGAGATTCTGCCTCAAAAAAAAAGAAAAAAAAAGATGGTTAAGGTAAAGAGGTCATTAGGGTGGCCTAATTCAGTCTGCCTGGTGTCATTATGACAGACTTGGACTTGCAAAGGGCTGCCAGACAGAGGAACCTTCTGAGGCACTGAGAAGCTAACATCTACTCCTCAAGGAGAAGCCATAAAAGGATACAGCTCTGCCTACATGTTGATTTTGAACTTCTAGCCTTCAGCAACAGGAAGGAAAAGTGCCTGTGATTGAATTCTTAGTCTGTGGTTGGTGTTGGGCACTCCTAATAAACTAATATAATCTCCAACCTGAAAGGTGTTAACAGTTTAACATGCACCCATCTTGAACGGACTCCTTCGTCCTACACAAAAGCTCCCTGGGAACACCAGCTCCTATCTACAGCTTCCATTGATTCCATGGGGAAATCTAGAAGAAAGCGATTTAGACAGGGATATAATGCTAGCTCCACGCCCCCTACCCCAGAGCACTAGCCACCTTCAGACCTGTTCAGAGGGATGCATAACTCTGTTATAGAGCCTAGGGCGTTCACACTCTGCCGTGCAACGCTAGCTGCAATTCACTCATACATGAGACCCACGAAGCTCACCTATGAAATAAAGGGGGACAAGCAACTGTGAGCGATGGAACTCACTTCCCAAATGCCACCCTCCCGGCAGTCACTCGGAAGTCTCTCCCTGATGAATGTAATGAATGTAAGGGAAGCGGCACCCATCATACCAAGAGAAACAGAGTGGATTTGTGCCAGTAGTGACTATTTCCAGTGGTGAGTAGTGAGCTCTGCTGACTGGCTCCTGGGTGGAAAAGTCACACAGTAACGTATCCTTGTAGAAAATATCTGTAATTGTTTCTTCCCTGGAAAAAGGGATGACACAGCCTGAATCATGTTGCCCTGGACTTTAAAATGATGCTGATTTGCCACTTTCCATTGGAGCAATCAAGGGGAATGAGAGGTGGCAGCTTTGCCAGACTAACCTTTCTGCACCTGGCTGCAAGCCCACATTCTGACAATGGGTAACCCTGGTGTCGGCTGCTCAGGTTTGGCGAGCTGCTCTCTAGTGGACGCTCTTTTCCTATGTTTCCCTTCAGTCAGCGTTAAAGCACTCACAGGGCCCCTGAACCTTTCCTTACAGGACTCTGGCATCTCCCTCCTGCTACTAGGTAGTGCCCGAGGTCCCTGACCCTGACCTACAGCAGCAAGCTCCCCGGAGGGCACCCTGGCCTGACACTAGAACAGAGTTGTAAAAATACTATGGAAAGAAGACTTAGGACTTGACTCACAGGTTGTATGAGAAGACCTGGATGACCGAAGGCTCTAGAAATACTCCCTAAGACTCCAGTTGAGGGACAGGAAGGGATGAGCAGCTCTGTACTAGGCTTGGGGAGGGTCTGAGGCTGCTGAGTGATCAGGTGGGGATGCAGGCTTGGGATACAGGTAGGAAGGTCTGCCGGGCATCCTAGAGGTAGACTCACATTGCAATACTTGACACTTGTGAATGAGCAGGTCCTGTTAGGGAGGGTAGCACCACTGTGACATATAGAGGTTCTGGGTTAGTACCAGGCCATGATCCTGTTTAGGGCTAAGATTCCTAATGCTATAGACACAGCTTGCTGTGTAGTCTGGGCCCCCAAGGGATCCTGCCTGAATCTTCAACAGGGTTAGGCATCAGTCATGAGATTGCTGGAAACACAGAATCCTGGGCCCTGAGATCCTGAGAGGACTCCTACGTATAGTGAGGTACGAGGAGCACTGCTCTGTGGAGGGGGAGGAGGGAGATATAGGTGATTAGTATCTGATGGCCAAGTGACATATGATGAGAACAGGACAACGTCCAGAGTTGACTTCTCTACAGCCCCAGGCTGGGGATGTGCTCCAGCAATGTCAGAACACGTGCACAAAATGGGAATGGTGGCATAAGCCTGCAGTCCTACCACTCAGGAGTGAAAAAGCAGGAGATGAGGAGTTCAAGGTCATCCTTGGCTACATAGTGAGCTCAAGGCCAGCCTGGAACATGTGAAACCCTGTCTCAAAAAGCCAGAAAATGAGCACAGTCAACTACTCAAATATAGCCTCCATTCTTAACTGAATTATTCTACGTGATGTGTTGGTTTAAAACGTGTGACACATGCCAACTTGATACCATGGGGCTGTGTGTACCTGCCATTAAAAAACGGGGAAGCGGCTGGCTGGACTATGCCAACCTGAGACCACGGGGGTGCTGTGTGTGCCTGGCTATAAAGATGGGGAGGTGGCAGGCTGGGATTCATTTTAATTGACTCACACGACCAATACAGCAATAAACTTCTTTCCCTCCATGAGCAATTCTAGTGGTCGTCTGTATTTCCAGCATTTTCCTCTAGAGACCAATTTTATAGACTTCACATGACTCAAACTTTTAATCCGCCCCATTCCCGCAAGTTTTCCTTTTCTCTTTAATGGGATGGGCGAAGAATGGAGTACAATGCCTTATTCTGAATTTCAGGCTAGCTGAGACACGACATACAGAACTCTGTTCTAGACTGTAAGTGCAACAGCTTTAAATTGGTCAGTCCAGGGCTGTGGACAACAGGTCAGGACAGCTAACTGCTTCTCAGACTCGACCCATCAGCTTTCCCGGGTTCCAGATGGACAACCAAGACCTTGCTGGGGCAGAGGGTGGGGGCAGTAGACACCCTTTTCCAGTGGGGACAAGCAGCATCTAAAACGCCTTTGGTAGCCTTTGCTAAATCAGCACTAGCCAATTTTCTCTCAAAAATTAGGGCTGGGAAAAAGGAGCAGAAGGCCAGAGCCAGGTGCCTGGGGCATGCTGCCACATGACTTACAGTGCATGAAACCATGGAAAGTCACACTGCTTCCTGACAGCACATGGCCCCGCTGGCCACCGAAACACTTCTCCTGACTAATTCATTCCATGCTGCAGTTTTCCACGGCTGACTCACAGCCATCTTCTACTCCTCTCACTTCCTGAGTGATCTGATGAGGATTATTCCACATTTAAAAGTGGGATGATATATAAAACCCAGAAACCCAGGCATAATTTGAAACTCCTGAGTCTGAGTCTGAAATGTTTGGTTAGAAAAATCTCAAGACTTTCAGTGTTCTGGGCCCTAAGGGGCAACTCCAGAGGAAGAGACTTTTAGCACAGCACAGGATTCAAGACCCAGTTCCTGTGTTAGGTCCCATAGTCAGAGCCACCGGCAGTGAGACAAACGAGCAGAATGCAGGAAATAGGGGGGCTCAGAATCCAGTTACAGTACTTAAGATGCAAATGCTCTAAAGACAACACACTCCTGCTCAGAAGGAGGCACAGCCTTATTAAAGACCATTTGAATATTTTACCATTATGTTTTTATTACCAAAAGGAATACTGCCTATTTTAATTTGTTTGGACTTGAAGAAGGAGAAGGGCTTTAAAATTACTTGTGATTTCTTCCTAAAACACTCTCTGGAAGGCTGCACACATTTCTAGCTGGCACTTATGGACAGACAGCAAACAACTTTATCTCTTTATCGATCACTTCTCAACTCGTTTTTTCTTTGTGACTGCTATTTTTTTATTTTTTATATTTTGCACAGTTGGGGATCATTTCCTAAGGATGCTGGGCAAGTACTTTACCCTTGAAACACAACACTTGACTTTGATTTTAATGTTTCTGGCCATCATCCTGAAAAGCGTCCCTATGGAAAGATGTTAAGACATTGTAAACTGTGAAATCACTTAGACCTAAAAAGCATCACTTCGAAGATCAGAACCACCCAGTGTTTTAAATACCTTCAAATAAATGAACTATTATTATTTTAAAGCAGTCTTTCAAATTGATTTATACATTGAGTGAAGGCTAGGTTCTGGGTGCTGTAACCTTAACACTCTGATAAATTGCAGGGGAGGGGTCAGCAAGGGGTCACTGAGCCAACCAGGTGAAAGGCTGGTGGACAATGAAACAAAAAACTCAGTTTGGCCAAGCTTCCACCCAGGACTTAGAGGGAATAAAGGCTTGTGCTCAGTGTTGCTAACTGGGTAGACTGCTGTTGCAGGTAGTGGGCCTTCCCTCACACTCATCAGGCCATTTCTTCAAATGCAAATGATTAAGGGTGGAGCCCTTATTAGGAGGGCTAGGATATTAGGAGACAGAAGAGACAGATCAGCAAATATAATGGGTGCTAATTTAGATTTGAATTCAAATATGCAAATTATAAAAAGACATTCATGAAGCCAATTTTGGAAATCTGAGAACAGAATGGATATCTTATCAACGACTGCATCAAAGTTGCATTACTTTTTTTTTTATTAAAACAGAATCTTTTTTAGAGTTGTGTCCAATGCAATATGCTACCTGAAGTATGTTCAAAATTATTCCAAGGTGTGAGGGAGGGAAGGGGAGTCCCATGTCTTGTCCAGTATTGAGGCTGGGAGGTCAGATAGGCAGACAGGCTACATCGGAACACCCTCCCTGCCTTTGTATGAGGCTGAACATCTCCGTAGCAAAAGTTATTTCAAAAAATTAAAAGGAAAAAAAAAAGAAGACTTGATAAGAGATTCAGAACCATGCCAGCACCACCCACACTATACCCAGAATGATTCTAAATGGATGTGTGTCAAATAGCTTTCGTTATAAAATGGATGATTCATAAAGTTGGAATACGCCATTGAAGTTTAAAGTTTTTCCAGAGATTACAACAGACATCTCTTGGAAATAGCTTCTTTGTACAGTCACTATAATCAGTGGCAAAAATATTTAGATTATTTTTACAATCATTGTACTACTGTACTAAGGGGAAATACTGAGAACACACGCAGACAAAGGCTGGGCACGTGTGTAGAGAAGCATCTCAGAGTGCCTTTTGGCCCTAGACAAGAATCAAGGATACTGCTGTGTCTCCCTGGCTCACGGGGTCCAGCGGACCGCATCAGCTGAGAGGGCACTCTCACTGTTCTGGTGGCGGCATCTGGCCACATGTGGGCACTTTCAAAGCTGTGAAGATCATGCCAGACCACCGGTTATGGTGATATCACCCAGCCAGTTACACCCCTGCATGCGCATGTGGCTCATTCCAGCCACCTGTTTCAAAAAACACTAATTCCCAGCTCCCACAGCAATGAGTTGCGGAGGCGGCAGCCTGGGTATCGTCCCATCTGGGAGACACAGCTGCAGACAATGTGTTTGCTCAGGTCAGGGCGGGAGCCAAGAGGCACCTCACCGATGCTATGGATCGCCGGCAGGCAGCTTTAATTATTACCAGAGAGCTGCTGCCAAGCCTGGGGAAAATGACAAATCGAGTGACACATCCAAATACATATTAACAAGTATCAGGTAACTTTTTTGATTTTGAGGTAAGTGTTAAAAATAGTAAACATGGGAACAAGTTTCACATGCAGCATACTTGAAGAATGAGAAAGCCCACTGTTAACAGAAGATGACCTTGGGGACTCAGCAGCACCTAGCCATGGTGATGACAGGGATGGTGGAACAACTGGCTACCACAAAGGGACAGCTTACTGCATCTTCCAGGTATTAAGGTAGTCCTGTGGTTTGAATGAAAATGCCCCGGGGCTCATAGGGAGTGGCACTATTAGGAAGTGAGGCTTTGTGGGAGGAAGTGTGCCACTGGGGGCTGGCTTTGAGGTTTCAGATGCTCAAGCCAGGCCTAGTCTCACACTATCTTGCTGCGGCCTGCAGAACCAGATGTAGAACTCTTGGCTCCTATCCAGCACCAGGTCTGCCTGCGTGCTGCCATGCTGCTTGCCATGATGACAATGGACTAAATCTCTGAAGCTGTAATTAAATGCTTCCCTTTATAAGAGTTGCTGTGGTCATGGTGTCTCTTGGCAGCAATGAAACCCTAAACAAAGAGGCAGGCACTCTCCATTCAGTCCCACACCATTCTGAGATAGGCAGGGTTTATTACAGACACCAGGGTAAGGCTGCGCGCCATGCTTAGGTCTCTTGAACATCTGATTTGCAATAGGATTTAAAGCAATTTAACAATGAAACTGTACCCAGCTTGATACAAATTCTTCAAATGGTGAGGAATGATCCATCAGTTCCATGACAAACTATGCTGACAAGTTCAGGCTGCCACGGTGGTGCCCATAGTCCCATGCATTACTGGTGGAAAAAGCCTTTCGGGTTCAACACTGCAACAGCCTGCGCCACACTTGGCTGCTGTGTAGAGGCAACCTGCAGGCGAGGGAGCTCCTAGGGCATGGCTGCTTCAGACTTTCATCCCTGGAGCTCTAGAAATAGGCACTGTGCTACCTTATGGAGGAGCCCTGCACAAAGAGGTGTGAGAGAAAGCTGGGTGCTTAGCCTAGAAATTAGAAAACTTGCTGACCATGAACAAGGCTCTGGGGTTGATTCTCAGCACTGTAAGAAAACAAAACAAAACACAGAAATAATAGTTTTCTGGACATAATCCCAGCACTCCAGAAGCTAAGGCGGAAGACTGAGTTTGAAAGTAGCTTGGGATACATAGTGAAACCCTGCCTCACACACACACACACACACACACACACACACACACACACACACACACACATGCCCTTGCACCAGCTTAGTGGTGGGGGAGGGAGAGAGAGGTGTAGGGAGAGACCCACATTCACACATGGAAAAAGTGCAAGTTAAAGAATGAGATGGGAAGGTTTTCCAGCTCAGTTACTCCTCCAGAAAGGCAGTGAGTTACTGACACCCGCGACTCGACCTGTAGCAGAGCCCTGTGACTGGAGCTTTAGGTAACAGATGAGCCAGGGTGGCTGAGAAAAGGCCTTACTAAGAATTACCAAGAAAGCAGATGATTGGTTGTTGAGATGGCTGGAGTGGGTAAAAGCCTTTGCAGACAAGCCTGATGGACTGAGATCGATCCCCGGAGACCACCTGGTAGAGGGAGCGTGCCAACTCCCACGGGTTGTCCTCTGAGCTCCACATGAGTGTGTGCCCTCTGCCCCAAATAATAAAAGTAATAATTTCCTTTTGGAAAAGAGAGTGAAATCTTGACCTACACATAAGGAGGCAGAATTGGAGTGCACAAGTCTTACGTGGACGCCCAAATGGTCAAACCTGCAGTACTCTACACCCATTCACGGTAGCAGCCTTCAGCACTACAGAAAAACCATCTGTCTGAAATGATGACTCTTTCTAGAGGCTTTCTGATGGAAGCAAAGTTTTATTCTCCAAAGAACCACGGTGGCACCTTGGGAGTCTGGAGTTCTAGCTTGTGCCCTGGCTCTGGTCCTGACCGGCTCTGTGCTTCCATGGGCCCAATATCCTGGCTGATGCTCAGAGTCCAAGGACTCCAAAGGGACACCATTGAGAGTCATCAGCTTTTCTAACTGGACCCAGTGTAGGAAAGAAGGTGCTAACAGCGAGCTATAAGGATGTTTCACCTGAATACCAAAAACAGGCTCCACGAAATCCTAACAGCAATAAAGACCATAAATTTCTGTCATTTTGGCTGCGTGGAATTCCCACTAGGGTTACTGGAAACTGTGAGAAGGCAAGGTGGATAAATCTGTCTGCTCATTCCAGGAACAGTTCGGAAAGCACATCAAGGCTGAACTAGGGAACAAACAGAAGAAAACATGCTTAAGCCATTAGGTGGTATCAGGAAGTAATACAATGTGTCTGATTCTCAGCACAGGGTGCCTGTAGGAAGAGCCCTCGTCAAACTCCAGACTCTGTTTATCCTGAGCACTGGTCTAAATACTGAAGAATTCTTCAGTGTGCCCAAGTGAGGCTCTCAGGAGGCACCACAAAAGGGCCTCTTTTGTTTTCATGGGCAGGATGAAGGTGAAAGATAAAGAACCCACTTAAAAGGGACAAAAGCGTCCCTCTGGCGATAGTCTAGTAAGTCTGTAAAAACCACGCTTTGAAATATCTCTTTGTTCCAAGTGGGTTAAATCAGTCAAAATGCCTGGAACCAGCTCCCATAGAAGGGCCTGACATTCTTTTGAACGTAGCTCACATTTTCCAGTTTATGGGCAGGCTCTGTCTGACAACATGTCTAAGTGACACTCAGCCTACACTTCGCAGTTGGCAATGTCCTTTCCCCCCAGCATTAACGAACTCATTAAGAAAGTCTGACATCTGCAGGGAAATGGATGGAACTGGAGATCATGACATTAAACAAAATAAGCCAGACTCAGAGACAAGTATTATACTCTTTCCTGTATGCAGAATCTACATTTAGGAATTCCACATGTACGTACACACCACACACATGTATACATGTATATGACACAAAAGGAGGAAGAGGACCATGAGAGGAGGAAGAGGTCTAAAATGGGAGGGTTGTTGGGGGAGGAAGGGCCCACATAAGGAAGGGAGGGTAGGGGGGGGGGCAATTAAAAATAAAGGGTAATGGCACACACTATGAAAATGTCACAAGGAAAACCATTACTCTGTATGCTAACTAAACATAATAACTAAAAGAGAGTTTCCAACTGTGGCTTACTGGCCCAAGGTCATGGAGTTCATTCACGCTCACATTTCTGACTCTGCTATCTAGTGTGACTGGATTCCAGTATTTTTTCTCTCCCACCAAAAGTCTTTAGGTCAGGCCCTACTTTACTTCGGGTATAGTGACTGCGCTGGTGAGTGTTTGTCAACTTGACACAAACTAGAGTCATTTGGGAAGAGGGAACCTCAGCTGAGGAATTGCCTCTATCAGACTGGTCTGTGGGGCACATTTCTTTATTAATGATTATTGTGGGGGGAAATGGCCCACTGTGGACAGTGCCACCCCTGGGACAGGTGGTCCCGGGTATAAGAAAGCAAGTTGAGCATGGGGAGCAAGCCTGTGGGCAGCATTCCTCTGTGGCCTTGCCTTGAGTTCCTGCCTCTGGGTGCCTGCCCTGGGTGCCTGCCTTGGCTTCCCTGGATCACGGGACTATAACATGTAAGCTAAATAAACCTTTTTCCTCCCCAAGCTACTTTTGGTCATGGGGTTTATCATGGCTACAGAAAGCAAACTGGAACACGGACAGATGTCCGATTCCCCAGGAATTACTCAATGAGAACAGTGAGCGTCCAAGGTCTCTAACGCTAAGCTGAGAAAGGATTTTTACACTAACTCAGTAAGTGCTGGTCAGGATCTAGGCACTTCTGAACACTAGATGTTCCGCACTAACTCAGAACCTGCCAAGGTCAGTTGTGCTAGATGGTGTACACTCGCAGCTCAAGCAGCCTGGGCTGGTTAGTCTGAAGATACTCCTATTTCCGGACACATACTGGTGCTGGTGTGGTGAGCTATGAGGCTACCACATTGGAGGGGCCGCAGGTTTCTTCAAGAGGGCTTATTTTAAAACCTCCATGTAAGACTACCTTGGCCATTTTTTTATGGCTATAGTGAAATACTTAAGACTTGGCAATTTATGAGTGAGTTTATTTAACTCAGGGTTCCAAGGACCTGGAGCCACTGAGAACCCCCTGCTCCTTCAACTCATGACAAACAGACGGGGGTCAGCGGGTGTGTGCCGAAGACTCAAGCACAAGAGTGGTGTCGCTCAGTAACAACTTCTGGAGAATTAACCCACGCCACTGACAAAGGCCGCAATGGCTTTAATGCCCTAACTGCCTCCTTACAGCTGCCCCTTTCAAAACTATTCCCCAGGAGTAAATTTCAGTGTGTATTTCAGCAGTGACGAACCACACCCAAGCCACAGTGGATCCTTAGAACTCTCTGTGAGACGGCGAGTAGGACATTTCATTTCTCCAGCTTTTACACTGGGAGCATGGAAGTAGTAGAGGACAGGAATCAAAACTGAGAAGTAAGAAGAGACTCAAACACTGGTTTTTCATATTAATGTCTTCCTTGGGGACTGTGGACTTCGGTAGGAAACCCACTTCCTGGAAATATCTTTACAAAGATAGTTGTAAATGAAGAAAGTAGGGTTTTATAATGGAAACTATTTTGCAATTGTTTAATACTTTTCATGCTTAATGAAATAATCTAGGATGTTCCAAAAGAAAATTTGGTTGAAGTGACAATAAAAAAGAAAACAGTAGTTCGAAGTCAGAAATACTGACGTGGCTTCAGAGAGACATCAGAAGGGTGACACATCTGTTTATGAAGCCGCTTGGTGCCTGGGGTGGGGGCAGTGAAGACGGTCAGTGGTCAATCAAAAAAGAAGAATGTGCCTGTCCCGTGAAGATGGCTGACTGTGCTACGAGCTGATCTGTGTTGAAATCACAGCCAGTGGAGGAAACAGAGGAAACAGCTTCCAATCAAATTTTCTCCAGCACTAGGACATTTTTTCTTTTTTTTTTTTTGGCAAGTGGTTACTTTAAAATTTTTATTTTTAGTGCAATGAAAAATGATCTCTAAAGTATATTTGTGAGCCATGCTGGGACTATTTTTGAATCCAGAAACAGTGACCTGCCTGCACATCCTGTCTGTATTCAATTCTATTCTAATGCTCTGTGTATAAACACAAAAGTATTCAGAATAATTACATCTTCCTCCAAGAGATAAAAATACTAAGAGATTTCTATGTGGCTCAAATACTCTATTTTTTTATTAACATTTTTTATTTATTTTATGTGTATGTTCGTATGTGTGCCTGGAGCCGTGTGGAGGTGAGAAGGGGGTGTCAGACCCCCTGGATCTGGAGTTACAGATGGCTGTGAGCCACCAGGTGGGTGCTGGGAACCGAGCCCAAGTGCTCAGAAGGATGAGCCATTTCCCAGCCCCCGTTATAAGAATTGTAAAGAATTATAGGAACTAGCCATTTCTGGAAACTGTTGCCTCTTTCTGGATTATTTTAGGTAAAGTTACACCAGGTGTCTGTTTATGAGAAGTCAAACATGAATCCATAAACAGCTCTGAGGGAATAAAAACTCAACTTGTGAGCCTGGTGTGGTGACTTGTACCTCGGGAGGCCGAGGCGGGAGTACTGCCAAACTCTTGGTGAATCTGGGCTACAGAGTGAGTTCTAAGCCAGTCTGGGCGACAGGGTGAGACCCTGTTCCAAACAAAATGACAAAAAAAGTCTAAATTTTAACTTAAAAATATTTTTAATTTAACTTTAAAATATTGGCTCCACATGAACAGACTACAATAGTCCCACTGTTCAGAAAAGCTTCAATGCAGAGCTGGCTCCCACAGGCTGCATTCTTCCATAGGCGTGGGACTCCGGGACTTGGTTCCTTAAAAGGCTCACAGTCCTATCCCTTCCAATTCAGGCACTTACCCAGAGATTCCAGGTCATTTATCATTCCTGTGCACCAGTGCCACATGCAATTACATGTAGCTGCATTAGCTTAGGTGGGGCACTCCCCCATCTGCCTCATACTTTCTGTGAGGTCATGCAAAGCCCACTGAATGCTCTGTGATTTCCATGATGGGGGCTGGTACAGCAGTCACCATAGCCACTTCTCTCTACGACAAACCCTTAGGGTAGAGTTTGACTAAATGTCAACAAAGTGAAATCTCTTGTAACATTATTGCTATGTCCTTACACTTCTGGAAATCAAACTACAGCCAGCCATCTGTATCCATGGTTACTGCCACATGAATCATAGACTGTATGGGACAAATTCAGAAAGGAAAGTGCATGTGTAGACTTCTTTATTTCCTAAACAATATATCTCTGTGACTGTATGTAGCATTTACATTGTACTGGTTACTGTTAGGATACTAGAGATGCTTTAAAGTACATGGGGCGATGTGCTCAGGTTATGTGAAACACTGTTGTTTTGCACACAGGCCTAGAGCATCTCCTGAGTCTGATATCCACACCCACTGCCACTTCCACAGGGATATTGATGGACAACTGTAGTCTGTATTCCTCTGTCTCCTATAAGCATCCTGCTTCCTTCAGTCATCAATGTGTGGATGACTACTACATGCCACGTATTCCTGTATTTTCTAGGGGAGCCCAGCACATGGGAGGCACATGAAGGAAGCCCAGTAACAAAAGCTGTGAGGGAAGCATGTGCTCTTGCTCTTAGGGCTGGAGTGGTCCAGAAAGTAGCAGTCAGAGACAGCCCATGCTAGGAGCAGCAATGCCTCCCACACATCCTGTATCCCAAATGGGGCTGTAGTCCTCAACAAGATGCTCAGGGTAGAAGGGGCTTGGTGGTAGAAAACAGCTGTGTTATACAGTAGCATGGCCATGGCTGAACAGATGTCCTTTGATGACTTCTTACAGCCCTGTGTGTGGATCACTGCATAAGATTTATTGTCCCACAGGTCAAAAAGCACTGCTAGCATAAGAGAGGGTGCCCACCATCCGATAGATCTAGAATCTCTTATTGCTCATAGCTTTTTTATTTTTTCTGTCACTTTAGAGAGGCAGCATTTGATGAATTCAGTGACCTTCCTATGTGCTCTGCATAATCTGCAACTTAAAACAAATAAATACTTGTGACTAGTGCCCTAGTCACCATTAAGTGTCAATTTGACACAAGCCAGAATCACCTGATGGTTGTTGAGTGTCTCTATCAGGTTGGTCTGTGGGTATGTCCATGAGGGACTGTGTTGATTGCTAACCATGCAGGAAAGCACAGGTCACCATGGGTGGGACCATCCCTAAACAAGTTGTCCTGGACTGTATAAGAAATTGAGATGAACATGAGCCTCAACACGATGCAAAGTGAGCCGGAGAGTTAGCCAGCAAGCAGCATTCCTCCACAGTTCCTGCCTCTGGGTTCCTACCTTGAGCTCCTGCCCGGACTTCCTTCAGTAATGGACTGTGGCCTGGGAGTTCTGAGATGAAACTAAGTTGTTTTTGCTCAGAGTGCTTTATTATAGCAACACAAGGAATCTAGAACAACTGGTCCACTGGGATATGGGAGGAAGCGTGCTTTGATGGATGTGGGAACACAGAACTGTAATCCAATCCATGTGGGAGGAAAAGGCAGGAGGACTGCAAAATCAAGGCCAGCCTTGTCTACATACATAGCATATATCTCGAAACCAAACCAAACACTAAACTAAAACAGAAACACAACAACAGCCAAAGGGATGATACGCCTTTAGATGTACAGGGCTTCTGGTATCTCATTAATGACTGTGTATCTGCACTTCACTGAATTCCACAAAGGCAGGGCTCCTATATGAGTTATACTTATCTTTACCCATCCCTGTGTGCGTGTGCGTGTGTGTCTACTGTACACAACACCTAATGGGAACAGAATGCTAACCCTCATGATTGAAGGGCACAGGACAGTGTCAGGCCTTTCCCTCTTCCTGACTCTTACAAAGCAAAGGCTGCTCATCACACTGGCCACTGTACTGGAATGCACTAGATAATGCCACAGAGGAAAGGGAGGCATTTCTGGCTGAGGGCGCAGGAGCACTATATGAGAACCGTGTAAAGATGAGATGACTGCCTGGGGACTGAGGAAGCTGTTCTATCACAGCACAGGCAGAGTTGAACCACCACTGATATGGGACCAGGAGAGTGCCAAATGGCTTCTGGGTAAAGGGCTTTCAAGGTGTGTTCCCAGTTTCAGTCTACAATCTCCTCATTCCCTTTCCTCTCCCTTCTCAGCACATATATGTGTGGTATGTGTATATGTAGTCTGTATGCATTTGTATGTGGTGTGTGTGTATGAATGAACATGAGTGTGTGCTGTGCGTATGTGTTGTGTGCATGTGTATGGTGTGTGTATATGGTGTGTATATGTGTAGGTATGGTGTACATAGATGTGTATGTGTGTGGTGTGTATATGTATGTAGCATGTACATATACAGAGATCACTAGCTCCTGGTGGTACTAGCTCCAGTCTCATGGGAATGGAGAGACCTAAGCCCTACCTGCAAAGCGCACAGAGAATAAGAGACCATTCTAAATAAACACACACCATCATTCTTTGGCTGGATGGCTCAAAATCTTATTTATCTAACCTTTCTAGCCCTCCAAATGCCACTGCGGTTCTATGCTTTTGTTTTTAATTTGAAGTTATGTAGACATAAAATGCTTCAGAATGAGAGAAATACTGATAATTCACATATAAAATAAACTGCAAACATTTATAATGTTGAAAACCCCAGCTCTAAGGGCAGCCTCTGATAGATGGTAACCATAATTAATCAGAGTGATCTCAAATTAGTTTGGAAACTTTGAACCTCAGCTTTGTAACTGACTGGGTAAACAGCCAGATCTCTGTAAGATTAATTACAGTGGAAGAGAGCCCTGGCAATGTGGGCTTCACGAGGACTCCCTACTGGCTGCTTTTGCTGACATCATGAAATAGTAACAGAAGACGAGTGGGGCAGGAAGCCTCATGCCAGTTGTTTATGAACAGCGTTCATTCACCGCTCCATGTCCCAGAGGAACAACCTTTTCCCAGTCTCTCTGGCTCTGGGAATGCGGAGGGAGCAGGCACAGGAGCAGGCACAGCAGGGTGGTGATTTCTTCTAGCAGTTTCCACAGGAGTCTCCCTCAAAGGCCCCTGAGCTCTGGCTCTCACCAGAAGGAAGGTCAGCAAGGTCTCTTGAAAGCAGGCCTCCTGCTTCAGTGCTGTAGGCACTTGGGGACACCAGGGCTCCCTCCTCATTAGGGCCTTGCCATCAGAACTCAGCTGCAAAAGCCAGGCTTCTTTGTGCCTCTGATGAAGGGTGATTAGAGGCACTTGGTACTGGGTACAGTGCTTTCCCCAGCTAGCTAGCTGCCTGTCAAAGGGCTTTGCTGTATAATTACACGGGCTGATAGAACTTGACTTCAGATGTGTTTTAAGGTTTCAGTTAACTTTGAAAGTTGCACAGCCTGGAGCCTGGAGCCAGGCCATCCTGGCACCCCACAGTTTCCTGGCATTTACAGTGGAACTATTGAGGTTCTGAGATGTGAAGTCAATGTTCAACGCGGGCTCTCTGTGCAGAAGGAGCCTTGTTTCTGTGAAGAATGGTGCTCAGACAACAGACACAGACAGAAACACCAGCACAGGATGTTGCCTTTCCAGTCCAAGCTAGTGGCCAGAGCACCTGAGTCTCATTTCTTCAGGCTCCTTCTGTTACTGCTTCCCCGTGGGTTTCCAGATCCTCTGAGCCAGGGCTAGCTGCACCAATGGCTTCACAGGTGTCTGTGGGAAATACCTTCCCAGCACCAAGCAGTGGGCTTTCAGGGGCTTCTGATATAATATTTCTGGCATGGGGAGAATGGCTGAGTGGGAGCCATCATAAGTCCTGAACATTGGGCCTCAAGAGGCTGTTTCATTACAGTTGTCTTAAAATAATTCAGTACAGGAGGTTGAGAGATGGCTCAGCAGTTAAGAACACTTGTTTTTGCAGAGGATCTAGGTTTGTTTCTCAGCATCCATATTCTGGCTTATAACCATCTGTAACTGCAGTTCCAGGGAGATCAATACCCTCTTTTGGCACAGACACACAGAGAGGCAAACACCCATACAAATAATAATAAGACAAACGACAACAATAACAAACAACAGTATCTATCATCTATCTATCTATCTATCTATCTATCTATCTATCTATCTATCTATCTATCTATCTATCTATCTATCTATCTATCTTTACTGGTTTTTGAGACAGTGTAGTGCTGGAACTCACTGGAACTCACTCTGTAGACAAGGCTGTCCTGGAACTCAGAGATCTGCCTGCCTCTGCCTCTTGAGTGGTGGGATTAAAGGTGTGCATTACCACGGCCCTGCTATCAGTAATTTAACACAGTACTATACATCACGTGGCCTCCTGGAGTCTGAAGCAATACAGTGCACACTACCATGTCCTGGACAGGACACTCTCTTGTGATCATGATCCATGGGAAAGAAGAATGGAGCTTCTTGGGAAGCAGAGGCATCTCTGTTTGCCCCACCCTGAGGATGGTCCTGCCCTAGTGCAGACTAAATGTGGATTCTGCTGAGAGAGTCTGGATGAGCAGGTATGGGGTGGGGGTGGAGTGCACCTGGAGACAGAGTCCAGCAGTTTAGTGCAGTGTGTGTGGCACGGTGCCAGGCGTTCACACACATATCTTAAGTTCCTCATCTTGGCTGTGAGGTATGTGTGAATTCCTGTTTGAGAGAGGAAACCACCTCTAAGAGGCTTTTAAGGCCCATCATGAATTCCCTCAGATCCGATCTTTAGAAACAAACAGGGATGAGATCTGTTCTAAGGGGCCTCCACGGGACTCATTGGAGGCGAAGAGGGTGGAGTCAGGTGGGGATTCCATTGCTCAGCTTGGAAGCAAGTCTACTACGGCAGACTGACGCCGAAGGGCAGTAGGGAGGGTTAGGGCTAGAAATTGTTTAAAAGATTTCTGTGTTGTGTCATGTGTACATGTGTGTCTGTGTGTGCGTGCACATGCATGTGAGTGCCCACTGATGTCAGAAAAGGGTGTTGGCCCTGCAGCTGGAATTAGAGTTATAGCTGTGAGCTACCCAATGTGGGTGTTGGGAACCAAATTCAGGTCCTTTATAAGAGTGGTACCCACTCTTAATCTTGGAGTCATCTCTTAGCTCCTTAGCAGACCCCCAAACAAATGGAAAAACCCTTTTCTTTCTAAATAGGTAGAGTAAAAAAATGCTATAGGGAAAATATGAGCTAAAGAAAATAAGAGAGAGCCAGCAAGTACAGCAGGCTCAGGAATTCACCCCCAAAGGAAGTGTTTTCTCATGTACTTCCTCAATGCCCACTGCAATGCCTGGAGAGAAAGAATCACCATTTAACAGAGATGACCATCACCACATTAGCAAACTCAGCCACCTCACTCAAAAGAGATGTCTTCTGTGGGTACCTCCTTTTCTGAATGGTCTAGTCTCAACCTTAGAATTTTAGGAATTTTAGGAGATATTTGAAAACTCTTTCTGGAAATGTCCTTGGCTGACAACGTGGACAATAAACAGAATTGGGGTTTGATTGTTCATAGATCTGCTGTGTAACACTTGCTCCTAAATAGAGTCTTGCTATGCTTGAGGACAGACCAGATTGCTTGGCTTCTGCATGCAATTTCATTGCTTTCATTGCTTTGGCATTAGTGGGGCAGCTGTCTACTAAGAACAGGCTATGTATGACATCTTGGCAATCTGAGTTAGGACTTAAAAGCATCCTGCCTCACCTCCTGAACAAGTCTGACCACTAAAAGAGAGAGCCAGCCCCTCCCTTCCTGCCCGCAGGCTCCTCCCACCTGTGGGAGTCAGAGTCTGCTGACCTCATCTATAAAACCTTTCTGATGATCCCGCTGCCTTTCAAAGATAGTGGGACTTTTTTTTTAATGAACATTTGAAATAAAAGCATGATGCATGCAGCCCATGATGAACCCAGCAGCATAATTTTAAACCAAAAATAGAAGGTGGCTGTCACCCATCTATGATTCCCATGCGGTGCTCAGGAAACTAGACTTTAACCTAATTTGAAAAGACTTGCCAAGCCAACTGCTTTTAGCAGAGAACTTTGTTTAGAAAGATGCACACAATGCTGCATTAAGGATCTTTAAAAAACAAACAAAAACAAAAAAACAAACAAACAAACAAACAAACAACACATCCTTTCTCTAATCACAGACTGGAAGTTGCACACTTTAACCAAGATCCACAGATGTGGAACAGGATTAGAAAGAGCAAGGAGCTGAGAGCAGCTGTATTAGGGAGGTTGCTTTATAAACACATGGGATGCATCTGAATGAACCCCACCATTGTTAGTTTCCTGATATAGGTGCTAGATTATTCTGAACACAAAAACAAAAATCTCTACTTAAAACTGGTTAAATATACCCTATAAAAATTAACATATCTATTTCTTAAAAATAAGTAGTGCTGTTAAAACATGAAAGTACTGTAAAGGAATTAAAATTTCCTTAATATTACCAATTAATTAGTTTTAAATTAGAATTACACAGAGAATACAAATATGTCTTTAAAAAACACATCATTAATTTAATTTACTTAATTTGGCAAATTACAGAGAACTGCTTTTACTTCATGCCTATCCAAGCCCTAATTTAATAATCACTAACATAATTGGAAACCAAGAAAACGAGACACTGATTCTCTAAGTGTGAGAAAAGCCCTCTTCCATCACCAGGGAAACAGTAGAGCTGTCCCTCAGTATCCATGATGGATTAGTTCCAGGCATCCCTCAGATACCCAGTCTTTCATCTAAGGCTAAGTATTTGCACAGAGCCTGTACACATCATTCCATAGACATTATGTCATCTCTGAGTTACTTATAATATCTAATAAGAGGCAATTGTGATACAGATTGTTGTTAATTGTATTGTTTAGGAAATAATTACATAAAAAGACAGCTGTACAGGCTATGAGCTTTGATTTGATCTTTTTGAGCTGCAGTTGGTGACTCCACAGATGTGAGAGCTGTGAATACAGAGGGCTGGCTGCACCCAGCTGTTCTGAGGTGGGCACTGTGATTTAGCACAGTAGATTGGAGCACAGACAGAGTTTGCCTGCATTTTATCTGAGGGATGGGAAAGAGGCCTACAAGACAATAACATAGCTACTAACTCGCCTATGACCAGGAGACTTTACAAACCCCAAGATATCAGGGTTCTGAATTAAAACCCATCCTGAAATTATTCCTCTTGCAGCAATAAGGAGTTGGAATGTAAGAAGTCTGAATTCAAACACATGCTTGTCAGTCCTGGGAGCTGCTGCTTCTTGGGTAAGAGCGTGGAGGTCAGATGCAATTCCAACCCTTTTCCTGGCTTGATTTCTTCAACCATAAAATAAAGAAACATTCTAGGCAGTGGGAAAGACTCAGTGGGTATGGAGAACTCACTGTAGGGCTCTAAGCTGACTCTACTTCATAGTGGGACAGCTCTGTATATGTCAGGATTTGGTAAAAGAATTCATTTGAAAATATGTTTTATTCAGAGTAACATCAAAAATTTTAAATGAACCTATTTCATAACCACTGAGACAGCTGATTGCTAAGGCTTTTTCCAGCTCGGTCAATTCTGACACCCATGGGAGTGGATGCATCTCACTCATCTGCTTCCCATTTCCAGCAAACATCAGTAGGAAATTCTGAATTCGAGAGGAATCACTTTCTTGGGTGAGGATTTGGTTTTACATCTGGGATCGAAAGATGCTGTCTGAGTGCTGTTTGCTGTTGGGATACACATGGAAAGATGAAGGCTGAGTTCTATTTGGGTGCACTTGCAAAGAAGCTGTCTGAATGTTGTTTGAATGGACAGGGAAAGCTGCTCTCTGAGTGCTGTATGGATGGACAGGGAAAGCTGCTGTCTGGGTTCTGTATGGATGGACAGGGAAAGCTGCTGTCTGGGTTCTGTTTAGCATTTGGGTGGGCATGGATGGATGCTGTCTGAGTTCTGCTTATTGTTTCAATGGACATGGGAAGATGATCTCTGAGTTCTAGTTGGCTGGCCCTGGAAAGATGCTGTCTGAATGTTGTCTGAATGAACAGAAAGATGCTGTCTGCATACTGTTTGGATGGACATGAAAGAGATGCTGTCTGTGTGGACATGGAAAAATATTGGTTGAGTGCTGTCTGAATGGAACATGGGGAGATGCTGCATATCTGCTGTGTGGATGCGCATGTAGAGATGCAGTCTGATCACTGTTTGGATGGACATAGGCTCAGCAGAGAATCACGACGTTATGCACCCAAAGCTTCCAGGTTCCATTTACTCTTGTTTCTTCTTCAGACAAGCATTGACATGGAAATGGTGATTCAGAGCAGGAGGGAGGACTCAGGGAGATGAAGTCACACATTTGGACACAGTTCTGATCCCTTAGCTAGTCTCTTATGGTAACCATGAGTGATGGAAACAGTGTGGCTGATGGAATCCCTCATCAACATTCCACCATCATGATGACTGTGCCAAATTTTAGTTCGGCTCTTGGTCATGGGTTCTTATGTACTAGAAACCAGGCTAACTGGCCCCACTACGAACACATCCTATGTAACTCCACATGGGTCTGCAAGGCTCTGGGTTAAGCTGCCATCAGCGTTAGGCTTCTCAAGCATTCCACTCTGTTACCACTCTCAGCATTGGCCTAAGAGATGACCTCAACCCTACATTGTGACTACCCAGAGCTACCCTTGTACTACACAGCATTTTCCTCTTCATCTGAGCTTGCTTTCTTCTGGTATGTAAGAAGTACCCACTTGTTCCTTCCCAAAGAGAGAGAAGGCTTCTTTTTGTTCCCACTAGTCTTCCTGTCTGCTTCTTCCCCTTTCCCAAAGAAAAGGCCATCTTTTTTTCCCCTCCTGTCTTCGTACCCTGCTCCTCCAAGGCCTTACTTTACCCTTGAATCACTCCTACTTGTAGATTCTGTTATGGCTGGTGTGGTACATACTGTTTTTCCAATTGTTAAGAAATGGCTAAGATTACCAGTGTTGCAATAGCACAGATAGAAAAGACAGTGTCAGGGATGGAGGGCATCTCTTCAGGAGGTCCAGCATCACCAGGAATCCCACAGAAGAAATAAAGGGAAAGGAAGAACGTAAGACTGCTTTAAAGAGTTCCTCAGGACTAGAGATGGAAAGGGACATACACTAAGTGTTCCTGAGCATCAAAGGTGGAGAGGGGCCTTAGGAGACCTGCCAGTGAACTGACCTCAGGCTTCGGCCAGTCATACTGCAAGTCAGGAACAAGCAAGCTTCTCCAGGCCAGTGCTCGGAAGTCAGTGCTCACCAGGGAACTCCACAGGCAGATGCTTCAAGTACAGCAGTGGGGAAACGCATGCACTTAAACATATTTTCAAAAGAGAGGAGCCTGGTGGGTTACCCCATAGTCCCAGCACATAGACTGAGGCAGGAGGATCATGGAATGTTTGAGGCCAGCCTGGGTTACACAGTAAGACTCTCTCAACTCCACAACAACAAAACTAAACAAAGAATAACAACTAAATAAACATATTATTGAGAAATCACATAATTTACTTCCCATTCTTTCTTGGTTGTGTGTGTGTGTGTATGTGTGTGTGTGTGTGTGTTAATGTGAATGCAGCTCATTGAGAACAAGGCAAACTCACAACAGAGGAAGAAGACATGGAGTTCAGATGTTAGTTTGGGAGGATGGAAGGCCCAGTTCACCCTCAGATCTCAGCAAGAGTCAAGAGCATGACTTGAATGCACAACATGAAGAATAGAATTCAAGAGATGCCAAAACTCAGGACTATGAAAAAACACATGATACATACAAAAAGATTTACAGAAGCAGAAGTGCCACTCAAGAGAGGCAGGTCATGCAGGAGGCAAAGCACGTCATGGCTTTAGTGGCGATCTGCGTGTGATACAGGCACACTTTGCTCCTTCCTGCTCAGAGCCAGGGCTAGCCAGCATCGTGGACTTTTCTGTGTTTGTACAGCGAGACCCGTGTAAGCTCTACTTGCTGGCTTGCAGGTTTCAGAGTTAACGCAGGGATTAAAGAAGGGCAGGCTGTGCACTATTTTTGTCAGGAAAGTGTAGTAACCTGAGGCCCTGAGCCCTTCGGGCTCACATCTGTATCTCCTCCCTCTGGGGGCTGCCCTTTACTGGGGCTGTTCTTTCCAGCAGTACTGCATTGGAGAACCACCAAAGACTGGGCTCTGGGTGGCCTCCAGAGGAGCCTGTGGCAAGGAAAAGAGCCCCAGGGACACTATTCAACTCTGAAGCAAGAGAGCAGCGGGTGGGCAGGGGTACAGGCTGCAGCTTGGTGGTGGTCTCCTCTTTAAGTCATCTGTGACTGTCTTAAACTCCAAGATGACACAAAGAAGCACAGTGAGTTTTGTTTATTATTCCAGAAGCAAGCCAGCAAGTACTGTATCGAGAAGAAAAAACTCCAGGATCTGAATAGCTTGTGCCAACACTAGAGAAAGAAATCTATACCTTTTAGTAAATATATGGAATATTTATTCATTTAAATTATTTGGTGGGGGGGAAAGTGAGTCAGGCATGTATATGAAGGTCAGAGGACAACTAATGAGAGCGATTCTCTCTTTCCAACCCAGAATCCCAGGGATCAAAGGCTCATGGGTACCTTTATCTGCCTAGCCATCTTGCTGGCCCACATGGAATGCTTTAAAGTTTAATCTGATTGAGTATTTCCAGAGAATGTATCTGTTGCCTAGAAAATATAGTCAAATAAGAAGGTAGGAGAAGACCCCAAGAAACCCAGTGGACTGTATGTTTTCTTCTTGGGTTCTGTCTCATTTGTTCAATCGCATGTTCACAATATAGAACATGGTGAGTGGCTGTGCCAGAGCCTGAGCTGGGAACACCAAGGCAAGTTTATTCCAAAAGCCCAGAGGGCACTTGGGCAAAGAGTCCACCTCCTCTGAGAAAAAGCACTTAAGGCCAGCGGGCTGGATGCAGAAGGGAAGTGAGACATTCCAGACACTACCCACAGCAACTTCCATCATCTTCCATTTGGGCTGTGGAACCCCCAAGGTCCTGACCCCTACAGGGATGAAACATGCCATGAGGCAGGACAGACACAAACAGAGGTAACAAAATGCCTGGCACAGGGGGCAGTGCTGGGGGGTTTTTCAAGGTAATGAGATAACTTATGTTACAGAAAGATCACGTGGAGCTTGGAGGTGCTGGAGCCACTGCAGTCACCCAGAAAAGAAGCAGCACAAGTGACTGAGTTCAGGCAGCTAGAGTCAGGATGGGAAGTGGAAACATGGAAGAATACATTGTGTGACAGTCTCTTCTCTGTTCCCAGGGGGAACCACTAAGCAGATGAGGCACACGGGGCACACAGCATACCCACGAACAGAGAAAAGTGCTTGGCTTCAGACATGCAACTGAAATGCCCAGAGACAAAAGTCAAGAGACAAAAGTCTGCTAGGGGACAGAACAGACAGTAGGCCCAGAGTCCCACAGAGACCCATGCATGCATCCTCAAGTGACACCACAGAGATGAGGAGACCACAGGTGTCAGGGTCACAGTCCAGAGGACTGCCAGTGTGAAGGTGAGCATGACAAAATCTGAGAGAGTAAGGCAAGTACCATGGAAATGCAGACTTTGGCATCCTGCCTACCCGTGGCATCACTCTGAACTCTTGTGTGTCAGGACAGTTCCTGAGCCCCCACCCCCACCAACACATGCCCAAATATATATAATTTGAATAAGCAAATGAAATCACACTGGACTTTATGGTAACTAGAAACTGAGCACAGTCTGGAAACCGATTCCACCTATCTGAGCACCAAGCTAGGATGTCACAGACACGTGACATGATGGAAGAAATACACCAGGCTTGTCCTGTCAGCTTGGCATGCAGGCTCATTGTACAGGAGGAGATCAAGAACAACCTTAGACCACAGGGTAGCAAGTCTTTCACTGTGAGCAGCGATCAGCCAGGTACCCAACCAAAGGAAGGCAAACAGCACGTTCTCATCTCTAGGATCTCCTAGGCATGGAGTGGACGCAGGCAGCAGATGGACAGAGAAGTTCTAGCCTAAGGTCAAGTGCTAACATCCACTCTGGCCTCAGGAGCATCCCTTTGTGGGACCTGGGTCAGAAGGAAGATAAGGCTTAGTAGGTAGTCCTGCAGAGAACTCATCCTAAGGGTAGGTGGGGAGGGAGTCTCCGGCTTTCTGCACTTTTATCTGAAAAGGAATGCTCCTTGGGCTGCAGTAACTTCACAGGAGCTCTAGGCAGGTAACAAAGAGCAGGAGAGGTCTGTTTTTTCATCAACAACAAATAATAGTCGATAAAAAGATCAATGATTTGCATTTAGTGATTTGTTTTTTAAAGGTGAGTCCCTGAAGAGATTTTTGGCTGGCTGTTTAGGAGGAGAGTCTGTTAAAAATGCAATGGCTAGGGTGAGGAGATCGCTCAGGCGATAAAATGCTTGCTTTACAAGTATGAGTTTGATCCCTAGAGCCCATGTTTAAAAACAAAAAAAAGCCAGGTGGATCCCTGGAACTCACCGGCCAGTCAGCCTAGCCTATGTAGCAGGACGTTTTGAAGTGTCCTGTGCAGTCTTCCTTATGACTGGATACTGCTTGGACTTCTGGGAACAGCTTAGGGTATAGAAGTCACAGTTGACAGTTGATGGGAGAGCAGGCAGGCTCCAGTTCATGTTAGCAGACATGTTGGTGGATGGTAGAGTTAGTGGGATAGAAGAGGATACATGTTAGTTCAGTGCTCTCAGATAGATGCTAGAGTTACAAATTACGAACCTGTTACAGTAATGTTCAGTTAGAAGCGGCACTCCAGCGTGGGGCAAGACAACAATTTTCAGGGTAGGAGAACAGCCTTCAGATACAAGTAAAGTACAGGGAGAGCCAGGAGGCTTCTAGCAGATTTCAGTTACAAATTAAGGAGCCAGAGTTCAGTTCCAAGTGCAAAAGATCAGGTACAAGTGGCCTCCAACATGGGGCAAAAGAACACTTTTCAGGACAGGAGAACCAGGAGTGAAGATTTCAGACACAAAGTAGAGTCTACCCTGTGGATAACTCCCACTTGCTTTATAGAATAAAGGGCACAACAATTCAGCTAGGGGTCCTGAGATAGACCCATCTCCATCTCTCTCCAGTGCACTTTGTGAAACCTGAACAAGGGTACCTACACACTCCTGAGCTTGATGAGGTGACAAGATTGGCAGGTCCAGGGCTCATGAGCATCTTCTGTCGAGGCTACTGGTTTAGTCGTGAGCCTCAACATTGGAATTTTCTTTTCTTTCAAATTGCCTCTCCACTCTGTAAACCAGAAATAACTGCCAACCTGTTCCCCAGGGTAGATGAGTAGAATATATATGGAGTCAGCTGTCAGCCCGACAGACACTACATCAACTGTGTCACATTCAAACTGTTTACAACCACGATTACCTTGGCATCTCAAAATAAAAGAGAGATGGCCATGCACTACCAAGGAGAAAGTGGTGATTGGCATTCTGCTCTTGTGGATGAAGAGAGTCCAGTGGGACACGGCAAGTCATCTTATCTGTCATCAAGTGTACAGAGGCTGCTCAGCAGGGTCAACAGTTGTGACTTCCTGGAGCTAGCCCTGCTGGCATGCAGGCCTGACAGTAAGCGTGGTCAGCTTGAATGGAAAGAATGACAGTGTGTCCTACCTTCCTGAGGCAGGGCTGACATGGAAACTGGCTGGCCCGGAGGTTATGGAAAGTATGAATCCATTCTTGCTTAGGGTTGAATGACTGAATGAATAGTCAGCCTGGGGCCCCTGCTAAAATATCACTGCAGCTCACTTCGCTGGCTAGGATCCAGTCATTCCCTTCTCAGGGCTCATGGAATCTGTGCTTACAAAAGCAGCAGGGACAGGCTTCTTGGAACTGGAGTGGGGGTGGGGATGCCTCCTGTAAATATCTACAAAGCATCTTGCAGCAGGCAGCATACATCTTTCCTACTGCTCCCACCTTGGTGCTGGTCTGGGGCAGGGGAAGGGTCTTCAGAGTGGTGTAGTTTCCACTCTATGGATGAGAGAATAGCTGGCTCAAGATTGCACAAAGCAAGGGGACTCCAGAACCTGCCTATCTGGCACTGGATGCCATGCAACTGCCCCTTACACACACACACACACACACACACACACACACACACACATACACACACACACACCAGAAACTCAGCAAAGCGGGAAATGTCTTGAACAAGGCTGAGGGAAAGCTGTCAAAACTTTTGAAAATGTCCTGTAGATAAAGCCAGGATAGCCAAGGGAAAACTAGAGCTAAAGGCTGGAAGCGAGAAGGAAACCCAGGCTTTACTAAAACACCTCACAGAAGCTCTTCTCTCCAAAAGGCAAATATTCCTCAGGCTGAAGAAGTGGAGTGACAGCAGGGAGGAGGAGGAGAGAAGGGATTCCTAGCCCCTAATCTCCCAACTTTCTGCTCTCCACTTACAAACTGGGTAAGAACATCAAATAAGCCCATAAACAAACCCTACCTAAAGATAGACAGCTGTCACTCCCAGAGATCAATTCTATCAGCTATAAGAAAAACCAACAACAATCAAAAAAACAAAAAACCGAAAACACTGACAAGGAAAAGTCCACCTCACAATCAGAATAGTAATAGTCTGTGTTGTTTTAGGGAAGATGGGGAAGTGGTAGAAATGTGGCAGGAGGCAGGGAGGGAGGGCATGCAGAGCCAGAACTGAGTAACAGTGACCCCAGCTAGGAGTCTCTTATCCAATGACAGGGCTTATCTTGAAGTCAGACACCCAGCCTTGCAGCAGTTTCTCCTGGGTGTGTCCTGGGATGAGGCAAGGGGTCTGCAGGCTTCCCCAGCTCAGGGCTCAGCTAGGAGAGGGCTCATGTTCCCAGACCTTGACACCTTGAACTCCTTGGAGCCACAGTAGAACATTTATCAGTGTAACACTGATTCATGAACCAGGTGCTGTTTTAGGTGTTGGGTGCCTGGTGATCAAAAAGAACTGCCTGGGCAGAGCTGACATTTCTACAAAGAAAGAAAAGTGATCATGTTCTGAGCTGTCAAGAAGTGACCGTGCCACAAGGGCAACTAAGAAGGTCAAAGTGGAGGACAGTGTGGGGCTGGTGAGGGGCCTGGGAAGACCTGCCTGGGAACCTGTGAGGGACCCAGAAGTGTGTCTGTGGGGAGGAAGAATTTCTAGGGATTCTAGACAGTGGAGCCGAATGGCTTCTACCATGCCAGAAACAAGAGTCAAGAGACTCTGGAAGGGCACAGACAGGTTCAGAGAAGCTCCATGGCATGTAGAGCATGCCCTCAAAGTGCTGGAGAGTTGCTATAGCGGCCGGTGTGACTGATGTTTAGGAGCACCACTGGCTTCTATGGGGAGCAGCACCCCAGGGAAGCAGAAGTTGAGGGGCAGGGAGGAGCTGGAGAGATGGCTCAATGGCTAAAGGGATGTATTGCTCTTACAGAGGATTTGAGCTCCCAACACCTTCCAGCCAGCAGCTCACAACCTCCGCAACAACTAGAGCATCTGATGCCTTCTTCTGGCTTCTGTGGGCATCTGAAATCATGTGTACTACCCCCCAACACACACACACACACACTTTTAGAATAAAGTTAAAATTAAAAGCAGTCCTGCCCACGCAAGAAGGACTGGAAATCCTCAGATGCAACACTTCATGCAAATCTGGGTGAGGGTGTGGAGAAGGAAAGCACCAGCTTCTCGGTCACTGATGTGATTTTTAAGTGCATTCAAGAGAGAACTGTACAGGAACACTTGGAATTTTTATGTTAAGAAAAGCTTTTTGGTTTAACTGACTAGTCACTAGAGATTCGTGGTCCCACCCCAGCTGTGGTATAGTTGTTTACGAGTTGGAATTGGAATGCTTGATGCAGGTGGTTATAATTTAGTTGGGTGCAGTCATTTTGGCACCAGTAGCTTGTCTTTGGGATTGTGTGCCGCATGGATTTATGAGAACTTTTGGCTTAGGGCATAAAAGGTATGAAGCCCGGAGTCGAGGTGGGCGTTGGTTGGTTGGGTTCCTGTCCTTAGGTAGTGAGATAATTCCTAGAGAACAAAGGTTGGAAGATTTGAGCTTAGGACAGCCTAAAAACAGGCTGTGAAGATTTCTACCTTTCTTTCTGTAGTAAGGCTGCTTTAAAAGCGGTGAAGATTTCTATCTTTCCCTTCTCCTTCTCTAATTTGAGGGTAAAAGATTGTAGCGTACTGCTACAGAGAACCACATGCTATTTATTTCAGAAATAATCCTGTTTGTTAATAAAGTCCTGCAGAGATTGTGAATGTGCCTTTAGAGAGCTCAAGTCACCATGACAGGTGAGTTGAACCCATGTCCCCCTGTCCCCAGTTACAGCTTAGCTCGTGCAAGGTCGTCTACAGGTCTTGGGTTTAAACACCTGGTTCGCAGTTGCTAGCACTGTTTGGGGAGGTGCCTAGCTAGATCCTGTGCATCACTGGGGGTGGGCCATTGCTGGGATGGGCCTTGGATGCAACAGCCACTTCTCATTCCAGCTTTCTGCTTTCTAACCCGCTGAGACCTGAGAATCCACTGTCACATATTTCTGCCACCACAGACCAGTCTACTTCTACCACCACCCCTTCCCTGCCATGTGGATTGAGTACTCTGAAACCATGAGCCAGAATAAATCTCGTCCCCTGTTAGAGTGATAATACAGGAAGCTACTATACAGCTTCAAACCTTCAGCCAGGGCTGAAGACTGTGTTTGCAGAGCCTTGTAAGCAAGTAAGCTAAAATTGTCACTAAGCGGGTCTGAATTCAACCTGTTACATCCGTAAGACAGAAAAGACTGGAGTACATAAAGGGTCAGTAGGACTGTGTGTGCATGGATGGATCCCTGTGAGGATACAGGGAACAGAAAGTGGCCTGTCACACAGCCAACAGAGGCTCAAGAGGAACCAACCTGCTGATGCCTTGATCAGACTTCAGCCTCCAACATAAAGAGAAAATTCTGTTGTTTAAGCCACAAGTCTCTGTCTATAGGCTGATAAACTTAACTATAACTTAGAGACCACATGGCCAGAGCAGCCACTGCAGAGACCCAAAGTCTATCCATTAACAAAGTATTAACAAAGTATTCCATCCTGCTTCTCACATACACACACACACACACACACACACACGTAAGGTTCATGGGTTATGGCAATCATAATAAAATCTGTATATAATAATACATATATATGCTTTATAAATATATCTTATATATTTATATATCATATAATATATATTAACAAGAGCTTCTGAAGCAATTTATTGAATTTAAACCTTTTGCCAAATTTTAGAGGTAAAAGTCTCATCCCTTACTTATCTCCGAGAACATCTCCCCCTGGCTCTCAGAGGATATTCAGGATCTCAGTTATGTTAGAGATTCCCGAGTGTCTCATTTACTATGCACCCACCAAACACCTTCAGAGCAAAATGAAGAAAACTCAGCCTTCCAGAACCAGAATCTTTCTTCCTGAATGTTCTGACCAACTCCAAGAAAACCATAACTCTAATGGTTAAACCGGTGCCTGTAAGTGACTTATAATATATTTTGTTCTTGCATATGGTGCCTCAGACCCATCCCTCTGGCAAAAGGTTTTCTGCTGAGATTCATTCTTCAGCCATAGCTGACTTGTGGAAAGCCATGTTCTGTTGATGAATACAATCCTGTTGATGTTAGCACCTATTAAGGTTCCTGTCAATTGCTAGGTGAGTGTTATAATTAGGGCCGGTGGGGTAAATTACTAAGGATGCAAAGGGTGTCAGTCAAGGGAGGAAAATACCCAAAACCCATCATTCTTGCTTACTTCCCTGCCAGGAGTCTCCAGAGAACTGCAGAAGCATGTGCCTGCTTGCCCTGGGCAGCCTGTGAATTAACCTGCACCACACATGCTTTCCTTGCTGAGCCTGACCCCATCAGTCTTCAGAGGATCTTTCTAGGTCCCTAACACCTTCACCTCAGAGAATGGCCTGGGGACCAAAACCAGTACCAAGACAGGGTCACACTTTGATATGTTGTAATATTTCATACAAACTGTGAACACTTTTATTAAATCACTTAGAAATTATTCTTGTCTAAAATATCTTTTTAAAAAGGAAAACCAGTGGCAGTATATTTAAGAACTTAAATAGTTTCTAATAATAACCCAAGTTTCAACTGAGTCCTTTTGACTCATTCTGGTGAATATTTACATCAACCTCACTATGAGGTCTTTGCAGGCTCTACTCTTTATATAGAATGAGAGAGAGAAAGAAAGAGAGAGAGAGAGAGAGAGAGAGAGAGAGAGAGCACAACTTTTACATGCATTTTCAGAATCATTCACTAGTGACAGAAGCTAACTAGAGAAGTCAATGACAGTGTGTCTATATGCATATGTGCACTAGATCTGGACACACCCTGTATGTACAGTAGCCACTCAAACAGAAATGACATCTTAACAGCCAAGTTACTGGAGGTGGAAAATACGTAATTTTCAAAAATTCCTCAAAGGAAGGACAGTAACACAGACCATGAGGGACAAACAGAAAACAAACAGGTGACACACACACAGAGTGACCATGAGAGAGCACCCCAGAGACAGCTGTGTTCACACGGCACAAATGGGCTCAAAGCCAAGGTCTGGGCCCGCAATACCCCGAAAAGGCCATAAGTTAAAGAGTCAGCCCCTAGGTGTGGCTCTACTGGAAGGTGTGGAACCCTGTGAAGGAGGGGTATGTTGGGACCTGGGCCCCAGCCTCTTCCTTACAGTTGGTTTTGCTCCACTGTATGCTCCCCACCGCTATCCTCCAGCACCCTCATGGAGCACTAAAAACAAGAGGTTGACCTGATCACCGATGAGGCTGCTAGAACTGTGAGCTGAAAATGAACCGTTCTTCTAACAAGCTGAGTATTTCAGCTATTTCTTTTATGGTAACTGAAATCTGACTAACAAAGGCACATTTGATAATGAAAACCGAGAGGGTTATTTTACCAATTCTAAGTCTGTTTGTACCTGTTGGATCTATAGCTTCCAAACTATGCTATACAAAGCAAAAAGCTGGTGGAACAGAAGGAGAATAAGCAAATTCAAATCATGGCTGGCAGCTTGAATATGCTTCTCTCCACATGGGAAATCTCCCCTCCTATCCCCTTCTCACACTGATGTTGCCATAACTGGCCCTGCTGGTTCTCAGGCCTTCAGACTCTTGCTGACTCGCACCACACCTGTCTTGGGTCCCCTGCTGGCAGCCGGCAGGCTCCAGACTTCTTGGCCCCCACAGTCACACGGCATGTCTCCACAGGACATCGCTAATGCTGTATCTCCATGCATCTGCTCCACTGGGTCTGTTCTCTGGAGAATTCTGACCCAAGGTGCAGGCTGTTAAGCACTCTTTTGTTTTGCACACTGCCCTGTGCTTACTGCCGTCTTGCCTTCTGCTCACAGCGCCACAGCTGGTTCACACCTGTGTGAACTCACCATGATTGTTCTGCCAGAGGCCTTGTTTGGCTCTTCATATCCCTCAGACCTAGGTTTAAAAGTCACCTTCTCATGCACTTTACGCACGGCAATAATCATGTGTAACTGATACACTCTAAAATAACATTCGACTCATGAAAATGGGCATTCCATGAGGACAGGCTTGGCTTTGTTTTGTGTTCCTGTGAGCGGGTTTGCAGCCAGAATGAGTACATTAATATCTGTTGAATGGGTAGTGGATGTTGGTGAAAAGTGTCACAGTACTCTGTGCAGAAGAGAGCAAGAACCAGGCAGCGACAAGGACAGCACATGCCGAATCCTCTTCCAAATTGCATCCCTGTGAGTGAGTGCTGGCTCCACATTTTGTTAACCAGTTTCCTCCCATCCAGGCTCTGAACCCATGCTGCTGAGCTTTGAGTATTGTGTCCATTGGAGCCTGGCTTGTGGCTGGTCTATCAAATCCTTGATGGTCCCTGAGTGCAGGGGCTCTGAAGGAAAGTTACAGGGGGACTAGAACATTATCTGCTCCATGCAATCATCCTCCAGTATCTGAAGGAAGTGGTTCCAGGGCCCGCACCCTCAGACACACAGGTCCCTTACATACAATTACATACAATTCTGTAGCATTTGAATATAACCTATGCACATCCTCCCAAATTCTCTAAGTGCCCATGCTGGCTTTTTAGCCAGGCAAAGCAACAGCCCCATGATTACTCTCTGATGGTGGTACCTAGTCACATGCTCATGCTCCTTTAGCCCTGTCATTGGATGATGCTAAAAATAAAATAAAAGGCTTGATAAGACTGGGATCAGTGCTGGGCTGTTGTTCTAAACAAAAACACTGCTCAGTTGGGGAACCAGGCAGAGGGGGCAAAGTCCCTCATCCCTGTTCGAGGCATAGATGGAAGATGATACTAAAATGGGACAGTGTGTACCAGCACACTTGGCTCCAACCCGGCCTCCTGAGCCACTAAAGCTACATTTCTGGGTCTGGAAACATCCCTGTCACTGTCCCACGTCAAGATCCAAGTCTTGTTTTAAGCAAGGAATCATTTACCAAACTACAGGTCCAACCATCTGTACCCGTGTTTTCCAATTCCGGGAGGAGTAAAAACACATTTCCTGGCTGAGGTCATCTCATCTCTGCCCAGATTTTCCTATATGCTGTCTCTAGTGCGCTCTAGTGACTACTCTGAGATGTCAATCTACAATTACAGGAAAAGTTCCTGGCTTGACTTAATTGGTATGCAGGAGAATGTGGGATAGGGCAGTGGCCCTAGGTCCATGGGAAAGGGACACGATAGGGACTGTTCTGTTGCTCACCAGTTCTCACAGCATCTCCCACCCCCCACACCATGAGCTCAACCCTCCCTGCTACATGTCTACAAAATCTAATACCTACTTTCTACAGCCGATGGTCTGTAACTTGCTAGTTCCTTGATTAAAGGATGATTGTAGGGGAATATATGAATTAGACATTTTATAGTTATATATTCTGTTTTTATGGAATGGCGCTCCTGTGGACGCGCTTTCTGTGCTGTATGGGGGAAGGGCGCTTCCTAATGCCTTGCAGCTTGCTTCGCTCTATAAAGGCTTGCTTTTTGCACCTGTTCACACCTCTGTGCTAAAAACAATGGATGTAGCCCCCTAACATCTCCACATAAACAGGCCATTTGTTTATCTTAGTGCAAACAAGGGTCCTTATGGTCCTTGTAGCTTCTGTAGCCAGAAAAGAGAAGACTCTTGGTTCCTTAGCTTGGTCACCGCTTCTGGAATAAGCAACACATCTGCTGGCAGACCCTGGTGTTAGGTTAGGTTCTACTTGTTTGTGTAAGTAAGGCCTTGGGGGTGGGGGGGGGGCGGGTAGAAGGGAGTTTTGAATGAATAAGGCAGAAGCAGAGGGAAGCCATGTGAGGCGAGACATTTGCATCTCGGAAAGTTGTCCTTGCTTTTTATTGAAACCGTTGTAGATATTAGTATTTCCTCTACAATTGCCATGGTAACTAGGGGCTGGAGAACATGGGGCCCACGTTGGAGGCTACAGTTGGCCCCAATGTGGTGGACTAGGGAATAGGAGAACAGGAGATCCTGGGATGGTGAGAGCCAAGGCAGAGATCCTACAAAGAAGAAAGAAGGCACAGGGCAGGTAAAGCACGTTAAAAGTAAAAGGTAGCCAATAAAGGTATTAAAATAGAGAAAGAAAGAATATTCAGCTTGGAAACTGAGTAGAAAAGGTTTATACTAACTCTCCACACCTCAGGAGATTACATAGCTCCTGAGCAGTGTTAAAGACTGAGAGGAAAAATGAACACAGATGAGGACTGATGGGAAAGTTCCAGGAAGGAACCTCAGATGTAGACCTTCTGAAGGAAGAGAAGGTGACATATAAAGGAAATGTATACAGATGCAGATTAAAAATAATAAAGATAAGGAAAGAGCTAAATAAGATTTAAAAAGAAAATATTTTCCATGTTAAAAAATGGAAAATTATAGCACAGGGCCCTTGGACCCTGTATAGTTTGGTCTTAGATGCCTTATGAATAAAAGCAGAAGATGAAAGGATAAATACTCCAATTGAGACTTGCACAATGAAAATTATGGTCATTATTATCCTGGTAATTCAAACTGTATTCTTAATAGTGTCTCTCTCCGAGGCTGTTTGGCCAGGGGAGGTGAAAAAGATCAGCCCAGGAGACCCTGTTTGCCCAAAGTCTTGTCCTTGGAGACCTGATTTTCTTTGGTTGGCAGAAAAAAACCCAACTATCTATCACGGATAGATAGTTAAATCTTGGTAAAGAGCAAAGTAGTTGCAGCCACTTCCTGGTTATGGTGTGGACTACATTCCCCACAAGACATTGCAGCACGTGCTATTCTTGTGGTCACCCCATCTCCTCTCCCCTCTCACTGGTGGGCTAATGTTGGTTGGACAAGACAGAAGAGATCCATCTGTTTTGTTCTTACTACCCTAAAGACTACTTTCGCTTAAAAACTTATAGAGTTAATAACTTAAAAAAAATTATATGTGGATCATGTAAACTTGGGTCTCCAGATGACCCCCATCATCCCAGGGGCTGGTGGCAGAGCTGGACACGCCCATTCACTGCTCACAGGCCATCCCCCACTGTGAAACCGCTGCTGAAGCGCTGATTTTTAAAGATAAAATATTATTTTCTAATAATAAGACTTGGTTTAGCCTTAAATTGGGATTTTAAGATTTAAGATATTAAATTAATAATTTAATAATATTAAAATTAAATAATATTAAAGTTTAAAGGTTTAATAATTGGACATTTAAAAAAATCAACTTTTAAAACGTTTTGATTTGTGTAGGTTGATGGATTTTAAAATAACATATACTTTTATAAAGGTATGAGTACTTAATTTTTGAATAAGTAATTTGCCTTTTATATAAAGGTAAAAAATGTATTTTAAATATTGTTTTTCATTCAGTTCAATCAAAATTCAATAATAAAGTCCTTTGTTTATACGTGGTATATTAATGGTAAATAAAACTTCATCTTACATGGTTCATGGTAAATGAAACTTTAGCTTAAAAATTTTAAAGGGGGTATATCCTATTATAGGATATATTTACATACATACATATTGCAGATAATTAGGTATTTTAACTTCAAAAAAGAAAAAATAATAATTTTAAAGGATAACGTCTATTAAACATTTTGCCCCAAAGGAGATAATGTAACCTCAAAATAAAAAGTCAGGAAGGTGCTACATAGGGAAAAAGCTGTGCTCTTATTTTTTCAGGAAAGAAACAAGAATCACCCAACTGAGAGTATCCAGAGACCACTGGACAGATGAAACCTCTGAAGAGAGACATCAGGTCATCAGGAGAAGATGTGCCAAGAGAAAGTGTAAACTGGTGAGTCAGAGAAAAATAGTGTTGTTATATTTGCCAAACAGTATTTCATATTAACTCTCGACTTGGCAATACAAGACCTAAATGCTTTTTGTCAGTAAAGTTAAGATAAAGTAAAAACATCTGTCCTAGAGACAGTATTATATTGCTCTGCCATGCTAAGGACAGAGGTTTATGAGTAATGAGACACAATGTTTAGGGAATAAATTCCCAAGTTTGGCTATAATGAGTATCACATACTTCAAGTATTCAGATTTGAGGGACATGAGATTAATGCCACTGGCACACTAAATGTACCAAAATAAAATGTAATATGCCACCAAAGTATTCAGTTAAATACATTGACAGCAACATAAAGACAAAAAAAAAAAAAAAAAACCAAACCCAAACAACAACAACAAAAACAAAAAAACAAAAAAACACCTCAGTATTTAACATCTCCAATGGAGACATCACGTTAGAGTCAATGGCTCCCGTCAGGGAAATTAGCTCCCCGTAGCAGAAATATCGGCTCCTCCAGAGGATAAATTTCTTGCTCAAAATTGATGTGACAGTGATCTGGTTTAAATAAAGCTGTGGATGTTGTTTGACTTATGAGGGATGACAAATGTCTTTCACTTGTTCAGGCCTGGAACAAAAAATCCAGATGATAATTAACCAAAGGCACATCTGTTATATGGTCATGAAATGAAAAGTGAGCGTTTCAGTTGTCTCTTGGTTTGGATCAGAGCACAGCTGATCCAAAGGGCAGGTGCATTTGCCTTGTCTGTTCTTGGCACCAACATAGCTGTCTACTCGTGCAAATTGCATACTTCATAAATGTATTAACGCTAGAATGTTCCTATGTGCTCCTTTTATGTCTGTATGTTCTCAGAGCGAAACAGATGGTCTGGATACCGGTGAGGCAGCCCTGACAAGACACATCTGCTATGGTGATGAGAGCGCCACCCCGAGAGGGGTGACCCGCGTGACGCAGGTGCTGATGCTTGCGGAGGGATGTTGAGAAGAACTGGAAGTCGACTAATGTTTGCTGTGGCTGTGCGATGCCTTCTTCATAAGGACAAACTGCTGAGTTTGTCATGGACTGAAAAAAATGACTAAAATGGACATTGTATAAAGCTTGACTGATAGCTTCATTTGATTCTATGCAACCTTTAGATAGACTTTTATATTCTAACAATCTTCATACTTGTTTTTACTGTAATAATTTCACTGTCAAACTGTAATAGAGATAATTTCACAACTAGCTTTTACGGAAAGGGTGAGATGCAGTGGAGTATTTGAATCAGGTATTTTATAGGTATATACTCTGTCTTTGTGGAATGATGTTCCTGTGGATGAGCTTTCTGTGTTGTATGGGGGAAGGGAGCTTTCTATGCTTTGCATTTTGCTTCACTCTGTAAAGACTTGCTTCCTGCAGGTACCAGTTCACACCTCCGTGCTAAAAACAAGCCATTTGTTTATCTTAGTGCAAATGAAGGGTCCTTATGGCCTTACAGGTTATGTAGCTGGGAAACAGAGAAGACTCTGTTTCCTGGATCTGTTTGTGTAAATAAGGCCTCTGGGAAGAATCAGAGGGAGTTTTGAATGAATAAAGGGCCTAGAGAAGCCATGTGAGGTGAGACCTTTGCCTAAGTCGGTCCAGGTACTGCATCTCAGAAAGTTGTCTTTGTTCTTTATTGAGCAATAATAGATATTAGTAATCATGGATATTAGTATTTTCTTTACAGACGATCCCCAAGAAACCTGAGCAGAGGGAGGCAAATCAGGGACACACATTTTCAGGTAAAAATACCAAGAATTGGCAAGTTCAAGTCTTTCAGCATCATACTAGCTGGACCCTCGCTCAACTGTCACCTGTTAACAGCACCTATAACGCCAGGTCGGGATGTCCCCATATGACTCTCTCAACACACTGTCAATAGTACCTGACTGGGCCATCTTGAGTCTCAGTCTTCCTTCTGGGGAGTTAGGAAGGGGCTTCTAGCAAGGCTAATACATCTGCCACTTAGCCCACCACTAACAGTGGCACTTGGCAGCCTGCACTGGCTGAGCCTACTTCCTGGAACAGGGGTCTATCTGCAGGAGACAGGACCAGTGAACCGGTCTGCTGCCAGGCCCACTGCTTCAGGGAGAAAGATACGAGCTGTCTCCAGAGGAGGAGACTAGGCTTAGTAAACAGATGGAAACTTTCTAGAATGCTGAGCCAGATCCCATCTGCCCTCAAGGATGGAGGGCTCAGTCAGAGGAATGGTTTATGCCTCAGGGTGACCAACGCCCCAGAGAGACCCAGAATTCCACAGTAAGTAGGAAAGCAGGCTAGTGTTCACTCACTTTTAAGTTCTGGTATTGGAAGGGAGGGGACGGATGAAATGTGCTCTTACATGTTTACTCAGCACTGTGGGCAAGTGAGTATATTTTGAGCTGCTGCAAAATAGAAAGGGGATAGAGATGTTCCCTATTGACTGATGCTGACCCTTGAATCAGAAAGTGGGTCTCCTAAAACAAACAGACAGAAGCTGAACAGATGGAGACTCTGAACTGCCACCCACAGGAGGCAACAGAAGCCGCAAGTGAACACATGGAGAACAATGTTGCAGTCAGAAAAAAATGCATTCTGCGGAAGCAGAGGGGAAGGGCTACCCTTTAGGGAATCTGTGGGTCCCTAAAGTGTAATATGGTAATGTTGTAGCTTCTTCTCCTATTGCTATGATAAAACACTGAAAAAGCACCTTAGGGGAGAAAGGGTTTATACAATGACAGTTCAAGGTACAGTCCAACACGGTGGGGACGTCAGCTGGTGACATCACATCCACAACTGGAAGCAGAAAAGGATGAACACAAGCTGCTGCTCAGCTCCCTTTCTCCACCTACACACTCCAGGATCCCATTGAGGGAATGGTGCCACCCACAGTGGGCAGGCCTTCCCACCTCAGGTAATGTAATCAAGATAATACCCACAGGTATGCCCAGAGAACCATCACCCAGGTGACTCTAGATTCCATCAAGTTGACAGTCAACATTAACCACCATCGGAGGACTGAAGCAGGACACAGTGTGAAGGATTGGACGTGGACAATGACGAGGTAGCCAAATGCCCGAGGAAGAACAATGCCTGTACCAGTCTATGGACAAATTCTCCAGGCTTTAGTGTCCGGATTAGGAAATGGGAGTGTCCCAGGGACCCTGGAGTTAGACACAGTGCAGACCAGGGCAGGCTTGCAGCAAAGGGTGGTGAGTAAGAAGATGGACTTCGGAATAAGACAACTGGGGGTCACACCTGCCCCCATTACTTGGCTGTGCAATACCAAACAAGTGACTCTACCTCTGGAAGCCACAACTACTCCACCCAAAGAATGGGGAAAAGATCCTAGGACACACCTGGAGACAGGAAACATAAAGGTTAATTCAAGAATAAGGGGGAAAAACAAACAAACAAACAAAACTAATGCTGAAGCTCTAGGCTCCCCAAGGCTTTTCCCTGCTCATGGAAACAAAACAGAGCAACAGCTGCTGAAGAATAGAATCCAGCTGTGTGTGACCTTTCAATAGCACCAATTCTGCCATGTGTGTGCACAGCTCACTTATTCAGCACTGATTCCTGTGTCTGGGGAGTGAGTCCCAGAGTTGGGCTCTGCAGGTGGCTGTTGTTATCTGAGACTCTGCAGAAGCCTGTGCTGAGAGAGGGAGATGGAGCTTGCTCAGGTTCCCAGGAGACAGGGTCCCTGTCACACCCAAGGATCTGACTTCTTAACTGGCCCCAGATGGGACATCATGCAGTCTCTGCTGGCTGCTAGGAGGAACAGTGTGTTGGTCGGTTTCCATCATCACCTGGATGAAATGCCCTAAAAAGACAACTTAAAAAACAGGAAAGGTTTGTTGTGGCCTATGGGTTCAGAGGTTCAGTTCATGGTGCCTCATGGGAAAGGACACAATGAAGGGTGCTCACCTCAGGGAAGCTAGGAGGGGAGGGAGGAAGGGAAGGAAAAAGGAAGGGAAGGAGAGAGGGAGGGAAGGAAGGAGGCAGGATGTGTGTGCACCAGGAGACAGGGACAAGTTTCGTCTTTCCAGAGCACACCCTCAGTGACCTATCTCCTCCAACTAGCCTTCACCTTAAAACACACAGACAGACAAACAACAGTGTCAAACAATGAATTCATCAACATTAACCAAGGCTGTAACACAGGTGCCTTTGGGGATATTTTCTATGTAAAACAAACTCTCTGCCCTACAGTGGCAAGCCAGGGTCCCCACGGCCCACTGTTAGAGACAGTTGAGCAGAGACCCATGCAGACAGCAGTACTACCCTCTCAATCCGACCTTCAGATGTGAGGTGACCCTTCCTACCAACCAGGAAAGGCTAACATGTTCTCCGAGGGTGGTTCTTTCTGCTGCTGGATGAATGATGGGAGAGGAGGATGAGATGTGTGGGCAAGGCCCTGGCCCTTCATCCATGAGGCTCCTGCACAATGTGGGAGGGGGTGTCAGTCTCAGCTGAGGGCTTTCTAGACACCTCCTTCCTGTTATTGACACCAGGTCTCATTATGTAGGCCAGGATGACCTTCTCCTCACTACCCTTCCAGCCTTAGCCCCTAGAATGCTACGATTCTAAGCATGCACCACCCTGCCTGGCTTTCCTCTCTCTCTCCATCACCACAGATTCATGAAGGCCTGCGTCTCAGCAAATGGTGCTGCAGTACAATGTACTAGTACACTTAGAGCAGAAGCAGATTTCCCCTGGAGCCCAAGCAGGGGCTTCAGGATACAGGGCAGCCAGGTGCAGGCCTTGAGCCAGTCAGGGTTTGTTGCCTCCCTGTCTTATCTCAGGACAAGAGTGAGGTGACTTTAGCCAAAAATTTCAATACCCAGGTGACCTGAGTCACCCCAGCCCGGCCTTAGTGAGGATGTCAGCGTAGCTTGGGTGAGTTTACTGTGCTGTTTACTGGTGTACAAACACTGGGGCTGGGTTAGCATTTACAGAGTGGAAGTGAAAAGAGAGGAGAAAGGTGGGGGTGAGGGTGGGTGGTGGAGGACTGGGTGGTGGGCAGGCATAGCAGAGGAAAATCACAAGAATAAGAGGCCTAGATTTCCAGGCTGGGTTTAGTCATGAATTTGCTGTTATTTGGGGCCAGTCTCAACTTCTCTGAGTAACAGGTGTCCATTGCAATGAAAATGAATTAGCCTTAAAATTAAAAATTCAGTTTCTCTCAGTAGCACCAGCTACATTTCAAATGCTCAGTGCAATGTGGCAATTCAAATTAAAATGAATTAAAATTTAATAAAATTATAAATCTGGTTCCCTAGTCCCAACTGGCACTTTCAAAGTCTAATAGCCACTTCTGGCTCATTGTTACTGAGCCCTGGCTCGGACATTACTATCTGGGTGCAGAGAGTTCCACCAGGCAGCCTGCAGTCTGCAGCTGGGGACACATAGTTCATAAACATTCTTAGAACATTTCTGGAGGCGCTTTTTAAAAGGCTGTGTTCCCCATGAGAACCTATGTACAGCACTAGGGAAGAAACCCAGAAGGGTTTTAGCCTGCAGTAGGTCTATAGCAGGAGAGTATTCACCAGGGATAGCTGAGTGAGCTAGACTACCTCATGGTGTCCCATGGTTATGGTCCACAGGCAAACATTAGCATGTTTCCATAAAGTAGGGTGTCTGCCTGCTGTATCTATAATTTAATTTAAGGTGTGGTATGCGCTGGAGACCAAAACACGTGTATTATAGACAATGGCAGAGTCCCCATTTGTAGGTGACATGATTATGCAGCTAAAACAGCAGTTTTCAATCTGTGGGGTGCAACCCCTTTGGAAGTCAAACGATCTTTCACAGACGTTGCCCAAGACCATCTGCATATCAGATATTTACATTACGATTCATAACAGTAGCAAAATTACAGTTATGAAGAGGTATTAAAATAATTTTATGGTTGGGGGTCACCACAACATGAGGAACCGTATTAAAGGGTTGCAGCATTAGGTTGCATTAATAAAAGGAAGGTTGAGAACCACTGATCTAAATAATGCACAGTAATAAACTACAGGCCAAGCACTCTTGGTCCTGAACTCTGAAATCTGACAGCTCATTTAGAGTCTTTTGATCATAATGTAAGTGGAAGCTTCAATACTGGAGTGAATGGTTGACATGGAAGAAACATAGATACGATAAAAATATTCTATAAAGCTACCCTTGGGCTGTGTATATGACAATGTATATAAAGCTGAATGATTCTTGCTTTAGACTGGAGTCCTGTTCACAAGATACCTCAGTATGCATGGAAATACTCCAAAGTCTGAAAACACACAAAAGCCAAAATAGGTTGTCACAAGCACCTCAGGGATACCTGGCCTGTGAGAAACAGCAGGAGGCTTTGGTACGAGGGCTGAGTTACAAAGTCAAGACAGAAATAGAAACTTCTTTTATGAGAAAATAAATTAAGTGTAATAGAAAAATTCTCATTTTACTTTTTTACTACATTTATTTAATGTATACATGCATACATGTGTATGTACGTGTGTGTGTGTGTCTGTGTGTGTGTGAGTGAGAGAGAGAGAGAGGAAAATGTGCAGGAATCATTTCTGTCCTTCTACCATGTGGGCCTTGGGCATCAAAGTCATCAGGCTTGATGGCAAGCACCTTTACCTACTGAGCCACCTCACTGGCCAGCTCCCCCACGCCCCCACCCAGGCAGGGTTTCTCTGTTGTAACTCTGGCTGTCCTGGAACTCACAGAGATGTACCTACCTCTGCCTCCCCAAAGGCGTACGCCGTCACTGTTTGGCTATCAGCTCTTATTTTAATACATTTACATTTATGTAAGTGACAGAAGGATGAACAAGTGACAAAGGAGAAAAATGGGAGAGAATCAGTCCTATTAACATAAGGCTAAATTAGTCCATAGCCGCAAAATCAGTACGAAACTGGCTCAGAAATGGACAATAAGACTAACAGGGCTTCTGATACAAGTATATATAAAAGCCATTGAGGTTGCATTTCAACCTGCAAGGGGCCTGCTTAGTAGGCAGCACAGGAACAAGTCATGCAGGTAACATAGGAACAACTAACTCCCTTCCTACAGAGAGTAGAAACACAAAACACTAAGAATGTAAAGCAATAGAAGAAAAACACACTCCCTGTATGTATGCGACCAAAGAGGCAATGTCTGTGTCTGAACCACAAATGAAAAGAAGAAAAAGTTCTATGAGGCTGCCATCACCAGTGACTCAAAGGGCCAATTAGAGAGATTATCTGCAAGATAAATGCGAAAGTATCAATTTCTTAATACATAAATAAATAACCCTCTTAATAGATTCTTAGTCACAGGCAAAAAACTCACCAGAAAAGCAGTAAATGATGTAAGAATTTACAGAGAAAATCCAACAAATGACCGAGAAGCCTAATAAGACATCCAACCCTGTTCCTAATAAGAGCAGGCTACTTAAAACAAAGAGGTACTCTCTTCCATCTCCCAAAGACCGCAGATGACAAGGGCCAGGATTCCACAGGGCTGGTGAATAAGCACAGCCATACTAAGATTTGTTTCGAATTGTGCTAGGGACCCTAAGATTTATTATCTGCAAAATTTACTGATTGACACATCGTAGTTCATGGGGTCTCTATACACACTGTGTTCTTTGTACCTTATTTTTTAAAAACAAGCTTCAGTGCCTAAGTTGCTATCATCTTTCACGCAAAGCTCACTTCACAGTAAATAGCCTTTTAACAAAGTTCCCAAACTGCAGTTTACTCTATGTATTTACAAGTGACAAGGGATTCTAGACTGTGCATTTTACTACAGTATCTTGGGTGCCTGGAAACATGTAGTGTACACACACACACACACACACCCTTACTGTAATAACTGTTAAGGCTATAGGCCCTATTGCCCTGAAACACCTTATAAAGTATCTACCAGAGATGCAGTTAGCCCTGGAAAAATAAGACTGCCTATTTAACGGACTTAAAAGAGCAATACTTCCTGGGTGTGGTGGGATAGTTTTTAAGCCCAGCTTTCAAGAGGCAGATCTTTGTGAGTTCAAGGCCAGTCTGGTCTAAGTAACAAGTTCCAGGCTAGCCAGGGTTACATAGGAAGGCCCTATCTAAGAGGGGAAAAGTGATATTTTTCATTTTTCTGGTAGTTTTACTCTCACTGCTCCACAAAAACAAAACAAACAAACAAAAACAAATTAAGTGCCTGCAAGTAGCAGGCCCAGTCATCTCTGCATTTTGATATTAATTATAATAAAACTCTAATCCATGCCACATATCTGCAGTACATCTGGCTTTACTCTCTGTGGTTTCTATTAGCTCCTTTCATCCTCAGTAATCCCGGCAAGACTGTCACAGAGCAGTTAGGTTACTCCACACAAGCCACACAGCTAGTGGTTGGTGAATCTGGGCTTAGAACTCAGGCTGACATGTCTCATGGGCTCAGCCTCTTTCCACAGACTTTGGTCCTTGAGATGTACAACTCTGCCTAAGGAAGAGACTAGTGGGTGTAGTCATGTACATCTTTATCATATCCCTGCTCTCATGAGGATTAGCTGGGTTAATAATATACAGCAAGAAGCCTGCTGTGGGAGGTCCTGCTGAGGCCACCCTGGCACTGATGAATTAGTAGGGAAAACAAAGGAGGAAGAGACAACAAATGACCAGAAAATGAATGGGGAAACAAACATCCAACTGTTACCCAGTGTTGACCGCATGGAACCAGGGAGGACATGCTCACTGGCATTACAATGGGAGCCCTGATAGAGACTGAATCAGTGTTTGCTAGGTGGCTCCAATTTGCTATCGAAAATGCCGCCATGATAGTTCTCGTTCCCACAGCGTCCCGGTGACTATACACCACCCACACACCATCTCGATGGCTCTCTCACCAGATCCAGGTCCCCGATGGCTCTCTCAACAGATTCAGGTCCAGCCTCCATGACCTGAGAATCTGAGAAGCTTTCCTTGGGCATTTAAAGCTGTTCAACTGGGAAAGCTCCAGCAATTTCCCTAAGTCACAAAAGCTCCCAACCCAACCTCAGCCACCTCTGGTCCCAAACTCTCCCTATGCAGTGAAGGAGCTGCTTGGAGTCCCAACTCCCCCACCCCTCAACCGGCAGCTGCCTGCTTCATTCCAGGCCACAGGATGTTCCCTGCTGTCCTCGCCTAGCTGCCATCCACACTAAGTGCAAACCTCACTGCCGACACAGCCCTCTACCACACCCCACCTTCCTCTACATCTACTCCAAAAACTCCATCTTGGACTTACTGACGCCTAAACAAGTGGACCCTGAACCACTTTCCAGCCCTCTGCTGGTGTGAACAGCAGGGTAGCGCAGCACAGCAATGGGTCCTGGGTGCTTTTAGAAGCTATCAAGGAGCTTTACAGACTGCTGAGACCCACAGCTCAGGAAGCATGAAGGAAGCCCAAACCCACCCGGTGCCTCTTAGGATGTCAACCACTGTCAACCGCAGCCCAGGATGATGTCAATGTGGCCCAAACAGTGAAAATTCTGGAAATTGTTCTAGGGCTCCTGAGAGTGAGCAAGTTTAAGCACACAGCTTTGGTGACCTCTGTGGACATGAGCTTTCCATTTTTAAAGCAATCAAGCTGGGAGCCTGATACAGGATGCTGCTCAGAACGCCCTAGCATCTCTGAAATAGTGGATGTTTTCACAAATGGGTTCTCTGCTATTTTGTCGTTGGTGGTCATGGTGCTGGCATGAAACCCAGGGCCTCCCCTTGCCAGGCGAGTGCCCTATCATAGACCTACATCCAGACCTAATTATTTATTCTGATTATTTGGGTCATATTATATATTTTAATATTTATTTATTTATCGGGTGCTTCAAGACAGGGTTTCTCTGTTGTAACTCTGGCTGACCTGAAATTCACTCTGTAGACCAGGCTGGCCTCAAACTCACAGAGACCCACCTGCCTCTGCCTCCCAAGTGCTGGGATTAAAAGCATGCACCACCACTGCCTACCATATTATATATTTTTAAAAAGTTATACTAAATCAGAGTTTTTGGAAAGAAATTTTATAATTGTGCCACAACTGATGTGGGAGGGTCATTCTGTTAGGAGGGCTCCCCTCAGGCAAACTCTGTTCTCCTTTGTCAGCATCCAGCCAGAAGTGGGGCATGCCCACAGCGGGGGAGGCAGACACAGAAGGCTTCCTGCTTGCTGGTTTCTGCTAGGAGATGGGATGGCGTCTCTCCCCTTTAAGGACGAAATTACAAACTTGTCTTCTTTGCAGCTCCTGGGCACGGCTGTTCCTCCCTTCCTTTAGGAAAAGGCACATCTGTGTTTGATGCCTGAATAGTTTGAAGTCACTCAGTGAATCCTTGGAGAACAGAGGAAGTTACCTCCCCCTGGTGGTGACCACTGGATGGTCTTGGTATAAATCTCTTCGTAGACAGACCCTCAACAGTGACTTGGGGACACCCTGTTCTGACCCCAAAGTCCTCTCTGCTGCCTGTGTACTCTAGGCTCATTTATGTAGAACAGGAAAGGAGAGGCCTCTACTGGACCCAGAACTCATGGAGCTGCCCACTCTAGTAGGCTGAGAAAGGAGGCCTGTGTTCAGCTCCAGCTCTGCCTATGCTCGGTGAATCCTCCTGAGTCCATACCATCACCCGCCTGGATCTCAGTTACTCACTAGAGAAATGCAAGGTAAGGTTCACAGGCTCCTTCTTCCCATGGGCTTTGAGAGTCCTGGAATCAAACTTCCAGGAACTATGAGATTCTATGATGCTTATCATTTTTTATAAAGAGAAGTCATCTTTGTCTAGAAAACGAGCCAATAGCAGTATCTCCCTTAAAAGATTATAAGAAAGATTGGAAAGGGTGACACAAACACAGAGTTGGCACAAGTAATAAAATGCTAAATTGATGCACTTAGTTTTTGAATTACTGACTTTATAATTTACCACCCAAACCTAAAGATGGGAAGGTGTGTTACTGAAAACACCCCTAGCCCAGTGTAGTGGCATGCACCTGTAGTCTCAGCTACTTAGGAGGCTGAAGCAAAAGCGGTCATCTGAAGTTAGGAGTTGAAGGGCAGTCTGTCCAACACAGTTGGACTTCATCTAAAAAAAAAAAAAAAAAAAAAAGGAAAGAAGAGGAGGTGGCAACAAATTTCCCTGAGGCAATAAGGATAAATCAAGTGGATAGACAGCTATCAGCCCTCCTCTCAATAAGGTAAACCTTCTGTCTGTGACATTTGGAAAACTCTCCGCTGTCAGACTTTAAACAAATGCCATTCTAGTGTTTTGGCAAATCTTCAGACAGCAGCCGGATCATTTTATGACCAGTACTGGGGTCATTTAAATCCTCACTGGTGCAAGATCATCAGATTAATTTTACATGAATTTCTAAAATCAATTAAAGGCACAAAGTTTAAGTGGCTGAGATTCACCTTCCTTTTGCAACAGACAGTGCAAGAAGACACAGTGGGGAGTGGGTGGAAGGCTGGAGGACCTGGACAGAGGACAGTTTCAATGCTGGAGATACCCATCTTGAGCAAATTCTACTTGGGGAGTCTGATTGGACCTGTAGGTTTGGGGAGCAGGGAGTGAGGGGCAAATGGGCTATGGTACCCACAAAGAGAGTGGTACACCGTGGTTCTGGAGCTGGAAATGACCTCAGAGACTCTAATCTAACCTGTTCTATCAATAGGAAGTAGACAAGGTTTGGACAAATAGAGTAACTGGTCCAACGACACATAGCTCATTTACATGACATGAACAATATCCAAAATTAATTGTTATGCCTTCCCTATGGCCTGTGATTTAAAAGGGGAGATGCTGCCTGAATGGGGCAGTGGGCCTTCTTAAATCGACTTTCCTAGGCTTTAGGTAGGGATTATGGTGGTCTTTTGGCAACTGAGGAGGACGAGTAGGACTTGTCTGGGTTCCCACGGCTAGTCTTGAACTATGCAATGCTCAGAACATGGGAGGTACCCAATAAATCTCTGCTGAATGAACGAAATGAATGAGTAGATGAATGACAGACCCAGGTCTGTCCAGTTTGAGTGCCCAGGCACTTTTGGGCTTGGACACATGACTGGCACAGAGGCTGCCACTGTGCCTGACCCACCAGGAGCGGCCAACATCAGTTCAGTGTAAAGGCACAGCAGAAGGAGCAACAGAGTTGTAGCTTGGGTCAATCTGCATCCTGTGTACAAAACACGTCTTTCACAAAACTCATTGGGATTTCAGTAAGATGTGGATGCTGTGTGGAACCCCCTTGTATGTTGCTGTCCCACCGTGAGAGGATGTTGACAAGGACTTCCGAGTCAGTGAAAGCTGCAGTGGGTATCGGGACCACCAGCCACGTGATCTGGGATTGGAGTCGCTGAACCAATCTGAGCAATGGGGATGATGCAACGATGCCTGGTTCACAAGGTTCTTAGAAACGGAAACATGCACTACACATACACACCTGGGAAAGACCCTCTGAGGACACAGAAGTCGGCGCCATCTGCAGGCCAAGGAGAGACCCTGCACCCTGATCCCAGACAGGCGCCTCCAAACTGTGAGAAAATGTCTGTCAATCGATGCTGTGGCATTTGGAAAGTCAACCCAAACAGATTAATGCCGACATAAGGTGAGGAATGCTATTGTTATCTTGAGTGGAAAGAACTCCAAAATTAGCTCTCTAAATTAAATAACATTTTTGTCTTCTAATTCTAAATTCAGGCCAACCTCAAATACCTCTCTCTACCAGGTTAATTACGATTGCGGTGGGAATTTCATACCTCGCCTGTGGAAATCAGCAACGAAAGGAAAAATACTAGACCTTTCTAAGCTGGAGAAGTTCAGTTCCCATCCAAGTTAACTAGACCTGACTTTGTTCTTCCTCTGAGAGCAGCCATGTTCAGGACGCTGTGACTGTTGAAGGTTTCAGCTTTTCAACCCCTTTCAGAAATTTCATAACAGCTTTTGACTCTCAGGAGCTCCAGAGTGTAGCTACAGCCCATTGACAAGGCAGTTTATGTAAGTTGTAGAGGCTAAAAGTTCATTCTTTTATGAAGCTGAACCTCAGAAGAAAAAAAGAATCAAGAAAACCTTAAAAAACACTTTTTTTCCCCCTGTGCTGGGGCTTGAACTTGGGGCCCTAAACATGGCAAGCAAAATCTCTACATACTGAGCTACATCTCAAGCCCTTTTTAGTAAACATTTCTAAACATTAGCAGCTCCATAGAAGCCTAAAAGGTTTATTAAAACAAAACAAAACAACAGGTGTGGTAGTGCACACCTGCAGTTGGGAGGCAGAGGCAGGAGAATCAGGAATTCAAAGTCATCCTCCACTACTTAGCGAGTTCAAAGCCAGTGTGTGCTTCCTGAGGTCTATCTCAAAAGAAAACAGGGTAACAAAGGTCTCGCTGTGGTGCTTCTCGGTGGCCCGTCTCTGGCTCTGGTGACTCATCTCCCAGTACTAAATGCCTTGTATTATGGAATCCATAATCATCACCTTTATTTAAAGGTCAGATATTCTAAAATTACGGAAACAGTGGGCAAATTCTACACCAAACCTACACTCGTGCCTCACTCCTAGGAGAACCGCTCAATGATGGCTCACTCTGAGACGCAGAGGAGTATGGTGAGTTCTATTCATCCTCATGCTCTCTTTCTCTTGCTTTGAGGGAAGCCAGCAGCCATGCTGTGAGCTGCCCTGTGGAGAGGCTCAATGGGCAAGGAACCAGGGGACAGATACACCCAGTCTTTAGCCATCAAAGGACTGAGGCTCCCAGTAACAGTCTACAAGAAATCTCCCTTTGCTAGTTTTCATGTAGACCATAGATGATGTGACGGCAACTTGGTGACGAGCTCAGCCACTCCTGGATCTCACAACCATGCCCTGTTAGTTCACTAAAGGGCTGGGTGAGTTTGTCACACGGCAGTTGGAAACGGATACAGTAACTCACACTGTACATGAATAGCTCCAAGTCACTTTGACACCCATTCTCTCCTCCCCCCCTTTAACTACTGTTAGCACCTGCACAGGAAGAAAAACCTAGGCACAGGTTGGGTAAATGTGGCAGACAGGAGGAAGACCTATGCTCCTAACCACTATGCTACACTGCCTCCTTGTGGACAGGCCACGCCAGATTTCTATAGACCGAATGTTAGAAAAGAGGAAGCCTTATGGGCACTGATGCTCCTAGCTTCTGACAGTTCCCTCATCCTACATTTTGACCTATTCCATTTTTCCAAGAGATACTGTGATGGATAACCTTGGTCGTCAACTTACTACATCTTATCATCTTGACTACAACTGGAATGAATGAATCCCCAAGCAGCTGGGCACACCTGGGAGGGGTTTTTCTTGGTTGGATTATTTGAGGTGGGAGGCTCACCCTAAATCTAGGCCACACCTTCTGGTGACAGTCCTTGTAAAACAATGTGGGAGAAGGAAGCTTGCACATACTGCCTGCTTGCCCTGTCTCACCAGCAGGCTCATCTACCCTGATCCATTCTTTCACGGGTGTTAGAACCCAACTCTTTAGGATTCCAATGTGGACTGAAAAGTGGAGGCTCTCTAGGACCTCCCTAGGATTCCAGAATCAGATTGGGATTGCTGAGACATTCACTCTCATAGACTGAACAACTATGGGATCCTTGGCCTTTCTATCAGGACACAGCCACTGTTGGATTACTTGGACCACAGCTGTAAGTCACTCTGATAAATCTGTGTGTGTGTGCGTGCACGCGAATGCATGTTCGTGTTTATTTGATCAGTTCTGTTCCTTGGAGAACCCTGACGAATACAGATACATAGGGAGCATTTTACCATCATCTGCTATGGGATAATCTGCTACTGCTTCCAGAGCACAGCAGAATCACTACCCTGTCTCACCACTTCATTATCTTCGGGTTCTGATAGTCACTAGTATTTACAAAGGAAAAAAGTCGCCTCTCACAACAGAATTGGATTTCGAAGGGTGAAAACTCCCCCACAACCCTGAAAATGGGTCCTAATGACTGTGCACTACACATGTATAACCGAGGGGTCTATTCAACACACACACGCACGCACCCCACTATTACTGCGCTGGAGCAATGCATTCACAGAACTGCACAAACCAGCACTCACCGACTGGTACCAAAGAGTGGATTGTGTTTTCTGGTCACAGTTTTTAAAACGAGAGAGACAAAGAGACAAAGGGTGCAGCCTGGAATCTAAACAGGGGACTCAACAGCCTCCGCTTTCACTCTGCTCTATCACGAAGCCTACTTTTCTGTCACCTTATGTAACTGTCCTGAGGCTTGAAGAGTCTCTAGTTATAGGCAAAGTTAACAGTTATAGCTTCTGCCATGAAGAGTGCTGTGCGTAAGAGCTGGTGGTGGACTGACTTGTCGGGGACTGGGGTGGTGGAGAGACCAGAAATTAAAACAGAAAATAAAGTGTGGCTATAAAGAGCATCTCATTTAGTTAAGGGCCAGAAATTCTAAAACCAGGAAAAAAGTGGGTAAATTCTAAACTAACCCTTGTGCTTACGTAATGTGGATTTTTACAAATCAACACAGTATTCCAAATATGCCCAAATGAACTGGACCCACCACACTGGAGGTCAAACCATGGGCGGGGAAGCTTCACCCAAGATGGATGTAAGTCTGAGAGAAGGCACGCTTTTTCCCTACAATAGGCTGAAAAGTGAAAGTGGTCCGGAACCAACAGGACCCCAATTCCTCCTCTGCCACCAGGATGTTCTATTTCCAGTATGCTATGACTGACTTGGGACAAAACAGGCGAAACATGGCTGAGGATGTTCAACCTTGGAGTGGAAGCTGTGGACACCGGCTATGTCACTCCATATCCCCCAAACACTTCGACCATCAACTTACTATCAAATGTGGACTTGCCTACAAGTTCAAGGTCTGCCCTTGGGGAGCCACACATAATGGTAAAAGGAAGGAAGGTGGCTCATCCTTGAGTAATCTGAGGCTCCAAAACCACATCCCAAAGACACAGGCCCTCCCAATGATAGCCAATAATCCTGTTTAGGTTTCAAAGTCACACAAACTGGCAAGAAAGGGGAGTCTCAGGCCCAGTGACCTCTGTTATGGACTAGAAGAAATCAGGGCACAGGCAGGCTGGAATCTGCTTAGATGTGGGACCTGGTTACCAATTATTCAGTCTTTAAGTTTTATCTCTTTCTTTATCCGAGCCACTGTTTCTCACCACAGGGTTTCACACTGTAGCTCTGCTGGTCCACAACTGACTATGTAGCCCAGTTCTCAAACACAAGACAATTCTCCTGCTTCAGGTCCTTCATACTGACATTACAAGCATGAGCTACAGTGCCTAGTTTAGTTGAGCTAGAGGCAGTGCTTCTCAACCTTGACTAAGAGAATCACCTACAGGCCATTCCCAGCTCCTGAGCCTGAGAATGGAATTAGTTTGGAGTACCCAGGACAAGGGAATTTCTCAAACCTCCTTGGAGATTCCGGGGCTGGGGGAGGTGTGGTGAGATGGCTCCCTGGTAAATGCTTGCTCCAGTCAAGCCTGATGATCTGATGTTGAGCTCCAGAATCCAAGTTAAGAAACCGGACACAGTGGGACATCTAACCCCAGAACTCCTACAGTGAGGTGTGAGGCAAAGACAGGAAAGTTACCCAGAAGCTTTCAGGCCAATTGGCCTGAAGTCTGCAGAGCCTCAAAAATAAGAGATATTCTCCCTCAAAAACAGGTAGAAGGAGAGGACAGGCTCCCAAAAGTTGTCCTGACTGCCACATGCGTATATGCATATTCTCTCTCTCTGGATGGACACACACACACACACACACACACACACACACACACACTATTTTTTAAAAAACAGATTCCAAGGTAGGTGCAGGTAAGGTTGGAATCTCTGCTTGGGGAGAAAGCACTGATGTAAAGAATTTAGGACCATTGCTTTAAGGTCTTTTTACACAGATCAGAGTATCTGTAATTTAAAGAAAATTATAGAAAAGACTATCATGAATCATGAAACGAGTAGACTTTGTATAATTTTCTAACATAGCCTTCGGGCAAAGTTCTATCCATCAAAGACACATTTATGTTTGAGACAACCAAGGCAAGTGTGTGTTTCTGGTGCCGTCTACAGCTCTGCTGCGGTAGCAGCCGAATGGGAACTCTGAAACTGCTGGTTAGTTACTGACCACTAAGCAAGGGGAACCAACTAACCAGTGTCAACAACCCAAAGCACGGGAAATGACTGGTTCAAAGCACAGCTTTGCTTTCTAAGTAGAAGAACCGTTCATAGAGTACCTAACAAAACAGAGTGTGCCAGGCAAATATTCGCTCGCATAGAAAATAACCTTATTTTAATGAAGGTTCCCACACACTTGTAAGAGTATGAATCTCTCTAGTAAGATTAGTTTATATTAATGATGATACAGTTTTTTATGTAGAGATTTAATTAACATATTCTACTAAAAGCAAACCTCATATATCAGACCATTAGTAGTTATAAACGTTTCTGAAATTCTCAAACAAATGAGTAGTTTAGTTCAGTCTCTTCCTTTCAGACTCAGGTTATAGAATCAAGGGAGTCATATGTAATGAGGTTTATCCTCAGGCTATCACCCCTAGGTGGCCCTTCAGTACTGGGCTAGAAGGCGGTTACCAACTCCAGGGACTTCCATCAGCTTTGCAGTCAGAAACCTACTTACTCCAGGGTAGACATGGCCAACTTGAAGCAGACACCTTTTCATTCTGCCACCCATTCTGCCATTCCTATGGCAGCAGGTTGACACTCCAAAGGCACACTTTCTCAATCAGGAGGATGGTTCTAGCTAACCGGAAAACAGCTTGCCGGAGGCCTACCAATGACCTGCCATAATGACAGTCTTAATGGGTTCTCTTCCTGTACAGAGTTATTTGCCCCAGGGACTGGCATCCTTAGCCCGATGGGCTGATGATGTTTGCATCACCATAAATCTACCCTTGAACTGGCAGTCCATCAGTATATAACACTCCCCACCCCGTTCTGAAGCTCAGACCTCAAAGGAGGGAAAGGGGAGACAAGCCAGAGCCTCCATGTCTTTTCTTCAACACCACCCCTCTGCACTGAGCAGTCTCCTTCCTGGTAACCCTGACAATGACCACAGTCTGTCCCCACCGGCCTGCCTCTTTGCTCCCTCTCCTGCCCGCTCACCTTCCCTTCCATAAGCCATTTTCCATCCAGCTTTGCAGTCAGAGTAACACATGAGTCCACCCTCCAGGGACCCTTCCCTGACTGCTCTTCAGAGCTCGGCAGCACAGTACCTTGTCCACCTCACCTTCAACACTCCAGGAACTCCTCATGGTCTTTACCTGGAGCTCATAGCATCAGGACAATGCAGACCCTCCCTTGGATCTGGGATGCCAAGGTCAGGCTCCTTCCCTGTAAACTTCAGCACCTCAACTCCACACCTTCAGATTTAGGGCTCTTGCCTCGCAGCTCCTCGAAGGAGGGTTCCAGCCACTTCCTCTCCTAGATCTAGCTTCTGGCTGCTGCTCATCATTACTGGTCTGGAAACCTCTTTGTGAGGCTAGCCCATTAGCCAGTTTGGTGAAAGAGCCCGAGCCACCAATGTGAACCTCCGTCAGCACATGGGTACTACTCAGTCCGCCACATGTCCCTACTACCTGTTCCTGTTTCACATCCTACATTGTACCTGTCATTTCTGTCAGCCCTCCATGGCCTTGGGTTCCACATGTACAGATTCAGGCAATCTGGAATCATTTTTTTCCATAAAGAAAAACTACACCAGCAAGAACAGGCAGGGGCCTTTTCTTCTTGTCATTGTTCAGTAAACAGCATACTCACTATTTCTATAGCACTTACAACCTACCGGGTACTGTAAGTAACCTAGGGAACAGATAACACACACAGGAGGATGTGCATAGGCTATATGCAAGCATCATGCTGTTCTACATAGGAGACGTCGCCATGCATGGATTTTAGTATCAGAGGGGTATCCCAGAGCCCTGGTGGGCTGTCCACCATGGATACAGAGAACAGCTGTCTTAAAAATGCCTCATTCACTTGCATCTTTCCTACAGTCTGTCTGTCTCCTCACTCTCCAGAAGCCGAGCTCCATGAGAGCAACAAGCTAAGTACGTTTACCCCTCTCTGCCCTGAGCCTGCAACCGTGTCTAGAAGACAGCACCAATCGTTAGCAAGAACCATCTTATTCCAGAGAGTGTCACTGCTCATCTGATGCACAGGTGCCAGCTCCTTCTTTCCTCAGACCTTTACTCCTGGAGCCCTCCTCCTCCCCACAGCACCATGGCCTTCTGCTACATCTGATATTTACCTTTCCTGTTTCCCTCAATCAAACATGTCAGCAAAGCTTTCAGCACTTGGCGCTGGGTCCATATGTCAACGAACTGAGCTGAAGGTTGCTGCCAAGAGAAACACCACTGTGTCTCTGTTATTTATAATTTACACACCCATTTACTTTCAGAAAGGATTTACAATGGCGTGTAAGCTTCCGGACATCCTGCGCAGAGCAACAATTGTCACAGCTCAGGGGCTGCCTCCTCTCTCTCTGCAGGCTAAACTCTGGGCAGCACTTCAAACCTCTTTTGGGGATCCCAGGCAAGATCAGTTCACTGAGAGACTGCACTTGCTTGCTTAGGTAATTCATATGTTTTAGGGAAAGATCACGAAGCAGTGTTGTCTAAGGATCTGCCCATTTGGCCAGCTACTCATTTCCACATTGATTAAGATTCTGCTGTAGGGCTGTTCCAGGATCTGAGAGCAACAGAGAATAAAATACAATTTTTGCCTTCAGGGCTAACAAGCAAGTGATGGACCTTGGGGTGAACTGTCATCTGACTTGGCTGCTTGGGGAACTATATCGTGCTCCTGGGGGCTTAGCTCCTGTCTTTATTTGGTAGAGGAGGGGTTCACCTCATTCATTGGGAGGAAAGGGGAAACAGACGTGACTCACTGTTCATAAATAGGACTACGGCTCTGCATTTTCAATCTGCACTATTGGAAGAAAAGTCAGTGTTTGGGTGAGGATCCTGGTTGCTCATTATCTTGCAGTAGATTGGCCAGTTTTGGTTGAACGGTGTTGGGTGGGGGGAGGGGACACTTTCCTAAGCCTTTAGGATATTTAGCTCCTTAAAGGAGTGACATGTCACCATCAGGGGCACTCAGTACGTTGGGAGTTGTTCCTCCCCCTCCCAGAGTCACACAATTTTGACACTCTGGGAAGGCGAGGGGGCAGGTATGAGTAACCACCCATAGCAGTGGGGAGGAGGAATTGATTTCAAATCTTCAGTGATCCTGTAGAACACGATCTGGACCATGTAGGCGGTGCAGAAAGAAGCCCGCCTCCAGAGCCGGCGACCCCGGGAGCAGGGCTGTGACCCATCCCTGCCCCGGCCGCTCCCCGCAACAAGTGTCCGCCCTCCGCCCCGACGGCCGCCCGGTCCTCACCCGGCACAGGCCGTCTACGAACACGCGCGGATCCAGGTGGCAAGCGATGGTGGCGCTGGGCAGGTTCTGCAGATCCACCTCCTCCATCTCGCAGTCGATGAAGCTCCAGTCGCCGCCACCCTCGTCCGCTTCGGCAGCCGTGGAGAAAGGCGCGAAGGGCCGCAGAGTCACCCTGCGGGGCGCCCGCGCCTCGATCACCTTCGCCGCCTCCCCGAGCCGCGGCCCCGCCACGCCGTCCTCCATGCCCGGCGCGCGCTCCCTAGCTCCTCTCAGCTCCGCTCCCGGGTCGCCGGCTCCCGCTTCACCCTCTCCGGGTAACCGCGGCGCCGGGACACCGCCCTCTAGTGCCAGCCTTGCCGGCCTCCGCCCCGCGCGGGAGGGGCGGCCTGCTTGCGCCGGTGGGCCTCGAATCCCAGATCCTGCGGCGCCTAAGAGCGTCCCCTTTAAGGTCGGCCCGTTCAGGTCATTAAGTCCCGCCCTTCCTATAAGCCAGACCAGTAACAGAACAGGATTTTGTCACGTGACGACCATTCCACCGCCCTGAGTCTGAAGCCTCAGGGCGGCCATATTTGTTAGGGGCAGAGGCCTCTCGCCAGTTCTGCTTTTCTGACAGCTAGCGGTGCCAGTTGAAGGACACTAGCCGGGTGTTAGCCCACCAGACTGCGGGGAGGCAGCGCTTCTGCGCTTCCCACGCGGCGACGTTTGGAAACACATCAGGCAACTTTGAAGGACTTAAACGAAATATAGTTAGAGGCTCTGTTCAGTGGCCATTAGCAGTGCTTAGATATCTATTAGTGTATATGTTACCACGAAATCACAAATAAATGACGCCATGATAACATGCATTGTGTTCGTACTTCAAGTTATTAGTCATTATATCACTGCCCAAATTTTAGATAATTAGAAGCATTTTTAGCACACGAAATAATGGGTTTCTGTAGTATGTTTTTATACATATATCGCATATGTGTATGTATACACACTGATATCATTGTATTTTGCCCGCATCTGCTTCCCATTGGCCTCCCTCGTGCCCTCTTCCTCCATCCTCCTTCCTGCTGGCCCGTCTCTTCCATCTAAATAGTTCCCTTTATGCTGTAGTGTCTTTTTAAAACTAACCATGTGTATCAGTTACTTTTTTTGTAACTGGAATACATATTATGACCAAGGTAACTTATGGAAGAGGTTATTAGGGTATGATATAGGATTCCAGAGGGATAAGAGTCCACTGTGGTGGGAAGACAATGCCACAAGTAATAAGCGTGGCCGCAGGAAGCTGAGAGATCACATCTCTATCACAAACAGGGAAGGTGAACTAGAAACAGGGTGAGGCTATATACTGTCAAAGCCCACCCCCAGCAGGTGCAGGTCCTCTAGAGAGGCCACACCTCCTCCTCAATCTCCCCAAACAGCACCACCAACTGGGGACCAAGTGTTTAAATGCCTGAGCCCTTAGGGGACAACTTCTCATCCAAACCACTGTACACAGTAGGAGATGAGGCAAGACATCCCGCCCTGGTTTGGGGGAATGTATTACAGAGGAAAGCCGAAAACCTCCAGTGAGCCCTATGCAAGAGCAACATGGCAGAGTGAAAACTCAAGTGTGAGTTTCATCTTTCTGTTGATTCCTTGGAGAGTAATCCAGATCTCACTTTCCTTTCTAATTAGATGAGATCGGATGGGGAAGCATCTAGTGCGTGCTCAGCAAATGGTACCTCTGCTAGTGCAGTTAGGGTCTTAGGAAGATGTCGAGCTAGAACCGTGTTTAGTCCTAAAGGAGGCACACCATCTAGCCGAGAAGTAGAACCTTTATCATAAAAACTATTATCATAACCCAATTAAGAGCTCAGATTTATTCAGAGTGTGCCATATGTAAGACCCGGTGATTGTTGTTATGATGCCCTCAAGAATCCAAGAGAAGAAAGACCACTCGAGCAGAACAATCACGAAGCCCAGAGGGTGTGAGGATAGGGAGAAATGGAAACCTTTGGGCCTGCAGGTGGAACCTTGAAATGGCATGATCATTCTGGTGAGTAGTTTGGCAAAGAAAATTTAGAGTTACCATGTAACCTGGAAGTTCTTTTTCTAGGTATAAATGTAAGAAACATAAAATTACATAGCCACACAAGAACCTGTACATGACAGTCTGTGGCATTGTTGCTCATAAGAAGAGCCTAACTGCCCTGTGAATGGATGTACCAGGAGCTTATCCACATAGCAAAATAGCATTTGGCATATGAAAGAAAGGAGTATTAATGTTGCCACCCCCACGATGGGCCTTGGAAACAGGAAGCTAGTGAAAGAAGCCACTCACAAAACGTCATCTATTCCATTTCTTTGAAATGTCCAGATTAGGCAAATACACAGAGACCGAGAATAATAGACTGGTGGTTGCCGGGGACTGATGAGAAGGAAGTAGGGAGTGACAGCAAATGAGTAACATTTCTTTGAGAAGTGATGAACAGCTAACGCTCATTGTCATGATGTCTGCCTGATGCCTTGCTTACTGGAAAAATAGCTTTGTTATTCTTTAAAGGGTAAATTTTATACCATGCGATTATCTCGACATAGCCAGTATTTTTTAAAATAGAATATGATAAAGGCCACGTGGGATTAGAGGAAGTTCAGCAGAGGGGATGACATCACAGAGTCAGAAACCCTCTGCAAACCCAAGCCAGGCACTCTGAAAAGGATAACAAAGAGAATGAGGTCCCAGTTTTGGAAAAACAACACCCAGCCAACCAGTTGCTGGGTGGGTCTGTTTTCATCCTCGGGACAGGGCACCGTTTCATGGGGCTGGCTTACTCTAAGCCACTTGTGGCACTCGGAGTGGTACGGGCCTGATGGGCAAAGAATGTGAAAAGAAAGGACGCACCATGGAGACAGAAATCCGGGATATGCTCAAGCATATGTGATGGTACCATCACAACTGAGGCAGGAGAATTGGGGACAACCTCAGGCAAGTGGCAAAGACGATGAGACCTGTGATTAACTTTAGAGTGCTGCTGGTCACTACTAAGCCATGAATGAAGAACATTTCTGCTTCGTGCTCCCCAGACAGCAAAGTGGTGATTCTTAGCTCATCAGCCAAGTCCATTTCTCCAGTGGTAACACTGGCTCTTTTTTATTTTAGTCTGTGTGTGTGTGTGTGTGTATGTGTGTGCATGAGTGCATGCACACACGCTTGAGCACACATACACAAGTGCTGAAGAGGCCAGGAGAGAGTGTGAGATCTCCTGAAGCTAGAGTTATAGATTGTGACTGGTTGTGACTCCCTGGCGTAGGTGCTGGGAACTGAACTTGGGTCCAGCAGCAATCAATCTTACCTCTAAGCCATCTCTTCAGACCCAAACAGGTTTTTATTTTTTTTAATGTGATGTTTCAGGGGTGCATCTGTAAGCCATCTCACATCTTCAAAGACAGGCGTTACTATTGCAGTTTCTTAGGAAGGAGGCACTGAGCATCCATCAAATGACTTTTGCTCAAGCAAACAGCAAGGCAGAGCCCAACCATTCTCATGCTACCTCTGCCCCCTTGGTTCTACAGAGGAAGAAAAATGGGAAGCGTCCAAAGAAGCATGGCAAAAAAAGGTAGAGAAGGCGGGGAACAAGACAAAGGAAAGGAAGAGAAAAAAGGTGGGGAGACTGGTAACAGAGGGTGAGTGATGTTTGGAGCTGCAAGTAGGGAGCAAGGTTAAAGATTCTCAGGGAAAATTCAGTCTCCCTCCACGAAGGCTGCCCGGCATGGCACAACGTGACACACCAAAAGCAGCTCTGGCAGGATGCATGTAAAACAAAGCACTGTTAAAAATGCCAGGCCAAAACGCTGTGTAAAAATAGGATTACACCATGCCTTCCATACCTGGGTAGCCAGAATTCTTGTCTCCCACAGACAAGACATTTAATAATAAAATGTCCCATTTCTCCTTGCATTTAGAATATAGCATTGTATAGTCACTGGAACCTTTGCTGTGTCTTTTAAGTTCAAGCTTAATTAAGCTGTGCCTTACGCTTTCAGTAACACTATCAGTATCAGCAATCAACTGCTGCTCCCAAAGGGGAAAAAAACAGAGAATGTGAGCTGTCAACAGCATGGGCAGAAATGAAGCATGACACAACCCTGGAATAAATATAATTGAGCCGTTTCTGAAGGGAAATCAACTGAGCTCAGGGCAGTGTTTTCAGAGGGCACACCACCAAAAAGAGTGAATGACTCCCCTGGCACCCCGTGAGACTCCTTAATCGTAGTCCTTTGCTGGCTGCAACAACAGAACCTCAGATCTAGCTAGTGTCCGAGTAGAGAGATTTCCTTTCCCGTTGGCACCAGACCTGGTGCTTGCAGATGATGTGATCCCAATGGGAAAGGAACCAGAAAAGGTGAAGAACTACTCACATTTTGTTTCATTTTTCAAATGAGCTGGGGATGTTTTAACTTTATTTTAATATTCCCCCTTCCTCCCGCTCATTTCTCCACTTACACTACCTTATGTGGGTGTTTTACCTTCCAGTGTAAAAGGAAGACGGCTCAGAACGCCATATTGGTTATTTTTGCTCTTAGCACCTGTGTATTCCACCCCCACCCCCTGCTATGCAGGAGAGCCCATGAGGGATAACCCAGTCTATTCCTTTGCCAGATGAGAACTTTGATTCTAACACACCTCCGGTTGCTTTCTATTCTGTTCTGGAGATGGAGGGAGCTGTGTGCAGCAGGTATTTGCTGAATGCTTACGTTCCTGCACAGTCCGAGAAACTACAGAGATTTTCAAATTTTACTTCAAGTGGAAGGTAAATTGCTGGCTTTTTGAGTGTTTCAAAGATTGCTTAAAAAAAAATCAGACTCTTTAACTAAATCAGTTTTCTAGTTTGTTGCTACATACAAATGAACCAAAATATCATATGATTTGTTTTGTTTGTGTTTTGCTTTGTTTTATTTATCATTTATTTATTTATTTTCTTCCACTTTTGTGTGTATATGTGCATGTGCATGTGGTGTGCATGTGTGTGCACGACAGTTGCATGCTGTGCAGTTATCCATTTGTATGGGCCCACATACACATGGATGTGCATACACATGGAGACCCAAGATTGATGTGAGGTATCCTCCTCAATCATTTTCCCACAGTACTCATTGAGGTAGGGTCTCTCAACTGAACCCAGAGCATGTAGATACGGCTAGTTTCAATAGCCAGCTTGCTCTGGGGACCCACTACCTCTCTGAGGCTGAATTCCACGTTAGTCACCACGCCCACCCAACACTCACATGGATTTTAGGAACCCACACTCCCTCATTCTTACAACTCAAGTGCTTTGAGTACTGAATTAAGTCCCCAGCTTCTTGCTTTGTTTTACAGAAAGAAACTGTTTTCTTACTTAAGGTTCATTCTTAAAACTCACTCCTTAAAAGCTCAGGTAGTTTTGATGATCTTCTAAGGTTAAAAAGTATCCCATAATTAACTCGGGGGAAACACAGTCATAGATTCAGTTGTGAGAAATTATTAGAATGTGGTTGCTTTGCCTGTCAAGGTCTGGAAAGGAAGGTCACTGACTGTATTTCTCTACATTTGTATGTGGATGCTCATTGCAGATTCTGTGTGAGTTAGGATTCTTCCAACTTTGAGAACAGGAATCTCTAAAGGTGTTCATCCCTTACTTTTCTCATTGCTATAGCCAAATATGCTAAAAACCAACATGAAGGAGAGATTTATCTTGGCTCTCAGTTTGAGGGATGTAGGTGTTAGGACTGGTGTGGCCCAGCAGTGGGCATCTCTATGCAGCAGAAGCACTAGCAGCCACCTCTGCATATCTCAGCTGACCAGGAAACAAGGAGAGAACCAAAAGCAGGCCAAGAAACAAAGACACAAGATACACCTTCCAGCAGCCCATTTCTTCCAGCTGGCCCCATCTCTTGAAGATTCTATAATTTCCCAAATAGCACCACCAATTTAGGGAGCAACTCTTCAAACACCTGTGCCTATGAAGGACAATTTACATCTAAACCACAAACCATAACAGCCAGTTTAAACAGGAAAGAATTTTTTAGGAAGAGGTTTTATATATGCTTAAACACAGGGGAGTGGGGAGAGGAGAGAGTGGGAGATAGCAATGCACATTCAAAAGTGAGTATGTGCTTCTTAAGAGAATTACCACAAGAAATAATTTAAATAAAGGATGCAGATCACTTTCATAGGAGGCAAAGGCCAGAATGCAGCCAGGTCTCAGGAAAGTTCTAGAAACTGAACTTTGACACTGTCCAGAAACTGGGATGTCTGTGGTTGTCATTTTGAACCTATCTCCTGAAAGTTGGCAACCTGGGCATGCTCAGTGAACACTCATTGTTCAACATGTCCCTTGATTCTGAACTAAAATAGTCACTCTCTTTGCAGAGTCACACAGGCCTGCACAGCTCAGGATGCCAGATAGACCTTGTGTGAACTCCATTTCTCACTTTGGCTGTGAGGAAATCCCCCAAGCTCTTTGACATAAATAGCCTCCTTTCAAGATGCTTCAGAAGCTTGACACACTGTCCAGCCAATGCCTTAGAAGAGGACTTAGGATGGAAGGAGTCAAATTCTTATACTTCATCTTTTGTTTGGAGACTCATTGGTCTTCTATAGAACACTCTTTTGACAATGTGAGAAGAATGTTTTCTCCTCTGGCTGGCTTCTAGGGAGTGAGTACCAGAGCACAGTCTGGGTCTGGATCACTTCTTTCCTTTCCCCACCTGGAGTTCTCCACGTTGTGAATTGAATGATCCATAATGATTCATCCCATCATACTCCCAGGCAACTGACCTGAGTCAGTGAATCTTCCCACTGCTGAGATAAAATACCTGGTATTTTGATGAGGAGTGGACTCAAAGGAGGGAGGAATTATTTTGGTTCACAATTTTGAGGTATACAGTTCATTGTGGTGGAGAAGTTTCTGTAAGAGGGGTGGCAGCTGGTCATATTGTGTTAGGAAGAAGAAGAAGAAGAAGAAGGAGAAGGAGAAGGAGAAGGAGAAGGAGAAAGAGAGGAAGGGGAAGAGGAGGGAGAAATATGCTGGTGGTCAACCCTCTTTCTCTTTTTCTCTGTAACTGGGGACCCAGCCTGGAACACTACTACTTAAGTTTAGGGTGTGTCTTTCAGCCTCAGTCAACCAAGCTATACAGTCTCTCAAAGATATGCCAAGAGGTCTGTTCCCATGGTGATTTTAAATCCCATCAGGCTGAGAATTCAGATTAACCATCTGTGTTGATTCCTCGGAAGCGACTCTGTGTGCTGGACCAGCCTGCCCCCGACATTTGACATCCATGTGTTGTCATGGAAAGATGGTAGTGTGTACTCTGCACTGTTCCCAGCACAAGGGCTAGAGAGTAGAGTGGCTTGGGGAAATTCCTTATGTTTGCTTCAATCTTAGTGAAATAGAGATTGAGAGTAGGGAATAGGGGCTTTGAGTATTTAAGATGAGAGAAAAAAATGTAGTTCATTTTCTAGGAACCTGAGATAGTGAATGCAGAGAGAGTTTCCATGCACATGAATGTGGTATAGGTTAGGTGTACTAGGAAATACACATGTCTAACATGTGGTAGGTAACCGTATGCATAAAGTTACAATATATGCATATACATTAATAGAAGTGAACCAATATGTGATATTTACAACATTTCACAACATAGTTATAACCTACTGGACCTGATATATACTGTATGCAATATGGTGCATGACAATATGTTCACACATCATACATTAATATGGAAATGTATGGATACCATGTGATAACATGCTGTATACACTAAAATGCAAAGCTTTAAACATATTTATTATAAATGATCTGTCTCTTCCACTCTATTGGTAAGTATAATGCCTGCTATAAAACATACATTATAATAGTGTGGACAGCACAAGGAAGAAAACGACAACAGATTTAAATATTTCTTGTACCACCCCCCCCCCATTCACTAACATGAAAGCCTGATGAAGATACAATGTTTACCCAAATTATGATCTGTATAGTCTAGAATGTTCTGGACACATAGAGGGTTCAGTAACTTTTGTAAAATGAATTAATAAAAAATGTGTTTTACTTATTGTGATGGTTAGTTATAGTTGTCAACTTGGGCCCAATGGGAAGTCGCAATGAGGGCTTGTCAGCTCAGGTAGGCCTGTCCATAGGGGATTGTCTTTTCATACTAATTCATGTGGGAAGCCCCACCCTGAAAGTGGACAATAAGGTCCCAGGAATTTATAAAGGAGTAGAGTAGAGGCAGCAAGCTGAGCAGTGGCCATGTGTGAGTCCGTCCTCTCTCTGCTCTTGACTGTGGATGTGATCATCTGCTTCAAGTTCATGCCGTGAATTCCCCGCTGTAATGGACTGTAGCCTGGAATTGTAGCCCAAATAAACCCTTTCTCCCTTACGTTGTCTTTTGCCAGGTATATTGTTCTAGCAACAGAAATGAAACTAGACACCTACCAAGACTCTAGACAGTTCAGCCGGGTGTGGCATGGCATACCTGTACTCATCATACTCAGGAGGGAAGTTGGGACAGGAGGAGGGTTACAAGCTTGAGGTAGACTGGGTTGCAGAGAATCCACTCTCAGAATAAAATAAAATAAGGAAACATGTTGCCTTCTCAAAACCCTTGTTCTCCTTTGGATTGCTTGAGAACTGAGATCACCCTGTTAAGCATATTTCACCCTTGAGAGATCAAGCCGTGCCACCATAGTGCATCATGCTTATTAATTTATACTATTCATATTTTCAACCTCATATGCATATATACAGAGGAATATTATTCCTATTTTATGCAGTTAATGTGTTTTCCATGTCCCTTGATGTCAGAGAATTGCTCTTGCAAATCAATCGTAATTACTTACTTTTGTGAACTTCACAAATGAGTGAAACCCACAGAGCCCCTTGAAAACACCTGACTGGAAACTGTCTCCCAGTTTTAAAGTGTGAGATAGGAGAACTTTTACAGATACCACACCTGGGATTTTGGCACTAAAATCACTTAATGACAGAAATCTTTCCAAACATTTTAAAAATGTTCTTCCATAACGCAATCTTCTGGCAAGAAGTGGGTACCTTCTCACTTGTTAAATGTCACCTTGACCTTGAGTGATCAGATGACATTTGTTTATATATTTTAAACTACCCTCAGTGGCTCCTAACCACAGCTGGCAGTTGTTTATACCTGGAGCAGGGGATGCCAGCCTTTTCTGTCCATCTTACTTGCTTTGATAGAATCTATCCACGGTGTTCCTTAGCATCTCTGTAAGGTGTTTGCTCCTTTCTGGGAGATTGACCCAGTTATAAATGAGATGGTACAATCCACAAACCCTCCTTGTAGGAGTTCAAGATCTGCAATTACAGCAAAATCTTAGAAGCTGAGCAGGTGCATAGAACCATTTCAGTCGACATCATGGGAACTCCCACATTAGTGGGTTTTCTGCAACCTTGCCTTAGCTAGGAGAGTGGACCTGGATACTTGGCTCTGGTTCTCTGCAGGCGTCTGTCCTGCCATGGCATTTGCTCCTCTAGCTTCTGTACCAGGGTCAGTTCACCAAGCAATAGAACATGATGTCTTTTTATTTTTGTAAAGAAAACTCCAATATAAGCAAAAGTCCAAATATGTTTTTCTGATTCCAGTGAGTGGAAGCCATCATTGTCTACCATAGAATCCTGATCCAAGAGTACAAACAAAATGGAAGGGATAAGACTCTACTATTGACAACTGTTTCCATGGCAACTATCTTGTTCTGGGCTTCTGGCTGTGTTACAAGCTGTGGGAATTACTGTGTTTTGCTCATGTCAGAAACACAGACCAAACTCCCAAGACCATCTCAAGTCCAAATGGCCAAAAGCAAGCCGTCTTGCCTCCTGCAAGCTCACTCATTCTGGTCTCCACTCCGCATTCTCCCCATTTTCTCAGCCCCGTGAACAGCTCTCAACTGACCCATCACCAAAGGGATGGTGTGAGGTCCTTAGCATTTTTCCTGGTAAATCACTGTGCCATATTGATGAAGTTCACAGCTCTCCTGACTTCCTACTTCCAGTTGGCTAGCTCAGAACTAGACCATTTCTCACGTAGCTCACCTCAGATCTGAAGGCCTGGTTCCAGGAGTCAGCTGCCAACCCCACCTCTTCCCACCCACCCTACTCCCAAGCTACCACTGATCTGTTTCCTCTCCCTACCCATGGATGGAACGAGTCTGTGTGTAATTTTCGAAAGCATTGTCATTTCTTCTTTACTTTGCATGGATTTCTCCTTCTTGAGTCATAGCTTTATTATCTTAGGTATCGCTAATATTTTAATTAGATTGTGTGTGTGTACATGCAGGTGCACATGCATATGCATGCCTCTGTGTGTGTGTGTGTGCCTTTTTGGAATCTGTCCACCTTGGTTTTTGAGGAAGGGTCTCTCATTGGCCAGCATTCACCAATAGGCTAGGTAGGCTAGGCTGTCTGGCCAGTGAAGAGCAGGTATCTTCCTGTCTCCACTTCTCTAGCACTGGGATTATAAGTATGTGTTGCCTTGTCCAGTTTTTCTTTAATTTAATGTAGACTTTGGGAATCAAACTCAGATCCTTGTTACTTGCATAGAAAGCACTACCCCTTCGAGTCATCTCCCTATCCAGGATTAGTTGTTGTGCTTCTAATATGTTGAGTTATTTTATAGTCCCTTCCAAAACAGACCTCCTCACTACTTGTGGTCTTTCTCTTTCAGGGATCTGCTCCTCTTTGTGTGACTGCTGAGCCTTAATGTGCTTCAGTAAAGGACTGGGTCCCTGGCACGCATTTCCTTTGCTGTTAGATAAGACACACCCATAAGTAAGCGGCAGTGCAGTGCTCAACTGCTACAGAGAGCCAGCCAGCTGTCAGTCTTTGGATCCCAAAATGCTGGAAAGGAAACAGTATCCCTTAGGATGACACTGTGAACAAGGACAGTCTTAGATTCTCCGGAGTTGATGCCATTTGTGGGAAGAGTCACAAGCATTTTTGCTGTATCGTGTATGTTGTATGTAGGCATAACATCTGTATACCTGTTTATATGTATATTGTGTGCAGGACACACAACAGCAAGAATGATCCTTATTGTGAACTGCAGACTTAGTTAATAATTGTGTGTCAATATCAGCTTATTAGTTTTTAACGAATGAATCACACCACTGCAAAATGTTAGTAACAAGAAACTGAGGGGAGAGGAGGCAGGAGAACTATTTGTAAAACATGGTGTATCTTTTATCAATTTTTTTTTAGGCTCAACTGCTCTAAAACATAACTTGCAACTGTAGAGGTAGGAGCACGCCCACAGAAAAAATACAGGAAGACAACCTGCCAGGTAGTGTGAGTTGCAAACTGTAGCTCTCCAGGATCATACAGGATAGCTGTCAAAAAAAAAAAAAGGATTTTATTCGTATAGCCGCTAATTATGGCATTTTTCTCTCCTTTTAAATATGTGTAGAATAGAATTCATTCTTCACTTTGGGGTCCTCTACCAGCAAATTGCAAGGTTTGGGATGAGCCGGCTGTGTAAACACTCCCCCTAGTGGTAAGAGACAGACTTCCAAAAACGTGGTTTATCGCTTCGATTCGTTTCAGTGACAGTATCTTTAACATTGGGCACACGCACACATTCCTTTGGAAAAGCTGGGAGGAGCAAGGAAGGAGAGGGAGGAGAACTGAAAGGAGAGTTTGAATCAGGTCTCCAGTGTTTTTCGTCAAGTCGATTGGCCGGAGTCTGGTGAGCTGCGGCTTTACGCAAGAGGTGGATATACAGGACGCCCTCGTGTGGTTCTGGCAGGTTCTATTCTGGGTCAGGCACCTGTTAAAAGCTGAGATAGATCTTTGAAAAAAAACCTATATTAATTAGTTAATGGACTAATTAATTAACCAGTTAATTAATTAGCGCGCGCGTGTGTGTGTGTGTGTGTGTGTGTGTGTGTGTGTGTGTGTGCGCGCGCGCGCGTGCTGTGGTGGTCCACACGTAGAGATCAGAAGACAATTTGCTGGAGTTTCTCTCCTTTCACCATGTGTGTTCCAGAGCTTGAATTCAGGTCACCAGGGTTACCAGCAAATGCTTTGCCTGTCCAGCCAATCTCTCTGGTTCTCAGGCTGTGATACTTCTGATGGCGTCTGGAAATAAGTTAGCGTTTGAGTGCCTTTCTGGGTGGGAGATACGTGTTCCTTGGATTCTGACTGGTACGTAGGGTGGGAACTTTGGAGGGCAACTCTGGAATTAGGAAATTGGGACCCGGACCTCCTGTCTAGCAGAGTATGTTTAAAAGATGTTGTTGTGCTTTGATAGGAAACGTCCCCTTCAGGCTTCATGCGTTTGGACACGCGATGCTGGCTCATGGCATTGTTTTGAAAGGCTGAGGTACATCCGGGGCTCAGTTAAAGGAAGTGGCTCAGGGCTGGACTTGAGGATCACATCCTGGGCTTCTAGACTGTGGTATCGATGGTAACAAGTCATGCTGAAAGCTTCTGGCTGGAACTCAGTTGCCCAAGTCTTCCTCACAGTGCTGGGCCATTTCCCTTTAAACTACAAGCCAGAACAAATGCTGTCGCCCTTATTTGCTTCTGTCTATTATTCTGTTCCAGTGATGTGAAAAGCAACTGATACAGGTGTGGGGAAAAAAACTGTCCTGACTTCTGCCTATAGTAAAATATGGCAGCTGGTCAGGCAGAGGCTGGTCCTAGTTACTGGCTGGGCAGAGGAAGCTGCCGATCTTAAAGGGACTCTGGGAGGGCTTAAGCCTGTGCTCTGAGGTGTGACCCCCCAGCTAAACCTCAATATGACTTTCCTTAGGCTACAGGGGCATAGTGCCACCAGCTGGGGGAGAAGGGGAGGCTGAAACCAATTCTCCAGCTCTGGGGATTACAGTCTTAAATCAGAGGTCAGCGGGACTGGGCTCTCTTTGAAGTCTAAACCGAATTGCTTCCTGTCTCTTCCAGCTTGGGGCAGCCTCTGGTTTTCCTTGGCTTGCAGCTGACTGTTCGGATCTCTGTCTCTGTCTCTCTCTGTCTCTGTCTCTGTCATGTGCCCTTCTCCTTTATGTGTCCTGGTTTCCAAGCTTCCTCCTCTTTGTAAGGATTCCAGACACTAGATTTAGGACCTCCTCTCTTCCAGTAGGATCTCAGTGTAAGTTGATTATATCACAAAGACCCTACTTCCCAAGAAGGTCAGAGTCACAGATAATAAGTTAGTGCTTCGTTCAATATTTAACGGTTGTTAATGGAGCTGTTAATGGGTTGTTCATGGAGCAGTCCAGCAGAGCTGCCTCCTCTGCTTGAGCCACAGCTATGTTTGGCTTCTCCAGTGTCTCTGGCTTAGGGTTCCACACCACAGAGACCTGCATTCCCCATCTTATCTCTTCCTCTTCTGCCTCTTCATTCATTTTTTAAGGACATTTAGGATTATCACATTAGCCCCTGCTGGGAGAGTCCAGATCATTTTAAAAGTCAACTGATTAACATGGGTCATTTTATTTACAACTTTAATTTCTCTTTGCCAAGTAGCACATTATAGGTTCCAGGAACCTAGGTATGAGCATGCCGACAGCACCCTACCCAAAAAATGTAAGCAAATTTACAGAGGTGTGTGTGTGGGGTGTCTTTCTTTATTTTCTTCTGTTTTTATTTTTAAATTTATTTGTTTGTGTGTATGTGTGTCTCCCTGTGTGTGTATGCATGTATGTGTGTGTGTGTGTGTCTGTATATCTGTGTATGTGTGTCTCTCTGTGTGTCTGTGTGTCTCTGTGTGTATGTGTCTGTGAGTACACACTGTGTACTGTCTGTTTATATATGCATGTTTATGTGTGTGTCTGTGTGAATCCGTGTATGCGTGTGTCTGTGTATGTCTCTGTGTGTGTGAATCTATGAGCGTCTCTGTGTGTGCCTGTGTTGTGTGTGCAAGTGGCAGATACCTGCATCTTGCCCACAGGACTGCTGAGGCCCTGCTACTCTAGACATCTGTTTTAATCCATGATGAATGTCTTTTTATGCTCTGATGCCTTGTTCACCAAGCCACCTGTTGGTTACAAATCTGCTTCCCAGGTACCCGGATTGCAGGAAAACATCATCTTGGATAGTAGCCTATTATTACTGTCTTAGCTTCTTTTCCTGCCACTGTGGTAAGATATTGTGGCAAAAGTGATTTGAAGTAGGAAGGTCTTATTTTACTTCACAGTTCAAGGTTCACTGCATCATGGCAGGGAAGTCAAGGCAAAAGAAGGTTAAAGCAACTGGTTACATCACATCTAGAATAGGCAATGGATGAATTCATGCCACTGTTCAGCTTCCTTGCCATTTATAAATTCCAGGCTCCAAGCCTGGAAATGGTGCCACCCACAGTGGGCATGCCTTCCCAACTCAACCAATACAATCAAGATACCCACTCCCTCCAAGGCATTCCTATCTCCTGGGTGGTTCAAGATTGCCAAGTTGGCAATTAACATAACATCATATTCCCAAGGTTTGAGAAATGCTATGTTAGCCAGCTTTCCTCTTGATGGGAACATTCTGTAGACTTGCAAATCTTACTATGCCAGTGGTTTTTCTTAGCAGTTTCCAGGTGCTGAAATCAACCTCAGGACTGCTATGTCCCTGGAGGAATGCTTGTTTTATTATAAAGCCTCATTCCTCTTCATCAGGTGTGGCACTCACTTGGCTTCTAACTGCTCCTTGGTTTTCCCCATCTGAGAGTCTATTACACACCTCAGATAAAAACTGCCTGCCTAATTTTTATTCGTTATTTTTGGTTTACACCTTTCCTTGCCTGAATATTCCAAACCCCATGTGTGGGAATCCCTTCACCCTCCCCTTTGTCCCTTTCTCTTTTAGCTCTTCTCACTTAGCTATGTATTCCTAGAGCAGGTCCTCATTCATTCCTACCCCCCTATAGTTTCTCCACACACTTTGCTGGTGATGGACATCTGAATCCCCACTATTTTTTTTCCTTTGGGGAAAAATACTTTTGACTAGTCTTGTGCGTATATCACCTTTTATTTTAACAATAATATTTGGGACAGATCCCAACAAGGAGGTTTGCTGGGTCAAAAGGCAAAGGATATGAGTTTTCTAAATATCATATAGTTTGGTTTACAGTTTTTGTGCCCATCTATCTCTTCTATACCATGTAACCAGAACACTTAGCTTTTTAACCTTTAGCATAGTCTCTTTCAGGAGGGACTTGCGTTGGAGGTAAAGACAGTTCTCATAACAGGTTTTATTTGTGTGTCCTAGAAATGGAGCATTTATTAATGCATGAAAACAAACCAACTGGCCTACATAGTTACCTTGCAGGGACTCTATAATGTCATATTTCTATAATTCACAGCTGGCCATTTCAGTTTCATTAAAACTTTGCAGACTATGGGCTGAGGCAATAACCCGGTCATTAAAGTGCTTGCCATGCAAGCACGTGGACCTGAGTTCGATTCCCAGAGCCCACATTAAAAAGCTGGGCATGGCTCAGAATCTCAGCACTACAGAGGTGAAGAGAAGAAGAGTCCTGCAGCTTGCTGGCCACAGCCAGTCTAACTGAGTCAGAGAGTTCCAGACCAGTGGGAAAGTCTGTCAAAACCAAAACAGAACAAACAAAAACCAAGGCAGACAGCATCCTAAGGAATGATACCTGAGGTTAACAACCACCTACACACACACACACACACACACACACACACACACACATACTTGCACATACTTGTATACATGTATACTGCACACACAAAAACATACATATACAACTTATTGGACACTTTGAACTTATTTCAGACAAGCAAATGTATGCTGTCCTTGGGCGAAGGGATCCCGGTGCTAACTTGTCCTGTGATGGCCTTGGACATCCTCCAAATCCTATAGACAAATGAAACTCCTTCTTTCATGAGCTGTCCAGTTTCCCCTGCATGAAGTCTTCTCCCTGGCCCTGTGAGGACTTTGGCTCCCACAAAAAGAGGCAGCATAGTGGCAGCCTTTGGGAATCCAGAGAGACTTTGGATCCTAGGTAATTAGGAACAGAGGCATTCCAAGTACCTGGTACAGCTGGGCACGTCATACATTCCAAAGGCTGGCCCTCCAAATAGGGGAGCTTGGGCCCCCTAATCCAGGGCTTTGGTAGCATGTTAAGGCTTCAAATTCCTGGAGGCTGATCACCAGCTAAAATCTCCTTTACAGGTGAATGCGTTCTGAAAGGGGGACTTGCACACCTTAGATATATGATCCGGCCTCCTAACCATCAGCCCAGCACTTTAAATGGCTTCAGAGGGGGGGGTGGCCGCGGAAGAAAACTGGAACTTTGACCTCCCAGAGCCTATGGGCCTTAGTGCAGGATCAGGTGACTTATTCAAAAGCTTCCCAGGGGAATAAATGCAGTTAGCAGGTAAGCCGGAACAAAACAAAGTTCACTGAAACCAGACCAAGGCGGCTGGCTCTGGGGAGTTTAAAAGGGAGATGGAACCGTTTTTAAAACAAGACATAGGATGAACATCTGCTTGGTATGTGTCATCAGAAACCATCATAACATACATGACATTTACAGGACGTATACAAAATAATCAGTGTAGCATTTTAATAACAATGTCACACATTCATCACGAATAAGGGTCATTAGAAAAACCTAGGATCCACATAGGAACTTCAAAGGGGATAGACATTTAGAAATTGGACTTGCTTATCTCTTTTCAAAATAGTAATCTCTTTTTTTTTTTCAGTCAGTGGATAAATCAACAAGATTCAAAAGTCCAAGCTATGCTAAGAAGGTATTCACAACGGTAGCTCACTCTGTTTATTCTTCCAGGGTTTCTTTAGGGAAGTGCTAACAGCTCCTCCCTGTGATTTCCCCATGGCGAGCAGAAGGTGGATGGAGTTTAGGCTTGGTCAGAATCCCACGTGACCAAGATGAGAAGGTTAATGAGGCACCTTTCCATCACGTGGGTCACCCTCACCACCAGTGGAGTGGAGCCTTCTAGGCAAGCACAGAGAGGCAGGCCTGTTGTAGATCATGGGTGGTTGCTGGAACGTAAAGCAGCAGAACATTTGCTTCAAGCTGTACTTGGCAGAAGCCATAGACAATTCTTCGAGGAATCAGGCAACGAGATTTCCATTCCATATTCAATTTGAGGAGGCTAGAAAATGTTGGTAGAAATGTCTTTAAAGCCCTGGAATAAATAGAACAACCTTTTCCTATCTAGTCACCCCCAAATCACATCATTTTGAAGTGCTTTTTTTTTCCTAGGTGCGTGGGGAATGTCTGCTGAGGATTGAACTAAGCACAGACTATACCACTTCACTGTAACTCTAGAGCTTTTGATTGAGTGCCTCTGTTACCAATAAAAAAAAAGCATATATTCCTACTCTCCCAATTTGTTAAAAATATATTAGTAAATTTCTCTACATATTTACATACATAAAATGCATTTTATTCTTTTATATATAAGTAAAGATGTTCCTATATTTGCTTATCATAGAATTACACAAATATATATAGAGAAAGAATGAGGTTGGCACCCGCCCAAGATATCTCAGTATGTTCTCAGAAGGCCATGGTCTGACCCTTGGGATGTAGGTACCTCATTCCCTCAGGGACCAGCTCCATATCCCTTATCCCTGAGAGTGAAGTTCTATGTTGGTTTAGATCCTTATCTTCTTGGGTAATCATTCATTGAACATTTTAGATTGCTGAGGGAGGCGGGTGGTGGAAGGAGCAGGTGCTAATTAGGTATCTGTAATGAGCCAGACACATTCTCAGAGTTTCATATCCTGGACTCCGGGGTCACCTGACACATCACCCCAGGTATCTGAGTGACCAAGGTGGGTGATCTGTTACGCAGCACTCCTGGCTGCAGTAGTGTGAACCACATTGTTGACCTGATCTGGGGAATTAGGGAGCTAGGAATGAATTTGGAGGCCAGTGTAGTAGCATGATGTGTAGCATTTTTAAAAGATTTATTTATTTATTATTTTAAATTACGTGTATATATGTGATATGTGTCCATATGCATGTAGGTACTCATGGAGTCCAGAAGAGGGCATCAGATTCCCTGGAGGTACAGAGAGTTGTGACTCACCTTACATAAAAGCTGGGAATGGAACTCAGACTTTCTGCAAGAGCCAAGAGTACTCTTAATGGCTGAGACATTTCTACAGCTTCTGTTTAACATTTTTTGAAGGATTGTCTCATTCATTTTATTTTTAGAATTTAGTGAACTGCCAAGGGTCCTGTTGCTTCTTTGTCCCATAGAAGCTTAATCAGAATTGCTTACATGTTACTTCCTCTGGGGCCTCTGTTGAGTACAGGGTTTTTCAACATGGACACTACTGGTGTTTGAGGCTGTGGGCTTCCCTGTGTATTACAGAGGGTTGAACAGCAGCCCTAAGTTCTACCACTAGATACTTATGGTATTTCCTTTCCTAAGCTGAGACAGCTCCAGATGTCTCCAGCCATTGGCTACTTGTCCCTGGTTGAGAACTGTGGCAGACCCACAGTTGGCTGGGCTCTTTTCAGATACCACCTTCCCCTTACCTTTTAGTCTCAAAGTCAGCACAGCAGTTATGGTCTAGACTCCTGCTTTGGAGACCTCTAGGCAATGTTGCAGAGGGTGGTGGTCACCATCTTCATCCTGGATCCTAATGCATCTTTCTTGCTCATCTCTTTCAAGTTCTATCACAGCAGATGATACTGCGAGTGCCTCAGTGCTGTTTGGATAAAGCTCAAGGTTTCAGTGAACCCGCGAGCCTCAGCTCCTACCAACCTTTTTGCAATTGCTTTTCTTTTTCTAAGAACCTCTGGACCCTCCCATCTTTGCTCCTACTAAACTGAGATGACACATGTTTTTGCCTGACAAGGATTTTCCCCAATTTCATTTCTCTTTCTACCTGGAGTGAATGCTGTTTCCTGAACCTTTTTGCGGGGGATCAGTTAAACTTCTCTGTCTTTTTAGTGTGTACTTTGGACCTTGGATCTGATTAAGCCTGTCTCCAAACTACTCAGTTCTAGGTCACAGTTGGGTCTTTACCCTACATGCTCCTAAATACGCAGACCATTTAACCTCCCCACACCGTTACTACTCACCTAATGGTCTGAAGTCTCCCAAGAATGTGGCTTTGTGAGGACATAATCTGTATGGCCTTGTCACCCTGTGTCCTTGGCCCAACCTAGTGACAAGTACCCTAGCAGGTCTCTGTGCAAATCTTCTGAGCGTGTGCACACACCACACTGTGCCAGGAATGAGCTCATGCTATCCAAAGGTGAGGGAGGGATAAGGTCACAGACTCTGGAGCCAGGCTGGATAGGTACATTCTTGGGCTCTGTTGCTTTCCAATTGGGTGCCCTTAGGCCAACTACTTCTCTAGCTCACCTCTTTTTCTTTGGTGGAGAGGTGGCAATAACAATATTCAAATAATTTTTTTCATTGTGAGCCTAGCCTTTAACAGTTGAGCCATCTCTCCAGCCCATTAACAACGTTCCTGTCAAGGATTATTAATGTCATATGGGCTGATGATGGCCATGTGCTTAAAACAGGGCCTGGCATATAGTCAACTTGAGAACTTGTAGTTTTCAAGTACTTCATAGTACTTCATAGAAATTACTCTCAGAGGAAGCACAAGACTTGTGATTTGAGAAAAGATAGTAGGTAATTGTGGTGTTGCAAGGAGTGAGCTGAGTTAGACTGGGCATCCTCAATAAAATAAGATAAAAGAGAGAACCTGTAATTCTCAAAAATGACATCAGGTGGACTGGAGAGATGCTTCAGTGGTTGAGAGCACTGACTGCTCCCCCAGAGGACCTTGGTTCAGCTTCTAGCACCCACATGGGGTCTCACAACCATCTTTAACTCCAGTTCCACAGAATCTGATGTCCTTTCCCGGTCATCAGGGGTACCGTATGCACACAATACACATACATAATCTCAGGCAGGACACTCATGCACATAAAATAGAATTTAAAAAAATATCGTATCCCCAGAGAAGGAGACCAACATGAGTAGGAGTACCCCAGACAGTCACACATTTCACAGGAATTTATTTTGGACCCACAAAAAGTGAGTAAAATACTTCCTCCTCCTTTTTCCTCATGGGGACTTGGTCTACTCAAGACTCACATAAGGTAATATTCTGGGATCTGCTCACTGTTCCATCTAAGCATGCATTTCAAGATTCAGCCCTCTGATTCGTTGACGGATCCATTAGGAAAGGGAACTTTCCTGTGAGACCAGGTGATTTTGCCTCATCACCAAGCTTTTGGGTGAAGTGGAAATTTAAATCTGTTGAAATCTGTTAGCCACAGGACACTAAACTAATCGCAACTTCTCCATTGCATTTTCAGTTTGCATTCAAACACAGAGATCCGCTGCATGGGTGTCAGTCTTAGAGTTTTGCGCATAGAGTATGTCTTAGTTACTGTTCTATTGCTGTGAAAAGACACCATGACCAAGGCAGCTTATAAAAGAAGAAATTTAATCCAAGGCTTGCTTACCATTTCAAAGGGTTAGTCCATGATCATCAGAGCGTGCAGGCAAGTAGGCATGGTGTTGTGTGGGAGATGGGGTGTTCTGGAATAGGAAGTTGCCTCTAGGGGGTGAGGGTGATGGAGCCACCAGCCCAAGAAACTCACACCCTAGAGACCAGCCTCGTGGTGCAGATCTACTTTATTATGAAAGAAGTAGGGTTTTTATAGGGGAAGCAGGATGTTGCATAAGGGAGAGGTCCAATCACTTTGGTCCATACTAACTAGACACTTCAATCAGCCTATCTAAAACTTGTTGTTGGGGGAGGGGGGAAGGCTTATCCCGGGATCAGGGAGACTTCCATGAAGACAGGGGAAAATTGGGCACTGCCCTTGGCAGGGTTTTCCACCGGGGCTCAATTGGTCTGCCCGGATCCACCATCTTGGGCCACGTGATCTGTCACCAGCTGGGTACTCAGTCCCTCCACCAAAGCGATCGATGTCCATATCGTTACTCATCCCCACACAAGTCCTCCATCTACCAAGATGTCATCAACAATGTTAGAATTGTCGTGAAAGCTTACATCCTGATCCGTAGGAGACAGGCAGAGAGAGGGAGAGACTGATGTGGGCTTTTGAAAACTTAAACCCCACCCTCCAGTGACTCCCCTCCTCCAACAAGGCCATACTTCCTAATTCTTTCCTGAAGGTTCCACCAATTGGGAACCAAACATTCAAATATATGAGCCTATGGGACCGTTCTCATTCAAAGCACCACAGATGGGAACTGAACTCAAACTTCTGAAAACAGTTCATTGCTAGAGGAGAAACCAAAGACATTTTCTGGTTTTTGAGCCTGCATTTGTGAACTCACAGAGCTCTTCTGTAGACTTCATTATCAATTGCTTGGGCTCACACAGGTTCAAGTGCAATGGAAACAACCCAGTTATCTAGCAGGTGTTAGGTTAACCTGGCCTTACCAAAATAATACAGTTAATAAAAGCAGCCTAAATGCCTTAAGTCCTGGGAATGGTTAAACAAACCATGGTATATCCATATATGGTTAAACAAACCAATGATATATCCATATATGCCATTGATTACCATCAATGACAATTAGAGCAATAACAGTAACAATGAATAATAAATAAAAGCAAGCCATTGATATATTCAACAGGATTAATGGGTCTCAGATTCATTATGAAAAATGGAGTAAACTCGGTAAAAATATTCTATGTTGTATGATTTAGATAATTTGGTTTCTATGACCTTAAAAAAGGGATCACACTCTTTTTTGATGGTTTCTATATACACTGAGAGGGTAGAATGGAGGTCCTTTTGTCTGCTGACTCATGCCTGAGTATAATACACCTATTTGGAACAGACGCATAATCCTTATTTCTGTGACTTCAGAAACTGCTCAGCTTACAACAGTCCAGCAATGTTGCCTTCAACTCTAATGGAAGAGAACGTGAACAAAGCCCTAAAAGTCCTCTCTAGCAGATGGTATGTGCTCTTTCATCTCTACCAGAGAGATCTGCAGTCAAGTTTATGTATCTCAGTGTCCACACATCAAAGGCAAAACCTGAAAGAGCCAGACGCAAAGAAGTCTAGCTAAGGGTAGAAAATACACGTGATGATTTATGAGCTCAGAGTTTCTATTGAAACAGGAAAGCCAGCTTGATTCTGGGAAAGCTCAGCTTCCTGGTTTGAAGACAGGCTTAGAAAAAGCTTTCGAGTTTTATGTATATCAAATGCTTCCAGGCTCACCCAACAGGATTTTCTTCAGATGTCACAAGAAGGAGTGCACCAGAAATGCGAGGGCCAGCAACATCTTACAAAACGCACACTTCTAAGCAGAAATGTGTTTAAAAAAATCCAAATTCCACCCCAAGTAGGGTTGTTTTGAAGTATATTCATTCTCTCATTTTCCCATTCCTCAAAAGACACCTTTTACACTTCCATCACATAGTTAAATTACTTTTAGAACTACAGGTGCCTATGCTACTTCTATATTATGAAATTACACATGGCCTGATTGTACTCTAATTACCAGCAAGGCAGAATGTCCGTCACCTGTCAAAGTACAATAAAACAAAAAAATTCACTTGATGTTTCGATACCGTAATTTTTTTTTGTTTAGGTAGTTGGCTGACTAGATGCATGCATATGAATGTTAACTATTTGCATTTCCTTTAAAAAACTTTTTTAAAATTTTTGATGAAAGAAGCTACTATCTATATAGAACAGCAGTGTTTTGCTTTCCAGGAGCAAACTTCTCCAGGAAGAAGCACTAGTTGTGTGAGGGATGAGTGTTTCAGGGGTGACGAGTCCTCCCCACACAAAATGAATTCTCCATTCACATTTCCGAAGCTACTGATGGGATCAAGGCAATTTTTATGGGAGACTCTGTAAGCGTGGGTTGGAGGGTGTCTGGGCTCCCTCCAATACAACCATTGACTTTTTTTTTTTAAATCTGGTAAATGGTTTTAGGGGTCTGTCTGTAGATTTTAGGGTGTTTAACAAATTCCTGGCCTCTGCCTACAAGGAACCAGTAATGACTACCAATTATGACATCCAAAACCTGCGTCTAGACATTATCAAGGGTCACTCAGCTCAGACCATTTCTCAAACACATGGTCATATACCTGCCTCTTCAGGTCAGCATCCACCTAGATTCCAGAGCTCCTTTGAGGAAGATGGAGGAGGGCAGGGATGGGTTAAAGAGGCTCACAGGATACTCAAGCTCCTTAGGCAGGTTGAGAGAAAACACGGGAAACCGAATAGTTTTAGAAAATATAGTAAGCAAAACCTTGACAGGCGGAGGAGGAAGGTCTAAAAGGAGTTTCTGTTAAATTTTAGTATTCTGGAGTTTCCAGAAGAATCCTAACTCTCGGTTCTGGTTCAAAGAGAAGGTAATATGGGAATGAGAGCATTAGAGTGCAGACTCCAGGAACCTGGCATGAGGATTCTACTGTTTCCACGCCACACTTCTAACCAGTCCGGTGTGAGGGCTCCACTGTTTCCACGCCAAGCTTCTCTGCTGGGGTTGATGGTTGCATTACATCTAGGACCTGTGGCATGCCACTGTTTCCTCTCCAGATTATTGATTATCTTTCTAGAAGAACTTTCAGGAGATAATTTATAACAAAATTGTGGAGAGATCTTCTCTGTCCCTTCTCTTCCATCTTTCCAATAATTCAAGGAGTATTTGTTCAAAATTAGATCTGTTTTGAGATGAGTACAAGATCATGCGGAGCATCTCAGAGAACAAAGTTGCATTTCTGTGTAATTCATCCTCCATACCAGGACAGCTTTAAGAGTGACAGAGGTGTTCTTGTAGACATACTGCTGAGACCACAGGCATCATTTCCAGGACCATTGCTGGGTAAATGACAAAAGGTTACCCTAGTCCTGTGTGACTTTTCTGGCACTTATTACACACTGCCATCAGGATGTGATAGCATTGTTGTCTGAGTCAATACTAAGAAAGGTCACCACGTTAACAATAGCAAATGCTGGGCAAAGTACTGATAGGTTATCAGACTTAAAAGCTCACAATGACAACAGTTCCAATGGTCCTTTGGGGACAACCACCTTCCGGAGGAATGATGGATTAAGAACACAGTGTTTCTAAGATAGGGTGGGCAATTCAGACCAGGCAATCTGACCAGAGAATCTACCCATTTGGCCATCGTTATCATTTAATTTAGTTCTTGTTTTTATCAACTTGCAAACTGATATTGCAGAATTCCTGCCGAACCCCTTGGTTAGCTGCTTGGTCAGCCAGCTTTATAATCCCTGCTTCCTAGTTTAAGCCTGTTCTGTGCTGATATCCTTTGCCACCCACTGGTGCTGGGGATGAACCCAGCATGTGCATGCTCCCCCAGTGTTCCCCCAGTGAGTCACATTCCCCCACTGACTGAAACTGAGGAGAGAGAGGAGAGATTTTGGAGGAACCTGTGGGAAAGGAAAACCTGAAAGAAATCACAGGTGGGTTTTAGCTCATCCATAAACAAAGCCTACAGCTGGATATTATGGATATGATCTGAGAGGAGCAGCCGCCTGCAAGAGAGGGCTAGGGAGAAGATCTCTACGGAAATAAATCTGTTCCTGTTGGGAAAAAACCAGAAACAACCAAGTCTTGACGTTTTCCCAGGCTATGATGTTTTCTTCGTAATCTGCAAAGTCTTGTGATTACTTATCCTATATAGTAGGGAGCGCTCTGGAGACTGAGAACTTTGCCTCTTGCCAGTCAGCCACTAGGCTGCCACCTCTGTTAAATCCTACCTAGAATTTAAATAGCTAATTTAGTGATGGCGACTTGTTAACAGTGTGCAGATCACTGAGTGGCTTCATAGGGACCCACATGGCGTTCATGACTATTTTTTAAAATATTTATTATTTAAAAAAAATTGTGTTTCTTTTGTAGTCCCTTCTATGACTTGGCCCTTGCTAATAATTAAACACACCTGCTTAAGTAGCCTCCAAACTTAAAAGATAAGGATTCCTGTGGCTAGCATGACTCATGACATTATCTTGCCCCCTAAATCGTAAAAACCAATGGAGAGAAGTTGTTTTAAACACTAGTGCAGATTGATGCTTATGAACCTGAAAACACGTGTGTGTCTATGTATTCAACACATTTCTACCAAGATTCTAATGTGTGCTTAGTTCTGTTCTAGGTAATGATAAATAAGAGCCCGGTATCATCATGGCAACAACATCACTGTGTGGCGAGACAGCATAGATGTATAATAAGTAGAGTATATTGTATGTCAGAAGGAGGCAGCTGCTAAGGCAGTGTCGAGTGGAAAAGGATGTCGGGTACAGGAGTTGTTCTATACCTCTTGTCAAAACCAATAACAGCAAAACCAACACATACCAGATAAAGTAGCTTGTATATGCAAGGTCAAGTGGCCCCCAACAAAATGGACTTTGTTAACTTTGTCTTTCTACAAGGGGCACAAGCAGGACTAACTAATCCAGCAGGCAACAGTCTTGCCTGGGGCCCTGTCAGATCCACAGACAATTCAACGGTTTCCTTGAGATACTTGTCCTCTTCTTATCAGGACATTTCTACCCAATTGCTTGAGTTAAAGTTTATTAAATATCATTGCTCACATAAGTATGGACCCTTACTCTGTTGTTTTGTGAAAGGTATAGAGAATATTGGCATTAAAGAATTCACACGTAATTAGGCTCACGTTTTTCAAGTCAGTGCAACTAAATCTGGCTACAGTTCTCCAGCGGCTCATATCCACAATCTCTGTTCACACTCAGAAATCCAAAACAGCCCCAAAACACTGGAAACTTTTGGGGGAACACTCATCATGAAGCAAACCAGTTTGACTGGAACTCATTTGAGGGTAAACTTAAACTGCGTGTGTGGATATCTGAAGCGATGTGTAATTTTTACATTTCTTTTTGTCTTTTGTTTTTGGTGTGTACATAGCATGTGTACACGCATACACAGAGACCAGAGAAGGGCACCACATGCCCTGTTCTATCAGTTTTCATGCTGCTCCCTTGAGACAAGGTCTCTCACCGAACCTGAAGCCAGGCGGGTGTCTAGCAGCACCAGGGGTTCTTCTCTCTGTGTCTCCCACAGCACTGAGCTTACAGGTGCATGTGTGGCCACCACATCTGTCTTTTTAGGTGGCAATGGGGATTCAAACTCAGGTGCTCATGCTTGCACAGAATGTGCTCTTTCATGTTGAGCCACCTTCTCAGCCCCTGGTTTTTACATTCCTTACATAATGTGTTATTTATGTGTGTCACTGAGAAATTATCTCCATGTTTGATCACAGGATGGTGGGCCATGTTTGTCAAGCAATATATGATAGGAGAGATCGTACGATTGTTTTCCTCAGATTTCTGTTTTCTGTGGTACTTCTTGCCTTACCTACTTACACAAGGGAACGTAAATCCGTGGCATTTGCTGTTGGATCCCACTGCTGCCTTTGCTCTCCTCTTAGAGACAGAGGTGAGTGATGTGTGCTTTCTTGCTCTGGTGAGTGCATCAGGATTCCTTTCCAAGGTGACTGGAGCCACATAGGTTCTACCTGGTACGTCCATTTATCTTACCTGTGTGGGTGATGTGCTTTGAGTAGTTTTGTGGCATCTATTCAAAGCTGTGGCTTCTGTCCTGTTCTTTCTAGGTAGAGTTCAGCCACCTTAGAGAATGGTGATATGAATGTGGGTGTCCTTAGGAATCTGTCATGTTATCTTTTGTGCTTCTTTGACAGAAGACTATGAACTGAGTAATAAGGGCAAGAAATCTATTGCTCACAGCTTTGGGGGCTGGGAATGCCGATATCACAGTGTTAGCATCTCATAAATGCTTTCTTGATGCACTGTCCTCTGGGAGTTTTGTACATAGAAACAAAGGGTAAGAGAACAAGAAAGAAGGAAACAGAGAAAGAGACACAGAGACAGAGAGACAGAGAGTGAGACAAAAAGAGACAGAGAGAGACAGAGAGACAGAGTGAGATAGATAGATAGAAACAGAGAGAGAACTAGTATAGGTCTCCCTTCTTCTTCTTCGTAAAGCCACTAATGCCACCATGAAATCCCTCACCTCACACTCATCTAACTATAAATACTCCCCAATGTCCCCTGTTAATGTGAAGTTCAAGATTAAATGTTTAGCACATGGACTTTTCAGAGACACCTTCAAACCACAGCCTTAGCCATCCATCACTGATGGGCAATGGGAATGTGAAGGAAGAACTTAGGTGAAGGGCTAAGTGAGCCACTTCCAGATGCATCCCACTCTTGTAAAGACAGAAGAGTCCTCTGTGAGTGCGAATGGATACAACCAGCAAGAGCCTGGCAAAGCAGATTGGAGTCCCCACTGCCCCACCGTGTTTTTTAGGAACCACCCCTTTGGGTGCTTGCTTAGCAGGCATAGATGTCTTGGGTTCTATCTCCACCATTTCATAAAGGCATGGCAAGGTGATGCATGCCTGTAATTTCAGCAAAGGCAGGAGGGGTCAAAGTTCAGGTCATCCTCAGCTATATAGTGTACTAGAGTCCAGCCTGGGCTGCATGAGACCCTGCCTCAAAGATAACCAACCTTTATTATGTAGAGATATTATTCTTCTACGTAAACTTTTCAAGGCTTTTATTGTGAAAGGATACTGAATGCGATCAAATGCCTTGTCTGCACCTACTGAATTGAACACATTATTTTTTAAAAGATTTATTTTACTTTTAACCACGTGCATGTATGTAATATGGGTGTGGGTTAGTGCATGTGAGTGCAGGTGCCATTTGAAGCCAGAAGAGGGCACTGGATCCCCGGGAACTGGAGGCAGCTGTGAGTCACCTGATAAGGGTGCAGGGAATAAAACTCAGTTCCCCTGGGAGAGCACCACAAACTCTTAGTCTCAGAGCCATCTCTCCAGCCCACATGCAATTTTTAACTCATCCGTTCTGCTGACATGATGAAATGCATCTATAAATTTGCATGTGTTGAATTATAGTTGCAAACTTCGAAGGAGTTGATATCGGTGAATGGTCTTTTTGATATGCTGCTGTATTCAATTCCTTCCAGGTTTCTTAAGAGGTTTTGCATCTATACTCATCAGGAATATTGGTCTGTAGTTGGTGTGTCCTTTGATAAGAGGGAGGTGCTGGCCTTATAGAATAAGTTTGAGAGGGGTCCCTCTCTTTCAAGTCTATGGAATAGTCTTGAGAAGTATTGTTTTATGTCCTTTACTATCATACCTTTCTTCTCCTTAAGAGAAAGGTTTTCTGATGGGTGATTCTGGGAGATTCCTAACCCAATGGATTCCATAATTCTTCCCTCTTTCACATCCTGAATTTTCTTTCCCCATCCTCAGCCCCCAAACCTCAAGTCACAATATTGAGGCCCAAACACTGGTCATGAATTAGAAAATTGATCAGAGTCAGAGGACGCATGGATTCTCAGCATCTTGAGGGGCTGGGGAAGTGGGAGACATAACTTTCCAGTGAAGAACTCTTTCCTCTGGTAAAAGCTCTCTTGGCTCCCTTTGCTCCCATCCTCACCCTTCTGGGACCCACAGAACTGGAAGGAAGTAGGCTCACCTTCCTGATTCTTCCTTTAGGGTTTGTACCGTTGCTGTTGAAATAGAGGCACCGATGAGTCTATTCCACTCAGTACCAGAGAAGCTTAGCGTGTCACCTCCACGGTAAGGTAAAGTAAGGTGAGAATGAGGTACTGGCTTATGTGATTGGGATTTAAATGGTGCTGAAACTTGAAGCTGCTCCAGAAAAGGCCGAAGTGGCCAGTGAAATCAGTCTTTTCATTAAAATCCACAAAAGCCACAGAAAGGCTATCATTGGCTAAGTTCCCGGGCCACCCAAACCGACTGGGAGGTGGGAAAGACAAACCCCGCCCTAACCCCTTAGAGGGTAGAGTTGCCTCTGAGGACTTCTGATCAACTCCCCAAACCGCAGCCAACCAGAACATCTCTTCAAAGGGTTCAAGAGGCAAGCTGTCTTACACTCTGGGCCTGCGCATCAAGGTTCCGGGTGCGAATTTAGAAGCACAAACGCGACAGATAGATCCCCAAGATCTTAAGCTAGGGAGAAGAGACACAGCGTCTTGGGGCCTGCTGGATTTCGCACTAAGCGAAACCTTGAAACCTTCGCTTCCAGAGCCGGGAGTGAGGCGTCCTCTTGGAGCGGGGCACGGCAGCCCCTGACCCTCATCCCTGAGCAGCGTCGTGGAAGGCTGTTTCACCATGGCTGAGGCCACAGAACCCAAGGAGGTCGCTCCGGGTCCCCAAGAACAACCTGAAGGTGCGGCGGTTGAGGGACCAGGAGAACTTGGGGCTGCGGACCTGGAGGGGCGGGAAGCGAGCGAGGGAGCTGCAGAGGTGCCCAGGGACCAGGGTGCGGGAGCAGAGGTTATCGCCTCGGGGAAGGAGGAAGGAGGCTGTGCGAAGGACCGAGGGATCGGGGGAGCGCAGGCGCAGGACCCGCGGCCTGGCCCCGGGACAGATACGCCGCCGGGCACGAGCGAAACACAGGGTGAAGCGGAGGCTGCGGAGCGCGACTCAGAGGGCGCCGAGATCCCACGGAGGGAGGAGGAGGAGGCGCCGGGCGCCCAGCAGGTGCGAGAGCCCAGCGCAGGGCTAGACGCGCAGGGTGAGGCTCCGGGGGTCCCTGGGGACGATTGCAGGGAGCCAGAGAACCCCACAGCTTCAGAGGTGTGGGAAGAGGCAGAGTCCGGTCTGGAAACGCAGGGAGGCAGCGCTCCCGGGTCGCAGATCAACACAGAAACCCAGGGACCCTCAGGGGACAGCATGGACTCAGAGGCACCCGCCGGAGGGGCGCACGGGTCAGAGAGTGAGCCCCAGGGTGAAGTGGAAAGTAACCCTCAGCCCCAGGCAGAGGCAGTTGAAGTCGCAGCCGCAGAGATCGGAGGGCACGATCCCGTAGAGCTGGAGGGAGCTCCAGCCGCAGATGCCGCGGGGGAAGCGGGAGCCCCGGGGAAAAATGAGTCCGAGAAAGCAGCTACCGAGGAGACGAGGGTAGACACTGGCGAGAACAGGGACCAGGGCGGGCTCCAGGAGGAGACGGGGGAGGAAGAGGTGAGGCCAGAGGCCGGGCTGGAGGGATGCGAGGAGAAAATGCAGAAGTCCCTCGACGGCAGCCCCGATGGAGAGGAGTCCAAATTCATCCGGCACGAGGAGTCCCAGGCAGAGCTCAGCAATCACATAGCTGAGGAGCCCATCGCCCAGGGTGGAGAAGAGTTGGATCGAATGAATGGCTGTAGGGAGAATGGCTCGGCATCCGAGGAAAACGACCTGGGACGCGAGCACGACATCACCCTCTTCGTCAAGGTAAATCTCTAGTCCCCAGGCCTGGGACTGTCATTCAGGCCGAGAACTGTCATTCTATCTATGTCTAGGCAGGCGCAGAACCCAAACCGTGCACAAGCGCCAGAAGGAACAGCTAGTGTTTCAGAAGAGTTAGGGCTGTGGATGCAGTTCAGTGGTAGAGCGTTTGCCTAGCACGTGAGTTCTAGCCCTAGCAGCAGTGCAAGGTTTGGAAGTCAGGGTTTTGGGGTGGAGGAGGTCAAGAGGTGTTGCTGGTGATGTTCCACCGTCCCTTGTCCTGAACATCCTAACCGGCCCTTCTAGTCCCAAGGTTATTAAAAAATTAGGAGGAAAACAAAAGTGACTTGCCTTATTGGTCTTAAAGAGATTTCTGCCAAAGGAGGCTTTAATCCTCGGAGTGAAAAAATGTGAACAGGTAGGTTCAACGTGAGAATTCCCAGACTTAACTCCCAGACGTCCAGATTTGCTTGACATTTTAAGCCGCAAAAGGGTATTTCATTTGGCAGAACAGATAATATGCGTTCAGGGAGCAGTGGGAAGTCTCTTATATGCCGTCCTGTTTACTGGATGTTCTAAGATTTACTTTGGAAGAATTCAAGATGCTGGAAACTTGGCTGTCAATTTGTCTGCGGAGTGTGTTCCTGACCTCCCTTTAGTCAGGAAGAAAGGCATGATTTTGTTTTTGAAAGAGTCTGTAGACATATGAGGAGGAAGTTTTGAGTGTAAACAGGCATTTTTACAAGGCTTAAGAAAAAAAAAAGTGGACAAAGTCCAGCAGTGGCTCACACCAGGAGCTTTGTTTAAAAAAAAAGAAGTTCCTCCTGGAGACCTTTGGTCAGACCCCGGAGCTAGAGTAATAAGATGAGGAATGTGTTACATGTGGGACCCTAATCCTGTAGAAATACTTGAAAGCTTATAGAAGCCACTTAGGTCTAACCCTCCTTGGCTGAGATTTTAATAAGTAAAGAGAAAAGCGTTCCCAGGAGATAACCAACAGGATTTAACCAAGTGTCTGGGTGGCTAGAATCTGCCCACGTTTCTTACTGGTGAGATGGTTCCTCATCCCCAGCACCAGTTAAAGACCCTAGAGAGTGTGATAAATGATAGAGTCAAGGCAGAGCCACAGGCTGATTGTAGGGACGGGAGTGCAGGGTGGCTCCAGTCTGCCCTGCTGAGGGAGATTTTGCATTGCTCAGATCACATGACCGTGTGATTGCAGCCAACCTGCTCCGGTTGCAGTTCTGACATGAGTCTGCAGCTTTCTGACTGGTGCCTCTGCTTCATGGCCTGATCTTCTTTAGTCTGTTTATTGCAGAGGTTTGAGTGAATCTATCTTCCTAGCCCAGACCAACCTTCCATGACTCAATTCCTTCCTCCTTTCACTCTGGCCTTCCCTTAGCACTGGGGTCTCGATGTCACCAGTGGCACAGCAATGCCAGCTGTAGGAACGTACCATGTACCTGTAGAGAACCACATTCCTGCTCGTTCCAGCTTTGAAAATTTACACATACTTCACTCTCTGCCTGAGTGGAGTCTCTCCACGATTGTCCTTACCTTGCTTCCACTTGGTTGTCAGCTGCACAAAGGAGATTCCCTGCAGACCTCATGTCCTCTCTTCCCTGGACAGATTAAATTGGCAGTTCTCAACTGTATGTCTCTACCCCTAGAGCAGTTCTCAACCAGTGGGTCCTGACCCCTTGGGAGGAGTCGAATAATCCTTTCACAGGGGTCGCCTGAGACCATCTGCATATCAGATATTTACATTATGATTCATAACAGTAGCAAAATTACAGTTATGAAGTAGCAACAAAAATAATTTTATGGTTTGGGGGGTCACCACAACATGAGGAACTGCATTAAGGGGTCGCAGCGTTAGGAAGGTTGAGAACCGCTGGATTAAACCTGTCATTCCATCTCCCGTGCAGACTGCAGGTAGGGAAATGATGAGGCTTTGACTGAGGAACTGGCTGGTGGGTCTGGATCAAATCACAGCTTTGTCGCTTTCATGATACCAGTTGTTTAATTTTACAATAAAATGGTACCCATCCCTGTAGGTTATTATGAAGTCTTGGGAATAGATCATGCAGAGCCCTTGGAGTTGTTCCTGGCTCAGCATTAGCACAGTGTCACTGGGGGTGCTCATTGCTGCCTCTGTTTTCTTCCCCCAGCTTCCTTGCTTTGTTTTTTTCTTTTCTTTTCTTTTCTCTTTTCTTTTCTTTTCTTTTCTTTCCTCCTCTCCCTCCTCCTCCTCCTCCCCCCCTCCTCCTCCTCCTCCTCCCCCCCTCCTCTTCCTCTTCCTCTTCTTTTTTGTTTTTTTTGAGACAGGCTTTCTCTGTGGTAACTCTAGTTGCCCTAGAACTCACTCTGTAGACCAGGCTGGCCTCGAACTCACAGAGATCCCCCTGCTTCTGTCTCCCAAGTGCTTTGATAAAAGGCATGAACCACCACCGCCTAGCTCCCTCCAACTTTCGTCAATATGGTACAAAAAGTTCTTCTCCATTCCACTCCTGCAATTTTTAAAGGGAAACTCCCTCTAGATACTGAATTATCTTCATTTTCTGGGGATGAGATGTAATGAAAAGTCAAAGAATGTATCTTTGTGGATACTGCTCCATAGTGGTTGTATCATTCTATGAATATACAAGGATGTATTCTTATAAAGGAGCTAGAACCAAGAGCAGCAGGTCAAGGAAGACCCCCTGCATTCTTGTGTGCCAACTTAATGGCCAATTATTAATTGCTAATCTTTTTCTTCCCTTAAAGAAGTATTAACTATGTCACCAGATTATAGAGTAATCCCCAAATATCTTTAATAAGAGAGGTGTTTTTCTTCTTCACTCAGGACTAGGAAAGGTAGCTGCATGACAGCACATGGTGGGCTGGGCTGGGACAACAATCAGCAAACTAAATACCCACAGTGGCTTAATCACCAGGGAAATCTGGCTCACAACACTGTTTCCCCAAATCCAGCCTGTGTTCTCTGAGGCACGGTTAGGGCTGGCGAGTCTGAGATATGGCAAATTTTACACGACTTAAAAATCCTCCATAAGACCGATGAATGACCCTGGGCCAGAGTATAAGATTCCTGTGTTTTCACAACTCACATTTAACTAGAATATACAGGGATAACTGAGCCTGTGGGCTTGCGTGAGCCATCAGATTTGGAATAAAAAAAAAAAAAAACAAAACAAAAAACAAAACTGAAATCTGATGGAAATAAAGTAAAACTCAAGGCTTATGTGGCTTTTGGCTTGTCATCGGAAGTGCCCCCCCAATAAAAAAGTTCATCAAAAGGCTGTCAAGCATCGCCACACCACATAGGACTATGCCAGGAACTGCTTTTGAGACGATTGACCAGCAGGCTGTTGTTCCCTGTGAGCATTCTGCTTGGAGAGAGCATGTTGAGGCCTGTTCTATGGAGCTTGGTCTCTAGGGAGCCTCTGGGGGAGATGTTATTTTCCCAACAGGGTGAATACTATGTCTTCTGAAGGGGAACGAGCAAGGATGCACCCCTACAACTACAATGCTCCCTTAGAAACAATGGCTTTCAGTGCTTGTTTTCTGATTATCTTGAAAGACTGCACTGAACATGACATACATGAAATCACACAGCGTGACTCAGCAGAGTGATAAGGAGGGTGTACGATTTTGTTCCCCTCCTACAACTAGACACAGTGTGCACATGCTGGGGTGGAGGTGGGGTGGAGGAGACGGGGAGCCATGCCCCTCACTAATCTGAATGAGATAGGGCCTGCTTGTTTCGTTTAGATTCTCCATCCTGGCCCTGCAGTGGGCCCCTGCCCCCACTCAGTCCCTGCCTTTGGTGATGATAGGTGAGTACTCTGATGGTTGATGGATTTAAGGTGACTGATAGTAAGAAGCAAGTTCTACACACAGCCTTAGGTCCCCATGACCGCAGTCCAGTATCTCTGGCAAGATGACTAAGGCTTTATTCCTCCCTGAGGACATCTTGGCAGAAGGGCTATGGATGCTCGGGCCTGGAGTTCAGGAATGTTTTCCTGCCCTGCCTAGCCCTGTGCACACATGTCATTGCTCCTGTCGCTGAGCCTTACGGGAGCAGTTTTGTCTCCTGCCCTTCAGCACGAACCCCTCCTCCTCCTCCTCCTCACTCAAGGTCTCTTAGGACCCAGATTTCACACAGCCAGCCTTTTTCAGTGAGGTATACTCAGCGGCTCTTTCTGGGCGCTTCTGAAGAGAAGTAAGACTTATGCTAGATCCTTTATGTGTCTACCCTTTCATTTCAGATACAGAGAAGATGTAAGAATTGAAAGGTGGTGTAAAAGCCCAAATTCTAGTCAGTTCTGGTGATATACTGAACTCCAGGATAATCTGTTAACTTAGGATGCATAAAGTACTGTGTTTGTATACTGGGCTAGAATCAGAGAGTACATTGGTGCATGTTTAGAAGCTATAAACAAAATACCCGAAGTTATCATAACAAAACACTGGATGCTGTGTTATTTATAAAGCATAGGCATTTATTTGGTTCACTGCTGTAGAGAATGAGAGGTCTGAGAGCATGGTATTCATTTCTGTATGGCTGTGTCATACACGGCAGAGGTATCACTGGATGAGACAGAAGAGATCTGTCTAGGGTCTCTCTGCTTTACCTATTCTGTCCTGAGTACCTCACCCTTGTGACCTCATATGACCCTAACCATCTCCTAGAGCTCCCACCTCCAAATGCTATCAACGTGTGAATTTAGAGACCAAATTTTCAGCACTTGAACTTTGGGGGTCACAATGATACTGTAGCAAAAAGTCAGACCAAGAAGGTCCTTGACTTCTCAAAACTTATTATGTAGCGCGGAGGACCAATACTCAGCAAGGCTATGTGTTAGGAACATCTGCACTGGGCTGGAAGCTGATGTGGAAAAGACTGAGTAGTTGATGCTTTCCATCTCTCAGCCCTTAGCACAGCAAGAAGCACATATGGACCCGTGGTGAGTGCTAGTGTAAGAGGAAGGAGGTGTGAGGAGGTGCGGGGCAGGCGTGTTGTTGTAGCAGGATCTGACACACAGCTGTCCCTACTACACAGCTACCTATTTAATTATATTTGGACAGCCACAACACAACCATCTCCCTTTCTGCTCCACAGATAACAGGCACTCTGATAATCTCCAGTACAAATTCTTCAAGTTTTTCTAAAATGGCTGGCCTAGATTTGAGCAGCGGGGCCTACCCAGCAAAGCTTTTACCCCAAGCGGAGTTTCACGATGGCGGTGGTGGATACTGAGAAGGCTTCCAAGGAGAGCAAGCTCAGTTGCAGTTACAAGGAGCTAAAACAGCTTCTCTCTTTTTCTTATTCAAGAAATAGACTGCAGCAGGTGCCAGTGTCACTAAGAGCAGAGTCTGACACTCCATGTCTGTTCTCCCTGTGTCATAGAAAGATGGGCTTCTTCCTCTGTAATAGATCTTCACCAGTGAGGTCTGACACAGAGCCAGCAGCCTTCTCCCCAGGCCCACTACTTATGCCTTCTACCTAGGAGCAGATTTCCCCTCTGTGGAATTGGCTATGGGCCCCTCCCAACTCCAGATCTTTCCAGGCACAGGGTAGTGAGGTGACCGAGGTGACCGTTGGTTCAGGGTCTGTACACCAGAAACCTAAGACTAGCTTATTCACTTCTAAGTGTTTGAAACTATCAAAAGAAGAATATTTAATGATGACCCATGAGAAGTAGATGAATTATGGTTTCAGCGCCCATAAGAGATTTCAGAGCCAGATATGACTATCCCCACATTATCTGCTTACAACCACTTTTACTCAGTGACATCAGAATTGAGTGGTTGTGATCTCTGTAGAGCTCAAAGCCTAAAACATTTACTGTTGGGTCCTTTAAGGAAAAGTTTCCTGACCTCATAGAAACTCTGGGTCAGTGCCTGAGGAAGACATGTTGTCATTTGCACAAACCTAGGGCTTGGTTTAGACAGAGAAAAGGGAAGAGACCATGGAGAATAAGGAACCCCAGGTTCAATCAGAGTGGGCAGGAAACATTTAAGACACTAAGCATCTTATATAGTATTAGAAATGCATTTTCTGTACAAAGTCCACAGCTCTGATTTCAATAAGTTCAAAATAAAATACAGATTAAATATGTTCATATACAACAAATCGGAATAGTAGTTATATGTGGTCTATATAGATCTTCTGTGAAATGTGTTCTGCATTTTTTAAAGATAAAAATGAACAAACAATATATAGTACTATGAAAAGCAAGTCTTCTTCGATGTCTGAGGATGAGCCTCCCAGCTTTCCTCCCTGGAGATAACCATTAAAGATCTTTCCAGAGACATCTGTGCATACCAAACTTGTGTGCAAATCCACTCAGTATATTTGTTACTAATTGCTTTGTAGAATTATGCCAAGACTTAGAATCTTTAAGTTTCAAACATTTATTGTTCAGAGTTACTTGGGCACAGAAAATTTGGAGCAGCTTGGATGGGTTGTAGTCAGGATGCTGGCTAGGAATGAAGAGTTGATGGAGGCAGGGAGCCTCCTTCCAAGATAACTGTATCACTTGCTTTTTGGTAGGAGGTTCAGCTCCTCACCACATGGGACTCTGTTGTGCTGTGTTAGTGTCTTCTGGCCAGGCTTGCAGTAGTCGCTAGGACAGGAATCCAAGGAAAGTCAAAGAAAAAGCCATGATGTCTTTTATGGTTTCATCTCTGAAGTCACACAGTATTGTGGCTGAGGATGTAGCTCAGTTGGTAGAATGTTTTCCTGGCATACTCAAAGCCCCAGGTTTGATTGCCAACACCACATAAATTGAATGTGATGACGTATGTCTATAATACCAGTACCTGGGAGGGCAGAGGCAGAGATCAGAAGTTCAAGGTCATCCTTCACTACATACCAAGTTTGAGGCCAGCTGGTGATATAAAAGACCCTGTCTCAAAAACAGAAGTGTTACTTCTATGTTATTTTGCTCATTAGACTCAAGCCACCAAGCCCATCCTTCAAAGAGAGTGGCACTTGGCATTACCCTTTAAAGGGAAAGTCAAAGTATTTGTGGATATATGTTACAAACATCAACTCTAGCTTTATTTTCTCATAAAAAATAGTGCACTAGAAACACATTGCTCACTTTGTTTCCCTATCTTAGCATTTTTTTTAAAAGAAATCCTTTATGCTAGTTAAAAATGTCTCGGTATTCTGATGATGGATGTGCTCTGTGATCAGTCCTCCACGAGTAATTATGTAGACGTTTTCCTAACCAACAGTGTACTGAACATCCTTCTAGGCACACAGCAATACCTGGGAGTTATGTTCTCATTGCCAGGAGAAAAGGGATGCGTGCTTAGAATGGGATAACCCTTAGTAATTTTCTTCCTCAAAGATGTGCCATGTACAGTTTCTCTGATGTCCACTCGGCACTATGCTTTTCCCGTGGCCTTCCCCAATCAGGTTCTGGGTTGTCAAACACTTTGAACAGTGGAAAATGATTGTATGATCATTCACTTCAGGTTTCTGTTCATGATGCAGGAGGATGAGGGTGCTTTCATGTATCTGAAAACTCCTGCTTCCTATGGCTGATCATGTAGCTCTTTTGTCAGACTTTTCAAATGAGCTTTTGGTCTTATTCGTTCTAGTTTTTGTCCTAAAGGAATCAGACCCTTGTCTGTCTTCATGGGTTCTGTTTATTTTCTTGGAGATGCGTTGGCTGTGGCACCTTGGTACATATCCTTTCGGTAATTTCTTGTCATTGACGCTTGGGAATCAATGTGTAGGCTGGGGCTGTACTCTGGCCTGGACTTCCTTCACTTCGTTTGCTGCAGTCTTTAGGTGCTCTCTGGTGTGCTGTATTCTGTAAGGTCTTAAGTGCTGAGGGACATCCTCTCCTGTCCTTGCTTTCTCCTTTCTGTTTTAATTAGCACGAACTTTTGACAAGCAAAGTGGGTTGGGGGAGACCTGGAGCCATCCTGCCAAGTACTTAGTGTTTGTGCTTCACGTCCCTTTTTTTTGGACATGGGATACTGCAGCCCCAGAGGGAGAAGTTCACTGTGCATCTTTCCCAGTGTCCTCAGCCTTGTTGCCAGTGAGACCCCATTGCATCTCAAGCCACAGATGAGATGAGGAATCCGAACAGGGCAATGTTGTGCCTATCCCTGGGTTGAGGCACACTGTGTTCTGATGTGGCCCTGAAGCAATGGCCATGGTACTGGGCACATCACAGCCATCGTGAGTGTTGGAGTTGCCCAGAACAAAGGTGTTATTGATCTGGAGATGCAGAAAGCTAACACTTTCTCTGATGCCTTTGGCGTCAGAACCTTGGACACGAGTTCAAAGAAACCTGGGAAGATGTAATCTCTCCCCTAACTTTGTTTTCTTTGTTTGGGCTCCAGGCTGAAGGTCTTCAACTATGCTTTCATGAATAATCAGACTGGGTGAAGTTTTGGGTTGCACTCAATGGCTTCTTGGCATTATTTATTTTTCCAAAGGGAATTCAATACTTAAGAAAGCTCAAAGGTAGCAGCATCAGATATGAGGGGACATTCTTTCTTCACCGCCATTTCAACCAATATATTATGATTCTGAGTCGTAAGTGGCAGCCATGATGGAAGATTTGCTTCAGATACTGGGGGTTGCTAAGGTGAGTACTGCAGATACGTAGCTCTGTCACTAAATGTAGGAACACCACTCCACTGCTCTTAGACACCGCTAAAGTTTTCTGGTTTGCTCAAGTTAGCCAAGGGCAGAGTCTTTGGATTCATATAGTGAGGTGGGTTAAAGATGACTCTGTATTCTGTGACATGGTGGCCATTGAGACAGGATTTGATTTTCCTCCCTCTGAATCTGATTTGACCTTTATGACCCATGATGACTGGTCTAAATAAATAAACAGCCTAAAATGCTGTTGCTGGTCCAGGTCCGGGCTGCGTGTATTTTCCAAATCTCTTCCCTTCTTTACTTTTCTTTCCTTTTCTTTTTGGCTTGTTAAAGGAATTGAAACAAATGCTCAGTTTGCAAAAGTAGCAACGAAACTTCATTGAAAGTAAAGCAATGCTAAGGATTAGAAAGAAATATGCTGCCAAGATTGACAGCAGAGCACATGACTGGGGATACTCAAGGGCCACAAGTATTGTTGGGGCTTTCTCTTATGGGATCAAGAGGAACAGGAGTTTGGTTGCTAAGGGGTGTATCATGGGTAGTTCTGTATTTTGATAGATAGTCTTATGTTATGTAAACCTTTGCTCATACACATGTCCCTTCCTGTGATGCATCTGATTTTAATCATATGCACATCTAGTTATGCATAAGCATAAGATAAAAAAGCATAAGGCAAACAGGAGATTTTCCTAAAAGTTTGCTCAGATAGCACAGTTTGCCTTATTATACACACATCTCCAAACCAGTCTAGGCCAGGTTGGCCCACTTTCCCATGTTTGTTTTAGGATGTTTTGAATAGAGACAGGGCATTGTCAAGGGACTGCTGAAGGGAATAACTTACTTCCCTTGTTAAAATCAGATATAGATGTAGTCCAGTGCAGGTGTAGAATCAGTTCCCGTGGAGGTCCTAGGTTGCTAAGAGGTTGTTAGGTGCATTGTTCACAGAGAGTTGTGTGCATTCTATGCAGTTAAGGGTCTAAGGCTGCCAGATGCACTATTAGGAAAGGGGTGTGTGCATAGCCCAAGCCAAACACAGCCCCAGGTTGCTGTCTCCATATTGGCCTGTCTCAGTGACAGGTGTTTTTAACCACTGAAGATTACATCACTCCTGCCCATTCACTGATTGATAATCCTGAAGTCACCATTCTGGAGAGGCCCCTTCAGGCACTCTATTTGATGGTCCTAGCCGAACCCAGCCTTATAACTATGTCCACAAGACACTGGGCACCTGTGTGAAACTACATTGTCCTTCCCAAAACTAGCCCATGCACCAGCTGATACCAAGTGACTTTGTCAACACCACATGGGATGTAGGGCTCACTCTGGAAGCTGAATCTAAATATCCTGAGAGGGCTTGTGAGATGGCTCTGAGGGTCAGAGCACTTTCTGTGCAAACCTGGCAAACTGAGTTGAATGTCTGGATCCCACAAGGTGGCAGGAGAGAAGAACAGAGTCCTGGGAAGTGGTCATCTGACTTCCGCATGCACACTATAGTGCGTGTCCATCAGAACACGCAGACACAAATACTATTTCTAAAATATCCCGAGGTATAACAAAACGATCACTTTAGATTGCTAGCTCTGGGATAGTTTGTCACATGGCAATCGGTGATGGGTGTGTGAGAGTTCATGTCTTTCCTGGGCTGGTGGACTCTGAGCAGGTGAGATGGCAGGACCCACGTGGGAGGGATGATGTGGGCAAGGGTGGTAGCGGGAGGTGTACTGCTCTCTGTCAGTGTCAGTCTTTCTATTTGGTTTCTGCATATTTTCCCCTTGGAGTCAGTCTAGGGTTTGAAATACCCTGTCATTCAAGAACTCACAGCACAGGGTGTGTAACAACGGACTGCATTATTAAGCAGGCTTTTGGAACAAGGTGTTCCTTTGTTGTAATAATTCCTTGTGAGAATTTTACAAGGAAATAAGCTTTTCATCTCCATGTAAAAGCTCGGGCTGGTATCGGGCCATATTATTAACTAAGGATTAAAAATAGGCCTGCATTTTCCAAGCTTAATTCATATAAGGGGGGGGGAAAAAGGCAAGGGACATTTTATTTGTTCACATACTTTTCACGACTTGATTTTACTTGCTGTGACAAGGAACACCGGCATCACTAAGCATTTGAAAGATGAAAGCTATGTGGTTAGGCAATTAAGCTATGTGGGTCAACCCCTTGATCTCGCTAATAATAAATTAATTGTTACAACGGTTGACAAGAATAAATACTATACTCAATTTAGAATACGTTTAGGATTAGGAGACTGTTTGAAAAGGTAAGGTCTGAGTTTCACAGTCTTGAAATCTAAAGTGTATTTAGGAGTGAGGTGTCGGGTAATGAAGAGAGCCAGTTTTCAGCTCTAAAGATGAGAGTGAGAAGCTTGCATCCTAACAGAGCAGAGTTCCCTAGTAACGGAGGACACATTTGAGCAGCAGTGAACAGACAATGCCCACGGCTCTCCCATGTGCCTACAGAAGCCAGCAGCAGTGTTAGCAGCTCACTATGCAGACTTTGGTTTGAGGAAAAACAAACAAAACAAACAAACTACACTCCATTTTTTTATTTCTTTCTAAAATAAATCTTGCTTCACTTAGGTTAGTTATTTTCCTTTCTGGTTTTAAGAGGAGTGTGACCCATAATGTTTACGTGGTGGGATTGTCAGCAGGACCGTGAACTACACCAAGGGTGTGGACTCCAGGTCGCCATGGCCTTTCCTCTCTCTCCTCCCGAGTGTAGCAGACAAGCACTGATCTATAGCCAGTCTGTCTTGCAGTCTTTCTCTGCAAGGAGCCCCATTTCCACCTCTGGGTTTCTTTGCCTGTTGCTGTTCTAGCTGGTTATTTTATTGCCCCACTAGAGGGCAGACAAGGAACAGAGGGACACAGAGCCTACTGGGTGGTTCTTGCTAGTGAGTCCTGTTGGTCCCCCCCACCCCACCCCCAAAAGAAGTCAAAGACTTTCCAAGATGATCTGCAGACATCTTCCTGTGTCACGCCTGTCCTGTCCTCACGTTCTCGCTTCAGGGGGATCTGAAGGGATCACCCCCATGCCTCCATCCTGTTACTGACTGAGAGGCAGAGATAAGACCATAGAAACTCCTAGTTTGCTGGCACAAACTGTGGAGGACGAGGGGGTACTGAATATGCTGAGCTGAATGGAGCTAGAGCAGAGGGTGTCCGGAGGGAAAGGAGGGGGCCCTGGCAGGGGTCTTTCAACAGCAATGCCATAAAACTGGTTGCTCTTAGATGGAAGAGAGACTCACAAATAGGAATTCTAGAATCAGAAGAGCCCTGTATTTCATGGCCCCTGTAAAGGTGTTCATGCCCGCCCCCCTCCAGCATTAGTTAACTTAGCTGGTGAATGTAGACAGTATGTATGATGTTCTAGTTGGGTTCCCATGCTCTTACCTCACACTGTCTGCTGCCCTTTTAAGTGGTTCGTGTCTGTGTTCGAATGCTCCGGGCACCGTTGAACACTCCTTGACCAATTTTGTATGTGTTTGGACATTGATACATGAGTCATTTCTTCAGACATTGTCAAAAAAGATAATTCTCTATAGCATTATATCCATAGAAAGGTCAATACACAGATTCTGCTCATTCAACTCCTACCGGATTGTAGACCCCTTGCTAATGCTCATCTCCCCTAGGGGCATCCGTCCTTCGATATTTCAGCATGAGAGTGTTTAAGCCCTCAGTCTAGATCTTCACCTTATGCTGGGTGATTAGCTTCTAGGTTTGTTAAATATTAAGAAAGCTCTTGCTGCCTGCACCAATGGTGTCTCAATAAACAAATGAGACTAATTAAAAACCTTCCTGTAATTATTCAGTTTATTCATAAGAATGAGTTGGTAGAGTGGGTATTTGCTGCATTTCTCCAACAGTCTCCACCGCAGGTGCGAGCTTCGGGTATTCTCAAGGCGATCGAAACTGGGTCAGGAAAAGAGGAAAACGTATGAAAGCCCGGAAATGGATGCACATCTGGGTGGGCTTGCCCTCTCCTCTTGTGCTGTTGTCATTGCGCCCTTGACCTTGACCTTGACTCAGAGGGGCTGAGTGTCTCTGGCCAGAGCACTGGGAATCTCAGATCGATTAGCTGATTGGCTCAGGTCCTCATCCACTGATCCGGTGAGAATAAAATAGTCTATTTGTGTGCAGTTATGGATTTCAGAATGAACTTTTGTGTACATTGGTTGGAATTTTGTGTTGTTTCCATTCCTGAGCCTTCTTTTAAAGACTTAATCAGTTAATTAATTGTGTGTGTGTGTGTGTGTGCACGTGCACGTGTGTGCGCTTGCGCATACGTTGGGAAATAAATCCAAGTCCTCAGTAACCTTTAACTTCAGATGCTAAGCCCTCTCTCCAGCTCCTAAACTCGTTTCCTGAGACAGGGTCTACCACTGGGATCTGGGGCTTGCAGAATAGGCTAGGCTGACTGGTCAGTGAACACAGAGATTTGCCTCTCCCCACCTCCCCAGCACCGGGGTAACTGTGCACAAGTGCCGGGGTAACCGGCACTTGCCACTGTGTCTGGCTGATGGCTTCTAGGGATTGGACTCAGGGCCTCATGCTGGATGGAGTCTTCAGCACTTGACTGATAGAACCATCTCCCTGGGCCCAAACTGTAGATTTTCTATGGAAATTTTCCTTTCATTGAGCCAATTTATGGGTGAGATGGGGAAAACCACGCCTACCTCAGCTCTCTCTTCTTGTGATGCCTATTGAAGGAAGGGAGTTCTCAGGACCAGGGTCTGATAACGATGCTGTTACTGTGGACTTGGCCAGGGATGGGGTCCAGGTGTCCAATGTGCACAATTGGTATACATGGTGCATAGGCTGGGCAGGATAGGCTAAGGTGGATGGCCCCTTGTAGAGTCACCAGTCCCTAAGATAACGATCTTAAAATTCCCAGAGAACTCTCATTTTCAATCTACATGGATACCTTTATTTTAGTGACACGTTGACATGAACTCTTCCAGAGGTACGAAAACAAAAAATTCACTTTTATTCCAGTAGGATCTTTCTTTCCAGTGACTCGTGGTCTTCAGTGTGGGGTGAGTTGGGGTAGAGCAGGATGGTTCTCTCGAGGTTCAGAGGGAGAGTCCAGGGTGCCCCCTTTTGTCTACTTCCTTGGCCCAGGGAAAGCTGGCCCTCACTCTTGTCCCAGAAGTCCCCTTGTTCCTTCCACGTGGACCTGGTTTTCCGTGTAGGAGAAGGTAGAGCTGAGAGAGGATGTGTGGGTTTGCTGGCTCTCGGTGTCCTTCCTGGCCTCACACATCTCCAGTTGTCATAGCTGGACCCACTCTTATGAAGGCACTTCTAGTCCTGAGCCGCCTCCACACATTAGCCCCGTTCACCAGCACAGACTAGAGTATGGAGGTACCCTGTGGTGTGCCCCGTGGTGGCTGAGGCCTTCTTTGGGGACCGTGGCTGCTGGAGATTTTTTCCCTCTGCATTTTCTTCCTTAGCTTTGGCAGAGGCTTTTCAGGTAACAACCCGTCTCTGTCATTTTCCCGGAGGCCTTACCAGTTCTGATCGCCCTTCTGCATCGCACAGAAGCACTCCGCTCACTTCTTCTCGACACACGAAAGCATATTACAGCTTCCTTCTGAGCCGTCCCAGGGCAGGGATGCACTATTGAGGTGAAACTGATTCCCAATCCCATCAGAAAAGATCCTCACTTTATTTTCCAAGGATGTGTCCTGTTGGAACATAGAGCTTGTTGAAGGTCTCAGCAGGAATGTCTCCAGGGGTATCCAACCTTCTGACACTGTAACATGGTGTTGACATTCATGAACCTGTTGGGCTGTGTACACAGCTATCCTGAGATACCTGGAGACTGCAAGCCATGAGTTGGACATATATTTTTCCAAACAAAAGATACTTTGGGGGGTTGAGGTTGGGGTGAGCTGGGTCCTTCTTTGGTCCAGTTCTCAGTCTCTGTGGGTGGATACCTGCCTGCACAGCACCAGTCTCTGGAGCTAGTGTATCATCCAATCACAGCCAAGCTACCACCACATTCCATTTCCCTCTTGGAACAGACTCCATGTCTTTACCTCTGTGGTTATCTGCTGGTATTATATTTCAAAAGCATTTGCAAGTTATTCTGTGCATGAAGTGAGATTTTCCCACTTTCTCTAAATTCTAGTTTCCCAAGACTTTTTTTTTTCTTATAAAAATAAATGGAAATAACGGTGATTCTTGGGACTCACCTGGGTTAGAATCACGATACTAAACAGGTATGTTTAGAAAAATACCAGCCCTCTTCTGGCATGGTGTCAGTGTCTGTTTGTACGTGGAAGTCAAGGTGACTCACTGCCCTGACACTGGGTGGTTATGATCATTGCATGGTATGCAATAAATTAGGGAGAAGGATTGGGGATACCTGGCATGTCACTGCTGAGAGTCTTTGCATGGTTTGCTCCTTGCCTGGGATTTGGACAGTTGATCCTAGGCTGGGCCAGGGTTGGAGAACCCTGAAACAGGGTCAAGCCCTCTCCTCCTCTTTTCCCAAGGATTAGGGTGAGGAGGGAGGTATGGTATCTGCCAAAGAAAGCATGTGACATCGAGAAGACTTCCTTCTAGCTCAGCCAACATGTTGGCCTTGGCCAGCCAGTTGTGTTTCTCTTTGTTTAATGAGCAGCTGAACCCATCAGGCCTGAGGCCAGGGCCCTTCTTATGTCAGTCAAGCCAGGCCAAAGTTGGAAATGGGGGAGGATAAAGCTTCCAGATAATTCTGTATCATCCGAAGTATCCTGAACATGCTCCATTTGAACTGTCAACACCTACAGGGTGGTGCTCTCAGCTGGCAAAGAACTTTGAAGTTTTGTATATTAATCGTCCTGGCCCAGAACCCTTGAATGTATAAGGACTTGGCCACTACAAGGTGTCAAGTGACATTTGACTGTTGAAAGTGGAAGGACACTCCTCTGGGGCCGAGTTCTAACGCATTTTGTGACATCTCCCTCTCCCCGGCTCTAAATATCACACTATTTCTGTAAAACTCATAACTTCAATATTCTGCTTTAAAAGCTTAACATCACCTTCTGGTATATTCTACCTGCCGAGACCTAGCACACTCCTGGTAGCCTCTGTGTCCCCTCCCACCTGCAGACCCACAGCCTGCTTTGCTCCGAAAGCTTGTGAAACCTGGGACAGGCTTATTTTAAAGTCTCTGAGTGTCAGGAGACAGGAGGAGGATGATATACTCGGGGTCTTGAAGCACGAGGTAGGCTGGACAAAATTACACTGAAGCAGAGCCCACCTCACTCTGACACTGACCAGGCTTGTGGTGCCACAGCGCCTTATGCGGTCACCAGTCTCTTCTTTGCAATCATTTTGTTGGTACTCAGAGCTGGGTTTTTTTTTTTTTTAATTCTTGTCAAAGTTCTTCTACTGAGGAAGATGACTTCAGGATGAACCAATTACCCAGTTGGCTTGACATAGCTCTTGTTCTAGCCACGAAAATGAAGCAAAACTTGTCAAGGACCACACCACTCATGAGCTCCATTAAGAACTTCAAGGAGCAAATGAGCTTCACCTCCCGGACTGCTGAGCCGTGGTGCTGAAATTATTTTCAGGGTCGCCATGACCAGCTGCAGTAATTAGTACACAGCTTCAAAATGCCACACGGTTTGGACAGAGATGTGGCACGTGCGTCTCTAGCAAATGTTATTCACAAAGAAGGGACAAGAATGTTCACTGTATTTTCTTACTCCCCAAGTAAGGGGTAAAGGGGTGTAACCTGTAAGAAGGCATAGAAGAGTCCCCCAAATGGACCTGTGGAAAGCCACCATTCTGAAGGGCCATCTTTCTTTTTCTAGCTAGTTCTCTGGATTCAGGCTTGCTTACCAGGCTGTGGGAACACGGTTTAGGTAGATTCTTTGGAAACTCACAAGTCTCATCATGCAGGTTATCGTTGTTTCCTACATTAACAGTTAGCCACGGAGCACTGGTTTCTGCCATTTTTCATGTTAAAAAGAAAGCATTCCCAAAGCCACACAGGCCTCAGGCCCTACAATGTGTTACTTCCCTTAAGGGTCCTTAAGTGATTTCTGATTTACCGAAGGAAAACAAAAACAAAAACATGGTATATGATTGCCAGCTCCCAGCAGCAAAGAACTTCATACATTGGCCACTGCTTATCTTTGAGGCCCCTGGACATTTCCCCCTTTGTTAATAAGTAGCTCCAGGCCTTAACACTTATAAACATCACAGAGGAAAATGGAGAGCAGGCACCTCCATCCCCGACCTCAGGAAGCTATTCATGTCTGAAGAATTCTGTGAATGAGCAAGGAAATTCTGAACAAATCGAGAAAGCTGGATTTGAAGACACTCAGGGTTTCTTTCACATAGTGCGCTCTGCCCAGCATATGGAGTGTCCCCACTGTCCTACACACGTTGCTTCTTCCCATGTCTACGCTCCAGTGTTAATGAGAGTGGAGAAATAATGAACAAACTTGGGATTGGTGTTTTCCTAATAAACTGTCTGCATTCTGCCTCCTGTTCTAAAGCTAGATGCATTTTTAATAGCACAGTGTAAGGACCCAGGTGTGTTTGGAATGGGGTGTTAGCAAGTGGAAGATAGAAAGGCAGCATCCCCTTGGTAGCTTTCAGTAGAACCTAGCAGGGTTATTGGGTAGGGAGAACGTTTTGTTCTGGTTCTCCTAGACTTTCTGGATTTCTTTATTATTTTCTTGTTTTCCATGTGTCTGTGGTATAGTCACATGTGTGTGTGTGGGGGTGGGTGCCCTTGCCCATGTAGACATGTGTGGAGATTGAGCCTGACCATCATCTTATCTGTCTTCCTCAATTGCTCTCCACCTTACGTTTTGAGAAGTACATGCTCTCACTGAACCTAGAGCTCACCGATTCACCTGGCCAGCAAGCCCCAGGGATCCCCTCCCCAAGCTCTGGGATTTACAGGTGTGAGTAAGCTCCCAGCTTTTTATGTGGGTACTGGGGATCCTGAGCACAGGACTTCATGCTCACACAGCCAGCACTTTACTGACTGGCGATCCATCTCCCCAGCCATAGAATTGGTTGTTTAACACTGAAATCCTATGTAGAAGGAACCTCCCCAGTTCTGGGGATGTCTGGGTGCTTTAGCCACCTAAAGAGATTAAAACCTAGCTACATTTTCAGTCTGAACCTAATTCCCAAGGGCTATGGTTGAGTCGTGATACACGTGAAAAATGTATCTTCTATCCACTAGAGGACACCAATGCCTTCCTGACGCTGTCTCCGTGGCTAGGTCTCCGAGGGCTGGCTGTGAATCCAGCTAGAAAACTTTATTTGGAACATGTCCCCCAGCTTCCAGAGGTGAGGTAGAGGAGCACAACATCTCCTCTGTTGACATCAAAACAGTTCTGGAGTTCACACAGAAGAGCTGGCCTCTTAGCTTGAGACAAAGGGAGCTTTGCCTACTTTCCTTGGCGCCTGTGGCCATTATACAAATCCTTGGAGTAGCTCCATGAAGGAAGTTTCTAGAAATAGGCTAAGCACCATCTGTGTCACAGGTTGTCCCTCTTTTTGACTTACTAGTAGCTCACCTGCCAAACGGTCTCAGGCAAAGGTCGAGGATTTCTAGTTGGAGATTCAGCTGTAGCCGCTTTCTGGTTCCGTTGTAACAGATTGCTAGAGACTAGGAAACTGAAACAACTCTGGTTTGTTATTTAGTTTTGCTGGTCTGAGGATGATGGTGTCTCAGAAGGGCTGGCTCCTAATAATTTTATCTCTGAACATCCTTCCCTGGTCAAAACTTTCCTGACAACAGGTAAGGGAAAATCTTACTTTCAGGAACCCACATGATTAGATTGGGCCATCTTAACCATCCAGGATAATAACAACTCCCTCTCAAAATTCATAACTTTGGTACCATTCACACAGACATCTCTGCCTTGTAAGGTAATGTGTTCAGAGATGCTGTGTATTGGGATGTTAGCATCTTTAAAAGGTCATTATTTTATTGTCTATGGTGTCTGTAAATAATCTTCAAGCTTGTTATCCAACAGTTTTGTCATTGTAGGTCAAAGGCAGAGAGATGTGATCAAAGGCAGACCTCTTTGGAAAGCCAGTTGGGGAGTATTTCCCAAGCTCCTCTTGGAATTATGGATGCTGGCCAATACTTTCTCAGATATAAAATGGGAAGGACAGTCTGAAAAGTCTATGTTAAAAAATTCATGGTTTAGTACTTAGCACTCCTGGTGTTTCTGTTGAAAATGCTTCATGGCCAGTGGGGGCACTGATTTTACCCGCTTTACAAAAACACCAGACCCAAACTCCTCGGCTGGCTATGAAGCACGCAGCATGGGGCTATGGTGACCCAGAATGGAGCAGACTTAGAAGTTCCTTAGCTTTGTATGTCTCCCTTCTTTTTGCTTGGGATGTAAGTTCCCACAGAGTGTGAGGACTATGTGTTAATCAAGCAGGAATCCTTGCACTCCAGGGTGGGGTTGGGATACAAAGTCAACCCATTGCTCTCTTCCTGACTTGCTTGGTGAGGGCAAAGAAGATACAGTTTATTGGCACCAAAGGTGCCCACCAGGGCTGTCAGATGTCTCTCTCCACTGTGTAGCACACAGGATGTGCATAGCTGAGAGCCTCAACCCAGCCCCCTCTTTCTTTCTGACCACAGTGTCCTTTGTACTTCTCACCTGCTTCTGAAATTTATCTTCTTATTGCCACTGTGATTCTTGTAAATCACCTCTAAGCCCGTCCATCAGAGACAAGGAAAACAATCCAGAAAGCTCCACTCTTCTCTGGAAGAGCTCTGATGGAGGTGGAGGAAGGGCAGGAACCTTCCCCATCGGCTTAGTGTAAGATGAACTGGGTATACACTAGCTGAGTCCTTGGGTTCAAATCCTGCTGTGTGGTCCTGGGTAGGTTCCTCTATCTGTCTATGTCTGACCTGCAAATGAAGATAGTAAACACACACACACACACACACACACACACACACACAACCAAGGTCCTTGTTAGGATCAATTGTAGTGATTTAAGTAATGTGTCTTGAACAGTGAACAGGGCAGAATAAATGCTGAATGTGTCTAAGCTGCTCTTACGGTCATGGTCACTGTCTTCTTCATCATCATCACCATCAATATTTCAGTGTGACTGTTTCTGGTCCAGAATCCCATAAAAGACAGGGGCAGGGTATGGGCTTCTTGGGGCCTCGGGCCTCTTGTTTAGAGAAGACCCATCTAGTTATGTGCCCTCTTAGAATGGAGTGGGAACTGGAGCCCAAGATACCCTGTGCAGCTGATACAGATCTGAGCCCTCACTTCCTCAGAGGAGACACCTACCAGGGCCACCTGTTTCTCATCTACTGCCAACGGCATAAGGGCCTACCAGGAGCTTTCCTACTCAACCCGGACAGAGATTCATTCTGGTTTTAATCCAGGGAGCCCTGTGGAGGGCTGAAGAGAAATGGAGGCCTTGGTTGAGAGAGAATTCGAGATTTAAGAGTGAGGAGACCTGCTGACATCTTTTAGTCAGGTGTCTCTGTTGTGCTCTGATGGGCCGTGCTGGGAGTGTTGGGCCACCTGATGCCTTGATTCATTGGTCCAGCTCGGCAGAAGACTGGCCCTGAGCAGGGTGGGGACACGTGGAGAGCTGACTTCAGGTTAACTTCTGTGCATTCTAGGTCTGTTTTCCAGGTCCAGGCTGTTGGTTAAGTCCTGCCTCCTTCCTGCATCCCCATGGGTCTCAGTGTATTTGTCTGCTCATCCTTCCTGGGAGCTGATGGGTCCTTGCCATGGGATCTGGGCATCTTCACAGCATTTATCATCAGCTGTGGGACCTGATGTATCTTCCCATGCAGATGTTCTGTGGGAAGTGTGGAGGATTCTGGGTGACCCAGGAGGACTTTAAGATTGTCTCCTGTCCCTCTAAGTGTGAGAATATGTACAGGTGAACGGCTGTCCTAGCTTGTCTGGAACTTACAGGAGTGAGAGACTAGCTATGAGCTCAGGGCAAACCGGATGAACTGACCCCTGCTTGGGTCACCCTAGAACTCAGTTAGGTTAGGAAGTAGACCAGGTTTCTATAGCATGGTATCATGTCTTCCCTTGGGCTCATCAGCTCTGCCATGGTCACTGTGTGCACAGCTCTGCATGTGTTCTCAGTGGCCCCTCTATCTGAAGGTGAGGGTGCTGAGACAGAGCCCTACCTTCCTGCTCCCTGTTTGTTTTGCTACTAAGGCCATTTGAATTTTCTCTCAGAGTAGGCACAGGATGGGTGACTTGTTGAGAAAGAGAGAAATCTGTTTCCCTGAGGAGGACGTGGGCTGGCATGAAAACCACACTAATTGGGGCTTGTTAAAGAGTACCCTAAATTCCATAATTGTCTGTTCTGATGGGCTTCGGTTTGGAGAGTAACGATGCTGCTGCTAATGACAATAATAGCTCCCTTTATTGGACGCCCAGATGCTTAAGCATATCAGTAATCTTAGCCCTGTTTGCTCTCTCCCTCTCTCTCCCCTCTCCTTTGTGTGTGTGTGTGTGTGTGTGCGCGTGTGCATGCGTGCGCAGCTGCACATATGCAAGTGAGCTCATGTGAACATGTGTACACATATGTGTGGAAGCCAGAGGCCAACTTCGGCTGCTGCACGCCAGGTGCTGCCCACCTTGTTTTTTCAGACAAAGTTTCTCACTAGCTTGAAACTTTCCAAGGAGGCTGTCTGGTCTTCTGGGGAGTACCAGGGACCTCTTTGTCTCTACTCCACAGCACTGGGATAACAAGATGTGCCACCATGCCTGCCTTTTGAAATATGTGAGTTCGAGAAGACCAAACTATAGTCTCTGCACTTTCAAAGGAAGCGCTTTACACACTGACTCATGAGTCCACACCAGATCTTTGTTTTTAAAAATGAGAAAATGATGCTCCTGGAGTGCAAATGAATTGACCAAGGCTACAAGACCATTCAGGAGTGGGGCTAAAGTCTTCCATTTCCCCTGCCCCACCACCTCTTCCCGTTCCTTTTGGTCAAACCTCAGAGAAACTTGGTGTTGCTTAGAAATGGAGATGTCAGGCTAGGGAGCCAGATGGCTCTGTGGGTAGAGTACCGTGCAAACATGAGGATCTGAGTTGGGATCCCCAGCATCCATGAACATCTGGGTACAATGGGGCATATTGGGAGCATCAGCACTGTGGGATGGAGGCGGGCAGATCCCAGGAGCTCAATCAGCGAGGGATCCTGTCTCAAGAAACTCAGGTGGGAAAGCCATTGAGAAAGACATCCAATGTCAACCTCTGACTATCACACAATCTTACACCTGCATGGGCAAGCACACCTGCACAGAGAAAGAGAGAGAGAGAGAGAGAGAGAGAGAGAGAGAGGGAGGGAGGGAGGGAGAGAGAGGGAATAGGAAATAAGTAAATTAGGCTCATGAAGAGCATTGTAATTATTTTCAGAATTATTGACAAGATGTCTCAGAATCCAACAGGGCAGTGGAAGCCATCATCATCATACCAGGAGGCTGGGGCTGAGGCAGCTTGGGGGAGACAATTTTGGCTGTCACTCGGGCTTCTTGTTATCTTCCTCTTCTGCCTCCTAGTCTCTATCCTTGTGGTAGTTGGGACTCAGCATGCTGCATTTCTTTGCAGTGAATAGATGTAGATTTTGCACAGGTCCCTGAGCTCATAACCACTGACACAGCAGAGGGAGCAAGGAGCTCCTATGGGTGCCTCCAGAGGCATGGTTATCTCTAAGCCCAGTAAAGTCACGGGAAACAGTCTCCCAGTCACTGTTTGGGGGTTCCTCTTTGTTAGCAACTGCTAGTACCTGTGAGAAAGACCCACACAAGAGACGATGGGCCCCGGCTGCAGGTACTCACTGAGGCTTGGCTTAGAGGGATCTCAGCCCTGTCCGTAAAGTCCCAGCGAGACCATCCCTGTCTATCCTGAAAGCCTCTGACCTAGGAATGAGATCATCTTCTTGCTCTTAACGTTCCGCAGAACAGACACACAGTGGGGTTAGGGTGGATTTTTGCTCATGTGCTCTATCACTCTTTGACGCCATGAGTGATGCTATCCACCGCGTTCTGATGTAGCAAGAAGGCCCTCCGCAGAGGGTGCACCTTTAAGTCCAATATTATATTAGACTTCTCAGCTTTCGAGATTATGAGATGGATGTTTTTACATTATTAATTACCTTGGGGATTCCCTGACAGCAGCAGAAAACCAACAAAGTAAGCTAGTTCCACCAGCTTCTTTTCTACCTTGCTCCCCTCTGAGATTACTTTGGTTTCCTGTATCAGACTGCCTTCTGACTTGTGCCTCTTCTGAGTACCAACTGTTTCGATTTAGTTTAAAGTGTGTGTGCGTGTGCGTGTGTCTGCGTGCACATGCACTTGCATGAGCAGGTGTAAGCAAGCAGGTGTGATAGTTAGAAGTTGAAGTTGGATGTCTTTCTCAATGGCTTTCCCACTTTAGCTTCTAGAGACTGAGTCTCTCACTGATTGAGTCCATTATTTCTTATCTCTCTCCACAGCCGTACAATGGAGCCATATTTACTCTCTGATCCCACTGCCACACCCTAAGACATTTTACTAATCCCTGTAAGGACAGGTAGAGGTCCCTGCACCCGAGATACACGTGCCTCCTCTCTCCTCAGCTGGCATCCAGACACCAGAAATGATGAAGAGATCAACTCAGTGCTTTCTCATCTCCCCTCAACACCCTAATTGTTTTTCATTATATTTATTAAAAATGCGCTTATATTATAGAATATGCTTGCCATTTAGATTCACACAGAAATCTTTAGAAAGGAGGTAGAACCAAGAAGGCCAGGAAGTAATCTGGAAGGTATAGGGTCTCTTGTGTGTGAAGGAGCGAGCGGGGAGGTGCTGAGGAGCTACAGAGAATGGAGAAGCTTGAGACCAGGACTGAGATGACCGCTGGGTCCTCTGAAGGCAGTCACCATAGTGAGGAGTGGCAGTGTGACTCCCTCCTGTCGCTCTAGGTCATGAGAGAGGTCATTTAAAAGAAAAAGCCTTACAGGCAGAAAGGAAATCTTTCCAGAGATTCTGAGTAAAGACAGCATGAGAGATGAGTGTGGGGGTGGGGGGTGGGGGTCAGGGGAGGGGTTCTGGTTTTTGGAGTGCTGGGAACCTCCAAAACAGAGGAGCTGCTCACCTCTGCACTCTCCCCCACATGCCTTGGGGTCCCTGAGTAGGTACAGGCAGCAGCTGCAGCGGGGGTAGGAGGGGGTTGGGGGGTAGGGGGGGTGGGGGGGGAGAGGGGGAGAGGGGGCAGCAGTGTCTACATCGACAAGGCCAAGGCAGATGTCATTTGCAACGGGAGCGTCTGAAAACAGTTCGGAGGCATTCCACTCTGGGCATTCCACTCTGCTTTTGAGACCTGCCATTTTAAGGTGTCCCCAAAGTGCAACCTGAAAGGCAGATGTGAGGCCGTTCTGGCTTTTCACAGTGTCTAGGGCTTTGCTGAAAACAAAATGAAACAAAACAACAGCAAAATAACAACAACAACAAAACACACACACAAAGAAACAAACAAACAAAAAACGCCACTCTGATTTCTCAAGCTACTTAATTTGATTTAATCAGAAATGTGAACCTACAAAAACTTCCCCTGCAGGCTGAGAACCCTGCTGAGAAATTTTAGCCCAGAGTGCAATTAGCCAGAGAGAATTACAAACATTGGGAAATCAAACTCGGTATGATAGAGCCTCCCAATTACGGGGACAGTGTCAGTTATTCACTCGGAATGTATATGTATTTATCCCATCATCTTGTCGGGCTAATGATACAAGCTTGGCGATCCACTCCCATTATTGCTCAATAATGGACCATGGAGATGGCGTATCTTTGCCTTTATTTTTGCTGGCACATCCTAGCATTGAAGCGCATTAAAGTAATAAAATTAAGCGAGGCGTCCCCGTCCCTCCCACTGTGTTCCCGTAACCCCCTCATTTACAGCAGACTGAGATAGAAAGTTTTAGAGCAATTTGAGATGAGGCAATGCTGGGTATGTAAATCCTGTTTTATTGGCAGTTGAGGCAGCTAGCTAAGATGCCTAGCAGCCTTGGGTTTATGGGCTCCGCTGGGTTGGAATAATCCAATGTTGAGGCCACATGAGGGGGCAGGGGCAGTTAAACATTCCTTCATTGTCTTTCCACCATGAGCTCTGTCTCCCTGCAGACCATTCTCTCACCTTCAGACTGAGGGTTTCTTTAGCTGTAGATCTGTTAAGGAGGCTGCTAAGCCTGAGGAATTTTTAAAAGGTTTTGGTGTGTGTGTGTGTGTGTACGTGTATGTCTGTGTGTCTCTGTGTGTCCATGTCTGTGTGTCTCTGTGTGTGTGCGTGCACCTGTGTGCTTGTGTGGTGTGTATGCACATGAAAGTATGCACATGTGTGAGAGCCTATGGAAGCCAAAGGTTGATGATGTTGGTGTCCGTTTCTGTTGCTTCCCACCTTACTCTTCCCGAGCAGGGTCTCTCATCCCTGGAGCTTGGTGTGAGCCCTGGTTGTCTCCCTACCTGTCTCCATCTCTTCAGAGAGTGATCACAAGCATGTGTCAATGGGCTCCTTTTACAGGATTTCTGGGGATCAAACTCAGGACTTCACGCGCACGTACTGGAAGCATTTACCAACTGAGCGATCTCTGCTGTAGTTAAGGAGCATCAGAGAGTCGAATCCACCCCTGTGATCCAGTTCTTCTCCAGATGCTGTGGTAGGAGGCGGTGAGGGGATGGCTTCACAGACAAAACACATTGTCATGGTGGAAGCTATGCAGCAGGATGCCTGAGACTCAGCAGGGTTTTGACCCTTTCACAGTGAGCTGTGACCAGATTCTGAATGTCCTAGAGGCAAGGAGAGAGGAGAGCCCTCACCTGACTTCACAGAACTTCTAGACTTTATTGTGCTTTGTGGAGCTATTATAAAAATAAGAGGCTTAAAAGCTAGTGAGCAAGTCAGGACTGGCCAGACAACACATCCCTGCACTCCCCTCTCCCTCTTCCTCCTTTGCTGGGTCTGACTGTGCCCAAACCTGCAACAGGTAAGAAAGTGTAGGACAGGCTTCCCAGGTAGCAGGAGCTGAGGGTTTTAATGCAGCTCATCTCTCTTCTATGGGATAGACACTAAGACAACCTTTCAGAGGGCCAGGGGTGATGGAGTCTTTAGGTGAGCTAGGCAGGGTGATGTTTCAGGGCCTACACGCTATGGAATTGAGAAGACTACTGTTGTCAGCCACGAGGCCATCAAAAATGTCACTGACTCTACCTAAGCTAGTTCCCAGATTCTTACCTTCTAGTAGGCAGACTAGCAAATAAGTGCAGCTCCAGGAAGGGAAGCCTGAGCATGGCAGGGATACAGAACCAGGCACAGTGCCTGAGCATGGCAGGGATATAGAACCAGGCACAGCACTTGGGCATGGCAGGGATACAGAACCAGGCATAGTGCTTAGGGGACTCCAGATTCAGTGGTCCAGGTCAACTGGCGACTCTGTGAATTAACCATAGCTTGCATGACTAGTACTTTTCTTTTTTGCCATCTTTTCCTTTTCTTTGCTATACAAACAAGCAGCTGACATGCTGTCTCCATATATATGGTTGAACTTTCTTCTCAACTTTCTAATGACTATAGTTGACAGAAACAGACCTCATGGGTGGAATGTGGCTATGTTTTTGTCATTAAAGAGTAATTGTATGGTCATGAATGCTGGGGTTGTAAATTAGTCTATTTTCTGTTGCTGTAACAAAATACCCGAGGCTGGGAGAGTATAGAGACAAGGATTTGATTTCACTCATAGTGTCAGAGACTCACATGCATGGCATTGGCTTCCATTCAGCTTGGATGATAATCTGAGAGTGGACGGCATCACAGGGCAGGGGCTGGTGCAGAAGTGATTAGATAGTAAAACAGAAAGCTAGTGAGGTGGGTGTGATGGGTGTGCCTGTAACCCCAGCCCTGGGGAGACTGAGGCAGCAGGAGCAAGAACTGAAGGTCACCTTCAGCTACGGATAAGTTTGAGATCAGCCTGAGCTACATGAGGGTCTGTCTCAAGACAATCAAATAAAAACCAACCAAACAAAAGCAGCCAGTAGAGCCTGGCACTGCCCTTTTTTGTCTTTTTAAATAACAGCTTACTTCCATGAAACTCGCTTCCAGAGACCAGCCTGAATCCATTCCCAGAGCAACTTCCTCTATGGCTTGTCAGCATCTGCTAGGTCTCAGAGTTTTCTGTATAATTAAAAAAATCATTTATATATTTTTATTTTATGTGTGTATTTGTTCTGTGTGTGGACCATGTTCATGCAGTGCCCATGAGGGCCAGGAGAGGGAATCTGATCACCTGAAACTGATGTTACAGATGTTTGTGAGCTGCCACGTGGGTGCCGAGAACTGAACCCAGGTCCTCTGCTAGAGCAGCCAGTGCTCTTAACCACTGAGCCATCTCTCCAGGCGCAATCCACATTTTTCCATTTAGTGTGTGTGTGTGTGTGTGTGCGCGCGCGTGTGTGCACACGCGTGCACTCGAGTATCACCCCGTACCACACCCATCTCTAACCTGTTGTAGACCCTGAATTAAATGGCTTCAGAAGGCTATGTACAGTAACATGACCATTCGTAAAAGTTCATAATGATTTTGAGTGTATACACTGTGACTGTAACATCTATCATTGGAAGACTGGGTCAGATAAAGATTTCTTTTTTCTACCCTCAGGCTGGTTATGATGGTGAGAGCATTGGAAATTGCCCATTTTCTCAGCGTCTCTTTATGATACTCTGGCTGAAGGGTGTTATATTCAATGTGACGACAGTGGACCTGAAAAGGTGAGGCAAGGATGCTGTGTCATTGGATTGGAATAATTGGAACTAATTCCCTGCACACAGCAGCACACCCTTGGATGTATACAACACACACACACACATATACACACACACCACACAAAGGCACCCCCCACGTACACACACACACACACACATACATACACACACACACACACACCACACAGGCACCTCCCCCAGGTACACACACACACACACATACACACACACACACACATACACACACACACACATACACACACACACACACACACACACACACACACACACACACTGTTAGGAACCATGGGCATATAATGGCATGTCCATCCTTAGTCAGGAGACTGAAATGAAGCCCAAGTGCTAGCCAATCAGTATGGTTTCTATAGCACTCAGGGGCTATGGTCAGGAAAGAGTAAGGGTTGGGGGCCAGGGAGAGCCTGCTTTCCCTGTTACCTAACTGCTGTGTGCCTCCCAGAAGCCTGCCTGAGCTCTTCCTGGCTGATAACACTGGAGAGTTAACTTTCCTACCTCTGCAGCCAGAAAAGGGTTGCAGAGGGGTGAGTCCACCCATCATTTGTTAGTGTATTCCTTGGCTTTGATCCCCAGAAAACCACATTATTAATTCACAGACCACTTTGAAATTCTCAAGGGTTGTATCTCTTAAACGGTAAGGGCACAACTAAGCCTTGGTCATGACTCTAAATGCTCAAGACCATCCATGCAGACTGATCTTCCCTCCTATCTAGGAAGCCTGCAGACCTTCAGAACCTGGCTCCTGGAACAAACCCTCCGTTCATGACTTTTGATGGTGAAGTCAAGACAGATGTGAATAAGATTGAAGAATTCTTAGAGGAGAAGTTAGTTCCCCCAAGGTAGGCCTCCTAGAACTGACACTCACAGCTTTGTTGGTGCTTTTTGCCTTGGTCTTGCACAGTATGCTACAGGAAGCAGCTAGATTAAACACCTTGAGTTAAAATGGACAGGGCTTCTGGTCTGGTTTCATTTCTATTGCTGTGATAAAAACATCCTGACAAAAAGTACCTTATGTGGGAAAAGGTTTGTTTGTCTCACAATTCCAAATTGTAGTCTGTGATTGCAGGGAAGTCACTGGAGTAGAAATGTAAGGCAGCTAGCCATATCACATTCACAACCAAGAGCAGAGAGAAATGTATGCAATGCTTGCTACTATTATCCCTGGCCTACACAGTTCAGGACCCTTTTTCTAGGGAATGGTGCTACCCACAGTGGACTGGATTTTCTTGTATCAATTAACAATCAAGACATACCCACAAGGCCAATCTGATCTAGACAGTTTCTCAATTAAAACTCTTCTCTTAGATGATTTTAGGGTGTAGCAAGTTGACACTTAAAACCAGCCATCACAGCCTCCCTTCTTTGTATCCATAGCTTGACAATTAGGATGATATGGCAAAAGGCAGGCTGTGTGGGATAACTGTTTCTCATGCCTGTTACTGAAGGACTGTGGATCCTCCTGGAACCTTCTAGTCAAACACCTCCACTGGACTAGGGAGGGAATTAAGTCAGAAACATCTGGTTGACCCCTGTGTCCTAGGATTGGTCTTTTCCAGGACTAGATCCAATACAGTTCTTTTGACTCAAAGATTCATTGATTGCTAAACAAGTCCATGGGAGCTTGTCATTTTAATATCTATCCAGTGAAAGATGTTTTCTTCCACTGCATTATCCTAACCAGCCACTGCTTTCTTGTGACCCTCCAATTTTGAATTCTTTGAGGTACCCCAAGCTGGGAACCCAACACCCTGAATCCAACTCAGCAGGAAATGATGTTTTTGCCAAATTCTCAGCGTTCATTAAAAACACCAAGAAGGATGCAAATGAGAGTAAGTACTCCTGTTCTGGGTTCTGTTCCCACACAGTCTTCCATGTGGCTGCTGGAGAGACCCTGGGCATCCAGGCTCAAGTCCCAGAGGGTACAGATGGGGGTCTGAAAATAAGGAAAACACCCCATCTTGTTTGTCATGTCTTGTTTGTCTTGTCATAATGACTTGGCACATGACTTTGGAGAGACTGAGTGTTCCTCGAGTTTGGGAATTCTAAATAAAACACTATTAAGGGGAAACATTTCAACATTTATCTGTTTCCATCTGCAGTGTGGAAACTGTTTAAATGATACTTCCGTCACTACCTCATCACGGGCTTCTCATAAATGTTTATAATAGTAGACAAATTTGGGCTAGAGAGAAGGCCCAGCAGTTAAGAGCACACACTGTTCTTGCAGAGAACTGGAGTTTCATCCCTAGCACTATATATAGCTGGGTCATACCTGTCATTCCAGGTCTAGGGCATTAGCAGCCCTCTTCTGGCCTCTGAGGGCACCTGTGCACATGCAGTATGCATAGACACAGACACAGACACAAATAAAAATTTAATTAAAAATACCTTTAAAAAGACAGGTAAGTCCTAGAAGTAGCACACCTGTGTAGACAACACAGGGAGACCGAGTCCTTATTCAGTCTGCATCTGTGTCCCTGTGGCCCTTTTTGTTGCTGACTAGCCATGTCTCAGAAAGGAAGCACATCCAGCTCTCTCCTTCCAAGACAGAAAAAAGAGGGCAGCCACTTGCACAACCTGTGTCAGGCATCTCTTGCCTCTGTGTTTTAGTTTATGAAAAGAACCTGCTGCGGGCCCTGAAGAAGCTGGACAGTTACTTAAACAGCCCGCTGCCAGATGAAATTGACGCCTACAGCACGGAGGATGTCACTGTCTCCCGAAGGAAGTTTCTGGATGGGGATGAACTCACGCTGGCCGACTGTAACCTCTTACCCAAGCTCCACATCATTAAGGTTTGTCTTCGCTCCTGACACCTGTGCTGGATGCATGAATGAGGCTTTGTTGTACTTTGTTTTGACTTGGACTAGGGCTAGACACTGAAATGGGCCTGGAACACAAACTTGAATCAAAAACTAGCAGTTTGTGTTCAGGCAGCCGAGCCGCAGTGTTTAGGCTCCTGGATCCGTGAAGTCCAGGTGTTCCGGTGCAACACCTGTGAAGGTGCCTCCTGACCCCTCATTGGTGTTCTCAGCCTAAAGGGGAGTTATGGGAAATAACTCAAGGACACCCAGGGTCTCCTTGGTATTTACCACATGTGGCTTGGAGATGATACAGTGTTGACAATTCCAGAGATAAACAAAGATTGTTCTAGGGACAATAGAGGAATGTCCTATCAGGTCTTAATATCAGTCCCCCACAGCTAAGAGCCCCTGACAGAGCTCCTTGGCTTGGCATCTTCTGTAGCCGGTACCCTGTCTTCCTAGGTAGCTGGATGTGTTGAAAGAGTTGGTGGTCACTTACAACTAGAATTGTTTGAGGAAGCTTTTTTAAATAAAAAAAGAATATATTTTTGGATTTCAGTTCTCTGATTGGTCACCTGACCTAGTAAATCAGAACTTGTCGAGGCAACCCTAGGGATTCTCGGGCAGTTGACCCCATGCTTGGACCTCGGAGTTGCTTCTCGCTCTCCACCTTTCTGCCATTTATGGGTGTCAGTTGTCGTCACAGTCATCACAGTCATGTTTAGACATCATGCCAAAAGAAGACGCCTGTGCCTTGAACTGGGCATCTTGATCATTATTAAATTCTCACCAGGTTTAGAGCTGGTGTGGGAGTGTAGGGGTGGGCATGAAGGGGGAGCACGGGGACATACAAGTCAATGCCACACTGAAGTTCATACGTAATTGACTGGTAAAATCACCCATCAGGTTCCAGCAGTCTGTGGCGGGCCAAGAGTCACTCTCGGTCACTCCATGTTATAACCTCACCTTTCTCTTCCTGAACACTTTCTTTCTTCTCTCTTCCTCCTCAGTTTTTAACCTTTTCCTTCTTTCTTCCTGTTGTACCTCAGGGAAACCTACTTTAGACATTGCTGATTCTTTGAGTGAATGTCTTTTTAATTGCTCTGCCAAGGTCCCAGCATCTAAAGTCTTAGCTCTGCAGAACCAGCTGAATCTGAAAGTCATTTCCCAATGAAGTGTTTATACCACTGTGTTTTGGTTTAATTCCTTTCAGGGATGGATTTTTAGTCTTTGGTATGAATGATACAACATCAGAAAGATATTTGCGGGTTGAAGAAAAGATTGTAGTTGCTAGGACAAAATGCTTGAGAAAAATCAATATAAGAGCAGGAGAGTTTCTTTTGGCCTCTGGTTTCATTGGTATAGTCTATGACCAGTTGTCTTTACTGATGTTAGGCGCCATGTGAGGAACACTGAGGCACAGGAAATCATCTTGCCTTGTAGAAGGTAGAGAGAGCAAGAGGGAGGGTCTGGGGATAAGATGTACCCTTCATGGGCCCTCAGTGGCCTAGGTTCCCCTTCCCATCACCTAATCAGCTATGATTAACCAGTTAATGAAGCTAGTACCCTCATGGTCCAATCACCACCAGTTGGTCTTTCGTATCCAAACCACAATTAGAACTATCCCAGCCACACAGCACTAACCACAATGTGCTTTGTTTATATAAAAAAGGGAGGGGTTGTTGAGATGGTTCAGTGGTTAAGAGCACTTGCTGCTCTTACAGAGGACCGGAGTTTGGCTCCCTGCACTTATATTAGATAGCTCACAACTACCTGGAGCTCTCCAGCTCGAGGGGAGCCAACGCCCTCATCTGGTTTCTACAGGCACTTGCATTTACAAGAACACACACACACACACACACGCACACGCACACACACACACACACCACACACACACACACACACACACACACACACACACACACATGCAAATTTAAAAAAAAAAATTGAAAGAGACTCTCGCATTCCAGTGGAAAGAGTAAGCTTCAGGAGTGGGGGTGGGGGTCTAAAGCGATCCGTGGTGCTAAGACCTAGTAACAAAATCTTCAAAGCCATTTAGCACTTAAGATACTAAACTGTTTAATGATCTTCCAGAATGGAGTACTTCTGAAGGAAATGAGAATCAGTCCAAGGGAATTATGGTAAAAGATGAGAGTGAAGAGATTTATAATTTATTTCTCTTCCTGAAACCATTGAAAAGAATATTAAAAATAAGAGTATTGGCTTCATCTCTCACAAGCCTACAGAAGAGTCACAGATCACCCACAAATGCAAAGAAACCTGAGAGACAGGGCTGATGCATGGCTCTTTATATGGCTAGGAGAGTTCAGAGTTCTGAAGAAGCGAACAATGCAGTCCGGAAATACCTGTGATCTTTGCTTAGGGGATGGGGCGTGAGGAAAGATTAGAGAGAACACTTTTGGTTTACAATCTCTAAAGAGACAGAGTTGAAGGAAGATCATACAGAGATGATGTCTTTACAGCCTGTGCCCAGCTCCTCATCCACTGGCGCATCCTGGAGGGAGATGGAGTAGGAGAGAAGAGTTGTCATTATGTTTTGTGGACTCTCAGCAGAGTGCAAAAAGAGTGCCCTGGTTCTAACTCTAATGCTAACCCACCTCTAACCTGGACCCTAGCTCTAACATGTCCCCGAGGCAGAGTAGAGGTCAGCGTTTCCTGAGTGAATACTCTATTGGGAATACCGAGCTTGCTCTACCAACTGCCCTGTCTCACTTTCTTATTACTCCACATCACTTCTAAGCAAATGATAGCTTCAATATGTTTGACTCACTAAATCATGACTAGCAGCAAGAATCTACATGGGGCCACTGCATAGCAGGAGGTGATAAAAGTGGAGAAATTGATGAGGGCCCACCCAAAATTTAAGAGAGAAGCATAGAAAGGAAATACATATGTGATGAAGATTTGTTTCTGGAAGTCAAGGAACATTCTAGACTTTTCTATCACCTTGAAAAGGAAAAAAAGTTACACACACACACACACACACAGAGGACCTCTTCAGAAAAGCTTCAAGATAAGACACAAAATGTCAAGAGGCACTTGAGCAAGAAAAGTCAAGACAGATAAAATTCTAAAGAAATAAAAAACATTATGAAGAAGTAGCAAAAACAAAAAGCAACTAAAAAAAGATAACACAAGAAGTAGCTAGGTATGAGAAGACTGGTTCTGACAACAAACCGCCTGTAATAAAATGACCAGGTCAGATGTTCATATTCAGAATGGGAGAAGAGGGAAGGAATAAAGGAAGGAATGGAAGGAGGGAGAGGAGAGGGAGGGAGAGGAGGTCCAAGCAGAACATATGCTAGGCAGCAACTCTACCTCTGAGTTGCATCTCCAGCCCCTGGTATTTTGAGACAGTCTCATTATGTAGCTCAGGTTGGTCTCAGTCTCACTATTCCCCAGCCTCTCTACATGGGTCCTAGAGCTACATGCATGCACCATCATACACGACTGACTTATTATATATTATTACTATAATTGTTATTTGCTGAGACCAAACCCAGGGCCTTATACAGGAGGCAAGCACTGATATATCCTTAGTCTCAGAGCTCTGCTTTTAAGGTCATGCCATGTTTAGGAAACATATTCCCAGAACAATCAACATAGTGAGACATATTTGATACTTCATTGAGCTTCTGTAATAGAAAGGAAGCCTTTTAGAACAGTATCTGTCCCTTTTCTGTTGCTGTAACAAAATGTTTGAGGATGGGATATGGGGAAAAACTTATTTAGCTCACAGTTTTGGAAGTTCATGAGCATGAGTCTACTCTGGTGTGAGTGTGTGGGTAAGGTGGCCATAGCTGAGGCAGGAAGTGACCATAGATGAGATAGAAAGTGACCTTATGGAGATACAGGAACTGACCATATGGTGACAGGAAGTGACCATATGGTGAGACAAGGAGCATCTGGACTTGCTTTTGTAAAGCAGTCTTTCCCACAGAATTAACCAGAGTCCCATGAAAACTGCTTCAGTCTCTCCTGAGGGCATTGCCCACTGATGTCTAAGCCCTGCTTCCTGAATTACACATTGCCGCACTGAGACCCAGGCTTCCCGCACATGGCCTTTGAAGGATTATACTCAAACCGCAGCTGACAGCCAGACGATGATACCCAATATCAGGAATGATACAAAGACAAACACTAGAAGCACTTACGGGGGAATTCACAGTTGCTTCAAGGATCTTCATGACATCAAAAATCAGAAAACAGTGACATTCCCTCTACAGAGAGGAAAGGGAAGGCTGTCTGTGTATTGTGGAAGAGTTTTATATGCCACTTATTATCTCCCCAGACAGCCGGTCTCAGCAAAATAAGTACTCCTGAGCAGTGAAATTGCTATATGATGAAATACTCAAATGATCATGAAAATAAGAATCCGAGACAGATAAGGTGTGTGCTCGAGCAGGGCTGTTGAGACATAGGGATCCTCTCTTGCAGGGCTGTTGAGACATAGGGACCCTCTCTTGCACTAACTCAGAACACAGATTTGCTCACAGGACACTGGCTTGCTGACAGACAGTCAGGAATGTGAGAGACTTGGGCTCAAGGGCAACCTACCCATCCAGTCCCAATGCACACAGCTCTGCCATTTGCCTGTTTGGTTTCTCTGTTCTTGTGTGTTTGGTGAACACATGCCTTAAGGGCTTAGAGAGAGGAGGGAGTGATATACTTCTATTTAATTAAAAGTAAAATAAATTTATAAAAGAGTCTGCAACTGGAAATTCAAGAAGAGGGGACAAGTCCTTCCCATGAGCTTCCTTGCGTGCCATTGTAGCCGTTTCAACGGGGCACACAAGGTGACACTGGTACAGACCAAACAGCAGCTACAAGGACAGAGTAAAGTCAGGATGTTGTAAACTGGGATGTTGTCACATTCACGAGGTGGTAGGAGGGGCAGGGTAAAGGAGAAGAGCTGGAAAGAAGCAGAGACACAGACATTTCTTCCTCTGCCATCACTGCGAGTCACATTTGATAGATAACATTAGGCCACTCTGAAAGAATTAAACCACAGCCTCTTACTGGAAGGGAATGTGTGTGTGAACACACACACACACACACACACACCACACAGGAAACAAATAATTGCATTCAGAAATCACTATGAGGCTGGGGAGGGGGCTCAGTGTGTAAAAAGCTTGTAGTAGAAGCATGGGGACCTGAGTTTAGAACTCACACAAAACAAAGCAGATGTCAGTTACTGTGGCGTGTGGTCGTGATCCCAGCACCGGAAGGTAGAGACAGGAGAATCATGGGGAACTGGCCAGAGAGTCTAGTCACACCTTCAAGTTCCGGGCTTGACAAGAGACCTTGTCTCAAAAGTAAAATGGATAAAGAGAAACTCGGGTGATGGCTCAGCAGTGAAGGCACATGTGCCTCTTGGCAGAGGCTTTGAATGTGGTTCCCAAAGCTGGCAACCACCTGGTAACTCCAGCAGCAGGAACTGGCAATGCCCTCTTCTGGCCTCTAGGGGGCACCTGCACACTTTGCACACATACAATAACAAGAAGGCGGGGCAAGAGGTTATATAGATGGATGGTTAAGAGCACTGGATCTTCCAGAGGACCTGAGCTCAGTAGCCATGTCAAGCAGCTCACAGCTCCCTGTAATGCTAGGTCTATGGATCCAACACCCTCTTACAGCCTTCCCAGGCATCTGGACTCACATGCATAGATCCTCATCACCACCCCACACATACACACATATATATTAAAGGTAAATCTAAAATAAAAATTCAGATGTAGTTATCAAGCCATTGTGACCGCCACACAATGTGCACACAAACTTGCACACTATCATATGTAGGTACACAGACACACATTATAAAAGCAAGATTCCATGTATAAAAGGAAGGCATTTTAACAAATATCCTTATTAATATTAAAATATCCAGACCTAGTGGTGCAGGCCTGTAATACTAACTACCCATGAAGCTGATGGAGGTGGACAGCACTGCCTGAGTTACAGAGTGGGTTCAAGGCCTGACTGGGCAGTTTAACGAGACCCAGTCTTTAAGTAAAAAGTAAGGAGAGCCGGGCTTATAGCTCAGTGTTGGGGCACTTGCTTAGTGTGCATGAGGCTCTAGGATAAGATTTTTCAAAAAGGTCAAAAGTGAAGCAGGTGAGTGCCAGCCAAAGAAATAAGAATTCTTGACATGATCATCCTAATCTGCATGCAGGTGAAAAACGCCCCCGCATCATGTCAGAGGCTTTCTAGATGGTCCTTGGTCCTAATTTGCAGCCACATTGCACCGATGGCTGCCAGCTCCACAGTCTGATAAACCAATCTGATCTGATATATGCTTGGTCTTGCACAACATGGGGGAATCCCAATCATCATCTCTGGTAACTTGATGGGCAGGTTAAAGGAAGAAAGTTTATTTTGGCTCACAGTTTGGTGGGATAAAAACTATCATGGCGGGGAAGTCAGGAGGCAGAGGGCTGTGGGTGCTGGTGCTCAGCTCCATGTGCCCCCTAGGACACTAGTCCACGGAATCATGCTTTCTACATTGAGAGCAGGCCTTTCTAACTCAATGAACGCAGCCTAGAAACTCCCCTACAGACATGCTTGAGGTTTGTCCCCTAGGTGATTCTAGATTCTGTCACCATTTGGGTCCTGTACCTCTGTCACCTTTCCTGTTCCTGAGGCACCCTAGCAAAGTTAAAGTGCCGTCATGGACAGCCTAAATGGCCGTAGGACAACATCAGGGGATGTCCATTGGAGATGGACGACATCTCCAAAGGGTGGATTGTCTGATTCAGTCACTCATGTGACTGGCTTTTCCCATTCACTCATCATTTCCTCATTTTCAGATCGTGGCCAAGAAGTACAGAGATTTTGAGTTTCCCTCTGAGATGACTGGCGTCTGGAGGTACTTGAACAATGCGTATGCCCGGGATGAGTTCACTAACACGTGTCCAGCCGACCAAGAGATCGAACATGCATATTCAGATGCAGCGAGGAGGATGAAGTGACTCTGCGTTGCTTCCTGTCTTTTTCTCAGATGAGTGAGCCAGGCTTCCAGGAGAGCCTTCTGTGCATCTTCCCAGAAACAATTTTTGCAAAATAATGCTGATGCTCTAAATGTCATCACAGGGTGCAGGGCTTTGCAATCTGTTTGCTCCTCCCTGAATCTCGGCTATGCTAGTTTTTGTCTTTCTCAATCCAGGTGTAGGGTAGTACTTTTGTAGTTTGTTTCAAAGCAAATTGGCTTTAACTTCAGTTCCCTCCATCTTAAGGAAGCTAGTCTTTCTTTGATAGTTTTGATAATCACATAGAGTTTGGTTTTTCTCTTCTTGAATACTAGTTTAGAATAAAAATGCTGTTTAATTTATAAAATACTTTAGGGCAGTGATAGAGGGTATTAAGAAGGAAGTAAAAAAATCACCTAAAATTTATTCTATGGTAATTTCTCATAGTAAATTAGTGAATATTTCTAGAATCTTTAATCTTTCATGTATGCACGTCACATACCACACGTGTGTAAGCACACATCACATATAATTTCATTGATCCATAGTGTGGCATTTGTGTAAAAGACTGATGAAGGGACCGCTTGATCCCTTAATGGTCATCACAGGAGAATTAAGACAGAGGATTTGGCTCTACTGCGCCGCTCAGGGATGGTAGAACCCCTGCAGAGCCACTGGACTCCACTAGCTTGATGGGGCCAGAGCATCTTGATTCCATCCCAAGGATGCTGCTGCCTTTGGGTCTAGGAAAGGTGTCGGGGAGATGCTCCTCTGTGCCTTTGGTTCTAGCTTCCTTCCTGGTACCTTCTCTTCTCACTCCTCCAGAGGGACTGTGTCTTTAGGACAGCTTTTCCTGTCAGCGGAAGCATGGAGAATCTCCCTGCTTTATGTTGAATGTGAGCCTATGATTCCTGTTCCTGGCAGTTCTTCAGTGTGGATGAAGTGGTCCAGGCTAGCTCATTCACTTCCACTTTCTGTCTCATTGCTTCACTTTCATTCTGAGGCCATGCAGGAAAACTAAATTTCAGATTAAAATCTAGAAAGTCTGACTCTTAAGCAGTTCTGAGAATTGGTCCTTTAAGGAGTTGAGGAGTTTCTGGTCTGCCTGTGGCCCTCCATCATCTCTGTGGCCAACCTGCGTCATAGCTAGGTCCATGGGCAGGTTGCTGGGCTTCAGTCCAGCCATGGATGAGAAAATGAGAGGGTTCTTAGCTGCTTTGCAAGACTTCTCAGGTTTGTCCCTTCACTGTTGCACATCTTACAGGACACGTCTCTTGTAGACTTAGTAGAAGGGTGTGCGAAGCATTGGAACCCGTATACATCTGCTCAGTGGGCAGTTGGTTGGAATGACAGCGAGACCCATTAACAATAAGATCCTAGGATTGGGTGAAAAATAAGGAAACAAATTCCAATATGGTAGCCACTTCATTTCCTTATGTCTTGGAAGCTGTGACTTCAGCCCACTAGTCTGTTTCTTTATCACCTGAAGAAGGTTTTCAGGGTAGTGTCAGCCCATGTCACCATGGACTACATTATTTTACATCTTTTTAGGAGTCAGATTTTTCAGCCTGCTTTTACAATGTTACATTTGTACTTAGTAAATCAGTAGATGATCGGATGGTAGCTGTGTTAATTTTCCACTTTCAGCTATTAAAGTGATCATAAACTGTGTGCCTTACAAATTAAACATTGTCAATCAACTTTATTATTTTTCTTTAGTTTCTTTTTGTGTGTGTGTGTGTGTGTGTGTGTGTGTGTGTGTGTGTGTGTGTGTGTGACGTGCCTGCATGTGTGCATTTGTGTTTGGATGTGTGTGGGTGCACATACACACATAGTGAATGTACAGGAAGCCTGAGGATGATGTCAAGAATCCTTGACTGCTCTCCCACCTTACTCTTTAGAGGCAGGGTCTCTCAATCAAACCCGAATCTCTATATAGCTAGCTAGACTTGATAGTCAGTTTGCTCCAGGATCCCGTCTCCACCTTCTGAGGCTGGAATTACAGGTGGACCACTATGCCCACCTGACATTTGCCTGTGTTCTAGGGAGCTGAACCCCAGTGCGTCAAGCACTTTAACCATTTCCCAGTCCCGATAAAAACTTGTAAGTGGAACCCCACTCCCCTGCTTTCTAACTTTGCCTTTCACATTTGGATTTAAAGGACTAAAACAAAGGCTATCAGTGTCTTTTAAAAGGGCAAGAACAAATCTGAACCATAGGTTCATTCTTCTGTGTCATGGGGCTCACACTAGCCTACCTCGCATGGGTATTGAAATATTAAAGGAGATAAGCCTTGGGAAATATTTGATGCACTGCCCATCTGTAATGTGTCTGCTGGTGTTTGAGTGAGATAGTCTATATTTGAGCTAGGAACCACAGGCATTAATGGCACCTCGGAGAGGCCCAAATAGACATATGTGACCTTTTTGTCCAGGTGGCTGGAATAGACACCTGTAGGGCATTTCATTTATACTGGGTGCTATAGGAAAATGGCTCCTTGGGGCAGCCTCACTCCCACCCTGCTCTGCCTCCAGTCCCACCCCAGCTCCACCCTCAGTGGTGAAACCCCTCTGTAGAGGCTGATTGTGTGTAACATTTGGGATGATGTGATTCCATTCTTACTTTTAGTTGTTGATGAGACCCGAGAATTAGAAAATAACTTTATACTTTTTACTAGGAGAATCAGCTTTTATGACTACAGACCCTCAGCGCACGATGGGAAAGAGCATGAGAGCACCATGGTTGTGCATTCTCTATCCTATCCGGGCAACGGAGATGGAATAGTAGATGTCAGCTCGAGAAAGAACTCTCAGGGAACTGAGCTCTCTTCAGATCTCTCCAGAAATTGAAGGCTTTCATTCCCCGTGTGGATCCACTGCGCACATACTCACTCACATGCATAGTATACATGTGCACCACACTGTCACAAACACACATACATGTGTACTTAACACTATCACACATTCCCACATGCATTTGCATGAATGTCCACATACACATGCACAGCTTCCCCAACCCCCAAAGAAAAAAGGGGAGTTCAGGGAGCTCCCCCTCAGCATCTACCACCAATGACTGGTGATTTCTTCCCGGTAAAGCCCCACCCATTAGCTACAATCGTCATTTGTAATGTTTATCATTTAATTTGCCCATTGAATTTTCACTTAGTCAGTTACCACACTTCTGGGCATGGTCATTTTATAAGGCTGGATGGATATAGTTGATCCCTGGCCACAGAGGGGCAGGCTCGTCTGGGACTTGCAGGTCCAGTCTGTCCACCTCTGTCCACTGTGTGCGTAGGAGGCCAGCAGAGCAGTGCCTTTTGCTGTAGCCTGGCTTGGGCAAAGCCACTGTTGTCAATGCAGAAGGTTCATCTTGAGTTTTGGACAACTCTTGCTTTGAATGAGGCTGTGTGGTCAGGATGAGCCCAAAGCTGCTAGTATTTTGTCTACACTAGTACAGGTTACTCGGTCAGGTCATGGTCCAAGGTAAATTAAGTTCAGAAGCACTGAGCAGCATACACAGCTATCTAGAGAGTAAGACCTCGGGTAAAACCACTAATGGGGTTTTATCCTACACACTGCTCATGTCGTTAGTAACCATCCACTCCTGTTCTGTCTCACTCTTGGTGCTTCCAGGGCTCCCAGCTATTCAGTGGATTTAACAACCCTCTTGGAGAGAAGCCATTTTTTTTTTCCACTGAGGGTACTACCTGCTCTCACCTCTCCCTCAACCCTTCTTAGAGTAGCTTTCCATAATACCCTTGGCGATGGGACAGAGACAGTGGGACCAAGGGCCGGCCTGGGATTGCCCACAGTCTTTCCAAGTGGTTGCTGTTTATGGATAAGAGCTAGATCCCTGTCTGAAACTTCGAGTCTCTATGACAACACCTCCCAGAGCCTTGCAAAGCTCTTCCAACCTTCTGATGTCTAAAGGCTCCAGGTAACCTTGTGATAATCCCAACTCGCAGAAGGAGGTGATTAGTCCTTTCTGAAAATGATCCTTGGTTTGAGAACAGGGGATGACGTAGGGTTTTCACTTGCTTATTTGACTTTCCCATTCAGGGATTAAGCACTAAGAAGCTGAACGTGTTTCCAGCCTCTGCCTCAGGAGGTTTGTTTTTGAGGCAGTGCTGAGAAAACAGAAAGCACAAAAGCCAAATTCTGAGCAGACGTGAGGTCCTAAATATGAGGTTATTATGACGCGCCCTCTAAAGAGCTGGGCGAGGTGGCTCACACCTGTACCCCAGAGCCAGGCTGAGGGAGGATGGTTCCTTTGAATTGGAATCTACCTGGGCTACAGATTCAGGCTTTATCTCAAAAAAAAAAAAAAGTTTCTCTATAATCTACATCATATCTGGCTGTGTGTAAATTAATTTGGGGGGGGTATTTACTCCTATTGGCTATTGTCCTAAAATAGACGTTTTCAGAATGGATTGGTCATAAATTCACAGGTTTGTGGGAATTGGATCCTTTGTCACACAAGTGGGAAGCAGTTATACTTTAAATACTTGGCTCACTGTGGCACAGGGATATTGGGATGGGGGTCACCTGAGTCTTAAGCGGTCCCTTTGGTAGGTCTCTGGGCTAATGGAGGGAGAGTGGAGAGCTGGCCTAGGGGTTTGTCAGGCAGGCTGAGCTGGGAGGCCACAGAGTAGACCGACAGCTTGATTGGGAAGCCAACTTATTTGGCTTCAACACACTATTTTTGATAGTCTTACTTTAGTCTTTACAATTGTCTTTCTGAAAATGTCTTACGTTTGTCTTACAATTGTCTTCCAATACACGAGACTCAGAGAAGTGTAAAAGATGATAAAACTGAGTGAATGGTCTCCCTAAAGTCAGACTCCTAGACCCATGCAAGCCCCTCGCTCCCTCTCACCAACAGGTGGCGCTTCCTCCCATCCTCCTCCAGCCTCCACTAGGCTGGACTTGAAGTCCTAGCTGGCTTGACCATGCCAGCTTGATGTGGACATAGAGTCGGAGTTCATCCAAACACAACCCATGCCTCTGGGTATCTTCCTAGGGGATTAGCATGTCAACAGATGGCCTTTCAGGGCCAGAGAACAAAGTGTGAATTCGCCTTGTTGGTCCCAGGAAGCCACCCCCACGTATTGGGTTGTTTATTCAGGTGTGCTGAAGAATGACTAAGGGAGAGGGCATTTTGCTCAGTCCCGTAATGTTCTGCTTTGTCATGGAGTCCCAGGGACAAGAAGCTCCTGGTTGTGCCTAACACCAATCCAAGTGGGACAGTGTGTGATGAAATCCAATGTGTGGATAACTGAATGTTTGGTGATGGATTCGGGGACATTTTAGTCAATCTTAGGGACTCAGAGATGTAACTCCAGACTCATGGGTGCCCAATAGGACTTTAATGTTCCCATTGACAGAAGGACTCTCATCACACCCACGCTGTGAAGTCTCTCATGGTACAAGGGATGTCCCAAGAGTGCCACCTCCCCACCCCATCTCTTTTTTCATAAACAAAGATGGATGAGGTGATATGTGTAGCTGAGAGCTGGGGTCATCAACCATTGGCTAGATGTCCTCTAAGATTATCTTCAGTTCAACCCTGATTTTTGAGCCCTGGGTGATAGCATCATAAGCTGTCATGATGAAGAACATTGCTGGGGACCTGCTGGTGAGAATAGTGGTTGTGGTTCTCTCTCTGTCTCTCTCTGTCTCTGTCTCTGTCTCTGTCTCTCTCTCTCACACACACACATACACACACATGCATATATGTAAATGCATTTGTGTGTATATATTTATATATGTATATGTATCTTAATATAGGGTGCCACAAAGTGTTCTTCACAACTTGCAGTGACTCAGAACTACAGAATGTGACTTTATTTTAAAAGAGGATCTTTGTAGATGAAATTAGTTACATTCGGATGAGGTCCTATTGGGTGAAGCTGGTCCCCAATTCCAGTGTCACCATTAGAAGAGATACTACACAGACACATGGGGAAGGGGCCGTGTGCAGGTCAAGTGGGAGGCAGCAGAAAGCCTAGGAGCACCTTGGAAGGCTGCCACCACCAGGGGCTGGAGACAGGAAAGAAGCTATGCTACTGTGGCACTCAGGAACCAGCTCAGACCAGAAGAGGAGCTAGCCTCTAACTCTCAGTGTGCCCTAGATCTGCCAGGTAGGCTCTACTTAGAGGGTCCTACATCTGCAATTCAACCCTCATATCCAAAAGGTTCCAAACCAGTGCCACTTGGGGACCAACTGTGTGAGCATGTGAGCCTGAGAGGGAAGACTTTGCATCTGCTACAACAGCAGCTGGCCCTCCCGAGCTTCGCTTTCCTCTTCTGTCAAAGGCAGGGATGGCACAGCACTGCCTTTTACACCTTTTCAACCTATTCAGTGCTCAGCGCTGACTCAGACAGACTGATCAGCCCCAGTGAGAACATCTGAGAACAGTCCCCAAGCACAGAAATGCATACTATCCCTATTAGTCACTGCCTTGTTGATGCGACTAAATATATTTGGACCAAATAACTTACGGGGGAAGGGTTCCTTTTGGCTTACAGTCTGAAGGCACAGGGAAGTCATGGCAGTAACCATGGTACATGATAGCTGACCCTATTGTATCTGCAGTCAAAAATTAATGAAGGGGAATGAATGAATGAGAGAGATGCATGTCAGTACTCAGGTTTTTATTCAGACCAGGACCCCAGACCATTGGACAGTGCCACTCTATTCAGAGAGATATTCCCTCCTCAGTTAAATCTATCTGGAAACATCCTCATAAGCACACCCAGATGTGTGCTTCCACGGCAAGTCTACACCTAGTCAAGTTGACCATCACAATATCCCTGTAGCTCTTAGTTTGGATATTGTTCATCACATTGCTTTAGGGATTTTTGGTAGACATTTTGCTTTCTGAAGAGGTTGCTCCAAACATTAAGGGCATGTGTGACATCTGTAACTATAGGAATGATGTCTACCCACCTGATCACTTCTTAGAAGGTTAGCAGTGGTCACCCTCGGTAGGTACAACGGGATTCCTTTCCACAGAATGCCTCCCATACCATCACCAAGGCTTTCGATAGTGTAAGTAATTAGGAATGGAGATTGCTGGAGCCCTTCCCAGCATCCCACCAGTTTCCCTCCGTCCATACCTCAGCCGCTTCACCAGTGAATACACAGATGCCTTGAGAAGTATGTGCAGAAAACAAAGATGTGGAGAAATGCGGGCATGCCTTCCCTCTGTAGTGCCTAAGATGAAATATTTGTTTTCTGTGGGACTGTTGCAGCTAAGTGGGTCGAGGGCACTTGGAACCCCAAGGTCTCATTCTGAGGAGCTGGCAGAAATCTGGCTCCTCCCATCCAGAGCAGCTGATAGGCCACAGGCCACAGTAAAAAACCCGCCCCTTCCAAGGGCATGCAACCTGGCAAAATTGTTTATCTGGAGTTGCAACTAAACCCTTCCTTATAAGGTCTATCCCTCTGCTCGCCGGAAACACCTAAGCCCAAGTCGTAACCCTAATATGCAAGTCGGACTGCCTGTCCTGACCAATGAGCTTCCACTGACACTCCTGGGATACGGGAACCATTTCTCTGGCTGTAAATATGTAAGCCTTCCTTCCATAAATGAGTTCAAGCCCGTTGCCCTTGGCTCACAGAAATCCAATCTAAGACTGGATAGGTGCGCTGTAGAACCCACACTGTCAGGGCTTTGCGCTCCTGGAGCCCCCTGCCGGCCAGCAGAGCTACTGAGAAGCTGCTGCATGATTTTTTTAAATTTTACAGCAGTTTTAGATGATGATGATGATGATGATGATGATGATGATGATGATGATGATGATGATGATAATGATGTGTGTATCTGTATTACATGTATGTAGTTGTGCAGGTGCATACAGAAGCCAGAGAAGGGACCAGGTCTCCTCTTATTGCTCTCCAGCATGTGTGTTTGGACTGTAAGCTTGTGTTTTGTAAGTTGCTGAGACATGCCTATCTCTGCCCCCTCCCCCTGACCGCCACATTGGGTTTACAGCTACAGGCAGCCGTGCTTGGCTTTTTATGTGGGTGCTGGGGATTCAAACTCAGCTCCTCATGCTTGCAAAACAAACACTCTCATCCAGAGAGTCATCTGCCTAGCCCTGAAGTAGTTGTTTGCTACATCACGTAACAAAGGCCACAAACTTAGCAGCTTATCATGCATAGCATGCCATTATATATGTTATACCTTAGGTACCAGGGGTCAGGAATATTATGGTTTGCATCCAAAATGCCCTCCAAAGATCATGTGGTGCTGAGAGTTGGTTGCTAGACTATGGTGCTAATGGAATGTACTGAAAAGCTTAGGAAGGTAGGATTTAGTGGAAGTAAGTAACCAGGGGTGTGTCCTTTAAGGGTGTACCTTATCCACACCCTTTCTCCCTCTCTTTGCTTTCTCAACACTACAAGGTGAGCCCTTTTGATTTACCACATGCTCCCAACCATTTTACTCTACCTCACACAGGCCCTCAGTGACAGCCAACTGACCGTGGACCTACTGAAGCCACAGGCCTTAAATTTTTCCTTTTAAGCTGATTTTTTCCAGGTGTTTTGTCACAGTGACAGAAGTCTGACTAACACACAAGAAGTTGATGTGTTCCGTATCTGGCTTTCTTGTTCAGGGTCACAGAGGCAGAAGGGAAGGTGTTGGCTGAGGCCGGATTCTCATACAAGGTTTGAGATCAGCTTCTGGTGTCTAAACTCTTCACCTCTCTTTGAGCTTTCATCTCTGACTTGTAGTCTTTCCTTTTAAGGGTTCATCTGATTAGTCCAGGACCACCCAGGAGACTCTGTTACAATCAACTGATCAAATAAAATCTTTACAGAATGGAGTCCCTACACACAAGTTAGCTGGTTAGAGACTTTCCTTCACCTTTGACCAGTCATGTGATCTAATTATAAGAGTGATACAACATTTATTCACAGGTCTAACCCAACCTCAAAAGTGGGGTGTATACACCAGGGCCTGGGAATATCAGGAGCCGGCTTAGAATACTTTTGCTATATATGAGCCAGAGAGTTTGTGATGATGTTCTAGAGGAAGATCCCACCAGAAATGCACAACCCCCGGTTGAGGTCAACAGAGGTCGCATTGCCAAACCTCTTGGGAGTTCCCAAGCCAAGTTGTGGCATCAGGTGTCTGCTACATATCTTCTTGGCCAGGGTCCTCCAGACTCTCTTACTGTTAATCCTCAGGCTCAAACACTGTAGGACAGGAAGGTCTGACCTTCCCTGAAGTCCACTTGATCTGATTCCCAGGTTCCTCTGACAAAGCAAGAGTTTGTTGAACTCTACATCTTGGCACTAAGTGTACCTATTTACTCAGTTTTTTTTTCCCCCAAAGGGTGGGGAGAGAGGGTGGAGTTGAAGGAAGGGTTTTTTTGCAGTTGGTCAATGAAGGGCTTTGTTATGAGTTCTCTCCATGTTGAACAGGTGGCCAAGTGTCTGAGTACAAGGTAGACATTTCTCCTTTAGTCTTCCCTGAATCTAGCTCAAAGGCAGTTATATAAATTAACAACAATAACAATGACGATGATGACAACAGCAGCAACAGCAGCAACAGCAGCAGCAGCAGCAACAGCAGCAACAGCAGCAGCAGCAACAGCAGCAGCAAAGCCAAGCTCCTCCTCTAATAGAAAAGGCTATTTTAAGAAAGAGTCTAGAAGATTCTGCGTACAAACACTAAGACACAAATTCTTCCCTCTTCTTCTTGAGATGGTTAGCTTGCCAACTTGCCAGAGTCTAGAATGACCAGGGAAGAGAATCTCAGTGAGGGATTGTGGAGACCAGGTTGACCTGTGGACATATCTGTAGGACATTGTCTCGATTGTACAAAGGCCCAGCCTAAAAGTAGGCAGTACCATTCCTTGGGTTTGGGTTCTGAATCATCTAGGAGCAGAGAAAGTGAGCTGAGGAGAAGGTATGCATGCACGCAGCCCTGTCCATTCTGTCATGTGACTAGTTGCTTCAAGTTCTTGCCTTGACTTCCCCCACAATGATGGACCAGAACTATGAGTTGAATAAACCCTCTCTCTTTATAAGTTGCTACTGTCAGGGTGTTTTGTCATAGCAACAGAAACGAAAGTAGAGCCCCTGGTACCCATGCACATTTGGTAGTCTTAGATTATGTGTGGTTCTAATTGTTGTATTATCCATCCAAACCACTCACAGCCTTTCAAGTGTTGCAAGCTGAAAAAGCTACCAACTGTGTTCTCTGAGCTGTGTTCTAGAATCTGTCCAAGTCAGAGGCCTTCAGCACTTACACCAAAGGGCGGGAAAATCTCTGTCAAATTAGGAACACTGAGGTGGTGACCAGCCTCCTGTGGATGTGAGAGCTGAGTGAGGCCTGCTTCTGCCGTGGCAGATCACCAGGGCAAAGGTGACATGGACGGAAACCTACTCCTCAGGCCTTGACGTGCATGCAGAGTGGTTCAGGACATGTCACCTCTGAGATTTGTTTTAACAGTACCCTGTCTGGTTCTGAGTGATACACAATTGTCCTTGAAGCCTGAGTAGCTATGTCATGACTTCCCAATTTTTGAAGGAGGCTCCTTCTAAGGAAATGACAAACATTTCTCATTGGAAAAAATTGAAAGATGACCTGCTTTGAAGTTTGGTGATTTTGGTAGGCTTCCCTGGGAAACCACATTCTAGTGAGAGAAACCATTATTTGTTTAATTAAATTAATATTTTAAATGGTATTGCCTGCTCTTCTGATTCTTGGGTTTTTATGTCCTGGGTATACATGAAATTTGGCTTTTGCAATACAATCCTGGCAAGCTGGTTTTGTTATCAGGCACAATTTCCTTTGGCCATGTTGGATGAGACAGCAGTCTCCTTGATGAGAAAGGAACACATAGTCTCAACCACACCATGCATCTTCACAGATGATGTGACTGTCACCCATATCAGGAAGCACACTTTCTGGGGACTCTATGGTTCCTTGTTAATGTGATGGTTATAGAGACACATGCTCCCATCTTCTCCCGAAGGTCCAACCCAAAGAAATGTTCTCTGTGAGTTTAGGAGTTGATTTGGCTCCATAAGAACTTTCTGGAATATGGCAGTGGCTTGATCTTAAATGGCTGAGGTGCAGGAGATATGACATTTCCCCTCAGGACATCTTGATAAAGAAAGCATCTCATCTCTCAGAGACATCTCGGGGTTGCCCTGTCTGGTAGGGCTGATTAGATCACCTGTTGGCTGGGTAGCAGAGATCACTTTTCTGAGAAAGAGCTTCTTTTTCAGAGATGGCATTTCAGAGATGTCTGAAGATCCATTTCACTTTTCTAAGAGAAGTGTGAATGACAGGGACACTCGCAGGAAAATTTGAAATGCTTTCTCACAAGGCCACCTTGACGCCCTTTAACATCATGTTACTGTGTGTGATACCTCTGTGCTGTCTGCCCAATAGCCAGGGCTGCTGTCTCAGTAGTGATTCTCCACTGTAGGAAGTGTGGCCCTTACTGTCTGGGACACAAGAAGTCTTCCCAGGGTGCTCAATGGTGGCTAGTCTTGGCCGTCTTCCAAACTAACAACTGCTAAGTTGTTTAGTTCTTACCTAAAACCCAGAGCATTAATAATAGTTAACTCCTGAAGCTAATTTTTGTGGAACCATACATCATAGACAAGATCATGGGAATGACAGGTCCCAGTAACCCAGCCCTCTCTTCCTCTCTCCTCATCCTGAGACTTTCTGGGGTTCCTTTTGTATAGGCACATGTGTGGCTGGGAGTGACATCAAACAGATGTGGGTTCAGACCCATTCTTCTTGAGAGGAATGGAGAAGGAAGTTGATGTAGATGAGAATCAGGGAACAGGGGGTGGGGTAAGCATAGCTAGGAACACTGAGATTACTCAACACTAGGATTTTTAATCAAGGGATCACAGTAATGAACAATATATCCTTTGTTGGGCACAAAAAGAAAAATGCAAACCAGAAGCCAGTAGAGATTTAGTAAACAGAACAATCTATAGGGCCCTGAAGGGGTGTGCTTTGCACAATGGCTGTTTTTTAACTCTGTTAGAGACAGGCTTTGGTTCAATGGTTAATGTTAGTCTCATTTGGCAGTGTCTTGCATTGACCCCGGAGTCAACGCAGAACATTTTGGATTAACTCGGACAATTAATAATCACAAACAGTAAGCCTGCAGTGTTTATTGTGTTCACTGAACTTTAAGATAATAAAAAGGTTTATTTGGAGATAAAGCCTTTCCTTATTTGAAAATGCTCTCCGAGTTGTGATTAGTTAATGTAGGTGAGGTGCCTAAGTATGGTCACTGTAGGTATCGAAGCTCCCAGACAGTTGTCCCCGTTCCTTTAAGAACAGACACCTTTAGATGGTTCATTTCCTACCATTACACTGTTGGTCTGGGATTTCTTTCTATCTGGGAACCAGACAGTTAATTATGACTCAAGATGACTGGGCACGGAGCTGCACAGCCTCGGGCAAGTTATTTAATTTTGTTGAATCTCAATTTGCTCATCTGTAAAAGACTGTTTCCACTCAGCTCTTGGAACTCTGATAAGGACGTTCATGAAAATGCATGAAAACACACAAAGTGGGTAAAAGCACAGTTATCAGGCTTTCTTCCTGGGTATTGGGTTCGGTTTTTGTATACAGCATATTTTTGTATCAGACACACTGGGCACTAAATGCAGGGGGGAGGGGTATGAATTTGGACAACCCTTGAAACTTAAAGAAATAGGCCACAGGAGGCTGACCGGGGCCGGGTAGGCAGGAAGTAAGGTCACTGCTCGTTGGACATAGAACAAGTTGCCTTTTCTCCTCCAACTCACATACCTGCCATTTTGAGTTTGCACGAAGAAACGGAAGGGAACAAATTTTGAACTGTCAACACGGCAGTATTGTGGAGAGCTACACTACTCCAAAATAACTGTAACATTAACTGCCTTGCTCTGTCCCAGATGCTCTTTGTCCCTTCCCCAATGAAGCCCCTCTGACCTGGGAGCTTTGGAAGAGGTCTCCTCTGGGTCCAGATCACTTCGGAAGCCATAACTAATCACAGGGCGCTCACACCGAGTCTGAGTCACTTCCTCCAGCCGAGAATAACGTGACGAGCCGAGCAAGTCCTAAGCTGTAATTCGGTCATCCGTTTCAGCTGGTTTTCGTCTTATCATCTGGATAGTGAGACACCATTAAAGGTGACCACAGATCTGAGGAGGAATCCATTTCTTCAAAGCATCCGGAATTCTGGGAGACCCAGAAGAGGAAGGACAGAGGGAATATCCATTATGCTGAGGGCTGTCTCCTTGGCCACTGACCTTCTAAATTACTCCGGTTGAGAAACATTTTAAAGATCCAGAAAGGAGATGAGAAATGCCTAAGAGACTGAACGACCCCACTGCTGCTCTGCAGCTGGGCACTCATAGCCGAGGGCTGAGTTCCACCCTCAGGGATGCTTCTTGCCAAAAACTGTGTTTTAGGTTTCTTAGTCGGTGTCCCAAGAAGCTCGAAAGCTTGGTCTCAGTGGCTGGCAAAGCGGGAGGGCAGGCATGGGGCTACAGCCTGGAAATTCTGACCCAACAGTAAAGTGACAAGTGAGTCTTCCATGAAGCAGACCAAGGGTCAGTTCCAGTAATGTCAAGGTTCCATTTTTAAACATTTATTTTTAAACAATACAAAATCATGCACATATTTACAGGCACAGTAGAAGGTTTTGAGACCTGTATGTATTACATAATAATTACATTTGAGTATTTTGTTTACTTTTCATACAGTTTTATTTCTTTTTGACGAGAATTCAAAATCGCTTTCTCCAGGTATTTGGTGCACTTGATGTGATACTGTTTAACCAGTCATCCGTGCTGCGCATCACAGCACCGGGTGGGGCCGACTGGCTAGTCTCCCTGCTTTCCCTTTACTCTGCTCAGCCTCTGCCGTCTACCACACTGGTCTCATCTTTCTATTCCACACATGAATGAGATCACGGGGCGTATGCTTCCTGTGCCTGGCTTGCTTTTGTATCGCTACCTCCTAAAGATTCCCACAGGGAACGTGATCACCATCTCCGAAAGTAGACATCTCATTATTTGCGCTTTCATTTGAGACTAGAAAACCAATCTTAGCAAATCTTCCCACTTGAAGATGCCTGGGAATGGATATACCTTTGTTGCTTGTCTCAGGTGGAGGTCCTTTTCCGAAGGAATGCCTTCTGCTTTGTGATGCTAATGAACAAGGTAACACCTCCTTTCTGGGAAATATTTGAAGGCATCCCAGAGGCAGGGGAATGACCATGTGGCATTGAGATGAACTTAACATTGGCGTGCATGGAGTGTGACACTGTCATTTCTTAAGGTGCTAGTGTCCTTCAGGGGCTGAAACTCAGGAAGCCATGCCAATGCAGAGCAAGCTCCAGTCCCCATGAGAACCCTGGCCCTTTCTTCAAGTCAGCTTTCCATCTTGGTGTGTTGTCTGGCCTCTGTTTCTTCCTTATTTACTTAGTCCTTCCTTGGGGCCCAGCATCAACTAGAACTGATCTATCCATGAGTACCAGATGTGAACAGTGGTCATTGTTTTGACTGGCACCTTCATCACCTAAGATTTCATCATTAGGATGGTACAAGGATCTTTTAAACGTTTTGGGTGTGGATAACTTTAAAACTAAAAGTGTCAATAGCAACCACACCAAACAAATTTCAACTGAAGAAATCCAAAGGGCTTAAATTACTTGTCACTAATCCTTTAACCACCTCTGGCAGGTCACAGTTGGCGATCACGGGCCGTGGCAGGTACTCTCTAAATGTGCTCCTTGGACAGGAGGCAGCGGCACCACACTGACATTTATTGGAAATGTCAATTACCAAGATACATTGTAAGTTGACAGGGTCAGAAACTGCCATCCTTATCTAATTCAACCTCTTGGAGAATTCATATGCTTGCTGAAGTTTGGGAAGCCCTGTCGGTGAAATATCAGATCAAGTATTTCTGGGGAGAATACATCATTTTCATCACTCACAGAAGAACTGAACACTGAGCAGAGATTCACGGCTGTTTCTTTTACTCATTCACACACCCACCCCTGTTGTATTAGGCACAATTTGGAGTGGAAAGACCCACTAGGCGTAGACTTTCCTTCGAGGAGATAGATATTAGGAATCACGACACAGGTAGGGGAAGATCCTGCTTTGAGAAGGCCAGTAAGATCTGCTCTTTGAATGACATGAACTGGAAGGGTGGCACGTATTTGAGGACACCATAGAGGCTGAGATAAGCTTGAGAATCTCAGTAGGAGAGCACAGTTAGCAAGAGAATGGTAGAATAAGAGCAGCCAGTTCTAGAGTCAGGAGGCAGGTTGAGTTAGAGCAATGAGTGCCTCTTTATGTATGAGACCATTTGGGGATTCAATTGTCCCAAAAGTAGTGGCCTCAAAAACTGAAAGGGATGGCTGGCTGTCCCCAGATGTACCTCTCAGTTATTGACTCTGAATGCATGCACCGTGTGTGTGTGTGTGTGTGTGTGTGTGTGTGTGTGTGTGTGTGTGTGTGTGGCGGGAGGGGGGTGTGGTGTTTTCAGGCTGCGCTACAGTACAAGCCTCAAGCAATTTGGCATGCATAACTCAGGCTGTTGGGAAACAACTGCCCTGCTGGGACAGCCTGACATGTCACTCCAGCGGCCTGTTAGGGCCAAGCTGTTCTTTCAAAGGAAAAGCTTTGAGTCCATTCTGGACTTGGAAGAGAGTCCAGCAAACAGCAAGTGGCGATGGAAGGTTGAGTCATGTGTGCACACCTCACTGACGTCAGTCTCTGCTCCCAGGCACGAGGGGCTTGGATGGGTTATCTTCACACCACAGCACACTGTGATCCTTGATGCACTCTGATCACCACTCTGGTTCTGTGTACAACCTCACAGCTGCCTGGAAGCTAAGACATAGATTTGTAATGAGGTGGCACTGGGTCTCCAAAGTTGTTCCAGACTGTTTGGGAAAATCATCTCTCTGAGTATTCAGCCTTAAGACATTTTATTGCACTTCAGTGCTTGAAACAGAATAAAGTGTGATGTGTGTGTGTTAAAGCACATTATTGGAAATTTGTTGTTGATTAGACACACCATTTCCAACCATGCTGAAGAGCCTAGAACTTCTTGCAGTGTAGCAACTGCTTTATGTGAAAGCAGTGCAGGCTAGCATGACTGAGGACAGTCTCAGGCTCTGTAGTGTGCTGTGGCTTTAAACTCGCTCCCTGTGTCACTCTCATAGGTTCCTACAGGGCAAGCTTATTACTGCTTCCATCTTACAGGTGAGCTGGCCAAGCCACGCAGAGGGTGAGTGATGCCTTCCGAGTCACAGCGGAAAAAGTGAAAATAAGCCAGATACACACGGGAGAGGAGGAAACACAGACAGACACATCAAACATAAGAGGCACAGACAGACAGATAGGCACACAGTACACAAAGACATACACAGAGTCACAAACACATACTAACATATACCAGACACACACACACACACAGAGACACACACATGGGGTGGAAGGGGGGAGGAGAAAGAGAGAGAGAGAGAGAGGAGCACAGATAGACAGATGGACACAGGCACACAAAGACATAAGGCATACACAGAGTCACAAACACACACACACACACACACAGAGAGAGAGAGAGAGAGAGAGAGATCCTGATGGAAAAGGGCATGGCATCTTAGCATCTAGTGGTGGGGTTCTGGGGGGCTGAGAAACTTCTAGGAAACCCGTTTCCTTATGAAGAGCAGGAAGGAATGCCTTCTTCACTGAATGGTTGTGAGGAGCAAACCAAAGGATGTGCTGAGAAGCTTTGCTCTGTGACTAACCATCCTGCTCACTATATCAACGCCAAGCATGGCTGTGCGTCCCTAATACAGCTCCTTCCCCATAACTTCTGGTGCAATCCACTTTTCTGACTCATTGGCTGATTCTGCTCTGAGCCCATCAATCAGCTTAGTTAATAATCGTCATCTGCCTAGCCAGGTGACCTGGTAACTAACTAGTTAATGAATCTCCAATTTTGCATGAAGCGGTGTGGAAAGACAGCGTGCTGGCTCTGACTTGGAGCACTCAGCCACTCTGACAGATGAATGCTGACACCCCTAAAAATAAAATTGGCCTGTCTTCGGCTTGTGTTTGTTTGCTGGAGCACTGTTCTGCTTGGTGGACACCACATTTTCCTTTGTTTTTCCCACAGCCCTTGTAGCAGAGGTTTAGAACCCCTGATGACACAGAACTTTCTTCAGCAACTGGTACCTAAGGAACCTGCAGGCTGAATCCCTTTATCCGTAACTCCATTAGCTGCAACCCCTCACTTTCTAGGGTTTTGCTTTAAATGAATTAGGTAAAACTGGGGTTCTCTGGAGCATGACTTTCAAGGTCCACAGAGAAGCTTCAAGCTAGAGGTGGAGTTAATATTTTTACTCCTTCCTTGACTTTCTTGAATGAGCAGGACAATGGGAATACCCTTGAGTGACTCCTGTCCGAATCTGTGACTTCTCCCAGAGGACAGAATCTTTGAGTGAACTGTGAGGGTTGGCGAAGTCGAAAGTGTGGGGATTAGAAAACAGATATATTGCTTTTCTTTCACCATAGCAAATCACATCACATAACATTTACTGCCAGTCACTATCAGTTCAAGACACATGTGACCATGACTGCTTCCCAGTCAAGTCTGAAGGAGACTCTGCCTCTGTTAGGCAGTCACTCTCTGTGGCCCTGTCCTCCCAGACCCTGGAAACCATTCACCAGTCTCTACAGACCTGTTTATCCTGGGTATTTTCATATGAGACAGATGTGCTAGTCAGCGTGAAGTTTCCATCATCCAAAGCAGTTCCAGCTATCAATGCTTGCAAGGTTTCCCTTTCTTCTACCCCACCTCATCAGCACCGCTCCCTCCTGCCCACAGATATCTTTGCTTGTAGACCACTCTGGAATTCATATATCCCTGTGCCAGGACAACTGACACATATTCTTATCTCCTCTCTATTTCACCAACAGTGACGTTCTACACACGATATGCTCTTCCTTGTTTTTGAGTCCCTTAACAAAACATCCTGGAACTGTGCTCACATCAGCACCAGACAGCTTCCTCATTCCTTCTCATAGCTGTGTCAGAGTTTGTTGTTCAGCTGTCCTGTGCCTTATTTAACTAAGTTTTTCTTGATGGACATCTGGGTTTATTTCCAACTTCTAGCCCCTGCCAGTGAAGCTGTGGGGAGTCATCTTGCTCCCGTGTCACTTTCCGAGTATCTGGTGGCACAGATTCCCAGAATGTGGCAGAAAGAGTCACAGGACATATGTATTGATTTTGTGACCCTCCAGGTCTACTGTTTGTCAGTCACCAATCAGTATCTTGCCCAAGAGATCATTTCTTCTCCGTGTGGACAAGGCTTTCATCTGTTCAAGGGCTCTTCCCAACTCTGGGCATCTGTATTTACTGTTCTCAGAGCGGATTTCTTTCTTTCCACATCTGTGCACAGCTCCCAGGTAAAGGCTGTGCCTTTGGTTTCTGTTGCTGAGATAAACACCATGACCAAAAGCAGCTTGTGGAGGAAGGGGTTTCTTTCTTTTTGCACTCTCAGGTCACAGTTCATCGTGGAGGGGAGCCAGGGCAGGAACTTAAGGCAGAAACCTGAGGGCAGGAACTGAAGCAGAAGCCACAGAGGAATGAAGCTCCTCACAGCTTGCTCAGCCCGCTTTCTTGTGCAACTTAGGGCCATCTACTCAAGGGTGGTACAGCCCTCAGTGGGCTGGGCCCTCCCACATCAATTCTTAATAAGAAATGCCCTATAGACTTTCCTACAGGTCATTCTTATGGACGCTTTTTCTCAATTGAGGTTTATCTTCCCAGACAACTCTAGCTTGTTGACAAAAGAACCCAACCAGAGCCGGGCGGTGGTGGCACACGCCTTTAATCCCAGCCCTCGGGAGACAGAGGCAGGCAGATCCCTAGGAGTTCGAGACCAGCCTGGTCTACAGAGTGAGTTCTAGGACAGCCAGAGTTACATAGAGAAACCTACTTCAAAAAGAACCCAACCAGGACAGACTCTGAGGTCTGACCCACTAATCCTTACCCCACTGTGGGCCTTCTTAGCACCACACTTGGACTCTGGTAGTTGATTTTAAATTATTATGGAAACTGGACTTGAAAATTGTGTGGGGTGCAGGGCAGTGCAGTGCTTGGGCAGAGTTGGGAGGCTGTCTCTGCACCCCAAGTATATTTACTTGTTGTCCGATGATGGAGTATCAACTACCAAGTCCCACACTCTTGATTTTTGATTGTTCTCTTTAAAAACCTCAAAAAATATTTGGGAGAAGAAAAACTGTTCCAGTCTCTGAAGAATTTTCCTTCACCTTAACTGAGCATCAGTGGCCTATGAAAACATCCCCAGCTTTCCCCATTTATAGCATGGCTTTAATGGTGTGAGCATCCACGGCGGGGTGGAGAAGGCATCAGATTTTACTCCCTATACACCTCCCGCCTCTCTGAATTTACAGAGCTCCTTCTCCTCACCCCACCCCTAGGCACAAGTTATTAAGAACTTGGAGACCAAGCTGACATTCCTTGTTCAGAAGGCATGTTTAGCATATATTTACCTAGGCAAGACAGCCAAACGTGTGTGAAACTTCCATCTGTCTATTATTTCAAATTCAGGAAAATAAGCTCACCCCACAGATAGGCTACAGCACAAGAAAAAGGCAAGTCCCCTGGAGGCTGCCGTCTCTAATCCCCACAGTACCAGCTTGGAGCCCATTCTGACTCCCACCACAGGGAAGAAGTTCAACTTTCTGGATGGTTCTTGAATCAAGAGTAGTCAGAAGGTTTCACACAAGGTGGGGGGGTGTAGGGGCCTCATTGTTCTGCACCTGCAGGTAAGTGTGACCCTTTTATCCTGTAACCTGGAGAGCACTCCACAGTGCCTCTACTTCTTCTCCCCTGGATCTAACATTCTGACATTTCATCATCCACTCTATCTGGTCTTAATCTTCCATCCTCTGTACAGGATTCTGTTGTCTAACAGAATACCTGAGACCGCATGTTCAAATTTTCTTGTTTTTATTTTTTAAAACTTTATTATAAAAAAGTTTCCAATAAAAATTTCTTCTTCGAGTGTGAACCTCTTCACCCATTCTGACGTAGGTCCCATGACACGTAAAAACAATGGCTAGAAGAAGAAGCAAGGCAGCTGGGAATGGTGGGACAAACTTGCAATCTAGAACTCAGGATACTGAGGCAGGAGGATCACCAGCAAGAGGCCAGCATGGTCTATATGATAAGTCCCTGCCTCAGCAAAATAAAATGAAACATGGTTATGTGGCTTGAGCTGATTCTTTGTAACCTGGTACTCTGTGTTTCATCCATGTGTTCACGAGACATTCCAACTCCAGCCACAAGCTATCTCTCTAGCATTTTCCCAAGAATCTGACTCTAAGTGATTCCACACATGCTACAGGTTATGATAAGGCAACTGGGGTCACAGACTCAGGTCCTGGATTGCAGAGAAGGAGTAAGTAGCCAAGTCACTTCCCATTCTGTGAAGGCAGACTGATCCTGGGAGCATATATTGGGTACACCCCTCAGCTTGGCTCCCAGTCTGCTACTTGATCTCAGATAAGTCCAGTCCCTTCTCAAATTTCATAGCTGTGAAGCAGGAGCCAACCTACTGGGTAATGTTCATCATGTTTCTGAGAAGGACTCTAAGCATCCTATATATTTTAAGTCTAGTTTCTGTTGTGATACTAAAATAGCCGAGACTGGATAATTTATAAGGAGAAGAGTTCTATTTAACACGTAGATATGGAGACTGGAAGTCACAGATCTTGTGACTGCACATGGCAGACTTCTCAGGCTTCTGTGCTGTTCCACGCATGGCAGAAAGGGCAGAGGGCAAGAGACATTTGCAAAGAATGAAAAATGGCTCAATTCAAAATACAGTCAAACCATTCTTTGGGAAGAAACATTAATCCTTTCCGAAGAGATGTACTCCCATATATGCCAAATACCTCTCACTACTGTTCCATTGGAGGCTCAGGTATCAGTGTGAATTCTATCTGGCAAAGATGAATACCATCTAAGACATGAGGCTTCCTCTTCCGCTGAAAGCCACGGAATCAAGATGAATAGACACCAAACTGTTGTTGTCCATGATGAACCTCCACACCTACTACTCGTACTTCCGAGTGATGAAATGCTGCACCCAACAGAACATTTACAGCAGGTGTATGCCAAGCATGGTCATAGCGCTTGCTGATGTTATGCCATGAGTGCTTTTTTAGCAGTGGGCGTGCCCCAGCACACTCCCATAGATCTTGGGGGAGATGTTGCTGATTTTGGCATGCAACTGGGATCCAAGTTGAAGAGTGAGTTGTAGTCCCCAGATGTCACCATAGTTCCAGGTCTCAGTAAGCAGAGCCTGAGATAGACCCAGTTGTTCTACCCCTCACAACTGGATTCATTTCAAAGCTCTCCTGAGGATAAGATGGCACCAACAATCAATTTTGATTTTGCTGCAAGATCGTGACAAGTCACTATGTCTCTGGGGGCCTCAGTCCTTGAACTTGCAGAATGATCGTAACCCCAGTCAAGATTTAACGACTATACAAGACCCTTTGTGTGGAAGCGGTGTTAGCGGCCTTCTGCATTCATCATTTCCATGAACATGGGCTCCTGTCGGAGTGATTCTCCTGATACCTTCTCAAGCTGATCCAGGGTCCCTGTGGGGCTAGGGTCACCACCCTTGGAAAGGTGGTGGCCAGCAATTTGGGGGGTGATGGCATCTAAAACATAGTCTCTGAGTCCACTATCTCCGTATGCCAGCCTAGGAAAGAGCCCTGGGTGCTGACACCTACCTGTAAGGTGCTTTGATGGTGTAGCAGTTAACTGAGCATCATTCTGGAAAAGAAACATGTACTTGGAATCTAGTCTTCCCAGCACCCATGGGACAAGGCAAACCCTTGTCTTACAGAAGAAGAAACCAGAAAGGAACTTTCTCAGAAACGTAGTAGCAGATACTCAGTTATAAATTAAAACAAGGGCCAGGGAACTAGCTCAGTTGCTAAAGTACTTGCTACACACCCACTCACGAGGACCTGAGTTCTGTCCTCAGCACCCATGTAAAAAGTCCTGCAGGGTGACTTCAGCTTGTAATGCCAGCATTGGAGATGTTTGTGGGCTTATCTGGGTCACTAGCCTTGTTGATCAGCTAGTATACCTTAACAGGTTCCAGTGAGAGATCCTGTCTCAAAAAACAAGAGTAGGTCCTGAAGAATGACACATGAGGTTGACCTTTGGCTTCCAGGCATATGCGCACACAAGGATACAGGTGTTCATACACACACGTGCTTATCTGCACACACATGTACACCCACATGTATACTCACAAAACACCCCCCACACAAGTAATGTGACTCTAGTCTCCCTGTCTAGACTCCCTGGGTCTTGGATCAGCTCTTCTGGATCATTTAAGTCATTATCTATTGGAAATAGGAAGGGTTTCAAAGATACCTTTGATGACCTAGCTCATAGGCTGCTCCTCAGGGAGAAGTCACTGGAACTGGGTCTACTCCATAGGGAACTGGTCTCCCATACACACTTTAGGAACAAGCTAATGGTATGTTTACTGCCCATGCATGCTTTACCATAGGCCACCTGCAAATACCATTCTTGGGATTGAAAAGTTGGTGTCCACTGACCTAAGAAGGCCTGGCATTCTTTACATCATTGGAGGTCCATGGTAAGTCACTAATTAGGTTTGTTAGTTTGTTATAAACGCAGCAAGAAATCACCACAAACCCAAAGTTCAAGATAAAGACATGGGCAGGGTTGATTCCTTCTGAGAGCTGTCAGGGGTTTTCTAGGCTCACATGGAAGAGGGAAAGGCTGGAGGCAGGTGGATAGCTGGATGTAGAGATCTGCAGACCCAGTGCCGGGTGATGTGCACGTCCTTGGTTTGTTTCTCAGCCAGTTCATCAAGGAAAATGCTGAGGACCCGTCCCCATTTTGCAGATGGAAAGACTGGAAGTTGGTCTCGAGGTTCCTGTCTGAAAAGGTGCAGGTTCAAAGTTGGAGCTGTGGAGTGATCTGTCTCCACTGTGCCAGCTCTTTCTGACTGTACGGAGTGGGCGAGGAGGACAGTATGGAGTCAGGCATACACTAGGCAGGCACTGAGCAGCAGCTCCCAGCAGAAGGCCCTAGAGGGGGGACAAATGCCATCTCCACCTTCACTCATCTTGCACCTTGGCATTCTCCAGACCTAGCAGGGGTCTTCTGTCCCCTCCGGTGGCTCCTTGTCTGCAGTAATCTCCCAAGGCCCAACCTTGTATCCCATCTCTTTTGATGAAAACTTAAAAAAAAAAAAAGAATATTAGTCTCTTAATATTGCACCTCATATAAACTCCATGTGGAAAAAACAAATTGGCAGTAGAGTAAAAAAAAAAAATCGAAGAACACTAGACACAGGGGACATGACTGAGACCTGTGAGTGCCCCTCCACGGTCACCCGTGATATTCCTGTGTCAAGTGCTGGCAGATGTTCAGGGAGGTGGAGCTCCCTTTAGAAAGGAGGATGATTAAACATGAAGTAGAATGAAAAAGACAAGTCTCCAAGAGACTACACATTAGAAATTAGCCTCCATCCCGCGGTGGAAGGTTAACCGCAGAGAAACATGGCTGGTGTCTAAAAGGACAGTGTTTCTCAACCCCACCCTCCCCCTGCCTAGGAGGGAACTGGGTGGGAGGTGGCTGGGTGGGAGAGGGGCTACAGCAAGGAGAGCCTTGCATTAGGAGTCTGTCTCCTCGTGGCTATTTCTCCACCCTAGCTGCCTTCCGATGGAGCATCTTCTTTCTCGTGGTGTGGCCATGTTCTCTGGCCCCACGTTCCCAAGCCTGAATCCTCTTCAATAGTGCCCTCTTCTCTGAGCTCTCCTGTCCTAGCAGTGGCATGTTCCTGTATTCCTTGGGATTCTTAGGGATGGTGTGAGCACAGTGGGACTGTATATGGGCTCAATGAACACCTGTTCTTCACTTAGACAACCCATATTAAAATAAACGAGATTTTAAAAGACGCACACACACTGTATTTGCTTCAAGCTTTATGTAGTCTCTTCATCTGACTTACATGAAAGTTCCTACCTAGCGAAGCCTGGAGTCACAGAACATAAGACCATGCTGGAAGTGGATTGGCAGTGGCCTCTGGCACAGAGACCTCAGGTCTGTGGGTTGTGGGGAGCACTTCCCCAGCACTGGTGCGGCCCTGGGTGACCACCATCACCTCTTTGCAAAAGTCAGTGGTCTCCAGATGGTGTTCCTGGTCACTCTGACTTTCGTTACAACTAGAACCCACACATGTAGAAATGGAGACACATACAACTGTGTTCATACCTGCGCTGCTATTACATGGGACCTTAGGTACTTCACCCGGTTGTGCTGTGCCTCAGTTTTCCCACCTGTAAAACGAAGACTATAATGACACCATCCTACAATGACACCATCCTACAGTGCAATAGATAAATCTCTATCTGAAAAGCGTCTGAGCAGCAGTTGGCTGTGGTGTGTCACCATCCTCCCAAAGTAGTGGGGACCCAGCTGTGTTCCCTGATGACAATGTCTTTGTTGTGCCAATTGCGGCTAAGTCATGTCCTGAGTTTACCTTGGCTTGACTTGTTTCCATTTTCAGTAGAAAATTGAATTTGGATAGACTGTCACCAGACTCACTGCTCTCTGGGTATTGGCTAGTGAGCTCTGACTAACTGCAGACAGGGTGGGGCCTCTGGGATTTGCTTATTGTAACCCTGCCCCTTCTCCCGTTTTGGGTAAGCCTCTTCCAAGACAGCCTGTTGCATCGTCTTAAAACTAGACTTTCCGGGAGAGCGTTTGGGTCACTCTGGGTGTCAGCTGGAAGAAAAGCGCTTCTAGAGGCAGTGTCATCCACCTGTACCAGGAGCTGCCTTTCTTTGCTTGGCAGATTGGCTAGTTCATGTCTGCGTGACACCCAGCTCCAATATCCACTGCTTCACATGGCAGCTGATAGTGGTTCTCTTGTCTGCTAGGTTACCTCCTGCATGTTCTTTTCTAGCCATAAGCATCTTCAGTCCCAAGTCTTACTAACCTGAGCTCCTCGGGGAGCAGAAGTAAAGCTCCAACACCCCATGTTTGGCTCAGACCACAGTCTAGATCATTACCATGTGCATCCTTCCATCAGCTCGGCCTTAGCCTGCTGAACCAGTGTGCCTGCTCCTTGGCGGTTCCTCCATCTCTCTTGGAATACTATGGACTGACTCAAAGCCTAGGGATCTACTGCAGATTGACTCCCAGCCCCTTTTATTCTTCATGGCTCTGGGCTTGGCTGATAGAAAATTCTGTACATCTACAGGTCAAATGGAGAGAGAACACACAGCCTGGAACATACACTTTGAGTGTGTGCCCTTTAAATATTTGTTTGCTTATTTATTTATTTACTTGTCTAAGTCAAGGAGTCCCTAGACATGCAAGCCCAGAGCACTAAACCATGGGGACACAGAGACCAGGCAAGATGTCAAAGTAGAATCCTGACTACTCACAGGCTAGGGGTGCCAGTATTGGGGTGATCAGGATATGACCAATAGAGGTACCCCACACTTTATCAGTGATGTAAGAATAACCAGTCCTGAGACCTTCGCTGGGCCGTTGTGTCAGATGCAAAGGGAGTCGTCGATAATGCTGGAAAAATCTGCCAGACAATCTATCCCATTGGCACAGAGCCTAGAATTATAATCAGATCTTGACTTCTTCAAAGCCTCTTGCTTTGGATTTTTTCAAATCAAAAATAAATATCGAGGGCAATTACCTTCCTTTCCCTCTCTGATGTATGAAGGGGAGTTTCACCCATTAATTCAGGAGCCCTCTCATTTCGCTCTGAAGGCATTAGCCTGTGGAACATGTTAACTCAATATCAACACCATCTGTCTAGGCTGTGGCTGAGAATAGAGAGGAGTTATTATGCTCTGGGTTAATATTTTCCCCCTTTTAAGAAGGTTCTGGTCGGCCAGACACTCCCTCTCAGACAAAAACGGCTGTTTTCTTCCTATTACTGGGGGCATTGTTCATGTGGGTCCATTTGCTTGCTGTTATCACAACACCCTCCAGGGGGCAGCAGATCACAACTTCTGTGTGTGCTTCCTCTGCCTCCTTGCCCAATTTAAGCTGGTCTAAAGTAAAGAAAGGTCTGAGGGGTTGGACCCTGGCTGTCTTCTCTGGGCTTCCCTGGATTTAGTGTGAAGTGTGTCTCCTGGAGGAAAAGCAGAGCCCCAACCAGCCTTATTTTTGGAGAGCTGTGGATGTGGCCAGATCTATTCATAACTTAATTGAGGCACAGGGCTTTGAATATGAAAAGTGTCAGGTAAGTAAGTGGAGAATTCAGTGGCTTCCAGACCTGGAGCATCTTTTCAAGGTTCAGTCTGGTGACCTATGCCTGCAAGCACAGATACCCCTGCCTCCACCTCACCCCCTAGCTGGGGACTAAGGGGTGTCTCCTAAGGGGATCCATCAACAAAATTTCTTTGATCTCTAGCTACACCCTCTCCCCAGGGCTAGCAACTAATTCTATCATCCCTACCTGTGGCACTCACACATGCTCTGATGGAGCCAAAGTAAAATGGGTACTCGGTAGCCTTTGTAGCTCAGGCACTGGCCACCAACTAGGCAGGATGTCCAAGCATGAGGCCAACTGTAGGGAGAAGTCTTTTACTTGGGAAATGTAAACAATATCCACCTCCTTCTCATAAGTTCCCAACCACAAACCCAAGTACAATCCCCCAATTCAACCTGGGGAGTCAATGAGTTTATTGGTCTTACTTATAGAGCATAGGAGAGGGGTGTGTTTGACGCTCTGGACAGCGTTTACTCAGTGTGGGTGATGGGGACCTCCTCAGTTAATTCTTCAGTCCATATACCCAAATACCCCTTGAGAGACTGTGTATAGTTAGGGCAGAATTGCATACAGATGACTGGGAGGAGTGGCTGGAAACTCAGGTGAGAGTCCAATGACCCTCCCCGCGACCCCTTTCTCTGAGGAAACATTGGGGCTAATCGCTGATAGTGATGGTCTCTTCCAAGCAGGTACACCTGATCTGATGAAGATGGCGACTGTTTTGCTTTGAGGACTGTGTTGAACAAGACCAACTCTTACCGGATGGAGTCTCAGCACGTTATTGTCTTGAAGGATAAAAGCCATAAGGCAGTGAGGAGTGGCCATCACAAATGGAATCAAGACATAGGTAAAAAGGAAAATACATCAAATGCAGGAAGGATGTTTCAGGTTACAAGGAACTTCCCCTCCTATATCATCTTCTTCGAGTCCCTTAGAAGCCTGTGGGTGTGGAAGGAATGGGTGCAGGGTGGTAAGAGCAGGAGACAGGATGCAGTGGGGTGGGGGCGGGGACCAGGCAGGGCCAGAGACCTGTCTAAAAGCCCAGTGTCAATGGATCCTTCATCATTGGGTTGGGAATGTTTAAACAGGCAAAACCCTGAAGGCCAGAAACTCTAGATAGTGGTCCAACCTACAATCTGAGTGGCTGTTACTAGCATTAAATATTAACCTCTGTGGTTTGATCTCTACCATGGAAAAGGAAAGAAAGAAAATACCTAGGTAAAGCTGGGCTTCGGATACTCCTTACTCTTGGTGTGATAATTCTTGCAGACATAATTACATCTCCTGAGCAGCTAGACTGAAGAGCCAAAGGAGCCATTGAAGAAACTCATGAGTAAACTCACTGTAAAGACTCTGAGGGAAAAGAGAAACTCCAAACTCCCCCTACCTCAATTACTCAGACATTTCCCTCTTACACCCAGTGTGGCGTGTGTGTGTGTGTGTGTGTGTGTGTGTGTGTGTGTGTGTGTGTGTGTTCTCGTATGTGCGTGAGGAGACCAGTGGTTTCAGCTACTGATCCTCAGGTACCTCCCACCTTGTACTTTAGAGACAGGGTTTCTCACTGGCCCGGGACTTTCCTAGTGGGCTAGACTGGCAGCCTGCTGGCTCTAGGATCCTGCCTATCTCTGTCTCCCTGGTGTTAGAACTGAAAGCACATGCCACCGATCCTACCTTTTAAAACCACGAGCTCTGGAGATCAAACTCAGGTCCTCATGCCTGCCATTCCTTCACCAACTCAGTATGTGGTTCTGCCTACAGTGCTTCAGCCTCGGACATAGTGGTGGGTCCCTTTCCTTTAGTTTAGGGAGCCAGAGAGTCCAGTGCCCTTAACTGGACTATCATGACCACAAGGGCAAGCACTTGACTTATTTTACTTGAAAGTCCCCCAAACACCAAATGCAGTGCTTTCTGCCTTCAGCATGCTTCCCATCCACACTTATGAGAGAAGGATGTGTGGGAGAAGGAAGGAAAGGAGCCAAGTCCATCACACCATTGGACAGTGGTGAGGATCTTTTGTGTATGGATCAGGAGCATGGAACCCACTTCATGCTTGGTAGCAGTGTAGTTAAAAGTGGGAAAGCAATGGGAGTCTGGGGTTTTATGGGCTCCAAAGCTCGTGGCTTGCGGTGATGGGTCACCCCTTCTGTGCCCTCCTGTCCCTAAGGAATCCATCTATCCCAGTCTCTGTTCCCACGTGAGGTTTCTTTCGCATTCATTGCTCCCATAAGCCTGTGGTACACAGTCCACGCAGATGAGGCCACTCAATGTTACACCTGTGATCTAAATAGGCTCCCTTACTTTAAATAGCACCCGGCCTCAGTTATTTTGCAGTACAAAACAAAGACATAGCCTGTGATGTGCCATTCAAAGAGAACAATCGGTTGATGCCCCTTCAAGATTTGTTTGTCTAGCTACTATTTACTTGGCCCGCCTGTCCACCTATGTGTCTATATCCACCTTTCATGAAAATGTGATTGGAAGGGGCATTCTGTTTTATGCCTTATCTTTTGCTATTTCCTATTCTACTCAACTTTTTTTAACTTTAAAAACGTGTATTATTATTTTACTTTATGCGCGTGTTTTGCCTGCCTGTATGTCTATGCACCATGTACATGGCTGATGCCTGAGGAGGCCAGAAGAGGGTGCTGGACCCCCCGGAACTGGATTTTCAGATGGTTGTGAGCTACCATGTGGGTCCTCTGCAAGAGCAACACGTGCTCCTGACCACTGAGCCATCTCTCCAGCTCCTCCTCCATTATTTTTAAAGGGTGTCTAATACATTCTGTCTCACACAGATAGCAAATCTATTTAATCAGTTTTTAAATCAGTCCCCAAGTGCTCCAACTTTCTTTGCTGTTCTAAGAAACAAGGGGTTAGACACCTTTGTAAGAGTGTCTTCGTGCATCTGTTGGCTCATTTCACAGGATAAGTTTCTGCACTTATCGGGGGCGGGCGGTGTTGGCGGCTGCTTAGGATTGCTCTTTGGAAATATCATTCTAAACAATAATTTTGCCCCAAATGAGAAAGTAACATTCAAATGTATTTACAAATTATTTACCTGTTCTTGTGGAGTAAAATGACATTTCACTATTGACTTGATATTTTAAAGTTTTAAAAAAATATTGTTAACTCTATTCATCTATTTATTTCTGAACACATGGTTTTGCTATGCACTGCAGGGTGAATCCTGCATCTGTCTCTTGAGTGCTGGAACTATAGGTATAATACTTTGAGTGTATATATAAGTGTACTTGAGTGTAGTATAAGTGTACTTCTCAATGAATTAAAATGTATAGGAATATCCATATAGCTACTACTCTGACACGAATATAGAATGCTTCCCACGGCTCCAGAAAGTTCATTGTGCCTTTCCCAATTAATTTCCCGACTTCTCCTCACAACAGTTTTGCCCTAATATAACTGGGAATACCCGATATCTATGCTGTGCCTGGCTTCCTTCACTCAGCTCCATGTCTGCCAGGTTCATCCGCACTGGTGTAGTCATCCGTGGCTTGTGCCTTCTCTTTCTTGTGTATAATATCTAGGATGAATAAACCACTACTCACTTTCTCGTTCTTCTGTGGAAGGGTATCTTGATTGTTTCCAGTTAGTTTGGCCATACTTAGGGGGATGGGATGTAGGCTCTCACACCCACGGAGTGTGTGTCCAGGACTGAAAGGGGGTGTGGTCACTCTGTACATTCAGATGTAGTAGACACTTCCAAATACTTTTCTGATTGGCTGCATCAACTCACACCACCAGCATCCACGATGTCCCGTTGCCCTCAGACCCTCACCAGCCACACGGTATTTAGTCCTTTGAATCCAGTGGTTTTGTTTGTACTTGTATTTATATTTCTGTCATTATCAAGTCAGTTGCTTAAAGTTCTGTATGTGTCATCATTCGGTATTCTATGTTTCCTTCCTCTTTCTTCACTTCTTACTATTTGCTTTTTAGGGTCGGGGTTGAGACAGGGTCTTGCTATGTAGTCTGTGCTGGACCTGAACTGTAAATTCTCTTGTCTGCGCCTTCCGAATACTGGGATTCTAGGTATGCATCATCCCCCACAGCCTGGATTGCTTGTTTTAGAAGGCTTTTGCCTTTCTTTTGTATAAGGGCGATGTATTCTTACTGATTTTTCAGGGTAATTATTATAACACTTGGTTTTGCATGTTGCCTTCATATTTGCTTGTCCTTAAACAAGACTAAGTTCCGATAAATGCTGACACTTTCCCATGGGCTGAGCACTACTCTAAGGCCCTTCGAAACAATCCCACCAGCCCTGACATCCAAGAACAGAAAAATAAGAGAACTTGCCAAGAGTCTCATTGTTAGGATTGTCAGGGGGATGCGTACCTACGTGGTTGGACACCAGTGTAGACACTCAGCTGCAGGGACCCACCATCTGAGGACATCTTGATGGAGCCATTTCTTTTTAAGGCTGCTGGGGGTCTGAAATGGGGGTTTCTTCTTATTATTGGGGGGTCTGTATAGAGCAGATGGGAGTTCTCATCACGATTCTCCATAGAAGGGGACACTGTGTGACTGAGATTCAGGGTGTACTGGATGGTGATCATCAGAGATGCCCTTGGTGGCCATTCACCAATCCTCGCCCAGGCTCATGGTCCTACTTTGCTCAATTTAGAATCTTCAACATCTCCCTCATCACGTGCTAACACTCTTGTCACCTGGCAGGCTATTCTGAGCGCTGTAACCCTCCCATGGCTTCTGGTCCAGAAGGCTTTCCCAGATCAGTCTTACATCTGCTGAGCTGAGCTGGCATTCGAAATGAGGCCGATAATCTTTTCAGTGCCATCTTCCTCTTGGGCCACTTTGAAACAACCTGATTTATCTTCCACAGCTTCGTAAGTGTACATGGTACATTCGGGTTACACTCACCCTCTCGCTCTTTCCTATTTGCTTCCCATTCCCACCAACTCCGCCTCCCACCAAGTCCCCCCACCTGCTTCCACACTGGCTGTCCTGTTTTCATTTTAATTTGTGACTTAAGAGGGGCCACCACCTGCCTTGTCATGGGTGTGATGTCTTCCCATGGAGTGTGAGTAATTCACACTGAAGACACCACTGAAAACAAGGACTTCCTCTCCCTCAGCAGCTCTCAGCTACCATGAGCCCCACAAGCCCCTCCCACACCTGTGACTATGTGCAGAGCCTATCCAGGCCTTCGCAACTGCTGTGAGTTCGTGACTATCACAGCCACGTCAAGCCACAGACACATTCCACAGACCTCTGCTCTCTCATCCAGCTTTTACCTTCTTTCTACACACTCTGCCATGATGTTCCCTGAACCTCGGAAAGGAAGATAAGATTCCTGCCATCGCCATTGCTCTGTTCTCCTGTTCTGCCCAAACATGTCACCCGCAATGCATACAAGGATACCCATGCAACCCTCAAACCCACCCGAGGCAGGAGGAGTCATTGGCATTTCAGTTCTTGAGATGAGTCCACCAAATCACACATAGACCAGATGTCCCAAGGCCTTAGGGTTCAAAACCAGGCAGGCTGGCTCCAGACTCAGTTCCAGCCACTCCCCCAGGCTGCCTTTCTGCTTAGGCTGTGAGGAGTCAGCAGCCCGGGCCATTGAAGTCATGCAACTGAGGTCAACACCAAAAGTCGCCAGTTTTCTATGCTATGTACATCTCTTTTCCCTTCCCTCTTCCCTGCCTTCTTTTCCCCCATTTAACTTCTTCTCTCCTCCTCCCCCCTTCTTTACCTTCCCTCACCCCTCCTTCATCTTTCTTTCCTTCTCCCCTCCCTTCTTGATTTTTGTCAGCAGAGATACCCCGGGTGGACTGCCTTGACCTGGTTTCCTCTCAGTACTAACCATTCTTCCTTAGTAGTAAATTACTTAATAGTAAATTACTATTATTGAGTGAGTTTGCTACAGCTGCTGTAACAAACGGCCACAGTTTGGGTAGTTTATTAAAAGCCACAGAGAGTTATCATCCCATAGTTCTGGAGGCCAGACATCTGGGATCGGCTGTCAAGGGGCTGGATCCACCCCACTGCATTTCCAGTGCTTGGTGGCAGCTGGAATCTGCTGGCTCAGGGACGCCTCACTCTGCCTTCCAGTCACTTCCTCTGCTGGGTCAGATCTCTTCCTTGTCTCTTAAGGACATTAGTCACTGGGCTTAGGATCTACCGTAAATCCAGGGTGATCTCATCCCAAGGTCCTTAACTTAATCACAGAGACCCTTTGTCCAAAGGCTGTATTCACAGAACAGCAGTAGTTAAGGGAAAATGAAGACTTTTTTGCATGTGTGTAACATGTACAGATATATGCCTATTCAGAAAATTGTTTTAAGGAGGTTCACAGAAACCTCACTAAGACTCACCTTGTGTCTTTCCTGTCACAAAGTATGCAACATTGTTTTCCTCAAATAACAACATATTAATCCAAATAAGTATGTGATCATAATTTCTACTACCTATATTTAGCTTGTCAAGCGTCCTCTCTTCCTTCAGCAGGAGCTGGTACTTGTCACCAAGAGAGGGACAACCCCATTCCCTCACTGGGCCTAGGGGGCTAAGCTCCGTCTTTGCAGGGCACCCCTTTTTCTAATTCTTCAGGCCCCATATGGCTGTCTTTCTTTCTTGTAGTGAGGCCCGCAGCCCCAAATTCTGTGCCTCATGTCACCTTCCTCATCTTCGGGTCCCTCCCGTCAGTGGTCCCTCAGCTCTTCTTGTTGCTTCTTCCCTGGTGGACACCCTCCCCTAGCTAATCCTCAACCCACTTCTAGGTTCATCTTGAAGCATCCATACCAACATGTCATCATCCCTCATAAACTCACTATAAAGGATCAGCGTGGGCTGGAGAGGTGGCTCAGTGGATAAAGCACCTGCCATGCACACACGAGGACTCGAGTTTGGATTCCAGGAGCCCATGTAAATCCAGGTGAAGTCGCATGCATCTGTAATCCTGATGCTCCCACATGAAGATGGGCAGGTTGGAGACAGGAGAATCCCCAGACGTCTGTGGGCCAGTTTGTTTGGTGAAACTGGTGTCGATCAACAGAAAGGGCCCGGCTCAATCAGGGTAGAAAGAAAAGATCAACACACCTCCAGGAATACACTGTGGCATGAGCGTATCCACACCTACGCCCAGGAACACGTGTGTACACACACATCCATGTAACATATACATAGACATCATATACATAAAGATACACAAGTCTGAATGTGTACACACGTATATGCGTGTATACATATGTGTGTGTGTGAGTATGTACATGCACACACTGAAACACACCAGCAAGTTATGAACTGAGGCCGACTTCTCTATACGGCCACCTCTTTGTGCCACATTCCTTTTTATTCCATTCCACTGTCTTTGCCTTCGAGTCACAGGAATTAATCCAGAGCTGCCTTGTGACCTTCATTTTGTAATCTCCTGGTAGGTTGTACCCATGCTTTGACTCAGGGAACATCAAATCCTTAGGCTTGTTCTCAGAGTTCCCACAAGCCTGATGACCACGCTCACCCTCCCCACCCCCTCCCTGCTCCCATCTCTACCCTCATCCTTCACAATCTCTCCTGCTTCCTTCACATGCTACGCTGTCCAAATTTCAGTAGTTGACCTTTTCTCTCAGGTCCTGTCTGTGTCATCTGTGTCACGCCTGACCTCACCCTGTTCATATCTGGGGCACATCCCGCCGCGTGTCAAGATTTCACTTTTCTTTCTTTTATTTGTGCATGTGGAATTGAGATTAAGATGGGTGGGTTCTGTGGCCATAAAGCCTGTTTTATCAATATGTTACCTACTGGGACTGAGTCTCTGTTTAAATCATGAGAGGAATGCTTGGCCTAAGGTAGAGTAGCCTCAGATGGTTGCTTAGCAAGCAAGGAAGTTTCTAGTGGCCTTTAATACCTGACACCTGCTGTCTTGCAGCTCAGATCCTTGGGCCACCAACAGTGGGAAATTGAGAGTGTTTCCTTAGGGCTGTGGCTCTCAACCTTCCTAATGCTGAGACCTTTTAATACAGTTCCTCATGCTGTGGTGACCCCCAACCACAAATTTAGTTTTGTTGTATTCATAACTATAATTTTGCTATGGTTATGAATCATTATATGAATATCTGCTATGCAGATGGTCTTAGGGGACCCCTGGGAAAACTGGTTGAGAACCACTGCCTTAGGGTGTTGGAGCTAGAAGTCATTGCTACTCCAGTAATAAGCAGCACTATCTGAAAAGATTCTGTGAGTTCTCTGTTTTAAACACATATGGCAAAGCTGCCATTTGTGAGCCACACAAACGCTCTGCCCTCAGCTCAGAATATTACTTGTAAGGGAAAATGCACTTTGTCGTGTTCGAGTTCTAAACTATTGGCATACAGACAATTCTTGGGACCCTGCCTGACTGTCATAATGCTAGTCATTTCCTGTCCTAGGGCATCTCTCCAGCTTTCCATGGCTTATCCCCAGCTCCTAGCTTGATTATGTTTCTAGTTGCTGTAGGGCTGGGCATGGTATGATGTCAGGTGAGCATCTCATGATTTGTGTCATTGACAATCTGCCCTCTCACCTCCTCTGCAGCCCGGACATCCTCAACTCGGTTGCTATCTTCACTTGTCCCAAGTAGGTCCCTATCTGTTGTTTGGAAACCCTTAAGAAGCGCTTGTTAAGACACAGAGAACGGAGAACGATAATAAAGAGGAAGGAGGAAGAAGAAAAAGGAAGAAGATAGAATAAAAAAGGACTGAAGAGAAGAGAGGAAGAGAAACAGAGAGGACACATGGTGGGGGTGAGCATGAGAAAACATCAGAAGAAAGCAGAAAGACAGAAGGAAAATAAAAGTAAACAAGGAACGGCTTCTGCTTGTCTCAACAGAAGCTGTTTCTCAGTATAGTGGAGCAGAGAGAGGAGAGTGAGGAAGAGAACTGGGGTGCTTAGCCTGGCCAAGAGCCACAACTGATGACTTGCAGGTGTGTATGAGAGTCCAGCACTGTGCTGGGGCGAAGGCTGTGGAAAGGCCTGAGCTGAGAAGTCCCTTGGTACCGGGAAAGCTGGTGGTCTGGAGATCCCAGATGTAAAGGGATCTCAGCTGTAGCCGGCCATGCTATTTCTGACCAGGAAAGCACTCTATCTCTTACCTTGCTTGGAACATAAGCCTCTTGTAGAGGAATGGCCGTGTGTGAAAGCTAAGGTCTACATTTCTGAGCCCTGTATAATCCCTTCATAAGGAATGTAGACCTGAGTTTTCACACAAGGCCATTCCTCTACAGACTCTAGAATCTAGACTTTCAAGTCTCTAACTGAGAACTAAGGTTTCTGACCCCAGCTGCGTTTATAGCACCACCAGCTTCTAAAAATCCCAGAGGTCAGGCCATAGGCAAGATTACCTATGCTTTAGCAGTACTTGGGGAGCAGATCCCAGATCCTATGGCTGTATCCTTGCAGGCCTGTTTTCCCTAGCAGCACAGCAAGAGGCTGAGATGGGAACAGTGGAGGGAGTTGGGGGTGGTTTGAAACATACACGGCAAAGGAATACAGATTTAGGTCTTTTGTGTTGGAGCACATGTCAATTAAGCTTCTTAAATGCCAGTGATAAAATAAAGATGCTTTGGGAATTACTTCCATGAAGGATGTCACTGATCTAGATCCTAGTAGCCATCATTGTCATCAGTCTCTATCTCTGGGACTTCCCAAAGCTAAGCATCTTTTTAAAAAAATAATTTTATTTTAGGCGTATGAGTGTTTGCCTGCATGTATGTCTGTGTACAACATATGTGTCTTGGTGCCCAAACAGGCTGGAAGAGGGTGTATGATCCCTTGGAAGAGGGACTGTTATATGGCATATGGGTGCTGGGAACTGAACCCAGGTCCTCTAAAAGGGCAACCAGTGCTCTTAACCCCTAGCCATCTCTCCTGCTCTAGGTTGGGTGTATCATGGCTCTTCACAAGGATTTGGTGATGGTGGAACAAAGGGTTCTCCCCCTTCTGTCAGCAGATGGCACCATGGAGAGTCCTGGAGGGGCTCAAAGTTGAGCCGACCATGGCAGCGAAATCAAAATGGCTCTGCCTTATCACACTGCTGTAGCTTTCATGAGGGACCTGGAGGCAGGAGCTGGCGCAGAGACCATGGAAGAGTGCTACTTCCTGGCTTGCTCCTCATGGCTTGCTCAGCCTGCTTTCTTATAGGACCCAGGAGCACCAGCCCAGCAGTAGTCCCACCCACAATGGGCTGGACCCTCCCCCATCAATCACTGATCAAGAAAATGCCTTTTAGCTGGATCTTATGAAAGCATTTTTTCAATTGAGGTTCCCTCCTCACAGATAAACACAGATGCACCTTGTGTCAAGTTGACATAAAGCTAGCCAGCACTATTGTTGTGATAAAACACCGTGACCGAAAGCAAGTTGGGGAGGAAAGGGTTTATTTAGCTTATGCGTCCACATCACTGTTCATTTGAAGGAAATCAGGACAAGAACTCAAAGCAGTGAAGGAATCTGGAGTCAGGCACTGCTACAGAAGACATGGAGGAGTTCTGCTCACTGGCTTGCTCCCCATGGCTTGCTCAGCCTGTTTTCTTATAGAACCCAGGACCACCTTCCCAGGGGTGGTCCACCCACATTGGGCTGGGCCCTCCCCAGCAATCACTAATTGAGAATACTTGCAGGCTTGCCTATAACCCAATCTTTTGGAGGCATTTTCTTGAACGGAGGCTTCTTCCTCTCTCATGACTCTAGCTTGTGTCAAGCTGACATGAAATTAGCCAGGACACTTTTATTTGTTTAACCATTCTTTTTTAAATTAACATTTTTGGTTAGCATGCAAAGTACTAGATTTCACTGTAGTATTTCACACATATATGTCATTAAACCCCTCCTGCCTTTCTTCCCTCTTCCCCAAGGCTGCCCCCTAAGCCATTCTGTTTAGTTCTCTTTTTACCCTAGATAGCTCCCTTTGCTTTTATTATCACATGTACCCCTTACTCTCTGTTTCTCCCTTAAGATTTCTTTCTCCTCTCATGCTTTTTTCTCTAGTTTCATAATTCCCCACCTATATGCACACATGTACACACATATGTAATTCACATGTAGTTTCTGCAAATGAGAGAAAACGTGGTAATTTGTCTTTCTGTGTCGGGCTTATTTCCTTTAACATAGTTATTTCCAGTCCCATCTATCTTCCTGCAAATGTTGTGGTTTCATTTTCTGTGACCACTGCAAATGTCCCGCTGTGTACACAGCCACATTTTGCCTGTCGTTCATTTGTGGGTTGACAGGAGGGCTGGTTCCATGTCCTGGCTCCTGTGAACAGTGCAGCAATAAACACGGCTGCTCAGGCATCTCTGTGGTGTGTTGACTTAGTCCTTTGGGTACATAGCCAGAAGTGGTTGAGCTGGATCACAGCGTAGTTCTATTTGCTGGCTTTGAAAGAGCCGCCATGCTGATTTCTATAGTGACTGCACAAGTTTGCCTCCATCGCAATGAAGAACGGCTCCTTTCCCCTCATTCTTGTGAATGTTCACTCCCTTGTTCTTGTTGACAGCCATTCTGGCAGGGGTGAGGTGGGATCTCAAAACAATTCTAACTTTGTGTGTGTGTGTGTGTGTGTGTGTGTGTGAGAGAGAGAGAGAGAGAGAGAGAGAGAGAGAGAGAAAGAGAGAGAGAGAGAGAGAGAGAGGCTCACATGGGCCATGGCATGCACATGTCTGTCAAAGGACCAACTCCTGTGAAGGGCCTTGTCTTCCACCTCGTTTGTAACAGGGTCTCTCAGTCAGCACTGTGTGCTCCAGACCAACATTCTCCTGTCTCCATCCCCCGTCTAGAGTGTTAGGATTACAGATGTGCCCATTGTATCCAGCTTTTGTGTGGGTTCTGGGAGTTAGAACCCTTGTCCTCATGTGTTTACTGCAAACTCTTCATCCACTGAGCTGTGTCCCTGGCTTTTAAACAGTTTGAACTTGAATTCCTCTGATGGCTAAGAATGTTGAGCATTTTTAAAACTGTTTATTCAGCTAGTTTTTTTTCTTGAAAAAATGTTGAAAATAATTCTGAGCTGGAAAATTCATTTTTCCAAAATTTGTAAGCCTGGGGTCAAAAACCCTTTAGCTATACAAGGTCGGAAAAGTCACAGACTGTCATCTCTTATGCAAATGCAGACTAAAAATCTCTAGTTTGCTGTGAGCACCCAGTTAATAAGAAGGTGCTATAGATTGTAGAGTGCTTTATAATGTGTTTAGCATCTTTCTTAGAGCCTAAATCAAATTGTTCATTATGATCTTCCTAAAAATAAGACACCCCAGATTCTTTTTTAGGCTTCAGCTTGGGTGCTCAGCAATTGTTTATGAGAATGTTTGTTACTGGATACAGTGGTATGTGGCATTTGTGGGTATCACTTTTATCCTGGGGACACATAGCTCTGGCAAGGTCACAGACCAGTGATTGAAAACATGACTCCAGTCATAGGAACCACAGAAAACATACACAGGAATGTTATGTGTATGTGTAATATGTGCATATACGCACATACGTACAATAAATATGAATGTCATATGAACATAGCAATGTATGTATGTGTGAATATGTGTATATGCAGAAAGAAAGGTTTACATATTGTATAATATTTATATGCATACGTGAGTGTGTGGGAGGGTGTGGTGCATAGATGCTTGTCAGTGGTATGTGTGTATGTATGTTGTGTGTGTGTACATGTGCTGTGTTGTGTACGTATGTGGTGTGTGTATGTGTGTGATGCATGTGTATGTGTGTAATGTGTGTATGTAGTGGAGGTGTGTGCAGCGTATGAATGTGTGTGTGGTGTGTGCTACCTCTAGCTTCAGTGAGCTTCAGTTCTAGACAAGGCTTAGGAATCTGTAAATCTGAAGCCTCCACACATGGTTCTTATTTTCACCACTTTGGGAGCTGACCAAACCTTGCTTTTTCTTTGTGAAGAAACACAAACCCAGGGAGCCGGTGCTTTGGTGAAGGCCACACAGCTGGCAGAAGAGAAGCTGGGCCCAGCTGCCCTGACCCCACAACCCAGTGGGGGTTGTGATGAGCCATGTAACTTCCTGTGCACACACAGATGGATATCACACTGTCTCGCAGGCAGTTAGCTGGCCACGCTGCTTTCCTTTGGCATCCTGTCCGGAGAGTCCATGGTGAAAGCAATTGCTGCTGTAGAGGGCCCTGCGCTCCACTGGATGGCCAAGAGTCCTGCCTGCCTGCAACGCTCTCCCCTCAGGGCCCCTGGGCTCCCCCTAGGGAGAGTTTGCTCAGTCTCCTTCAGATCCCAACACTGAACCACAGTAAGAAGGCAAAGGAGGGGGAGCAAAGGGGAGACAACCAAGCCTGCTCTTTCCTGAGGTCAGTTTGGTGCACAGTGGAGGAAGGAGGGCTAAGGAGACAAATAAAGGCCAGGAGGTCTGTGGAGGAGCTCCATCAATATTCTAGCAACATCTTGCTCCTGTATCCAAGGCCAAGGGCAGTAGTCTGTCTGCTTGGCCTGCTACTGATGTTCCAACATCTCTTGCCAGAAGAGGCACAGGCAGGCTCAAATCGATTTGAGTACATAGCACACTAACTCTGAATCCCAGCTATGCATGTAGCGTGATCCTCCCAAAGATTCCATTTTCCTTATTAATTAAACTGTATTGAGAAAAGTACCTAGTTTTAATTATTGTTGAATTTTAAAATGCGTCAATAAAAATGTGCGGCGATGTTTTTAGAAGGAATTGTGTGATATCCTTGATTTTGCTTTCTGACCTACGGCTCCCAAAATATTTTACTCTCTGAATGTGTGTGTACACATGCACATGTGCATGAGGAATATGTGAACATATATGTTTATCTGTGTTTACCTGTGTATATATGTAGAGGCAGGAGGTTAATTTTGGGTATTTTCCTGTATCTTTACTTTGTCTATCTATTGAAAATAACTTTATTTCATATGTAGGGGCGTGTTGCCTGAATGTACATATGTGTACCACGTGTGTGCAATGTCCACAGAGGACAGAAAAGCATGTCCTACCTTCCAGAACTGGAGTCACAGCTTGCTATGAACCCACCATGAAGGTGCTGGGAATTGAACCTGAGTCTTCTGAGAGAGCAGCCAGTGCTTTTAACTGCCAAGCCAGCTCTCTGGTGAACCATGTTTTTGATATGGAATCTCTTACTAAGCCTGGAGCTTGTTGACTCAACAAGAGCAGCTAGCTAGAAAACCTCTGGAATCTTCCTGTCTCCGCGCCTCCAGCACTGGGGTCATGCTGCTATTTATTTGGATGCTGGGGATCTCTGTTCAGATACTCATGCTTGCAGAGTGAGCACTTCCTCAAGGGAGACATCCTCCCAGCCCCTCTCTCTGTCTCTATAGAGCAAGCTTGCTGGCTTACTCTTGGTTGTGCATTCGTCCAACTGGGCTGTAATGTTAAGGGCTGGCAGAACATAAACTGTGACTCACCATTGACAGGACTTGAGGTGACCTGATCCCTAAGACCTAGACTGTGAGGGACCAATGATCCAAAAGCTTCCAGGGCCACAAAGCTGCCATCATGACAGAACATTTTTCCCTGTAGGCCTTCTGGGCCCAGTGACTGTGTGGCAGGAGCCTTCTGACCATAACACCCAGGATGCCATTCTACAGTCCCCAAATAATGCTGTAGTCATTGATCCATTGTGTAGCCATTGGGTTTCCAGCCGCCAGCCCTCCGTCCTCCTGACCATCAAAGGGGCTCATGGTTGGCACCAGGAGTCAGTAGCGTCCCCTGCCACTTCCCTCATGACCAGCGGGCTGGCTCACAGCTGGCATCAGGAGTGAATAGCTTTAAAACCTCATCAGGTTCAGGGAACAGGTAAGAACTGGTTCCCCGGCTAGGGGGAAAAAACACAACAAATATTTTGGACGGAGTCACATGTGCCCTATCTTGCTGGAGCTTGCAGGCTCCTCTGGAGGCCCTCAGACGGCTCTTAATTAATTGCTGGAGCCAAGTGGAGCAATCTTGTGAGCGCCTCACTTTTGCTAATCTGATCCAGCCGTGCAGGGGGAGGGGACAGAGCTGGCCCTGGATTGGGGATACAGAGGAACAGGCTGGGGCCTGAGAACTTAGTGGCTTAACGCAGATGTTTGGGACAACATTTGGAATGGTTGAATGGAGACACCCTGAATTAAATCTTCACTTTGCTTCTAACTAGTATGTAGGGTGGATTTACCCTTTTAGTGTCATACTGTCATAGGCAAAGCAGATACACTAATTCTACATCTTAGGGTTATCAAGGAAACCAAGTAAGAAATGGATGGTGTTACTATAGGAGTCCAGGTCCTGCTCCAAAGGATGCTGATCAGTTGGGCATATAGACTTCCAGGGGCATGGCTGACCCTTAGCAGTGAGGGAAACCAAAAGACAGAGGCTGGACACACTTTCCTAAGGACTGAAGAACCCTGGATCCCAGGGGCCGGAGAAAGCAGGGATGGTGGAGGGTGGAATTGGGGCTACAAGTGTCAGGGAGTACATCCCTAACTGGGGCATACTAATGGATACAGCTCCTGCAGAGCTTGGCAGAGCCATGGGTCCCCACAACCACGGAATCCACCGTCAGGCGATCAACACACAGCCACACCTCTCTTCCTCATCTTTTCACTCTCAAATATGCAAGCTTGGATTAACCATCATCCTGGTACTGTGCCAACATTCTCACCTTGCCTCCTTTTATTTAGTGATTTTGAATAGTGATTAGAATAGCTCTTTTATGAACAAAGCCAGATCTTAAAATGGGCAGGACAGAGTTTCATCAGTAGTGGCCATTGCCAGAGGGCAGAGCCCAGGGCGAACAGCACCTACGTGGAGTCATACAGAGGAGGCTGTGCATTATCAAGAGAAACTGAGGGAATGGAGAGAGGGCCCAGAGGGGCTCAGTGAGATCTGGGAAGTGAAAGCTTCAAAGGGTCAGTGTAAGTGTGATTAGACCAGCTGTGCTCTGGCTGGCAGCTGCTGAAGTTGGGCTCTTCCCTCCCACAGGTGCTGGAGAGTGGGCTCTATCTTCAAGCGTTGGCTGCTACAAAGAGTAAATTTACTGTCAGCCTTGAGCTTCCCGAGGGCAGGCATTTTGAGGGGGGCAGGGTTACCTTAGGGATGTGCCCAGGAGCTACTAGGAACTATGCTAGTATCTGTTTAGGCTTTATTGGCCAAGGGTGAGATCTAGTGGGGAAGAGGCCTCTGAGGAGCCTTGCCAGAGTGCAACAGAGAGAGGCTTTGGTATCATGAACCCTTTGAGGCCTCGGTTCATCAGCCCTGATCTGTGTTCTTTATGCCCTCAGTTGTCCATTCCGTTATTGTTCTCACTGTGGAAGTGAGGAAGAGTCTTGATGCTCTTCAAGGACGAGTCCCGATGCTCTCTGGGGTTCCCAGTGTTATCTCAGGTTGTCCCCTTCAGACCCTGTGTCTTTTTAAATCAACTGTCCATGGTGACACTTCTCAGAGGAACAAACCAATGAGGCTTTCTGGGGTAACATCAGTGTGAGGCCAGCGTTGGTGAGAGGAGAGATGACAGAGAGGCCAGAGTCTGAAGCAGCAGCTGATCTCACCAATATAAACAGCATGACATTTTCAAGATGCTGACATCCAACACATTCCTGCAGATGTGACAGTGTAGACAGACTCAAATAAGCTCCCTCCAGGTAAGTCTGAGACATGCAGAACTTCCTGCACGTGAGTTTTCAGGACAAGGGTAGACAGGGTGCTAGGTTGTTCTTCCACCAAATGTTCCTGATCTGGGCCAGATTCACTGGGGCTTTCACTTTCAAAAGCATAGCTCTTCTCTTGCAAATTAAAAACCTTGACCTCTGGCCATATGTGGTGGTGCACACCTGTCATCTCAGCACTTGGGGGTCAGAGGAAAGGGAGTCACTAGTTCAAAGTTAGCCTGGGCTACACAGGGAGATCTTGTCTTAAAAGAACAAAACAAAACAGACCTAAAAACAAAAACAAAAAAACCATATAAAGAAAAAAAACCAAAATAAGAAAACTCCAAAAAAGCAACAGTAAAAAACATTCCACTCCCCCAGCACCCAAGTCCATTCTGTGCTGTATCTGCTGAGGATCCTCCTGGCTATACTGCTATGTGGTAGAGAAGAGGAAGGGAACATGGCCATTTGCAGAAGAGGCCAAGCATGTGGAACCATCTCACTTCACAGTGACATTCATGGGGATGGAGAGACGGCTCAGCAGTTAAGAGCACTGACTGCTCTTCCAGAGGACCCGGGTTCAATTCCCAGCACCCACATGACATGACAGTTCATGACTATCTAAATCCACTTCCGGGGGATCTGACACCAATGCACATAAAATATATATATATATATATATATATATATATATATATATATATATATATATATATATCTCCACATTCATTTCTTCTGAGAGCAGAAGCCTCTTGACATAATACCCTTCCTCAGGCCCCACCTCTGAAAGGTTCTATGACCTTGAAACCACCACACTTGAGACAAAACTTCTACCACATGAACCTTATGGGGATGGACCACATCTTCACCCTCACAGCCTGTGTGGGCCTTCCTATGAGAACTAGAGGTCTTACTTGGGACCCAGAAGCTACAAACATGACTCTGCTTTCTATATTCTATATGCTGTGTATTCCTTCTCACTATTGAGTATGTAGAACAGGGAAAAGGATTGTGGGGAGAATTAGACAGAGTAGGGGACTGTGCCTCCACCACAGAAAGAATCTGAATTTACTTTGTCTTTGTGTTTTCCTTGATGGCAGTCTTAGTTTGCTTCCTACTCTTGTGATAAAACACCATGACCCAAAGCAACTTCTTCTGGAGAAAGGGTTCATTCCCTCAAAGATGGTGGAGGAATGTTACTAGCTTGCTTCCCATGTAGTGCTCAGCAAGCTTTCTTATATAGCCCAGGACCACCTGCTCTGAGGTTACCCGGCCCACAGAGGTGTGGGCCCTCCCACATCAATCATTAATCAAGGAAATGCCCCACAGACTTGCCTACAGGCCAATCTCATAGAGGCATTTTCTCAGTTGAAGTTCTCTCTTCTCATATGACCTTGACTTGTGTCTCGACATAAAAAACAAAACAAAACAAAACAAAACAAAACAAAACAAAACCTCCACCAACACAGGGCATGCCATTGATGTTCAAAAAAAAAAGTTGTAGAAATGATTCATAGCTACAATTCTACCTTGCTGTTCAAATGAACATAGCCTCTGCCCTCATGAGCTGACAGTTTGTGTGATGCAGAGAGAATAAAGAGATACAAGGCAAATGCTGTTGTGGTCCAGACATGAATTTTGAGTGCTTCCTGGAGGATAAAGAGGTTGGCCTAAGATAGGATGCTCAGAGAGTGCTCCTGGAGAGGATGGGATTGGTAGGAGGCCTTGAGGGTGCTGTTTCTGGAATAAGCCCAGTAACAATGAATTGGAAACATAATTCAGCATGGAAAGCATACACAGGCTCACACAGTGCTGGAGAACTCCTTCATGCCCCATGCAGCGATGTCTGTGCAATGCCACCAGAAAGAAGGATTGACAGATGGGCTCTGACACTCTCCCAATCGATCCTCAGTTTACGCAGGAGAACAATCAACTGAATCCGTCCATGAGGAGAGAGATGCAGTGCCCACGGGATGTGTGCAGACATGTTACTGTTGGCTGAGAGCTACTGATGTGATCAGGAAGGGCCTGAGACACGCAACCAACAGATGCATGAGGACCATCTGGAAAATGCAAGCTGCCTGGTGCTGATCCTGCTGTGAATCAGAGACGCAGAGGGAAAGAATGTGAAGGGATTGTTGAGCAAAGTCTCCCTGGCGCACCCAGCCCTTAGCACCTTAGTCCCACAGGGCCAGAACTCCACCTTCCACTTCCCTTCTCACAACCTTTTACTTTGTTCTCTTTCCAGGGCTTGATGGCACGATCCACCTCCAGGCAGGACTTTACCTACCTGAGATTCCTTTTCATATGAAGGTTTTTTGTTTTGTTTGTTTGTTTTTGTTTTTTTGAGACAGGGTCTCATGTAACCCAAGAAAACCTTGAACTTCTCATCTCCCTGCTTTGACATCCTGAGTGCTGGGATTACAGGCCTGTACCACTCTGCCTGATTCACAAAGTGCGAGAGATTGAAACCCAGGACTTGCAAACACCCTACCGACTGTGCTGTAACCCCAGCTCTAACCTGGGAAATTTGTATGCGACTCCAGGTATACGGGTTTATAAAATGGGCGTACCAATAAAATAATTACTGAAAATAAATAATAAAGAAATTAACTTTAAAATAATTCTTTGATATACATATAATTTTGCCATTTATTAATAATGAAACAAAATTTGCATATTAATGTAAGTATGCATGCTTGTCCAATCCAATCCAATCCAATCCAATCCAATCCAATCCAATCCAATCCAATCCAATCCAAATGTATTAATTTGATAATTACATGCTGAGAAATGATCCTAGGGAAATAATAAATATCTCTATTTTCCATAATTAAAACTTTGTGTTTTCTGTAAGAGTAGAAAACTTTGTATGAACAGTGAAAGCACTGGAACTTATAATGCCCAATAGACTTGAATCTGAGCTGAGATGTTTTAGGCAGGTTTTGAGGGCATGTGTGGAGTGGAGGAGTGGCCAGAGCACAGCGTGTTCAGAGCCAAGGATGACGGGAAGTCACTCATTACAACTCAGGAGCGAGCACTGCCGGAAACACACCAGAGCCCTTAAGTGTTGTCTGATTTGGAACTGTTTTTGTTGTTGTTGTTGTTTTGTTTTTTTTATTTTGTCTTTATAAATCTTTATTATCATTCTTTTTTGTGACTCTATGTGAGGTCACAACACACAGTTTTAAGAAGTTTTAACCTATTGAACTGCGCAAACTGGGAAGTTTGTGTGTGCTACATAATACTTAATCCCTATTTGTTCTTATTTACTTATGTATTTATTCATTCGGTAACTCATTCAAGACGTGGAAGCTTGCTTCTTAGGAAGGCAGTACAGTATACAGATCAAGAGCATGGGCTCAGAAAAGAGATTATCTTGACGGGAGTCCTGTTCTGCTCCTTTTAAGCTGGCTGACCATGAGCTGCATATGTTGCTTAACTTCTCACAGGGTAATGTGAAACTAATAATCATACCTAGGGTGTGGCTATTTTCAAGCTTAAATGAGATAGGTAGAGCATAAAGGATCAGGGACAGAGTTGTCTCTCAACGTGTTCGCTGTTTATTACTGTGATTGCCCATGGCTGGGCTGAGAAGTCATAGAGCTTGTGCCTGTCTGATTAATGACCACGGAGAATTTGGTTCATCTTAAGTTGCCTCTGCTAGAGTAGATAATCCCAGGATATCTGCCCCCACCCATGCCTTCCTCCACAGTTATTTCTATGTTGACCTCCATAGGCAGGGTGGAGGATGGGTGGCTGGGAAGGAAGGATGGAAGCCGTGTGTCCAATTGCCAGTTATATCAGACACTAGACTAGGCATTCCCCAGGGTCTATGCCTTTTGCAATAACCCTATGAGATGAGCCTCATTTGTCTTATTCCTAGATGAAGAATGTGGCATGTTAGTACAATGATATATGCTCCAAGTTCACACAGATAATTTATGCAAGGCATGCAAGTCTATGTTCTACTTACTATCCCCGAACAGAATCATCTGATTTTAAGAAGTGAATGGAAAGAATAAGGACAGTATAATCATGCCTGTAAGTTTCACTGAGGTGGGTTGAATGAGACCTATTAAATTAGAGTCCAAGGTGGACACATGGCCAATGGTTCTACAATCCTGAATCATTTAGTTATCGGCTGGCTTGGCTTTGTGTTAACAGCTGTATCACCTAGAATGAGTCACTGACACTTCTAGGATCTCATTTTCCTCCCATGACGGAGGGACATGATGTTACATACCTGTGCATCCTGAATGACAAGGTAAAGCATGAACATGCTCTCGACTTGTAAAACACTGGGCCATTTTGATTTGGTCTAAGTTGGATGATCGAGTCGGGAGTATCATCTTTGAACATAGCTCTACTATTCAACCCATTTAGTTTTGGTTTTGCATTGATGTACATATGAGTATAAAAAATGTATGTCACAACTAGTGGTTTAGCCTGACTTTTAGCCAATGTAATAAATCCCCTTTTATATACATACACAGTCTGTGATTTCTGTTTCTCCACAGAACCCTGGCTACCGATACAGCGCCGATGGTACTTTATCCTTGATAGAAGAGGTAGTTTGACACAGGAGTGTTCACTCTGTACTGATTTGGCTAAGTCACTAGGTGTGACTGATAGTCTGTGGCCATCCATGCAACTCTGAGGAGAAGCACGTGCACTGAGGAGCTGAGGCTCGTGCTAATAGCCTTCTGAGTGACTTGCCCTGAAAGTCAGTACTTCACCTTTAGTTGAGTGTTCTTTGGACTGTAGCCATGATACCTCAACAACGCCATAAGAGATTCTAAGTTATTGCTTTGGAAGGAAACCTGAGCTTTCTGTTCCAGAAGTTGTGGCCCACCGGATAGGATGCCTTGTTTACAGCTGCTAAATTTTCGAGTCGTTAATTATAAATTTTAAAAAAAAGTCTAAAACAAATTTTTTGACTTATTTGAGATCATGTCTTATTATTCTGTTGCTGTTAAAAGAAATTATACATTCTTGAGCCTAGAGAGATGGCTCAGTAGTTAAGAAGAAACTCTGCTCTTCCGGAGGACCTGAGTTCAGTTCCCAGCACCCATGTCAGGTGACTCACCCCTGCCTGAAAGTCGAGCTTCTGAAGGTTCAATGCCTCTGGTGTCTGTAGGCCCCTGCAGTCTCACACACACACACACACACACACACACTTTAAAGTAAAATAAATCTTAAAACACATATTTTTAAAAATCCTTTGTAGTTATCAAGCTAGACTTCATCACACATCTTGAATGTTCAAGTCCAACGTCCATTAATAATTTTCTCACTGCTGAGCAACGTAAAAAGCACGGATGCTTTCTGGTCATTAACTTTTCCCTTGCCTTTAAAGCAATTGTACCATGTATTTCTGTTCCCTTCCTGTGCATCAAACCTCACAGGACACTTAATTCTTGATGTCATGGAGCTTGCATCGTTTCCCCTTGCTTCTAACACTATGTTTCCACACAGAACCACTCTTCTCTAAAGAGTTCTTTCTATAGATGTTCTTTCTTGAAGATCTTTTGGTGACAAATTCTGTGATTTGCCTGAAACCATCTTTCTTCTGTCTTCATTTAAAAATATGTTTTTCTCCTGAGTAAAAAGTCTGAGTTTTAGTTATTTTCTGTCCTAACTTTGCAGACGCCACCCTGCTACTGCAAGACTTCCTCCTTCCCTGTTTAGAAACCGCCTGTCAACGTTACGATTCTTCCTTAGAGGTGATGGCTCACTTTTTTCCCCCCTCTGGCTGATTTTAAGAGGTTTTCTGTGTTTTTCATTTCAGTTGTACTATAATGTACTTAGGTGTGGCTTCCCTGCTTGGTGCTTTTAGCAATTAATAAACCTGTGTCTTAGCTGCCTTTCATTAATTCCGTAGCTCTTAGCACTTAGAACATCTTCCTTCTAGTTCTTTTTTTCTTCTCCTGAAATTTTAATTCCATTTGTAGAATATATTTTACTTTTCACTTTGCATATCTTATATTCAGCTTCTATATGTACCATTTAAAAATATATTTTAGTCTATTTTTTCCTGACTTGTCTTCCAGTTCATGAACTATCTTTTCAATATTCAATTTATTTTATTTTTATGTGAACATCTGTATCTGTGTGTGAGTGTGTGCCATGTGTGTGGGTGTCTGCAGAGGGCATCCGATCACCTTGAGCTGGAATTAAAGGCAGTTGTGAGTTGCTGAACGTGGGTGCTGGTAACTAAACTCGGGGTCTCTGGAAGAGCAACAAGCACTCCTATCCACCGAGACATTTCTCCGGCCCCCACTAATTCTCCTTTCAGCAGCTTCTTGTTTCCAATTAGACCTATTTATTCAGTTATTAATTTAAGTTTAAGTATTTTCAGTTGTAAAAACATTGGTTCTTTTATAGATAGGATCAGCTATTCTCCCAAGTCTCAAAATGGTTAACTAATTTCTTAGGCTTTTTAATCATATAAAGTTCAGAATTCATGTTGATAAATCCTGTGAGACCTTTACTTTTTTGTTTGTTTCTACATTTTTAAATGTCTTGTTTGGGAATTTCATACATGTACATAATGTGTTTTGATCAAATCCACCAGCCATTCCCTGCTTATCTACCCCCCCCCTTTCCCTTTCAATGTCATGTACTCGTTTGTTTCTAAACCCACTGAGTCCAGTTAGTGCTAGCTGTGGGTGCATGGGTGTGAGAACCTTTACTTGAACATGGGTGTGTGCCCCTGAAGACCACTAGCTTTCTGTCCCCTGCCACAGCAGCCCTTTCTTGCTAACAGCTCCTCACATAGGGATGGAACTTTTTGTGGCTCTTCCTCATCCACATTGAGATTTCTGCTGCCTTGATCTTGTGCAGCTCTTGTGCATGCAGCCCCTGCCACTGTGAGTCCTTGTGTGCAGCAGCATCTGGCAAATACCCGGACCTTGTATTTCATTTGGGGTTTGTCTTGGTTTTCTGTTACCTGTTTATGTCTCTTGGTATGCCAAGTAATTTGCACTGACCATAAGCATTGCACAACAAAACTTTGGTGAGATAATTTGATGCTGTGTATGCATTTGAAAGCAATAGGGTTTAGAATAGTTTAGATCAATCCATGCAGTACTGTAGTGACTAGATACTGTGTGTGGAGTTGTACTCTCTAGTTTAGCTCCCAGAGCATCTGTTTTAGTCAGCGCTACTATTACTGCAACAAAACACCAGGATTGAAGAACCTTGGGGAGGAAAGGGTTTATTTCACTCACAGTTCCATATAACAGTTCATTATCGAAGGCAGTCAGGACAGAAACTCAAGCACGGCAGGAACCTGGAGGCAGAAGCTGATGCAGAGGCCATGGAGGGGTGCTGCTTACTGGCTTGTTCAACCTATTTTTTAATTAATTAATTAATCAATCAATCAATCAATCAATCAATTAATTAATTATTTTTACTAGAACTCAGGACTACCAGCCCAGGGATGGAACCAGCTCACAATGGTCTGGGCCCTCTCCCATCAATCACTAATTTAGAAAATGTCCTATAGGCTTGCCTACAGTTTGGTCTTACAGAGACATTTTCTCAATTGAGGATTCCTTTTCACTGATGATTCTATCTTGTGTCAAGTTGACATAACACTAGCCAGTTCAGTATCCTAACTGAAATTCATGCTTCTCCAACCAGCACTTTCTGTCTTTCTCCGTTTCTTCCTTTCCCTTCCTTCCTTTCCCTTCCTTCCTTCTTTCCTTCCTTCCTTCCTTCCTCCCTTTCTTTCTTTCTTTCTTTCTTTCTTTCTTTCTTTCTTTCTTTCTTTCTTTCTTTGTACTTCTTTTCTTTAAAACCCTTAACTCATTTTCTTTTTGTCCCTTCCCTTTAAGACTAACAGAAGTTTCTAAACTTCTTAGAATTTTTGAGAATCACAAAATGCCTTGGGGATAAAAGCAAAATCAAAGCTATATGTCAGATTTACCTTATCTCTCAATCATTCCACTTCCCTTTCTCCTCATGATATTGTCTCCTTAAATTCCTCAATGTTAGTTTGATGTTAAACATTGTGCTGCATATGCAAGCATGTGCGCATGCGCATGCACACACACACACACACACACACACACACACACACACACACACACACGCATGTGCACATATATACTTTTTGAAGGTTTTGAAAAGGAAAGTTTTAGAAGGTCTTAGGCATTTTGATCTAGGATTCCATCAACTTTAGAGGGAGAAAACTTTTAGAATATAGTTTTCACAGATCAAATGTATAACCACATGATTTCAGAATAGGCTGCCTGGTGCATGTCTCTCAGGAATATGCCTGTGAAAACCTAAATCATACTTAGGGTTTGAGTAAATGCATCATAAGCTTCCTGTACTTGGTTTCTATATTCTCTGTCTTTACTGTCTTGTTTACTTCACTGTGATCTTGGCCCATGTAGGAGAAACCCGAGCTAGCCAGAAGTTCATGTTTGAATCCAATGGTGAATTTTGAGATAGATTTTTATTATTTATTCATTCATTTATTGCTTGTTTGTGTCAGGCTTTCTCACTATGTAGCCCAGGCTGGCTTTGAACTCAAGATCTTTCTGCTTCTGCCTCTCAAGTGCTGCAGTTATAGATGTGCATTACCACACCTGGCCAAAATGCTGAACTAAAAGATGTTGTCCAAAAGCAAAACCAAATAAACCACAATGTAAACATGTATGGGCCGTGACCATTACACAGCAAAGCGAGCCAGGTTGGTCACCAGGCTATACATACCTTGGAAGCCATTACATTTGCTTCTAGTCCAGGCACCTCCTACAGGAAAAACCACATTCTGCGAGATCTTGCTCATGTCCTAACTCTGGTGTTTTCTGTCATCCATGTGACCAAACAATTTTGAATGAGAACTATAGGCACATTACAAATCACACGTATTCTGGCTCAGACCTGTTCTCTTAAAATTCGGTTACATTAAAGAGAGGGCCCCCAGTGTTTTAATATGTTGGAACTGGAGCCGAATATTCTCTGTTAAAGGTGCTTATTTACCCAACTGCAGGACTCAGCGCTGAGACAGAGATGAAGCGATTCTTAGACCTGCTGAGAGAACCACCCGTTAAGTGGTAAATACAGTATGTTTTAAACTAGCGACAAACCCAAGGGCTGGAATGACTCTTTGATCTTTAAAAGGCTCATAAACAGGGCAGTGCACTTCAGCCTATATTTATGTATTCAAGTATTGGGAGGAAATCCAAGCAGAGTCTCTGGGCTGCGGGAGTTGGCAGTTTAGACAAAAAGACGGGCAATTACATGGCCTTTTACCCATGAAGCCAGCTTTCTTTTCTTCTTATTAACCAATGAGCTGGAAGCTTGCAAGGAGCTTACTTTTTATGTGACACTTGAACCAATCATTGCACAGACGTAGGATATTTGTGAAGAGAAAAATAGACAATTGAAACCAAAAGAAAGGATGCTTTGGGTCTGAGTTACATCTGTGGTTGGTGTCGCTCTTGCTTGCTTTGATGAAGGGCCTCTGACGACCTCTACGCCTCGGTGCCACCCACATACACAGGCTCCCCTACTTTTGCGTTGAGATCATGAACCACATCTGGACAATTAATTTATGAACAGCTTGCCTACAGCCTCTTTCTCATGGAGCAACCAGAGCAGGGCCACTGAGAGGGCCTTGGGGTAGCTGTTGTTAAGAGGTAGTTAAGGGAATCAGATATCTAGGTGACTCATATCTGTGAACAGTTTCATGCTAGTGCTTTATCTTCTAATTCAAAATAATCTAGTCCTTAAGAAGAAATATACCCTACCTTGCAAGTAAGAGTCACAGATACCAAAACAGAAAGAGACCTCTGTACTGATGCCAGCCACAGCCATGTTATCTTTTACCTGATTCCCGCGGTGACCACAGGTGTGTATTGGTCACATGACTAGCTGGCTTCTGCAATTCCAAAGAAATTGTAGGCCTCAGCAAGCTCACTGGATCAAAAAAACAGTTTTGATCCCATTATTGCTTCACTCAAACCAAGTTCTGTGAGTTGTGATAAAATAAATGTGATAATATTCATCACCTACGCTAATAAAAACATTTTCCAGAATCTTCAATGAATACTAGTCCTACAAAACATAAGCAAACATATTTGTCAGTTTCTTGTCCTTACCACCAAGTGTCTGAGACTTGGCACTTTATAGGAAAGAGACAGAAGTGGAAGGCGAAACTCTTAAGATGCAGTGTTCTCATTGTTTGGTCTCTGCGGAGGGACCCTTGGGTGTGCCAGGCCATGACACGCGGCATCATGGCAAAGGGTGGTGTGAACAGAAGGGTCAGAAGCTGAGGCAGGAAGCCAGAATGAGACAAGGGAAAGGCCAGGCTTGCTCTTTTATTGATTCTTTCATGAGAACTCACGAGAATTCACCTTCATGAGAAGGTCTTATGAGAAGCACACTATTTTAAAGGCAGCACCCTCAGGGACCTACTCAGCGCTCCTCTAAAGGACATAGCCCCTCTCCTCATCAACGCCCCGGAGAAGGTGCTTCTAACACATAACCCTTTGGAGGATGCTCTAAAACTCTGCTCATTTGGTAACACCTCGAAGCCTTTATCATGACCTTAATTTTATGTCAACACCTAGGTATATACACACAGAGATATGTTATCTAGTTGTGTTTGTTTTTGAGCTTCACATAGACGAAATTATACTCTAGGCATTCTGATTGTTACACACGGTGCTCACCCATTCTCATCCCTATGTACTGTTTCACCATGAGGATGCAACAAGGTAGTTATCCATTCTTCAGTTGCAGACGTGCGGGTTTCCGGCGTTTTCTAACACAGTGAGAGCTGCTGTAAGCGCTCGGACACATCTTCTGGTGCTTGTGAATAGAAACTACAAGGCCTTTTTTTTCTCTAGTAAATGCTTGGACTTTGGGCAAGAATGTGTTCATTTTGTAGGAGTGATGACACATTGTGTTCCAAGGTAGTGATATACATTTATATTCCTAACCGTGGTGCCAGAGTGCAGTCGCTCCTCATCCTTTCCAGTTTGTCTTTTTCTTTTTATTGTGTTTCTTTTCAATTTTGTCCAAACCTTGATTATTTATGGCAGATAGATACATAAACCTGCGAATTTCATGACTGCTTGCCCTTGTTGTTTTTAAGTCTGGACTCCCAGAGATACATTGAATAGTCAAAGAGCAAGATGACAAACGACAAATAAGAACAAGACCTTGGAAAGAATGACAAAAGGAAAACTGGAGTGAGTTCTCCGGCAAATCAGGTCATTACAAATTTCAGGGACGAGGTGGGGGCGGGCAAGCATTGAGGGTACCATATGGGAGGTTCTGCAGATAGCCTACTGTCTCCCCCAACTACCCTGCCTTCTGTGGTGAATGGTAGTCCCCTAACATGGAAAGGCTTGTAGGAAACTGGAAGTAATCAAAATCCAAGAGAGACCACCTCTTCCCCTAGTTAAAAAATTCATGGACACAGCTTATGGACACGGGTCATGTATGATCAGTGAGGATTAGGGCTCTGTGTCAGGATGGAGACCCGCATATATATGAGGGGTGGTTAGTTAGATGAACCAAGACATTCAGGAGGGGGAGGATAGCTCTGCAAAGACACTGTGCTGGGCTCTTTCTAATGCCATGCTATCTTCCTGCTTTGGGGTGTAGTGTTCTTGACCCAACCGTCATCTCTTCATTTTAGGGAGGAGGAGCAGGAAAGGGATAAAAGATGAAGAATAGATCAGCAGTGTTTGGGAGAATTCTTGGAAGCTGCCACACCCTGATGCTTAGATAACATTGGCCAGAAGCTCCTCATGGGGAGCCATGCCCTAGAAGGAAGTTTGCTATTCCTTCCAAGCTGCCATGTGCCCAAGGGGAGGCTGTTTACTGAGGTAAACAGACATCAGACAACTGGCAGCTGTAGCTTCTCTGAAGTTGATTAACGGAAGAAAAGTGCAGATGTTTTAGCACACAAATCCTATCGCTTTGCGGGTTTTAACTGGCGGGCAATTAATTTCACTCAGCCTGACAACCAAGGCACCACAGTCTTAGTGAAAGACAGTCTCCATTCTTGAATGTCAGCTAGTGTGGAGAGGGGGGTGGAAGGAGTGGGGGTGTGTGTGGGGGCGTGGGGGAGTGTCAAGCCTCAGGTCACTGTTGAGTGTCAGGGAACCTGCGGGTAATAAGTCCAAAGGAAGAGAAATTTTTCACCCCTTAATCTGGAAAGCAAGAGGAATACAAGGAGGAGAGTTCAAGGCTGAACGCTCAGACCTGGCTTGCAAAGAATCTGCTCTATGTCACTGGAGGCCTTGTCAGAAGACGGAGCACTGCTTTCTTACGAGACCCACAGGCATGGCCTCCATCAACATCCCTACCAAAGTCTTAGCAACTCGTGTAGCCACTTCACTTCCTATCTAGATGGAGTCTCCATCACTGGATCTGGAAGAACCAGCAAAAAACATTTTGTTCAGTTCCCCTTTTTCCTGTACCACTAGCTTGGGATTACAAGATAAACTTATCTCTCCCTGACTTCCATCTTAAGTAATGGCCACATCATCACTCTGGCTTCTCATGCAAAGATACCCCATTTAACCCATTAGCAGATCTTCTCTAGGTTCTAAGTGAATTAAGAATCTGTCTTCTTATCCACTCTAATTCGGTAATTCTCAGTGGCACGAACAAATGAGAACTGAGATCCAGCCGTGTCCCACTCAGGGGACCATTTACTTTGCTCCAAGATACTTCCTCTAGAAACAACAGGTATACTTATTAATTTTACCAAGATGCCCATAGACTCACCCACAAGGGGGTTAACCCGCCTCATTCCTCTCTGCTCAAAACCTTTTCACTCAGAAGAATCAAGATCCCATAGGGAAATTCTCCATGATGGCTTTGCAATGTCTGTGACTTATTCTCCTTCTAGTTCAGCTGTATCTGTCTACAGGCAAGCTCTAGTCTTGGGCCCTTGGTACTTGCTGTTTCTTTTGCCTATAATTACACATTCTCTCACACCATAAGGAGTGCTTCCCTGAATACCATCACCACCCCATATCACCCCACCCTTGGGTGTCCCATTTTCCTCCCTTTCCACACCATCAACACATTCATTTGTGGGTTGAATCATGTATCCGAAAAGACATGCTCAAGTTGGAACTTCAGGTTCCTGTGAATGTGACCTCATTCAGAGATAAAGTCTTAGCAGACAAATGAAATCAAGGCAAAGTCATACAATGTGCCTAATCTAGTGACCAGTGTCTGTATAAGAGCAAAGAAATTGGGACAGAGAGACACACAGGGGCAATGTGTTACTGAAGGAGGTGGTGATGGAAGCAAGTGTCTTTGTTCATTTGTGCTATTACAAAACAATTCTGTGCAATTTATAAACAACAGAAGTTTGTTTTCTCACAGTTCTAGAGGGTGAGAAGTCTAGGGGCAAGGAGCTGGCTGTTCTGGTGCCTGGTGAGAGTTTCTGGTGAGAGTCCCTGGTGAGAGTCACTGGTGAGAGTCCCTGGGTGGGGGCCCCTAGTAACAGTCCCTGGTAGGGGCCCCTGGTGAGAGTCCCTAGTGACAGTCCCTGATGGGAGCCCCTGGTGGGCCTCTGCATCTCTGCTCTTAGATGGCACCTTGTTGTATCTCTAGGAGGGTAGAGACGCTATGTGCTCATTTGAGGGAGATAGAAGGAATAAGGGTTGGTACTATTTCCTTCCACATCTCCTTATGAGGTCCCTGATCCTACTAACCAGTTCACCATTCTCTGGCAGAATTACCTCCCGAAAGCAACACCTTTAATACTATCGCCTCGGGGATTAACACAAAAATTTTGGGGAGCAGCTTCAGACTACAGCAGCAAGACACACAGGAGCTATGGGAAGTTGAGAAGGAACAGGGCTCAGACTGCATTCTTTCCTGGAGTCTGCAGAAGGAATCAACTTGACTGACCCCTTGAGTTAGGCTTCTCATCTTGATAAGTAAGTTTCTGTCATTTGATCTGGAGATACGTATATCATCTAACGTACAATGCAATTTCCACCAATTCGTCTGTCTCATCGTTAAGAGAGCAAAGATGTTCACAACCATGCCTCTTGTGGCTGCCATGGTGCTGGGCCGAGAGTAGACACTACAAAGACTTCCTGGAAAAGCGAATAAAACTTTATTCTGCTGGGCCTGGTGTGGAGGGCTCTCCCACTGAATGTAGACATTTTCTGCTGCATCCTGTCTTTCCCATCCACAGTGGATGACTGTGCCATTGGTGGCAGAGGGGCTGCACTCAGTTGCCAAAGAAGTGTCTTGCTTAGCTGTCAGAGCCTGATGTCTTTCCAGGCTGCTGACAGGTCAGAGCATCCCCAGGGTATCTTGCTAGGTTTTTTTTTCACTTCAGAGGTATGGTTCCTGTCTCTGGGAGGAAGACTTACGAGCGGAGTGTGAGAGTTACTGTAGAGCATTATATCAGACTTACCTTTTCACAGGCATAGAGCAGTCAATAGATAGCTGCTGAGTACATCAGTGGAGGGCTCGCAGTGTACTTCTAAATCAGCAGGCAATGCACAGCGGACCTCATGTCTTCCCCTCCCCCCCAGCATCACAACAAACAGTTATCCCACTTTTGTAGCTTTTTTAAGTGGAGGCACAGAGACATTTTGTAATTCACCCAAAGAACCCCAAGGAGCCTGCATAGATTCACAGATCCATAGGATTCAGTCTCTCCTGCTTTCTGGTTGCCACAGATAGCAATGCTTACAAGGGCAGCTCAGCAGGAACCCTCAGCGTGTGGTCAGATATATCTGCAGGAAGCAAGAGATTTGGGCAGAGTGTCCCCTTTCTCCTTCAATGCATCTTACAGTTCTTGTTTCTTCTCAACAGATGCATCCTGCAAACTGCACTTAGCTTAGTAAACAGGGTCTCTCATTTGCATTCTCGGGATATCCTGACCAACAGGGAGAGGTGCTGGGTGACCAAGGCAAGGTAGACAGGTTAGGCACCTTTGATTCAGCAGGTGGATAATCCATCCTGGACCCTGGAATTGGAAGTGTTGAGATTACACTCCTTCCCAGGGGACTCTTCTTTGGGAAATAAAACAGATGATAAATAGAATACTTAGATGCTCACATCAACCAAGAGGCATGTACTATGCTCTTTCCACACAGGGGGTAATAAAAGGTGAAGCTCACAGGACTCCAACACAACCAGAGGCTCTGGTGTCTTGCTGTGGTCTTTGGCCTTTGTTAGGTAATAGAAGGGCAACTCCATCCCTGCCTTCACTTTCCTGTGCTGTTCTCCTTGTCTGTATGCTTTTTTGTCCCAGTTTCTCTCCCTCTCCCTCTCCCTCTCCCTCTCCCTCTCCCTCTCCCTCTCCCTCTCCCTCTCCCTCTCCCTCTCCCTCTCCCTCTCCCTCTCCCTCTCCCTCTCCCTCTCTCTCTCTCTCTCTCTCTCTCTCTCTCTTGAATTGGATTAGACAAGCACTCTCATGTGTGAGAATCTCATCTTTACCATATCTTATTTCCCAGTTAGGTCATAGTCTGAGATGCTGGGAGTTAGAAGGTCAACATTATGGTTTAAGAGAGAACACAATTCAAACCATCAGTGATTTTGTTCCTTTCTCCTACAGTGAGCCCAAGCAGGAACACTTCTGCCCGTGTGTCTGTTGTTGATCATGCTGGCTTGGACTGTGGCTGAAATAGCAGCCTGAAGCCAGAATGCAATGTGAGGCCCTGACCTCCAGCAGACAGAAGCCTGGGCTTTGACAGGAATTTAAATCCTGATTTTGTAATTTTAACCCTGCACATCCAATGACTCCTCTGCCCTTGGTTGTCCTAGTCTGGGACTCTGAGCAGCCGACCTAAGAGTGTGTGTGTACTCGTATGCACACACATGCTTGTTATGTGCACATGTAAATACGCACACATGGTGTTGGATACAGCTCTGAAAACTGCGTTATCCTTCAGAAACAATTCTTTTCCTCCTCTTGAATTGAAAATATTTTTTATACAATATATTCTGACCCTCATTTCCCCTCCCTCAACTCTTCCAAGATTCCTTTCTCTGTATTTTTGCCAGGGTCTCACTGTGTATCCCTGCCTAGTTCTGGAACTCACTGTGCAGAACAGGCTGTCCTCGAACTCAGAAATTCTCTCGCCTCTGCCTTTCGTGTGCTGGGGTACTGATACAATTATTCTGACCTTGACTGGTTTCCTTGTTTCTTCATTTCTTCTCCTCATGATTGCAGACATGTCTCTGCAGCTGTTCATGCTAAGACCTTGGTGCTCAAGGTTAACCTCATCATCTCTCCCCACCCCTGATTCCTAGGAAACATTGCTTCATTGGCCCATGCTCAAGCTCCGTCCAGATCACACCACTCCCTAGTCACCATAATGACTCCTATCTGTCCATTGAAAGCAAATGGCACTTATTAAAATCTTTCCCAGTGTCCTCAGGTTGAGTTTTATGAGTACTTACAAAAATTTTTTTTATGCCTAATTACTGCCCACCTGCTACACTTTAATGGTTTGTTTACCTGTCTGTGAAACTGCCGGCAGTCTAATTTGTGGGTCTCATGGAGAATAGAAATACAGGTCCTCCTCTTATTAAAAAGTTATTAATATTTTCAAGATGGCAACAGAAGAGTAACCAGGTAAGTGCAGGGCTCTCCCAATATTATGGGCCTTGCAGTTAGCCCTGAGCACGGAGCTGAGCACCCCCAGGTCCCCAGTGCCTGCCACTCAGCAGACATTGACTGAAGCAGTGAATCAACACAAGAATCAGCTTGATGAAAGTCAGTCATTTTGTGAGGGGTTTAATTGAACTCCCCTCACCAAGGTGAGAGGAAGACTGCGGTATGCAGTTATTTGTAATAACAAATAATCACCCTTGGTGTGCCTGTAAGACTTTTCATCTTCTAAACATTAATTAATCCTTACAACAGCAACAATGAAATTGAAACCAAAAGGGGAGTGTGAGGCACGCAGAGTTTAATTACCAATATTAAAATTTGGCACACAACTAACACTTTCCTACCAGGACAGCAAGCACATTCCATGCTGCCTTTCGCTCTAGAAAAAAGTCGGGTTGAGTGGCGTGGGTCCTTATTTCTAATATGTCAGTGAAGAAGGAGGAAAAGGTGTCTTCTGAGGACTCTTACGGTGTGGGTGTGTGTGGTGGTGGTGTGTGTGTGGCGGGGGCAAGCATCTGAAGGAAGTTGTGTTTATTTACTTCTGAGTTTCCTTAAGGTCTAGTCTGGCTAAGGGTGGTCACGGGCAAGGATGGGGTCATTTTGAACGAAGATGTGAGCAGTTCTTGGAAGTCATAGGCCAAGCTCAGCCAACTATTCTGAACCAAAATTTTAAACAGATTAAAATAATAAGGGTGGTGATTTCGTAGAATTTGAAGCTCTATTTGGATGCCAGGAGAGGACATCACAGGTGGCCGCGAAGAAAAGCTTGGACAGGGACAGAGAGAGCTAGCAGGCCTGACATGATGGAGCAGTGCAGGCCTGTTCCTAGTGCTCTGAAGAATGTGAATTTTTGGATTCTCTACGTTGGAGGTGCTGTGACACAAGCAGAGAGAACGTGTCTGTCCCCTCCAGCAGACAGATGCCTTCACCCACGGGGCCTCTGGTCACTCTGTCCCCACTGAGCAGAAGTGGCTGCTGGTTCAGGTCTCCTCATGTACTCCAAAAGAGAGTTCTGTGTTCTGAAGAGAAGGGTGCTTAGCTGCACAGAGCATAGGAGAAGACTGTGCATAGGCCTTCCTTTCAAAAGGGACACGACAGGAAGGGAGGTGTCTCCTAGAGGAGACACTGGATAGAAACTGGACAAAGAGCCAGGCAGTGAGGCCAACAGGGAGGTGTAGATGTCCACTGTTATTTTCTTGCTCTATTCCAGGTTTGAGCTTTTGGATGGCACAAATCTCTCTGCCACTAGTTTAGTTTGAGAACTCAACACACAATCTGAAAGCAGCAGTCCCGGGGCAAATTCTATTCTTCTCATTAGAAGCCACAGTTCTCTGTAACCTGGACTCCTCACCCATGCCCTGCCAGTGCCCACAGGCAGGGATGACCTACGTCCCTCTCACCACCCCGATCTCTTTGACTCCTGATGCTCTCTGCCGTCATCCCACAGACTATTTAAAGCCAGTTGTGTGCCCCACCAGTGGCAGGTGTGCTGGAAGCTTTCCAGTGTGGTTTGTGGCAGGATGGTGACCTGAGCCACATAGAACCAAGACTGAAATGCTAATAACAGTTTACATGGGGAGACAGTGAGGAAATTATTAGTCTTAGAAATTTCTTAAACACCACCAAACCCCACCTAGATGATGTGACGGGCTTCAGGTTGGACACATACACTTTCCACTTCATGTTTGCAAATTCAATTTTTTCCTTCTGTTAGTGTAAGTGGGGTGTGTGTATGTGAAGACTAAAGAATGACCTTGATTATTGCTTTTTAGGTTTCTTCTACCTTTTGTTTCATTTAAGACAGTCTCTCACTAGACTGGAAATTGCAAAATTTGAGAGGCTGGCTGGCCCTGGAAAGCCCCAAGGATCTGCCTGTCTCCACCTCTCCAGAGCTGGGATTATAAACCCACAACACCACACCTGTTTTTTTATGTGGGTTCTAGGAGTTGAACTCAGGCCCTCATGTTTATGCCACAAGTGCTTTTCTGACTGAGCGCTTCTTGTGTTTTAAAGAGGAATTATAACACTCCTGCAAACTCCCTCATTCCTAAAGAACCCACCCTGGGTGCCTGGCCGTACTCCCCAGGCCATTATGCCTCAACAGTCAGGGCTTGTTAGAAGTACTTCAGGAAGGGCCCAGCCTTGAACCTGAAGCAATTTGTAGAAAATATATCTACAGTGTGTTGTAGTGGAATTCATCTCAGATACAGAATCCCAGGATTACCTTGGCATTTATCTCAGAAACAGACAAAATGTTTATTTGCCATTCACATGGGTTTTAATATTGGAGTTACAGGAGAAACCACAGCACAAAGAAAGGAAGACTTTAGTGGCTTTGGGCTGTCCTGCCCTGGCTGTGCAGGGTGAGCCGGGAGAGGAGAGGTGGCTCACAGGCTGTCTGTGCAGCGGGGAGTGGCCATGGTGTGTCTGCTCTCCAAGGCTGCTGTGACATTCTCTCTTCTGTGCTTTGAGATCTGAGTCTGACAACTCCCCTTAGGAGATGCTCTGTATGATAGGACCAGGGAGAAAGAGGCCCATGCACCCATTTCAGGGTGCCTTGTGACAATCATCACCTGAGAGGGCAGTAGCTGGTGGCTGAAGAACATTTCCTGAATTTTTTCTTTCAATACATGTGTTTTGCTGTCATTTCAATTTAGAAGTTTATTTTTTCCCCACTGATCTTTGTACATCCAGAGCAACAGAAATATCCAACAGTTCATTTGGAGATTTTCTTTCTTTCTTTCTTTCTTTCTTTCTTTCTTTCTTTCTTTCTTTCTTTCTTTCTTTCTTTCTTTCTTTTTTTTTTTTTCACATTCATTCCTCCTAGAACATAAAGTGAACTTTAAAAAAAAATTGGAACCATGCTGTTTATTAGCTGTTTATAAAAGTGAATAAGAAGTAGCTTGTTTTTTAAGTCTAAAATAAACAAGTGGAGAGAAGCATTTTTCTTCTACAATGTTTAGCAAACATAAGAAAAAGTCCTTAGAAACACACACAAAAAAAGTGAAAAAAGTTATTACAGGCATTAATAATATTTTATAATGAAGCTTGAAATCTATTTACATACATAAATACAATTGAGTTTGTTGATACAACTCTTCTGAGAAATAAAATACAAAAAAAAAAAAAAAAGACAAATGATCAGCTTTGTCAATACTGACCTGGCTGAGAGAGGGAAGGCATTCCCAACAAGTAACCAACAAACCAACCAGTCAAGACCCCAAAAAATAAATGTACACTGTAGAGTAAACAAAAAGCTATTTTGTTCAGATGTGGGAAAAATATATTCTGAGATTGTTGCGAAACCATTTATCTTCATGTATAAAAGACCCTAAACATCTCATGCCTCCCCCACAAACAATCTTAAAAGAACCAAAATACATCAAAACCAAAAAATCCTAGGACAGAATGTCCCAGGGAAAAAGATATTTTAAGGAAGAAATCTGCAATCCTCAGTTGCAGGCCGTTTGAGAGAAACCGTTTATTCCTTCTGGGTCTGAGCACTTGTGTATGCCTAGACAGGACATTTGGGTAGCAGTACAGCCACTCAGCCACTGGTTTCTGTTGTCACATTGGATAGCAGGCAGGTCCAAAATGGCTGGCATCACCTCTGTGAGAAGGAACCCAGGAGCAAGAGAATGGCTGACTCACCCTGTTCTTTATAAAATGGAGAAGAACTGGACTTTGTGTATTCTGGGCACTTTTGGTGTGTGTGTGTGGGTGTGTGTGTGTGTATGTATGTGAGGTGCACGTTGTCTCCTTAGAATGCATGCAGGAGGGAGAAGGTGGGGTTTGGAGGAGGGAGGAGAAAAGAGACGACAGATCCTAGGGGGACACAGGGGTGAGAAAAACAGAAGGAAGAGAAGTATGTGTCAAAATCACGAATAGGGGTTTGGATGTACAGTAGAAATGGCTTATTCCATTTTTATTTTCCTGGACCAGTATTCCCCGACAGCTCCTGTTACCTCAGAATTCACTCATGGGTCTTACCTGAAGACAGTGAACGGGGAAGACAATGCACCAGCAGACTGCAATCGAATACAATTGCTCTGGTAGAAAAATACGTGCTGTAAGGAAGATCTCTCCAAGACAATGGTGCCTGGCTGAGTCACTGTTGTTTTCTAAAATGACTAAATACTGCATGTGCTGGTAAGGGTTTAGGAAGCACTGAACGACTAACCAGGCCATCAACAACAAAGCGACAAGCCTTTTTGATTTATGGTTTCCAGGGCAAAGATTTGACAGGTGAGATTATCTGGCTCCTCTCTTTGGGCTTGAATATCTTTAGGTATCAGAATTAATATGAAAATCGAAATCTTTTTTCTTTGCCTTTCCCTGTCACTTTCTCAGGCCAGGTAAGTCAACCTGTGCTAAAAGGAACAGCTAATTTTGGAGAAATAAACTAATAATAAATAATTAAAAAAAAATTAGTAACATTTTAAAAAAAGCTAAAAATAAGCTAATGGTTCTGAAAACAGAAATTAAATTTTTATTTTTTCTGACAACTTATGACAGTGGAGCTGTATGAACTGTACTGCGGAGTATTGTAATAATAATGTATGTAATGTACTGCAGGATAACTGGATGAAACCAGATGAACTGATGAAACTGAGTGGTGGAAGGAATTGTGTGTGCTATGAAGACAAACCTATTCTGAGTTTCTCTAAGCTCTCCTACAGTTCTTCTCCAGATAAGAACAACCTGACGTTACAAGCTGCGTAGCCGCTTACCAAAGTGCTGCTGCTCCGTGTAAAACAAAGAGTCAATATATATATATATATATAGATAGATATAGATAACTCAAAAACAAGTTGTATTTTTTAAATAAGTCCAGCTGTATTGCCGCCTGCAGCCAAAGATCTAATCTGAATGCTTAAATTTATAAAATAATAATAAAAAATCAAACACTGTTCTGAAGTCCTGCTTTCGAACGCTCTTCAGAGTTGACCTGACATCATTTCAACTAATTTAAGAGGTACATTTAAAAAAACAACCAGATCATTTTGAGCACACATATGTCAAAATCAGCAGTCAGGATTTATAAGCTGTAGAACAACTGAATTTTGACCACGTCCTCCACTAAAACAATAGTGCTGTAACATTTACAGAGTCGTGACATACATTTGAACTGTTGCCATGGACTGCAGAGACACGAGTCTTTCCTATCATGCTAATGCACAGATAAAGTGCACGAATCCCAAAGGTTAGGGGCTCAGCCCTGTGGAAGCAACTCAAAGATGCTGGTGAGTGTTCAGCTTCCTGTAAAAGTGGATGTGGTATCCCCTACGACTGATCTCACTAAGGTAGGCAGAGGGAAACTGGCTCCTTCAGGCTTATGGGGTACACGCTCTGAAAACTCAGTCTGTGGGCTTCAAAGGCACCTGGTCTTACCTCTTTTATTTTGATCTTTGGGGTGCAGCCATGAGTTTTGGTTTTCAGCAATGAACTGGTACATGGAAGGCAATTAAAGGCTCATATTGACTGATCTTGGGGCCTCTGTAAACACTAACCCTGCCCGATAGAGTACTTGGATGTGTTCCGTTATAAAGCATGCCTGAATCAGAAGGCTTTGGGGGAAGCATGCCTTCAGGCCAAAACGAAATCCTCTTCAGAGCTATAATCATTGGCACCTCTCTGAACTCTTGGAGACAGCATTTTGCTTATCTTTTTGAAGGGAAGGAGCCAGTTATGAGACCCTTTGTTGAGCCTGGCAGAAAATTTTGTACTTCTGATCCTTGGAGTGACCCTCAGTGTCTAAAATTCAGATAAAAACATTGCTGCATTAGCTACCAACTTGTTTGAATAACATAAAAGGGAGTTTAATGTAAACAATATCTCTAGATAACCAGGAGATCACATAACCCATCCATTTTTTTTTCCAGCCATCTTCAATGCAATAACATTTAACTTTGGCTATTATAAAGAAAAATGTAGTACTTGATATTTTTTCATAATATAAGTACATTTAAATAATTAAAAAAAGTATCAACACATACGTAAATGTTCAAACATCGAGATACATAAATATCTAGGGATTTCTTTGTGGGAATACAGTAGTTAAAAAATGACCCAAAGCTGCAGCTGTCTCTTTAAAAAAACAAAAACAAAAACAGACAAAAAAAAAAAAAAAACAAAAACCCCAGCTACAAGGAAGTCTAAAAGTTAAATAAACCTTACAGAGAAGGGAATCATATTTCTTTCAGTTGCCAAAGGAAGAAAGAAGCAAGCTCAAATCTACATACACTTAAAAATAATGACCACCCAGATGTGGCGCGGAAAAGAAAACTCCGAAATAAGAAATAGGTGCCAAACAGGATGAGCTGCGTCTTCTCCGCCCTAACCAAAAAAGAAAAAAAAGGAAAAGAAAAAAGAAAAGAAAAAAAAAGAAAAAAGAAAAGAAAAAAAAATCCACACTCTTTGGAATAGACAACGTGGTTAAAAAGTGAAGTCAAGGGTATAAAATCTTTCTTTTATTCACAGCATTGCTAAATCAGAAGCATTCACAGTTTCCCTCCGGGAATCTTCCTGTTGGCCTCCAGGGCCCTGCTGGCGGGGGTCTGTGCATGGACGGCAGGTGCAGCCGGGCTCAGTCCCCCGACGGGACGGGCGCCCTGCTCAGTAGGGCCGCCACACGGCCTCCTCCAGGCGCGCGGGCGGCATGTTGGTGGGCGAGTTGCTGTGGCTGCCCTCCGCCTCCACCACGTCGCTCTGGCTGGGGAGGCTGGGGTTGAGCAGCGCGGCGCCGGTGGACGCGTTGGTGCAGGGCGGCAGGATGCGCGGCGGCGATCGCTCGCCGCCCACCATGGAGAACTGGTAGGAGCCGGCCGAGGCGCCGTAGTACAGGTGGTAGGAGGGCGAGCCGGTCTGGAAGGGCCCGGCCTGCGCCTGCGAGGAGCCGGGGTAAGGCGGCGGCAGGTAGGTGTGGTAGCGAGAGGCCGAGCTCATGGCCGACATGCCGATGCCGATGCCCGACGTGACGGGCGGCGAGTAGGTGAAGGTGCCGGGGTAGTGCATGCGAGGGTCGGAGATGGACGGCAGCGTGGGGAACTGGCGCGGGTCGCCGAAGGCTGTCAGGTCCGGGGCTGCTGTGGGTGGGCGGAAGAGATGGCGTGAGTCTGTGGTCAGGGAGGCAAAGGCCTCCCTCTCTGCAGGAGGGCAGCCTTCTAGTCCTGCCCATGGAGGAAGGCCACCAAGGGTGCTTCCGCCCAGGACACATGGGAGTGCCCAGAGTGCTCCTGCCCATGGAGGGGGACGGCCAAGAGTGCTCCCAATCATGATACACGTAACTCTCCAGAGTGCCCATGGAGGGAGGACCAGAGTGCTCTTACTCTACCACACTGGTCTGCTCAGGGAAGAGGGACCACTGAGAATACTCCTGCCTGGGATGGACACCTACCTAGAATGCAACAGGCAACTACCCTGGATACTGCCACTTAAGAAGATGGGATTCTGGGCCAGGTGGTGGCGGCACATGCATTTAATCCCAGCACTAGAGAGGCAGAGGCAGGCGGTTCTCTGTGAGTTCGAGACCAGCCTGGTCTACAGCGTGAGTTCCAGGACAGCCCAGAGTTACAACAGAGAAACTCTACCTCAAAAGAAAAAAAAAGTGTGCTACTTGGCAAGAAGTGGGTTTTCCCTAGCATGCTAGCTGTCATAGCCTGAGAACACAGAATAATGGCAGATATTTTGTAGGTAGTCATGCAGTGGCATGTGAAATGTGTCATGACGTGGCATGTGTATTGTATACATATCTAAATGTCACACACACACGGCAGTATAATGTAATGTTTAGAATATACGTAAATGTTAGGCTTCCAGGTTGGCAAACTGGAGTCCATAAGCCAAATCTTACTGGGGAGAATTTTTGTGTGTCCTGGGAATTTAAGAATGAGTTTTACTTTTTCAAATGGTTGCAAAACTGTAAAAACAAAAACAACAACGAACCCGTAAATTTTTGTTTTTATTTTGTTTTTGAGACACCGTCTCAGTCTGCGGCACGAGGTGGTCCTGTGTGCACTTGCATGGTGCTAAATAGCTCCCACTGCCAGGAGGTGACCAAGACAACAGAGTCCTTGGAGCCTAACAATTACTCTTTGGCCTTTTACTGGAAAAAAAAAAGGCCTATCCTCTATTTCTATTAAAATATTAATATTGATTGATATATTGATAATATAATCAGTACATAGGCATAATGACATTAATATAATGATACAATGACATCACAGTAATTTAGGTAATAGATGCACTGCTATGTTATTAATAGAATATATCATTCATAATACAAGTATATTATAACAACAGTATTATATAATATGTTGCACATAGTATTCAGGTTGGATCATAGAAAGCTGTCATTTTTGTGGGCTCTCATCCCTTGACAGCTGGCTAATTTCCTATTATCAGACATAATGCATGCTAGTGACAGAGTGCCTGTTGGTGATTGACATGTCACTTGTCTCTTTATCTACCTTCTGACTTGTTCCATATGTATAGTAACAATGTACACTTGATTTCATGTCTTTATATTTGTCTAAGACCTGCTTCACTGTTTTCTTTAAAAAGATAATTTTATTTTTGATTATGTGTGTGTGTGTGTGTGTGTGTGTGTGTGTGTGTGTGTGTGTGTGAGTGAAGTGCCCCACAGAGGCCAGGAGAGGGCGCCAGGTCTCCTGGAACTGGAGTTATGGGTGGTTGTGAGCCGCCCTAAGTGGGAGCTGGGAATCAAACCCAGGTCCTCTGGAAGAGCAGTGTATGCTCTTAACCTGTGACCATCTCTCCAGCTGCTGCCTCACTAATTTTTAACACAAGGGATATAAGAACTTGTTTTGTTAGCTTTTTTCACATGCTGAAATTTTGTCAGTAACAACAAACTTTCCTTACAAGATTCATTTTGTTGGGACTGAATTTACAGTTCTACAAGCTGCCGTTGCTGTCCTCCAGTGATTCATTTGTCCCTCTGTACTTCGCTCTCATATGCTTAGAGGCAGACCAGGGGCTATGAGGCTGAGCATGGGTTCCCTGTGTCTTGCAGATCAGTTTATGGATACTACTGGCATCTTGGGCCATATTATTTCTAGGGGTGGCTGGGAATTGACTTATTCCTTGCGAGGTGTTTGGCAGCATCTCCATTCTTTACCCACCAGATGCCAGTAGTGTCCCCTCCCCCACCGTGACATCCAAAAATCTCTCCAGACACGATCAAATAATTTGAGAGTGGGTCTAAGGGGGTGCACCTTCGCCCCCTGCCGAGAGCCACTGCAGTGAATCAGGATGGTGTGCGGGGGCAGCTTGTTTCCTCAGAATGATGGCAGGCTGGGCTATAGTATTCACATCAGCACCACCCAAATACGCCACCAAAACAGAGCAGAGGCAAAAACTAAACGTTCAAAAATGTTAAATTCTCAAATTAATGTACGAGATAGCTTTAAGCTCTGATGGCATGTGGTCTGGGCCCTTTTGAGTTGAGCCTGCTCGAGAGAAACCTGAGGGCAGCTAAAAGCTTCCTTTGAAAGGAAAGCTACCCCGGTGGATTAATCTGGTTTTGGAGGGAATGGGCTGTGATCGACTTCCTTATAGTCCAAGCCTATTATTCCAGCACGGAGAGCTAGTGTTTGTGTTCTTGCTTCTCCCTCTCTCCTCCTCTCTCTCAATAATCTTTTATTGCTCTAACACAGTTTTACAAAAGGAACTCTTGTGTACATTTGGGGTGAATGTGCGAGAAATATACTCCTCATCAGAGAGGTAATTAGAGTTTATAGGAACAGCAGAAGTCTGCCGCGAGTCCCTCTACTAATGAGGAAACCAGGAGTCTGACTTTCAAACAAACACTCCTGTTAATCTTTTCAAAGGAGTCAGACATGTGGGCAGGAGAAGGCTGTGGACTGACAGTGGCTCTGGGGCTGCCCTGGTTGGCAGCCCTCTAGCTTCTTCTCCAGCCAGGCCACACCTCAGCCCACAAGGTTCATCCCCGCCCCCTCGCTGGGGCCATCTGTGAGCAAGCTCTGTGTCACTTGTTTTGCTTACACAGAGAGCCGTGACATGTTTGAGAGTTAACAGGAAGTTCTGCTCCCCCCCTTTTTTTTTTCCAGTTAGATTTATACAGTCTAGGGAGAAGCCAAGGTAGGAAGGAGAGCATTAGGCAAATACAATCAATTTGTTGTCATCTAATGCAATGCTCTGGACACAAACAAATGACTCTGCCCATTATCCCTCTTGCTTCATTTGCCCTGAGACAAAAAGGTGAATCCACTGGAAAAAATGAATGAAAGGTTACCCCGTTTCACGGCCGTGTCTGGACATGCTCTGCCAGTCCGTTCCAATTACTACATGGTAATGTGGTGATGGTACCAAGTTACCGGAATTTGGAGTGAGTCCGTGATTTGTCATGGCCATAAGCACAGGAGTAATGTTACAGTCTCAGCTGCTGAGGGCAAACGGCTCCCCTGCTGTGGGCAGGGTATGGGGAAGATCTGAGATAGTGTGCCATCTTCCTACAGAAGGCCAAGGTCTCTCTCCCGGCCTCCCTCCACCCTGCCCTCTCTTGTTTTTTTTTACACATTTTGTAATTAAAAGACTTAGGCCCTCTAGATAGGTCCAACTTCAAGTGCTCTATTCAATCACTTGTTTTCATCTACAAATATTATTTTGTTTTTAATTTATGTGTCTGTGTATGTTTTGGGGAGTGGGGTATGTATGTGTGTGTAAGTTCAGGGTGCCTGCAGACTCTGGAGGGAGGAGTCAGATGCCCTGGAGCTGGAGTTATAGGCAGCTGTGAGCCAGCTGTGGGTCCTGGGATGTAAACTTGGGTCCCCGAGAAGAACAGCGAAGGCTCTTAACCACTGAGCCATCTCTCCAGCCCCACTTGTTTTCATTTTTAAAATCTGGTCCAACCTCTCCGATTACAAATCACCCGTCACACAGAATTTAGCCATCATCAAGCTGTGGCTCCTCTATCCTTTTGGCTGGCCTAGTGCCCCCCCCCCCAATTCGGTAACCTGTGAGACGGTGCCCCCCACCCCCTGCGGCTATACATAGGGAGATTTTTAAAAGTAGGAAGCCTGAGGATTAGAAGGTTCAGGTATTGTCACTAGAAGTGTTTCCCCTCTTATGGTGCTAGGTATCTGCCATGACAGAGCTAGTCTTGGCTCTGCAGCCTGATGTGGATGAAAGCAGCCCCACTCCAGGCCCCTCCCACTGCCCCCAAAGGATTAAACAACCTGAGCAGATAATGGCTGCCTTAAAAGGCTCTTTTGCATGACTCAGATTCATGCACGCTGTCTGTCGCCCAGGTTGGCAGCTAAACATTAATTTAGCAAAATGAAGAAGAAGAAAAGAAAAAAAGTAGAAAAGTAAACCTTCTTATGACAACTCCTTTCAGACAAGGTGTGGAGTCTGTCTGCATAAAAACAGAGACAGACAGAACCCCAATCTGCAGTGCAGAGGGAGGCCAGGTGGAGCTGGAGGTAGCCGGCTGTTGATGGTGGGATTAGAGCCACAGAGGGGTCAACTTCGAAAAGATGTGGGCCGGGCAGCCACTTCCTTTCAGGGATCCCAGCCTTCCCCTGCCCCAGGTTTATGACCACACTTTCTAGGCCTGCAAGGCCTGCCCTGGGACTTGGTTTCCAGATGGAGCATTGCCAAGTTGAAGCCCACTCTCTGTCTCTGCTTGTCCTCTGCCACTCATGAAAACCTTTTTGTTATTCTCTGGTCTTTTCCACTGACCGGTGGAAGGTCCCTTTTGGGTCCTGGCGTGGTTTTGCAATCTCTCTCGCACTCCTGTGCCACAAAGCACCCTTCGTCTAGCTTGTGATGTTAAGTTCAGAACATTAGGAACATAGTGGCGTTTGGACGTGTTACTTATTTAAGCTTGGGTGGCGGTGGCTGCTGATAGATTGCCCATACCATGGTGAATGACTCTATGTGTATATGGGCAATGTGGATTGGACCTGATTAATTAAAAAAAAAAACAAATTAAAAATTTTTGAAAGGACATGAAGTTTTGAGGGAGATGCTCTGGGGGAGTGGATAAGAGCGAGGAGTGCATCCATGCCTGCAATTCTCGAAGAGTAAAGGAAAAGTTTTAAAAGCCACTCCCTGGCCAGCTGGAGGAGGTGCCCTAGGTGCCCGTTTTGGGTGGTGACCAAGCTAAAAGACTTACGTAATGAATTGTGAGGGACAGACCCACACTGGGGACATTTCCAAGGAAAACAGTAAGTATTTCAGATGTAGGCTGTGGCCAGGGGACAGAGCAGTGTCACCAAGAGAAATCTGTGAAAGCTGACAGATGCTACTGGAATCACACTGTCCCTGAGGGGACAGGCTTTCACACACAGCCAGCTGAACAGGTGCCATAACTCTCCTTGCCCTCTCAACTCCTTAGATTACCAGTTCCCCTGGAAATGTTGGCAGCCATGGCCTCAAGTCAGGTGAACACAGTAACGAGGCTGGCTTATTTCAATCAAGAGCCCAGGGCTAGTTGAGGTTAGAGATTCTCACTGTCCCCAGTTGAGACAAGTGGCAACATCTGGTGACATTTTGTATGCATTTGTGTATCTGTGTGTGTGGGTGAGTGTCCATTTATGAGTACCCTTGTATGCAGGCACTTGTGCATGTGTGTGCACATGTGTGCGCGGAGGCCAGAGCTCAACCTTGGGTGTTGCTCCTCGGGAGCCATCCAACCTATTTTATTTGAGTCAAGGCCTCACCTGGGCCTGGAGTGCTCTGATTAAACTAGTTTGGATACTAACCTGTCTCCATGTCCCTTGTGCTGGGATTAGAAGCCTGTGCCACAACACTTTGCTTTTATACCTGGGTTCCAGGATCATACTCGGTCCTCATGTTTGCAAGGCAAGGGCTTTACGACTGAGCCATGTCCCCAGCCTGGAGACATTTCTGATAGACAGAGTGGGGCAGGTTTGCTACTGGTATCTAGAGGTCAAGGGTGCTTCTGACTATTCTCTGGTACATAGGATAGCTCCCCTTCCCCACAACAAAACATGATGCAGCCCAAATGTCAGTTCTGTAGATGGGGGAAGACAGGCAATAGCTAGCCGGGTGAATGGGGGGTGATTTGTGATGGAGGAGCTGACCCTCTGGTGGAATCTTAAGCAATTGGCGGTTGTCTGGAAAAGGAGTCTTTCACAACTTTTAAAACTGCAGTCCTGACTCCCCTGCCCTTCTGCCTGCCCCCTCAGCTGCTTCAAGAGCCAAAAAAAAGCACCCCCCTCCTACCCCAGCACACATGTAAGTGTGTCCGTCTGCAAGCCTCCTAAGGGTGAAGCTCTCTGAAGTGGTTCACAGTTTAGTTCGGCTCCAATTTCAAAGCCCCAAACAGTAAGTTTCTTCTTTTGCCTTCAACAAAGGAATTTTTCCCCCTCCTGTAACTCTGATTTCCCTGCCCAGGAGCAAAGGTGAGTGCCAAGCCCGAAGGGTTAAGTGACTAATATTTAATGAGCTCGTATTAACAACAATTATGCTAACCATGACACCTGAGCTTTCCACCTTGTTCCTCACTTCAGTCTGAACAGCTCTTAGCTGGGAATGTTTATCTTGGGGCATATTTGTTTCCCATTCCACTACGTATCCCACCGTGCTGTGCACAGGAACCTCTGAAAATTCACCACCGCTGGAAAGGGCAGCCACAGTCTAGAATTCAGTTGGGATGCTGATTTCTTTGTCAAAGTTCCGAAGTCCTTTGTCCCTTTGACTTTTCAGAATAGGCGCCCTCAGCCACCAGCCTTCCCCACCAAATAGGAGCAAACCCCAAGCACACAAGAGATGGACTAAGTCACTTCCGCCTCCTCGTCTGTGGTCTCTTAGTATGCGCTCAGGGACGGGACTCAGGGCAGAAGCAGGTGACTTTGTCTTTGAGCCTGTTCTGGTCTATTAGTCCCGTCCCATGGGCCCCTTTCCTGAGTCGCCTCTATTCTTCCGACCCCCACTCCAGCCCCGCTGTAGATAGGTTTTTCAAGAGGCTTACTTGAGAGTCGACTGGAAAGTTCTGCAGAGAGGCTTGTCATGCCGCTGGCACGTCCAGGTGAGATGGGTGTGGCTGGGTGCACGGAAGAGGAGGTGATGGACCCCAGGTACTGGTAAGACTGATCGTAGGACCACGGTGGGGACGGCTGGATCTGCCTCGCATCTGCAGAGAGACAGGGATGTTGGCGATCGATGGGGGGGGGGGGGCACAAACAACAGACTGTCCTGCATCCCGTGTTACTTTATGTATCTTGCTCCGTGTGTGTGTGTGTGTGTGTGTGTGTGAACCCCCAAAGCCCATACACTCAGATATTGTCTACGAGACATGCTAATGTTCTCGCTACACTTACCAAATGAACATGTACCGCTCATATACTCTAATCACTTTAAAAGCAAACAAAAGGGAATCTACAGTTGCCATAAAGGCCTCCGGGATGTGAAGTGTGGTATAGTAATCCGCGCCTTGTGTAGACAGCCTAGCACCCCAGCCCCATGTCTGAAACCACACTAAGCATACAGTGTTACGCCATGATTCATGCTCTGTCATGTTTTACTGAAGTGAAAAAGTCGTGTTAGGCTTTTCTAAACTCATAATTAAGCCGTGCAAACGTTGCATAATATTTCACAGCCTTTTAAAAATATGCTTTGGTAAAATGACCTTTATGATTCAAGCTCAAGTTCTGTGCTTTTCATTTTTCTTTTTTTAAACACGGGTTATAGATTTGGCATCATCTTACTTTCCACTGTGGTGTTGAGTGGAGACAGCATCGCAAACCCTGATGGCCCATCAGCCTTCATTTCTACTGTCACAGGAACCTGCTTGGTTCCTTTGCCAATGGTGGGCTGTAGGTGGTGGTGGTGAGCCTCTCCTTGTAATTTTCTTTCCCTTCCTTCCTTCCTTCCTTCCTTCCTTCCTAGCTTCCTTCCTTTCTTCCTTCCTTCCTTCCTTCCTCTTTCTTTCTTTCTTTCTTTCTTTCTTTCTTTCTTTCTTTCTTTCTTTCTTTCTTTCTTTCTTTCCTTCTTTCCTTCTTTCCTTCTTTCCTTCTTTCCTTCTTTCCTTCTTTCTATCCATGGGGGGAGGGCAGGACAAACCAAAAGGGACATGACAATACGGTACATTCTGCATTCTATGAGAGGTCTCTGTTTTGCTCTGATGGGAGTGGAGACGGGCCAACATGAACACAGGAAAACCAGAATTAAAATAGCCCTGTTATTAGTTGCCTACCAGAAAAATGAGCTCTGTGCTCATCTGTTTGATGAGAGGTTGGGTGGCCCTGGATAAAATGGTCATACTCCCCTGTCTGCAGTGAGAGGATCTCTAAAACCATGCAGTGGTAACAACGTAGGGTCCCCATTAGGTTAGTCTAACACAGTAGTGCATTGTTTAACTTATACGTTGCTAGAGTCAGGGAAGCATCAGGTAGAGGATAGGGGCTGATGTGTGGTACTTGAAATCGTAACTGTGAATTCCTGGAAGTGCTAGATGGGAGTTATCCAGAAAAGGCCACAGGCTGAGTGAGAGAAAGAGAGAGAGAGAAGAGCGTGCCACCAATAGGCATTCTGCAGAGCGCAGGTGAATACTCATTCTTGACGTTGTTGCCTCTTATAAGTCAATCAATCAAAGTGAACAAAACTTGACTAAGCATAAGCTGTGTGCCAGGCACATGATAATGTGGCCAGTGGTAGTAATGACTAAGAGCAATATGGCCCCTGCCCCACTGGGACTTATCAGGGGAAAGCTTCTAACTATGCGATGCTTAGAAAGGTTCCATCCTTACGTACTTGTCGTCACAATTTGAATTGCTTCATTCAATCATTCACTCATTCATTAAAACATTTGTATATTCATAGGTGAATATTATTCATTTGTCCTTTCATTCATGTTTCCACAAATAGTTTTGCTTCACTAGGGCCCCCGTGGTGGGGACTCACTAGTGAATGGTTTTATAGTCTCTACCTTCTAAGAGTTACAGGATCTTACTCCTTACTGGAGGACCTAAAGGTTATATAGAGACTGACTGCTCAGTTACACATCTAATTTAGACTTGCAAATGGCTGTTTCCAAGGTAGAGGCAAGAATGGCAGTAATATTTATTTTCTGTATCAGAAAGGAGCAGAGTAGGAAAGCAATGGACATGAGTCAAACAGATTTGGGTTGAATTTTGCCTCTATCATTAACTAGATTAACTTGCTCCAGGCAAGTCTCATGTTCTTCTGACTTCCAAAAGTAATATCAAGGAATAAGCAAACAACAGAAAAAAACAAACAAACAAACAAAAAACCTGTCACAATGTGTGGCCATCATAAATGCTCAATAAATCTGAGTGATTTCCAAGATTGTATTGCTAAAGGAAATGCAGCCCTGCCAAGAGATTTATTTGATGCTCACTGGTAAGGCAAGAAACACTTGCACTGGGTGGGACTCAGGTACTCAGCCTAGGGCTGAGAGTCTCGAGAGGAGCTGGCCTCTGGAGAGTAAATGGTGAATGAGTGAGGAAGCTGGAGTTCTGTGATCTAGAGAAAACAGGAATTCAGTATTTCAATCAAGTCATGCTTCTCTTTTTAAAAGTACTGGATTAGAAAATTTAAAGTTGAGCCTTCTTATGCTAGTTGTTTCTGTTTTGTTTTGTTTTTTTTTTCCCCAGGACGAATGGTTTTGGTGAGGTTACATGATCAAGGGCATTACAAATGATGGATAAGAAGGTCTCCTTTCACATTCCTGTGCCCCATTCCCTTCCATTTGAAATGGAAGTCAAAGACAAGGGAGAAGGTAGGGAGGTAGTACAAAGGACCATGACATATTTCACTCAGGAAACGGATGGTTTTAAGACAATAACATCAAAATATCTTTAGAGCCCATGATGATCCTATCAAATAATTCATATAAGAATGGTCTGCTTTTTCCATTTTTAGCACCAGAATGTAAAGAGCTCCATAGTTACCATTCTTGTCTTTAACAGGGAGATGTCACATGTTGCTATAAGTTGAATATAGGCTGTTATGAGGATACAAGTCTGGCGAGCTACAGTTCTGTCCAGAGGGGACATGTGTGTGGTTCAAGAACTCCATTGGGTTCTCATGGAACCCCAACGGTATTGATCAAAGAGTTTTAAGGAGTTGACTAAGGCGGAGTTCATGGGCAGCTCAAGGACAACAAGGCAGACAATAATAAGGACACTAGAGGAACTGGATGCCTTTGGCAACTATAGCTCTGTAACCGTTAAACCCAACCCAACCGCTGCCTGGATGAGCATAGAAAACTCACACCAAAGACCTGTCTCTGTCTGCTTTTGTTCATGTTCTGGATACACCATGCTCAACTTCGAACAAATTACAAGAAAGGGAAGAAATGCATGGCCTAAAAAGACAAAGCAAGCTTTGAGAAAATAGAGTCAGATGTGTCTCATGTTTTAAAATTACCAGAGAGGGAATTTAAAATAGAAGTTGTAAGACAGTCTCAAGAGAATTTTAGAAATGAGAAACACCGAAACAGAAACAGGACATGTCTTCCATGAGCCTGTGAGTAGACAAGCTGTGGCTGAGGGAAGAGTCAGCGAACTTGAGTCTGTGTCAATAGAAACGTGTCAAACTAAAAGGTAAAGAGAAAAAAAACCGAAGCATCAGAGAACTTCGAAATTGTTTCAAAAGGTTTATCAGCACAGGTGTAATTGGAGTACTGGATGGGGTCAAAAAGAGTTCAGAGGAGAGGCTGCATCTGAAGGATGGATGATTGGAGCTTTGAATGCAGAACATCCAGTCCAAGAAAAGACTCCTTTAGGAGACTTCCCTGTGGAAGGAAGAACATCTGTATAGAGAGGGATAGGGATAAAAATTATGTCAGATTTCCCCTCATAAACCATGTGAGCACAAAGTGAGCATAGTAGGATAAAATGTTGAGAGATAAAATCCATCAACATAGAGAGTTTTATACCCAGCAAAATTATTCTTCCAATGTGAAGGAAAGATCAGTACATTTGCTGACGAACTTGAAGCCAGTCATCATCAACAGACGTGTTTGAAAGGTCTCAGACAGAAGGAAAGTGACCCAGACCAGAAACCTAGATCTACAGAGAAGAGGAGGTTGTCAGAGAAGAAATGGATGGAAATGAAATAGTCTTATCTTCTGTATTCATAATGGATCTGAAAGATAACTGTTAAAAGTGATAATAGCCACAATCTATTGGACAACTGCAGTGTGAAGGTCAAGGAAATGAATGGCAGCAATGGCAGACAGGAAAAAAAAGCGATACAGGATCAGTGAGGTAACACTTGCCACCAAGCCCAACAACCTGAGTTTGATCCTCAGGACCCACATGATGGAAGGAGAGAACCATCAATTCTTCCACACTATACACTATACACTATAGAATGTGTACACACGCACACATGCAATAAATAAATCTAACTTTTTAAAAGGAAAAAATATAACAAATAACATTATTTTATTGCAGGCTTGGTTTTTTTTTAAACCTGTGCATCTCATGCATGCAGTGCCCATGGAGACTAGAAAAAGGTATTGGATTCCCCTGGGAGTGGAGTTACAGACAGTTATTAGCCACTAGTGGGTACTAGGAATCAAACCCAGGTCTCCTGGAAGAGCAGCCAGTTCTTTTAATCTCTGACCTACCTCTCTAGCCCCATAAAGCAAATTTTAAAAAATATACTTGATATGCAAATAGAAGAGCTAAAAATGAAATCATATAAGATGTTCAGACACAGTGGGAGGAGACAAAATGGCAGAGGGTAGGAAGAACCATGTGCAGCAGACATAAAAGTAAGCCATGGCAGATAATAATCCAGCTATATCTATAAACAGTTTAAATGCGAATTGTCTAAATCTACCACAGAAGTTGTTGGAACAAGCTACAAATAAAACTTAACTACCTGACGCATACAAATGGCTCATTTAAATACAGACTCAGATAGGTTAATCGCAAACGGGTGGAGAGAAATTATGCTAACATCAATCCAAAAAACGCCCAACTTCTTGTATTAGTTTTATACAAAGCTAATTGAAGATGGAGATTTTCAAGGATAAGAGATGAGTTTCATGATGGCAAACTGATAATACATATTCCTTAACAGCTGCCCACTGAACAAAGGGTGTCGGGAGATCTGAGGCAAAAACTAACTGAAATAGAAAAGAAAAGCCACCTTTCAGCATTTCTTCCAGTCATGGCATGCAGGCGGAAATCCTGACTTCGCTGACCTGGACCCTAGTACCAGTCAACTCCCTCTAACTTAACATCTATAGACTACTGTCTCCAGCACCAGGGTGCACATCCTTCTCTCCGAGACAGTCCACGTTTAGGGCCATGAAATTCTACTTGAACTTAAAGGCATAATCATACAAAGTATTTTCTCGGGCCACAAGGACTTAAACTAAAAACAACGCCTTCCCTGCAAACAAAAACAAAACAATAACAGAAAGACTCTTGGGAAATCTTCAGCTAAAGAGAGAACAGGTAGGGACATCCAGCCTCATTCAGATGAGCCTTTGGTGGTCTGTCACCTGACTTCACAGCCGGGCTTTTCCCTGGCACCAGAGGAGCTGAGGTGGCTTCCTGACACCTGGGCTAGGTTGGTGGGGCTCTATGTCTCAGCTGTAGTCAGAACCCTGTTCCTTGACTGTTTGGTGGGCATCTCTAAAACAACAAGTCTTTCAGTAAAAATAAACAGTGTGCCATCCACTCCAGGACCGTCTGCTTTTTAAAGAGGAAAAACTGCTTCGTGAACACATAAACTCAAGGGGCCCGCTCTGGATTTTCCCTTAGAAGACTTCCCTCTCTTTCTGCAGGAATAAGGCAGAGACATTTCCAGGGTGCCCTCGCAGTGCACCTCGGTCATGGGTAGCTGGTGTAATGCCCTGTTGGATGCCTCAGAGCACACAACAGGATGTGAGTCAGGACTCAGAGATGTGAGTCAATTTCCAGGGTGATGTGTCAGGGCGAGCCCCAGGGGAGGTTCACATCTTCTCATCTGGGACCCTTGTGAAGAAAGACCCAAGCTACCTTGTATATGAATGAGGTGCTGCCCCCAGATGCTTGGAAGCTACCCCCCACCCCGAGTTGTGCAATATCACCTTTCACAGCCCCGGTATTGGGCAGGTGACTGTCTGCAAGGCTATTTCCCTGCAGCCTCTAGTGTTTTTGAGAAGCAGTGTTTCTTCTGGCTTCTGTGGTGGACAGTAAATCCACAACAGCCCCAGAAGTCAGAATAGCAGTCACCCAGAGGTTCCCCACTCCACGCCCAGGTAGCCAGTCTTGGATTAGCGTATCAGTGAAAACCCATGACAGCATGAGTCAGTTCCCACCAGCTCTGTGTCCTGGAAGAAAAGTGGGGTTGTGAAAGAGCCCTGGGATTTGCCAACCGTTTGTCTCCCACTGGCTGCAGACATTTTAGCTAGTCATGTGCAGCTCAGCTCCCGTCACTGTTCCAGCAGTTACTTTGAAGGGAGGCATCCAGACTGAGGTCCGAACAGAGAGCTGCCTGGGTATATGCTGTGTCAAAGGCCTTCAGGGTCAGGAGGACCCATTCTCTGGGACATCCAATGGCCCAGATGCCTGGGAAAAAGAGTTGTGTGGCTTCATCTTGACCACTCTTTGCTTTTGGTACCCAAATTCCTCACTCAGCCCAGTGAGGCTTCCTGGCTTTGGTTGGGATGCTGTCAATCTGAAATGCTTGTTCCTAACATCAGGGCTACTCCCAACCCTGGTAGCTCACAACCAGAATCCTTTTCCTCTCAAATCTCTGTTTCCTCATCTTTTAAAAGTGGGGGGTGGGGGGTGGGGAGTGGGGGTAACCAGACTCACCTGCCTCACAGGTGTGAGAGTTAATTAATGTTTGTGGTACAGCTCTGAGATCCACAGATGAAAGGCTCTCTATAAATGCAAAGTGCTATTCCTCATTAGAGCTGCCAGACAGTTCCCAGGGGAAATAGTTCAGTCCTCACCATGAGGCCGCTCCCCTCAGCCAGATCAGTCTGAGACACGTCTGGAAAGGGCTCTGTATTTAGGCAGAGTCCTCCCTGTGCAAGGGTTCAGGGATAAGTCACCGGCTTCTAGAAAAGACGGTGTTTTCATAACACGTCTCATTCTCTCTTGGCACTGGTTCTCCTCTTTGGACAGAGTGGCCTTTGGTGTCCGGATGGTGGAGGGGCTGTGCTTCTGCGGGCACCAAAGGCCCTGTCTGCTCTTTGCAGCATCCTTCCCTGCAGATAACTCGTTTCACTGGACTCTGTTGAATAAGCACCCCTTGTAGCTGCCTCACCTGTAAGACTGTCTGCACCCCGACTTGTGCCCATCTGACCTCCCCTTATGCTTCCTTGGTCTGGAGGAGTTGTAGTCAGGCTGGATAAAGTCCCTGTCATGCGAGGCCACCATGTGGCAGGTAGCAATCCTTCTATGAGCACCCTGCTGAATTCTTCTCCTTTCCTTCATTTCTCTCTCCTCTAATTCAATCTTGAAAGGCTGAGTGTAAAATGTCTTTTTTACCCCCAGCTCCTCAATGGTCCTTCTCCAGCATCTTAGCTCTCTTTACTCCTTCCTTCAATGGGGTGAGGGAGAAATTCTGTGTCAAGGGTGGGAAGTCCCAAGTAGCTTTACTGCTTGGGGCCCAGCCCCTGGTAGTGTGAGAGAACCCTCACTCAGAAAAGAGTGTTGACACCTGTGTGGGAAGCTGTGTGCAGGAGAACCTCACAGCTCCTGCCGCTGCTCAAGGTAGAATGTTCTAGGGGTGCTCACTGAGAGGAGCACACACTGCAGAGTTTATTCCTGTGGCTCAGATCCACAGATGTGAGAGACTGGTTCAGGCTGGCTGTGGAAAGCTTCACATTCTGTCCGATTTCTGCTCTGTGCTGCTGCTGGGCCCCCCAGGCCATCCCAGAGAAGCACCTACAGTGTCTTCTACTGAAAAATTAGATGCAGTAAGAACTGTCCCTTGGGCAGATCCCATAAGTGATATGACTTGAGACTTTATGAGGGTCCTTGTAATGCCTTAGGGTAATTGTGGGCACTAAGAAAGGAGTAGCCATCCTCTTTGAACTGCAGAGGGTGGTAGATGATGGAGCCACTAACCCATAAGTTATCAGTACTGGAGAATTTGAAGCTCTAGGGTCCACTCCAGACTCCTGTCATGCCATCTGACAGCCTTGTTTCCTCTGGGGATGACCACTATCTGTGCAGCCCGGATCTCTGTGTTGAGGGCTGTCACTCAGTCAACACTCAGGACCTCTGGCGAGAGAGCAGAGGGAACCCCTACCCTAGCAACCTGACCCTTAGCGTTCTCTCTGTGAGCACTCCTAGCTGAGCTTTAAAAGTTTTGATCCAGCACTATATCAGTTTTGTTAAATGTCAGAACTGCTTGGAAATTTCTGAAGCCAGAAACCAGGATTTGTCATCCTTCGTTCCTATGTCCAGGGTCCTGATACAGCCTTAGTGGATCTTAAATAGAGATCGTGGCTTTCTGCAGCATCCTCTAGGATACTCTCCCAAAACAAAACAGAAGGCGCTCCTTTGTGCTACTGTTCGTGTAGGCCCCAAGCATGTCTAGGATTTGGGTACCTCACCTCTGCGCTGTCCCTTGTCCCTGAGCCAACAGTTCTTGGACAACAGTAGAGCAAGGGCCTGAGTCTGAGAGACTGGGATGGAGACACCAGTTGGCCTGTTGTTACTCACTGTGTTGAGGCAAGTGGCTTACTCCCTGGGGACACTTCCCTCACCTGGGAGGAGGGGTGATTGCATCACCTGTGAGGTTACTGGAAGGGTGAAATGGGACCCTGGCCTGGTCACTGTTACTGCTGTCACTGGTACCAAGAGGCAAGGCAGTCTCTTCTTGCTACCCTTTTAGGGACTGGTAATGGTATCCAGACTGAGGACTGCTTGGCCGATGCTCAGCAGATTCCTCATCCACACTGCCGGTGCTCCACATAACAGAAAGAGGTTAGGCCCCGCAGGGCTACCCGGAATGAGACTTGCCTCAGCCAGCCAGAGTTCCAGGGTGCAAACTGTGGTTTCTGCAACCATGTGTGTGTGGTTCCGGTGGCTTAGTGCCAGCCCTGAAACACGGGGCAAGCTCCTCCTCCCACTGAGCACCACTGCTCCAGCTGGAGTCCGTAACCAGTCGGCAGAACGCAGGCTCATGGCAGGGTGGCATGGTCCCTGCCAGGACACAGGATCTGAAAGCTCAATTGCAAGTCAAGGATTCATTGTTCTTTGTCTTCTGAGGTGTGAGTCATATCAAAGGGTTGTTCTTTCTTTAAGAGCTTTCATTCCACACTCCCAACTCACAGAAGAACATTCCGACACAGGGAAATAGAAAAATTCCCCGAAGATGAAGTGCCTAGCCCCCTTTGATAAATGCTTGCAAGAGTAATCCAGCCAGTATCTGCCCCCATGTTCTCCTCATGCTTTGTGTGCACGGGGTGGGGTGGGAGCTCTGGTCTGGTCTTGCACGACTGTTATCTTTCTGCCTGAACCCTGGCCACTGTCGTGTTTTCCTTTCCTACATACCAGACTTGGGCTCTTAGATCAATTCCCTGAAGCAAAGCCAGGAGCCCAGAATTGTGAGGAGTTGTGGGCTAGAGACAGGGTATTCCTCTCCCTCCTTTGCCTATCTTCTGGCTCTGCACAGGTCTCTCCCTGCATTAGAACATTCTGTAAGTCCAGCGTCTGTTTAGTGAGAAGGACAAACCTCACATACTTCCCGGCTGCTCTTATCTGCGTTGTCCCAAACACATCCATGCTCCCACAAAAGCTGTCCTGTCTGGCTGGATGAGACAATGGACACTGAACACTACACTCCCATTTGGCCTTTCCTGGCCTCTCTTCTGTGCTAGAAATAATAGCAGGTCTGAGAAGTATATCCTCTTTACATAAGGAAGGGTCTTGCCGTCCAACTGGAGGCAGGTAACCTTCAGACACCCTACCACCTCTCCTGCGGGTGGCCTCAAAGAGAGAGTGCGCCCGTCATGTGCCGAGGTTCCCAGCGCTGACCTGCATTTTGAACTATGATGACCTGTCCTGTGGATCCCCGACTCCAGCCCTTTTTATACAGACGTGTCTTTGGAGGAATGGTGCTTATCATATACCTAACACCAGGCTGCTCCTCCACACCCAGCGAATGTTCTCAGAAACAGCTCTGTCTCCCAGAGATTGCTAAATGACTCAGACACTCACCATTAAGAACAGGGTTGGGAAGAGGAGCCTGCGACCCTCCCTTCCCTGTGAGCGTGCACATTTCTACTCAAGCGTTGGGTTGTTTAGGATTATTGAATATCTTCAGTTCACTATCACACCGAGGCACTAGACAATTCTCCCTTTTCAGTGTTCCAGCTATAATCCCTCTCCCGTCTTCGAGGGAGAACCGCAGGAGGGGGACTTGTTCACTTACGTTTGCGGCCTTTTTGCATGCTCCAAGTAATTGACCTTGATGTGAACTAATTGGGATTGCAATAGATTAATAACACAGGTTGGCGAGGTGGAGTCTGCCATACAGAGAAGACCTTTGAAGATAAGGGCCATGCGTGCTTTCATAAACTAATCCCTGGTGCTCTGAACAAAGGACATAAACTAATAAAGGCAGACTCATCTGGGGGCAAGCTCCACTCACAGAGGAATTCCACTCCGTGCTCTGATTCCGGAAATCTGCCAGAATTCTTTTAAACTCTAACACAGATCTCAATTTAAAAAAAAAAAAAAAAAAGACACATACCCATACAGAGGAAAAACTCATGGCAATAAGCAGACCTCTGATGATCTAAAGATTCACAGTTTCATTTATTGACTTAGGGAAAGTAAATGGCATTTCAAATACAACCTTCATACTTGAATAGATGAGGTCACCCTGAGAAAGATGATACTGAGCTGAGCCCAGCAGGGGGAAAGCCCCCCTCCAGAGAGCTCCTTTGATTTACAAGGTCAAGGCAGCCTTCCACACAGAAGAGATAGGTTTTTAGTGACTGGGACTCGGATGGAAGAAAAGAAATGTCCAGGTTGAGATAGCAGGCAGCACCAGAACAGCTGCTTACGCACAGGGGACAGCTAGTGGAGGATGGAGGTGCTGGAGACCGGGAGGAGTCCACAGAGATCTACAGGCGACCGCTCGGCTCACTTTCGTTTTACACACTGACATCGTGTGTGTATGGACTGAATACTTAGGACTTTCCCAGGCTGGTCTAAACTGGTAGTGAACTCTCTGGAGGATTTTTAGCAATGTCAGGAAACAGGCTTGTCTTGATGAGAGTCAGGAGAGCGAGAGGCTATTAGTGGGTAGAGTCGAGGGGTGCTATTTGGTGTCCTACAGTGCACAAGAGGGTCCCCTAACAGAATGGGTCAGCTCTCAAAGTCATGGGTAACTAAAACGTCAAAGGATACCTGGCCCGGGGAAGGTATCTGACAATAGTAGTTTGACCAACTTTAAAGGCAAAGCAGATAATGTTACTTCTAGAGGTTGCTCTGATCGAGAGAGGTGTAAGTTCACCCCGAGGCCTGTGTGGAATACACATGAACAGAGCGGTGTGAGGCGGAGGCAGCTCTGGCTAGGCTGCATCCAAGGAGAATCCTGTCTCCACACTGGAGTTTGGGGCATCTGCTTTCTCACAGTCTCAGTGTTGACACCCAGACTCGGCGGCTCTGGCTTAGTCCAACCCTGGGGGAGCCACAGGTGTAAACGTCCAAGATTGCTCCTGAGTTGACCACTGGCTTTGCCACTTGGAAGGGACAGGCCAGCACTTGCCTCTCCCGGGCTTCCTAGGCATGAGTCACATGTAACTAGATAATGATGCAGATTGCTGTCAACATTTCTGAGGTCTCATTCTAAAGTCTCATGGAATGATGGAGCAGAAAGCATCACCAGAGACTCCCTGTGCCAGCCCCAGCTCAGAGAAATCGGATTCCAAGATGAAGGGACCCTCTCTGTTCCCCACAGAAGGTTGATAGCAGGCTAAAGCAGAGCTCCTGGTTAATTGTAGATCTATTGCCTCGTTAAGACCGTAGGAAACCACCCCTCTTCCTATCGAGCAGCTGTCGCATACTGGCAAATGGACATGGAAAGGCTTAAACTTCAAACATTTATACAACTAACAGACAAGTTGGGGGGATGGACACTGGGGAGGCGTAGCAGCTCTTCCTGTGTATAGTTCTGGGAGTATTCAAAGCTTTTGGGGTTCCCTCAGAATTCTCTCCTAACATTTGTATCTCCTTTTGTATCCTGGAACCAAACCTAGATCTCAAATAAAAGTCTGTATCTGTTGTTACTATAATTCACAAACACTCCAAAATCAAGGGCAGGCCAGGAAGGGACAACTCTAGGGTGGTCCCAGGGAGGATCCAGGCTTCCTAAGACAGGGAGACAGCAACTGGGGGAGTCACATTGTCACCCTTTGCCTTTCCTTCTAATGGCTTTAAACTGCCAAGCGCTGCACTGTGCTGACTTGAAACCCTTTTATGGAAAGTGCCATACTCTTTCTGTTCACATCACTTAAAATAATGAGTTAGCTGCACTTGTATTAGTCTGTCTTTCAAGTGGATTAGATTCACAGGCTCCTTCCCCTCCAGTCTCGCAAGCTTTGGCCTGGCTGTCTGAACCTCCAGATTAGACTGATGAGTGCGGGCCAGACAGCAATGAAACGCAATTACCTAGGCAAACTTTTGAAGGATTTGAGCCCTGGGGCACAGGCTGTTTACCAGAGACTGAAAGCACCGTTTGTACTGAGCAGGACCAGTTGCTGTGGTCGTTTGGAGCTTTGGATCCTGCCTGCCACTGGACTCCAGGCAGGATTGCTGGGGGCTGATAACATCAGCTCCTGTCCGCACCTCAGCACCTCAGGGTCTTTCTGTTTTTCAACAAGAAGACACAAGCACCAACAAAAGCCTATTATAATATCCGCCTTTGTGTTCGCTGACTAGCTCTTTCATTGGTTTGGTAGTTTTTTTTTCTCTCTCTCTCTTTTTCTTTCTCATAAGTATTGTGTACCACCTTGGAGAAAAAAAAAAAAATCCAGAGGCTATCCTATGGCTTACTCTGCTCAGTAACTTGGTTCTTTGGAAGTGAACAACCTTTCTAAAAAAAAGAGGAACTTCCTGTCGTCTTTAAAAAAATAAACCAGGACAGCTCATCCCAAACACTTTTCCCTCCTTGATTTGAACAAAAGAGCTTCCTAGCACCCAGGGAAGGTGGGAAGGGAAGGGGGACAGAGTAGGCCAGAGGGCCAGAGGGCTTCCTTTGCAGGGCTACAAGCTGACACTGTTTCACACAGATGGAGGGGTGGGAACACCAGGGTGAGAGTGGGCTTCTGTCCAGCTGGTTGAGCACTATTTCACGATCAGAGGAATGCCAGGAAGAGGCCAGAGAGGCATCCCTGGCTTCCCTGGTTGGTGGGAGATATACAGTAAAATCACTAGAAAGACGGGATGCGGTCCTGAAGCCCCCTGATCTGGCAACGGGTCCATTATTTTTATAGGAAAAGTTTCGTGCGGCTCAGACTGGCCTTGAACTTATGTGGCTGAGAGCTATGAGAGCTATGCAGCTTAGAATGACCACAAACTTGTGATCCTCCTGCCTCCACCTCCTGAATTCTGGGATTGCAGATGTGCACCACCATGCCCAGTACACAGAGTATCGGAAATGAATCTAGGGCTCTGACACGATAGGCAAGCACTCTCTCAGCTGAGCTATGGCCCTAGCCCTGGAAAAGGGGCTTCTATTAGGGTGGGAAGGCAAGAGGGATAGAAAACTAAATAAAGTGTTTCAAAGGATGGATTTGAAGAAGGATCTAGGAATGTGGTCTGGGAAGGAAGCAACAGAGGGATAACACCTGAAGGGCAGGAAGCAGGAACTGGGAACCAGGTCTGTACCAAAGAGGGAGCAAAGAGGTAGCAGTGTGGTAGGGGCTGGGATCCCTAGGAAGTTGTGGTTGAATAAGACATCTTATTTCAGGGTCCAGGTCTCTAATTAAACATGCAAAGCCGGTTCAAATATGTGGAAGGCAGCTTCAGGTGAGGCTGAGCTGTCTGCTGAGGAAGGAAGCCAAGGCAGGGTGAGAGGAGTGTTTGGTGTGGGGCCCGGAACTGCAAGCGGGGGTAGGGGGGTGGGGGTGGTATCCAAAGTGTCACTGCCTTTGTGAACACAGCTGTGGAAAGGGTCAAAATGTCAAGAGGCAAAGGGTCTTGCTATTTTCCTCTCTGCATTATTCCCTGCCTGGAACTCAAATGGATTCAGACCCACAAATGCCCCACTTTGACCTGTGTTCCTAAGATCTGAAAAAAAAAAAAAAAGCTTTCTACAGGGATTGCTGCCCGCTGGCTTCTTTATCTCAAGACCTGGACTCCTGGGGACCCAGAGAAGTGGGTAAGAGGATTCAAGGCCACTTGGGACTCTGATGATCCTTCTGCAGGTCTCAGAGATCAGATGTGTGAGAGGGGAGGTACTAGCAGGTTGCCATTGCTGGCTGCCCTGCAGCACAGAAGGACACCTCACCCGTGACACTGTGGGAAGGGGCACCGGCCTGGCAAGCTCTTTGGTATAAACAGAGAGCAGACAGAGGGAAATGTCACAGTGAGAGGGACAGTCAGGCTTATCTGGTGGTTGGGGAGAGGATCCAGTTTGGTCCTTAGGGAGAAGAAGGGATGTCCTAAGGGATGGGGCACACAAGGAATGCTGAAGAATGGAAGGATGTGGGAAGGGGGTAGGGAGGGGAACAAGACTGGCCATGGTATCCACTGGCTAGAGAGGAAGCCTGTAAGGAGCTAGCAGCTCACATCCACTCCATGCCCCAGCTTCCCTCCAGCTCTTCTGCTTGAGTGTGGGTCATTTCAGAGCTTGGATGGGCTAGGGAGCAATGGAGCCCCCCCTCCCCCCCGCAGCCTGGAGCACCACAGGGAGGCATTGCTTGAGGAGGGGATTTCAAATGGGCAGTGAAAGTCTCTGGATGCCAAGCCTGTGGCTTTCAGTTGGCTTGAAAAATCAGTGAGACTTCATTGGCCATGGCCCTCTCAAGGCTACATGTTTGGATTAAGTGGGCCCAGTCACTGGCACAGGACTGAGAGAGGTTTCTAATGGTCCCCGGACTCCCTGAAGGCAAGGGTGTCCACAGGAAGCCACAGGATCGTCACGGATATTGCCACTCAGAGTCACACAGGTGGAATGCACGCTGAGGTCAGAGGCCTCGTTGTTCCTGTACAGTATGATTGTTCAACTACCTCTGAAAAGCTGTCCCTCTGGGGATGTCCACTGGCATCCATATAGAGACACAGGGGTGGCTGAGTTAGCAGTGATTTATGCTACAAAATGGACAGGCCCAATTCCAAGTCTGTAAAGCCTCAGTGGCCAATGAGCTAGAAGTATTTGCATTCCTCTGTAGTGCCTCAGAGGAGGAAGTTCAGAGATGGGCTTCATTTGTCAATGAGTTCTTTGTAGCAGAGAAGGATGGCCACAGGCACCTAAGCCTGGGCAGATCACTGGGAGACTGATGAGTTGAGTCCCCAAGTCTTGGTGGCTACATGGGGGAGAACCACCAAGCATTCTAATATGGCCTCTATACAGTGGGCATCATAGAATGCCTGGGACAATTTGCATAACATTTGTTTTGAGCCTTCCCCCATGTAATTCTGTGACAGAATGAGTGAGACTGGCTAATAAATACACTATTAGAGACATGAACCTCCAGGGGTGACAACCTGGACCTGGAAGAGTCCTGGCCTATACCTATTGCTGTCTGAGTCTTGGGGGAGCTGGCTTTGTAGAATTTACAGATGGGGGTGCCCATGGCCAGCTTGGTTCTCTGTTGACCTTGTGGGTCAGGCAGGCTGAACTGGAATGTGATGGTCTGGTGCTTCATCAGTGAATGATTCATGGTTGGGGGAGAAGATTCCCTGTGATTTCTCTGTCGTGTCAGTAGTGGAAAGGAAGAACAGATAGGACATAGCCATGAGTAGGGGGATGGGCTCAGGCTCCAGCACTGGGTGGGCTAAAGGTTACACTCCCTTCCTCACCCTGCCTCTCTACTGGGCTGCTGGCCCATGGCTGGAAATTGATTGTCTAAGAGGCCTCTCTCTCCTTATGCAGTAGGATGTTCTTCGTAAGAGGGTTACTGTTAGTATTAGTTGTTTTTTTTTTAGTTTCTAAATATAACAATAAATTTATAAAACTGGGGGGGTGGGTAGGAGTGGGCAGGAAAGGAAGAGAATCCATGCATCAGCTGACCTCAGTATTTCCCAAGTCTTGCCTTGGACTCTCCAGTCCCTCCTCCTCCCAAGCCCTCCTCCAAGTACTGAATGTGAAAAATAAGCAGCCTGGGCTGGAGATGCGTCTAACAAGGCCCTCATTGTCCCAGACAGGTGTGAGATTGGACTTGATTCATGGCCAACACCTCCAGCACCAGAGCCAGCCCTGTAAGCTGCAAACATGCACCAGCCCTCCAGTAATGCCTCTGCAGCCAGCCAGAGACTCAACAATTTAAGGCTTAGCACACACAACATAAATCAGGGGAGGATGGACCAGCCAACCGGCAGCTTCTTGGGCAGGTGCCTGCAGACTGTCTGCAGATCAGACCCTGCCTGTTTGGGTTATTTGAGACAACGTGTGTGTGTGTGTGTGTGTGTGTGTGTGTGTGTGTGTGTGTGTGTAAAGATGAGAAACTGGGTGGAGCTATGTGCACAGGCACACTGAGGTTTGCCCTATCTTGTCCCAACAGCCCCTCGTTCACCTGAATGGTGTTTTGAAGGGACTTCTCAGGACGGTTCCCTGTTCTATTTCCAAATTCTGGGAATGTGTTCCAGCCACCAAGACAGGGGACAAAGCCAAGCGCTTGGATAACCGTGTGTGCCGCCTGAGGCGAGTCACGTTACCCCTCTGGGCTTCCATTGCTCATCTATTTGGGGAATAGGCTGGCCACCCCATTCTGCCTTCTAATACACACATTATCTCTGACAAGTTCAAAGTCGCCATAAGTATGTCTGAATCAGGAAAAATCATTACTGGTGGGAGATAAAGTCACTGGATGCTAGGATCCGGAGGGATTCCTTTGCATTTCCCAGCATACCCTTCATTGCTCTAATCTTATCTTCTTTAGAGACTCGTGTTTCTCAGACGTGGAGGAGGCAAGCCCAGAGTGCAAGTCCTCCGGGAGTTCCGTCATGACTTGTCAAGAGCACACTCCGTGGGTGGTGAAGGTGGAGATGACAGGCAGCTGGGCAGGGCTAATTAGTGAAGGGAGTCAAGTCCCCATTCTCTTTTAAAACCTGGTTAACTATTAAGTAAATATCACTCAAGAGCCAGGATGGTGGAGTCCTCTCTCTCTCTCAGTCAAGGAAGGGAGCCAGAAGGTACCCATCAATGCAGGATCCTATTCTCTGGCATCTCAGAGAACGGTGTATGTTTTTTTACAAATTCCAGGGCAGCTTCTGAATCAGCCATCGTGAAATGACCCTGACTCTGAATTCATGGGAAAAGACTTTGGCTGTCACAGGGACACCTCTGGACCCAGGACCCAGCTCCCTCCCGCTCACTCCTTCTCATAGCTATGCAGTCTTCTGGGAGTAGATGACACCAGCTTGGCAGTAACATCCTGAACTGGGTCGAGGGGACTGTCACTCAGCACCTCCCACCCCTCCCAGCCTAGGGCCTGCCAGAGCGGCTGGCGTTCCCACAGCTGTGGTTCTGTCACCCCTCACACCTGTTCCCTGTCCTCCTCTTGGCCTGACAGCCTGGGCCAAAGCAGGCTTAGAGGGCAGGGCTTTCAGTGGGCAGAGGGAGGTATTTACTTCAAATCACACAGGGAGACAACCTCGTTCAAAGAACTCCTTTTGTACATGGGTTTAAAAACACAGAAGAGGCAGGCCATTCACACACAGTGACTCCTCTAATTCACAAAAGCAATAGGAGGGGAAGGGACCATCCACTGACTACTGCCCATGAGGACCCTGGGTTCAGGAAGTGACCTGTCAGCTTCCTGCAGCTGTTTACAAGGCTGGGAGAGCTGGGGGTGGGGGAAACAACTGAGGAGGCTGAGAAAGAGTATAGCCTTACTCATTAAAATAATAATAATAATAATAATAATAATAATAATAATAATAATAAAATACTTCAAGAATAAAATTTAACATTAAGAAAGGGGGAGGGGGTCATAAGAAACTAAATCCTACCCTTTCCCTGAGCCAAAAACACATTTCAGAAAAAGGCTGAGTAAGGCTGAGCAAGCACTGGGGGAATGAGCTGTTCTCATAAGACAGGCTTAAGTACAAGAGGAGAGCACGTGCTGGGACATTTCAGCTATAGACAGGGCCAACAATGGAAAGTCTCTGGGCCTTCAGGGCATTGGCAAGGGCAGGGGCAGAGGTGAAGGCCCAGGCAGGGAAGAGGGCCTAGGAAAAGAAGTTTAAAAGTCCCTTTAACCTTGCTGTTTTATATTCTCGTATGGTCTTACGGGATAGTAGCTATGGATTGTCCCATCTGAGTTTATCCGTGGAACCTAAACTCAAATCTCATTCCCCTCTAGTCTCTGCAAAGCTATTATTACTTCCGAGGAATATGGGATGTGAAGGTCATTATCCAGAGTGGCCTCATAGGGCATCTACTGGAGCCAGCATCAAGAGCTGTAGTAATAATAACAGGCACAAGAGCGACAGGAGCTTTTCTTAAGAATTTCAAGTATACTGGGTGCTGGGTTCTGCACATCTCAGGAATGTATCTCAATCTCAGTGAGGCATTTGTGTGGGGATGAGAAGGACAAAATCTTGCTACGTGTTGGGCATCCAATGCTCTATGCCTGTTGACTTAGTCTCTAAGAGCATCCATTGAGTCAGTTACTGTGATCATGCCCATTTTACGGATGGATCCAGTGGCACAGGAACTCAAGTGCTTCCTGAAAGGTCATATAACTAGGAAGTGGACTGTCTGGGGTTTGAATCCCAAAGCATTATGGATCAGCATCAGGTTATTCTAATGCATTAGGCTTTTCCTATAGAACCCTGGCCCCCCCCCCCGATGGTCAGGTATGAAGATTAGTTTTGTGCTGGCTGATGGATAGATAGATGATTTGGCATTTTGCTTTGCCATCTTTAGACTCTGGTATCCTCCTCAGAGGAAGCCTTGAATGGGCAGGGAGAAAGTCTGACAAGAAGAACTGCTCAACATAGAGCCTCTACCGCTTCTTCCCTCCCCCAAGGCGTGAAAGAACCAAATGAGGAAATCGGGAAAAGATTCTGGAACAGGAATAACAAGGTTTCCTTCCCCTTCCACCTGAACTGGCCATCCGTAATTTTATACAAATTCAATTTCAAAGTCATGCTTTGTAATTTATGGAAAATCATATTAAATTAGACAGATCCATGTCTGGGCTATGACTTCTTTCATTTAGCAACATATGGTGGCTCAGAGCGTCTCAAAGCTTGATCACACAGCAAAAAGTGTCACCCCCAAAAACTCGTTTGTCAATCAGAAGCTGCAGGGTGGGGGCATTTCTGTCGGTTTCCCAGAAAGTGTTAGGGATGGCTGTAATTCCTTCAAGATACTGTATTTGGGATTACAAAATGTTTAGGACCAGCCAGTGAATCACTCATATGACAAAGAGGTCTAGGACATGGTGTAGAAACATTGCCAGGGATGGGAAGGTGTTGAGGCAGCAAAGAACTGGTCTCACAAGCATGAGGTTGGTTTCCAGTTTGATCCTGAGAAAACATATAAAAAACAGGGTCTGATGGCACCCCAGTGCTGAGAAGGAAATAGAGAGAGGGGAGTCCCTGGAGTTGGCTAGTCTTCTAGCCTAACCTACTTGGCAAAAATGAAAGGCTAACAAGAGACCCTGTCTGAAGCAAATGTGGCAGTTATTTGAGGAATGACACCTGAGGTTGTCCTCTGAATTTCATATGCACATGTGTGCATGTGCCCATTGATACACATCCAACCCCATAAAGGTACACATAGAGGCAGGGAGGAGAGAGAGATATAAAACAATGTCAGATAACGTGGAAACATAAGGAACAGCCTGAATTGAATCTTCTAGATGGTGTTTCCTGTCTGTGACTTGTACCAGAGTGGTCGGTCGGTGGTGGGTAGTAACCAGACCACTCCCAATCCATTTTACCTACATAAACAATGATTGCTTTGTTATTGCCCTGGTTAAATATATGAACCCAACAGTTGCCTCAACTACTCTGGTAATAATCCAGCTACAGACAAGATCACAAACCTACACTGTAGTTTTAAAATCGGGGGTTGGAGTGCGGTAAGATACCAGCTTTGCAGGGAAGCCAACAGAAGCACATCCTCAAATCTGGGCAATCCCTATTTGTCTACGGAGTAGGCAGTTTACAGCAAAATACAGATGAAGATGAACTGACCTTGAGACAAGACATCTCAATAAACCACTTAACAGGCAGAAAGGCCAAGTCAAGCCCTTGAGCCTGGGCTGACTTTTACGGATATTTTAATAACTTTATCATTCTATAATTTGCCATCTGATACGAGCAGAGAGATGTGCTAATGGAGAGAGAGAGAGAGTGGCCGCGGCAGTGCCTCCATCCCATGAGACCACGTAAAGCAGCCATGATCGCTCCCCTGGTATGAGTGGCAACTCCAAGAAGTGCAGTCCCTAGTCTCATAAGGTCTTGTTTGCTTTTCCTCTCAAGATGTTCTCTTAAAGCCACTGATGCAGCCCTCCAAACCATGCAGAGAAGATATGGCAAAGACTTAGCCCCAAGTCTCGGATCTAGTCTTGGAATGACTCATGGGTCACCTGTGAGCTACAGGGAGAAGACAGCTCCTGACAAAGTAGGAGTTGAGAACTTATGAAGCTGGAGACTGCCCTAATGTGGAAGCCACTGCACCCTTGGCACACCGGCCCAAAGATCGTCCTTTCTGCTTTCATTCCACCAACGGTGTCTCTCTTTATGCCCAGAGCAGAACAATTCTAGGACATCCTCTGCTGTACTCCCAGGACTGACTGGTCACCAAACTGCCCATTTCTTGATAAGTATAACTGTGTTAAATCCTAGAACCCCAAATTCATTGACTCAAGTCAGACTGTGTGAAGGAATTAACATGGTATGAAGGAACTGGGGACAGGGTGGGTGTCCTCCCATGCCGTCCCATAGCTGTTGGATGACATGGAATGTGCACATCTGTTCCACCCACGTGATCCCCTCTTAGAGAAAAAGCCCGGAGTTTTATGTTTAAAACGAATATCCGCCCTTCCAAAACTATGAGGTCACGATCCATAGGGATTAGAATTGGACAGCGATGGTTCAGGTCTTGCAAATACATCTGGAAGGTTCTAAGGTTTTGTGTGCCCAGAGGGTGATACTGAGTAATAATGGTGCCCAGAGCTGTGACCTTTCAACCCGAGTCAAAGAAGCAGTTTCTCTCCGGCCAGCCTCGCCTACTTAATGGCTCAAATCCCTGAACCACGGTTCTGTTTGCTCCTGAAAGGCTTCTGCTTTTAAAATGGTTAGCACTGCTCAAAGGAGCCCAGATGGGCTAGAACTCAGCCTGAAGACCTCCCATCACCCGGTGTCAGAAATCAATAGAACAAGGAAGTAGCATGCCCTCCCCCCTTTCTTGATCAGTTCCCAGGTGTACACAGAGAGGCAGAACACATACATGAGTGATCAATGTTTGTTTTTAGGGTGAGTTCTATTCTATTTTTTCTCATTATTATTTTGTTGTATTGACTGAAGCTCGTAACCGAATCCCTAGCATCGACTCATAAAATGTCCTGCCAGAAAGGGATTATGGGAGGAAAGTCTGTGGGTGGGGGTGGGGGCTTTCAGTGAAGATCATATTTTCATGTGATCCCTACCTTTAATCTCCATATGAATTGGCCATTCTGCTGGTCTGCAGGCAATTGTTTAATAATAATATAAAACGTCTGTAGGGGGTCAACAAGTGCAGAAACGGGATAGAGACCAGGTACTAGGTGGCTGCTGGCTAGAAGGTAAGAGACACCCTGTGCCTCAGTCCCCAGTTCCTGAGAGTCAGGATGGGGTGTCCTCAGAGCTAGAGAGAAACAAGACAAGACAGGGAGACGCAGCCTTTCAGCTTCATGTGCGTTTGAAGAGACTTACTATAAGCAAATTGGAATGTGCCTGTGCTTATAAAGCCTTACCCTGGGAGAACTCCTTGGTGACAAGGCTGTTACTCCTTTCAGCTTTACACTGTTCTCTTGAGCCAAACTTTCGGTAAACTTTGATAAGATTTCACAGCTCCAGTCAAAAATTCTTTCTTAAACCTCTAAACTTGAAAGGCTGTCTGTAAGCGATCTGTGACTTGGCATGATGAGGGACTCAAAGCAAATCGCCATCCTTTTGGAACGGGTGTCTGGGTGGCAATGCCCTGTGCTAAAGCCACTTGTTGCTGCAAAACAACAGTGACACGCCTGGCTCTGTCTGGGAGGTCAGATTCTTAAGTCCATCCCAACTGGCTGGCTTTGGTCTTCATGGCATTTTTTTTGTTTCTCTGCTTACTGCTATCCATGTGGTCACTGGCTTTTGGAGGCTGGAGCAGGAGGACCCAGGCCTCCTGTGTTCTGATCTGGTATTACACCCTAGATATTGGGAAAAGCTCCCCTTTTCTGCCACTGTTGAGCCTTTGGTTCCATCTGTATGGGTGCTCTGGAAAACACTGGAAAATAGCTGATCTTATCTAGAGAAGAAGCCATACTCTCCTGCCTGGAAAATGAAAGGATTGTGACATTGGGCTCCAATAAATGAAGGTTGAAGTGCCAGTGTCCAGACGATATGACTAGGACACAGGCATGGGCACACATTTACCTGGTCACCAGGTCTGCTCCGGGGTTGGACGAGAAAGTTCTACTTGAACTGACCCAGAATCTACTGGCTAATGTTCTGATACCATCTATCTCTTAGTGTTGAACAAGGGCATTGAATGGTAGCACCAGAAAAGACAGGGCCATATTCTAACCTCTAGATTGTGAGTAGCATCTCATCTGGAAACAGGGTGGTCTTTTACAGATATAATTAAGTGAAGGACCTTGGCGCCCTTATGAATGTCCTGGGTCTAAATCCAATGACATGTGACGTTTAAGAAGGAGAAGGAGAGACAGGACAGAGGAGAAGGTCAGGTAAAGAGAAGAGAGAGTGGAGAGATGAGGTCACAAGCCAAGGAGCTGGCGAGGATTGGAGGAGTCAGGAAGGACCTTTCTTCTGGGTCTTCAGTGGGAAGGCCATCTTGTGTAACCTTAATGTTGGAACTTGTAGCCTCAAACTTTGAGAGAATGAATGCTCATTGTTTTAAGTTACTAAATTTGTGGTCGTGAGCTGGGTCAGCCACAGAAAACCAGAAGAGTTGGCACTGTTGACGAAGACAGTGCAGCGGCCACTCACAGGGATATGTGTATGCATTCTGAAGACTGATGTGAACAACTATCCCTCTCGTTTTACAAATGGGGATACTGGAGCTGTAAGAGGCTAAACTTCTTGCTAAACATCCTAGAGTGTATGCAGGAATCAGTTTGTGCCATGCTCTTCCTTCTCAGCAGCTGAGAACTTGCGCCTTTCTAAGCCTCTGCTCTTTAACATCACTACTAAATAAGTGCATATATGATGCTTTGTAAAGTCCCAAGGACACTGTCTAATGCACCCATGTGAAGCTTCCAGATTTATTAGCATCAGAGAGAAGGTCAAAACCTCAGCAGTGCAGGGAAGGAATATGTGATCATTGAGATAAAGCACCACAGTAAATTATTTTCCCTTGTAATCAGAAAAGGTGTCTACAAGAGACTAACAAGAGAATATGGGTGGATCTCTTTGGGCAACAGTCATGAAACAGTTTGGAAACCAGGTCCTATTAAACTGTGGTTTTTGGTTACAAAGGTGGCATCAGTTTAAGTATAAGTGATTCATTGAAGGGCGGATTAAGTAACTGGGGTCAAGGTCAGTACATAATACATCAAAGTCATGAACACTGGACTGTTCTAGGCACTATGGTGCTGGCACCTGTGCCCATCCTTATGATGACAGGTTGTATTAGCCACCTCACCCTCAAGAAACCAGATGCCTAAATGGAGAGGGTACCCAAGCCTTTCTGCCCCTCAACCCTTCTTTCTCTTTTCCTGAAAATCTGCAGTACAATTCTTCAGTCTGAGTTTTCATACTTTCTTCAGACTTTGTGTTTCACCAGCTAAGAATATGTGCATGGCTGGGGAGTCCTCAGTCCCTGCTGTGGAACACTCGCCATTCTGCCTGCTCACTGTGGGGTGAGGGAGCAGAGGCAGCACACAGGGCCTCTGTACTAAGCACTCACCTTTCAGGGTTTTCTCCCACCCACTTCTTCTCCCTTCCCTTTCCTCCCCACTTCCCTGTTTATTCATGGGAACATCTGATTCAGGTCTGTTGTCCATGTAGAGTTCTGATGCTACAGCTCTTCAGCTTTCAATGCCTACCATAGGAGTTATTTTGAAGCAAAAGTCACTTTGTGTTATGAGCAAGTTGTATGAGTTGATTTCTAGTACTCTGAATTCTTTACTGTGTGTGCATGACATGGCCATTCATAGGTTTACCAAGGAAATCAACAGGTTCATTCACATTGGTTTTAAATGTACAGGGGTGTGTGTGCGTGTGCCTGTGTGTGTGTGACACAGAGAGAGAGAGAGAGAGAGAGAGAGAGAGAGAGAGAGAGAGAGAGAGAGAGAGAGAGAAACAGAGACAGACAGAGATACTCAGAGACAGAGACATAGACACAGAGAGACAGAGACAGAGAGAAACACAGACCAATGCTGAGCAGTTGCATGCTTTCCCCTGGGTGGGAAGGGTCTCCTGGTCCTTTTTCCTTCCTCTGGTTACCGCTAGCTACGCTGTAGTGATTGTTGGTGGCAGACAGGATAAGAGGCGCCTTGGTCTCTCACATCCTCTTCTGGCATTGCTCTTGGTAGACAGGAGTTTGCCCCCTTCTTGGAAAGGTGGAAATGCTCCCTTTGTTTCACTCATGTTGTAGATGGAGAGGACTGGACGACATGGTAACCTTAACTCTAAGAACTTCACAGACAGTAGCAGAATATTGTCTTTCCAAAGGGTCTTTAAAGGAGCCTAACTATCAAGACAATGCATTACAAAACTGAAAACCTGGGGGCAATCTGGGAGCACATGGCCTTCCTTGGCCACATGGAACTTTCAGATCTTGGTGGATCAGATGGTACTTGGAAAGAAGGCTATAGGTGTAAATGGCCACATAAGAGAGACTTCTATATGTAGGAAAGCAGTTACCCCAAGAAAGCGAAGAGTGGCTGGAAGTCCTCTTATCCCAGTATCCCCTGCCCATACAGTCCCCCTTAGGGCATGCTTAGAAGTACAGTATTTTCATTGGCTTTCTTTCTTCTTTATCTTTAATGATTAAGTACCACCAAAAGATGACTTAGTAAACTGACACCCGACACAGAGCCTGATGTTATTATCAACATCAACACCAGCATCAACATCTCATTACAACAGAGTACATACATTCAATACAGGTCTTCTATGTGAGTGGTTAGTCCAACACCTCTCTATGCCTGCCAGTCCTGTAGTGAATCAGTCCCTGTGCCAGGAGCACAGGTTCCTCCTCCCACACTACCCTGGGGCCCGTGCCTTCAGCTCATCATGTGCAATGCTGAGACGTGCTAGATAAAATTTAACTTCTGAGCTGAGAATTCTGTGTTTCTGCCTATAAACTACACCGCAGGATTGCTGAGAGAAATGAATAGTGTAGACAGAAAAGTCTGAGCTCTGCCCAAACAGATCATAATGAGTCCAAGAAAAGTTCAGCTTTTTGGCAGCGATTCTCAACCTGTAGGTCGTGACCCCTTTGGGGGTTAAATGGTTCTTTCACAGGGGTTGTCTAAGACCATTTGCATATCATGTATTTATATTATGATTCATAACAGCAGCAAAATTACAGTTATGAAATAGCAACGAAAATAATTTTATGGTTGGGGGTCACCGCATGAGGAGCTGTATTTAAGGGTCACAGCGTTAGGAAGGTTGAGAACCGCTGCTGTATGGCAAGAGGCTTAGAGTGCTAGTCTGCTAACTTTTCAGGTTTGAGAGATCTCTGCATCAGTACCTTCACGCTGCATCCTATGCTTATCTCCCCAGAAAGGCGGAAGCTACGCCACCTTGGTTCATTGGTAAATCAGAGTCCAAGACTTACATGACTCACTTGGGTTGCACAGAACCATCCTTAGTGGGAGGCATGAGGGAGCAGGCATTGCTACCCCAGGACTCTGTAATCTGCCTCATCTCCTGCTGTAAAAGGAACGCAGAGAAGGCCAGAAACTTGGCGGAAGGAGTTAACTATGGTGTCCCAACTCGTGTAAACACGCAGCCATGACAAAATGGCTTTCTGTTCCACTTTGAGACTCGCTCAAATAGGAAGTTGAAATTAACCTCAGCTCTTTTAAAGTTAAAACCTCAACAAATAAACAGTGGTTTTGGTGGCATGGCAACCTGCCCCCTTCTCCATCTGAACCTGTTGCAGATCATTTGAGATGTCTATTTGGTAAGATAAGGAAAGGTGATATTCCATACCCATGATCCTTTTCTTGGCAGAGCCAAGGGGTGGCTCCAGCCTGGCAATCCCCTGCCTCTCCATAGGCCCCTGGCAGTCATCAACATCTCTGTAAAGCTGAGAGTCATTCCCATGTCTGTGCCATGCTGAGGAAACACTGCTGTACTTCTGGGATAGTCCTTGTAAAACTCTGATTACCATGTTAGAGAGCAACCAACCCAGGCTGTGTTGCTGAAATCCCCACCTTAACCCCACCTTAAATAGACACGGGTGCTCTAGGGCTAAGACTGGGCATTAACGATCTTTAACGCTAAGAACAAAGTGAAGAACTTGGCTGTTACATTATCCTTGTTAATGTCTGAATTTCAAGTCAGGGGGTGGGGGAGAGGACACCAAAGGGTCTACTCAAAACTAGATTTGTATAAAATAGCATTTTTTTATAGGAAAAAAGAGATGAGAGAGGAGAGGAAAGGGAAGAGGGGAGAGAAATAGAGGGTAGGGTAGACAGAGCACACAAGAGAACGAAGGTGGTTTAACATGCAATATCCTGAACACAGTTCTGAAACTTTGTGTCTGCCATGGGACGAGCAAATCACTGCCCATCAGATTCATATATTGGAGAAAAAAACCCCACAATATAGACCACGTATCTTTTGAGAGTGGCTTCTAGGACACTCTCAAAGCAAGTTAGGGTTTAGTGCACAGTGTTTCAGGGAGCTGCAGACAGGCACCCGCCCATCCACGATGTCTCTATGCAGGAGTAGAGGTCCCAAAGGCTAAGGGCTCTTCTGAGAACCCCTTCATGCTCAACATTTTTTAGGGAATAGGCGTGTAAGATGGTAAATGAAAGCAGACCAGATTCACAAGCTGGCAGAGGCAACTATTTCAATTTGTTCCCACGTGAATGGGTTTGGCATTGACTTTTAGGCAAAGCTCAGTCTCAGCTCACAGGTGGTCAGCTCAGAAATGAGAAGTCAAGACAACATAGCCTTTCCTTTGGTTTTTACACATGGAACCCCGGGGAAGACATATGTGAACTTAAATGATGGTTTAGCACAAGACAGAAGGATCTCTTTGGAAATTTTATTCTCTTCATTCCCAAGCCCATCTATCTCACTTAGAGTCTCATATGCCCCGATTCAACACAGAAATGCACTATGGGACCTTTGGAAAATTAGCGTAAACATTTTGAGTGATTATTCATCACTATTAACCATCAAGAAACCAAGGATTTTGTGGGGGTCTTTTCCTAAGCACACCTAGGAAGAAAGCATAATTTTGGTGTCTGTTCATACAAAAAAGAGGTAGTATGCAGGGGTGCCAACACAGTCTCATGTATCTCAGGTTGGCCTCAAACTAGCTATGTAGCCAAGGCTAGCCTTGAACTCTTGATCCTGCTACCTCCACCTCCCAACTGCTATGATAAGCAGCCTGTACCATGATGCCCGGGGGGCATAGACTTTCTATATTACACTCTGGAAGACATGGGCTTTTGTAAGCCCTGCATGTGTTTACCCCCAAAGAGAACCATTTTCTCAGAAACCCTGTCAAATAGATGCTTCCTCTATGTCCCATGCAGAGCACAGAGGAAGCTAATCTTTGTTTTCTGTGAAAGGCAGAGCCCCTGCTCCACTCCTGTTGCTGGCCCTCTGGCCCTTTCTCCAGATTGGCTGCTCATCTTTGTCTTTGAGTCGATTGAGCCCATGTCTCTGAGGAAATATTACTGTAACATAACATGTACATATTTCTCTGTGGCCTGCCTGGCACGGAGAAAACTGCCTTTCAGTTATTACAATGGTATCTCTGAGCAAACAGCCTCCGACGTCAGCGGCCCTACTGCGTAAATTCACCGTATTATCTCAGTTGGCATAGAGGGCTTGTGCAGTTATTACATCTTACGGAGCTTTTTGCAATTGGCGACTGCCCCATAGAGAGAACGGAACTCACAATGCTGATCTGAAAACAGTATGCTTGACACAGACACACACATACATACCTCCTTCATATTTTGAAAAGAACAGATAGAGGCAAACTCTACACAGAATCTGAAGGCAACAAGAACTTGACAACCCCTCACCTTTACCTTGCTAGATGTGTATGTGTGTGTATGTATGTTTATACATACACACAGTTGTGTGCATGGCTTTAAGACTAATGGGTAAGAAAGAAAACAACATAGCAGAAACTAACTCTTAAAAAAGCCTCATCCGTTTACACACAGAATTCTTTGTATCTGTAGGCTCTATAACTAAAGAGTGAACCAGTGGTGGGTTGACAATACAGTGTCTTAAATGTACAACATACCAAAAATGCATCTTTTGTTATGATTCCCTAAATAATATAGTTTAGTGACTATTACCATAGCATGTGTAGTAATTGCTAGTAGCAACAGAGAGTGAACTAGAGTCTTGGGAGGATGTACACAGGCTATATGAAAGCACTAGGGCATATTATATAATGGGACTGAGCACCTGTGGATTTTGGTACCCGGAACTGATATTCCACAGATGTCAAGGGATATGGGTATGTACCCACATACATACATGGATGTCTATAGTCAGGCCTCCCCCATGCTCGGCAGCCACACTCCTCAGTCTAGAGATTCTCAGGAGGTGGAACACAAAGACTCTGGTTTTCTAATAAGCTCCAAGGGGATGCTGCGGGTTTCTAGAGCTCCCTTGGAGCACCCAGGGGAAGCCCTGGCAGCCTGAGTGGGCTTTGTGCCTGAGACTTCAGCAAGGGCAGAGGGCAGTGGGCTCCATGGGTACTTACCCTGCATCTGACTTTGAGGCTGAGGGTTAAAGGCAGTGGAGTGGTTCAAGGAGGCCCGAGGGTTGGGCGTGGGGGCTGGGTGGTGCGGGCTGACCCTCATGGCCGTGCGCCGCAGCTGCTCCAGTTCACTGAGCCGCTCGGAAAAGGACAAGCTCCCAGGCTTGGTCTGATCATCTAGTTTCTGCCGATGTCCTATTGTAGGGACCGGGAAGGGAAGGGAGAAGGAGGAGAGGGAGGCGGGGAAGGAGGGAGGGAAGAGATCAGAAAATGTGTTGTGGAATTTCTAAAGGGGGTGGGGGGCTTTTCTTATCTTTCCCCTCCCTTTCCCTTTACCCCCCACCCCCAAGGTCAGCTTGGTGGAAATGGCCCCTTAGGCTGGCTGCCTGTGGGAACCAGGGCCGTTCTTTCTGAAACAGACTGAGACTCCATCACACTGGCCACTGTGTATTCCCTTAGTCTGGGACTTGGTACCCACCCAGCCCTCTGCACACCCTCAGGTGGGCAAAAGGAGGGGAGGGAGTAGAGCTGGTGATGATGGCCTGGGGAAGAAGCCCATTGCTTGTTGGCTGTTGACCACAGGCTGAGAGCTGAACCATGGCGGCCAAGAAAGGTGCCCTCCCTGGAGTCATAATCGCCTCAACTTCCTGCCAACCCGACCAGCAGCAGGTCTGAGAGGTACCAGGGTGGGTCTTGAAACTTAGAAGCATGCACTCCTTCAACAGGAAATTGGGTGCAGCTGCAAACCCACAGCTTAGGAGTGAGACTTCCTGTTGCAGGCTGGCAGGCACAGTGCATCCCTGTCAGCTCCTACACACCCAGGCCCCTTCCTCTTCCATACAGGGTCCTCAGGAGCATCCTTTCTTCCTGAAGCCCACTCCCTGGGTATATCCTTAAGAAGGAATAGGCAGATAGGTGCAGCCTGGGTCTGTTCCAATATTCCTAGTAGGGCAGACCCATGGGAGCCCAGAGGGAGTGGCCAGCTGGTCTGCTGAGCTTCCCCAGGGACACGGGAATGAAAGCAAGGTGGGAAGAGGTCTGTATGGGCAGTGGGTGTCCCTATTACCAGAGAAAAGCAAGTAGGGTGTCACATGGGCCAGTCAGGAGGCTGGACCTCCAGTTTTTCTTCATCCCTTTCAAATTATCATTAAACTAGCAATTGTAGCAGAGTCCAGTCTCCCACACAGAGAGACACAGTCACGGTGGACTTCGGAGATCCGTTCCTCTTTTAAAGAGGTCAACTTCTTGTTCCCTGGTCACCCTTAAGATTTGTTTGAATAGAGAGCCCTTGACTGAGTCACAACTCTCCCGTCAGTGGTCACATAGCCTTAAGTTAAGACACAAGCTATTGGCTTCCTCCCATAGAAAATGCTGCTTCTGGTACCCTAACCCAACCCTAAGCTAGACAGAGGACCCTGGATACCATTCTTCCAGCCCAGGATAGGAGCAAGGCTATGAACGGTCACCCCACCCCCCAGTTCCCAATTGCTACAATTATAAAATTAAGTCATAGAAGTCGTGTTATGGTTTCAAATCCCCGTGGCTTGCCGTTTCTTCCTGCTATGGGCCCCCTTGGCACCGCTGACACTGTCTCAAATTCCAGCCCAGAAAAAGGGCCCACTATATTGCGGTGATTTTTATCACTAACAAGACCAGTTTGTCTCCAAATGGAGGAAAAATGCTTAAGAATAATATTTGTGTAGTTCACATGCAATGTTCCCTCTTTCCACGTATCACCAAGGCAAATCTGGACTGTCATTCAGAGCTGTAGCTCACAACACTCAACTCAAACACAAACACCCTGAGTCACGCAGGCTCAGCCAGTGCCCATGTGAGAGGCCTCTTACAGGCAGAGTATTTTAAGCTCTATGGACAAAAGAAGCCAAGTCCCTGAGCCTCCTCCTTCGTCCTTTTACCAGCAGAAATACAAAAACTTCCTTTTCTAGAACATTCTATGTTACTCAGTCATAGTATATGTGATTCAGTGTGCAGCTGTCTTTGGTTCCTTCCTCGTCTTTGCGACAGAGTCCCTCTCCTCACCACATTGAAAAAACTCATGCTTTCTTTTGGAGAAACAATCTCAACTCTAAAATCATTTAAAGCCTTTTAAGTGCCTACCATGGTTTTGTGCCAGTCAAGGAAAGAGGATGGTAGGAAACATGACTCTGGAAAGCTGTATGGCCTCAGAAAGAATGTGGGCCAGCAAGGGCTTCCAGCAGGGTCTGTCTGTGTTTCAGCTTTACATTCCTAAGTCACTGAGTGACATTTTTGAAGATCACTGTGAGGACAGTGTGTGGACAGGGAGGGGTGTGTGTGTGTGTGTGTGTGTGTGTGTGTGTGAGAGAGAGAGAGAGAGAGAGAGAGAGAGGGAGAGAGACAAAGACAGAGAGACAGAGACACACACAGAGAGACAGACACACACACACAGAAAGAGAGAGAGAGAGGGAGAAAGGGAGAGAGAGAGAGGGGCCATTCTGAATTTAAAGCACCAGCTGTGGTGGTATCTCTGGATAATCATTGAACAGTGGCTATCAGAGTCTCTGTCTCTGTAAACTTGGGGACATGGCCACTGAGAACCCAAACAGGAATAAGCCGTCTGGGGCAAGCTGCTATGTGGCCAACACACGTGACATTTATTTTTATTACTCTCTCCTCCATTATTACTCCATGATTTAAAAAAAGTTCTAACATGTGAGTTGTTTTTTGTACCAGCTGACACCTGCCAAAATTGTAGTCATTTACAGAGATTAACTGATGACTGTCTGCTTAGGCAGGAATGCTTGGGCATGGCTCTCAGAGCTGCTTCCCAAGCCCAGAGTTTAATGCTGGGGATTGGGGACTAGTTCATTCCACACTCGCCCCATGTGCATTCTGGGAATCTGTAAGAGAGGTGCTGCCTGGGAGGAAACTTGACCCCCATGTTCACAGGGTGTTAGAGAGTTGCAACACCAGGACATGAAACACTCAAGACATGAAAGGCATCATCAAGTTCAAGGTGTGGTCCTGAGAGGGCGAGGGACACCTAATTCTCTTCTGAAACCACCAGACTGCTTGTGCCAAACAGCAATATTTTGCATGGAAGATAGGAGCTTCCGACTGAAACTTTCAGGCTGGTGGAAAATGAATGCTTTATGTCTTCAGTTTCCTGGACATGCATGCTATTAAAATACCAATTTGCCCCCTGAATTTTAAATACAGATGTATGGAAAATACCCACTATGAAATCCACTCTTCTCTCTTACTGATGACTGAGGCTAAAGGGCAACAGGAAATTCAACAGTGGATCAAACCAGTGTAGGACTGTGCAGGCCTAAACACACACATGCGCCTCACCTGGACTTTTGAGTTCACTGGGAGTCAATTGTGAAGGTTTTCAGAGTGGGGCTTCAAGCTGTGGGTGAATTGTACTGCTGTTCTCACAGAGCTGAAAGGGCCCCCCAAATCTTCCAATATTATTTTTGCATTTTTTTTGGAGAAAAACACTGCTCAAAATATTATTATGTATGCAGAGACATAGAAAACAACCAAAATGAAAAAGAAATATATAATAAAACAAATAAATGCCATATGGTGCATTTGCTTCATTCCAAACAGATCTCTGTGGTTCCCCGAGGAAACTGTCTATCAGAGCATCCCTAATGTTGTGGTATTTTGTGGTAGATAATGAGACCTGGCGTCACTTTTCTTCTGTTAAGACTGAGTAGAAAAAAGCATGGATAGCTCACTAACATCTCAGCTGCCTTTCCCAGGACCCCACTGTGGTCTAAGGCTGTAAGTAACTGAAATGTAGCATCTGATCCTCTATCAAAGGCAAGGAAGTGAAATTGCCATCTGTTCCTGGAAATATTTGATTCACCAGTCAATACGTTATCATGCTTCTGATAGGGGTTTACTGGTTTTCTTGGTGGATTGCATGGCATACTTAAAGTCTTGTTATAGTGAGCAGATGGAGAAAGTCTATGGAAAATGACAACACTGAAAATATTCTCCCCATCCCCTCTGTGTGTGTGTGTGTGTGTGATTGTGGTTCTCCTAAAAGGAAAGGTGATTTATTTATTTATTTATTTATTTATTTATTACATTCACTTTAAAATGATATCTACATTTCAGAAAATATCTTTCAGCCAACCTGATGCTAGCTACATGATCTGGGTATAAAAGGCTTATTCTTTCTATCATTTGCTGCAGTTTTATGACTGTGGATAAGGAGGTGAACAGTTTGCCTTCCTTGTGTCATAGTCAATGGCTAACTTCCAGGATCATTACATTTTTAAAGTGATGGCACTGATTGCAACCGTGACCCTTCCTTGAACTGTCTTAAAGGCAGCCAGACAAGCCTTCTGACCAGCAAACCAGCTAGTTGCCTTCCAACTAATTTAATGTTGAAAAATATTGTCTAATATTGCATATTATTTTCACTATTACATATTACAAAGCACTTGGGATGAAGCTCAGTGAGAGGGCACTTCCTGGCATTCACAAGGCCCCAAGTCTCATCTCTAGCATTGCAAGAAGAGAATGAAGGAAGAAAGAGAAAAATTTCAGATCAGTAAACATTCAAATTAATTAAATTACATTTAAATTAATTTACACACTACACATAAAATATGTAATGATATCACCTAATGTATGTTAACATATGTCCTAACGCGTATTCTACGTGTATGTTTTTACAGATTGTCCAATGTTATATGAACATAAGTTTCGATTTCCCCTCTTAATGTACCCTCATGTCAGTAGGCTAACAGGACATAGTTGTTACACTGAAGAACTACAGGAAGGCCAGAGAAATCAGCCATATCTTTTAAATGATAGGCGACAAGCCACGACATTCAGAGAGGATGTGTCTGTTAGTCCATCTCACACAGCCAGATGGAAAGAGAGCATGGGTCTGTAAACAGCTCCAGCTCCCTAATACTCCCAGTTCACACCCAGAGAGCACCTCGAATTAGAAGTCTTGATTCTGGTGACCCTACCACCGCCAAAGTGAAGTTATACACACAATCCAACCGAGTCCAGGTCACAGGCCATGAGAGGGCTTGGGCGTCTATACTGTCTTTGTTCTACTTCTGCCCCCAGTTTGCCCAAAGAATGAGGAGGAGCAGGGCAGCACAGTGGTGTGCAGCCAGCTCTGGCTCTCTACACCCGGAACAGGTATCAGAACTACCGAGGCTCTTGCTAGGTGGGTGTGGAGTGAGGGCCTCTAGGACTCCAGTTTCTAGAGAGATCCACATGCTGCTGAAACTGCTGGTGTCAGGTGCATGTGTGAGAGAAGGGAGAAGGGGCTTCTCTGACTGGCCCGTGAATTTCCTGTGGACATCGCTACTTCCCTTCTCCTACAGGCTTCTGATTTGCTATGGACTGGGGAATAAAATCCCAAACACAATCTGTCCTTAGTATCTGTGGGAGATTGATTGCCTAGTTCCTGCAGATTCCTGTAGTATTCAAGCTCCTGATTCAAATGGCCTTACATTTATACCTATAGCCTGTGCATATCTGCCTGCATTCTTTCAGTTATCTCTAGGCAATTTCCAATACTTGTAAGATATATGGCAGACAGACTTTTTACATTGTATCTTTCAAGGAATAACAAGAAAAGTCTTCATGCTAATACAGATGCGTATTTATAGAACATTGTCCATCCATCATTGCACGAATTGACACGTGTAGTGCCCGCGGATAGTGAAGGCCTGTATAGTCTAAGTTTGTGACCACTTTGTGATGGCTTTGTTTTGTGTGAAAGCTGGTGGCCCTTTGGTTTATTTTTAAAAAGTTCTTCGATGTATACAAAGAAACTCCTTTCCTGACAATGATCACCTGCAACTGTCTGTCTCCCAATATAGCTAGACAGTTTTGATTAGACAGCTCCTCAGAATTTTCAAGGAGGAAGCAATTCCAGAGGGAATGTTGGAACAGCAGGGATGCTCACATGGAGCTTTTTATTCTGTTCTTGAAGTGCAGCAGGTAAGACCTCAGAGTGCCCTGAGGACCAGGGTGTTAAGATGCAGCAGCGTAATCCTCCCCCTGAGAAGCACCTTCTGGCATCCCCCATTTCCGTTCTAAGTCTGTGCTTCCTGCAAACTCTGCTGCAGGCGGAGTAAGTCTCTTCATTGCCCCAGCTCCTTATCTGCAGGCCTGGAATTAAAGGACTAAGGAGGATTACTCCCAGGGGCTCTAAAAGCACCCGTGGCAATTATATCTGCCGCCATTGTCTACTCCGCTGGGTCTTGCTGGATGACTGGAAGCATGATGTTCCTTAACAACTTAATGGGATGCCAGGACTCCATTTTCTTAGTTTCTTTAGGCAGATACCTGGTCTTTAGAGCCTGTCTCCAGCCTGACCATTAAGATGGTCTTTAGAGCTCTGACTGTGTATGTGTGTGTGTACGCGCGCGCGCGTGTGTGTGTGTGTGTGTGTGTGTGTGTGATGTGACAGGTTATCATGTAACCCAGGCTTGTCTTGAACTCACTACATAGCAGAGGATGACCTTGAATTCCTGCTCCTCCTGCTCCATCATCCTGAGTGTTGGGGTGATACGTGCATACCACCACACCTTACTTACACAGTGCTGGCGACTGAACCTTGTGCTTCATGAATCCTAAGCAAGAACTCTACCCACTGAACTTCACGTTCAGCCTCTGGCTTCTTTCGCTGTACCTGATGGTGTTCCTGTGGTGTGGCTGTGCTCACTGAACCATGAGTCCATGGAGACATGGCTGTTGCTCCTTTTTCTCCGGGCTGTCTCCTTAGCACCTAAGGCTCCCGGCACACATTCGGCTAACACTGAACGCTGACTGAACAACCAGCTAACACAACAAACAGAACTTTCATTGTCAGTCCCATCCACCCTTCCTTCCCTAGACTAGAGGAAAGCAGAGTTCATTTGGGGCAAAAGAATCAAGAATTAAAGTGTGTAACTACAATGTGACTGCTAGGAAACTGCCTGCTGAGGCAAATCATCAGCCAAGCAGTGGAGTTTCCTGGAGAACTGTCCTATTAGCATTAAATCACTCAGCAAAAACCATTTGCTTTTCCTTTCATCACACTGAAAAATAAGACAAGGCCCAGTGCAGAGCTGAGCACAGCACACTGGCATGAGCCAGCAGCTGAGGCTGCTGCCTTTTCTCTGTAGTGAGTTCCTGATGCACGTGTGTTCACACACGTTTATGACACACATGCACACATCACACACTTGTACCATGTGCACTGCATGCATCTACATACACATCTACCACATACTCATGTATGCATGCCTACATATTTGTATCAACTCATATATTCACCATGCCTGTACACAGTACATACTTCTATCACATCAAACACATGTCGCATACAAACACATATAATGTGTTATATATTCCATGCGCATGTATGTAGCACATGTCTACCACATACATACAATAGCACATGTATGTTATATGCACATATATGTACATATATGTGCTTATATCACACATACATATACACATAACACAGCACCCATATTCATGTTCTATATATGCATTATATACACATCATGTACACATATTATGTATCTATAAATCTCACACATATGCACATATCCAATATGTATATATATGCATCCACCTATCACACACACACACTTCTTGCATAGACACAAAGTATCTCATGATCCACACGTGGAGCAGTCAAGCTAGCTAAGGCCAAAGCAAGAGTAGGACCTAACACAATCACAGACCACAGGATGACAGGACCCTGCTTCTCTCCCTCCCTGAGCCCCCTGGATTCAGGGGAACAACAGCAGCAGCAAGGATCATTCCCCACTCTGGGCTCAGAGGAATAGACTTCAGGTGTGGAGGCTCCCATGGGCCTCTGGTATCC